>JAIOJX010000030.1:103520281-105920281 GCA_022376925.1 Tragulus kanchil | reverse complement strand
TGGAATTTTCCGTATATTTATAAGCACAGTGTTATAAATCCATTTAGGGTTGTTAGAAATTGCAGGTAGCAGGGTATTATAATAAGGAGTCTCCCAAGCATTTGCCCCCTTAGTCAAGGCTCCTTTGGCTATACATAATAGAAACGCACTTAGGAAACCTTAGCCAAAGAGGAGGCCAGGAGTACTCATGGCACTCTGAGGAAAAGAAAGTATGTGACTCATTACCCTGAGGAAAGAGATCCAGGAAGTGGATGTGTTTAGGCCTGTGTGACATCTCCTCTCTCTGCCTTCTCATTCTTTATCTTTCTCTGGTTGGTTTCTCCTGCTTTCCTGTGCCTCTGGTGGTAGACAGTCCCTCTGTAAATGGAACCCCTGCCCCCATCCACCTGCCATATGGACACATCTTCCCTGGCCTTCTAATACTGAACAGAGCACCATACCTGTGCATTGCAGTCCCAAGTTTCCAGAACAGAAAACCTGGTTGGCTAAGCCAGGCCAGGGTACTGAGGTCTAAAGGGGCTCAATAATTAGCACTTGTCTTCATTATCTGAGTTACGGACCAGTGAGAAGTGGAAAGAGAGTCAGTAGGGAGAACAAAAAGATGTCCCTCATCACTAATAATAGGAAAGCTGAGGCTTAGACATGAGAGGGGACTGGAAACCCAGAGTGTGAGTCCACAGGGCACATCCACTCACCCTAGGCTGCTGTCTTCTCTCTGCCCGGTGAAGTAAGAAGGCGAGAAGACCTCGTTGTGGCCCTCGTGCATTTATTATCACCAACCCTTCCGCTTCCCTAATGTGTGTGCTCAAGGGGCAAAGGTCAGAGGAAGGAAGAAGGCTTGTTTTATTTACCTTAAGGTAATAAGTGTTTCAAGATGATTGTAATCTTGGCATTTTACCTTAAAATGACTCAAAAGTTAATCTTGTCTCATTTTTTTAAGGATTTAGATCGAAATCTGAGCAGACTCACAACTTCATTTGAAAAGGCAATAGCTGAGAAGGTTCGCTGTCAAGAAGAGGTGAATCAAACCAACAAAACGATTGCACTAGCTAACAAGCTGGTCAAGGAACTTGAGGCAAGTTAACCTTTTTCTTCCAAAGAAATATTGGAAGAAAGAATCATCTTTGGGGTATTTTATCTTTATTTGCTGTCAATAATGACTAATTAAACATGGAATCATCAGCATAGGGGAATAATAATCATTCATAGTTTAGTTCTAACTTACCAAAAAGAAGAAGTGATGGGGTCTGTGTATTAGTATTTTTTAGTGTGTAGCCATGGACTCAGTGGTTTTGCTAAGATCTGTTATAAATTCAGGGAAGCTGTTAGCTGTTAGTCCTGAATCTTTTAGTACACATTTGCAGTTGAGTTCAACCAACAAAACAGTACCTCAGGGCTTCCCTGGTGGTCCAGTGGGTAAAGAGTCTGCCTTGCAGTGCAAGGGGCACTAGTTCGATCCCTTGCCCAGGAGGATCTCATGTGCTGCGAAGTGGATGGACAGGTGTGTCCAATTGTGAGCCAGCACTCTGGAGCACATGAGCCCAGAGCCAGTGCTCTGTAACAAGAAAGGCCACTGCAATGGGAGGCCCACACAGGCCAAAGAATAAAGATGGGGGAAAATAAACAAATAAAAAGAACACAAAAACAGAGGCCAAAATTAAAACAAACAAAAAACAGTGTCTCAAGCTAAGCCTGCTTGGTTTATTGATTTTCTTTGACATCTTGTACAGGTGACATGTGAATAGTTACTTCATTAAATAAAACTTTAAAAATAATTCTACTAACTTTCTCCTGTTCAAACAGGAGTGGTAGAAGAACATATAGCCCTTGACACCAGTAAGTCACAGATTTTATATGCTCTTCCATGTGTAATATATTCAGACGGTGGAATAGCATTTGACCATGAAAAGGGCTGAACAACTGATGCATGCTGCAACATGAAATTTCACACAAAGTAGAGAAGGCAGACATAAAAGGCCATCTATTTTATGCTTCCATGTATATTAAGTGACTAGAATAGATAAATATCTAGAGACATAAGGTAGATTAGTGGTTGCCTAGGCCTGGACAAGAGGGCAGGAATTTGGGAGTGACTGCTGATGGACATAGAATTTTTCTATTGTGTGAGGAAGACCTAAAATTATTGGGGATGATGGCACGAATCTGTGAATATGTTAAAACCCACTCAACTGAATACTTGAAAGGGTGGCTTTCATGATAAGTGAATTGAATGCTCTAAAGCTATTGGGTTTATTTTATCTTTATTTGCTGTCAATAATGACTAATTAAACATGGAATCATCAGCATAGGGGAATAATAATCATTCATAGTTTAGTTCTAACTTACCAAAAAGAAGAAGTGATGGGATCTGTGTATTAGTATTTTTTAGTGTGTAGCCATGGACTCAGTGGTTTTGCTAAGATCTGTTATAAATTCAGGGAAGCTGTTAGCTGTTAGTCCTGAATCTTTTAGTACACATTTGCAGTTGAGTTCAACCAACAAAACAGTACCTCAGGGCTTCCCTGGTGGTCCAGTGGGTAAAGAGTCTGCCTTGCAGTGCAAGGGGCACTAGTTCGATCCCTTGCCCAGGAGGATCTCATGTGCTGCGAAGTGGATGGACAGGTGTGTCCAATTGTGAGCCAGCACTCTGGAGCACATGAGCCCAGAGCCAGTGCTCTGTAACAAGAAAGGCCACTGCAATGGGAGGCCCACACAGGCCAAAGAATAAAGATGGGGGAAAATAAACAAATAAAAAGAACACAAAAACAGAGGCCAAAATTAAAACAAACAAAAAACAGTGTCTCAAGCTAAGCCTGCTTGGTTTATTGATTTTCTTTGACATCTTGTACAGGTGACATGTGAATAGTTACTTCATTAAATAAAACTTTAAAAATAATTCTACTAACTTTCTCCTGTTCAAACAGGAGTGGTAGAAGAACATATAGCCCTTGACACCAGTAAGTCACAGATTTTATATGCTCTTCCATGTGTAATATATTCAGACGGTGGAATAGCATTTGACCATGAAAAGGGCTGAACAACTGATGCATGCTGCAACATGGAATTTCACACAAAGTAGAGAAGGCAGACATAAAAGGCCATCTATTTTATGCTTCCATGTATATTAAGTGACTAGAATAGATAAATATCTAGAGACATAAGGTAGATTAGTGGTTGCCTAGGCCTGGACAAGAGGGCAGGAATTTGGGAGTGACTGCTGATGGACATAGAATTTTTCTATTGTGTGAGGAAGACCTAAAATTATTGGGGATGATGGCACGAATCTGTGAATATGTTAAAACCCACTCAACTGAATACTTGAAAGGGTGGCTTTCATGATAAGTGAATTGAATCTCAAAGCTCTTATTTTTAAGTGCTACCTAAAAATATAGAATTGCACTATTAGAAATGCATTTATCTGAAGGTGATAGCAAAGTAGCGTAAACAAATGGGAGTTTACTTTTCACATGCTAACAAAAAAATTGCAGAGGTAGACCATTATCAGTGTCGATTCAGGGAATGAGCGATCAGACCCCTAATCTCTCTGCTGCCTTTGCTGCTCTCAGAGCATGTTGCGCCCTCATACACATTGCGGCCATGAGCCAGATGGACGCGACACCTTCAGATTCAGGCAAGAGAGGAGTCTGTAGCTACTGAATTTTTCTCCTTTTGTAACTAAAACTGAAGTTTTCCTGGCAACCCCTTGAGCAGACTTACCTAAAGCACTTAAGTTTTTTACCCAGAACTAGAGTGACCACAGCTAGTTGCGAAGAAGGCAGAGAATATGGGAAATGGGTGATCATAATCGACTTAGCCAGTTCATCCCAGGGTGTTGGGCACAGTAAGAGTCTTTTCAGAGTCAGAGTTCTCTTACCAAGGAAAGGAGGGAGAGGTGTATGTTAGGATGGGTGAGGCTTGGTCATAGCCTGATTTCTTATAAATAGAGTAGACTTTTAAAAATCTCATTTAAATTTACAGCAAATGAAACCCTTTAGTCCTCTGAAACTCACAGTTTATTATATGTAAACTCATAGTTCAGTTTGCCAGACTCACACTCTATGCAGGCTCAATAACTGCAGGTGTTTCTTGTAGTGGTTAGGGCTGAAAGCTCTGGAATCCCCCTAGACTTACTGCTTTCTTACCCACACCTGTATTCAGTCGGTCAGCATATTGTCCTGGCTCTCCCTTCAGAGTCCATTCAGTGTCCCAGCATTCTCAGCACCTTGGCCTCACTGCTGGGGTCCACGTCTCCAGCATCTCCTCCCTAGATCACCACCCACGCCTCCACCGCTACCCTCGGGGTCCACTCCCCTTAGAGCCGCTGAGCAATGGTTTTAGAAAACTAAGTCCATTCATATCACCACTCTCTCAGAATTTCCCAGTAACTAATGGTCTCACTCAAAGTCCAAAGGTTTTACTGGGCCTGAGGGGCCCTCCATGATCTGCTCCTGGAAACCTCTGCCCTCCATTTTGCCACCTTCTGTCCTGGTCCATCTTCACTGACCTCATTCTCTCCTACCTTGCCAGACACTCTCCTACCCATAGCTTTTGCCTTTTCCTCCACGAGGCTTATACTTTCCCAGGCAGTGATGTTGCTGGCTCCTGTACTTCATTCAGATGCCTGCTAAAAGTTCTCCTTATCATGTGGTTTTCTTTGATCTCCCTGTGTTAAAGAGCATGCGCCTTGCCTACACACACACACACAAATGCACACATGTGCACATACCACTCCATAGCGCTTTTCATTTCCTCTGCCTTACTGTTTTTTTCATAGCATTTATCATCACATGACACACACTTTTATACATGCATATATGAACACACAGTTTTTTATTATCTTTTTTTCCCCTTACAAGAATATGAACTCTCGCAAGCAGGAAACTTCATTTGTTTTCTGCACTGCTTGATCTTAACCATATAGAATAGTCTCTGGCATACCATAGGCACCAAAAAATATTAGTTGAATGAATGAATGGGTGAGTTTGGAAAGAATTCCTGTGTTGAAAAAAAAAATTCTGGAGGTCCCTTGAAGACTCATTTTTCCTAGATCAGTTGAGGAATCACGCAAGTTCATAGTAGAGTTTATACATGCTTCCATTTAAAGTGATAAGATTTAGGCAGTTTGAAGGGTTTGCCATTTATGAGGTACCTGTGGAAAAGAGGAAGTGCCATTTAATTAGACTTATGTGAAGTAGAGCATGTCTTAAAGTTTTAGCAAGGGAAAAACAAGGTCTCCCTTGTATCCCTAACCCACAGCAATGTCTGCCTGAGGCGCTATTTATTCATGATGATTTAGATGATGATTTAGAAAAAGAAAGGAAAAAATGATTTAATAATGTTAACTAACAAAAAGATACAATATGTATATAAAAAGGGATTACATATATATATATATACACACATATATAAAAGGATTATATGTATGCATATATATGTATATATATATAGAAAAGGATTAATTGAAGATGTCAGACTTTTTCCTTTGAGGATAAATTCTTTCTGACTAGAACAGGAGACAGTTAACTTCTAAAAACAGCAAGACTGATGATTTTGTCTATATAGCATTGACCTGGAAGCTATAGTCTCAACCATTCAGACTAATAAATCAGGCAATTTATATTTAATCATTAACTAACTCCAGAGCTGAACAGCTGTTCAAAATTAGAAATGGGTCACCCCAGCCAGGATGACATTACAGGCAATCTATAATGCATTAGAATAAAATTATAGTGATTTTTAACTGTCTAGAAATTTATTACAGGACATGTTCCAATTCTTAAACCCTTGTTAGCCAGTGTCAGTAGTGATTTATGTTGCGTGGGTGGTATAGTGAAATTATTGACGATTTCAACCGCCGATAAGCCTACGTCTAGTAAATCTTCCAAGTTTCAAAGCTGTTTTGGAGAATGAGGTGGGTGCCCTTTATTGTTTATCATTTACTAACCAAAGACAACAAAGTTGGAGGGAAGGCAAATGAGAGATTCTTCTTCAAAATTAATGGATATATTATGTGCAGCTGAGGAAGGAAAGTAATGAATTCTATGAAGAAGGGAAGGGAGTTGAAGTTCCCTAGTGTTTAATTATAGAGCTAAGTTGGAGTGATCTTCATCGAGCAAAGCAGACAACCTTAAAATAGATTTCATATCCACTGTCATCTGCTAGTTTCATGACCTCACTGCTGGGGTGTCATGATGACTTGCAGGGAACTAACACCATGATATGCTCTGACAAATTATTTTTGCTTTCTGTGGTCTTCCTTTCTTTCATGAGTAAAGCTGCATTCCACACGGTTCTTCATTGTTTATACTATCATTGTGCTGTGCTTATCTCTCCAGTTCCTATTCATTTGTTTCTTCTTAGAATGTGGTATTAAATGTTAGCATGCATTGAAACCAACTGAATTAGTGAAGTATCCTGCAGTTCAGTCAATCCATAGATATTTATTGCAGTTTTATTCAGACTCAATATTAAGGACTCCACATGCTTACCCCAGAAACTGGATTTTAAATGGCTATCCAAGTAAATATAAGGAGTTGAATAGCGTCCTCTGAGCATACTGTCTTCAAAGGTAGTGAAGTGCTTCTGGTATCTGTCCTTTTACATAGGCTGTGAGCTCGTCCACTGATTAATTATATTACAAAAATAACTCCAGTTTAGTAACATCAGCAATATTCTCTAATAAAATTCTAGTGTTTGTCATTTACCTTGTTCTGCAGTCAGCCCATGACCCATATGTTTAAGGCAGTTAGCTGAGGGAGGTGCTGTACCATTGCTGAAACGTGAGAGCGATGGAGAATAGCCAGGGTGCCACTAAAAATGCTGACATGACTCAGGCTTAGCCACAGTCTTGGTCCTCTACTCATAGAGGGACAAGATAGTGACTGTCAGCCTTTTAAGAAGGATTTCAGTCATAATTAAAGAGTTAGGGCATTGAACAAAAAGGAGATGCTAAAGATCTGATGTTGCCTTACCATGAACTCCACTGAAGAGAGAATGAGAGTGCCTTCATAATGATGGGTTCACACAAATGAATGGTTCTCATGGTCATACTACCCAGCCTTGTTCTGGGCCTTCTCAAGGCTGTGCAGAGTGACCTAGACTTAAACTGAGGTATTTAATCACATTGTTTCTTGGGTTGCTGCTTACCGGCAATTACATCAGAGTAATCTTCCC
Organism: Tragulus kanchil; assembly: GCA_022376925.1. Taxonomy (NCBI): domain Eukaryota; kingdom Metazoa; phylum Chordata; class Mammalia; order Artiodactyla; family Tragulidae; genus Tragulus; species Tragulus kanchil. The sequence continues at coordinate 105,913,108 of JAIOJX010000030.1, read as the reverse complement.
TTTCAGTCGGAGAAGATTCGCTGGGGTCAGTCTATTAAATCCTTCGAAGCTCAAGAGAAAACACTCTGTGGAGATGTTCTTCTTACGGCAGCATATGTATCTTATGTTGGATCCTTTACACAACAGTATCGCCAGGAACTGGTGGAATGCATGTGGGTTCCCTTCCTTCAACAGAAGGTAAGCCCAGTTCCTAACCTTGGCCACATTTGGAAGCATCATACTGAAATTTTGGTAACTAAAACAGTACATATTCCAGAGTTTTTTGTAATCTCACCTAACTGGAAATTCTAGTATTGAAGGAGATGTTTCTTGTGTGTTGCAGTTTTTTAATGATAGTTTCAGCAGGGAGGTGGAAAAGAGAAAAATTATTTGTATAAACTATAGAGATGGAAAGCTGCTTTTAACAAAACTGTATTTTCAGTTTTGTTAAAACTGAAATGCAGTCAATTTGTATTTTCACTTTTATTTAAAATTCCAAATCTGGAGTTCCATGAAGATCAAATTTTGTTACGAAGAAAAAGATTGATTGACTTATCAAAACTGTCTAAACTCTGTAAAGATACAGCCAAAGCAGAAATAGTAATTTTCTGATGCTATGCAAACATTTATTTTTAACAACAGGCCTGTGTTGCTCTGTGGGCCTACAGTTCTCAGGACTCCACGCATGTGTTCAGTCATCTCAGTGCTCTCTCCTTGTCTCCTGAGTACATAGGCATCAGGCCACCCAAGAAACAGACCCTCAAACGTGACCAGCCCACCTCTCACTCATCTCTGGGCTGAGCTATGCTAAATGAAGAAAGAGATTCCAAATGGCGTAAATGACCTCCTCTTGGAATAGACTTTTTGTCTTTAAGACCCCTGGGAGAAAGTGCTACATAAAACCTGAAAGATGTTTGTCCTGTAGCATTCAGCTTTCTTGATTCCAAGCTACTTACCGTGTGTTCCTTCCAGAGTCAGTCACAGCGAAGTGGAAGGATAATCACATCTGTAAGAGCATTAGCCAGGGCCCAGGAGGAGCTGAAACCGTTTATGCATGTTGATTTACTTGATCGATTTTTCCTCATCAAGTGTTCCCTCATCCTGCCTTCCCAAGAAGCAGTTCCTCTTACTGCTCCACAGTATACAGGTGCCTCTCTAGAACTCTTGCTCCCCCAGCTGTGTCTGGTCTGTCAGTCTGACTGGGGTATTCTGGGGATTCCAACCGTTAGCAGATTAACCCATCAGCAAGTGACTGAGTTTTGTCATTTAAAAAAATCTTTTAACTAAGCATGTCATTTATTAACGACCTCTGGGCATGTTTAAGGTAACCTTGGAGAGAACATTTGTAATTCAGCAGTCCTTAATGTGTTCCTAGAAATGTAGAGTGTATATTCTAAGTGCATCAAAATCCGAAATCTAAGAAACAAACTGAAGTCAGTTCAAGTCAGAATTTTGGGGAGAGTTGTATTTTAACTTGTAATTTTGACTCAGTGATTCTAAAGTTTGCTGGAAGAATCTATTTTTAACAACACCAACATAACTTGGGGATGAAACAGTAAACCGGCACTTGTCCTTCAAGATACTAAAATATACGCTAAAGCCAAAATAATTACAATAAAGTGGTTCTTCAAGGGAAATAGAAAGCTAGAATAGAGATCAGGCTCCTTTCAGGGTGCAGAGATATTTGGAATATTTAATATATTGGTGATGTATCCACTCCCAGCTGCCTCTGTCTCCTCGCAGCATTTCTACTCATACACGACCTTCCCTTCTGACTCTGTACAGTGGTGCTGTATTTAAGGCCAACCATCTGGGTTATACACTAGTTCCCTTCCCCTTTCCTTTCCTTGAGGGCACTTCGGGACCAGTTTTCCCATCTGAACTGATTCATTACTAGATCATTCCCACCAGCATCCAAACAGATAGTTGTTTCTCCTATTAAAAATAAATACATTCACACATTTCTCTCGACTCTCCCTGCCACTCCCAGGAGCTCCTCTGCTCTCATTTACAGTCCCCACTTCAGAAGAGGAATGTATCTTCACCGTCTCCACATCCTCCTTCCTCATTTCTGAGTCATTCCAGACAGGCTCCTGTCCCCACCATGCCCCTCAAATGCCTCTTGTCCTGTTTTACTTCCAGATTGCTGGGAGGAGTGGTTTATTTTTCTTTTTCATTTTCCTTAACTGGATTTGATCACCGCATCTTCCCATCACTACTTGTTTCCCATGAATCACCCCCCACCTTCCTCTTCCACCTACCTCACGGGTCAGTTTTTCTCAGAGCTCTTTGATTTTTTTTCCCTCTCTCCCTCCTAATCTCTTCGTGTTGAAATGACCTACACTTCAGCCTTTGAGCTGCTTCTTACTAACTTCATGGCTTCACATGTCACTTGGACACCACTAACTTCCGAATGTACGCCTGCAACCCAGACAGTGACATCTTCACTTCTGTGGGGAAGATGTCTCAAATGTAGAACATTCTACTGAAACTTGATCTTCCCCTTAAAATGTCTTCTTATGTGCTCCCGATGTGTTTAATGGTAGGTCCATCCTGGTGGTAGCCCAGGCTAAAAGACCTGGGAGTCACTTTGATGTCACTTTTTTTCTGACACTCACATCTAATCCATCCAGGAAATTCTGTGGGCTGCCCCTTAAAATATATTTAGAATCTGACCACTTTTTACCATCTTCACTGCTTCCCTCCTGGGCCAAGCCATCAGCTTCCTCTTCAATTACTGTAAAAACTTCCTAACTGCTTTCCTTGCTTCTATGTGTGCTGCTTCTCTGCAAAATCAGATCTCAGTGCATCAGCCATTGTGGTATGACACAAGTCAGATTAAGTGAATTTTTTTCTAAAATCCCTCTGTTGACTCCCCATTGCATTCAGAGAAAAAAAACAGAAACTTTGTGGATGCTTATCAAACCTTCAGTGATTTGGCCCCATTGCAGTAAGTCCCCTACACACAAATCTTCAAGTTGTGACCTTCCAAAGATGGGAGCTCACTTTCGTTCCATCCGTGTCAGGTATGAGTGAAACAGCAGCTGGCGCTCCATCTCCTGTGGCTGAAGATCCTTCAGCTCTACCATCTCCCACCTCCTTTCCATTCTCCAGTCAGTAAACTCTTCTTGTCTGTTCACTCAATGCCAGCTTTTGTTCTGTGTATGACTATACTTCTCAAAGTTACTGTACTGTGAGATTAAAAATGTTTTCTTTTTGTGTTTTTGTTTTTTATGTATTATTTGTGTGAAAATATTATAAACCTATTGCAGTAGAATACTATACGGCCAATTGTGTTAGCTGGGCTAACTTTGTTGGACTTAGAAACAAATTGGACTTACGAACTCACTCTCAGGGTAAAACTAGTTCATATGCAAGAAACTTATGTCTCTCTGTGTCTCACTTGATGTTCTTCCTTTCCTCATTGATCTGCTCTGATCACACCAGCCACCTTCCTTGAATTGACCAGCTGTGCTGCAGCCTCAGGCCCTTTGCACTTGCTGTCTCCTGTGTCTTGATGTGTCTTCCCTTGGGGCATAGTTGTCCGACTCCCTTCCATCAGTTAGCTCTTTGGTCAAGCAACACCTTCAGATTCCTAGATGTGATTATGACCTTTATTCCTCAGCATGCCTATTCTGCTCCATTTCTTTTTAGCATAACATTTGTTACTCGTTAATACATCACTTGGTTATGGTTAACATCTTTCTCCACCCACATAAAATGTAACATCCACGGAAGTAAGTATTTTGTGATTTGCTCATTGCTCTATCCTAGAATGGTGCCTGGAACATTGTAGATGGTCAGCATTTCTTTCCATTGAGAGATAATTCATACACCATATGCATCACCCATTTAAGGTATACAGCGGTGTTGAGTGTTTTCACACAACTGTGCAGCTCTCATCACAGCCAGTCCAAGAGCATTGTCACCATTCCCAGTATACATCCCACACCCAATAGCTATCACCCACAACCATCCAGTCCTTACTGGGCATAGACAACTACTAATCTATTTTATGTCTCTATAAGTTTGCCTATTCTGAAAATTTCATATGAATTAACTCATAAGATATGTGGTATTTTACAACTGACTTCTTTCATTTAGCATGTTTTTTAAATTCATGTACTATATAACCTACATCAATATTTTATTCCTTTTCATGACAGAATAATATTCCTTATGTGGATATACCACATTTCATTTATCCAGTCATTATTTTATGGGCATATGGGCTTTCTGATTATTATGAATAATATGGCTATAAACACTTGAATTATTCACACACAAGTTTTTTTGTGTGGATATGTTTTATTTCTCTTTCATATATACCTAGAGTTGTGTTTAAACTTTCGATGAAAATTCTGAATTGTGTTTAATCTTTTGACAAACTCCCAGATGACCAATGCATGTTTTAGATTAAATGTATATGTGTACTTAAATGTACATTGCGTATCAGTGGTGGAAGTAATAGATTATTCAATAAATGGCAATAGAACAACTGACCAGTTACTTGCACAGAAATACAGTAGGACTCTCCTTTATGGTTTCATGGTTAATAAATAGAATTTCAAGTGATTTAAGTATTAGAATGTTGAAAAACCTAAAAGAAAAGGTAGAGGAACTGTATAGTTATAAACTGGACATTGTAGGTAAACATTACGGAATTAGTGAGGGGCTGCAATATGACCACCATGTAATAAACTGAGAAGCGAAATATGAACTTAATCCTAGGTATGGGGGATCATTGAAGGATTTTAAGCAGGTCTGTGACATAATCAGGGCTTCTCTGGTGGCTCACCTGGTAAAGAACCTGCCTGCCAGTGCAGGAGATGCAAAGACATGGATTCCATCCTTGGGTCAGGAAGATCCCTGGAGAAGGGCATGGCAACCCACTCCAGTATTCTTGCCTGGAGAATTCCATGGAGGAATGGGAAAAGACATGGATTCCATCCTTGGTCAGGAAGACGGAGAAGGGCAAAGGACTGTGCAGCTCTCATCACAGCCAGTCCAAGAGCATTGTCACCATTCCCAGTATACATCCCACACCCAATAGCTATCACCCACAACCATCCAGTCCTTACTGGGCATAGACAACTACTAATCTATTTTATGTCTCTATAAGTTTGCCTATTCTGAAAATTTCATATGAATTAACTCATAAGATATGTGGTATTTTACAACTGACTTCTTTCATTTAGCATGTTTTTAAATTCATGTACTATATAACCTACATCAATATTTTATTCCTTTTCATGACAGAATAATATTCCTTATGTGGATATACCACATTTCATTTATCCAGTCATTATTTTATGGGCATATGGGCTTTCTGATTATTATGAATAATATGGCTATAAACACTTGAATTATTCACACACAAGTTTTTTTGTGTGGATATGTTTTATTTCTCTTTCATATATACCTAGAGTTGTGTTTAAACTTTCGATGAAAATTCTGAATTGTGTTTAATCTTTTGACAAACTCCCAGATGACCAATGCATGTTTTAGATTAAATGTATATGTGTACTTAAATGTACATTGCGTATCAGTGGTGGAAGTAATAGATTATTCAATAAATGGCAATAGAACAACTGACCAGTTACTTGCACAGAAATACAGTAGGACTCTCCTTTATGGTTTCATGGTTAATAAATAGAATTTCAAGTGATTTAAGTATTAGAATGTTGAAAAACCTAAAAGAAAAGGTAGAGGAACTGTATAGTTATAAACTGGACATTGTAGGTAAACATTACGGAATTAGTGAGGGGCTGCAATATGACCACCATGTAATAAACTGAGAAGCGAAATATGAACTTAATCCTAGGTATGGGGGATCATTGAAGGATTTTAAGCAGGTCTGTGACATAATCAGGGCTTCTCTGGTGGCTCACCTGGTAAAGAACCTGCCTGCCAGTGCAGGAGATGCAAAAGACATGGATTCCATCCTTGGGTCAGGAAGATCCCCTGGAGAAGGGCATGGCAACCCACTCCAGTATTCTTGCCTGGAGAATTCCATGGACAGAGGAACCTGGTGGGCTACAGTCCATAGGGTCACCCAGTGTCGAACACAACTTAGCAAATGAACAAAGACATGACCAGTATTACGTTTGAAAAGCTCACACTGGCCACAAAAGAAGCAGAGACTTGGACTAGGAAGAGACTCTTGTTACCTATTAGAATGATAGTCCAGAATGAACTGAACAAAATGACGTCAGGGAATGTGACAAGCAGGAGAGTGATTCCAGAGGAAGCAAGCAAGAAGGAAGAGCTGATGAGGTAAGGATTGATGGGGAGAAAGTAAGTATGTGAAGGTGCTGTTGCTTCAGATTAAAATCATTTTAGGAGGAACTATGAAGAGTTTGGTTTTGAAGTCTCTCTAAAACATTCAAGTGTCAATAACCAGTAAGGAGCTGGACAAGAGCGTGATTGGGTAAGAGTGAGATCTGGGGAGTCATCAGTAGTTCTTCCAACTGCAGATGTGGTGAAATCACCCAGGGAAGACATTTAGGGTGAAATGAGCTGAATCAGTGCTGACATGTAAGTAGAGGAAGATGAAGAAGGTGCAGTCAGAAACTGGAGAAGCCCCAGGCAGAAGTGGTGGTCAGTCATGTCAGAACCATAGAGACAAGTGTGAAGAGAAGAGTGTTATCAGACTTGGAAATGTGAAGTCTTTTCTGACCATGAAAGTGTAATGATCCAGAAGCCAGACTGTGCTGAGTTACACAGAAAAGACAGGCCAATGCTGTAGGAATTTGCCTTTGAAGAGAAGGAGATAAACAGAAGTGCCATGAAGTAAAGGCTTTTTTCAGTATGAATAAAACTTGAGCATGTTTCTAGCCTTCCAGAGAAGGAATAGAAAAGGAATTACTGATGATAAAGGGAGAAAGAGGTGACCCATCAAGAACTGGGAAGAAGGGATCAGAATAGAGGAAAAGAGAATGACCCTCAGGTAGAAGAAGCAAGACTCCTAGAACGTAGTTGGAGGGAAGGCGACAAAGGTGGACACAGGCAGAGGTGCTGATGGAGGGAGAGAAAGTTGATGTAGTTGTAGCTACTGCTCTCTCTTCTCTCAGGGAAGCAGGAAATTGCAGTGCCAGTTAGCCAAAGATGGTTGAAGCTTGCAAAATGCTTGTGAAGAGGGTGATAGAAACATCAAAAATACCCATTGAGAGCAATCGAAGAAGAGATGTTAAAATGTTGCCCAGCAGCTTTGAAAAACCAAAGATGAATTTGAAAAATTTGTGTTCACAGTAATAAAGCTTTCGTAAGTAGTACTCACAGCCTGAGACCAAAAAGAGAGACCAGAGAGTATTGATTCAGCCAGGGTACAGGCTTTTTAGACAGAAAAACCAGAAGGAAAAGAAGGCGGGGAAGGTCATGTGCAGTCAGAAAAACAGTTAAAGAATGGAAGGTTCTGTTTAGGTTCAATGGAGATATGAGTGTATCTGAAAGTTAGTGGTTAAACATATGATAGCGTTTCTCAATAGAATCACCATATAATCCAACAGTTTCACTTTGGAGAATCTACTAGCCAAAGAAAGTAAAGCAAGGGTTCAGGTAATTCTACATTTGTTCATAGCAGCAGTATTCCCAAATAGCCAAAATGTGGAAGAAGTCCAGATGTCCATCAACGGATGGATAAAGAAAATGTGGCTTATCCATACAGCGGAATATTATTCAGTCTTAAAAAGGAAGGAAATTCTGACACATGCCGCAACATGAATAAATCTCGTAGATGTTGTGCCAAGGAAAATAAGCCAGGCACAAAAGGACAAATAGTGTGTGATTCCACTTGTATGTCGTACCTGGAATTGGTGGTGTGCATTCACTCAGTCACATCCAACTCTTTACCACCCCATGGGCTGCAGCACACCAGGCTTCCCTGTCCTTCACTGTCTCCCAGAGTTTGCTCAAACTCATGTTCACTGAGTCAGCGACGGCATCCAACCATCTCATCCTCTGCTACCTTCTTCTCCTTTTGACTTCAGTGTTTGCCAGTATCAGGGTTTTCTCCAATGAGTCGTGTCTTAGCATCAGATGGCCACCCAGAAAAATCAGTTTCATAGAAAAAGAAAGCAATGGTAGTTGGTAGGGGCTGGGGGGCAATGGGTGATGGGAGTTACTGTTTAATTACTAAGGAGTTTCAGTTTGGGAAGAGGAAAAAAAACTGGAGATGAATGTTATGATGATTGCACAACAGTGTGAATGTACTTAATGTTACTCCACTGTGCACTTCAAAATGATTAGAACGATAAGTTTTACAATAATTTATTTTGCTACAATGAAAAATGTGGTGGATAAAGGACTGGATGTCTTAATGCTGTTGATAAGAGTAAATATTATATTCACAGGTGTGTGAAGGGGTATTGTGGTTAAACAATTGAGTATTAGAAGTTTAGATTTCAATAATAAAATAATTTCAGATTATTATAAGGTCTGGGAAACAAAAATAAGAATTGCAGTCAAAAACAGTTAAAGAATGGAAGGTTCTGTTTAGGTTCAATGGAGATATGAGTGTATCTGAAAGTCAGTGGTTAAACATATGATAGCGTTTCTCAATAGAATCACCATATAATCCAACAGTTTCACTTTGGAGAATCTACTAGCCAAAGAAAGTAAAGCAAGGGTTCAGGTAATTCTACATTTGTTCATAGCAGCAGTATTCCCAAATAGCCAAAATGTGGAAGAAGTCCAGATGTCCATCAACGGATGGATAAAGAAAATGTGGCTTATCCATACAGCGGAATATTATTCAGTCTTAAAAAGGAAGGAAATTCTGACACATGCCGCAACATGAATAAATCTCGTAGATGTTGTGCCAAGGGAAATAAGCCAGGCACAAAAGGACAAATAGTGTGTGATTCCACTTGTATGTCGTACCTGGAATTGGTGGTGTTCATTCACTCAGTCACATCCAACTCTTTACCACCCCATGGGCTGCAGCACACCAGGCTTCCCTGTCCTTCACTGTCTCCCAGAGTTTGCTCAAACTCATGTTCACTGAGTCAGCGACGGCATCCAACCATCTCATCCTCTGCCACCTTCTTCTCCTTTTGACTTCAGTGTTTGCCAGTATCAGGGTTTTCTCCAATGAGTCGTGTCTTAGCATCAGATGGCCACCCAGAAAAATCAGTTTCATAGAAAAAGAAAGCAATGGTAGTTGGTAGGGGCTGGGGGGCAATGGGTGATGGGAGTTACTGTTTAATTACTAAGGAGTTTCAGTTTGGGAAGAGGAAAAAAATCTGGAGATGAATGTTATGATGATTGCACAACAGTGTGAATGTACTTAATGTTACTCCACTGTGCACTTCAAAATGATTAGAACGATAAGTTTTACAATAATTTATTTTGCTACAATGAAAAATGTGGTGGATAAAGGACTGGATGTCTTAATGCTGTTGATAAGAGTAAATATTATATTCACAGGTGTGTGAAGGGGTATTGTGGTTAAACAATTGAGTATTAGAAGTTTAGATTTCAATAATAAAATAATTTCAGATTATTATAAGGTCTGGGACAGTATTTCTCATCTAAATAAGGAGATGAGAAGGGGGAATTCCCTGGTAGTCCAGTGGTTAAGACTCTGAGTTTCTACTGCAGGAGACATGGGTTCAATCCCTGTTCAGGGAACAAAGATTCCACACGCTATGTGACTCAGCCAAAATATGTCTTAAGTATTAAAAAAAAAAAAAAAAGGAGATGGTATAATACCCTGCCAAAACATGTCAGCATCATTGAGTGTGAAGGTGTGTGTGCAAGGGAGGCTGGGGTGGGCGTGTCATGTGATTATCCCACCTGGTTCTGCTATTTCCCCTGACCCTGGCCTCTTCACCCAGAAGGATGGAAAGGAAATGCAAAGCTTTGTCATAAAGGATGTCAAGGCTGGAGAGTGGATTGGATGTTTCCATAAGCACTGAGGTTGTCACAGATTGACATCCAAACTTGGAAAAGTGAGAAAAACCAATATCTTAGGCTTTAGTATGAGGAGGATCCATAGAAGATTGTATGGCTGGACTCCATGAACCTCAGAGGTGGCCTTTTTTATTTAAGGATAGAAGAGCTGTGGTCTTGGAATGAGGTACAGGGTAGTAAGAGGAATGACCACTGTTACCCCAAACACTTTTTCAGTAATGGAAATATTAAGAACATAGACTGTCTACTTGAGAAAGCCCTCAAGGAAAGTTGACCCAGGGCAGTGGTTCTTGGACTCCAGTTTCGAGTTTAAATCACGTGGGAGTGAACTTTTAAAACATACTGCTGCCAGTTGAAGTCGAGCCATTAAAGATGGGGTGGTGTGCCCTCCACTTTGAAAATTCTCATGTGATTCTGATATACAGCCTGGGGGTGAAAGCCTTTGTCCTAAGCAAGAGTTGGGTTTGGGTTGAGGCAAGCAGGTTAGAGAGAGCGAATAGGAGCGTTTGACCCAAATAAGGCTAGGCAGCCACAGCGCCCATGGGGAGAGGTGACAGGAAGTGTGATAGTGGGGCCATGAGTTTGGAGGATGGCCGCTGGGAGGAACAGCAGCATGGTGGTAGTGGGAAAGGACAGCGACCGCGGGCATACGTGGTCTTGAGGGTCCAGGTAACACTGTTACCCCAGATTGTTTCCATTCAAAGTTATCATCTGCTGGGCAGACAAACGAAGAAATGGGCAAATTCAAGGGGGCTTGAACTTGCCTCATTAAACTGACCTCACAGTTAATAGACAACCAAATACATGGAACTGTTATACATGGGGGCTTCCCTGGTGGCTCAGACAGTAAAGCATCTGCCTGTAATGCAGGACACTCAGATTCAATATGTGGGTTGCGAAGATCCCCTGGAGAAGGCAATGGCAACGCACTCCAGTATACACAGAGTTAACCTTTCTAAGCATCAGTGTTATAAGCAAAAGAGAGAGAGAGAGACCTCCTTTGCAGAACTGTGAAAGTTAAGTAAGGCAATGAACAGAGTGAATGTATATGAGTAAATCTGGTAGATACTTAAAACCTTACAAATATTGGTTATTAGTTAGGAGTCTGACCTCATCAGGAAGTTCCCTTTTATCCTTTGAAATACGCCACACGGTCAGTTCTCAGAGGATTCTGATTGGCATTACTCTAGCTTGGCTCAGGATGTGGGCTTCCAGCCTGCTCGTCTCTCTCTAGTAAAAGCTTTTTAAAGGGAGCCTCTTTCTTCCTCCTCTCTTTTTTTTAAGCTCCATCTTGGCTGACAATATGTTGTACTACTTAATGAAGCAATTCGACATGCTGAAATCAAGGCTGACTTTGGACTCACTCTTTACCTTTAGTTTCTGAACTCATATTTTTTTCTGCAAACTCCTCCAAGGAATTCTGCAAAGAAGAGTAAATTAAAGAGGAGATATAAGAATCAGTCCTAATGAGGTAGTTGGAGCTAGAACCTATCAAAAACTGAAGCAAGTCAAAAAGAGAAAGACAAGTACAATGTACTAACACATATATATGGAATCTAGTAGGATGATAATGATAACACATGTAGTGAAGCAATGGAAAAACAGACATGGAGAATAGACCTATGGACATTGTGGGGAATGAACAGTGGGTGGAAGGCATAAATGAAGTAGCATAGAAACCTATACTATCATATGTGAAAAAAATAGCTCTTGTCATTGCACTGTGGGGCCATGAGTTTGGAGGATGGCCGCTGGGAGGAACAGCAGCATGGTGGTAGTGGGAAAGGACAGCGACCGCGGGCATACGTGGTCTTGAGGGTCCAGGTAACACTGTTACCCCAGATTGTTTCCATTCAAAGTTATCATCTGCTGGGCAGACAAACGAAGAAATGGGCAAATTCAAGGGGGCTTGAACTTGCCTCATTAAACTGACCTCACAGTTAATAGACAACCAAATACATGGAACTGTTATACATGGGGGCTTCCCTGGTGGCTCAGACAGTAAAGCATCTGCCTGTAATGCAGGACACTCAGATTCAATATGTGGGTTGCGAAGATCCCCTGGAGAAGGCAATGGCAACGCACTCCAGTATACACAGAGTTAACCTTTCTAAGCATCAGTGTTATAAGCAAAAGAGAGAGAGAGAGACCTCCTTTGCAGAACTGTGAAAGTTAAGTAAGGCAATGAACAGAGTGAATGTATATGAGTAAATCTGGTAGATACTTAAAACCTTACAAATATTGGTTATTAGTTAGGAGTCTGACCTCATCAGGAAGTTCCCTTTTATCCTTTGAAATACGCCACACGGTCAGTTCTCAGAGGATTCTGATTGGCATTACTCTAGCTTGGCTCAGGATGTGGGCTTCCAGCCTGCTCGTCTCTCTCTAGTAAAAGCTTTTTAAAGGGAGCCTCTTTCTTCCTCCTCTCTTTTTTTTAAGCTCCATCTTGGCTGACAATATGTTGTACTACTTAATGAAGCAATTCGACATGCTGAAATCAAGGCTGACTTTGGACTCACTCTTTACCTTTAGTTTCTGAACTCATATTTTTTTCTGCAAACTCCTCCAAGGAATTCTGCAAAGAAGAGTAAATTAAAGAGGAGATATAAGAATCAGTCCTAATGAGGTAGTTGGAGCTAGAACCTATCAAAAACTGAAGCAAGTCAAAAAGAGAAAGACAAGTACAATGTACTAACACATATATATGGAATCTAGTAGGATGATAATGATAACACATGTAGTGAAGCAATGGAAAAACAGACATGGAGAATAGACCTATGGACATTGTGGGGAATGAACAGTGGGTGGAAGGCATAAATGAAGTAGCATAGAAACCTATACTATCATATGTGAAAAAAATAGCTCTTGTCATTGCACTGTGAGAAAAGGGGATCCTGCAGGGGTGCTGTGCGATGGCCTGGAGCGGTGGGATGTGGGGGATACACATGTGACTAATCTGAGATCATACACATCTGTAAACAAAACCCTATAAAAAAGTAAAGAGTAAAAAAAGGAGATATATATCAATTGAGGTTTATTTTCCCCAGTGTTAACTCAGGTTAAAATTTGCTAAGGCTTCCCTGGTGGTCCAGTGGGTGAAGAGTCCACCTTGCAGTGCAAGGGGCGCTGATTCGACCCCTGGCCTGAGAAGATCCCACATGCTGTGGAGCAGCTGGACCATTGTGTCCAATTATGAGCCAGCGCTCTGGAGCGAGTGCACCCAGAGCTGGTGCTCTGCAACGAGAGACGCCACTGCAATGGGAGGCCCACACAGGCCAAAGAACAAACATGGATGAAAATAAATGAATGAAAGACCAACAAAAGTGGCCAAAATTTTTTTAAAAAACATTTGTTGTGAAACTGATAACTGTATTGTAACTATCAGACTTTTTCGATGAAAAAAAAAATTGGGTATCATCGTGCAACTGCCTATTTGAACATAGTACTATAAAGCAAATATCCTAAAGCTTTTTTCTAAAAGTTTAAGTCTCAAAACTATTTTATAGTATTTATGGTATTCTGTAGTGTGAGTTACCTGCTTTCTCTTTTTTTGGCCACTTCTATTGGTCTTTCATTATTTATTTGGGATCCTCTCAGGTCAGGGTATGAACTGGCGCCCCTTGCGTTGCAAGACGGTGTCTTTACCCACTGGACCACCAGGGAAGCCCTACCTGCTTTCTTTTGCGTACTGCTGAGTTGGCCAAAACGTTCATTTGGGTTTTCTGTAACATATTACAGAACTTTTTGGCCAACCCAATAGGTTGAAGTGGCCATTAATGAAAGTGGATCCTCTTTCATCCTCTGCACTGTACTCTGTACACAGTAGGTGCTCAAACAGTGCAAACTATTGAATTCAGATGCGAGATCTGTGTGTTTACCTTCTGTTGCTCCTTATAGCTTCAAATTTTAACATTATCTTTTTGTTTGTTTGTTTGTTTTATTCTTTATTTTAAAGGTTTTACAGAGTTTTGTTGTTCACAGACATGTATGTTCCCAGATCAGTCATATGCATATCCATGGTCCCCACCCTCCCAGTTCCCCCCATCCCACCCCTCCAGACCATCGCCCCAAGCCATTGTAAGCACTCCTATTCCCTTAGCACAATGACACTAGCTATCTTTCCACACATAACAGTATAGGTTTCCATGTTACTCCCTCCATGCTTCCCCATCCCTATTTCTTCCCCATAATGTCCCTATGTCTATGCTCTGTCTGTTTTTCCATGAGTTCACTGCATGTGTTATCAAGACTATCCTACTAGATTCCATATATGTGTGTTAGTATACTGTATTTGTCTTTCTCTTTTTGACTTACTTCACTTTTTATGATAGTTCTAGAGCCAGCCACTTCATTAGAACTGAGTCTTCTGCATTTCTTTTAACAACTGAGTAGTATTCCGTTATATATATGTACCAGGGCTTCTATATCCTTTCATTCGTCGATGGCCATCTAGGTTGCTTCCAAGTTCTGGCTATTGTATAGAGAGCTGCAGTGAACATTGGGGTACAGGTGCTTCTTTCAGTTTTGATTTCATCAGGGTATAAGCCTAAGAGTGGGATTGCTGGATCATAGGGTGCTTCTATTTTTAGTTTTTTAAGGAATCTCCATACTGTCTTCCATAGAGGCTGTATCAATTTACATTCCCACCAGCAATGCAAGAGGGTTTCCTTTTCTCTGCACTCTCTCCAGCATTTGTTGTCTGTTGATTTGTGGATGATGGCCATTCTGACGGGTGTGAGGTGGTATCTCATTGTGGTTTTAATTTGCATTTCTCTAATAATAAGTGAGGTTGAGCATCGTTTCATGTGCTTTTGGGCCATCTGTATGTCCTCTTTGGAGAGGCGTCTCTTTAGATCTTTTTCTCATTTTTTGATTGGGTTGTTCGTTTTCCCTGTGCTGAGTTGTCTGAGTTGCTTGTAGATTTTGGAGATTAATTCTTTGTCTGTTATTTCATTTGCTATGATTTTCTCCCATTCTGTGGGCTGTCTGTTCAGTTTTTTTGTACTTTCTTTTGCTGTACAAAAGCTTTTAAGTTTCATGAGGTCCCACATGTTCATTTTTCTTTTCAGTTCCGCTATTTTAGTTGGTGGGTCAGAGAAGATCTTGCTTTGATTGATGTCCTTGAGGGTTTTGCCTATATTCTCCTCTAAGAGTTTGATGGTTTCTGGTCTTCCATTTAGGTCTTTAATCCATTTTGAGTTGATCTTAGTGTATGGTGTCAGGGAATGTTCCAACTTCATTTTTTTGCATGTAGCTGTCCAATTTTCCCAGCACCGTTTGTTGAAGAGGTTGTCTTTGTCCCAGTTTCTGGTTTCTCCTCCTTTGTGAAAAATAAGGTACACATAGGTGCATAGGTTTATCTCTGGGTTCTCGATCTTGTTCCATTGGTCTGTAGTTCTGGTTTTGTGCCAGTACCATACTGTCTTGATGACTGTTGCTTTGTAGTAGAGTCTGAAGTTAGGCTGATTCCTCCAGCTCTGTTTTTCTTTCTCAGGGTTGCTTTGGCTATTCGAGGTCTTTTGTGTTTCCATATGAGCTGTGTTATTCTTTGGTCTAGTTCTGTGAAAACTGTCAATGGCAGTTGAATAGGTATTGCATTGAATCTGTAGATGATATTTGGTAGTATGGTCATTTTCACAATACTGATTCTTCCAACCCAGGAACATGGAATCTCTCTCCATCTGTTTAAGTCTTCTTTAATTTCTTTCATGAGTGTCTTGTAATTTTCTCTGTACAGTTCTTTTGTTTCTTTGGGTAGGTTTATTCCTAGATATTTGATTCTTTTGGTTGCAATGGTGAAGGGGATTGCCTCTTTGATTTTGTTTTCTGATTTTTCATTGTTTGTGTATAGGAATGCCAGTGGTTTCAGTGTGTTGACTTTGTATCCTGCGACTTTGCTGAGTTCGTTGATTAGCTCTAGTAGCTTTGTAATAGAGTCTTTGGGATTTTCTGTGTATAATATCATGTGGTCTGCAAAAAGAGAGAGCTTGACTTCTTCCTTTCCAATCTGGATTCCTTTGATTTCTTTCTCTTTTCTTAGTGCCGTTGCTAGAACTTCCAGGACTATGTTGAATAGTAGTGGTAAAAGTGGACACCGCTGTCTTGTTCCTGATCTTAGAGGGAATGCTTTCAGTTTTTCACCGTTGAGGATAATGTTCGCTGTGGGCTTCTCATGGATGACTTTTATTATGTCGAGGTGGGTTCCTTCTATGCCCATTTTCTGAAGAGTTTTTATCATAAATGGGTGTTGCACTTTGTCGAAGGCTTTTTCTGCATCTATTGAGATGATCATGTGACTTTTGTCTTTCAACTTGTTGATATGGTGTATCACGTTGATTGATTTGTGGATGTTGAAGAAGCCTTGCATGCCTGGGATGAACCCGACTTGATCATGATGTATGAGTTTTTTGATGTGTCGTTGAATTCTGTTTGCTAGGATTTTGTTGAGGATCTTGGCGTCTAAGTTCATCAGAGAAATTAGTCTGTAATTTTCCTTTTCTGTGTTGTCTTTGCCTGGCTTTGGTATCAGAGTGATGGTGGCCTTGTAGAATGTGTTTGGAAGTGTTCCTTCCTGTGCAATTTTTTGGAAGAGTTTTAGAAGGACAGGCATTAACTCTTCTTTAAATGTTTGGTAGAATTCAGCTGTGAAGCCATCTGGCCCTGGGCTTTTATTTTTGGGTAAATTTTTAATCACAGATTCGATTTCTGAGCTTGTGATTGGCTTGTTCAAAGTTTCTGTTTCTTCCTGGCTCAGTCTTGGGAGATTGCTCTTCCCTAAGAAACTGTCCATTTCTTCCAGGTTGTCCAGTTTGTTGCCATAGAGTTGCTCATAATAGTCCCTTAGAATCTTTTGGATTTCTGCGTGATCTGTTGTAATGTCTCCTTTTTCATTTTTGATTTTGTTGATCTGGTTCTTCTCTCTCTTTCTCTTGATGAGTCTGGCCAGAGGCTTGTCAATTTTGTTTTCCTTTTCAAAGAACCAGCTTTTTGTTTCATTTATCCGTACTATAGTTTCTTTCATTTCTTTCTGATTTGTTTCTGCTCTAGTCTTTATAATTTCTCGTCTTCTGCTGGCTTTGGGGTGTTTTTGTTCTTCTTTCTCCAATTGTTTTAAGTGGAGGGTTAGGTCATCTGCTTCATATTTTCCTAGTTTCTTGAGGTGGGATTGTATTGCTATAAATTTCCCTCTTAGAACTGCTTTTGCGGTATCCCATAGGTTTTGCCCGATCGTATGTTCATTGTCATTTTCTTCTAGGAATTGTTTAATTTCTCCTTTGATTTCCTCAGTAATCAGTTGGTTTTTTAGGTATGTGTCATTTAATCGCCATGTGTTTGTATTTTTAGCGTTTTTTTCCCTGTAGTTGATCTCTAGTCTCATTGCATCATGGTCCGAGAAGATGGTTGATATAATTTCAGTTTTCTTGAATTGACTGAGGTTAGATTTGTGGCCCAAGATGTGGTCTATCCTGGAGAATGTTCCGTGAGCACTTGAGAAGAAAGTGTATTCTTCTGCTTTTGGATGGAAGGTCCTAAAGATATCGATGAGGTCCATCTTTTCTAGTGTGTCATTTAAGGCTTGTGTTTCTTTATTAATTTTCTGTTTGGATGATCTGTCCATTGGTGTGAGAGGAGTGTTAAAGTCTCCTACTGTTACTGTGTTATTATTGATTTCTTCTTTTAAGTCTGAAAGTGTTTGTCTTATGTATTGAGGTGCCCCTGTGTTGGGTGCGTCGATATTCATGACTGTTATGTCTTCCTCTTGGATGGATCCCTTAATCATGATGTAGTGATTTAAAATCTATTTTGTCTGATATGAGGATTGCTACCCCAGCTTTCTTTTGATTTCCTTTTGCATGGAATATCTTTTTCCAGCCTCTCAATTTCAGTCTATGGGTGTCTCTAGGTCTGAAGTGGGTCTTGTAAACAGCATATATATAGGTCATGTTTCTTGATCCATTCAGCCAGCCTGCGTCGTTTGGTTGGAGCATTTAATCCATTTACATTCAAAGTAAAAAATTTAACATTATCTTAAGCCTCCAGTTGTTTCAAATTGTTTGTAGTAAGTAGAAGGTAAGAAAGCCACTGAGCTCTTGCTAATAGGAGGATGCTTTTATCTTTAAGGAAACTGTGTATGAATCAGATATCAAGGCTAGTTGTTCCTCTTTCTAGGAGATAGAGTTTTATTTATGAGATAGCATTGTCAAGAGCAGTAGGCATCTTATGCTAGCTTTTCTGATACTAACCTCACAGGTTAATTTATTTCAGTTCGGGGGTTTTAAAGAACTGCTTTTGCGGTATCCCATAGGTTTTGCCCGATCGTATGTTCATTGTCATTTTCTTCTAGGAATTGTTTAATTTCTCCTTTGATTTCCTCAGTAATCAGTTGGTTTTTTAGGTATGTGTCATTTAATCGCCATGTGTTTGTATTTTTAGCGTTTTTTTCCCTGTAGTTGATCTCTAGTCTCATTGCATCATGGTCCGAGAAGATGGTTGATATAATTTCAGTTTTCTTGAATTGACTGAGGTTAGATTTGTGGCCCAAGATGTGGTCTATCCTGGAGAATGTTCCGTGAGCACTTGAGAAGAAAGTGTATTCTTCTGCTTTTGGATGGAAGGTCCTAAAGATATCGATGAGGTCCATCTTTTCTAGTGTGTCATTTAAGGCTTGTGTTTCTTTATTAATTTTCTGTTTGGATGATCTGTCCATTGGTGTGAGAGGAGTGTTAAAGTCTCCTACTGTTACTGTGTTATTATTGATTTCTTCTTTTAAGTCTGAAAGTGTTTGTCTTATGTATTGAGGTGCCCCTGTGTTGGGTGCGTCGATATTCATGACTGTTATGTCTTCCTCTTGGATGGATCCCTTAATCATGATGTAGTGATTTAAAATCTATTTTGTCTGATATGAGGATTGCTACCCCAGCTTTCTTTTGATTTCCTTTTGCATGGAATATCTTTTTCCAGCCTCTCAATTTCAGTCTATGGGTGTCTCTAGGTCTGAAGTGGGTCTTGTAAACAGCATATATATAGGTCATGTTTCTTGATCCATTCAGCCAGCCTGCGTCGTTTGGTTGGAGCATTTAATCCATTTACATTCAAAGTAAAAAATTTAACATTATCTTAAGCCTCCAGTTGTTTCAAATTGTTTGTAGTAAGTAGAAGGTAAGAAAGCCACTGAGCTCTTGCTAATAGGAGGATGCTTTTATCTTTAAGGAAACTGTGTATGAATCAGATATCAAGGCTAGTTGTTCCTCTTTCTAGGAGATAGAGTTTTATTTATGAGATAGCATTGTCAAGAGCAGTAGGCATCTTATGCTAGCTTTTCTGATACTAACCTCACATTCCATCCCAGCTTTACTGTGGGAATTCTTTGAGTTTTGTGTTTCCTGAAGCTCTGTGGGTGACCAGAAAATCAAATGCCTCCTACTGCTGCTTCAGTAGGGCTTTTACTGCTGTTTCTTGTAGAGCCTTGTTTCCATGTTGACTGCCTCACCCAGCTGGGGACCAGCTCTTTACTCATCTTGTTGACCATGGTGTCTCCAGACATGTGTAAGGAGGTCCTTGGTAAATGTTTGGTGATTGATGACCAGATTCCTTTCTACAATCGCATTTATTTATTTTTTAGAAAATCAGTCAATTTTTGTAAAAAACTGATCCCTGTCTTTAAAATAGATTTCTCCTTCTTTCTTTCTCTTTTAAATAAAATAGCTTCCCACTTTGTTTGTTTTTTTCTTTTTTTATTGAAGCATAGTTGATTTGTGATATTGTGTTAGTTTCAGGTATACAGCAGAATGATTCAGTTATGTGTTTATATATTTTCAGAGGATTTTCCATAGGTTATTATAAGATACTGAATATTATTTCCTGGGTTATACAGTAAATCCTTGTTGCTTATCTATTTTACTCTGAACCCCTAAGTTATCCCTCCCCTAGCAACTCCCTACTTTCCAATGCTTCTCCTGGTGGCTCAGATGGTAAAGAATCTACCTGCAATGCAGGAAGCCTGGATTTGATCCCTGGATCAGGAAGCCCCCCTGGAGGAGGGCATCGCAACCCACTCTAGTATTCTTGCCTGGAGAATTCTGTGGATAGAGGAGCCTGGTGGGCTCCAATCCATGGGGTCACAAAGAGTTGGACACGACTGAGTGACTAACGCTTTAACTTTTTTCCCAGTCACGCTGTGCACAGTTCCTCTCAGGAAAGGCTGAATCTTAGTTGCCAGGCAACCAGAAGCGTGATGCCAGGTTTGTAGTAAGTAGAAGGTAAGAAAGCCACTGAGCTCTTGCTAATAGGAGGATGCTTTTATCTTTAAGGAAACTGTGTATGAATCAGATATCAAGGCTAGTTGTTCCTCTTTCTAGGAGATAGAGTTTTATTTATGAGATAGCATTGTCAAGAGCAGTAGGCATCTTATGCTAGCTTTTCTGATACTAACCTCACATTCCATCCCAGCTTTACTGTGGGAATTCTTTGAGTTTTGTGTTTCCTGAAGCTCTGTGGGTGACCAGAAAATCAAATGCCTCCTACTGCTGCTTCAGTAGGGCTTTTACTGCTGTTTCTTGTAGAGCCTTGTTTCCATGTTGACTGCCTCACCCAGCTGGGGACCAGCTCTTTACTCATCTTGTTGACCATGGTGTCTCCAGACATGTGTAAGGAGGTCCTTGGTAAATGTTTGGTGATTGATGACCAGATTCCTTTCTACAATCGCATTTATTTATTTTTTAGAAAATCAGTCAATTTTTGTAAAAAACTGATCCCTGTCTTTAAAATAGATTTCTCCTTCTTTCTTTCTCTTTTAAATAAAATAGCTTCCCACTTTGTTTGTTTTTTTCTTTTTTTATTGAAGCATAGTTGATTTGTGATATTGTGTTAGTTTCAGGTATACAGCAGAATGATTCAGTTATGTGTTTATATATTTTCAGAGGATTTTCCATAGGTTATTATAAGATACTGAATATTATTTCCTGGGTTATACAGTAAATCCTTGTTGCTTATCTATTTTACTCTGAACCCCTAAGTTATCCCTCCCCTAGCAACTCCCTACTTTCCAATGCTTCTCCTGGTGGCTCAGATGGTAAAGAATCTACCTGCAATGCAGGAAGCCTGGATTTGATCCCTGGATCAGGAAGCCCCCCTGGAGGAGGGCATCGCAACCCACTCTAGTATTCTTGCCTGGAGAATTCTGTGGATAGAGGAGCCTGGTGGGCTCCAATCCATGGGGTCACAAAGAGTTGGACACGACTGAGTGACTAACGCTTTAACTTTTTTCCCAGTCACGCTGTGCACAGTTCCTCTCAGGAAAGGCTGAATCTTAGTTGCCAGGCAACCAGAAGCTGATGAAGTGCCTGCGAGCTTGAATACATCCCATGCACCCAGCCCAAAGAGAGAAGCCATCTCTCTGTAGTGTTCATCTGTGGCAAAAGGTGAAATGCCCGAGCAAGAGAGTGCATATTAGTATTGCCAATGCTGGGTGACTGCTCCACTGGGCACAAACATTTCTGTTGCCTACTTCCTGGAGTCTGAATTCACTCTCACCTTGTTGGAATTGCTGTAGGTGTGTACGGAGGATGAAATCCCTTTCACTTGAAGCCAGGTAGATGCAGTAACAAACCAGATGTTGAACACTGCCCTTGACAGAATTCTGAGAGATACTCCAGGCTTACTGGGTCGAATTGTATTTCATTGTGAGAGCTTTGTGAGGCTCTGGAGAGCCATAGGAGAATTTCTGTGTGCTCTCTCGGATTTGGTCTGTTGTTTCCTTGTCTGTCGTGCTCTGCGAGCCTCACAGTTTATTGCCACACTCTGATCCTCAAGGTCTCCATCCCGATAACTGAAGGCCTGGACATGATCACCATGTTGACAGACGATGCCACCACTGCCACCTGGAACAACGAAGGCCTGCCCAGTGACAGGATGTCCATCGAGAACGCCGCTATCCTGACGCACTGCGCACGCTGGCCCCTGATGATTGACCCACAGCAGCAGGGACTCAAGTGGATTAAGAACAAGTATGGAACTGACCTGAAAGTCACACAGTTGGGCCAGAAAGGGTATGTGAGATCTGAAAGGATGATTCTCTGTTGCGCTTCTAGAAATGGGTCTGATTTTTACCAAGTCCTGGCATTTCTTAGACCTTTGCCACTTCAAAATGTGTTATTTTGGTATATCTTATTTATCTGCCTGCTCACGTGAAGTATCTCTGTTGAAAGGGTTTTTACGTTGGATGGTGTCCACTTACCTGAAGAAGAAGTTAGTTGAAAGGTTAGAACAGACACTGCATGTGAGAGAAAAACTTCACTATGGTCAAGAATGGAAATAGGATGCATTATAATTCCTCTTTAGGATTTTGGCATATGATAATCTAAGAATTATCAACTGCACCTATAGGCTTAATGTTCCCAGTTATATTTCTAAATGTGTATATTGCCTACAGTGGGGTTTTAACATGGCCCAATTCCCAATGTTGAGTGCCTGAAAATAATTTTTAGTCAAGCTTTACACGCCACTTTTGAGAACTAAATCTACTCTGACAAATTTGGTCACTTGGTAAATCCCAGAAGTGCATATAGGCCAATGCTGGGTACTCCACTGGGCACAAACATTGTTGCCTACTTCCTGGAGTCTGAATTCACTCTCACCTTGTTGGAATTGCTGTAGGTGTGTACGGAGGATGAAATCCTTTCACTTGAAGCCAGGTAGATGCAGTAACAAACCAGATGTTGAACACTGCCCTTGACAGAATTCTGAGAGATACTCCAGGCTTACTGGGTCGAATTGTATTTCATTGTGAGAGCTTTGTGAGGCTCTGGAGAGCCATAGGAGAATTTCTGTGTGCTCTCTCGGATTTGGTCTGTTGTTTCCTTGTCTGTCGTGCTCTGCGAGCCTCACAGTTTATTGCCACACTCTGATCCTCAAGGTCTCCATCCCGATAACTGAAGGCCTGGACATGATCACCATGTTGACAGACGATGCCACCACTGCCACCTGGAACAACGAAGGCCTGCCCAGTGACAGGATGTCCATCGAGAACGCCGCTATCCTGACGCACTGCGCACGCTGGCCCCTGATGATTGACCCACAGCAGCAGGGACTCAAGTGGATTAAGAACAAGTATGGAACTGACCTGAAAGTCACACAGTTGGGCCAGAAAGGGTATGTGAGATCTGAAAGGATGATTCTCTGTTGCGCTTCTAGAAATGGGTCTGATTTTTACCAAGTCCTGGCATTTCTTAGACCTTTGCCACTTCAAAATGTGTTATTTTGGTATATCTTATTTATCTGCCTGCTCACGTGAAGTATCTCTGTTGAAAGGGTTTTACGTTGGATGGTGTCCACTTACCTGAAGAAGAAGTTAGTTGAAAGGTTAGAACAGACACTGCATGTGAGAGAAAAACTTCACTATGGTCAAGAATGGAAATAGGATGCATTATAATTCCTCTTTAGGATTTTGGCATATGATAATCTAAGAATTATCAACTGCACCTATAGGCTTAATGTTCCCAGTTATATTTCTAAATGTGTATATTGCCTACAGTGGGGTTTTAACATGGCCCAATTCCCAATGTTGAGTGCCTGAAAATAATTTTTTAGTCAAGCTTTACACGCCACTTTTGAGAACTAAATCTACTCTGACAAATTTGGTCACTTGGTCCTCATGAGAGTGTTTTCTGATAAATAGAAACCTCTCTTGTATGTAGTTGGTCTTCAATTAATGCTGAATAAATAATTTTAGACTTATTCATATTTAATTTTACCCCTCTATCATCTTTTGGCATATAAAATGGACTAAGGAATTTCTGCAGTTGTCCAGATAAATGGGGTCCTTGCTGATTTGAATACTTGGAAAAAATTATTTGTTGAAGGGCAGAGACTATATTTGGAGAGTGGCAATGAAATAAAATGATAGTTCACCACTTTACATGATTGGATCTAAACATTTAAAAAATGAAAATTTGATAAAACCAAAAGAAATTTAATTTGAATTGTTTTATCAAAAATAGGTTACTTTATTTCAACTGTGATTACTATAAAAAGTATTTACACGTGGACTTATTAGTTCACACTAATGAATTTCACTTTGGAATATGCAACTGAAGTCTGTCTCAATCTCATCTTTAATTTCCATGTATTTTAGTTGAGGACGGTACTGCTTCATAAAATAGTTTTCTCTAAGGTAGTTCCATTTAAAATATTTACATTAAATTAAATATAATTGAGTATAAATAATTTTGAATATTTTCCCTATGCTTATTTGCATTGTTCTTGATTCTGGCTGAATTTTAAGGTTTTTGAATGACATTGAAACTGCTTTGGCCTTTGGAGATGTCATCTTAATTGAAAATCTTGAGGAAACGATAGATCCCATCCTTGATCCATTGCTTGGCAGGAACACGATTAAGAAGGAAAGTAAGTATTACTGAATTTTTAACATACGTTGTATACTACGGATACGTTGTACGGCTCACTAATCATGAACTTATAATTTCATTCAGAAGAAGTTAGTTGAAAGGTTAGAACAGACACTGCATGTGAGAGAAAACTTCACTATGGTCAAGAATGGAAATAGGATGCATTATAATTCCTCTTTAGGATTTTGGCATATGATAATCTAAGAATTATCAACTGCACCTATAGGCTTAATGTTCCCAGTTATATTTCTAAATGTGTATATTGCCTACAGTGGGGTTTTAACATGGCCCAATTCCCAATGTTGAGTGCCTGAAAATAATTTTTTAGTCAAGCTTTACACGCCACTTTTGAGAACTAAATCTACTCTGACAAATTTGGTCACTTGGTCCTCATGAGAGTGTTTTCTGATAAATAGAAACCTCTCTTGTATGTAGTTGGTCTTCAATTAATGCTGAATAAATAATTTTAGACTTATTCATATTTAATTTTACCCCTCTATCATCTTTTGGCATATAAAATGGACTAAGGAATTTCTGCAGTTGTCCAGATAAATGGGGTCCTTGCTGATTTGAATACTTGGAAAAAATTATTTGTTGAAGGGCAGAGACTATATTTGGAGAGTGGCAATGAAATAAAATGATAGTTCACCACTTTACATGATTGGATCTAAACATTTAAAAAATGAAAATTTGATAAAACCAAAAGAAATTTAATTTGAATTGTTTTATCAAAAATAGGTTACTTTATTTCAACTGTGATTACTATAAAAAGTATTTACACGTGGACTTATTAGTTCACACTAATGAATTTCACTTTGGAATATGCAACTGAAGTCTGTCTCAATCTCATCTTTAATTTCCATGTATTTTAGTTGAGGACGGTACTGCTTCATAAAATAGTTTTCTCTAAGGTAGTTCCATTTAAAATATTTACATTAAATTAAATATAATTGAGTATAAATAATTTTGAATATTTTCCCTATGCTTATTTGCATTGTTCTTGATTCTGGCTGAATTTTAAGGTTTTTGAATGACATTGAAACTGCTTTGGCCTTTGGAGATGTCATCTTAATTGAAAATCTTGAGGAAACGATAGATCCCATCCTTGATCCATTGCTTGGCAGGAACACGATTAAGAAGGGAAAGTAAGTATTACTGAATTTTTAACATACGTTGTATACTACGTATGAGTTATCATCAGCTTCTGTTACTTTGGCTCCTAATCAAATATAATCTATTGAAATGTTCTTTTTAATAATTTCATTCATTTATTTTTGACTGTTCTGGGTCTTGGCTGCTGCATGGGCTTTTCTCTAGCTGTGGTGAGCAAGGCTGCTCTCTACTTGGGGTATGCAGGCTTCTCATTGTGGTGCCTTGTCTTGTTGGGGAGCACGGGCCCTATGGTGTGTGGGTTGTTGTGGCTCCTGGGCTCTAGAGCACAGACCCAGTAGTTGTGGGGCATAGGCTTTGTTGTCCTGTGCCGTATGGGATCCACCTAGACCAGAGATCAAATCCATGGTTCCTGCATTGGCAGGTGAACTCTTTTACCACCAAACCTCCTGGGAAGCCCTATTGAAATATTCTTGGTGATATTTCTGAGTTTCCATTTCAGTGCTCTTACGTTCCAAGACCAAAGCAACCTTGGCATGGTCTGTATGCTCAGACTATTTGTTTGGTCGATTGAGATTCATGTTACCCAATTCCTGATTTATAGACCCCAAAAATGCATTGTCACAAATCTGAGAGTAGTTTCTCCTTTGTTGCTTCATACTAATGTTTTTCTAACTTCAGTACTCTGCAAAGCATCTTTAGTATGTTTGTCTTAAATGTGTATCACTTGTATTCTTGTTTTCTTAGTATTTTTATTTTTTATGATTTTTTGTTGGAGTATAGTTGCTTTACAATGTTGTTAGCTTCCAGTGTACAACAAAGTGAATCAAATATTATGTATACATATATTCCCTCTTTTTTGAATTTCCTTCCCACTTAGGTCACCATAGAGCACTGAGTAGAGTTACCTGAGCTATGCAGTAGGTTCTCATTATCTATTTTATATATAGTATCAATAGTGTATATGTGTCAAGTTCAGTCTTCCCCTTTGTCTCACCCCCACTCCTATTGGTATTCATATGTTTATTCTGTGTGTCTGTGTGTCTGTTTCTCTTTTGCAAATAAGATCATCTATACCATTTTTCTAGATTCCACATGTATGCATTAATATACAGTATTTGTTTTTCTCTTTCTGACTGACTTCATCCTGTGTAACAGTCTCTAGGTCCATCCACACCTCTGCAAATAGCACAATTTCATTCCTTTTTATGGCTGATATTTCATTGTATGTATGGACCACATCTTCTTCATCCATCCACTGTTGATGGACAGTTAGATTGCTTTCACGGCCTAGCGTTGTGAATAGTGCTGCAGTGAACACTGGATTGTATGTGTCTTTGAAATTATGGTTGTCTCAGAGTATTGGGTGCACTTTTACTTGGGGTATGCAGGCTTCTCATTGTGGTGCCTTGTCTTGTTGGGGAGCACGGGCCCTATGGTGTGTGGGTTGTTGTGGCTCCTGGGCTCTAGAGCACAGACCCAGTAGTTGTGGGGCATAGGCTTTGTTGTCCTGTGCCGTATGGGATCCACCTAGACCAGAGATCAAATCCATGGTTCCTGCATTGGCAGGTGAACTCTTTTACCACCAAACCTCCTGGGAAGCCCTATTGAAATATTCTTGGTGATATTTCTGAGTTTCCATTTCAGTGCTCTTACGTTCCAAGACCAAAGCAACCTTGGCATGGTCTGTATGCTCAGACTATTTGTTTGGTCGATTGAGATTCATGTTACCCAATTCCTGATTTATAGCCCCCAAAAAATGCATTGTCACAAATCTGAGAGTAGTTTCTCCTTTGTTGCTTCATACTAATGTTTTTCTAACTTCAGTACTCTGCAAAGCATCTTTAGTATGTTTGTCTTAAATGTGTATCACTTGTATTCTTGTTTTCTTAGTATTTTTATTTTTTATGATTTTTTGTTGGAGTATAGTTGCTTTACAATGTTGTTAGCTTCCAGTGTACAACAAAGTGAATCAAATATTATGTATACATATATTCCCTCTTTTTTGAATTTCCTTCCCACTTAGGTCACCATAGAGCACTGAGTAGAGTTACCTGAGCTATGCAGTAGGTTCTCATTATCTATTTTATATATAGTATCAATAGTGTATATGTGTCAAGTTCAGTCTTCCCCTTTGTCTCACCCCCACTCCTATTGGTATTCATATGTTTATTCTGTGTGTCTGTGTGTCTGTTTCTCTTTTGCAAATAAGATCATCTATACCATTTTTCTAGATTCCACATGTATGCATTAATATACAGTATTTGTTTTTCTCTTTCTGACTGACTTCATCCTGTGTAACAGTCTCTAGGTCCATCCACACCTCTGCAAATAGCACAATTTCATTCCTTTTTATGGCTGATATTTCATTGTATGTATGGACCACATCTTCTTCATCCATCCACTGTTGATGGACAGTTAGATTGCTTTCACGGCCTAGCGTTGTGAATAGTGCTGCAGTGAACACTGGATTGTATGTGTCTTTGAAATTATGGTTGTCTCAGAGTATTTGCCCCGTAGTGGGATTGCTGGGTGATATGGTGGTACTTTTTAATTTTTTAAGGAACCTCCATACTGTTCTCCACAGTGGCAGTGGCAGTTTACGTTCATATCAATAGTGCAAGAGGGTTCCCTTTTTTCCACACACTCTCTAGCATTTATTATTTTTTGATGCTGGCCATTCTGACTGGTGTGAGGAGCTATCTCATTGTAGTTTTGATTTGCATTTCTCTAATGATTATTATGTGTTGATCATCCATATGTCTTCTTTGGAAAAATGTCTTTTTAGCTATTCTACCTATGTGTTGATTGAGTTGGTTGCCTTTTATTTTTTGTATTGAGATGCATGAGCTTTTTTGTGTATTTTGGAGATTAATCCTTTTTTCAGTTGCTTCATTTGCAAATATTTTCTCCCATTCTGAGGGTTGTCTGTTTCTCTTATTTATAGTTAGTTTCCTTTGCTGTGTAAAAACTTTTTAAGTTTAATTAGGTCCCATTTGTTTATTTTTGTTTTTACTTGAATTACTCTAGGGGATGGGTCAGAAATGATACTACTGCAAGAGTGTTCTGCATTTGTTTTCCTCTGAGAGTTTTATAGCATCTGGCCTTACATTCAGATCTTTAATCCATTTTGAGTGTGCTTAGTATTTTTTAAAACCTGTTTTAAATCTGCTCTATTTTTTTACAATTCAGCCTCATCCCAAGTCATAGCATGTACAAAATCACGGGTTTACTGTGCTAGTTCTCTCTTTTCCTGTATGTTTAAAATATTGGTATATATGTAGCCATTGGGGGAAACAAAAGAACTCGTTAGCGGATCCTGAAGAATGTCCCCGTGCCAGCAGTGGTGGACTGGGCACACTCTCGCTGAGCCCTAGGTGATGTTCCAAATGCTGCCCCACATGCCAGCTCTCCAGTTTTGGACATGTTCTCAGCAAACATCATGTGTAACAGTCTCTAGGTCCATCCACACCTCTGCAAATAGCACAATTTCATTCCTTTTTATGGCTGATATTTCATTGTATGTATGGACCACATCTTCTTCATCCATCCACTGTTGATGGACAGTTAGATTGCTTTCACGGCCTAGCGTTGTGAATAGTGCTGCAGTGAACACTGGATTGTATGTGTCTTTGAAATTATGGTTGTCTCAGAGTATTTGCCCCGTAGTGGGATTGCTGGGTGATATGGTGGTACTTTTTAATTTTTTAAGGAACCTCCATACTGTTCTCCACAGTGGCAGTGGCAGTTTACGTTCATATCAATAGTGCAAGAGGGTTTCCCTTTTTTCCACACACTCTCTAGCATTTATTATTTTTTGATGCTGGCCATTCTGACTGGTGTGAGGAGCTATCTCATTGTAGTTTTGATTTGCATTTCTCTAATGATTATTATGTGTTGATCATCCATATGTCTTCTTTGGAAAAATGTCTTTTTAGCTATTCTACCTATGTGTTGATTGAGTTGGTTGCCTTTTATTTTTTGTATTGAGATGCATGAGCTTTTTTGTGTATTTTGGAGATTAATCCTTTTTTCAGTTGCTTCATTTGCAAATATTTTCTCCCATTCTGAGGGTTGTCTGTTTCTCTTATTTATAGTTAGTTTCCTTTGCTGTGTAAAAACTTTTTAAGTTTAATTAGGTCCCATTTGTTTATTTTTGTTTTTACTTGAATTACTCTAGGGGATGGGTCAGAAATGATACTACTGCAAGAGTGTTCTGCATTTGTTTTCCTCTGAGAGTTTTATAGCATCTGGCCTTACATTCAGATCTTTAATCCATTTTGAGTGTGCTTAGTATTTTTTAAAACCTGTTTTAAATCTGCTCTATTTTTTTACAATTCAGCCTCATCCCAAGTCATAGCATGTACAAAATCACGGGTTTACTGTGCTAGTTCTCTCTTTTCCTGTATGTTTAAAATATTGGTATATATGTAGCCATTGGGGGAAACAAAAGAACTCGTTAGCGGATCCTGAAGAATGTCCCCGTGCCAGCAGTGGTGGACTGGGCACACTCTCGCTGAGCCCTAGGTGATGTTCCAAATGCTGCCCCACATGCCAGCTCTCCAGCACATTCTTCCAGGGACAGTGAAGCCATTTCTCAGCAAACATCATGTCCCTTTCTATAAATGTGTAAAAAGTCAGATCCAGAAGTTCTGTCTCTGACCGTGCCTGTGTGGGCTGAGGGGAGACTGCGGCATCCCCAGAGCTCTCTGTTCCTTTTCCCTCAAGAAACCAACATTGCCAAGGTTTGCTGCACTGGAGTTCCTTTCCCTTTCCATTGCTGTTTTTCTTCACAAAGGTGTAATTTCAGAACTTCCCCCAAACTCTTCTTCACAACTCCCACTCTGCCTCAAAGGTGTCTTCTCTCTCTTTTCATCACTGGATTATTCCTGTCAATTTAAAGTGGAAATAGGCCTGCTTAAGGGTAACTAACTTCTATTTTGTAAAAAGTCTCTAACTGATTGGTATTTATTATACAGCGCACCAGCTAAATTCACTTACAGTGAGTGACAACTTGTAATTGTTTAATAAACCAAAATTTAACCAGACATGCATTTAGAACAACTTAATAAGACACTTGACAAACTGCAGCTCTAACATAAATATAATTGTAGCTGTGTCTGATGTGTTAAAACTACCGTGTAAAATCTTGGATGTCACTAAACTGAAATCCTTGTTATTAAGGTTCTGACTCTAATATATTATGAAGACCCAGAATTTTTTGTCAGCAAAATACATGTTCTCTTAGCTTTAACTTGAAACCTCGATAACACAATGTAGGTGTAAGAAATTTGTCCTCTCTCCTTTTTTCACTCACTCTCTCTCTCTCTCTGTGTTTTCTGTGTGCATGCTAAGCTGCTTCAGTTGTGTTCGGCTCTTTTGCGACCCCATGGACTGCAGCCAGCCAGGCTCCTCTGTCCTTGGGATTCTCCAGGCATGAACACTGGAGTGGGTTGCCATGCCCTCCTCCAGGGTATGCCATCTTCCCAGGGATCTAACCCTTGTCTCTCACGTCTCCCACATTGGCAGGCGGGTTCTCTACCATAGCACCACCTGGGGAGGCCCCCCTATATATTTAAATATTTATTTATTTATCTGGATGTACCCAGTCTACTTACAGCATATGGAATCTTTGACCTCGTTGCAGCATGCGACATGTGGGATCTTTTAGTTGTAGCAGTTTGGATCTTTAGTTACCACATCTGGGATCTAGTCTCCTGATCAGGGATCAAACCCAGGTCCCCTGCATGGGGAGCATGGAGTCTTGGCCACTGGCTCACCAGGAAAGTCTGTGTGTGTGTCTGTGTGTGTGTCTGTGTGTCTGTATGGGTGTGTGTCGCTTAGTCGTGTCTGACTCTTTGCATCCCCATGGACTGTGGCCCGTCAGGCTCCTCTGTCCATGGAATTCTCCAGGCAAGAATAGTGGCAGTAGGTTGCCATTCCCTTCGCGCATGCATGTGCACGTGTGTATGTGTGTTGATAATCTGAAACTTGCAGAGACTGATAAATTGGAGTCCTTATTTTTCTCAGTATGGATATAGTTAAGTATACAAATCCCATAGGTTTGTTTTTTTTTCAGGAACAAATTATTTTACGTAGAACATCAAATTCTTTATCACAAATTATGTAACCTAAACAATATATGTACTCTCTGTTAGGCTTTATAGAACTGATTGTATCTTTGTAGCTTTTTTAAAAAGGTGAAGAGAATTTTGGATGATATGTAAAAATATAATGAACACTTCTTATTGCATACAGTGGTTATCTGTAACATTTCTAACTCCTAAACTCTTTCGTTAAGAGTGGAAACCAGCCTTTTTATGAAGGTAATTTAAAGAGTGTATCTCCAGCTTTTTTAGATATTTTATTTTATTTTAGATGTTTTTAAAGTTTCTTTGTTCAGAGAATCTGAGTCCTTGCAGATTCTGTCACTGAATGAGTCAGGCCCGGTACTCGTGGCTGATGATTCAGAACTCGAGGTGCAGACCCTGGCCATGAGGAAGCCGCATTCCCTGAGGGGAAGGCCAGGCCTGTACACAGCAAAAGCAATTACTGCCATGGATGCGCTGAGTATACTGATAGAACATCCTCTGCTCCATAGTGGAGACTTGGAAAGACTTGGTGGAAAAAACTGCACTGGATTACATTTACATTTAATTTGAATTGTAGAAGGTCAGTAGGCATTCGTCAGACAAATGGGATAAGAGAATTCTGGAATGAGAGAGGTAATGTGCTGTGCTGTGCTGTGCTTAGTCTCTCAGTTGTGTCCAATTTTTTGCGACCCTACGGACTGCAACCCACCAGGCTCCTCTGTCCATGGGGATTCTCCAGACAAGAACACTGGAGTGGGTTGCCACGCCCTCCTCCAGGGGATCTTCCTGACCCAGGGATAGCAAAACACACGGAACAATGCAACAGCTTTACGGAACTGCAGTTAAGATTCACATATGTGGAGAGCCCTATTTGGCTGGGGGGAGAAGTTATATGAACTGAGAGAGATGAGACTGATTGTCAGGACCCAGAATGTGGACACCCTTGGCTACCCACAGATGACCCCAAAGTTGGCTTTTTATTATAGGGTGACAATGGTTTCCCCCCAAACATGTTGAAGGGCCGCATTCCTATTTGTAATGCAAGACAGCCGTGATTTTGCACCACTCCTGGTGTTTCCATATTTTCACTTGAGGATCATGAGCCTAAGTCAGTGGGGAAGGCAGTGAAGACTCTTTTTTTTTTTTCTTTTTGCACTGTAATCTTTTTATAATCAATTCTACATCCACAACATGTTTAATATATTTCCATTTTAAATATGCATCCACATATTATTGCTTAATATTCCTGCATGACATAAAAATATATTAAGTTCCATATTTCTGATTATAATTTTTTTAATTTCTTATTTTAAACAAAACTGTGAAAAATATTTGTGCACATGCATTTCTTTAAAAAAAACTTTTATTTTGCTTTTAACTTTTACAGTTTTGTTGTTTACAGGAATGTATGTTCTCAGATTAGTCATATGTATATCCCCCCCATCCCACCCCTCCAGACCATCACACAGCACCCGTGAAGGATCTACTTTGGCAGTGAATACTCTTAAGCATGCTAGGTGTGATGCGGTCAGATGAATGTTTTTGAAAGGCCGTGTTGGCACTGTGGAGTACTGACCAAAGGCACGTGGACCCAGAGCCGGGGTCCACCCAATTGGAAACAATTGCAGTAGTCCTGTTGAGACACAGTGAACATCCTCTGCTCCATAGTGGAGACTTGGAAAGACTTGGTGGAAAAAACTGCACTGGATTACATTTACATTTAATTTGAATTGTAGAAGGTCAGTAGGCATTCGTCAGACAAATGGGATAAGAGAATTCTGGAATGAGAGAGGTAATGTGCTGTGCTGTGCTGTGCTTAGTCTCTCAGTTGTGTCCAATTTTTTGCGACCCTACGGACTGCAACCCACCAGGCTCCTCTGTCCATGGGGATTCTCCAGACAAGAACACTGGAGTGGGTTGCCACGCCCTCCTCCAGGGGATCTTCCTGACCCAGGGATAGCAAAACACACGGAACAATGCAACAGCTTTACGGAACTGCAGTTAAGATTCACATATGTGGAGAGCCCTATTTGGCTGGGGGGAGAAGTTATATGAACTGAGAGAGATGAGACTGATTGTCAGGACCCAGAATGTGGACACCCTTGGCTACCCACAGATGACCCCAAAGTTGGCTTTTTATTATAGGGTGACAATGGTTTCCCCCCAAACATGTTGAAGGGCCGCATTCCTATTTGTAATGCACAACAGCAGTGATTTTTGACCACTCCTGGTGTTTCCATATTTTCACTTGAGGATCATGAGCCTAAGTCAGTGGGGAAGGCAGTGAAGACTCTTTTTTTTTTTTCTTTTTGCACTGTAATCTTTTTATAATCAATTCTACATCCACAACATGTTTAATATATTTCCATTTTAAATATGCATCCACATATTATTGCTTAATATTCCTGCATGACATAAAAATATATTAAGTTCCATATTTCTGATTATAATTTTTTTAATTTCTTATTTTAAACAAAACTGTGAAAAATATTTGTGCACATGCATTTCTTTAAAAAAAACTTTTATTTTGCTTTTAACTTTTACAGTTTTGTTGTTTACAGGAATGTATGTTCTCAGATTAGTCATATGTATATCCCCCCCATCCCACCCCTCCAGACCATCACACAGCACCCGTGAAGGATCTACTTTGGCAGTGAATACTCTTAAGCATGCTAGGTGTGATGCGGTCAGATGAATGTTTTTGAAAGGCCGTGTTGGCACTGTGGAGTACTGACCAAAGGCACGTGGACCCAGAGCCGGGGTCCACCCAATTGGAAACAATTGCAGTAGTCCTGTTGAGACACAGTATAAGCCTTAACTAAGCCAGTGACCAAAAAAGGAGAAGACAATGGCACTCCACTCCAGTGTTCTTGCCTGGAAAATTCCGTGGACAGAGGAGCCTGGCGGGGTACAGTCCATGGGGTCTCAGAGAATCGGATATAACTGAGCATACACACCATAGCATACCATATACACAATACATTTTGTAATGTGTGACTGTTAATTTACCTTTATATATCATTCTTCAAATGTGCTTAGATTGTCTTATGTGTCCGTATTAGATTGCAAATGCTCTATGGATAGGAATCATACTATATCCCTTTAAAAGTATGATTATGGAGAAGGAAATGGCAACCCACTCCAGTACTGTTGCCTGAGAAATCCCATGGAAAGTAGCCTGGCAGGCCACAACCCATGGGGTCTCAGAGTCGGATAGGACTAAAGCGACTTAGCATAGTTGTTATATAGCAATAAAATGTATTTGTGTGCATTTATGTTTCTCCAGCTCAGTTGTAAACATCTTAAGAGCAGAGAATATAACTGTCATCTTTATATTCTCACATTTCTTCACTAATGCCTAGCAAAATCATAGACAAACAGTAAATATTTACTGAACAAATGTACTTGCCCCTGGAGACCTGAAGTTCAAGGCTATGTAAAAGGAGTAAATGCATAAATAAATACATAAAGTTTTGACTGTTGAAAAAAAATAAATAAAAGTATGATTAACTAAAATAAAGACAAAGCAACAAAAACATAGACTTTTGTGTCTGGCACTATGGCAGATTAGGTATGTGAATACCGAAAAATAACTAAACAGTAATTTAATAGTTAGTGATTTTAGTAGTTATTTAAAACATCTTTTGAAATGTATCACTCAGTTGACCATAGGTATGACCAGAAAGCATAAATGAGTAAACAAAGAGCACCAAAGCTGATGTTTTTCCTGAGGGTTCCTGCTGAAAGTCCAACTTTTTAGTTGAAAAACCCAGGGATCTGCTAAAAGATGTAGCCTCAAGGGGCCAATACCGGTTGGCACTGTGGAGTACTGACCAAGGCACGTGGACCCAGAGCCGGGGTCCACCCAATTGGAAACAATTGCAGTAGTCCTGTTGAGACACAGTATAAGCCTTAACTAAGCCAGTGACCAAAAAAGGAGAAGACAATGGCACTCCACTCCAGTGTTCTTGCCTGGAAAATTCCGTGGACAGAGGAGCCTGGCGGGGTACAGTCCATGGGGTCTCAGAGAATCGGATATAACTGAGCATACACACCATAGCATACCATATACACAATACATTTTGTAATGTGTGACTGTTAATTTACCTTTATATATCATTCTTCAAATGTGCTTAGATTGTCTTATGTGTCCGTATTAGATTGCAAATGCTCTATGGATAGGAATCATACTATATCCCTTTAAAAGTATGATTATGGAGAAGGAAATGGCAACCCACTCCAGTACTGTTGCCTGAGAAATCCCATGGAAAGTAGCCTGGCAGGCCACAACCCATGGGGTCTCAGAGTCGGATAGGACTAAAGCGACTTAGCATAGTTGTTATATAGCAATAAAATGTATTTGTGTGCATTTATGTTTCTCCAGCTCAGTTGTAAACATCTTAAGAGCAGAGAATATAACTGTCATCTTTATATTCTCACATTTCTTCACTAATGCCTAGCAAAATCATAGACAAACAGTAAATATTTACTGAACAAATGTACTTGCCCCTGGAGACCTGAAGTTCAAGGCTATGTAAAAGGAGTAAATGCATAAATAAATACATAAAGTTTTGACTGTTGAAAAAAAATAAATAAAAGTATGATTAACTAAAATAAAGACAAAGCAACAAAAACATAGACTTTTGTGTCTGGCACTATGGCAGATTAGGTATGTGAATACCGAAAAATAACTAAACAGTAATTTAATAGTTAGTGATTTTAGTAGTTATTTAAAACATCTTTTGAAATGTATCACTCAGTTGACCATAGGTATGACCAGAAAGCATGAATGAGAAAAACAAAGAGCACCAAAGCTGATGTTTTTTCCTGAGGGTTCCTGCTGAAAGCTGACAACCTTAGATTTCTGTTGTGATGGATGTGCAGAGCTTGGACCAAATCTAAGGGCCTCTTCAGGGATCTGCTAAAAGATTCCTGCCTGATGTTGGAGCCTCAAGGGGCCAATACCTTTTATTTAAGGATAAATATGTTAAAAGTTAAACAAAAACCAGCACTACAGAAAGGAAGCATTCTCTACCTTGGCACTGAGCGGAGACAGAAAAAAGTACCCCCAGAGAACTCCCAACCACACCCGTCTTTCTTAGGAATGTTTAAGACGAATTTAATCACTTGTGTGCCCTAAAATGCCTCAAACCACTAACTTATGGTTTGGGTAGGTCGCATTCCAGTGCACTTGGCAGAAGCAAACAAAGATCCTCTTTGGAATAATGTCCGTAAATCCAGACTTTAGAGGATTGTGAAAGATCTAATTCAGCAGTATGTGAGTTCACAGGCAAAAATCACAGAACACACAAGGAAATGAGACATTATGAGCCAGAGCCAATAGAAATATCAAATAATAGAATATTTATCTCATTGCTGCTTTGTATTATATTTTACTGTTAATAGGATATTTTTATTAGTTTTCATGAAATGCCTATTGTTAAATTTTGCTAATTTCTTCCACTAGGTTTCTCATCACTTTCTTTTAATGCCCCAATTTTTAAATTTCCACTCATTATATTCTTTTTTTTTTAATTACAATTTTGATCCAAATGCCTCTCTTTTTTTTTGAACCTTTTTTTATTGGCTTATTATTTATTGTTTATTTTCATCCATCTTTATTCTTTGGCCTGTGTGGGCCTCCCACTGCAGCGGCCTCTCTCATTGCTGAGCACTGGATCTGGGCGCATGTACTCCAGAGCGCTGGCTTGTAATTGGACACACCAGTCCATCTGCTGCACGGCATGTGGGATCTTCCTGGGCCAGGGATTGAACTGGTGCCCATTGCATTGCAAGATGGACTCTACCCACTAGACCGCCAGGGAAGCCCTGTATTCTTATTTTTTTTAACAGGACTTCTAATTCATTGCATCTTTTATGTAATTTTTATTTTACATTGGAACATAGTTAATTTAGGGTTCCTGCTGAAAGCTAACAACCTTAGATTTCTGTTGTGATGGATGTGCAGAGCTTGGACCAAATCTAAGGGCCTCTTCAGGGATCTGCTAAAAGATTCCTGCCTGATGTTGGAGCCTCAAGGGGCCAATACCTTTTATTTAAGGATAAATATGTTAAAAGTTAAACAAAAACCAGCACTACAGAAAGGAAGCATTCTCTACCTTGGCACTGAGCGGAGACAGAAAAAAGTACCCCCAGAGAACTCCCAACCACACCCGTCTTTCTTAGGAATGTTTAAGACGAATTTAATCACTTGTGTGCCCTAAAATGCCTCAAACCACTAACTTATGGTTTGGGTAGGTCGCATTCCAGTGCACTTGGCAGAAGCAAACAAAGATCCTCTTTGGAATAATGTCCGTAAATCCAGACTTTAGAGGATTGTGAAAGATCTAATTCAGCAGTATGTGAGTTCACAGGCAAAAATCACAGAACACACAAGGAAATGAGACATTATGAGCCAGAGCCAATAGAAATATCAAATAATAGAATATTTATCTCATTGCTGCTTTGTATTATATTTTACTGTTAATAGGATATTTTTATTAGTTTTCATGAAATGCCTATTGTTAAATTTTGCTAATTTCTTCCACTAGGTTTCTCATCACTTTCTTTTAATGCCCCAATTTTTAAATTTCCACTCATTATATTCTTTTTTTTTTAATTACAATTTTGATCCAAATGCCTCTCTTTTTTTTTGAACCTTAAATTTTGGCCCCTTTCATTTGTCTGTTTATTTTCATCCATCTTTATTCTTTGGCCTGTGTGGGCCTCCCACTGCAGCGGCCTCTCTCATTGCTGAGCACTGGATCTGGGCGCATGTACTCCAGAGCGCTGGCTTGTAATTGGACACACCAGTCCATCTGCTGCACGGCATGTGGGATCTTCCTGGGCCAGGGATTGAACTGGTGCCCATTGCATTGCAAGATGGACTCTACCCACTAGACCGCCAGGGAAGCCCTGTATTCTTATTTTTTTTAACAGGACTTCTAATTCATTGCATCTTTTTATGTAATTTTTATTTTACATTGGAACATAGTTAATTTACAATGTTGTGTTAGCTCCAGCTATACAGCAGAGTGACTCAGTTATGTATCCTTTCCCAGATTCTTTTCCTGTACAGGCTGTTATAGAATATTGAGAGTTCTCTGTGTTATATTGTAAGACCTTCTTGTTTATCTGTTTCATATATGTAGTATGTATGTGTTGAACCCTTCCTCCTTATTTCTCCCTCCCACCCCTAAAGAAATGTTGCTTCTTCAAATGTGTGTCTTTCAGTCATTTCCATAGAATTTGGCAAGGAAAGAAAAGTACATACAATGCTCAGCCCACTGTCTTAGCTGCGTTCCTTTGCATTTTCAAGAGAAACTTTTATGGCTATGAGGTGGGGTTGTGTTGTTAGAAACTAGCCTCAGGGTACAAGTGGTAAGATGGAACGTGCATCACATCGTAGTCTGCTACACTTTAGTTTGGTGATTGCGGGTAAGTTGGTTAACCTGTTTTTCTGTTTATGTTTTCTTATCTGATGAGGAAAAAAATAATAGCACACACAGATAGTCAGTATGTATTATTTTCCTTGAATCTTTAACATGTGATAGGTACAGTATGTGGGTAATCAGGAGCATGGACCCGATGCTCAGCCAGACCTCGAGAAGTAAGACCTTGTCTTTCGAACATGGAGAGTGTGGATGAAACATGAATGGAGCCATGAAGCATATCAGCAAAAAGGTGACTCAGAGAGGGGAGGAGTCAGTCATATCTCTTGATGGTTTAATTTGGCTCATAAGAGGAGTAGAGGTTATTGAAAGGTTATTTAAATTTTATTATCTAATACTGCCACATATTAAATGCAAAGTATATAAAAGTTATAAATCATAATAATAATTTAGGCATGTATCTACCATTCAAATTATGAACTGAAAGATGACCAGTATTATTTAACCCACCTTCACAGAAACTTTCCCATTCTGGCTCTGTTCAATATTTGAAATTTTATCATCATTTCATTACTTTCTTTAAAATAGTTCTGTCATATATATGCATCTTCCAAAGTAGAATATTGTTCATCTTTGATTTGGGAGTTTATAAAAATTTATCATAGCATAGTTTAAAGGGACTTGAATTTTTATTCAGTATTATACTTGCATCCCTTAGCTAAGCATATATTCTTATTTTTAGCTCTAATTCATTTCATTTAACTCTAATCTCATTTTCACTGTTACAATATTCAATGGTATGACTCCTTCTCACTTTATTGAATGTTTTTACTGAAGATCGCTTAGGTGATTTTCCATTTTTTTTTTTTTTTTTTTGGTATTACAAGACATAATGCTGTTAACATTAGTGCACTGAATACTCATATACACATGTAAAGCTGCACAGGGCAAGGGAGTCCTCAGAGTGTGTATTCTGGAGGAGAAGAGTTCGGTTGCATGGAGTGTACACAATGTGCTTTAAAACAAAATACAAAATTACTTTCCAAAGTTGTACACATTTACATACTGATGATATTTAAGGGTTTTGAAGCCTTCCTCAGGACTGAGTTAAGAAACTTTCATTCTGCTGTTTTGTTTTTCTATTTTTTTAAATAAAACTAATGCTTCATACATTTAGTACTATAAGCGACCTCTTCCTATGAGGAACTATTCCTACCACCTGGGTTTTTTCCCACCTCTTTTTTTGAATGGAAAAAAGTGTTCATTGATAAAGTCTTGTCCAACCTTTTGCAACCCCGTGGACAGCAGAATGCTAGGCTCTCTTGCCCTTCACTATCTCCCAGAGTTTGCTCAAACTCATGTCCATTGAGTTGGTGATAATACCTGTCTCAGCCTATGCTACGCTCTTCTCCTTTTGCCTTCAATCTTTCCCAGCATCAGGGCCTTTTCCAGTCAGTCAGTTCTTCACATTAGACGGGCAAAGTATTGGAGCTTCAGCATCAGTCCTTCCAAAGAATAGTCAGAGTTGGTTTCCTTTAGGATTGATCTCTTTGCAGTCCAAGGGACTCTTAAGAGTCCCTGGACTCTTCTCTGGCACTACAATTCAAAAGTATCAATTTGGGCTTCCCTGGTGGTCCAGTGGGTGGAGACTCCACCTTGCAGTGCAAGGGGCATCGATTCAATCCCTGGCCCGGGAAGATCCCACGTGCTGTGGAGCAGCTGGACTGGTGTGTCCAGTTACAAGCCAGTGCTCTGGAGTGTGTGTGCCCAAAACTGGTGTTCTGTGGTAAGAGAGGCCGCTGCAGTGGGAGGCCCACACATACCAAAGAATAAAAAAGATGGACGAAAATAAATATAAATAAAAAAGAGACATGATGGGGAAAAGGAAAAAAATGTTTTTACATAGCATCAATTCTTCAGTTCAGCCTTCCTTATGGTCCAGCTCTCATATCTGTACTGGAAAACTATAGCTTTGACTATAAGACTTTTATATCAGCAAAGTGATGTATTTGCTATTCAGTTTGCTATTTAGGTTTGTCATAGTTTTTCTTTTAAGGAGCAAGAATTTTAATTGGCACGGCTGCAGTCACCATCTGCAGTGATTTTGGAACCCAAAATAAAAACTATCGTTGCTTCTGCCTTTTCCCCTTCTCTTTGCCATGAAGTGATGGGAGCAAATGCCAGGTTCTTAGTTTTTGGAATTTTGAGTTTTAAGCCAGTCTTTTCACTCTCCTCTTTCATCTTCATCAAGAGGCTGTTTAGGGCTTCCCTGGTGGTCCAGTGGGTAAGGACACCACCTTGCAGTGCAAGGGGAGCCGGTTCGATCCCTGGCCTGGGAAGATCCCACGTACCGCAGAGCGGCTGGACCGATGTGTCCGATTACCGAGCCGGCGCTCTGGAGCACATGCGCCCAGAGCCGGTGCTCTGCGACAAAAGAGGCCACCGCGATGGGAGGCCCGCGCGGGCCAAGGAACAAAGATGGATGAAAATGGACAAATGAAAGACCAATAGATGTGGCCCACCTGCTCCCCTCCCTCCCCACCCCACCTCCCAAAAAATAAATAAATAAATCTTTAAAAAAAAAAAAAAAAGAGGCTGTTTAGTTCCTCTTCACTTTCTGCCATTAGAGTGTCATCACCTGCGTATCTGAGGTTGTTGGTATTTCTCCCAGCAATCGTGATTCCAGCTTGTGCTTCATCCAGCCCCGCATCTCAGATGATGTATTTTGTACAGAAGTTAAATAAACAGTGTGACAGTATACAGCCTTGTCATACTCCTTTCCCAGTCTTGAACCAATCAGTTGTTTCATGTCCAGTTCTAACTTTGCTTCTTGGCCTGTATAGAGGTTTCTCAGGAGGCAGGTAAGGTCATCTGGCATTTCTGTCTCTTTAAGAGTTCTCCACAGTTTGTTGTGATCCACACAGTCAACGGCTTTAGCATAGTCCATGAAGCAGAAGCAGATGTTTTTCTGGAATACCCTTGCTTTCTCTATGATCCAGCGACTGTTGAAAATTTGGTCCCTGGTTCCTCTGTCTTTTCTAAACCAAGCTTGTACATCTGGAAGTTTTTGGTGCATGTGCTACTGAATTTTAGCTTGAGGGATTTTGAGCATAACCTTACTAGCATGCAAAATGAATGCAGTTGTGTGGTAGTTTGAACATCCTTTGGCACTCCTCTTCTTTGGGATTGGAATGAAAACTGATTTTTTCCATGCCTGTGGCCAATGCTGAGTTTTCCAAACTTGTTGTCAGATTGAGTACAGCACTTTATCAGCAGCATCTTTTAGGATTTGAAATAACTCAGGTGGAATTCCATCACCTCTGGTAGCTTTGTTGATAGTAACAGTTCCTAAGGTCCACTTGACTTCGCACTCCAGAATGTCTGACTCTAGGTGAGTTACCACACCATTGTGGTTAACTGGGTCATTAAGACCTTTCTTGTATAGTTCTTCTATGTATTCTCCCCAGCTCTTGCTAATCTCTTCTGCTTCTGTTAGGTCCTTACCATTTCTGTCCTTTATTATGCCCATCTTTGCATGAAATGTTACTTTAACATCTCCAGTTTTCTTAAAGAGACTTGTAATCTTTCCCATTCAATTTTTTCCCTCTACTTCTTTGCATTGTTCATTTTCTGGAGCTTTACATTCAGTTGGGTATGTATTTCCCTTTCTCCCTTGATTTTCACTTTTCTTCCTTTCTCAGCTACTTGTAAGGCCTCCTTAGACAACAAACTGCCTTCTTGCGTTTCTTTTTCTTTGAGATGGTTTTGGTCACTATCTCCTATGCAATGTTGTGTTCTATGTCTATGTTACTCTTTCCAATTACCTGTGGCGTACAGGAATGTTTCCCTTTGTATTGTAAAGACGGAACAGCATTGAAAATAAGCAAAAGAAAAAACAATACCCAGGGATTGCAAAGTTGGTGCATTCACCCAAAATGTCTTTACTTCTTCCTTTTCTCCAAGTGCATGTAAAGTAACACTTTCATCCGCCTGAGAGAAAGCCACATTCCTCAGAAAGGTTTTGACTGGTTATAGTGGTTTTGTTTATTTTACTTCTCTCTGCTTTGGGGACCTTTTTTTAAAAAAAAACAAATATTAGTCTTTTCTTCCTAATAATGAATGTCTGAAAAGATGCTTGTGATAGATACAGCATAGTCCAAAAGTTGAAGTTCATTAATAATTGGAATGTTGTGGAGTATGAAGTAATGAATACTAATTACTCCTTTCTTGTGTGACAGCTCCCTGTGGACCAATACATCAGCCTAGACTTTAATTTGGCTCTAGTAATGGTTTCATCAATAGCACATTAAATCTGTGTTTGAGAAGATATACAGTTGAACCTGAACCACATAGCAGATAGCACTGTCATAAAATGGCCACAGGCTGACAAGAGCTCAGTAATTACAAATAATTAAATCCACCAAACTCCAGACAATCCTAATTTTAAGTAAAATATATCGTATGGTTTCAATCGACAGAAAACATATCTGGGGAGATTTATCAACACATACTTTTTCCAAAGCAAATTTACTGGCTTACATATTAGAGAAGTTGCTGATCTGTGAAGCATCTTCATAAAATTATACCTCTTTAATCTTTTGAATCTCCACAGATATTACTGACATGATTTTTCAGCTTGAAACTTAGCTGGGAAGTCCTTACTACGAGATGTATTTTAGCTTGATTCGGCGCATGTAAATGTTTTTAAAGAGCTTATGCTTTATTCTGTATTCAATTTCATATCATTATTCTTTTAGTTATAGTCTTTAAGTAGCATCT
Source organism: Tragulus kanchil (assembly GCA_022376925.1). NCBI lineage: Eukaryota > Metazoa > Chordata > Mammalia > Artiodactyla > Tragulidae > Tragulus > Tragulus kanchil. Next base: position 105,869,440 of record JAIOJX010000030.1, on the reverse strand, counting down.
CCTAGAAAGAAGCTTAAAACTAAAAGAAATATGAGCTGTAATAATAGAAATTTCTATTTATATAGAAATAATAAAATGAAAGACAGTATTTACAAGTAGCATTTTAAGGTGCAATTATTGTTTTTTAAAAAAATGTTTCCTTTGTATTGTAAAGACGGAACAGCATTGAAAATAAGCAAAAGAAAAAACAATACCCAGGGATTGCAAAGTTGGTGCATTCACCCAAAATGTCTTTACTTCTTCCTTTTCTCCAAGTGCATGTAAAGTAACACTTTCATCCGCCTGAGAGAAAGCCACATTCCTCAGAAAGGTTTTGACTGGTTATAGTGGTTTTGTTTATTTTACTTCTCTCTGCTTTGGGGACCTTTTTTTAAAAAAAAACAAATATTAGTCTTTTCTTCCTAATAATGAATGTCTGAAAAGATGCTTGTGATAGATACAGCATAGTCCAAAAGTTGAAGTTCATTAATAATTGGAATGTTGTGGAGTATGAAGTAATGAATACTAATTACTCCTTTCTTGTGTGACAGCTCCCTGTGGACTAATACATCAGCCTAGACTTTAATTTGGCTCTAGTAATGGTTTCATCAATAGCACATTAAATCTGTGTTTGAGAAGATATACAGTTGAACCTGAACCACATAGCAGATAGCACTGTCATAAAATGGCCACAGGCTGACAAGAGCTCAGTAATTACAAATAATTAAATCCACCAAACTCCAGACAATCCTAATTTTAAGTAAAATATATCGTATGGTTTCAATCGACAGAAAACATATCTGGGGAGATTTATCAACACATACTTTTTCCAAAGCAAATTTACTGGCTTACATATTAGAGAAGTTGCTGATCTGTGAAGCATCTTCATAAAATTATACCTCTTTAATCTTTTGAATCTCCACAGATATTACTGACATGATTTTTCAGCTTGAAACTTAGCTGGGAAATCCTTACTGCGAGATGTATTTTAGCTTGTTTCTGCGCATGTAAATGTTTTTTAAAGAGCTTATGCTTTATTCTGTATTCAATTTCATATCATTATTCTTTTAGTTATAGTCTTTAAGTAGCATCTCCTAGAAAGAAGCTTAAAACTAAAAGAAATATGAGCTGTAATAATAGAAATTTCTATTTATATAGAAATAATAAAATGAAAGACAGTATTTACAAGTAGCATTTTTTTAAGGTGCAATTATGTTTTTTTAATTTAAGTTTTTTTTATTAAGTCACAACATACATAAAATAAGATGCATAAAATTCACTTCTTAAATTTTTCATATATATGCAACTATGTTACCAACTAGAGACAAAAATAAAAACTATTTCCAGTGCTGCAGAAAATTCCCACATGCTCCTCTCATATCCCTATAACCTAGGAAATCACCATTGTGACTTCCATTGATTAGAGTTTTTTTAATAATTATTTTTATTTTTACTTTTATAGAGTTTTGTCATTTACAGATATGTAAAATCCCAGATTTTCATATGTATATCCCTGACCCCTCCCCCTGCCCCCTTCCAGGCCCCCCATCCCACTCCTGCAGGCCGTTGTATACCCGCCATGTGGGATCCCTTATTCCCACAGAGCGCTGACAATAGTTATCTCTTTTACATATGTTAGTATAGGTTTCCATGTTGCTCTTTCCATGCCTCTCACCCACTGTTCACTCCCCACAATGTCCATAAGTCTGTTCTGTATCTATTTTTCCATCACTTCTCTGTGTGTGTTATCATTGCCATCTTACTAGATTCCATATATATGTGTTAGTATGCTGTATTTGTCTTTCTCTTTTGACTTACTTCACTTTGTATAGTAGATTCTAGATTCTTCCACCTCATTAGAACTGATTCTTCTGCATTTCTTTTTACAGCTGAGTAGTATTCCATTGTATAAATGTACCATTGCTTCTTTATTCATTCATTCATCGATGAACATCTAGGTTGCTTCCATATTCTAGCTATTGTATAAAGAGCTGCAATGAAAATTGGGGTACAGGTGTCCCTTTCAATTTTGATTTCATCAGGATATAAGCCTAATAGTGGGATTTCTGAGTCATATGGTGCTTCTATTTTTACTTTTTTGAGGAATCTCCATACTGTCTTCCATAGTGGGTGTTATCAATTTACATTCCCGCCAAGAGTGCACCCTCTCCAGCATTTATTGTCTGTGGATTTTTTGATTATGGCCATTCTGACTGGTGTGAGGTGATATCTCATTGGACACATTGGTTCAGCCGCTCCGCAGCACATGGGATCTTCCCAGGAAGGGATCGAACCGGCACCCCTTGCACTTCAAGGCGGTGTCTTTTACCCATTGGACCACCAGGGAAGCCCCTCATTGTAGTTTTAATGTGCATTTCTCTAATAATAAGCACCTTTGAGCATCTTTTCATGTGATTTTTGGTCTCTGTATGTCTCCTTTGGAGTGATGTCTCTTTAGGTCTTTTTCCCATTTTTTGATTGGGTTGTTCACTTTTCTGGTGTTGAGTTGTCTGAGCTGCTTGTAGATTTTGGAGATTAATTCTTTGTTGGTTGTTTCAATTGCTGTTATTTTCTCCCATTCTGTGGGCTGTCTGTTCAGCTTTTTTGTAGTTTCTTTTGCTGTACAAAAACTTTTAAGTTTCATTAGGTCCCACATGTTCATTTTTGTTTTTAGTTCTGCTATTCTAGTAGGTGGGTCATAGAAGATCTTGCTTTGATTTATGTCATTGAGTGTTTTGCCTATATTCTCCTCTAAGTAGTTTGATGTTTTCTGGTCTTATATGTAGGTCTTTAATCCATTTTGAGTTGATCTTTGTGTATGGTGTCAGGGAATGTTCCAACGTCATTTTTTCACATGTAGCTGCCCAGTTTTCCCAGCACCATTTGTTGAAGAGGCTGTCTTTGTCCCATGTTATATTTTCACCTCCTTTGTCAAAAATAAGGTACCCATAGGTGTGTGGGTTTATCTCTGGGTTCTCAATCTTGTTCCATTGGTCTATATTTCTGTTTTAGTGCCAATACCATACTGTCTTGATGACTGCTGTTTTGCAGTATAGTCTGAAGTTAGGAAGGCTGATCCCTCCAGCTCCATTATTCTTTCTCAGAATTGCTTTGGCTATCTGGGGTCTTTTGTGTTTCCATGTGAATTGTGTTATTTTTTTTTTAATCTAGTTCTGTGAAGAATGTCATTGTTAATTTTATAGGGATCACATTGAATCTGTAGATGACATTTGGTAGTATGGTTATTTTCATGATATTGATTCTTCCGACCCAGGAACATGGAATATCTCTCCATCTGTTCATGTCATCTTTGATTTCTTTCATTAGTGTCTTGTAATTTTCTGTGTACAGTTCTTTTGTTTCTTTAGGTAATAGTATTTGTTTTATAATAAGTTTCCTGAAGGTTGTGCTCAAGTTAATTTTTAAAAATGTTTCAGTTAGCAGGTTTCCAGTTTATCTATTATTATGTTGCTGCTTTTGGAGTTGGTGCCATATTATTGTTCTGTAGATGATTACAGATCCATTTGAACGAGGTCTTGAGTGAAATTTAAGCTAGAACCTTGTTAAATTAAACCCCACACTGTAGTAGAATGTACTCTCTTGAGCTTGAAGCCTGTGGTTTTTCAGTAAACTCTGGAGTTACGAAGTTCTCCAATAATCTCCCTGTGAAAAAGAATATTTTTATTTTCTAGTAAATTCATGCCTTCATACAGTAGAATTAATCATTCTAGTCTCTCCCAGTTTCTGAAGTTAAAATAATAAAGTTTAATTGCTGAAAAGCCCTCCAGCAACCTTGTATCCCTGAGTTCAATCAAGGTCTTTTTTTAAAGTGACTTACTGAGAACACAGAGATAGTGCATCTTCTCAGTCATCTTGCTGATGCTGTTTGACTTTGTCTCAATGTAGATACCAAACAGGGCCACAGACAGAGAACCTTTAGAATTTTCTTCTTCAAAAAAGTAGGTTTGTTTTTTTTGTTGTTAAAAAAAAAGAACATATATTAATGGAGCCAGAATTTCTTCATTCTTCATGCCGCATTATAATGTTTAAATATGGATATAATGAAATACATATATAAATGTATAACATGTATGTTTATATACATATGGGCCACATATGTGTGTGTATATGTATATATCAAAGAGAAAATAATCTATTATGATTTTTTTAGATATGTTTTCTGTTCAGTGGTATCTGGACTCCTCGACATTTTTAAATTCTAGTCAAAGCTTGCTTTTCTCTTAGAAGGACGTGTTGGTTATATTAACTGCGTGAAGCAATGAGACAATTAGTCATTTCTATTCAGGGCTGTCTTTCCTTCTTTTCCTTGAACGTCTGGCCAGCTGCAGTCATTGATTCTTCCGACCCAGGAACATGGAATATCTCTCCATCTGTTCATGTCATCTTTGATTTCTTTCATTAGTGTCTTGTAATTTTCTGTGTACAGTTCTTTTGTTTCTTTAGGTAATAGTATTTGTTTTATAATAAGTTTCCTGAAGGTTGTGCTCAAGTTAATTTTTAAAAATGTTTCAGTTAGCAGGTTTCCAGTTTATCTATTATTATGTTGCTGCTTTTGGAGTTGGTGCCATATTATTGTTCTGTAGATGATTACAGATCCATTTGAACGAGGTCTTGAGTGAAATTTAAGCTAGAACCTTGTTAAATTAAACCCCACACTGTAGTAGAATGTACTCTCTTGAGCTTGAAGCCTGTGGTTTTTCAGTAAACTCTGGAGTTACGAAGTTCTCCAATAATCTCCCTGTGAAAAAGAATATTTTTATTTTCTAGTAAATTCATGCCTTCATACAGTAGAATTAATCATTCTAGTCTCTCCCAGTTTCTGAAGTTAAAATAATAAAGTTTAATTGCTGAAAAGCCCTCCAGCAACCTTGTATCCCTGAGTTCAATCAAGGTCTTTTTTTAAAGTGACTTACTGAGAACACAGAGATAGTGCATCTTCTCAGTCATCTTGCTGATGCTGTTTGACTTTGTCTCAATGTAGATACCAAACAGGGCCACAGACAGAGAACCTTTAGAATTTTCTTCTTCAAAAAAGTAGGTTTGTTTTTTTTGTTGTTAAAAAAAAAGAACATATATTAATGGAGCCAGAATTTCTTCATTCTTCATGCCGCATTATAATGTTTAAATATGGATATAATGAAATACATATATAAATGTATAACATGTATGTTTATATACATATGGGCCACATATGTGTGTGTATATGTATATATCAAAGAGAAAATAATCTATTATGATTTTTTTAGATATGTTTTCTGTTCAGTGGTATCTGGACTCCTGCGACATTTTTTTAAATTCTAGTCAAAGCTTGCTTTTCTCTTAGAAGGACGTGTTGGTTATATTAACTGCGTGAAGCAATGAGACAATTAGTCATTTCTATTCAGGGCTGTCTTTCCTTCTTTTCCTTGAACGTCTGGCCAGCTGCGCAGTTTCCAACCCTGTCCTTTCTTCAGGAGCCGGGTTTGACCACGTCGCTCTAGCCTTCCTGCCAAGGTTGCTAAGTAATCCCTTTCTGCTGCCCACGCTGCACCTGACCTTTGGCTGTGTGCACAGCCAGGGCTATTGAAGTTCACAGGTCTAATCTAGAAACTTTTCATTTGAAACAGCAGGACATGCAGTAAGGCTTTTAGATGTCCATTGAGAAGGCTTTTTGCTTCTCTTGAGTGTGCTTTTTTTTCCCCCCAGAGCATGGAACTATTTTATTTACTTATCTCAAAACCCACCTGCTATCTCTCTCTCTCTTTTTAATTTTTATTTTACTTTTTACTTTTACGGAGTTTTGTTGTTTACAGATATGTATGATCCCAGATTAGTCATATGCACATCCCGCCCATCCCACCCTCCAGGCCATCACACAGTGCCCCTGCAGGATCCCCTTTTCTCATAGAGCAATGATTATAGCTATTTTCTTCACATATAATAGTACAGGTTTTTATGCTACTTGCTTTACACCTCCCACCCACTGTTCATTCCCCGCAATGTCCATATGTCTATTCTCCATGTCTGTTTTTTCATCGCTTCACTGTGTGTGTTATCATCACCATCCTACTAGATTCCATATATATGTGCTAGTATATTGTACTTGTCCTTCCCTTTTTGACTTACTTCACTTTTTATGATAGGTTCTAGATCCAGCCACCTCATTAGGACTGATTGTTCTGCATTTCTTTTTACAGCTGAGAAGTACTCCATTGTATATATGTATCAGAGTTATTTTATCCATTCATTCATTGATAGACATCTAGGTTGCTTCCATATTCTAGCTATTGTGTGAGAGCTGCAGTGAACTTTGGGGTACAGGTGCTTCTTTCAGTTTTGATTTCATCAGGATATAAGCCTAAGAGTGGGATTGTTGGGTCATATGGTGCTTCTATTTTTAGTTTTTTAAGGAATCCGCTATAGAGCTGGGATTCGCGACATTTTTAAATTCTAGTCAAAGCTTGCTTTTCTCTTAGAAGGACGTGTTGGTTATATTAACTGCGTGAAGCAATGAGACAATTAGTCATTTCTATTCAGGGCTGTCTTTCCTTCTTTTCCTTGAACGTCTGGCCAGCTGCGCAGTTTCCAACCCTGTCCTTTCTTCAGGAGCCGGGTTTGACCACGTCGCTCTAGCCTTCCTGCCAAGGTTGCTAAGTAATCCCTTTCTGCTGCCCACGCTGCACCTGACCTTTGGCTGTGTGCACAGCCAGGGCTATTGAAGTTCACAGGTCTAATCTAGAAACTTTTCATTTGAAACAGCAGGACATGCAGTAAGGCTTTTAGATGTCCATTGAGAAGGCTTTTTGCTTCTCTTGAGTGTGCTTTTTTCTTCCCCCCAGAGCATGGAACTATTTTATTTACTTATCTCAAAACCCACCTGCTATCTCTCTCTCTCTTTTTAATTTTTATTTTACTTTTTACTTTTACGGAGTTTTGTTGTTTACAGATATGTATGATCCCAGATTAGTCATATGCACATCCCGCCCATCCCACCCCTCCAGGCCATCACACAGTGCCCCTGCAGGATCCCCTTTTCTCATAGAGCAATGATTATAGCTATTTTCTTCACATATAATAGTACAGGTTTTTATGCTACTTGCTTTACACCTCCCACCCACTGTTCATTCCCCGCAATGTCCATATGTCTATTCTCCATGTCTGTTTTTTCATCGCTTCACTGTGTGTGTTATCATCACCATCCTACTAGATTCCATATATATGTGCTAGTATATTGTACTTGTCCTTCCCTTTTTGACTTACTTCACTTTTTATGATAGGTTCTAGATCCAGCCACCTCATTAGGACTGATTGTTCTGCATTTCTTTTTACAGCTGAGAAGTACTCCATTGTATATATGTATCAGAGTTATTTTATCCATTCATTCATTGATAGACATCTAGGTTGCTTCCATATTCTAGCTATTGTGTAGAGAGCTGCAGTGAACTTTGGGGTACAGGTGCTTCTTTCAGTTTTGATTTCATCAGGATATAAGCCTAAGAGTGGGATTGTTGGGTCATATGGTGCTTCTATTTTTAGTTTTTTAAGGAATCTCCATACTGTCTTCCATAGAGGCTGTATCAATTTGCATTCCCATCAGCAATGTCGTATTTCTCCAAGCTGCTGTCTCTTTACTTCAACAAATCCACTTCAGTGAGGCTTGGAGAATGGACTTCCTCCTATTCAGAGAATGTATTAGTTCTCTGAATCATCCATCCTAGAAGGAAAACCTTCAGTATAATAACCCAGTATCTTCAAAAATTTCTTGCCAGTGTTGTGAGGAAGGTTTTGCAATTAAAAAAAAAAAAAAAGAAGAGTGTTTTACTGCAGCCATTCCTAGTAAAGACTTGAATTCACCCTAGAAGCAAGTCCTTATTATACACTGAATGTTGCTACTTTTCTTTGCTTGGTTCTACGTGGCCCTAAAAAAATCACAGTGGTGTCTGTTCACGTACTGAGAATGCCTGTTCACTAGAGAACTTCATGTAGGATTTTGTGATCCAAGGCCAATGCCATTTTCAACACTTGCTACACTAAATCTTGAGATGAGTGCCAACAGAAGTAAAAGATACTTCCTTAGTTTCTAGACATGTTTCTCAGACATAAATTCAGCTTGAAGTCGCAGACTTGAGGCTCTCATATTGGTTATTTTGAGACGATGCTGCCTCTCTCAATTCACAGAGATTCTGGCTTTCAGGTAAATGTGAAAATTGGGCAAAATAGTCCCCAAAGTCTGTCACAGAAATGCTGTGAACATTAGCCAAGAAATAATTCTCAAATATTTTAAATGTAATTGCATATCTGTCCTCCACAACAGTCATGACCTTCTATGGCTTGGAGGAAAACAAACCTTTTTATATCCATGACAGCTTTTGGCTAAATTATGAGTAATCTTTGAAAGAATTTGATATTCCTAAGTACTGGATTTTTCTTAAAAACTTTTTATTGTATATGGAAGTAAAGCTGATTAATAATGTTGTGATCGTTTATGATGCTGCATAGAGACTTATCCATACATACACACGCATCCATTCTCCCCAAGGTCCCCTCCCATCCAAGCTGCCACATAACACTGAGCAGAGTTCCCCATGCTATACAGTAGGTTTTTGTTGGTTATCCATTTTAAATATAGCAGTATGTACTTAACGATCCAAACTCCCTAGCTGTCCCTTCCCTCCATTCTTCCTCTCTAGTAACCATAAGCTTGTTGCCTAAGTCTGTGAGTCTGTTTCTCTTTTGTAAATAACTTCATCTGTATCATTTCTTTTTGGATTCTGTATATAAGGGATAGCATATGATATTTCTCTTTGGAGAAATTAATTTCTGACTTAATTAATGTCTGACAGTTTACTCAGCAGGTCCATCTATGTTGCTTCAAGTGGCATTACTTTATTCTTTTTAATGCTGAGTAATAGTAGTCCATTGTATATATGTACCATATCTTGTCAAGTCCTCTGTGGATGGACATTCAGGTTGCTTTCATTTCCTGGCTGTTGTAAACAGTGCTGCAGTGAGCATTGGGGTGCATGTATCATTTCGGATGATGTTTTTCTTCAGATATATGCCTAGGAATGGGTCATATGGTAGCTCTGTTTTTAGTTTTTTATGGAACTCCATTAAACTGTTCTCCATAGTGGCATTACCAATATACATTCCCACGTACGGTGTATGTATAGAGGAGGGTTCCCTTCTCTCTATACCCTCTCCAGCATTTATTGTTTGTGGATTTTTTTTTTTTTTGATGGTAGCCATTCTGACTGGTGTGAAGTGCTATCTCATTGTAGTTTTGATTTGCAATCCTTATTAATTCTCTAATTCTCTTAGCCACGTGGAACATCTTTTCATGTGCCTATGGGCTGTCTGTATGTCTTCTTTGGAGAAATGTTGGTTTTAAGATTTTCTGCTCAATTTTTGATTGGGTTGTTTGTTTTGATAATATTAAGTCTCATGAGCTGTTCATAAGTTTTGGAGACTAATTTCTATTGGTCACATCATTTACAAATATGTTTTCCCAATCTGTGGTTGTCTTTTCATTAAGTTCCATTTGTTTATTTTTTGTTTTAATTTCCATTATTGTGGGAGATGGATCAAAAACGATCTTGCTGTGATTTTGTTAGGGAGTGTTCTGCCTATGTTGTCCTCTAGGAGTTTAATAGCGTCTAGTCTCACATTTTGGAGTAGAAAATGGCAACCCACTCCAATATTCCTGGAAAATCCCATAGACAGAGGAGCTTGGTGGGCTACAGTCCGTGGAGTTGCAAAGAGCCTGACACAACTGAGTGACTGAACACAGTCTCACATTTAGGTCCTTAATCCATTTTGAGCTTAGTTTTGATTTTGGTGTTAACAAATGATCTGATTTTATTTTTTACGTGTAGCTGTCTGATTTTTATGCCAGCTTAGTTCATGGAAAACTGAATTTCTAGTTCAGTTGTAGATGATTGTCTTTATTATACAACAACTCATTCAGCATAACAATAATTCACAGAGCATTTCTGCATACTTCAGTGTTATATTTTCATTTCCTGAAAGCCAAAAGATAGAAAACTTTTCTATAAGTTGGGTGAAATTTTTTTAATTTTGCAAATTAAGTAATTCATTTTATAAAAATAGCTACCAGAAATTATAGCTCTTGGATTCAGGATGGGCACCCCCATAGTGTGTGCTATTCTCCTTCATAAACAAGGAGAGTATGTCTTACCAATGATCAGCAGGGCATGTCCTCTGAGCTGTGTTTTTATTTTTTTTTTTCTAGTGACCTTTGATTGCTACTGACAGTCATATTCTCTCAGTACCCTCTTGTGATCAGTGGTCAGGCAGGTTGACGGCGGCTGGGATTACAAGCTGTCACCATCGAACAGAGTAAATTACCCTGCGATGGGGTGCAGTGAGGTGAACTTTATACCAGGAGCCTGGAGACCCGGGTTCCAGTCCCAGCTCTGCCACTAAACTGTGTGACCTTGGACAAGTGATAAACTAGATCCATAAAAACGAAACCGTTGAATGATCTCTTGGGGCCCTTCTGACTCTAAAATCATAATTCTGCTAGGTGAGACAAAATATGGACAGCTCACCGTCTGTCCTAGCTAGTTAACTTGTGGGATTTGTACTGGAAAAAGCCGTTTTGTTTCAATTGCAAGTTCACATAATCAGCCTGTCATGTCCAAACCAGCACTTCTTAGCCAGAGAGAAGAGGGGGCATAAGGAGTTCGTGCCCTTGGAGGGATGAAGGAAACCCCTCCAGCAGCAGCTCCAGCCCACATTCAGAGCCTCCTGCCCTGCCTGCCTCTCCCTGTGTTGGCGTGTCGGGGACCAGAGTCCTGTTCCTAGCGTCCTGTTTTTGAGGGCAGGTTTCAGAAATGAGCTGGAAGAGAGTATAGGTCCAGGGTTAAGGTTGCCCTTCCCACCTGCTGCTGGTTCTCCTTGGCTTTGAAGTTCAAGCGTGCCGAGCTTCCTGCTCTGTTCCAGGAGTTACAACCTCTGGACTCCTGTCTTTCACAGAAACAACACCATCATTGTTTGCTTTCCCACCCCTCTGGTTAACTCCATTGTTTTTTTGGATCCTTCAAATCAGGAGAGAGCCCTAGCAGTCTGTTGATAATTTTCCTAGATTGGAGATTAACTAAAAATTAACCTAGCAGCAATGATAAAACCCACTGAGTCATTATGTGGGTTTTGCCTTTCATAGATCATAAAATACTCCAATTGAGGATAATTTACTATCCCTGAGAAATCTAAACCTATAAAATAATGTTTCAGAGCCAAGTAGAAAACCAGTTTTATAGATAAACATCCTTCTCTCTGCCACCAGCATAGCAAATTCCCAGGTTAGCTCTGTCTCTTCACAGAGAAAGCCAGCCCTGTACCTCAAGCAAATGGATTTCTGGTTCTCAGACTGGGGTATGTGGGTGCCTCAGGGTATATATAAGTGTGCAAGAGAGGTTTAGAACCATACAGTCATGTCCAGGCCACCTTACAGAGTATGGCATTAACTGAGATACTTAGCTCAATACGTGTTTGACCAGTGAAAGACTTTTGTCACCTGCACCCAGAAGCAGAATTGTCTGAATCTCACGTTCTGTGTTGTTCATGTTTTGTATTGTTCTGTATTATGTATAGTCTCTCATCTTTTTTCTTGGAAACCTAGAGAGGGAAGCACAGCTAGGTGTGGTAGCTGATTGTGAAAATTGTTCACTGTGTGTTACCGGTGCTCTAGTGAGACGGCGGCTGCTGTTTAGAGAGGAGATAAAGCTGACACCACCAACTGATGGTCCCTCTAGAGTGCCAGTGAGCAAGCAGGCTGTCTCAGAGTGGCCCAGGAGCTGAGGATTGTTTTAAAGAGTTGTCAACAACAACAAAAAGAGCATATGATAGAGACATATGTGGCCAATGCCACTTGAAACTTACTCGCTGGCCATTTACAGAAAGAGTTCTGCGTCTCCTCTATGGGGATTTCTCCATGAGATCTGAACACCTCAGACTGTCAGATATGTTAGTCACCTTGCTGGGGGCTTATTAGATTCTCACTTGCCCTTTCCACTCCTGCCCACCCCCCACAAACCTCAAAATCAAATTCATACCATGTCCTTAACCCTGTCACAGTGAGCTGTCCCACTAGACAACAATAATGAAACTACTGGACTTGATTCTATCAAAGTTCATTTACATTTACATTTGAAAAATGTTTAAATTCATCTGTGGTCATAGGTATGTGCATGCTAAGTCGCTTCAGTCGTGTCCAACTCTTTGCAACCCCATGGACTGTAGCCCACCAGGCTCCTCTGTCCATGGTATTCTCCAGGCAGGAATACTCGAGTGGATTGCCATGCCCTCCTCCAGGGCTATAGGTTAGTGGTTATGAGATGTCAATCCAGAGCCAGTTTAAATTCATAAGGAAATGAGGGAAAATTGAACATGAAATCATGGAAGATTGTGATAGACCTAGGATTACTCAGAAACACACATGAGGGAGAAGTGAATTCAAACCAAGATGAGCAGTAATCAAAAAACCACAAGATAGTGTACACAGAGGTTTATTTAAAATATAGCCTTTGTTATTGTGAAGATGTAAGTGAGTATAAACTTTGGAATCACTTATGTGTGAGAACCCCAAGCAGTACTTTCACAAAATCACCATTCTTGAAATTTCCTTTAAAAACCAATTATGGAAGTCTTTAAATCTAGGCGAATAGTAATACAGGTTTTTTAAGCAATTGTCTGAATCTCACGTTCTGTGTTGTTCATGTTTTGTATTGTTCTGTATTATGTATAGTCTCTCATCTTTTTTCTTGGAAACCTAGAGGGAAGCACAGCTAGGTGTGGTAGCTGATTGTGAAAATTGTTCACTGTGTGTTACCGGTGCTCTAGTGAGACGGCGGCTGCTGTTTAGAGAGGAGATAAAGCTGACACCACCAACTGATGGTCCCTCTAGAGTGCCAGTGAGCAAGCAGGCTGTCTCAGAGTGGCCCAGGAGCTGAGGATTGTTTTAAAGAGTTGTCAACAACAACAAAAAGAGCATATGATAGAGACATATGTGGCCAATGCCACTTGAAACTTACTCGCTGGCCATTTACAGAAAGAGTTCTGCGTCTCCTCTATGGGGATTTCTCCATGAGATCTGAACACCTCAGACTGTCAGATATGTTAGTCACCTTGCTGGGGGCTTATTAGATTCTCACTTGCCCTTTCCACTCCTGCCCACCCCCCACAAACCTCAAAATCAAATTCATACCATGTCCTTAACCCTGTCACAGTGAGCTGTCCCACTAGACAACAATAATGAAACTACTGGACTTGATTCTATCAAAGTTCATTTACATTTACATTTGAAAAATGTTTAAATTCATCTGTGGTCATAGGTATGTGCATGCTAAGTCGCTTCAGTCGTGTCCAACTCTTTGCAACCCCATGGACTGTAGCCCACCAGGCTCCTCTGTCCATGGTATTCCCCAGGCAGGAATACTCGAGTGGATTGCCATGCCCTCCTCCAGGGCTATAGGTTAGTGGTTATGAGATGTCAATCCAGAGCCAGTTTAAATTCATAAGGAAATGAGGGAAAATTGAACATGAAATCATGGAAGATTGTGATAGACCTAGGATTACTCAGAAACACACATGAGGGAGAAGTGAATTCAAACCAAGATGAGCAGTAATCAAAAAACCACAAGATAGTGTACACAGAGGTTTATTTAAAATATAGCCTTTGTTATTGTGAAGATGTAAGTGAGTATAAACTTTGGAATCACTTATGTGTGAGAACCCCAAGCAGTACTTTCACAAAATCACCATTCTTGAAATTTCCTTTAAAAACCAATTATGGAAGTCTTTAAATCTAGGCCAATAGTAATACAGTGAATTAATAGTAATATTGTGAATTTCACCAGCAAAGAAAGATTTTCTCATAGCTATTTGTGAGATCAATTTTGGAAACCCTTAGACAGGGAAACAAATAATGGGAGAAATTCTGATGATGCTGTCCGTTTAGATACAGTTGAATATGTCTTCAGGCAAAAAGAAGCAGATTGACTAAGAAAGGTGCCCTTATCAATTAAGGCCATCCTGTAACATACCTCAGTGTACTAAGAAGTCAGGCATGAAGCTCTGAGAAACTATGATTAGCATGATCACTTACCTTTCAGATTGACAGAAGTGCAAATATTGGTGATTGACCTTTTGTTAGATTGTGGTTCATTTTTGTTCTCTTTTAGTGACGCTGTTAGTGAGGCATGATTCACATACCATTCAGCCTAACCTTTTTAAAGTGAAGAATTTGATGTTTTTTAGTGTATTCAGAGCATTGGGATGTCATTACCACAGTTTTAGAATTGAAATTCCTAGGCAACCTCTAATCTGATTTTCATCTCTATTGATTTCCCTTTTCTGGACACTTCCTATAAATAGAATCATATAGTATGTGGACTTCTGTGATGGCTTTTTTCACTTGTTTTATAGGCTTATCCGTGTTGTTGTAGCATGTATCAGTACTTCTTTATTTTTATGGCTTAATAATATTCCATTGTTTGAATATACCACATTTGTTTATCCATTCATGAGTTTACAGACAGTGGGTTGTTCCACTTTTCAGAAATTATGAATAACACTGCTGTGAAAAATTGTGTAAAAATTTTATGGGGACATTTATGTAAAAATTCAAATTCATTCCTTGGAACATGCAGCTTGGGAGTGGATCCCTCAGTTACATGGTAACTCTGGGAGAAACCACCAAATTGTTTTTCATATTGGAGGCACTATTTTACATTTCCACCAACAGTATATGAGAGTTCTAATGTTTCTCTATCTTTGCCAGTACTTGCTCTTGTTTTGTTTTGTTTTTGTAAATTATTATAACCAGCTAGTGAGTGTGAACTGGCACCTCACTGTGGTTTTGATTGGCATCTCCCTGATGACTAATAGTATGGTAGTGTTAGTTGCTCAGTCGTGTCTGATTGTTTAGACCCCATGGACTGTAGCCCACCAGGCTTTTCAGTCCATGGAATTCTCCAGGCAAGAATACTGAAGTAGGTTGCCATTTCCTTCTCTAGGAGATCTTCCTGACCCAGGGATCAAACCTGGGTTTCCCACATTCCAGACAGATTCTTTACTGTCTGAGCCACCAGGGAATCCTGATAACGCTGAACATCTTTTCCGGTGCTTATTGAATAGTTATATATCTTCTTTGGGGAAATATCTATTGGTAGATCTTTGATCGTTATGTGACTGGACATTGTAGGCACTTAATAGATCTTTATTTATTGAACTGGATAAGTAAAAGAATGAATTAATCAGCATGTAAACTGTGGTATTATTATGCTTATTATGAGATAGAGTAAGTAATAATGTTAGAGGAGAGGCAGTGCTTGTTTGGGTAATGGCTTTATGCCCAGTGTCTAGAAGATTCTGAAAGCCTGGCACTGCTGTGTAGATGCTTATTGAGTGAATGAATGTTTGATTGCACCATGTTTCATGGTAAAAACAAATAACTGGATAAGTTACAAGGTCATGATTATCCTTTTTTTTTTTTTTTAAAGATTTATTTATTTATTTGTTTTGGTGAGGTGGGCTGGGGAGGGAGGGGAACAGGCGGGCCACTTCTATTGGTCTTTCATTTGTCCATTTTCATTCATCTTTGTTCTTTGGCCCGTGTGGGCTGCCCATTGCGGTGGCCTCTGTTGTCAGAGCACTGGCTCTGGGCGCATGCGCCAGAGCTCCAGCTCGGTAATTGGACACATTGGATCTTCCCAGGCCAGGGATCGACTCGGCACATTCAAATTCATTCCTTGGAACATGCAGCTTGGGAGTGGATCCCTCAGTTACATGGTAACTCTGGGAGAAACCACCAAATTGTTTTTCATATTGGAGGCACTATTTTACATTTCCACCAACAGTATATGAGAGTTCTAATGTTTCTCTATCTTTGCCAGTACTTGCTCTTGTTTTGTTTTGTTTTTGTAAATTATTATAACCAGCTAGTGAGTGTGAACTGGCACCTCACTGTGGTTTTGATTGGCATCTCCCTGATGACTAATAGTATGGTAGTGTTAGTTGCTCAGTCGTGTCTGATTGTTTAGACCCCATGGACTGTAGCCCACCAGGCTTTTCAGTCCATGGAATTCTCCAGGCAAGAATACTGAAGTAGGTTGCCATTTCCTTCTCTAGGAGATCTTCCTGACCCAGGGATCAAACCTGGGTTTCCCACATTCCAGACAGATTCTTTACTGTCTGAGCCACCAGGGAATCCTGATAACGCTGAACATCTTTTCCGGTGCTTATTGAATAGTTATATATCTTCTTTGGGGAAATATCTATTGGTAGATCTTTGATCGTTATGTGACTGGACATTGTAGGCACTTAATAGATCTTTATTTATTGAACTGGATAAGTAAAAGAATGAATTAATCAGCATGTAAACTGTGGTATTATTATGCTTATTATGAGATAGAGTAAGTAATAATGTTAGAGGAGAGGCAGTGCTTGTTTGGGTAATGGCTTTATGCCCAGTGTCTAGAAGATTCTGAAAGCCTGGCACTGCTGTGTAGATGCTTATTGAGTGAATGAATGTTTGATTGCACCATGTTTCATGGTAAAAACAAATAACTGGATAAGTTACAAGGTCATGATTATCCTTTTTTTTTTTTTTTAAAGATTTATTTATTTATTTGTTTTGGTGAGGTGGGCTGGGGAGGGAGGGGAACAGGCGGGCCACTTCTATTGGTCTTTCATTTGTCCATTTTCATTCATCTTTGTTCTTTGGCCCGTGTGGGCTGCCCATTGCGGTGGCCTCTGTTGTCGCAGAGCACTGGCTCTGGGCGCATGCGCGCCAGAGCTCCAGCTCGGTAATTGGACACATTGGTCCAGCCTCTCCGCGGCACGTGGGATCTTCCCAGGCCAGGGATCGAACTGGCACCCCTTGCACTGCAAGGCAGTGTCCTTACCCACTGGACCACCAGGGAAGCCCGGTCATGATTATCTTAATGAGCATAATATCACTGGAAAGCAGGCCACAGAAGTGTAAACAGATGGTGTCATTTCCACGATTGGTAAAACAAGGGCTCAGGACCACTGTGTGCCTCAGATCCACTCACAGTCACTCCTTGGTCCACTTACAGCAGTTGAACTGTGGTTCCATCATCTCTTGCTGTTCTCAGTGTTTCACTTTTAACAGTGCTGTGAATTCTTCTTTATAAATTATATTTTTAAGAGAAGCATGGATTTTATAGATATACTGGCTTAGAAGAGAATTGTCACCTCCATCAGGAAAAAAAATAAACAACAGAAAGTTATAAGTGAAAACAAACCAAAACTCAGTAACATGAATGACTTCACTATTCAACTTAATAAAAAATGACTCCCAAATTAGATTGTTTGGCAGATTTTTCAGGCTTAGACATTTAACTAAAATTGAAGGTTTTTAAAAATGTTATTGAACTATAGTTGACTTGCAATGTTGTGTTAATTTCTGATGTAGAGCAAAGTGGTTCAGTGTGTCTATTTATAGATAGGTTTGTTTGTGCCGTGTTTTAGATTCCACACATAAGTGATATGATATGCTTTTTGTCTTTCTCTTTTTAAAAAAATTCTTTTTCTTTTCCCCATCATGCCTCTTTTTTATTTATATTTATTTTCATCCATCTTTTTATTCTTTGGCCTGTGTGGGCCTCCCATTGCAGTGGCCTCTCTCGTTGCAGAGCACTGGCTCTGGGCGCATGCGCTCCAGAGGTCTGGCTGGTAATTGGACACACCGGTCTAGCCACTCCGTGGCACGTGGGATCTTCCCAGGCCAGGAATCGATCCAGTGCCCTTGCACTGCAAGGCAGACTCTCCACCCACTGGACTGTCAGGGAAGCCCTGTCTTTCTCTTTTTTACTTCACCTAACATGATAATCTCTGGGTTCATCTATGTTGCTGCAAATGGCATTATTTTATTCTTTTTTATGGCTGAGTAATATTCCACTGTATATGTGTACCACACCTTCTTTATCCATGTATCTGGTGATAGACCTTTAGGCTGTTTCCATGGCTTGGCTACTGTAAGGAGTACTGCTGTGAACATAGGGGTGCACATATCTTTTTGAATTATAGTTTTGCCAGGATATATGCCAAGGAGTGGGATTGCTGCTAGTTCTGCTTTTAAGTTTCTCAAGAGCCTCCATACTATTTTCTATAGTGGATGCACCAACTTACATTCCCACCAAGAGTATAGGAGGGTTACCTTTTCTGCACACCTTCTCCAGCATTTATTTGTCAACTTTTTAATGATAATCATTCTGACCAGCATGAGGTAATAACATAATTGTACTTTTGATTTGCATTTTTCTAATAATTAGTGAGATTAGGCATCTTTTCATGGGCCTACTGGTCATCATATGTCTTCTATGAAGAAATGTCCATTTAGGTCTTCTGCCATTTTTCAGTTGGGTTGTTTAGTTTTTTGTTATTGAGTTGTATGAGCTGTTTTATACTGGCTTAGAAGAGAATTGTCACCTCCATCAGGAAAAAAAATAAACAACAGAAAGTTATAAGTGAAAACAAACCAAAACTCAGTAACATGAATGACTTCACTATTCAACTTAATAAAAAATGACTCCCAAATTAGATTGTTTGGCAGATTTTTCAGGCTTAGACATTTAACTAAAATTGAAGGTTTTTAAAAATGTTATTGAACTATAGTTGACTTGCAATGTTGTGTTAATTTCTGATGTAGAGCAAAGTGGTTCAGTGTGTCTATTTATAGATAGGTTTGTTTGTGCCGTGTTTTAGATTCCACACATAAGTGATATGATATGCTTTTTGTCTTTCTCTTTTTAAAAAAATTCTTTTTCTTTTCCCCATCATGCCTCTTTTTTATTTATATTTATTTTCATCCATCTTTTTATTCTTTGGCCTGTGTGGGCCTCCCATTGCAGTGGCCTCTCTCGTTGCAGAGCACTGGCTCTGGGCGCATGCGCTCCAGAGGTCTGGCTGGTAATTGGACACACCGGTCTAGCCACTCCGTGGCACGTGGGATCTTCCCAGGCCAGGAATCGATCCAGTGCCCTTGCACTGCAAGGCAGACTCTCCACCCACTGGACTGTCAGGGAAGCCCTGTCTTTCTCTTTTTTACTTCACCTAACATGATAATCTCTGGGTTCATCTATGTTGCTGCAAATGGCATTATTTTATTCTTTTTTATGGCTGAGTAATATTCCACTGTATATGTGTACCACACCTTCTTTATCCATGTATCTGGTGATAGACCTTTAGGCTGTTTCCATGGCTTGGCTACTGTAAGGAGTACTGCTGTGAACATAGGGGTGCACATATCTTTTTGAATTATAGTTTTGCCAGGATATATGCCAAGGAGTGGGATTGCTGCTAGTTCTGCTTTTAAGTTTCTCAAGAGCCTCCATACTATTTTCTATAGTGGATGCACCAACTTACATTCCCACCAAGAGTATAGGAGGGTTACCTTTTCTGCACACCTTCTCCAGCATTTATTTGTCAACTTTTTAATGATAATCATTCTGACCAGCATGAGGTAATAACATAATTGTACTTTTGATTTGCATTTTTCTAATAATTAGTGAGATTAGGCATCTTTTCATGGGCCTACTGGTCATCATATGTCTTCTATGAAGAAATGTCCATTTAGGTCTTCTGCCATTTTTCAGTTGGGTTGTTTAGTTTTTTGTTATTGAGTTGTATGAGCTGTTTTATACTTTGGAGGGATAAGCTCTTGGTTGTTGCATCATTTGCAAATATTCTCTCCCATCCTGTAGGTTGTCTTTTTTAAAGGTTTCCTTTGCTTTGCAAAAACATATGTTTGGTTAGGTCCCATTTGTTGATTTCTCCTTTTCTTTCTGTTGTCTTGGGAGACTGACCAAAGGAAACATTGCTACTATGTCAGAGAATGTTTTGCCTGTGTTCTCTTCTAGAAGTTTTACAGTGTCATGTCTTATATTTAAGTCTTCAAGCCATTTTGAGTTTGTTCTTGTCTATGGTAAGAGGCAATGTTCTACCTTCATTGATTTGCATGTGACTGTCTAGTTTTCCCAGCACCATTTGCTGAAGAGACTATCTTTACTCCGTTGTATATTCTTGCCTCCTTTGTCAAAAATTAATTGTCCGCAGGTCTGTGGCAACCTGTGAAAGTTTTTGTTCAAGTATAAGGTCTCTAGAATGGAAACAAAAGTTGAGAATTGACTGGAGACAGTAATTCAGGAAATCTGATTCAATCTTTTAAGCTGTCATGATTAAAGATTTAGTGGTTGGGTGATTTAGTAATTAAGGCTTTGGCAATTTAAGAAAACTATGATTTTTAAATAATCTTTACACACTAAAATTATTTTACAAAATTTTCCATAGTCAAATAAGGGTGGCCAGGAAATTAGGGGCCTTCTTCTCACCGTATGACTCAAGAGACTTCATCTCAGAAGAAAGCAGTTATGAAATATCCCTCAGTAACAACCTAAAGTATTCCCATACTAGGACATTCTGAGTATTGCTACTCAAGTTTTTTAAAAAGTTATTGCAAATATTTATTGTGACAGTTTAGTAAGGAGGGTTCAGCATTGCCTGAATTCTGAACTTATATAGTGTGTTTTTTGTTTGTTTGTTTGTTTGTTTGTTTTTAGTACAGCCCCAACTGTCCAACTGTGGAGGTTTTTTGTTTGTGTTTCTGTTTTCAGTTAATTTTAGTTGAAGGATATTTACTTTAAATTGTAGTGGTTCTTGCCATACCTCATCATGAATTAGCTCTAGGTGTACATGTGACCTCTCCCTCTGAACCTCCCTTCCACCTCTGTACCCCTCCCCCCCCTCCAGTTTGTCAAGAGCACCAGCTTTGGGTTCCCTGCCTCATACACCAAGCTCCCACTGGCTCTGTTTTACATGTGGTGATGTGTGTGTTTCAGTGCTGCTCTCTCAAATCATCCCACCCTCTCCTCCCACTGTGACCAGAAGTCTGTTCTTTATGTCTGTGTCTCCTTTGCTGCCCTGCATGCAGGACTGTTGGTACCATCTTTCTAAATTCCATATGTACGTGTTAATGTATGATATTTGTTTTTTTCTTTTTGACCGACTTCACCCTGTATACTAAGCTCTAGGTTCATCCACCTCATTAGAACTGACTAAATGGTGTTCCGTATTATAGCTGAGTAATATTCCATTGTGTGTATGTACCGCAGTTTTCTTACTCATCTGCCAATGGACCTCTAGGTTGTTTCCATGTTCTAGCTATAGTAAATAGTGCTGCAGTGTGAGCACTGGGGTGGGTGAATAATTCAGTGATTCAATCTTTTAAGCTGTCATGATTAAAGATTTAGTGGTTGGGTGATTTAGTAATTAAGGCTTTGGCAATTTAAGAAAACTATGATGTTTAAATAGTCTTTACACTCTAAAATTATTTTACAAAATTTTCCATAGTCAAATAAGGGTGGCCAGGAAATTAGGGGCCTTCTTCTCACCGTATGACTCAAGAGACTTCATCTCAGAAGAAAGCAGTTATGAAATATCCCTCAGTAACAACCTAAAGTATTCCCATACTAGGACATTCTGAGTATTGCTACTCAAGTTTTTTAAAAAGTTATTGCAAATATTTATTGTGACAGTTTAGTAAGGAGGGTTCAGCATTGCCTGAATTCTGAACTTATATAGTGTGTTTTTTGTTTGTTTGTTTGTTTGTTTGTTTTTAGTACAGCCCCAACTGTCCAACTGTGGAGGTTTTTTGTTTGTGTTTCTGTTTTCAGTTAATTTTAGTTGAAGGATATTTACTTTAAATTGTAGTGGTTCTTGCCATACCTCATCATGAATTAGCTCTAGGTGTACATGTGACCTCTCCCTCTGAACCTCCCTTCCACCTCTGTCCCCCTCCCCCCCCTCCAGTTTGTCAAGAGCACCAGCTTTGGGTTCCCTGCCTCATACACCAAGCTCCCACTGGCTCTGTTTTACATGTGGTGATGTGTGTGTTTCAGTGCTGCTCTCTCAAATCATCCCACCCTCTCCTCCCACTGTGACCAGAAGTCTGTTCTTTATGTCTGTGTCTCCTTTGCTGCCCTGCATGCAGGACTGTTGGTACCATCTTTCTAAATTCCATATGTACGTGTTAATGTATGATATTTGTTTTTTTCTTTTTGACCGACTTCACCCTGTATACTAAGCTCTAGGTTCATCCACCTCATTAGAACTGACTAAATGGTGTTCCGTATTATAGCTGAGTAATATTCCATTGTGTGTATGTACCGCAGTTTTCTTACTCATCTGCCAATGGACCTCTAGGTTGTTTCCATGTTCTAGCTATAGTAAATAGTGCTGCAGTGTGAGCACTGGGGTGCGTGTATCCTTTTCAATTCTAGTTCCCTTAGGGTATATGCCTAGTAGTGGGATTGCTGGGTCACATGGTAGTTTGATTCTTGGTTTTTTAAAGAAATCTCCATGCTGTTCTCCATAGTGGTTGTATCAGTTTGCAGTGGAAATATTATACAGTGTCTTTTGAATTCAACCAATTCTCCAAAGTTGATAAAGTTAGGGAAGTAACATCTCACCCAAAAGTCATTTTGTCCCTCATAATTATTTAAAACATTATATTTTTATTAAAAACACTATGGGCTGTGGGTAACATTCTTATCATCATCATGATGATCACTCCTCCCAAGTTCAGACCACTTTGATGAAGAGTTTGAGAATTTCTTGCATTCATGTGTTCTGCCTGTCTGATGCATGAATGAAAAAATATTCATTCATGCGTCAGACTCATAGCAGGGTCCTGGTAGGAAAAAAGCCACAAAGTAGGCTGGAATTCTTTAATAGAATTCACATAGTGACTGTTTACAAGAAGACTTGGGAGAACAAAGGGTAAAAGGAGCTCAGCTGAGGTGCTGAGGCTACAAAGGATTTGCAGCAGCAGCAGGAGGCCATTACTGCCTCTAGGCCTCAGGGCATTCCTAGGTGCTGCACAGAGCTGTGGATCGAGGCACCCAGGACCAAGCCCTCACCCAACCGCAGCCCGGAAACAGAAGATCCTCTGGACCTCTCTCTCCTCCTGTACTGCAGTCTCCAGCCAGTGCTTCCACTGGCCATGCCCAATTCGGAACCCAGGAGGCAAAGGAGCCCAGGGGAGAATTCCTTAGAAAGTAGATGCCAGCTCTGAGGTGGAGAAACATCCAGGTCCTCCCCTCAAGGGGAGACTGCATTTAATCAGAGCTTTGCTTGCAGTTACAGAAACCACCCCTTTCAAGATGAAGCAAAACAGAGACAATTACAGGATGCCCTGGCATCTGAGGCGAAGATACAGCCAGGCTTCAAGAAAGATGGGACCTAGACGCCCATCAAACCCAGAGCATGCTTCTTTCTGTTACTCTTTCATCTGAACACTGGTTTAATTGCTCTTCCCTGGGAACCCAAGACAGTCTTTCTGTGCTGCTTGTTTCCCCAGCAGGACAGAGTAACTTCAGCTCAAGCTTAGAGGTTCCAGTGCCAACTCTCCCTTCCCTCTGTCCCAGTCCTAAATCCCAGGAAAGGGTACTCTTGTTGGAACAGTTCAGATGAAGCCCCTGCTCCTGGGCCCCATGGCCAGAGGAACAGGGATACAAAACAGAAGTGTGCTTGCCATCAGCCACCTCGAGTAAGGTGGAACTTTTAAGAATGCTGTCCATAGATCCCGTGCAACAGGCCTCTTAAATTCTGCTTCTGAGCCAGAGCCCGAAGTACTAAGATTGAGTAAAGTGCTGGAAGAATTTTATTTATTGAAAAAAAACTGTTGCTACCATTACTCATAGTCCCATGATGGAGCTTATAAAAAAGAATCACTTGTGCATCATTTAAAGTGGCTTAAATTAAGCCTGTTTAAGGACAAGAATATGTGTGATTTTTTCATATATGTAAATGTTGTGTGTATGTATATATAAATGTATACGTATATATAGGAAAGTGAAAATGTTAGTTGCTAAGTTGTCTCTGACTCTTTGCAGCCTCTTGGATTTACCCACCGTGCTCCTGTCCATGGGATTCTCCAGGCAAAAATACTAGAGTGGGTTGCCATTCCCTTCTCCAGAGGATCTTTCCAACTCAGGGATCAAACCCAGCTCTCCCACATTGCAGACAGATTCTTTACCATCTGAGCCACCAGGGAAGCCCAAACTTAAAGGCCAGGCTCACACACATCAACGCATACATAATACTCATTTTATCCTTATAGAACAGCAATGTTTAAAGTTAATCACAGAAAGAATAATAATAGAAGCTAGTATTTGTGTTGCAGATTTTTTATATGATTTATTGTGTTTAACTGTTACAATGCTGCTATGAAGTAAGTACTACTCTTAGAACTATTTTACATGGAAGGAAGCCTAATCAAAGAGAACTTAAGTGGATAATTCCTACTCTTCTTAGACTTTAGGGAAATGGAGAGTGGAGGAAAACAGCCAGGCTTCAAGAAAGATGGGACCTAGACGCCCATCAAACCCAGAGCATGCTTCTTTCTGTTACTCTTTCATCTGAACACTGGTTTAATTGCTCTTCCCTGGGAACCCAAGACAGTCTTTCTGTGCTGCTTGTTTCCCCAGCAGGACAGAGTAACTTCAGCTCAAGCTTAGAGGTTCCAGTGCCAACTCTCCCTTCCCTCTGTCCCAGTCCTAAATCCCAGGAAAGGGTACTCTTGTTGGAACAGTTCAGATGAAGCCCCTGCTCCTGGGCCCCATGGCCAGAGGAACAGGGATACAAAACAGAAGTGTGCTTGCCATCAGCCACCTCGAGTAAGGTGGAACTTTTAAGAATGCTGTCCATAGATCCCGTGCAACAGGCCTCTTAAATTCTGCTTCTGAGCCAGAGCCCGAAGTACTAAGATTGAGTAAAGTGCTGGAAGAATTTTATTTATTGAAAAAAAACTGTTGCTACCATTACTCATAGTCCCATGATGGAGCTTATAAAAAAGAATCACTTGTGCATCATTTAAAGTGGCTTAAATTAAGCCTGTTTAAGGACAAGAATATGTGTGATTTTTTCATATATGTAAATGTTGTGTGTATGTATATATAAATGTATACGTATATATAGGAAAGTGAAAATGTTAGTTGCTAAGTTGTCTCTGACTCTTTGCAGCCTCTTGGATTTACCCACCGTGCTCCTGTCCATGGGATTCTCCAGGCAAAAATACTAGAGTGGGTTGCCATTCCCTTCTCCAGAGGATCTTTCCAACTCAGGGATCAAACCCAGCTCTCCCACATTGCAGACAGATTCTTTACCATCTGAGCCACCAGGGAAGCCCAAACTTAAAGGCCAGGCTCACACACATCAACGCATACATAATACTCATTTTATCCTTATAGAACAGCAATGTTTAAAGTTAATCACAGAAAGAATAATAATAGAAGCTAGTATTTGTGTTGCAGATTTTTTATATGATTTATTGTGTTTAACTGTTACAATGCTGCTATGAAGTAAGTACTACTCTTAGAACTATTTTACATGGAAGGAAGCCTAATCAAAGAGAACTTAAGTGGATAATTCCTACTCTTCTTAGACTTTAGGGAAATGGAGAGTGGAGGAAAAGTCATGACTCACCTGTATATGTTACCAGAACACAGGAATGGAAGGACACCTTATTACTAGTCATGGTTCTCAGGAGTCTCTTGAATGTCTGTGTTACGCCCCCTTTAGGTATATCAAGATTGGAGATAAAGAATGTGAATTTAACCACAACTTTCGCCTTATCCTCCACACGAAACTGGCAAACCCTCACTATAAGCCAGAATTGCAGGCTCAGACAACCCTCCTCAATTTCACGGTCACAGAAGATGGTCTGGAAGCCCAGCTGCTGGCAGAGGTTGTCAGTATTGAAAGGCCGGATTTGGAAAAACTTAAGGTAAAAATTATGAAATTATCCCCCAGCACTTATTTAGTACCTTCTTCGCACAGGTTATAGTGTCAGACATAGGAGGATAAGATGGGATGCCTGCCCTCCAGGATCTTGTAGTCTAATTGAGAAAAACGAAGATGTATGTGAACAGTTAAGTAGCAGCTCAGGATACTTCTGATAAAGGAAGTAGTCAGGATTGTGCCCCAGGAGATGGGCTTGTTGTTGGTCTTGTTTGACGCAGGGGACTCTGGCAAGCAGAGAGTCATAATCATGGAAGCAGAGCTGGAGAAGCGGGTACATGGCCTGGGAGGTTGCGAGGAACAGAGGGGTCTGTTTCTCTGTGCCTAGGATAGAGAGGGATCTCCCTGGGCTTCCTCTCCCTGAGAGAGGCCCAAACACCAGGCCCTCGGAAATTTTTGACTCTCAAGTTCCATCCCCAGGAACTGGCCAGTTACTACTTACGTGTTCCTGAGAGGCCATGACTGTCCGTATTCACCCATCTCTAATTTTCAGCATGGTGTTTGCCCTGTGACCTCAGTTCTTGGATGGATACAAGAAGGGCTGTGATGTTTAACTTTTTTCCTATTATGAGGGGGAAGCAGTGACTTTTCTCTTTAGATGTGAAGCAGAAACAAGGAGTTTCTTCCTGTGGGTTCTTGATGTTTAATGATTATGATGTACACTCACACTCTGGACCCTGGCACACTATCAGCTATTATACCAGGCCTTCTGAATTTAAACTTTAGACTCATTAGACAAATAATAAAAACAAGCAAGAAAATACAAATATTTTAAATTTTGTACTTTTAAACTTTACCATCATTTAGAGGGGTAGAGAGGGCAGAGATATTTGACATACAAAAATGCATTGTTTTTCTAAATGATGCCGGAATTTCATGTGCCATTATGCCTTGATTATATCCATCTAGATTAAAAAGTAATTTATACCTTACTTTAATTTAGAAAGATCCTGAGCATATTTAACTATGTGTATTGCATTTAAAAACTTTTAAAGATTATGATGAGTACAACTGTAATGCTAAGTGTTTTGTTTTATATGAAATAATATGAATTTAACTGCTGTTTCTCACACTCTGTTGGTGTGTGTTAGCTGATTCTGACAAAGCACCAAAATGACTTTAAAATCGAGCTGAAATACCTGGAGGATGACCTGCTTCTGCGACTCTCTGCGGCAGAAGGGAGCTTTCTAGATGACACCCAACTGGTCGAGAGACTGGAGAAGGCAAAGGCCACCGCAGCTGAGATAGAGAGCAAGGTAGGACAAGACAGAGGCTGTCTGGAGGGTTTGGGTTTTTTTTTTTTAATTTTTTTAACTTGGAGTTAGTTGATCAACCAGTATTGTGTTTGTTTCAGGTGTACAGCAAAGTAATTCAGTTATACATATACATGTATCTAGTCTTTTCCTATATAGGCTTCTACAGAATATTGAGCAGAGTTCCCTGAGCTATACAGTAGGTCTTTGTTGATTATCCATTTTAAATATAGCAGTGTGTACATGTGAATCTCAGACTCCCTAATTATCCCTCCCCACGGTAACCATAAGTTCATTCTATAGGTCTGTGAGTCTCTTTCTGTTTTGTACGTTCATTTGTATCATTGTTTTTTAGATTCCACATATAAGCAGTATCACAGGCTTTTTCCCTTTCTCTGTCTGACTTGCTTGACTCTGACAATCTTTAAATTCATCCGTGTTGCCGCAAATAGCATTACTTCATTGTCTTCAGTGGCTGAGTATTATTCCATCACATATGTGTAGTACATCTTCTTTATCCATTCTTCTGTCAATGAACATTTAGGTGCTTCCACATCTTGGCTATTGTGAATAGTGCTGCATTGCTCATTGGATTCCTGGAGGGGTTTGAATGCTTTTATTTGAATGAAGTGCTAAGATCAAGAATGTAATCCAATTTGACCATTTCTCTAAGAGGACTGACTCTTTGTGGAAAGCAAGTCTTTTCATAAACTGCTCTTAAAAAGTGGATGGTGTGGGGGTTTTGAATGGAGCTACAGATGGTTGATCTTGTGCTTCTCCCAGTTCAGCAAAGATTCAGTTGTTTGTATTAGACTCTGTCAGCCTACTATTTTTTTCCTGAGCGACTAAATTTGGAGGAAATTGGGCCCTGCTGGTTTATGTAGTCTTAAATCTTAAAAGGCTTAGCCTCCATTTCTGGCAGACTGACACCCTACAGTCTCACCACAGGCTTCCTAGCCTGTTGTGCATTTTAGAAAAATACTTAGAACAAAAGTTTTGTTTACAGGCCTTCAGTGCTGAAGGACTGAGCAAGGGGTGGTCTCCTGCTGCACTCAGATGCATTATTCCCCTGGAAAGTGACATTTCCTATAAGCCAGAAAAAAAGTATCCACTTAGTAGACTTCCTGCTGAACGTCCAACATGTGTCCTGGTATGCCTGTGCACGCACGTGGTGGGACTTTCACAAGTGGCCACTAGCCTTTAAAATCCTGATGCTTTGAGATGAGAGGAACCCTTGCTTGCTTTCAGGTGTACAGCAAAGTAATTCAGTTATACATATACATGTATCTAGTCTTTTCCTATATAGGCTTCTACAGAATATTGAGCAGAGTTCCCTGAGCTATACAGTAGGTCTTTGTTGATTATCCATTTTAAATATAGCAGTGTGTACATGTGAATCTCAGACTCCCTAATTATCCCTCCCCACGGTAACCATAAGTTCATTCTATAGGTCTGTGAGTCTCTTTCTGTTTTGTACGTTCATTTGTATCATTGTTTTTTAGATTCCACATATAAGCAGTATCACAGGCTTTTTCCCTTTCTCTGTCTGACTTGCTTGACTCTGACAATCTTTAAATTCATCCGTGTTGCCGCAAATAGCATTACTTCATTGTCTTCAGTGGCTGAGTATTATTCCATCACATATGTGTAGTACATCTTCTTTATCCATTCTTCTGTCAATGAACATTTAGGTGCTTCCACATCTTGGCTATTGTGAATAGTGCTGCATTGCTCATTGGATTCCTGGAGGGGTTTGAATGCTTTTATTTGAATGAAGTGCTAAGATCAAGAATGTAATCCAATTTGACCATTTCTCTAAGAGGACTGACTCTTTGTGGAAAGCAAGTCTTTTCATAAACTGCTCTTAAAAAGTGGATGGTGTGGGGTTTCGAATGGAGCTACAGATGGTTGATCTTGTGCTTCTCCCAGTTCAGCAAAGATTCAGTTGTTTGTATTAGACTCTGTCAGCCTACTATTTTTTTCCTGAGCGACTAAATTTGGAGGAAATTGGGCCCTGCTGGTTTATGTAGTCTTAAATCTTAAAAGGCTTAGCCTCCATTTCTGGCAGACTGACACCCTACAGTCTCACCACAGGCTTCCTAGCCTGTTGTGCATTTTAGAAAAATACTTAGAACAAAAGTTTTGTTTACAGGCCTTCAGTGCTGAAGGACTGAGCAAGGGGTGGTCTCCTGCTGCACTCAGATGCATTATTCCCCTGGAAAGTGACATTTCCTATAAGCCAGAAAAAAAGTATCCACTTAGTAGACTTCCTGCTGAACGTCCAACATGTGTCCTGGTATGCCTGTGCACGCACGTGGTGGGACTTTCACAAGTGGCCACTAGCCTTTAAAATCCTGATGCTTTGAGATGAGAGGAACCCTTGCTTGCTTTCAGGAGTCCCCTCATTACTAAGTAATCTGTTAATTACCCAGCCAAGGCACTATCACCACACATCCAATGTATTTATTTGTCTTAATTTAAGCAAGGAAATGGAATCCCAAATTACTCTCTCTTTTTAAGTCAGTGAATTCTAGGTAGCTCCTTAGATGGTAAAGATTAGGGCAATTAAGTAAATTAGGTCTTAGCTTTGAAGTTAACTTCTGATTGTCTCTTGAAGTGTGTCTTGCCATCTTCCTACCAGATTGCCATGTAAGAACGCCCCTCTCTCCTCTACATTTTTAAAAATTTTTTTCAAATATTTCTATTGGGGCATAATTGATTTACAATGTTGTGTTAGTTTCAGACATATGGCAAAGTGAATTTGTTAGACAAATACATATATCCCATTCTTTGTTAGGTTCTTTTCTTATATAAGCCATCTCAGAGTATTGAGTAGAGCTCTGTATACTCTTCAGTAGGTCCTTCTTGGTGTCTGTTTTATTTATGGTAGTGTGCATATGTCAGTCCCAATCTCCGAGTTATCCCTCCCTCCCACTTGCCCCTGTATTTGAAGTACACACCACCATGTGCCTCCTGCAAGTACACCTTCAAAAAACTAGTGAATCATTAGACAGGGCCATTTACAGTTACCCTCTTAAACAAAGGTTTGGGTCTCTCAAACACAATGATTTAAATATTATCATCTAAACTATCACATTATCATTCATTTACCATTTAAATGATCAGATTATCAATAGTTTATCATACTACCTGGCAGAGGTCTTGCTTTGGGCAGAAATTTACACTACTTACCTCTGCTCTGTGTTTTTTTTGACCTTTTACACACAACTGTGATGAAGTCTATTAACAAAAGCTGGATAAATACTGCACCTTTTGAAGCTTTAGGACCAACAGCAGTCCTAGATAGAAGAGAGGTGTGTCTTGAATAAAAATGAATATGTTGGTTGATGATGTTTGTTTAATGACCTCTCTGAATGTACCCAGAGGCTAATATCATGCAAAGATCAACTAAAGGGAAATATATGAGCATATGGATGACCTGGTGCAGAGTCAGAATTAGGCAGTCATGAGAGCCTTCCTATGAAGGCTTTTTCATAAGCTGGGTTATTGGATATTTTATTGACCTTGGCTGCATTTGGATACCTTGTTGCCTAATAAAGTATTGGCATTGAATTGACCCACCAGACTCTTAAGAGCTGTCCCTGGGAGGTGATACAGCTGGGTTATTAACCCCTGAAAGAGAGAGGGGAGGCAGGAAGGTGACATTACTCAGAATAAATTCTGTCGACCCGGAAACAATCAGGTTTGTTTAATCTGTGACTGTAACACAGCTAGAGTTACGTCCATTCTCATTTAAAATTCAGTTTATAAAAAGACTGTGTTAAAATATGAATGGTATGATTTTAGAAAAGCCCGATCACAGGGGTGCTGTACATGTCATGTTTCAGTATTGCTGATATCTCATTTCAGACGTGTCCCTTTAGTCATGTGGAGAATAGGAAGAGTAAGTTGCTCATGTTGTTCTCCCACCCACCATAGGTGACTGAAGCTAAAGAAAATGAAAGAAAAATCAATGAGGCGCGAGAATGTTACAGACCAGTGGCAGCAAGAGCGTCTCTTCTTTATTTTGTGATGAACGACCTCAGAAAAATCAACCCCATCTATCAGTTCTCTTTGAAGGTAATCATGAATATGCTAAGAAAATTTTAAACTTTAGAAGTTCAACTTGTGTCTGACAGTTTGGAATTTATGTTTAAGAAATTCAGTGTGTCCACCAGGGAGTCTCAAGAAGTTGGCTGGCAAAACAAAAACAAGGCCAAAGAAATCTTCATTTTCTCAGTAACTTTCATTTATAATTTTCAATAAGGCTTTGAGATAATTAACCTGTATGACTTCACAGGGCATAGTTTTTGTTCTTAAACAAAATCTTAAGGAGCTTAGTATAAGATAATTCTCCTGGAGGTTTCTGTACTTTCTTGTGAAAGTATACATATTATCAGAAAGATTTCCCATTTTATTTTGGTACAAAGGGATAGAAATGGGGAATAACTATTGATTACACCAGTATTACATGCAAGGCATTTTCTTACTTTGGTTCATTGTTATGCCTAAAACATCGCAATAGAATATATTATTTTTCTCTATTTTTTATAAAACAATATGTTCAGATTTTAGGTTGGCAAAGAATTCACATGTCATGATTGTAAGGGTCCGGATTTGAGCCCATGACTGACTCCAAAGCCCATGCTCTTGACTGTGTGCCATTCTGCCTCCAGGCCCTTATCCGGTCATTCTGTCTTACAGTTTTGAAAGAAACAGCTGTTGTGATCTGTCGTGGTGCAGATGCTGTGTTGGTTGCTGACTGTACAGTTTGGAAAACCCAGATAAGAGCGGCGATATGGAGATGTGTGTGTGTTTAGGGTGACAAATGCAATGAGAGAACGGTAGCGATGCAGAGGCTATTTTGCTGGGGGCTTGGGGAAGACCTCTCAGAGCTGGCTTATTTGGAGCAAATAAAGGGTGTGTGAGACATGGAAGAGTTTTCGAGGTTCCAGGTGACTGACTGAGTGTGTGTGGCTAGAGGGTAAAGAGTGAGGGAGAAAGTGGCGAGAGATGAGTCCTGAGAGGTGGGAGTGTCTGGACCACATGAGGTTGGGGCTGAGGAGTTTGGATTGTAGGCTGTGGGCAGAGAGACACCATTGAAAGGCTGGAAATAGATGACTGATTTGACAGCAGGAGACTCAAAGAAATGTATCAATGTAGGATTTGAAGCTAGAACAGTCAGCTCTTGGAGATGGATACTGGCAGTAATACAGAGGATTAAGAATAACTAGCAGGTGTCTAGCAATGGAACAAGTAAAAAATTTCTGAGAAGCACAGGGGAGCTTGGATTCCCACAGTGTGGAAGGGGAAACGTAAGATGGTCCAGGCCTACATGAACACCAAAAGTAGACTAAGGTATTATAAGGAAAGAATGCTACAGATCCACTCCCTTCAAAAGCTTTGTTGAAAAGCACTAAAGAGATTGGCAAATTGGATCCAGCCACCTATAAAAAGCATACTCTATTATGCTCAAGTGGAATTCAGGTCAGGAGTCTAAGCTGGTTAAACATTAAAAATTGCACAATGTAATTCTTCATATTAGTAGAATTTTTAAAAAGAAAAATCATATAATTTCAGTGAATGCAAAGAACCTGGCAAGTTTCAACATCTAGTCAAAAAAGAAAAAATTCTGAGCACACTGAGATTCAATGGTCACTTCTCTGTGATAAAGTGCATCTATGAAGATTTTCAGCTAACATTACTGTTGAAACATTGAATGCTTTCCTCTAAGATCAAGACCAAAACAAGGATTTTTCTTAACATTTGAAGCCCATGACTGACTCCAAAGCCCATGCTCTTGACTGTGTGCCATTCTGCCTCCAGGCCCTTATCCGGTCATTCTGTCTTACAGTTTTGAAAGAAACAGCTGTTGTGATCTGTCGTGGTGCAGATGCTGTGTTGGTTGCTGACTGTACAGTTTGGAAAACCCAGATAAGAGCGGCGATATGGAGATGTGTGTGTGTTTAGGGTGACAAATGCAATGAGAGAACGGTAGCGATGCAGAGGCTATTTTGCTGGGGGCTTGGGGAAGACCTCTCAGAGCTGGCTTATTTGGAGCAAATAAAGGGTGTGTGAGACATGGAAGAGTTTTCGAGGTTCCAGGTGACTGACTGAGTGTGTGTGGCTAGAGGGTAAAGAGTGAGGGAGAAAGTGGCGAGAGATGAGTCCTGAGAGGTGGGAGTGTCTGGACCACATGAGGTTGGGGCTGAGGAGTTTGGATTGTAGGCTGTGGGCAGAGAGACACCATTGAAAGGCTGGAAATAGATGACTGATTTGACAGCAGGAGACTCAAAGAAATGTATCAATGTAGGATTTGAAGCTAGAACAGTCAGCTCTTGGAGATGGATACTGGCAGTAATACAGAGGATTAAGAATAACTAGCAGGTGTCTAGCAATGGAACAAGTAAAAAATTTCTGAGAAGCACAGGGGAGCTTGGATTCCCACAGTGTGGAAGGGGAAACGTAAGATGGTCCAGGCCTACATGAACACCAAAAGTAGACTAAGGTATTATAAGGAAAGAATGCTACAGATCCACTCCCTTCAAAAGCTTTGTTGAAAAGCACTAAAGAGATTGGCAAATTGGATCCAGCCACCTATAAAAAGCATACTCTATTATGCTCAAGTGGAATTCAGGTCAGGAGTCTAAGCTGGTTAAACATTAAAAATTGCACAATGTAATTCTTCATATTAGTAGAATTTTTAAAAAGAAAAATCATATAATTTCAGTGAATGCAAAGAACCTGGCAAGTTTCAACATCTAGTCAAAAAAGAAAAAAAAAATTCTGAGCACACTGAGATTCAATGGTCACTTCTCTGTGATAAAGTGCATCTATGAAGATTTTCAGCTAACATTACTGTTGAAACATTGAATGCTTTCCTCTAAGATCAAGACCAAAACAAGGATGTCTTCTCTTAACATTTCTCTTCAATGGTGTACTGGACATTATAGCCAGTGCAATAACAGGAAAAAAAGACAGAAATTTTAAAAAAGAAAAACTGTCATTTTTCCCACAGATGACCTAGTAGCTTCACCAAAAAAAAACCTGCTAGGATTAAGAAGTGACTTTTAGCAAAATCACAGGATATGAAGTTAATTTACAAAGATCTTGTATTGCTATATATAAGGAATAAACAATTGGAAAATAAAATTAGTAATGTAATACTATTTACAGTAGCTTCCAAAATCCTGAAGTGTGCTTCAGAATGATTGTAATGAAATAAATGCAAGATCTGCATATTAAAGGCTATGAAATATCATTGAGAAAATTAAAGAAGGTTCAACTAAATGGAGACAAGACCATGTTTATGTCTCAGAACACTCAGTGTTGTTAAGATTTCAGTTCTGTCCAAAGTAATTTATAGATTTAATTCCATCCCAGTCAAGATCCCAGAAGGCTTTTTTTGGGTAGAAATTGGCAAACTGATTCTAAAATTTATGTAAAAATGCCAAGGATTTAAAAATAATGAATTGTGAAAAAGAAAAACAAATTTAGAAGTGTTGTGGTATATGATTTTTGGACTTACTACACTGGCCTAAAGAAAAATACATTGATCAATGAAACAGAATCATGTCCAGAAGCAGACCCATAAATGTATGGTCAACTGATTGTTGGAAGTGAATGTCAAGACAAGTCAATGAGCAGGGGCTCGTCTTTACAACAGTGGTGCTGGGACAACTGGGTATCCCTGTGGAATAAAGTGAACCTCAGCCACTACATCACTCTGTATCAA
The DNA here is from genome assembly GCA_022376925.1 of Tragulus kanchil. Taxonomy (NCBI): domain Eukaryota; kingdom Metazoa; phylum Chordata; class Mammalia; order Artiodactyla; family Tragulidae; genus Tragulus; species Tragulus kanchil. Next base: position 105,834,628 of record JAIOJX010000030.1, on the reverse strand, counting down.
ATGATCTCAGAATGAATAAACTGAGCTGTAAAATTTCTAGGAAAGCAGTGGGAAGTCTTTGGTTTAGGCCAAGATTTATTCTTAGAGCACCAGAGAAAGGAAAAAATTGGTACATTGAACCTTACCAAATTATAAAAGTTATCTTCTTCCAAAAACATTAAGAAAATGAAAAGCCAAACCACGGACCAGTAAAAGTTATTCCCAACACATATACTTAACAAAGAACTTATATCAGAATATACAACTTCATAATTAAACAACTCAAAAAATGGAGGAAAGGTTTAGACATGTCTCCTAAGACATCTATATTACCCATAAGAAGATTTTTCAGATGCTCAACAGTCATCAGAGAAATGCAGAGCAAAGGCAGAATGAGGTACCACTGTGTACCCAATAGAGAGGCTAAGATTATACAAGACTCTCATTAACAAGCGTTAGCACCGACATGATGCTGTGGGTCTCTCATGTTGCCAGTGGGGCTGGTGGTGGTTTAGTCGCTCAGTCGTGGCCTACTCATTGCAGCCCCGTGGGCTGTAGTCCACCAGGCTCCTCTGTCCATGGGGTTTTCCAGGCAAGCATACTAGAGCAGGCTGCCATTTCCTTCTCCAGGGCATCTTCTTAACCCAGGGATCCAACCCTGGTCTCCTACATTACAGGCAGATTCTTCATCAGCTGAGCCACCAGGGAAGCTTATTTTGGAAGACAATTCAGCAGTTTCTCATAAAGTTACAAGATGATCCTAAATTTTTAATGTATGTATTTACCCAAAGAGAATGAAAACATATGGCTACTCGAAAACAAAGTACTACAAGTACACGTCTAAAATGAACCTGCTGTGACACAAACAGGCAGCACGGGGCAGGGATCCGGGGGGTGGTGGTGGGAATGGACCGCAAAGAGGCACATGATCACTTTTTAGGGTGTAACATACAAAGGCTCTACATTTTTGATTGCATGACTGTTACTGAAGTCTACGCATCCATACTCATTGAGCTGCATATTTAATGGTTGCACTTTAATGTTTATAAATTAATAATTGATTTTGAAATGTAAATGTCAAATAAGTACTTTGTTAATATACCTTCTTACCCATATTTACTGTCCGTCATTGTAAGGTTTTACTTTCTCTCAAATATACGTCATTCAAGGCTACTCAGTCTGTAGTCTCCAGTCCTTCTCCACCAGTGAAAAAATGTAATATTTTATGTTACATCTATTTACATATATATATAGATTTGGATATATTTAGCTATATAGTTAAGTATATGTAAATAGGTATAAAAATCTATATAGCCCCACTGCTACCAAGACATAAAATAGAGTAAAAACAAACATTAAGAGTGATTTTTAAAAGAATGAAATAATCAAAGGGGATCACAAAAGTTCATGGACAGAATAACATAAACAAAAAAATAAACTGTTAAAAAATGCGCAAAGGGCTTAAAGAGACATTTCTCCAAAGGAGATGTACAAATGACTAATAAACATTTGAAAAGATGCTCAGCAATGACTAATCGTTAGGAAAATGCAAATCAAAATCACAATGAGATACCATTTCATACCTATTAGGAAAGATACAATATTTAAGAAAAAAACAGAAAATAACAAGTGTTGGCAATGATCTGGAGAAATTGGAACCCCTTGTGCACTGTTGGAAGGGTGGTAAAACAATGAAATTACTTTGGAAAACAGTATAACAGTTGTTTAAAAAATTGCCATGTGATTCAGCAATTCCACTTCTGAACATACACCCAAAAGAATTGCAAGATGGTCTCAAAGAGGCTTTTGTACGCCCGTGTTCATAGCATTATTCACAATAGACCCAGATGTGTATCACTGGATGGAAGCTGGCTTGAAACATTACATTAAAAGAAAACCTGAGATCATGGCCTCTGGTCCCATCACTTCTTGCAAACAGAAAAAAATGGAAACAGCGACAAATTTACTTTCTTGGTCTCCAAAATCACTGCGGAGAGTGACTTTAGCCATGAAATTAAAAGATGCTTGCTCTTTGGGAGGAAAGCTATGACAAAGCTAGACAGTATATTAAAAAGCAGAGGGCTTCCCTGGTGGTCCAGTGAGTAAAGACACTGCCTTGCACTGCGAGGGGCTCTGGTCTGATCCCATGGGCCGCAGAGCGGATGGACCGATGTGTCCAACTGCCGAGCCAGAGCCCTGGAGTGCATGCACCCAGAGCCGGTGCTCTGCAACGAGAGAGGCCATTGTGATGGCCCACATAGGCCAAAAGAACCAAGATAAATAGATGAAAGACCAATAGAAGTGGCAAAAAAAAAAAAAAAAAAAGGTAGTGACATCACTTTGCCAACAGAGGCTGCATAGTCAAAGCTATGGCTTTTCCAGGAATCATGTACAGATGTGAGAATCGGACCATAAAGAAGACTGAGCACTGTGGAATTGATGCTTTTGAATTGTGGTGCTTGAGAGTCCTTTGGACTTCAAGGAGACCAATCCAGTCAATCCTAAAGGTTTTAAAGAATGAAATAATCAAAGGGGATCACAAAAGTTCATGGACAGAATAACATAAACAAAAAAATAAACTGTTAAAAAATGCGCAAAGGGCTTAAAGAGACATTTCTCCAAAGGAGATGTACAAATGACTAATAAACATTTGAAAAGATGCTCAGCAATGACTAATCGTTAGGAAAATGCAAATCAAAATCACAATGAGATACCATTTCATACCTATTAGGAAAGATACAATATTTAAGAAAAAAACAGAAAATAACAAGTGTTGGCAATGATCTGGAGAAATTGGAACCCCTTGTGCACTGTTGGAAGGGTGGTAAAACAATGAAATTACTTTGGAAAACAGTATAACAGTTGTTTAAAAAATTGCCATGTGATTCAGCAATTCCACTTCTGAACATACACCCAAAAGAATTGCAAGATGGTCTCAAAGAGGCTTTTGTACGCCCGTGTTCATAGCATTATTCACAATAGACCCAGATGTGTATCACTGGATGGAAGCTGGCTTGAAACATTACATTAAAAGAAAACCTGAGATCATGGCCTCTGGTCCCATCACTTCTTGCAAACAGAAAAAAATGGAAACAGCGACAAATTTACTTTCTTGGTCTCCAAAATCACTGGGAGAGTGACTTTAGCCATGAAATTAAAAGATGCTTGCTCTTTGGGAGGAAAGCTATGACAAAGCTAGACAGTATATTAAAAAGCAGAGGGCTTCCCTGGTGGTCCAGTGAGTAAAGACACTGCCTTGCACTGCGAGGGGCTCTGGTCTGATCCCATGGGCCGCAGAGCGGATGGACCGATGTGTCCAACTGCCGAGCCAGAGCCCTGGAGTGCATGCACCCAGAGCCGGTGCTCTGCAACGAGAGAGGCCATTGTGATGGCCCACATAGGCCAAAAGAACCAAGATAAATAGATGAAAGACCAATAGAAGTGGCAAAAAAAAAAAAAAAAAAAGGTAGTGACATCACTTTGCCAACAGAGGCTGCATAGTCAAAGCTATGGCTTTTCCAGGAATCATGTACAGATGTGAGAATCGGACCATAAAGAAGACTGAGCACTGTGGAATTGATGCTTTTGAATTGTGGTGCTTGAGAGTCCTTTGGACTTCAAGGAGACCAATCCAGTCAATCCTAAAGGAAATCAACCCTGAGTATTCGCTGGAAGGACTGATGCTAAAGCTCCAATACTTTGGCCACCTGATGTGAAGAGTTGACTCACTAGAAAAGACCCTGATGCTGGGAACAACTGAAGGTCAAAGGAGAAAGGAGTGGCAGCAGATGAGATAATTAGAGAGCATCAGTGACTCAGTAGACATAGATTTGAGCAAGCTTCAGGAGACTGTGGAAGACAGGAGCCTGGTGTGCTGCAGTTCATGAGTCACAAAGAGTTGGACAAGACTTAGCGACTGAACAACAACAGCAAATATGTACATAAAGTGGAATATTGTTTGGCCTTAAACAGGAAGGAGATTCTGACACATGCTACAATATAGATGGCCCTTGAGGACATTATACTGAGTGAAACAAGCATGTCACCATAAGAAAGTACTATATAATTCTACTCTAGAAGGTACCTAGGGCAGTCAAACTTGTAGAAACAAAATGTAGAAGAGTGGTTGCCAAGGAATAGGGATTTATTCATATAATTAAAGGAATTTTTTAAATGAGAATTGTCTAACAATGTTTCAGTTGTTCAAGAAGAAAATATTTTGAAGAGGGGTTGTACCACAGTGTGAATATACTTAATATTACTTAAAACTGATAAGATGGTAAATTTTACACTTTTTGTGTATTTTACCAAAATTAAAAATAAGAATATATGTATTTTTTTAAAGTGCATGGGTGGAAGGAGAAAGGACAGTGCCATTCAGCTGGTTAGCAGGGAGATGGGGGTAGACTTTATGAAATAATGTTAAAAATAATAGCAGCAAGCTTTCAGTGAGCTCTTACCACATGCCAGGAGCTGATCTAGAGCTCTTAGAATCCTGATAAAATCCCATCCTGTTCTCTCTCCCCATAAACTGTAGCCTGTGTGCTGGAACTTGCTAGACACCCGCCACCAGTCATCACCCCTTAATGGTCCCTTGAATTCTGCAGGCTTTCAACACACTGTTCCGCAGAGCCATGGAGCAGGCCGACAAGGTGGAGGACACACCGGGCCGCATCTCCGCCCTGACCGAGAGCATCACCCATGCCGTCTTCCTCTACACCAGCCAGGCGCTGTTTGAGAGGGACAAACTCACCTTCCTGTCCCAGATGGCTTTTCAGGTGAGGAAGCCAGTCACTGAAAGCAGCCGCAGAACCAAAGTCCTGCATCTCTGTGTTTTATGTAATTAGCTGCTGCTTGGAAGCCCTTGGTGACCTGAAGAGAGTCTGAGTGTCCCGAGAGAACTTGGGCATATGATAGCCTGGGAGTAGGTCAGGGTGCATTGGCTCTGGGGGGGATTGCATTTGCAGTGGCCACATCAGCTGTCACACTGTAAAGCAGGTCCATGAGGCACTGGCCTTGCCTTCCCGGGTCCTGTACAGATCTCCCAGATATCAATACCGTTGGAGAGTTTCTTGGGGAGAATCGCATGGCTAGGATTCCAGATCTGAGTGGTCCTAGGAGGTTTTCAGAGCCACTTTAAAAAAATGGTCAATGAGTGAAAAGAGCTTCACTCTTCCACCTTCAGAGAGCTGTTTCTGATGTGGACATCTGCAAAAGATTTTGTTTAAAAGTGCCCATGGTGAGAAAAAAAAACAAAACAAAACATTGAGGACCACTTTCCTAGATGAATAAGCATCGTGATCCTTTTATTAGTTTGCTTGCTGTATGACTTTTTCTGTCAATTCAAATCCTGATGAAAGATGTTTTATTTATTTTGTGTCTTCCCAAGTAGTTTGCTCAAAGAAAATATTTTTAACTACCTGCTATTAATAGTGATAAACTATCACTGATCTTTCAATAGTTTTGGTGTTAATCAATTGCATTGGGTTAAGAAAGAATATATGAGCGTAATCATTGTATAATGTACATGATAAACAGCAGTAATGCATTACCAAGTGAATTTTTTTGTAGTTTTCTTCCAGTTTTATTGAGATACATTTGACACATGACAGTGTATTAGTCCAGCATGCTCGATGTGATGATCTTCCATAGGTATACATTGTAAAATGATTACACAGTAAGTTTAGTTAACAGCCCTCTTGAATTCTGCAGGCTTTCAACACACTGTTCCGCAGAGCCATGGAGCAGGCCGACAAGGTGGAGGACACACCGGGCCGCATCTCCGCCCTGACCGAGAGCATCACCCATGCCGTCTTCCTCTACACCAGCCAGGCGCTGTTTGAGAGGGACAAACTCACCTTCCTGTCCCAGATGGCTTTTCAGGTGAGGAAGCCAGTCACTGAAAGCAGCCGCAGAACCAAAGTCCTGCATCTCTGTGTTTTATGTAATTAGCTGCTGCTTGGAAGCCCTTGGTGACCTGAAGAGAGTCTGAGTGTCCCGAGAGAACTTGGGCATATGATAGCCTGGGAGTAGGTCAGGGTGCATTGGCTCTGGGGGGGATTGCATTTGCAGTGGCCACATCAGCTGTCACACTGTAAAGCAGGTCCATGAGGCACTGGCCTTGCCTTCCCGGGTCCTGTACAGATCTCCCAGATATCAATACCGTTGGAGAGTTTCTTGGAGAGAATCGCATGGCTAGGATTCCAGATCTGAGTGGTCCTAGGAGGTTTTCAGAGCCACTTTAAAAAAATGGTCAATGAGTGAAAAGAGCTTCACTCTTCCACCTTCAGAGAGCTGTTTCTGATGTGGACATCTGCAAAAGATTTTGTTTAAAAGTGCCCATGGTGAGAAAAAAAAACAAAACAAAACATTGAGGACCACTTTCCTAGATGAATAAGCATCGTGATCCTTTTATTAGTTTGCTTGCTGTATGACTTTTTCTGTCAATTCAAATCCTGATGAAAGATGTTTTATTTATTTTGTGTCTTCCCAAGTAGTTTGCTCAAAGAAAATATTTTTAACTACCTGCTATTAATAGTGATAAACTATCACTGATCTTTCAATAGTTTTGGTGTTAATCAATTGCATTGGGTTAAGAAAGAATATATGAGCGTAATCATTGTATAATGTACATGATAAACAGCAGTAATGCATTACCAAGTGAATTTTTTTGTAGTTTTCTTCCAGTTTTATTGAGATACATTTGACACATGACAGTGTATTAGTCCAGCATGCTCGATGTGATGATCTTCCATAGGTATACATTGTAAAATGATTACACAGTAAGTTTAGTTAACAGCCCTCTTCTCACATAGTTACATTTTTTTTCCCTCATGATGAGAACCTTTAAGATCTACTCTTCTTTTGTTGTTTAGTTGCTTAGTCATTCCCGGCTCTTTTTTGCAACCGTTTGGACTGTAGCCTGCCTAGTTCCTCTGTCCATAGTGAAAGGGACAGAGTAGAATAGGTAGGTGGTTGTGGAGTCCTAGCAGAGGACGGTAGGTAGAAGGGTGAAACCTGAGAAAGGTTGGGAGGCCAGTGAGTTGACAATAACTCAGGAGAGCTGTTCCTTGTTCAGTAAAGCAGGCTTGACTGGGTATAAATAACTTATGAAGGAGGAGTTGGCGAAGAAGGAACTAATGATGTATGCCTTGCCTCTGCGTCTACTTGAGGGGGTCGGTCTTCTACCATCCTATATATATTGCTGCCTACTCAGTCGAAGGGGGAGCAGAGCAGAGCTTTCCTGCCTGCCTGCTTGCGCTGCTTACAAGTACCCTATCCTAGTAAATCCTCTTCTTGTCTATCACTCTGCTTCTCGCTGAATTCTTTCTGCATTGAGGCACGAAGAACTTGAGTCCTGACTATGTGGGTTCAAGTCCCAGACAGGGTTTTGCCTGGGGTTGAGCCTCAGCCACATGGGTTCAAGTCCCAAGCAGGGTTTTGGCTGGATTAAGCCCTAGCCACGTGGGTTCAAGTCCCAAACAGGGTTTCATCAGGTCTGGGCCCTGGGTTTAAGTCTCAAATCGAGGTAAAACCCTTTCAGTAGGATTTCTTGGGCAAGAACACTGGCGTGAGTTGCCATTTCCTCCTCCAGGGGACCTTCCCAACCCAGGCATTGAACCTGCATCTCCTCCACTGGCATGCGGGTTCTTTACCCCTGAGCCACCAGAGAAACCTTTCCTCTCTTGGCAACTTTTTAATGTACAACAGAGTATTGTTAACTGTAGTCACCATGCTGTATGTTACCTCTCCAGACCTGTTTATGTTATAACTGGAAGTTTATGCCTTTTGATTACTTGCATTTTTGTAGTTTTCTTCCAGTTTTATTGAGATACTTTGACAGTGTATTAGTCCAGCATGCTCGATGTGATGATCTTCCATAGGTATACATTGTAAAATGATTACACAGTAAGTTTAGTTAACAGCCCTCTTCTCACATAGTTACATTTTTTTTCCCTCATGATGAGAACCTTTAAGATCTACTCTTCTTTTGTTGTTTAGTTGCTTAGTCATTCCCGGCTCTTTTTTGCAACCGTTTGGACTGTAGCCTGCCTAGTTCCTCTGTCCATAGTGAAAGGGACAGAGTAGAATAGGTAGGTGGTTGTGGAGTCCTAGCAGAGGACGGTAGGTAGAAGGGTGAAACCTGAGAAAGGTTGGGAGGCCAGTGAGTTGACAATAACTCAGGAGAGCTGTTCCTTGTTCAGTAAAGCAGGCTTGACTGGGTATAAATAACTTATGAAGGAGGAGTTGGCGAAGAAGGAACTAATGATGTATGCCTTGCCTCTGCGTCTACTTGAGGGGGTCGGTCTTCTACCATCCTATATATATTGCTGCCTACTCAGTCGAAGGGGGAGCAGAGCAGAGCTTTCCTGCCTGCCTGCTTGCGCTGCTTACAAGTACCCTATCCTAGTAAATCCTCTTCTTGTCTATCACTCTGCTTCTCGCTGAATTCTTTCTGCATTGAGGCACGAAGAACTTGAGTCCTGACTATGTGGGTTCAAGTCCCAGACAGGGTTTTGCCTGGGGTTGAGCCTCAGCCACATGGGTTCAAGTCCCAAGCAGGGTTTTGGCTGGATTAAGCCCTAGCCACGTGGGTTCAAGTCCCAAACAGGGTTTCATCAGGTCTGGGCCCTGGGTTTAAGTCTCAAATCGAGGTAAAACCCTTTCAGTAGGATTTCTTGGGCAAGAACACTGGCGTGAGTTGCCATTTCCTCCTCCAGGGGACCTTCCCAACCCAGGCATTGAACCTGCATCTCCTCCACTGGCATGCGGGTTCTTTACCCCTGAGCCACCAGAGAAACCTTTCCTCTCTTGGCAACTTTTTAATGTACAACAGAGTATTGTTAACTGTAGTCACCATGCTGTATGTTACCTCTCCAGACCTGTTTATGTTATAACTGGAAGTTTATGCCTTTTGATTACTTGCATCTGTGTCTCCACCACCACCCCCGACCACCCACCTCTGACAACCACCAGTTTGTTCTCTGTTACTTATGAGTTCCGTTTTGGGGGAATTCCGCATAAGAGTGAGATTAGACAGTGTTTATCTTTCTCTGTGTGACTTTTTTCCTTAGCATAATACCCTCAAGGTTCATCCTTACTGTCAGAAATGACAGGATTTCCTTCTTTTTATGACTGAGTAATATTCCATTATATGTATACACACCACAGTTTATTTATACATTCATCCATTGATGGACACCTAGCTTGTTTTGGCTGTTGTAAATAATGCTGTAATGAACGTAGGAGTACAGATATCTTTTTTTTTTTAATGTTTGGCCTATTTTACTGATTTTTCATTCTTTTTATTTATTTTCATCCATCTTTGTTCTTTGGCCTGTGTGGGCCTCCCATTGCAGTGGCCTCTCTGTTGTAGAGCACCGGCTCTGGACTCATGCGCTCCAGAGCTCTGGCTGGGTAATTGGACACATCAGTCCAGCTGCTCCACAGCACATGGGATTCTCCCAGGCCAGGGATTGAACCAGCAACCCCTGCACTGCAAGGTGGGCTCTTTACCCGCTGGATCACCAGGGAAGCCCCGGATACCTTTTTGAGATAGTGATTTCACTTACTTTGATGTATACCCAGAAGCAGAATTGCTGGATACTGTGGGAGCTCTAGTTTTAAGTTTTTGAGGAGCCTCCATACGCTTTCCATGGTAACTTCACCAGTTTACATTCTCACCAGCGGTGTTCATGGGTCCCCGTGTCCACATCCTCATCAGCATCTGTCATCTCTTGTCTGTTTGCTGACAGCCGTCCTAACAGGTGTGAGGTGCTGTCTCATGTGGTTGTGATTTGCATTTTCCTGATGATTAGTGATGAGTGATATTGACTATTTTTTTATGTATCTGTCATTTATGTGTATGCCTTCTTAGGTACAATGTCTATTTAGTTCCTCTGCCCATATTTTAATTGCATTGTTTGTGGGTTTTGCTAACATTTTTTGTGTTTGTACATACTGTTCATGAATAGTGATGGACCAGTGATGGTAACATTTGCATACACATGTGCGTACATATATTTAAAACCTCTTTTTAGAATATCTAGATGAATTATAATCTGCCTTAAATACTGACGATCTACGTAAATCAAAGCCTTATGTATATTTGGACAAGCTCTTGTTTGTTGAAATAAATAAAATTAAGAAAAACTATCCAATAAAATATTTTGATACAGGTTTGTATGTTTTGATACTACCTGCAATGCATTTTGAAAATATCTAGAACTTTTAAATAGCACAAACCTCAAACATTCACCTGCTTAGATTTATAAGGTGTTAGTTTTACATGGAAATTAGGAATATTTCATTTGTGTCTGCCCCACCCCCCTCAATGTTCTGTGGACTTCTTATCAGTTCTGTAACCAGAATGTCTAAAGTTCACATCATCATGTGTTTGCTTAGTTGTATCTATAAAACAACAGTTTCCAGTTTTTCTCAATATAATCTCACATCTAAGAAAGGTTTCTTATATATCCTGTAGTTTATTGGTTGTAATTTCTATATCAGGACAAACTTAGAGAACTAGTTTTACCTTTTGTTTAGTAATAAAGTCTATGGTTATCTGAGGCTTTCTCAATCTGTATAACAAGTTTCAAGACAAGTTTAAGCTAATAGCAGAAAGCTAAATATGAAAGCATATTTTAAATATACTCCTAATAGGCTCAGGTGTTAAAATCAAAATAAACCAGACTTAATAATTATTTGCTCTTAGATTTCCAATCAAGATTTTGAGATTGTGAGCATAATCTAAGATTCCTTATTTCAACTATAAACTGATACAGGTTCTACCTGTTCAATCATATCTATTAAGTGGTGACTGCGTCATTGATTTCAATGCAAACCGAATGATCCTTGTCTCTTTTGTGTCCTCTCAAGATTTTGCTGAGAAAGAAAGAGATAGACCCTCTCGAATTGGATTTCCTGCTTCGATCCACAGTTGAACACACTTACCAGAGTCCTGTTGACTTCCTAACTAATCAGTCATGGGGTGCTATTAAGGTATGTTAGGAACACAATTTCTTATTTCAAATCTCAGTTCTCTAAAATGTAGAAATGTAGTTTTAAAAAAATATATAGGTGATATACATCATTTCATATGTGCCGTTTTTAATTCTCTGAAGAACTTCTTACACTCTTTTCCACAGTGGCTACACCAATTTACATTTCTACCAACTATAGTCTAGTTTCTCTTATTTGGAAGTAAAGGAATTTTTGATCTATTTATGGATAGGGAAGTTGTTAATAAATATGTGTAATGTTCAAGACCTTTGGTTAAAGTTGAGAAGTGATCTTTTTTCAGTTGTCCTGAATCTAGTTTGTTATTTCGTTTTCTTTTTTATGCTATCTCTTGCTTTTACAAAATATTTTTGTTAATTTATACAACAGACCGATAACATATTATCCTTGTAAAATGTTTAAGCAGAAAAGCTCCAATTATCAATCTTATTCCATGTTTCTGTCAGAAAATCCTGTTACTAGAGTTTATTTTGAGGCTCTGAAATTCCTCAGAGATCCTCATCACATGCTGAGCCTTGCCATACTTTTTTTTCCCTCAGACAGGAACATTTATCTGTATTGAAAATAACTATGTCATTCCTCATTGTTTTAGTATGTTTAGATTTTATTTTTTAAATAGAATATTAAGTTAAATTATTACTTTAGAATCTTCAATTCAATTGTGCATCAGTCAGGTCTCTGCAGAGAACAAACGGCACAAAGTATAATTTTAAAAAAGTTTAATATAGCGTATATTTTCATAGTATGGGAAGAAGGATGAGGGGATCAACCAGGGATGGGGTGGAAGAAGGTGGAAAAGGAGCAGTTAGTGATTCTACTGAAAAAGCAAGTTATGGGAGAGAGCCAACCTGTTGGAGCAGGGATGGGGTGGGGGGAGAGTGTCTTGATCGTCTACTTTTTGTGTCGCATTGATTTCAATGCAAACCGAATGATCCTTGTCTCTTTGTGTCCTCTCAAGATTTTGCTGAGAAAGAAAGAGATAGACCCTCTCGAATTGGATTTCCTGCTTCGATCCACAGTTGAACACACTTACCAGAGTCCTGTTGACTTCCTAACTAATCAGTCATGGGGTGCTATTAAGGTATGTTAGGAACACAATTTCTTATTTCAAATCTCAGTTCTCTAAAATGTAGAAATGTAGTTTTAAAAAAATATATAGGTGATATACATCATTTCATATGTGCCGTTTTTAATTCTCTGAAGAACTTCTTACACTCTTTTCCACAGTGGCTACACCAATTTACATTTCTACCAACTATAGTCTAGTTTCTCTTATTTGGAAGTAAAGGAATTTTTGATCTATTTATGGATAGGGAAGTTGTTAATAAATATGTGTAATGTTCAAGACCTTTGGTTAAAGTTGAGAAGTGATCTTTTTTCAGTTGTCCTGAATCTAGTTTGTTATTTCGTTTTCTTTTTTATGCTATCTCTTGCTTTTACAAAATATTTTTGTTAATTTATACAACAGACCGATAACATATTATCCTTGTAAAATGTTTAAGCAGAAAAGCTCCAATTATCAATCTTATTCCATGTTTCTGTCAGAAAATCCTGTTACTAGAGTTTATTTTGAGGCTCTGAAATTCCTCAGAGATCCTCATCACATGCTGAGCCTTGCCATACTTTTTTTTCCCTCAGACAGGAACATTTATCTGTATTGAAAATAACTATGTCATTCCTCATTGTTTTAGTATGTTTAGATTTTATTTTTTAAATAGAATATTAAGTTAAATTATTACTTTAGAATCTTCAATTCAATTGTGCATCAGTCAGGTCTCTGCAGAGAACAAACGGCACAAAGTATAATTTTAAAAAAGTTTAATATAGCGTATATTTTCATAGTATGGGAAGAAGGATGAGGGGATCAACCAGGGATGGGGTGGAAGAAGGTGGAAAAGGAGCAGTTAGTGATTCTACTGAAAAAGCAAGTTATGGGAGAGAGCCAACCTGTTGGAGCTATGTTCTGAAAAGAAGCCACCTTCACCTGCCGGAAAGAGGTGGGGAAGAGGGACCCTTGCCTCCCTTCGCTAGCCATTGCCAGTGCTCTCTGTTGCTCAGACCCAAGCAGGCAGAGAACCAGGAAGCTGTGCTCAAGTCATCCTTGGCGATCACCCTCTTCGCAGGGCAGGGAGGGTCCTGAGGAAATTGAGAGAGGAAGTAAAGACCGTCCAGCCCCACTTACCTACACGGGATCCGATATAGCCACAGTCTTGGTTGCTTTTTTTAGGCACTTCTTTCTTTTTTATACTTTTAGGTGGGAGCATAGATGAATAGCAGTGTGGTGGGTTTTTAGGTATAAAATAATCAGCAAGGACCTACTGTCTAACCAGGGAACTCACCTCGACATTGACAAGCCTTTGTCTCAAACTCTGAGCTATCATACCCCGCTCCCTCTGCTTCCCTGCCGTCCCACAGGCGGTTGCCCTCATGGAAGAATTCCGAGGTCTTGACCGAGACATGGAAGGATCTGCTAAGCAGTGGAGGAAGTGGGCAGAATCTGAGTGTCCAGAAAAGGAAAAGTTACCACAGGAATGGAAGAAGAAGAGTTTAATACAGAAGCTGATTATTTTGAAAGCAGTGCGCCCTGACAGAGTGACATACGCTCTCAGGTGAGGGAAGTTAGTTCTCACAGAAATGCTGGTGAACCTAGAGGAAACTTGGTCTTGAAGACTGGAAGTATCTGGTGGAGGTATTCATGATTCAGTGTTAATGAAAAGTGATTTAGCCGAAATTTGTATCTTGTAATCACTACAGTTGTTAATATTTGCTAAACACTGAGCAGTATGCTAGTCTGTCAGCAGACTATTCTTCCAGAAAACCTTAATTCTGAAATCGGTAGGGAGCCTATGGAAATGTTCTCAGAAGAGAGTGGGCAGGGTTCAGAGGCCAGGAACTTGCATTATGCTCCTGCGCTTCCCATTATCTTCACTTAGCACCGGCCCTCAGGCTCTGAAGATTCTGCACATCAAACAAAAAATGAATTTCTTTCGTGGATTCACCCACAGTCTTATAACTACGACCAGTGCGATTTAAAAGCAGAACTGCTGTCTGCCTCTTGGTTTAAATGTCTTTTTTCTTTGCCCTTTTGGCTTTTCGATGATGATATGCTGCTTAGTTCTCATTTGAATTCACCAGCCAGAGTTCTCCAGTTCCTTCCTTATGGAGCTCCTTTTTCTTCGGTAGTATCCACAGGTGGCAGGTTTTTTCCTTCGCTTTGTCTTTTCAGTCAGTTTTCCCTTTGCAGAAACCCCTGTCGCACCCTACATTGCAAGTTCATTCTGCTTAGAAGTACTCACTTTCTGCTAAATCTGATGCTGCTGGCAAATAATCCTCACTTAATTGAGCTTCCCTGTGTCAGAAACACCCCAAAAAGCATTTGTATATTCATGAGAAGCCCAACAGACTAGAAAATTGCACTGTGGCAAATCTAATGAACTGTTCAAAAGTAGCAGGGGCTCCGGCAAGGGGTTGGGGGGACACAAAGCCACATGCAGGCAGCTGATGGTACTCAGAAGGGTGTCAGGAGCCCCCCTACCCCACCAAGGAAACGTCGGCTTCTGCGCTTCAAAAGCAGAGAGAGATCTCACTGACTTGACTGAATAAATCTAGTCGGATTCATATGTCCTTCTTCTAAGACATCCCCTGTTCTAAACAAGGCGGGCTTCCTTCCTGTGTCTGCGGTTGATGCCCGTTCAAGTTGTGACGCATTTCAAGATCAGTAGCACTGATCCCGCCTTTGGAATTATTCTTTTCACAGGAACTTCGTAGAGGAAAAACTGGGTGCAAAGTATGTGGAGAGGACCAGATTGGACTTAGTGAGAGCATTTGAGGAGAGCAGCCCAGCCACCCCCGTGTTCTTCGTCCTCTCTCCAGGCGTAGATGCCCTTAAAGACCTGGAGGTCCTCGGTGAGCGGCCAGCCCTCCCTCCCTCCCTCTCAGCGCCAACGCAGCCTCCCTCTCAGCTCACAGCTCTCTTGGTTCCTTTTACTTTTTGCTTTCTCATCTGTTGGAGATGGAGTGTATGGAAAATGTAAGGTTAATAACACTGTAGTCTGAAGAAATGTTTAAATGGAGCATTCCCCTGGTCCGAATAATGTAAGTTTCTTTTGTATGGGTTTTCCACCTTTTGACTAGCTGAGGGCCAGAGGGCAATTTTCTCCATGCTCTTATACTGTCGTGCCTCCTGTGACTAAATAATGGTCATTAGAGCATGCCTGTTCGATTGTGCTGGGCATGGTCGCTTGGTATTTTGGATGCCTATTCCCCCCGGCCTGCACAGAGAATCCCAGCTTAACAGAGCTGTGACCTGACTGCGCCAGACCCCAGCACGGCCTCGCAAGGCAAGGGCTCCTGCGTTGACCCAGGGAGCTGATCTGGTCCAAAAAAAGTGATGCCTACCACATGTTGCTCCTTTTTTCAAGGGCCGGGCTTTGCACAACTTGATAACACTCAGTGACAATGCTTACCATCTGTCTACATGTCAAAAGCTTTATTACAATGAAACCAGGGAACCTGATTTCCACAGGCTTTGCTAGCATGTGCAAGGAGGCAGCCACTGAGAGCTTAAAATGACGCTTGTTGAAACGACAGAGGTTTAGTCTGGATTCTTTAGAAAAGTGACCCTGGAGGGGGCGGCAGGAACCATGGACGGACGTCAGAGCTCAGAGCACCGGACGCTTCTCACCGTCTCCTTGGTTGACTCTTCCTCTTGCCATGTCTCGCCCTCCCGCAGGCAAAAGGCTGGGGTTTACCATCGACTCGGAAAGTTCCACAACAGGGGGGGGCGGGCTTCCTTCCTGTGTCTGCGGTTGATGCCCGTTCAAGTTGTGACGCATTTCAAGATCAGTAGCACTGATCCCGCCTTTGGGATTATTCTTTTCACAGGAACTTCGTAGAGGGATACCTGGGTGCCAAGTATGTGGCGAGGACCAGATTGGACTTAGTGAGAGCATTTGTGGAGAGCAGCCCAGCCACCCCCGTGTTCTTCGTCCTCTCTCCAGGCGTAGATGCCCTTAAAGACCTGGAGGTCCTCGGTGAGCGGCCAGCCCTCCCTCCCTCCCTCTCAGCGCCAACGCAGCCTCCCTCTCAGCTCACAGCTCTCTTGGTTCCTTTTACTTTTTGCTTTCTCATCTGTTGGAGATGGAGTGTATGGAAAATGTAAGGTTAATAACACTGTAGTCTGAAGAAATGTTTAAATGGAGCATTCCCCTGGTCCGAATAATGTAAGTTTCTTTTGTATGGGTTTTCCACCTTTTGACTAGCTGAGGGCCAGAGGGCAATTTTCTCCATGCTCTTATACTGTCGTGCCTCCTGTGACTAAATAATGGTCATTAGAGCATGCCTGTTCGATTGTGCTGGGCATGGTCGCTTGGTATTTTGGATGCCTATTCCCCACGGCCTGCACAGAGAATCCCAGCTTAACAGAGCTGTGACCTGACTGCGCCAGACCCCAGCACGGCCTCGCAAGGCAAGGGCTCCTGCGTTGACCCAGGGAGCTGATCTGGTCCAAAAAAAGTGATGCCTACCACATGTTGCTCCTTTTTTCAAGGGCCGGGCTTTGCACAACTTGATAACACTCAGTGACAATGCTTACCATCTGTCTACATGTCAAAAGCTTTATTACAATGAAACCAGGGAACCTGATTTCCACAGGCTTTGCTAGCATGTGCAAGGAGGCAGCCACTGAGAGCTTAAAATGACGCTTGTTGAAACGACAGAGGTTTAGTCTGGATTCTTTAGAAAAGTGACCCTGGAGGGGGCGGCAGGAACCATGGACGGACGTCAGAGCTCAGAGCACCGGACGCTTCTCACCGTCTCCTTGGTTGACTCTTCCTCTTGCCATGTCTCGCCCTCCCGCAGGCAAAAGGCTGGGGTTTACCATCGACTCGGGAAAGTTCCACAACGTGTCTTTAGGACAGGGGCAGGAGAAGGTGGCAGAAGCGGTGCTGGAGAAGGCTTCCAGAGGAGGACACTGGGTCATACTCCAAGTGAGTGGCACGCTTTCAGGGCCTGCACAGGGTGTGAGCACGGAGGGGCAGGGCAGAGCCATGCTGCCGGCGGACACAAGCCTTTCACAGGGCACGTGGTGGTCTGCAGCGTCCTGGGGGTCTTTCCCCAGCGGTGACACCTCCGCGGTGACAAGGAGCTCTGCGGCCAAGGATAGAAACCATCTTTGGAGGGGCTTTCTAGCCATTCTGTTTTAAATTTTTTAAAAATTATTTTTTCCAGACTGTGGTGGGTCGTCGCTGCTGCGCAGGGCTTTCTCTAGTTGGGGCAGGCAGGGGCTACTCGCTAGTCACGGTGCGAGGGCTTCTCATTGTGGCAGCCCCTCTTGTGGTGAAGCAGAATGTCTGGAACTCAGGCTCAGTGCTTGTGGTGCACGGGCTGCATTGCTGCACAGCGTGTGGAATCTTCCCGGACCAGGAATTGAATCTGTGTCCCTTGCGCAGGCAGGTGTATTCTTATCCCCGAGGCCACCAGGGAAATCCTAAATTCTAAAATATTAGAAGGATCCCGGTTGTTCTTCCTGTTCTACGTAAATATGGAGCACCCAGTAGGGCTTGAAGTCAGGCCGGCTTGTACAGAGAACCAACACTGTCGTCTTACCATCTCTCATTCACAGGTAGCTTAAAAGTTGACGGAGCATTTTCTTCGTCTTATTATCTCCTGTAAGTCTGACCCTGCCCCTTTGTGTAGTTTTCCCATTGTGTGTAAATTATGGGGGTTGAGGATGAAGACATCCTTCCTGGCACTCACATTCTATGGGCTGTGATGCTACAACCCAGTGTCCTCTGGGGTGATTTCCTTGACTGGGAATTCTAATGTTGACTTTAAAAAAAATGCACAGGGGCTTCCCTGGTGGTCCAGTGGGCGGAGAGTCTGCCTTACAGTGCAAGGATCACTGGTTCAATCCCTGGCCCAGGAGGATCCCACGTGCCACGGAGCAGCTGGACCAGTGTGTCCAATTGCAGGCCAGCGCTCTGAAGCGCATGTGCCTGGAGCTGGTGCTCTGCAACCAGGAGGCCACTACAATGGGAGGCCCAACATGCCAGGGAATGGACAGATGGACGAAAATAAATATAAAAATAAGAGACATGATGGGGGAAAAAATGTGCACATGAGGTATGCGTTCAGTTCTGTTTGGGGACCTTGCTGAGGAGGATAGTCCAGAAGACAGATGCTCAGCTCTGCGGAGCTGCACCAGAGAAGCAGCAGGGAGAGGCCAGCATGTGTGTGGTCTGGGGAAGCGGGTGCGTGGAGTCAAGCAGGCGTCCCAGCAGAAGGTAGTGCTAGTCACGAGGGTGAAGTCTCCTTTATTGATTTTAATGATTTTCTTAGGTATGAGAAGATGAAAGAAAGGTTAGTTTTCTAGTCACGAGGAGTGAAGTCTCCTTTTTAAGTTATTCTCATTGTGGCAGCCCCTCTTGTGGTGAAGCAGAATGTCTGGAACTCAGGCTCAGTGCTTGTGGTGCACGGGCTGCATTGCTGCACAGCGTGTGGAATCTTCCCGGACCAGGAATTGAATCTGTGTCCCTTGCGCAGGCAGGTGTATTCTTATCCCCGAGGCCACCAGGGAAATCCTAAATTCTAAAATATTAGAAGGATCCCGGTTGTTCTTCCTGTTCTACGTAAATATGGAGCACCCAGTAGGGCTTGAAGTCAGGCCGGCTTGTACAGAGAAGCAACACTGTCGCCTTACCATCTCTCATTCACAGGTAGCTTAAAAGTTGACGGAGCATTTTCTTCGTCTTATTATCTCCTGTAAGTCTGACCCTGCCCCTTTGTGTAGTTTTCCCATTGTGTGTAAATTATGGGGGTTGAGGATGAAGACATCCTTCCTGGCACTCACATTCTATGGGCTGTGATGCTACAACCCAGTGTCCTCTGGGGTGATTTCCTTGACTGGGAATTCTAATGTTGACTTTAAAAAAAATGCACAGGGGCTTCCCTGGTGGTCCAGTGGGCGGAGAGTCTGCCTTACAGTGCAAGGATCACTGGTTCAATCCCTGGCCCAGGAGGATCCCACGTGCCACGGAGCAGCTGGACCAGTGTGTCCAATTGCAGGCCAGCGCTCTGAAGCGCATGTGCCTGGAGCTGGTGCTCTGCAACCAGGGAGGCCACTGCAATGGGAGGCCCAACATGCCAGGGAATGGACAGATGGACGAAAATAAATATAAAAATAAGAGACATGATGGGGGAAAAAATGTGCACATGAGGTATGCGTTCAGTTCTGTTTGGGGACCTTGCTGAGGAGGATAGTCCAGAAGACAGATGCTCAGCTCTGCGGAGCTGCACCAGAGAAGCAGCAGGGAGAGGCCAGCATGTGTGTGGTCTGGGGAAGCGGGTGCGTGGAGTCAAGCAGGCGTCCCAGCAGAAGGTAGTGCTAGTCACGAGGAGTGAAGTCTCCTTTATTGATTTTAATGATTTTCTTAGGTATGAGAAGATGAAAGAAACTAGGTTCATAAGCTTCTCTCCTGAAAATATTTACCTATCTGAAGGTCTGTTCTACCGTATTGTCCTAGAGCACAGTGCCTCATTGCTGACCTCTAGCTTCAATTCCTTTCAGGGTATGTTGAAGGCCCGCGATTAAAGTGGCTGATAACTTCATCTATTTAGAAACAGATGAAGAACGACATTGTTTTGTTTGCGCAGCAAGCCCCCAGGGACCCATGGAGGCCAGGCCAGCTTTAGTGGGCATCTAGGGGCTGAGCCTACTCCTTCTACAGCAGGGCAGCCAGCTGGCTCAGCAGGTCTGGAAATGGTCATTTGATTTGCAGCGCAAAGGTTCTCATTGCTATGCCAGACTCTTTACTAGGCAGTTCATTCCTGGAACACATTATCTCTAATCATCACAGCAAAGCGCAAGGGTAGGTATTGTCATCCCATTATAAAGATGAGAAAACTAAGCCTCAGAGTGCTCTGGAGAGCCTTAGGGTCACCCAGTGGGAAAGGGCCAGAGTCTCTTTGGCAGCAAGTGATGTGTTTTCTGCTGGTCCATGCCGCCACATCCTGCAGATGGGACACTGGGATCTTCCTTCAGAAGAAAGAGTTCTTTGCGAGTTCTCACATATCTAGAGGCTTAGACCTGTGTGAAACATGGAGGGGTGCAGGTACCACTTCAAGAGAAGACAGTCCTCAAAGTAAAATGTTTTCAGTTTATGTCTATTCTGCGCTACTAGTTATCCCCTAAAAATGCTGGTGCTCTGCAACCAGGGAGGCCACTGCAATGGGAGGCCCAACATGCCAGGGAATGGACAGATGGACGAAAATAAATATAAAAATAAGAGACATGATGGGGGAAAAAATGTGCACATGAGGTATGCGTTCAGTTCTGTTTGGGGACCTTGCTGAGGAGGATAGTCCAGAAGACAGATGCTCAGCTCTGCGGAGCTGCACCAGAGAAGCAGCAGGAGAGGCCAGCATGTGTGTGGTCTGGGGAAGCGGGTGCGTGGAGTCAAGCAGGCGTCCCAGCAGAAGGTAGTGCTAGTCACGAGGAGTGAAGTCTCCTTTATTGATTTTAATGATTTTCTTAGGTATGAGAAGATGAAAGAAACTAGGTTCATAAGCTTCTCTCCTGAAAATATTTACCTATCTGAAGGTCTGTTCTACCGTATTGTCCTAGAGCACAGTGCCTCATTGCTGACCTCTAGCTTCAATTCCTTTCAGGGTATGTTGAAGGCCCGCGATTAAAGTGGCTGATAACTTCATCTATTTAGAAACAGATGAAGAACGACATTGTTTTTTTTTGCAGCAAGCCCCAGGGACCCATGGAGGCCAGGCCAGCTTTAGTGGGCATCTAGGGGCTGAGCCTACTCCTTCTACAGCAGGGCAGCCAGCTGGCTCAGCAGGTCTGGAAATGGTCATTTGATTTGCAGCGCAAAGGTTCTCATTGCTATGCCAGACTCTTTACTAGGCAGTTCATTCCTGGAACACATTATCTCTAATCATCACAGCAAAGCGCAAGGGTAGGTATTGTCATCCCATTATAAAGATGAGAAAACTAAGCCTCAGAGTGCTCTGGAGAGCCTTAGGGTCACCCAGTGGGAAAGGGCCAGAGTCTCTTTGGCAGCAAGTGATGTGTTTTCTGCTGGTCCATGCCGCCACATCCTGCAGATGGGACACTGGGATCTTCCTTCAGAAGAAAGAGTTCTTTGCGAGTTCTCACATATCTAGAGGCTTAGACCTGTGTGAAACATGGAGGGGTGCAGGTACCACTTCAAGAGAAGACAGTCCTCAAAGTAAAATGTTTTCAGTTTATGTCTATTCTGAGCTACTAGTTACCCCCTAAAAAAATGCAAGTTGTAAGCGTTACCATTAAATCAGTCCTGAAAGACCATACTTTGTGAAGGATTTCCTTTGGGATATTTATTCTAGACCTTTGGTTTTTATTCTTAGTGAGAAGCCAGAAACTTTGAGTATAACCTTCCGCTATTGCTCTCCACATGCTGGCAGTTTCTGAAGATTTCTGGCATCCCTTTGTTTGGCAGTTAACAAAGGAGCAGGACATTGAGGCATGAGAAGTCTAATCGGAACTTGTCATATTATTTGTAATTTACATTTGATTCTGTGGGCGTGGGTAGAGGATACGTGTACACGTGTAAGTGAGTTCCTAACTAGACTCTATTGTGTCAGTCACTATGATCAGAAATAGCCCCTCCAGTGATACTTAGCTAGCATTTTATCAAAAACCTACACTCCACAGAAAACTGTAACTAAGGTAGCAAGCTGGCACTGTCTTTATCTCAGATGCACACAAATGATTTGTGAATTAAAATAATGGAGTTAAAAATCATTTTTCAGGGTGATCTTCAAGATATGTATATTGGCTAAAAATGTACAAATACTGCTGCACTTGGACAAACGGCCACAGGAATCTAGCCAATGTCAAAGCCAGTGTCCTTAGGAACAGCCCCAGGCTGGATTCCGCAGCGTGTCGGTACAGCGCCGGTGCACCTGGAGATTTTTCTCTTCCCTGACTCCAGAGTCTCTGCCTGGGAGTATTGTTACATTTCTTTCTCATAACCTTTCCAAGCAAGGAATTGTCACTGGGATAGACAATTAGAGAAGTAAAACATATTTGAGCATGCAAAACAGGTGTTGTTATGGTTTCGCTCCTGCTTACTTGTGTGAGTGCACAGTTAGATGTGAGAAGAGTTTCCTTATCGTCTAGTAGCAGGGAAGGGAAGAAACTTAGAGAGCCCTTACCTACTGTAAAAGTTGTCTAAGGTTGCCATCCGAAAGTATCATAGACTGGATCATTTAAGAAACAGAAGTGTAATTTCTTAGAGTTCTAGGGGCTTGAGATCAGGTGTCAGTCGAGCTGGTTGTATCTGTTACCATTAAATCAGTACCTGAAAGACTCTAATACTTTTTTTGAGCTACTAGTTACCCTAAAAATGCAAGTTGTAAGCGTTACCATTAAATCAGTCCTGAAAGACCATACTTTGTGAAGGATTTCCTTTGGGATATTTATTCTAGACCTTTGGTTTTTATTCTTAGTGAGAAGCCAGAAACTTTGAGTATAACCTTCCGCTATTGCTCTCCACATGCTGGCAGTTTCTGAAGATTTCTGGCATCCCTTTGTTTGGCAGTTAACAAAGGAGCAGGACATTGAGGCATGAGAAGTCTAATCGGAACTTGTCATATTATTTGTAATTTACATTTGATTCTGTGGGCGTGGGTAGAGGATACGTGTACACGTGTAAGTGAGTTCCTAACTAGACTCTATTGTGTCAGTCACTATGATCAGAAATAGCCCCTCCAGTGATACTTAGCTAGCATTTTATCAAAAACCTACACTCCACAGAAAACTGTAACTAAGGTAGCAAGCTGGCACTGTCTTTATCTCAGATGCACACAAATGATTTGTGAATTAAAATAATGGAGTTAAAAATCATTTTTCAGGGTGATCTTCAAGATATGTATATTGGCTAAAAATGTACAAATACTGCTGCACTTGGACAAACGGCCACAGGAATCTAGCCAATGTCAAAGCCAGTGTCCTTAGGAACAGCCCCCAGGCTGGATTCCGCAGCGTGTCGGTACAGCGCCGGTGCACCTGGAGATTTTTCTCTTCCCTGACTCCAGAGTCTCTGCCTGGGAGTATTGTTACATTTCTTTCTCATAACCTTTCCAAGCAAGGAATTGTCACTGGGATAGACAATTAGAGAAGTAAAACATATTTGAGCATGCAAAACAGGTGTTGTTATGGTTTCGCTCCTGCTTACTTGTGTGAGTGCACAGTTAGATGTGAGAAGAGTTTCCTTATCGTCTAGTAGCAGGGAAGGGAAGAAACTTAGAGAGCCCTTACCTACTGTAAAAGTTGTCTAAGGTTGCCATCCGAAAGTATCATAGACTGGATCATTTAAGAAACAGAAGTGTAATTTCTTAGAGTTCTAGGGGCTTGAGATCAGGGTGTCAGTCGAGCTGGTTGTATCTGAGGCCTCTCTTCTTGGTTTGTAGATGGTTATCTTCTCCCCGTTTCCTGACGTGGTCTTCTCTCTCCATGTGTGCGTATCTATTTGTCTGTCTCCTAATCTCTTCTTCTTATAAGGACACCAGTCATATTGGCTTAAGGTTCACTTTAACGGCTGCATTTAGCCTTAATTACCTTTTAAGAACATCATCCAAATATAGCTACATTCTGAGGAACTGAGGACTAGGACTCAACATATGGATTTAGAGGGACACAATTCAGGCCTTGACACCTTGCAGTGTTCAGTATTCTGCCAGAGAAAAAAAGCTTAATAATGTCAGCAGCTGGATTGGTATAGGTCCTTTTATTATTATTATTATTATTATTATTATTATTATTATTATTATTATTATTATTATTATTATTATTATTACAACAGAACTGTTTTCAAGAAAGATAACCTACATTACTATTCCTGGTATCAAACTCAGGTTTGGCCACTTGCTACTCGAAAAGCCAGTCCTGGGGAGGCAAGTGCTGGTAGGATCTGAAAACTTGCTTTATCCAGAAGGCCAGCAACCTGGGGAGAAGGCAGACTCATGTCCCAGAACCAACTCCAAAGATCTGGCTGGCCATCATACTTGTTTTAAGGGGCTCCCCTAGTGGCTCGGTGGTGAAGAATCTACCTGCAATGCAACAGGAGACCCAGGTTTGACCCCTGGGTTGGGAAGATCCCTTGGAAACGGGTATGACAACCCACTCTACTATTCTTGCCTGGACAATTCCATGGAGAGAGGAGTCTTGAGGACTACCATCTATAGGGTGGAACAAAGTTGGACATGACTGAAGCGACTAAGCAGCAGCAGCTGCACACTTCTTAAATGCAAAAGGGGAAGTAATCCCAGCTCATCACTGAGGTAGAAGGTCAGATTCATTAGCATCCCCGACTTTGTGCAGGCTTGTTGGTGCCTTGTGGGCCTTGAGGTCGGTCTTCAGACACTATCTCATTCACACAATCTGCTCACCTGATTGCTAAAGGACAGGGGAAAGATCTAGCCACCAGTTAAGTACTTCATTTTCCATTTCTACCTCTTTGATCTAAGAGAAGAATCAACAGGGTAGGTAAGGCATTGTATGATCAAAAGATTTGAGAAGTGTGCTAGGACCAGAGTAAGTGAAATGCTGCGCCTGGTTCAAGGTTAGTTGCAGTGTAGCTGTGCTAAAGCAACAAGACAGACGGGTGCCCTGCAGAGAGCTGCTTCCTGCACCAGAGCTGCCTGCAAAAAGCTTGCCTCCACTCCCTTTCGTAATCTTTTCTTATAAGGACACCAGTCATATTGGCTTAAGGTTCACTTTAACGGCTGCATTTAGCCTTAATTACCTTTTAAGAACATCATCCAAATATAGCTACATTCTGAGGAACTGAGGACTAGGACTCAACATATGGATTTAGAGGGACACAATTCAGGCCTTGACACCTTGCAGTGTTCAGTATTCTGCCAGAGAAAAAAAGCTTAATAATGTCAGCAGCTGGATTGGTATAGGTCCTTTTATTATTATTATTATTATTATTATTATTATTATTATTATTATTATTATTATTATTATTATTATTATTATTACAACAGAACTGTTTTCAAGAAAGATAACCTACATTACTATTCCTGGTATCAAACTCAGGTTTGGCCACTTGCTACTCGAAAAGCCAGTCCTGGGGAGGCAAGTGCTGGTAGGATCTGAAAACTTGCTTTATCCAGAAGGCCAGCAACCTGGGGAGAAGGCAGACTCATGTCCCAGAACCAACTCCAAAGATCTGGCTGGCCATCATACTTGTTTTAAGGGGCTCCCCTAGTGGCTCGGTGGTGAAGAATCTACCTGCAATGCAACAGGAGACCCAGGTTTGACCCCTGGGTTGGGAAGATCCCTTGGAAACGGGTATGACAACCCACTCTACTATTCTTGCCTGGACAATTCCATGGAGAGAGGAGTCTTGAGGACTACCATCTATAGGGTGGAACAAAGTTGGACATGACTGAAGCGACTAAGCAGCAGCAGCTGCACACTTCTTAAATGCAAAAGGGGAAGTAATCCCAGCTCATCACTGAGGTAGAAGGTCAGATTCATTAGCATCCCCGACTTTGTGCAGGCTTGTTGGTGCCTTGTGGGCCTTGAGGTCGGTCTTCAGACACTATCTCATTCACACAATCTGCTCACCTGATTGCTAAAGGACAGGGGAAAGATCTAGCCACCAGTTAAGTACTTCATTTTCCATTTCTACCTCTTTGATCTAAGAGAAGAATCAACAGGGTAGGTAAGGCATTGTATGATCAAAAGATTTGAGAAGTGTGCTAGGACCAGAGTAAGTGAAATGCTGCGCCTGGTTCAAGGTTAGTTGCAGTGTAGCTGTGCTAAAGCAACAAGACAGACGGGTGCCCTGCAGAGAGCTGCTTCCTGCACCAGAGCTGCCTGCAAAAAAGCTGCCTCCACTCCCTTCCCTGTTGGCCTTCATCGTCTGTACATCTCTAGCCGTTGTAATATTCAGTGTTTTCCTTTGTCGGAAATAATGACGCATTTTGGGGGTGATGCTTTCAATCCCTGATTCAAGGATTTCTCTGAAGCCAGAGATCCTGTGAGGGGTGGCCTTTAGACATCTCTCACAGTGCCAACTACCAAGCTGAAATGGTGGGTGTTTAGGATTGGAGGAGCCTATTTGTGAAGTATGAAACTGAAAATCAAAGAGGGATGGTGGTGATCATCCCTCTCACAGCCCTCAGCCTTTCAAACAGCCCTGAGGTTTAAGAAAACTGACATGTTAGGAATAGGTAGAGCATCTTAACAGAGAGCAGTTGCTCTCTTTCTCTGCTGGCCTTTCATCCCTTACGTCCGTTTTAGAGTTCATACACTAATGAGTGGGGCTTGGCGTGGAAGACATGTCCATCAGTGACAGTGACGTGGCTGATCAGGTGCGTTTCTAGCCCTTAGTTTTTGTACTTGATCAGACTAACCTAGGTAAGTCTCAGTTATTGAGTCTGAACTACAACAAAGAAAAGAATCCAGAACTCCATCTCAGAAATGATCGGTGGGTGTTGGAAGTAGGTGAGTATGTTGGAGATTTTGGTTTACAAAGACACCCTGTAGAGATTTGGAGCACTTGATGTGTTCAGTGCTCCATTCTGTCTTGGTCTTTTTTCCCCCTGACATGGTAATAAAGGAAACCTTGAATCATGGTTCTCTGAGTTTTCCACACATTTATGTAGAGGAGATAGTTGTAATTCTGTAGTTTAAGTAATGTACTTCCATACTTCACAGGAGGCATAAACCCTTCTCTTTTTCAGAATGTCCATTTGGTGGCCAAGTGGCTGGGAACCTTGGAGAAACTCCTTGAAAGATTCAGCCAGGGAGCCACCAAGATTACAGGGTATTCATGAGTGCCGAGTCTGCCCCAACACCCAGTGAGCATGTCCTCCCTCAGGGGCTCCTGGAAAATTCCATCAAGATTACCAACGAGCCCCCGACAGGAATGCTGGCCAGTCTGCATGCTGCTCTCTACAACTTTGATCAGGTAAGAATACAGAAGCCTGCTCTGGCTTGGAACCAGGGTCTTCTCACTAGATTTGTCGGTAAAGCCGTTGTAATATTCAGTGTTTTCCTTTGTCGGAAATAATGACGCATTTTGGGGGTGATGCTTTCAATCCCTGATTCAAGGATTTCTCTGAAGCCAGAGATCCTGTGAGGGGTGGCCTTTAGACATCTCTCACAGTGCCAACTACCAAGCTGAAATGGTGGGTGTTTAGGATTGGAGGAGCCTATTTGTGAAGTATGAAACTGAAAATCAAAGAGGGATGGTGGTGATCATCCCTCTCACAGCCCTCAGCCTTTCAAACAGCCCTGAGGTTTAAGAAAACTGACATGTTAGGAATAGGTAGAGCATCTTAACAGAGAGCAGTTGCTCTCTTTCTCTGCTGGCCTTTCATCCCTTACGTCCGTTTTAGAGTTCATACACTAATGAGTGGGGCTTGGCGTGGAAGACATGTCCATCAGTGACAGTGACGTGGCTGATCAGGTGCGTTTCTAGCCCTTAGTTTTTGTACTTGATCAGACTAACCTAGGTAAGTCTCAGTTATTGAGTCTGAACTACAACAAAGAAAAGAATCCAGAACTCCATCTCAGAAATGATCGGTGGGTGTTGGAAGTAGGTGAGTATGTTGGAGATTTTGGTTTACAAAGACACCCTGTAGAGATTTGGAGCACTTGATGTGTTCAGTGCTCCATTCTGTCTTGGTCTTTTTTCCCCCTGACATGGTAATAAAGGAAACCTTGAATCATGGTTCTCTGAGTTTTCCACACATTTATGTAGAGGAGATAGTTGTAATTCTGTAGTTTAAGTAATGTACTTCCATACTTCACAGGAGGCATAAACCCTTCTCTTTTTCAGAATGTCCATTTGGTGGCCAAGTGGCTGGGAACCTTGGAGAAACTCCTTGAAAGATTCAGCCAGGGGAGCCACCAAGATTACAGGGTATTCATGAGTGCCGAGTCTGCCCCAACACCCAGTGAGCATGTCCTCCCTCAGGGGCTCCTGGAAAATTCCATCAAGATTACCAACGAGCCCCCGACAGGAATGCTGGCCAGTCTGCATGCTGCTCTCTACAACTTTGATCAGGTAAGAATACAGAAGCCTGCTCTGGCTTGGAACCAGGGTCTTCTCACTAGACCGTGAGACCTAAAACCACAGCCCCACATATAAAGAGGGTGAGCGCTCGTGTGTCTTTTTGAGAAACTTGCTTATGGAAGGCACACATGGTCGACAAGTACTTCTAGCCACGGAAGGAAAAGCCATTGCTCTTGGTGTCGTGTTGAGAAGGAGGACGGCAGTCAGGACATGGCAAGAGTTTAGTGGACTGTTCAGTATTTTTAGATCTGTTTTGACATTAGTAAATTTAAAGCCCTTCTTTTTAGATCATATCCGTACTGCCTTCAAATTTGTCTTTTCATTTCCTTTCCAAATAAAACAAATTCGTACAGGTGTAAATGAATGATAGTTCCATTGCCATTCGTCTCCTTATCGGGTGACCACATCTGTCTCTGTTATAGCCAGGTCTGTCAGTTTCCTTTGTCGCTGTTTCTCTGAGCTCCCACTCCTTCCTCTAATTTCGTGGAAATCCTCGATAAAACGCATTCTTATTAGGAGAAGTAGAATAAGCCCTGAAGAGGAAACGCACATGATTTGGTGATAAACATTCAGTCTCCTGTTAGAAATATTTTTATACCCTTTGAAAATATGCCCACAGGCTTAGCTTTTTCTCTAGCACCCTCTGGATCAATACCCAAACCAACATTAGAGTGGCATTAAAATAATTGGCCACCTAAGAATATAGTGTTGAAGAATACAGTTAATTGTTTAATTCAATAATTGAGTTGTTGTAATTCTGTAGTTTAAGTAATGTACTTCCATACTTCACAGGAGGCATAAACCCTTCTCTTTTTCAGAATGTCCATTTGGTGGCCAAGTGGCTGGGAACCTTGGAGAAACTCCTTGAAAGATTCAGCCAGGGGAGCCACCAAGATTACAGGGTATTCATGAGTGCCGAGTCTGCCCCAACACCCAGTGAGCATGTCCTCCCTCAGGGGCTCCTGGAAAATTCCATCAAGATTACCAACGAGCCCCCGACAGGAATGCTGGCCAGTCTGCATGCTGCTCTCTACAACTTTGATCAGGTAAGAATACAGAAGCCTGCTCTGGCTTGGAACCAGGGTCTTCTCACTAGACCGTGAGACCTAAAACCACAGCCCCACATATAAAGAGGGTGAGCGCTCGTGTGTCTTTTTGAGAAACTTGCTTATGGAAGGCACACATGGTCGACAAGTACTTCTAGCCACGGAAGGAAAAGCCATTGCTCTTGGTGTCGTGTTGAGAAGGAGGACGGCAGTCAGGACATGGCAAGAGTTTAGTGGACTGTTCAGTATTTTTAGATCTGTTTTGACATTAGTAAATTTAAAGCCCTTCTTTTAGATCATATCCGTACTGCCTTCAAATTTGTCTTTTCATTTCCTTTCCAAATAAAACAAATTCGTACAGGTGTAAATGAATGATAGTTCCATTGCCATTCGTCTCCTTATCGGGTGACCACATCTGTCTCTGTTATAGCCAGGTCTGTCAGTTTCCTTTGTCGCTGTTTCTCTGAGCTCCCACTCCTTCCTCTAATTTCGTGGAAATCCTCGATAAAACGCATTCTTATTAGGAGAAGTAGAATAAGCCCTGAAGAGGAAACGCACATGATTTGGTGATAAACATTCAGTCTCCTGTTAGAAATATTTTTATACCCTTTGAAAATATGCCCACAGGCTTAGCTTTTTCTCTAGCACCCTCTGGATCAATACCCAAACCAACATTAGAGTGGCATTAAAATAATTGGCCACCTAAGAATATAGTGTTGAAGAATACAGTTAATTGTTTAATTCAATAATTGAGTAGTTTGTAACCTGTTTACACAGTGAGTTGTATAAACAAAAAGCACTCAAAAACTCTACTAAATCAGTTACTTACTTGGATTTTCCTTTTGTGTGAGCGAAGGCAGACATGTGTCTCAGCATCCTTTGACTTACAATGAAAGTTGCTTGGTCATGTCCAGCTCTTTGTGATGCAATGGATTGTAGCCTTCCAGGTTCCTCTGTCTGTGGGATTCTCTAGGCAAGAATACTGGAGTGGGTTATCACGCTCTTCTCTAGGGGATCTTCCTGACCCAGGAATCAAACTGGGGTCTCTTGCATTGCAGGGGAATTCTTTACCAGCTGAGCCACGAGGAAAGTCTCTTGACTTATAATTCCTGATCATTTATGATATTCCTGGGCTCTTTCCCAAAGTAAGTACCAAAGAGTAGTTTGTCATATTTAAATAGGATTTATTCAGCTTCCCAGGACAATGATCTTTATCTGTAGAAAGTGAGCAGTTCATGAAAAAATAGGCTTCAACCCCGTCGTCCTTCAGTTGTGTTTTTGTTTTTCTTCTTTTTGTTAAGCACTCTTCTGATAAAACTACAGATGCTCTCCCAGGAAAAAGCACACGAAAGAGAAGTTGCTGCCTGCAATCATAGGGGTGGCAGATCCTCAAAGCCTGTGTGTGGATTCCTTCCCCAGTGAGAGCAGCACGTTCTAGTTTATGAAAGTATTAGTTCTTCTGACTGCTCCTTGGAAAACCATTTACCTTAACTGAAGATTGAATTTGTTGGAAAGACTTTTAAGAACTTAAAAGTCGGATCATAAGTAGCAAGGGCAGAGATAATCAATGTGATTCACTTAATAAACTTTCCATCAAACTAGCCCAAACTACTCAAAGACTCCAGAGAGAATTTAAAAATTTTGAAAGAGGTTTCTATGAAATGCTGATCTGTCTTTATGTTAGAAAAACTGGGTTTTATTCAGATTATATACTTCAGGGCTACTGCTCTGTTCTCTCTGGCTACCTGTGCATAGGTTCCTAGCATCCATTTATCACTTAGAATGATGGCTGGCTATTTATGAAGTATGAAACAACAGTGGCTTACACAAGACTAAAAAGGGCACGTCTGCCACATAAGTGTTTGGGAACCAGATCATTCTGAGCTCCTGTGTACCCCCACAGCGTTGCCATCTGCCCAGTTTGCTTCCATGTTCCCATGCCGAGGACGGGCTTGCCGTGGTCCTGGGGAACCTTAAGAGTGGCAGCTCCCGTATCTGTGTTCCTGAAAGTGGGATGAGAGAAGGACCAGAGAGGATGACAGAGGGAACAGGTTTGCTTTCTTGTAAAGATGCATTCTGCAAGCTAATACCCTTTCAGCTCATTGGTCACACTTAAACTGCGTTCCCTAGCTCTAGGAGAGGCTGGAAGGTGGATCTTAGATGGGATGCACCCTCTACAAATCAGCAGGAAGGCACTTGAGGGCAGGCAGGTGGTGGTCTCCATCAGAGCCTCCTCCACTCCCCCATATTCCATCCTGGACGTTCTGTCACTGAGGCTTGTGGCAGAGGTGCTGGCTGCCCCCTCCCTGGGTTCTCTTTTTGTTAACCGAGTGAGTCCTAGTGGCTCCTGTTGCCTGGTGCCCTTCTTAGGTGAGAAAAGCCTCTGAGGAATCCAGACACACTGACTATGCTGTTTGTTTTCCATGCTTTAAATAAACTCTGTATTCTTAATCTTCTCCCCAAATCAGAATTCTCAAATCTTGACATATGCACTCAGAGCGAACAAAGTTCATTTAGTGTTGGCCCAATGTGTAAAGACAATCATTAGGTGACTAGTATGTACATGTAAATATGTAAAGAACCATTTCTTTAGGATGCCGCCTGCCTCCCACTCTTTCAGCTCAATAGCGCTGCCTCTTGGAGAAGATGTCATAGATGTTTGAGCACCTTTCCTCCCCAGATAACCAGATTTTTGAAGTAAAAAAAGGGTACATTTCCTTTTCAGCAAGATTTGCAGCAGAAAAAAGTAATTAGTGATTGTACATGAGGAACTGGCATCTGTGTGCATGCGACACTGTTCTGTGGAGCGGGGAGGGGGTGGGGGTGTGCCTATTCACTGTTTACAATGTTGTTTGTATATTTCCTAATATAAACGCTTGCTCTGGAATGTGGAATGTTAAGTAGACTCATACTTTTCCTTAGAAATCCCAATTCAGATTTTCTCTTAATATCATTTTTGACTTATGAAATGATCTTTTCTGACGCTCTGTGTACCCGTCATCTGCCCAGTTTGCTTCCATGTTCCCATGCCGAGGACGGGCTTGCCGTGGTCCTGGGGAACCTTAAGAGTGGCAGCTCCCGTATCTGTGTTCCTGAAAGTGGGATGAGAGAAGGACCAGAGAGGATGACAGAGGGAACAGGTTTGCTTTCTTGTAAAGATGCATTCTGCAAGCTAATACCCTTTCAGCTCATTGGTCACACTTAAACTGCGTTCCCTAGCTCTAGGAGAGGCTGGAAGGTGGATCTTAGATGGGATGCACCCTCTACAAATCAGCAGGAAGGCACTTGAGGGCAGGCAGGTGGTGGTCTCCATCAGAGCCTCCTCCACTCCCCCATATTCCATCCTGGACGTTCTGTCACTGAGGCTTGTGGCAGAGGTGCTGGCTGCCCCCTCCCTGGGTTCTCTTTTTGTTAACCGAGTGAGTCCTAGTGGCTCCTGTTGCCTGGTGCCCTTCTTAGGTGAGAAAAGCCTCTGAGGAATCCAGACACACTGACTATGCTGTTTGTTTTCCATGCTTTAAATAAACTCTGTATTCTTAATCTTCTCCCCAAATCAGAATTCTCAAATCTTGACATATGCACTCAGAGCGAACAAAGTTCATTTAGTGTTGGCCCAATGTGTAAAGACAATCATTAGGTGACTAGTATGTACATGTAAATATGTAAAGAACCATTTCTTTAGGATGCCGCCTGCCTCCCACTCTTTCAGCTCAATAGCGCTGCCTCTTGGAGAAGATGTCATAGATGTTTGAGCACCTTTCCTCCCCAGATAACCAGATTTTTGAAGTAAAAAAAGGGTACATTTCCTTTTCAGCAAGATTTGCAGCAGAAAAAAGTAATTAGTGATTGTACATGAGGAACTGGCATCTGTGTGCATGCGACACTGTTCTGTGGAGCGGGGAGGGGGTGGGGGTGTGCCTATTCACTGTTTACAATGTTGTTTGTATATTTCCTAATATAAACGCTTGCTCTGGAATGTGGAATGTTAAGTAGACTCATACTTTTCCTTAGAAATCCCAATTCAGATTTTCTCTTAATATCATTTTTGTTATCAGAGTCTAGTGAAATGGGCCTTGACTTAATGATTTGCCTTAGCACTGAGACTAAAACTAGGTTCTACGAAGTACAGACGGAAATAATGCACCAGCCGTAGTACTTGGGTTTTTCTGGGAACTGTATGTAATTCAGAGAGGAATCAGGTGATGTGTTAGGTATTTCTTAAGTAAAATTTTGTCACTTCTATTTGCTCTCCTAGACATTTTTTACTTTTAAAAACAATGTGTTTTTATATCCCTTGTCATTAATTTCAGCTATATGATTTCTCTTTGCTTCTTTCATAAGCTTGCTTTTTACTTGAGTGGATAAGTTATTTGTAATGATTGTATATTTTCAAGCCCCATACATTTCCTAGAAATGGCCTAGTCATTTAGAATGACCTAGTCATTTAGCTGGGCCTGTACTGCATGTGGCCTGGCCAATTCTAGTACTGTATCTGGTGATAACCCTGGATCCTGATGAAAGCAATGCAGAAAAGAGCTAAAAAGCTCTTCTGGTCCTGGACCAACTTTAGACTTAGTTTAGACTTTTACTTAAAGGCCCCTTGGAGTCTGGCTCTGAGTTCTCACCTGGAACAGGCTAAATATATTTTGTAGTTGCCCACATTGTCAGGTGCATTTGAGTGTGTAGACTGGACGTAATTTGATCACATTAAAGGACAGAGTGTACTGATTTGGCCTCATCTTCCTCTGTTGCCCACCATCAGCTGAAGGAATAGTCCTCGACATCTCCTTGTTCACTTCACAGATCTGAGAATGGGTCAGCTACTGCCTTTAAGCCACAGATGGCTGTTTTTCACTTTTTGATTTTATGGCTTTGGGGGCCATAGCCGTATCATTGTAGCATGCCAGATTTCCCTCAGCTTTCAAAAATAATCTTACAGATTTACTCTACAGGGCTTGTTTTCCAGTCTTCCACTTGCCATTCTGTCGTTCCAGCACTGAATTTTATTTTCAGTTCATTGGATGGAAACCAGTCGTCATGGTGGTAGTTGTAGTAGTCAAGGGGCGATCCAGGATGACAGTGATTCAAACAAGGTCATTTCTGTTGCCTCTAATTGGCAGCTTTGGTCTGTGAAGTCAACCACACACCCAAGCTGGTGGGTGCCTCCGCCATGCCTAACTCCTGGCTTGCAGGTCACCCAGTCGGTGTCATTTCTAGCTCATAGGAAGGGGGAAGAATGACAACCAGAGCAAGCAGTGTCCTTTTGAGAAGTGATATGAATGGTGTACATGTCACTTCTGCTCCAGTTCTGTTGGGAAAAACCTGGTCAAGTGGCCCATCTGCTTCAGCAGGGGCTGGGAAGTTGTTTTGTGGTGAGTGGCTGTGGGCTTGGATGACCTTTATCACTATGGATCTGGGAGCAACGGAGAGCTCCTCCTCACCTCTGTTCTGCTACACTGATGAAATTAAGATGGTGGCCTTTTGTCATCCAGAGCATACAAGGAAGCCTTTGTAGGGGAAAACAATGTCAAGCAGTATTACCACTGGTCAAAATGAATTGTCTCATTTTCTAGAGAAATAAAGGAATAATTGAAGCAAAATAAACCCATTCTTCTTACATCAACCAGCTAGCAAGCGCCAAATAGTCTCTTTTTATGCTCTCCCAGCTTAAAACTGTGTGTCTCCTCTGTAAGGTCATTGAGAAGCCAGACCCTTGCCCTTGAAAACCATACAGATGGATGCTCAAACCTTTTTTTCTTTTCTCCCAGGATGCACTTGAAGTGTGCTCCAAGGAGCAGGAGTTTAAGAGCATCCTCTTCTCTCTGTGCTACTTCCACGCCTGTGTGGCTGGGCGGCTGAGGTTTGGCCCCCAGGGCTGGAGCCGCCGCTACCCGTTCAGTCCCGGGGACCTCACCATCTGCGCCAACATCCTCTACAACTACTTAGAGGCAAACCCTAACGTAAGTGTCCGTGGTCTGATAGCCTCTCCAAGGCGTGTGCGGAGCCTGTCCACCTTTGGACGCCATCAAAATGGACCCTCGCTTCCCTTTTGAACCTATTATTGAGATAGGTGACACTATGTAGGCATCTCCTGCCAAGTGTGACAACCAGATCAGAGGTTTTACAACAGTGGATGCTCAAATTTTATAAGATAGGTCAAACCAGTTCTACATCAGCAGCTTAGTACCAAAAAAAAAATGTCCTTCATTATGTTAACAAAAACAGTGGTTTACATGTGCATATATGCCAGATTCATTAGGCAGGTAATGAAGCATTTGCACAAATGTAATTACATACAGCAATTCTGACAGTTCATAACACTGCATTAATAATCACTACAATTAGTTCTGATGATGGAAGCAATTTACAGCACGTCACATGTATAAAT
Source organism: Tragulus kanchil (assembly GCA_022376925.1). Classification (NCBI taxonomy): domain Eukaryota; kingdom Metazoa; phylum Chordata; class Mammalia; order Artiodactyla; family Tragulidae; genus Tragulus; species Tragulus kanchil. The sequence goes on along the minus strand of JAIOJX010000030.1, from coordinate 105,799,109 downwards.
AATGGTGCATTTCCTGCATATGTCATTATTATGTATTAAGGATGCCACCTTGTTGTGACTTTCTCAGTAATGTTCCCCTTGACTTGAAGTTAAAGGTAAATAAATGATTTTGTTTCATGAAGTGTGCTCTACAGATGGGTATGGGAACGCTTCATCAAGAACATTTGTGCAAACTCTTATCAACTCAGTGATCGGATTTCAAAAAGGATGAACCCTTTGGAAGGGTTTTTTGGCTTAGTCCTCATAAGGGGAACTGTTTCCATTAAATTTAAGTCTGTTAAAAGCAAGGTGTGTTTGTCCGAACCAACCAGGCGTTATGCTTTAGGTCACACTGTATTCTATAAAGGGCCTTTAAAACGACACAACCATGTTTCTATCTATAAATAGTTCTTTGTTGTTCTTCTGGTAGCTATTGCTATAATTCTTGTTGTCAAAAGTTTCTTAAGCTTCAAAGATGGTTTGACTGCTATCAGAATATGTACACTCTGTACGTAACATGAGTGTGCTCTCTTAAGGACCACGTTTTGAATAAGTTGTGTTTAAGATAAATGACTTTCACATGGTATGTGATGGTCACTTCATGTTTAAGATTTTTGAGGTTCACTTTTAGCATATTTTGACCAGTTTAATAACATTTTGTGTTGCCCTTAGCACATTTTTGTTTAAAATGTTGCAGATAAAATTGATTACAGTAATAGTTCTGAGTAGAAAAGTAAATAGACCACTTAATACTCTTTTAAGTCCTTCATTCCTGGCCCAGGTGGCTGAGACCAGGAATATTACCCCAGTCCAGGCACATCCTGCACACAGTTGTGGTAGAAATGAAAGGGGCACACGAGGAGCTGACTCGTGGTTCTCTCTGGCTCCCACCTCCTGGGGCTTGACACCACTCGTGAGCCAACTGACTCATGCTGTGTCCTGCAGCTTCTCCCACAGGGGTCCCAGGATCAACCCAGCTTCAGGTTTTAAACACGCCCTCGTTTCTCACGTGTCTTGACCCAAGTTGTTCACCACACATCACAAAGCACGTTACTTGGCTTTGGGAATGGGGCTGCCCACATAGTTTGGTTGTACATGATGCCTTTTCAGGAAGGTATACCTATTAACTTGGAAGTAGGCATTAAGGATGCCACCTTGTTGACTTTCTCAGTAATGTTCCCCTTGACTTGAAGTTAAAGGTAAATAAATGATTTTGTTTCATGAAGTGTGCTCTACAGATGGGTATGGGAACGCTTCATCAAGAACATTTGTGCAAACTCTTATCAACTCAGTGATCGGATTTCAAAAAGGATGAACCCTTTGGAAGGGTTTTTTGGCTTAGTCCTCATAAGGGGAACTGTTTCCATTAAATTTAAGTCTGTTAAAAGCAAGGTGTGTTTGTCCGAACCAACCAGGCGTTATGCTTTAGGTCACACTGTATTCTATAAAGGGCCTTTAAAACGACACAACCATGTTTCTATCTATAAATAGTTCTTTGTTGTTCTTCTGGTAGCTATTGCTATAATTCTTGTTGTCAAAAGTTTCTTAAGCTTCAAAGATGGTTTGACTGCTATCAGAATATGTACACTCTGTACGTAACATGAGTGTGCTCTCTTAAGGACCACGTTTTGAATAAGTTGTGTTTAAGATAAATGACTTTCACATGGTATGTGATGGTCACTTCATGTTTAAGATTTTTGAGGTTCACTTTTAGCATATTTTGACCAGTTTAATAACATTTTGTGTTGCCCTTAGCACATTTTTGTTTAAAATGTTGCAGATAAAATTGATTACAGTAATAGTTCTGAGTAGAAAATTAAATAGACCACTTAATACTCTTTTTAAGTCCTTCATTCCTGTCCCAGGTGGCTGAGACCAGGAATATTACCCCAGTCCAGGCACATCCTGCACACAGTTGTGGTAGAAATGAAAGGGGCACACGAGGAGCTGACTCGTGGTTCTCTCTGGCTCCCACCTCCTGGGGCTTGACACCACTCGTGAGCCAACTGACTCATGCTGTGTCCTGCAGCTTCTCCCACAGGGGTCCCAGGATCAACCCAGCTTCAGGTTTTAAACACGCCCTCGTTTCTCACGTGTCTTGACCCAAGTTGTTCACCACACATCACAAAGCACGTTACTTGGCTTTGGGAATGGGGCTGCCCACATAGTTTGGTTGTACATGATGCCTTTTCAGGAAGGTATACCTATTAACTTGGAAGTAGGCATTTGGTAGATATTTCAAGTTATGAGGTTTGATGAGATCACCAAGGTTACAGAGTGTAATTGAGAGATCTAAAGCTTAAGTCTGAGGGAATGCCAGCATTTAACTATTTTAAAAATAATTTTATTTTTATTGATGTAATTATTTTGGTTGTGCTTGGTCTTTGATGCTGTGCAAGGTTTTCCCTAGTGGAAGAGCCCGGGCTTCTCACTGCGGTGGCTTCTCTGGTTGCGGAGCACAGGCTCCAGGAGGCATGGGCTTCCGTAGTTTGAGGGCCCAGCCTCTAGAGCACAAGCTCCGTGTCTGTGGTGCACAGGTTCAGTGACTCTGTGGCACATGAGATCTTCCCAGGTCAGGAATCGAACCTGTGTCTCCTGCATTGGCAGGTGGATTCTTTACCACTGGGCCACCAAGGAAGCCCCCCAGTGCTTCCTTGAGAATATCAAAGTTCTCTTAAAAGAACTTTGATATTTTTCAATATAAATTGTATAAGTCTCACCATAGAGAATTTCTTGAATGTCAAGTTTGGAAGACTTTAATTGAAAATACCATTTGGTTGTTTACATTTAAAGTTGGAGATGGGGCTACATAACATCTGACTGGTTTTAAAAAGCCTCAAGGGAGTAGGAAGAAAAACTGTTACTCTTCCATTCCCACATGCCCAAGAAGACCTCTGTTGAATAGCAAGCTCATTTTTTTCAGGCTGTACCACCATGCCAAGGGAAGGGTGCCAGCAAAAAGTATATATAAAAAAAAACAAAATCAAGATTTGGGGGAAGAAAATCAGTTATTGAGAAGACTAGATCTGTAGCTGATTAAAATCGGGCTGAAAAAGGGAGCTTTCCCACGGAGCAGGGTTCTCTCTGGCTCCCACCTCCTGGGGCTTGACACCACTCGTGAGCCAACTGACTCATGCTGTGTCCTGCAGCTTCTCCCACAGGGGTCCCAGGATCAACCCAGCTTCAGGTTTTAAACACGCCCTCGTTTCTCACGTGTCTTGACCCAAGTTGTTCACCACACATCACAAAGCACGTTACTTGGCTTTGGGAATGGGGCTGCCCACATAGTTTGGTTGTACATGATGCCTTTTCAGGAAGGTATACCTATTAACTTGGAAGTAGGCATTTGGTAGATATTTCAAGTTATGAGGTTTGATGAGATCACCAAGGTTACAGAGTGTAATTGAGAGATCTAAAGCTTAAGTCTGAGGGAATGCCAGCATTTAACTATTTTAAAAATAATTTTATTTTTATTGATGTAATTATTTTGGTTGTGCTTGGTCTTTGATGCTGTGCAAGGTTTTCCCTAGTGGAAGAGCCCGGGCTTCTCACTGCGGTGGCTTCTCTGGTTGCGGAGCACAGGCTCCAGGAGGCATGGGCTTCCGTAGTTTGAGGGCCCAGCCTCTAGAGCACAAGCTCCGTGTCTGTGGTGCACAGGTTCAGTGACTCTGTGGCACATGAGATCTTCCCAGGTCAGGAATCGAACCTGTGTCTCCTGCATTGGCAGGTGGATTCTTTACCACTGGGCCACCAAGGAAGCCCCCCAGTGCTTCCTTGAGAATATCAAAGTTCTCTTAAAAGAACTTTGATATTTTTCAATATAAATTGTATAAGTCTCACCATAGAGAATTTCTTGAATGTCAAGTTTGGAAGACTTTAATTGAAAATACCATTTGGTTGTTTACATTTAAAGTTGGAGATGGGGCTACATAACATCTGACTGGTTTTAAAAAGCCTCAAGGGAGTAGGAAGAAAAACTGTTACTCTTCCATTCCCACATGCCCAAGAAGACCTCTGTTGAATAGCAAGCTCATTTTTTTCAGGCTGTACCACCATGCCAAGGGAAGGGTGCCAGCAAAAAGTATATATAAAAAAAAACAAAATCAAGATTTGGGGGAAGAAAATCAGTTATTGAGAAGACTAGATCTGTAGCTGATTAAAATCCTGAGGGAGCTGTGTATCAGATCATAGTATATAGCAGGCATTAATTAGATCTGCTCAGAGACATCAAGTAAAGAGACCTCTCATTTCCCATCCCTTTCTCCTCTCTGGAAGGTAGTCCATGGTGTGATGGAGAGAGCATGGTACCTTGTATCCACTTTTCTTTCTCATTCACATCACAGTGGCTTAGAAGAAAGACGTCTATTTCAGGTTCATTTATTTAAATTCAAATAGACTTTAGTAAGTCCATTGGAATAGTTGAAGCAATTTTACTCATTCTGTCACATCATGCAACAAATGAAGGCTGTAATTAAGTTTTTACTTGAGCTGTTGGGAAGCAATATACTGCCCCCGAGGGTGTAAAGGTTTCTGTCTAGAAAGGCTTCACCACAAACTGGCATGTTTTGCAAACCCCAGAGGAAGCTAAAGGGTAGAAAAGAGGGGCTTAAAACCCTGTGAAGGCAAATAAAGAGGAGGTGCCATGATTTCTTGATGGAAACAGAGTTACAGCCGTCGGAATAGTCGTGGAGGCCAGCATGTCATGAGCCGAGCCCTCAGATCACTCTGGCAAACTCAGTCTGTCTGGACTTTGAGAAGGTGATAAAATTCTGAGTATACCCCAAATTGAAATTGTCTGAGTTCTTCTCTTTTTTCCTGAATCAGATCATAAAAACCTAAGATAAATCAGACCATAAAAGTAGGTCATCCTTCCCCCTGTGACCCACCACAGGGCTTCTCCAAGTTTTCAGATAAGGTTTTGAATGCGTAAACATATCCTAGGAATAACTCAGTTAGCTTTAAAGTCTTCATTAAAAGCTTGGTGTTGGGACATCCCTGCTGGTGCAATGGTTAAGAATCTGTGCTGCTATTGCAGGGGGTGCGGGTTCCATCCCTGGTTGGGGAACAGCAATCCCGCATGCCACATAGTGTGGCCTCCCCCTCAAAAAATTTTTTTTATTAAAAAAGTTTAGTGTTAGTGAATTTTCACTGAATGTATTAAAACACACTGAAAATAATCCTTGGCCAATTCAGTTCCTGGCCATTCAGACAATTGTTGGACCTCTTCTAAATGCTTCTGCTGGCGGAGCTGTAGAGAGGATGTGCTGCCAGCCAACTTCTCTGAGGCAGATGCCCTGGACCCGAGAGTGACCGTGTGCCTGGTGCCTCCCCCAGGTCCCGTGGGAAGACCTCCGCTACCTCTTTGGCGAGATCATGTACGGAGGCCACATCACAGATGACTGGGACCGCAGACTGTGCCGTGTGTATTTAGAAGAATTCATGAACCCCTCTCTGGTAAGTCATTTTTTTAAAAAAATCATTTCACAGAGGAGAAAATTCTAGTAAGAATTTAACTTTTTTTCTATGGGACTGTAGTTGACTAACAATGTTGTGTTAGTTTTAGGTGCACCAGCTGCATCATCCAGTTTATACATACACATGAGTGTGTTCTTTTTCAAATTCCATTTCCCGTGCTGGTTTTTCTGTAACACTGAGCAGAATTCCCTGGGGTATACAGTAGGTCCTTGTTGATTATCCATTTTACATTTAGCCATGCATGTGTGCTGATCCCAAACTCCCCAGCTGTCCCTTCCCACTATGCGTCCTCGCTAGCAGCCATAGTTCGTCCTCTGAGTCTGTGAGGCTACTTCTGTGTTATAAATAGGTTGATTTATATCATGTCTTTTCAGATTCCACATACAGGGAATGTCACGTGATATTTCTTTTCTCTGGTCTAAATTGATGTCACTAGATAAGTAGTTCTTGAATGTTATTAAGGATTCTTGGCATTTTGTGACTAGACTCTGGCCCACTTCCCTGGGAGTCTGCAAATGTGCTAGAAACGCAGGATCTTTGGCCCCATCTCAGACCATAGAGTGAGCATCCTCACGTCCCCCCCACGGGTGGTTTCTCTGCCCACGTGAAGTGCTGTCTCATCCACAGATTCACTGGGTCTCTGAGACCACCCGGTGAGGAACCCAGAACTGACACTGCCACCCGATTTCGGAGCCAGAGGCAGGGGCCTGGTGATTTGTCCTGGGTCACCCAGTTATGATCATGGGCAGGGGCTCCAGCTAGATATATCGATTTCTGGGCAGATATGTTTTTGATTTCAGTTCAAGGGCTCTGATATAAGTGACGTCTATAGTTTTTTCTCTGTCAGAGAGCCATGAAATATTCTAAATTTTGATGACTATCTCCTAACTAAGTATATGCTCAAGAAAACTGGGGTGATTTACGAGCACAGTTCTTCTTTCTGGGCGGAAGGGGCAGAGCACCCTGAATGGTAGTTTAAGGAGACCAGGTTCCCTCTCTTCCTGTGTCTCATCTCACCAGCTTTACGTCTGTGTTGACCAGACACCCGCATGGCTTGCGACCGCGGCTAGGCTTCCTGGAAGACTCAATCCTCATTTCCATATTGAAGTAGCTGAAAGTGGAGGCAGGTTCGTGCCCACTGCCTGATTATTTCTTAAACATGCAGGACACCCTCCCCCTTGCCGCCTCTACTTCCACTTGGTAAGACCCCAGCTGTGTTTAAAGCAGTGCTGTGTGCTTTTCTTAAATAGTTTGAGCAGCTTCCCATGTATAATTTCTTAAGAACTCCATCTCATAGAAGCGTGACACCTTCCTCTCAAGTCCATTCTGAGAAGAAATATAATCATGTAGTAGAGAGCATCTGTGTTGTGTCTCATGTAGGACGTTGAGGACATCTTGGTTTTGGGTCCTTTTAATAACGTGGAACAACTTGGGGACAAGGCAGTGGGAAAATGCTTGCCTGCCACGTGACCATGGTTTGTCTCCTGATTGTGAGTCTCCTGGCCTTTCCTTAGTTCTGATAGACAGGGTTTAGCAGGTCAGAAAGACACTTTCAATCTAGCACAGTCAGAAGTCGCTCCTCAGAAGAGGCCTGGGAGCAGGGTACTCTGGAGATGGGAAAAGTAAACAAGGTGGGTAAACAGGCCCACCCCCTTTAGAGAGGCTGATTTCTCCAAAGGACGGTGGAGGCCAAGGGGCCAAACCAGACGCTCTCGGCTGGGCCCTCCCTGGTTCTGGCCTGAGAATGAGAAGGAAGTTACTGTTGCCAACTGAGACAGTCCCTTAACCTGCGCAAGCCTGAACTCCTGATCACAGAACTATAAAATAAATGTCCACGTGGCAGCCTGGGGGGCACCGCCAGCATGAACACTTGAGAAATTTCGGTAGCCACCCTTCCCAGCCCGCCTGATGAGGCTTTCAGGGTGGAGATGCTCGTGTGCGGTCTGCCCTCCTCATCAGACAGTGCCGCCTCTTCCACTCAGCGGAGGAAGATGAAGTACTGACTGGCCTGATGGCAGAAGCCGCACGATCTGGTCATTCGGCTCTCGTGCACGTTTCCTGCTGACACTACTCACACTGTGAGGAACTTCAGTGGACACGGCAGCATCTGCAGGGTCTTTTTGCCACTTCTCACGCTGGTTAACTTCCTCGGCCACTAGTCTCCTTGGTTGCCTGGGCACCAGAATGAAAAGTTACCCACTGATGGTCTAGAGTTTCAGGTGCGCTGCTCAGAATGCTTTCAGGACTCAGTCCTGTGAGGAAGACGAATGAGTTTCTCGTGGGGTGAGGTGGCATTTGGAGAGGGTTCCTGGGCAAAGTTAGGGGATTATAATTAACATGATCCTCGTATGCAAGGTGCATACTTGGCAAAGCTAAACAAGCAGTACAGTACGTTACTTTAGGAAAATAAGGTATCAAGTCACCTAAAAGTTGGGAGATGGTGAAGGACAGGGAAGCCTGGTGTGCGGCAGTCCATGGGGTTGCAAAGAGTCAGAGACAACTGAGCAACTGAACTGAACTGACAATTAGGAAGCTGAGCTTTGAAATAAAACAAAACTCAGGTTCAGATTCCGTTCTTCCTTGTCTTTTCTGTGCAGTTGTAGCTACACCCCTGAACCTGAGCCTCCATTTCATCATCTAAACAAGAATGGCCCAACTCATGGGTTTATTGTCAGTCTTCAAGATTAGCACAGTGTTAGAACAGAGTGCTTAATAAATGGGAGACATTTTTACTATTACGGAGTATAAATTTTCATAATGTATATTTTATACTTGACTATACTGTATCTTTGTTTAAGTAAGTGAAAGTTGCTCAGTCATAGCTGACTCTTTGTGACCCATGGACGCGTCGTGGAATTCTCCAGGCAAGAATAATGGAGTGGGTAGACTTTCCCTTCTCCTGGGAATCTTCCCAATCCAGGCATCAAACCCACATTGCAGGCAGATTCTTTACCAGCTGAGCCACCAGTTATAACCATGGAAGCCACTTATTAAATGTTATTAACCCCTGCTTTCTGCCAGGGGTCTGTACTACAGTCTGTGTGTATTGTTTCTTCTCCTCACTACAGTCCTGCAAAGTAGATATTATTATCCCAGGAATCATAAGAGGAAATACAGATCCAGAGAGGTCAAGCAGTTGCCTCAGTAGCTAAACCAGGATTTGAATTCACAGCCAGACTCCACATTCTCTGCAGCCTGCTGTCTGGAGTGCTGACTACCTGTAGTCATAGGACACAGGCCACAGACGGGACCCCACCTGCGCTGTGCACGGCGGGGCCACAGGGCGGGGGGGGCGGGCACCGTGAGAATAACAGTGAACAGTCTTGGAGACCTGAACCCATGCTCTGGTTCTGGCACTGCCTTGCTGCTCAGCTTTGTCCAGACCTTCCTGTGCCTCAGTTTATTCATTTATGAAAGGAGAGTATTGTCTAGAAAATCACTCATGCACCCTCCAGCTCTGAAGACAGATAACATGATTCAGCCTAAAGTAATTCCTGAAAAATCCTTCACAGCTCTTTGGGGCCAGGGCATTTATGGGCTTCCCTGGTGGCTCAGTCATTGAAGAATCCACCTGCAGCACAGGAGCCCTGGGTTCAGTCCCTGGGTTGGAAAGATCCCCTAGAGAAGGGAAAGGCTACCCACTCCAGTATTCTTGCCTGGCTTGTCTACGGGCTCAGAAGGAGTTAGACGCAACTGAGCAGCTTTCACACATACATTCATGGTTTTACTCAAAAGGTCAAGGGTGTATGCACTTGCTTAGACTCAACAGTGAACTGAGAGCTTCTTGTCATAAGCACAACCATCAGCGAGGCCTTGGAGGGGGTCTTCCATTAATTACCTGGAAGGAGAATGTGGAAAGGGAGACAGTCCCCCAGAGGCAACAGAAGGGCAGGATTCTGGCTTCCCCAGTTCCTAATGGCTGTGCCTGATGGCATGCCCCACACCGATTCCTGCAGAGATGGCGGAAATTCCTTGATGATTCTTTCATAACATGGAGGCTCATTCTTGAGCACAATTGCATTGACTCTCTTTCAAAATGCTTTATTGAGATATTACTCACACCCCTTAAAAGTGACCAAAGGTTTTTCGTTTGTTCACAGTCGCGCGGCCACACCACAATCTATTAGGAAGCACCTCTGTCTCCCCCGGGAGGGAGCCTATGGCCATTAGCAGTCACTTAGCATCCTGTACTCCGCAACATAGCCCAGACCCGGCCCCAGGCTGTCACTGATCTACTTTCTGTCAATAGATTTGCCCATTCTGGACATTTCATATAAGTGAAATCAGACAATATCTGGTCTTTTGTGTATGGCTTATTTCACTTAGGATAATGCTTTTGAGGTTCATTCATGTTATAGCAGGTATCAGTACTCTATTCCTTTTAAGGTCCAAATAATATTCCAGTGTATCAATAAACTCCATTTTATGTATCTGTTCATCAGCTGGTGGGTATTTGGGTTGTTCTTGCTTGGGGCTGTTATGAACAATGCTGCCATGTGTGTGAGCATGCTGACTTGCTTCACGTATCTGATTCTGTGGGACCCAATGAACTGTGGCCCCCAGGCTCCTGTGTCCGTGGGGATTCTCTAGGCAAGACTGTTGGAGTGGGTTGCCATGTCCTTCTCCAGGGCATCTTCCCAACCCAGAGATCGAACCCATGTCTCTTCTGTCTCCTGCATTGGCAGGCAAGTTCTTTACCATTAGTGCCAACTGGGAATCCCAGGGCTGCTAAAGTATATGTGTTTGCATGGACACACCTTTCTACTTCTTTGGGGTATAAATGAAAGTACTGGTTGTTTTTGCTGTTCACTCTCAGTCCTTTCTGACTCTTTGTGACCCCATGGACTACAGCACACCAGGCTTCCCTGTCCTTCACCACCTCCCAGAGATTACTCAAACTCATATCCATTGACTCAGTGGGCCATCCAACCATCTCATTCAGTGTTGCCCCCTTCTTCTCCTGCTTTCAGTCTTTCCCAGCATCAGGGTCTTTTCCAATAAGTCAGCTCTTCGCATCAGGGGGCCAAAATACTGGAACTTCAGCTTCAGCATCAGCGCTTCCAATGAATATTCAGCATTGATTTCTATTAGGATTGACTGGTTTGATCTCCTTGCTGTCCAAGGGCCTCTCAAGAGTCTTCTCCAACACCACGGTTAAAAGGCATCAATTTTTTAGCACGCAGTCTTGTTCATTGTCCAGCTCTTATGTCTGTACACGATTACTGGAAAAAACTCCAGCATATGGACCATAGCAAAGTAATGTCTCTGCATTTTAATACACTGTCTAGGTTTGTCATAGCTTTTTTAAGAGGAGCAAATGTCTTTTAATTTCATGGCTGCAGTCCCTGTCCACAGTGATTTTGGAACCCAAGAAAATAGTCTGTCACTGTTTTAGTTATTTCCCCATATATTTGCCATGAAGTGATGGGACCGGATGCCATGATCTTTGTGTTTTGAACGTTGAGTTTTAAGCCAGCTTTTTCACTCTCCTCTTTCACCTTCATCAAGAGACTCTTTAGTTCCTCTTCACTTTCTGCCATAAGGATGGTGACCTATCTGAGGTTATTGACATTTCTCCCAGCAATCTTGATTCCAGCTTGTGCTTCATCCAGCCTGGCATGTCACATGATACACTCTGCATGTAAGTTAAATTAGCAGGGTGACAGTATTCAGCCTTTCATAGTTTGGAACCAGTCTGTTGTTCCATGTCTGGTTCTAACTGTTGCCTCTTGACGTGTATACAGGTTCCTCAGGAGGCAAGTAAGATGCTCTGGTATTCCCAACTCATTAAGAATTTTTCACAGTTTGTTGTGATACACATGGTCAAAGGCTCTAGCATAGTCAGTGAAGCAGAAGTAGATGTTTTTCTGGAATTCTCTTTTTCTGTGAACCAGTGGACGTTGGCAATTTGATCTCTTGTTCCTCTACCTTTTCTAAATCCAGCTTATACATCTGGAAGTTCTTGGTTCACATACTGTTGAAGCCTAGCTTGAAGGGTTTTGAGCATAATCTTACTATGAAATGAGTGCAATTATATAGTAACTCAAACATTCTTTGGCATTGCTTTTCTTTGACATTGGAATGAAAACCTATCTTTTCCAGTCCCATGGTCACTGATGAGTTTTCCAAATTTGCTGGCATATTGAATGCAGCACTTTAACAGCGTCATCTTTTAGTGTTTGAAATAGCTCAGCTGGAACTCCAACACCTCCACTAGCTTTGTTCCTAGTGATCCATCCTAAGGCCCACTTGACTTTACACACCAGGATGTCTGGCTCTAGGTGAGTGATCACACCAGTGTGGTTATCCAGGTCATTAAGATCCTTTTTGTATAGTTCCTCTGTGTATTCTTGCCACCTCTTCTTAATTCTCAGTAGATCAAATAGTTTCACTGTTTTAGTTAGAGGAGCAAATGTCTTTTAATTTCATGGCTGCAGTCCCTGTCCACAGTGATTTTGGAACCCAAGAAAATAGTCTGTCACTGTTTTAGTTATTTCCCCATATATTTGCCATGAAGTGATGGGACCGGATGCCATGATCTTTGTGTTTTGAACGTTGAGTTTTAAGCCAGCTTTTTCACTCTCCTCTTTCACCTTCATCAAGAGACTCTTTAGTTCCTCTTCACTTTCTGCCATAAGGATGGTGACCTATCTGAGGTTATTGACATTTCTCCCAGCAATCTTGATTCCAGCTTGTGCTTCATCCAGCCTGGCATGTCACATGATACACTCTGCATGTAAGTTAAATTAGCAGGGTGACAGTATTCAGCCTTTCATAGTTTGGAACCAGTCTGTTGTTCCATGTCTGGTTCTAACTGTTGCCTCTTGACGTGTATACAGGTTCCTCAGGAGGCAAGTAAGATGCTCTGGTATTCCCAACTCATTAAGAATTTTTCACAGTTTGTTGTGATACACATGGTCAAAGGCTCTAGCATAGTCAGTGAAGCAGAAGTAGATGTTTTTCTGGAATTCTCTTTTTCTGTGAACCAGTGGACGTTGGCAATTTGATCTCTTGTTCCTCTACCTTTTCTAAATCCAGCTTATACATCTGGAAGTTCTTGGTTCACATACTGTTGAAGCCTAGCTTGAAGGGTTTTGAGCATAATCTTACTATGAAATGAGTGCAATTATATAGTAACTCAAACATTCTTTGGCATTGCTTTTCTTTGACATTGGAATGAAAACCTATCTTTTCCAGTCCCATGGTCACTGATGAGTTTTCCAAATTTGCTGGCATATTGAATGCAGCACTTTAACAGCGTCATCTTTTAGTGTTTGAAATAGCTCAGCTGGAACTCCAACACCTCCACTAGCTTTGTTCCTAGTGATCCATCCTAAGGCCCACTTGACTTTACACACCAGGATGTCTGGCTCTAGGTGAGTGATCACACCAGTGTGGTTATCCAGGTCATTAAGATCCTTTTTGTATAGTTCCTCTGTGTATTCTTGCCACCTCTTCTTAATGTCTCCTGCTTCTGTTAGGTCCATACCATTTCTGTTCTTTATTGTGCCCATCTTTGCATGAAATGTTCTCTGTATCTCTAATTTTCCTGAAGAGATCTCTGGTCTTTCCCATTCTATTGTTTTCCTCTATTTCTTTGCATTGTTCACTTTGGAAGGTTTTCTTATGTTTCCACCTTATTCTCTATAACTCTGCATTCAGATGAGTTTATCTTTCCTTTTCTCATTTGCCTTTTGCTTCTCTTCTCTTCTCAGCTATTTCTAAAGCCTCCTCCGACAACCATTTTGTCTTTTTGCATTTCTTTTTTTTGGGGATGGTTTCGATCACTGCCTCCTATACAATGTTACGAACCTCTGTCCATAGTTCTTCAGGCACTCCGTCTGTCAGATCCAATCCACTGAATCTATTTGTCACTCCCACTGCATAATTGTAAGGGATTGGATTTAGGTCATACCTGAATGGCCTGGTGGTTTTCCCTACTTTCTTCAGTTTAAGTCTGAGTTCATGATCTAAACCACAGTCAGCTCCAGGTCTTAGTTTTGCTGACTGTGTAGAGCTTCTCCATCTTCAGCTATAAAGAATAGCGTCAGTCCACTTTTGGTATTGACCATCTGGTGAAGTCCATGTGAGAAGCCCTAAGGTCCCCCTTTCACACATCCTGGCCCCCATGATTGCTTCCATGCCCAGATGCAGCCCCAGCAGAGGGTGACCCCAGCAGGGGGTCACCTGGCCAAAGAGTCAGTCCGCCCACAGCAAACACAAGGGCAACCATGACGAGGTAGCATCTGGCCCCCCCACAGAGGGGGAAAACAGACACGCCTCCCTTACTGTCTCCACCTTCCCCCAAGAGAGCTGCTCATGGGACACACACCACTGTGGTGGGAGCCTGAGGAGCCTCCTGGGACAGGCAAACGTGATGCAGCACTTTAACAGCGTCATCTTTTAGTGTTTGAAATAGCTCAGCTGGAACTCCAACACCTCCACTAGCTTTGTTCCTAGTGATCCATCCTAAGGCCCACTTGACTTTACACACCAGGATGTCTGGCTCTAGGTGAGTGATCACACCAGTGTGGTTATCCAGGTCATTAAGATCCTTTTTGTATAGTTCCTCTGTGTATTCTTGCCACCTCTTCTTAATGTCTCCTGCTTCTGTTAGGTCCATACCATTTCTGTTCTTTATTGTGCCCATCTTTGCATGAAATGTTCTCTGTATCTCTAATTTTCCTGAAGAGATCTCTGGTCTTTCCCATTCTATTGTTTTCCTCTATTTCTTTGCATTGTTCACTTTGGAAGGTTTTCTTATGTTTCCACCTTATTCTCTATAACTCTGCATTCAGATGAGTTTATCTTTCCTTTTCTCATTTGCCTTTTGCTTCTCTTCTCTTCTCAGCTATTTCTAAAGCCTCCTCCGACAACCATTTTGTCTTTTTGCATTTCTTTTTCTTGGGGATGGTTTCGATCACTGCCTCCTATACAATGTTACGAACCTCTGTCCATAGTTCTTCAGGCACTCCGTCTGTCAGATCCAATCCACTGAATCTATTTGTCACTCCCACTGCATAATTGTAAGGGATTGGATTTAGGTCATACCTGAATGGCCTGGTGGTTTTCCCTACTTTCTTCAGTTTAAGTCTGAGTTCATGATCTAAACCACAGTCAGCTCCAGGTCTTAGTTTTGCTGACTGTGTAGAGCTTCTCCATCTTCAGCTATAAAGAATAGCGTCAGTCCACTTTTGGTATTGACCATCTGGTGAAGTCCATGTGAGAAGCCCTAAGGTCCCCCTTTCACACATCCTGGCCCCCATGATTGCTTCCATGCCCAGATGCAGCCCCAGCAGAGGGTGACCCCAGCAGGGGGTCACCTGGCCAAAGAGTCAGTCCGCCCACAGCAAACACAAGGGCAACCATGACGAGGTAGCATCTGGCCCCCCCACAGAGGGGGAAAACAGACACGCCTCCCTTACTGTCTCCACCTTCCCCCAAGAGAGCTGCTCATGGGACACACACCACTGTGGTGGGAGCCTGAGGAGCCTCCTGGGACAGGCAAACGTGATGTCCATGTGTAGAGTTGTCTCTTGTGTTGTTGGAAGAGGGTGTTTGCTATGACCAGTGCATTCTCTTGGCAAAACTATGGTAGCCTTTGCCCTGCTTCATTTTGTACACCAAGGCCAAACTTGCCTGGTACTCCAGGTATCTCTTGACTTCTTATTTTTGCATTCTAGTCCCCTGTGATGAAAAGGACATCTTTTTTGTGGTGTTAGTTCTAGAAGATGTCATGGGCAAACAAGGGTATCTTTAATGGTAAATACTGGGACCCAAATTAAGAGGAAAGTAGCTCTGAAGGAGAGAGTGATGAGAATAATAAATTAAGTTATTTGAAGGGAATGCCTTTATGTAGATGAGAGGATTCTCCTACCCGTAAGTGGTGGGTCTGTCAGATGCTCCCATCAGGATGGTTTTTAGTCCGGAAAGATGGTTCTGTGTTTGAGTCGACTAGAAATGATAGGACCTCAGACGATACCACTGAGAAGAGAAGCCTGAGCCTAGCCAGGAAACACTTCTTCTGCCCAGCAATGGTAGATGCTACGGGTCGGCCCACCTGATTGCGTCATCCTCTGATGAGGTTTGAGTAACCAGAATTTCTCACCGCGCGCAGCTTAAGACATCCCTTCGTGTCTAAGCAAACAATCTGCAGGCTTATTAACCTATTGTTTTGCTCCCCTCTGAGATTGGGTCTTGACTAGGATAGTTTTGCTCAAGGATATGATTTTTTAGACTTTGTTCTCACCGGGTTGTTCTCCATAGCTGACTGTGTAGAGCTTCTCCATCTTCAGCTATAAAGAATAGCGTCAGTCCACTTTTGGTATTGACCATCTGGTGAAGTCCATGTGAGAAGCCCTAAGGTCCCCCTTTCACACATCCTGGCCCCCATGATTGCTTCCATGCCCAGATGCAGCCCCAGCAGAGGGTGACCCCAGCAGGGGGTCACCTGGCCAAAGAGTCAGTCCGCCCACAGCAAACACAAGGGCAACCATGACGAGGTAGCATCTGGCCCCCCCACAGAGGGGGAAAACAGACACGCCTCCCTTACTGTCTCCACCTTCCCCCAAGAGAGCTGCTCATGGGACACACACCACTGTGGTGGGAGCCTGAGGAGCCTCCTGGGACAGGCAAACGTGATGTCCATGTGTAGAGTTGTCTCTTGTGTTGTTGGAAGAGGGTGTTTGCTATGACCAGTGCATTCTCTTGGCAAAACTATGGTAGCCTTTGCCCTGCTTCATTTTGTACACCAAGGCCAAACTTGCCTGGTACTCCAGGTATCTCTTGACTTCTTATTTTTGCATTCTAGTCCCCTGTGATGAAAAGGACATCTTTTTTGTGGTGTTAGTTCTAGAAGATGTCATGGGCAAACAAGGGTATCTTTAATGGTAAATACTGGGACCCAAATTAAGAGGAAAGTAGCTCTGAAGGAGAGAGTGATGAGAATAATAAATTAAGTTATTTGAAGGGAATGCCTTTATGTAGATGAGAGGATTCTCCTACCCGTAAGTGGTGGGTCTGTCAGATGCTCCCATCAGGATGGTTTTTAGTCCGGAAAGATGGTTCTGTGTTTGAGTCGACTAGAAATGATAGGACCTCAGACGATACCACTGAGAAGAGAAGCCTGAGCCTAGCCAGGAAACACTTCTTCTGCCCAGCAATGGTAGATGCTACGGGTCGGCCCACCTGATTGCGTCATCCTCTGATGAGGTTTGAGTAACCAGAATTTCTCACCGCGAGAAGCTTAAGATATCTCTTCCTGTCTAACCAAACAATCTGCAGGCTTATTAACCTATTGTTTTGCTCCCCTCTGAGATTGGGTCTTGACTAGGATAGTTTTGCTCAAGGATATGATTTTTTAGACTTTGTTCTCACCGGGTTGTTTAACATATAAGAATAAGAGTTCCTAGTAAGAGGGTTCCTGTAATTATGCTCCTAGTGTAGTATCCTTTAAATAGTTAAGACCTAGAAGATCCCTTTTTCAGTTAAACACAGTTGAGAGTGGCTCAGGAGGTAAAAAGCTGCATGCCTTAACGTGTTTTTGTTTTGCTTAAGTTCAAATCTTGGAATAGGTAGAATTGATTTTTTTTTTTTTAATCTTTTGGGGGGTGGGGTGGGGAGGGAGGGGAGTGGGCGGGCCACTTCTATTGGTCTTTCATGTCTCTATTTTCATCCGTCTTTGTTTTTTGGCCCGTGTGGGCCTCCCATCGCAGTGGCCTCTGTTGTCGCAGAGCTCCGGCTCGGGGCACATGTGCCCCAGGGCTCCGGCTCGGTAATTGGACACATCAGTCCAGCCGCTCCGCAGCACGTGGGATCTTCCCAGGCCAGGGATCGAACCGGCGCCCCTTGCACTGCAAGGCGGTGTCCTTACCCACTGGACCACCAGGAGAAGCCCAGAATTGATTTTTATAATAACCACTTTGTATGCTTGGGTATATGGTATTTTTAGTAAAAACAAGGGGAAGTGAGATCGTGCGGGAGGCTCACTCACTATAGTCGACTGCGTCCGATGTGAGACCGAGACTCTCCAGGTCTGGGGTAAGATTTTATGCTTTGCTTTTGATTGAGTTCTGTTGTGATTTTTATTAATAAATCCTATTCTTCATTTGATGGTACTCGAGCCTTCTGATAATTTATTGTCAAAAGTCTGAGACTCATGATTGAGAGGGGACTCACACTGTGACTGGTAAAGGTTTCTGGAATATTTAAGACAGTGTCTCTTAGGGAGGACTGATAATAACAGTGTCCAGAATAAGCTACAGCACAGTGCCCACGACAAAGATCTTGTAGGTTTTCATAGAACCATTGGAATTCAGCTTCTTTGGCATTAGTGGTTGGGGCATAGACTTGGATTACTGTGATGTTGAATGGTTTGCCTTGGAAACCAACCAAAATCATTCTGTTGTTTTTGAGATTGCACCAAGTACAGCATTTTGGACTCTTGTTGACTATGAGAGCTACTCCACTTCTTCCAAGGGATTCTTGCCCACAGTAGGAGATGTAATGGTCACCTGAATTAAATTTGTCTGTTCCTGTCTATTTTAGTTCATAGATTCCTAAAATGTTGATATTTGTTCTTGCCGTCTGCTGTTTGACCACGTGTAGTTTACCTTAATTCATGGATCTAACATGAATCCTCTGCAATATTGTTCTTTACAGCATCAGACTTTACTTTCACCACCAGATATACGCACAGCTGGGTGTTGTTTCCTCTTTGACCCTATCTCTTCATTGGTTCTGGATCTATTTCTCTGCTCTTCTCCAGTAGCGTATCAGGCACCTACCAGCCTAGGGAGTCCATCTGTCAGTGTCATATCTTTTTTGCCTTTTCATACTGTTCATCGGGTTCTCAAGGCAAGAATGCTGAGGTGGTGTGCCATTCCCTTCTCTAGTGGACTGCTTCTTGTTAGTACTCTCCTCCATGACCCGTCCATCTTGGATGGCCCTGCACGGCATGGCTCATAGTTTCATTGAGTTATGCAAGGTTGTGACCCATGTGATCATTTTGGTCAATTTTCTGTGATTGTGGTTTTCATTTTGCCTGCCCTCTGATGGATAAGGATAAGAGGCCTTTGCAAGCTTCCTGATGGGAGGGCCTGGCTATGGGAGAAATTATTGAATCATATGGTAACTCTTTGGTTCACGTTTTGAGGAACCAAGGACTGTTTTACAAAATGGCTGCATCACTTTTTATTCCTACTGGCAATATATGAGGGTTCCGTTCCCTCTACAGCCTCCATGTGGGAGTGAAGTGGTCTCATATTGTGGTTGTGCTGTGCATTTCCCTGAAGACTGATCAGGTTGAGCATGTTTTCCTGTGCTTACTGGTCATTTGTGCATCATATTCAGAGACATACTAATTTAGAACTACTGACTCTCAGAGGCATAACCATAACCTTATTAAACAGCCCTCCCCCAAAGGCAAGGCAGGTGGCCACTGTGCAGTTAGGGTCCCATCATTGAGAAGCAGTTTTAAATTTGTGCATCATATTGGCACTATTTGAATATACCTCAAGTCTAGACTTGGATTACTGTGATGTTGAATGGTTTGCCTTGGAAACCAACCAAAATCATTCTGTTGTTTTTGAGATTGCACCAAGTACAGCATTTTGGACTCTTGTTGACTATGAGAGCTACTCCACTTCTTCCAAGGGATTCTTGCCCACAGTAGGAGATGTAATGGTCACCTGAATTAAATTTGTCTGTTCCTGTCTATTTTAGTTCATAGATTCCTAAAATGTTGATATTTGTTCTTGCCGTCTGCTGTTTGACCACGTGTAGTTTACCTTAATTCATGGATCTAACATGAATCCTCTGCAATATTGTTCTTTACAGCATCAGACTTTACTTTCACCACCAGATATACGCACAGCTGGGTGTTGTTTCCTCTTTGACCCTATCTCTTCATTGGTTCTGGATCTATTTCTCTGCTCTTCTCCAGTAGCGTATCAGGCACCTACCAGCCTAGGGAGTCCATCTGTCAGTGTCATATCTTTTTTGCCTTTTCATACTGTTCATCGGGTTCTCAAGGCAAGAATGCTGAGGTGGTGTGCCATTCCCCTTCTCTAGTGGACTGCTTCTTGTTAGTACTCTCCTCCATGACCCGTCCATCTTGGATGGCCCTGCACGGCATGGCTCATAGTTTCATTGAGTTATGCAAGGTTGTGACCCATGTGATCATTTTGGTCAATTTTCTGTGATTGTGGTTTTCATTTTGCCTGCCCTCTGATGGATAAGGATAAGAGGCCTTTGCAAGCTTCCTGATGGGAGGGCCTGGCTATGGGAGAAATTATTGAATCATATGGTAACTCTTTGGTTCACGTTTTGAGGAACCAAGGACTGTTTTACAAAATGGCTGCATCACTTTTTATTCCTACTGGCAATATATGAGGGTTCCGTTCCCTCTACAGCCTCCATGTGGGAGTGAAGTGGTCTCATATTGTGGTTGTGCTGTGCATTTCCCTGAAGACTGATCAGGTTGAGCATGTTTTCCTGTGCTTACTGGTCATTTGTGCATCATATTCAGAGACATACTAATTTAGAACTACTGACTCTCAGAGGCATAACCATAACCTTATTAAACAGCCCTCCCCCAAAGGCAAGGCAGGTGGCCACTGTGCAGTTAGGGTCCCATCAGTGAGAAGCAGCTTTTCATAAAAGTCCTTGAGTGGAATGGGAGAAGGCTTGGATTCAGAATCAAGGTTCATGGCACTCTTTGATTACGTTGATATCCTCACAGTTTTCTTGAAGGAAAACCTAGGTCTTTGTGAGAACTAAGCCTTGCTTATCCTACTGTACTTGTTTGACATCACAGTAGCAACTTATGGTAGGACATTCAGAAGATTTTTCCTTCTAGAAAATTAGAGTGTAGTTGAGATAATCATGTCTGTTTCTAGGGCACAGCAAAGCCCAAAACTAACGTTCGTAAAAGGCTGCTGTGTGCCTAGCTGTTACTATTGGTAATACATTGCCATTACATTCTCACAGCCATAATCATTAGGCTGCTGTTATGAACTCTGTCTGACTGATAAGACTGAAACTCAGATAAGCAGTCTTTTTTTTTTTAAACCTTTATTTTGCTTTTAACTTTTACAGAGTTTTGTTGTTTACAGATATGTATGTTCTCAGATTAGTCATATGTATATGCCCCCCTTCCCACCTCTCCCAACCATCACACAGCACCCCTGAAAGATCCCCTTTTCTCACAGAGCAATGACTAGAGCTATTTTCTTCACTTATGATAGTACAGGCCTTCATGCCACTTCCTTTACACCTCCCACCTTCTGTTCCTTCCCCACAATGTCCATATGTCCACTGTCCATGTCTGTCTTTCCGTCACTTCACTGCATGTGCCATCGTCACCATCCTACTAGATTCCATATATATGTGCTAGTATATTGTACTTGTCCTTCTCTTTCTGACTGACTTCACTTTTGATGATACGTTCTAGATCCAGCCACCTCATTAGGGCTGATTCTTCTGCATTTCTCTTTACAGCTGTGTAGTATTCCATTGTATATATGTAGCAGAGCTTTTGGATCCATTCGTTCGTTGATGGCCTATCTAGGTTGCTTCCATGTTCTAGCTATTGTATAGAGAGCTGCAATGAACATTGGGGTACAGGTGCTTCTTTCAGATTTGATTACATCAGGGTATAAGCCTAAAAAACAGTCATTTTTAAAGGTCACCAATCCACTCAGGGATGGGAACTGAGGCACATCTGTCTGGCTGTGAATCTGGCCCTTCCCTTTGAATTTGCTGTTCCATGTGGTTCCACATTTTAGTTACTTTCTTTCCCTGAAACTATATTTAACTTTTGGCTGTACCAAAAGATAATGTAGTTGTGGCTGTTAAAATTTCTTTTAACTAGTGAGCACTATTAGGGAAAACCAATTCTTTGTTTGTAGGGGATAAATTTTGGCTTGGATATGTTTAGTCTAATATTTAGTTTTCATATTCATATTTTGCGCCCATATTTTTATTTTGACCAATTTCTCTACAAGTAATGGTGAGTTTAAGTGTGTTTCACAGTTCTGTTTTGGTTATGCTAAATCGGGTGAAATTTACATTTTGATTATTTTGATATTTAAATAGGAAATGTGAATAAAACAAGCCGAGTTAATGGAGACAGTCTGCTTTGCTCCTTTTCGTATTTACTGGGTCATGGTCTGTTTCTGATGAGATGAAAGACTGGATAATTTGAAAATTCTCATAGTACAAAAGAAAAACAGAAATGCTGATTTTAACATTT
The DNA here is from genome assembly GCA_022376925.1 of Tragulus kanchil. Lineage (NCBI taxonomy): Eukaryota > Metazoa > Chordata > Mammalia > Artiodactyla > Tragulidae > Tragulus > Tragulus kanchil. The sequence goes on along the minus strand of JAIOJX010000030.1, from coordinate 105,777,403 downwards.
AAAGAGAAATTGCGCACCGTCCCTAAGGACATGGGCTTCCTAAGCAATCTGGGTCTTCAGGCTTGAGAAGGAAGGAACTGGCTGCTTCTGCTCACTGATGACCCAGCTGTGTAGAAAATCACACTTCCTCTGTCTCCATTAGACTGTAAGTTCTTTAAGGAATAGGTTGTATGAATCCCTTAGACCTCCACAGCTTATTAGGGGTACACTAGGTGATCTGTTCAAATGATGGGGTGAATTAATGAATAGTTACTTTGTCTCCAGGTGATAGCAAGGGGACCAGATGACAAAAATGTGCACAGTTGCAGAGATAAACCCTATTTTCAGAAAGCCAAATAATTATAAAAAAGTAAAATTTTTGAAATTTAAAAATCTAGGCATAAAATAGTTACATGAGGTTATGGTGTTTAAAAAGCTTCCCTGTACATTTAAGCGTATTTTGACAGAATTTATAGTGAGAATGCCAGAATAATTAAAAAAAGTTCATTGGGGTACAGGTGCTTCTTTCAGATTTGATTACATCAGGGTATAAGCCTAAAAAACAGTCATTTTTAAAGGTCACCAATCCACTCAGGGATGGGAACTGAGGCACATCTGTCTGGCTGTGAATCTGGCCCTTCCCTTTGAATTTGCTGTTCCATGTGGTTCCACATTTTAGTTACTTTCTTTCCCTGAAACTATATTTAACTTTTGGCTGTACCAAAAGATAATGTAGTTGTGGCTGTTAAAATTTCTTTTAACTAGTGAGCACTATTAGGGAAAACCAATTCTTTGTTTGTAGGGGATAAATTTTGGCTTGGATATGTTTAGTCTAATATTTAGTTTTCATATTCATATTTTGCGCCCATATTTTTATTTTGACCAATTTCTCTACAAGTAATGGTGAGTTTAAGTGTGTTTCACAGTTCTGTTTTGGTTATGCTAAATCGGGTGAAATTTACATTTTGATTATTTTGATATTTAAATAGGAAATGTGAATAAAACAAGCCGAGTTAATGGAGACAGTCTGCTTTGCTCCTTTTCGTATTTACTGGGTCATGGTCTGTTTCTGATGAGATGAAAGACTGGATAATTTGAAAATTCTCATAGTACAAAAGAAAAACAGAAATGCTGATTTTAACATTTAAAGAGAAATTGCGCACCGTCCCTAAGGACATGGGCTTCCTAAGCAATCTGGGTCTTCAGGCTTGAGAAGGAAGGAACTGGCTGCTTCTGCTCACTGATGACCCAGCTGTGTAGAAAATCACACTTCCTCTGTCTCCATTAGACTGTAAGTTCTTTAAGGAATAGGTTGTATGAATCCCTTAGACCTCCACAGCTTATTAGGGGTACACTAGGTGATCTGTTCAAATGATGGGGTGAATTAATGAATAGTTACTTTGTCTCCAGGTGATAGCAAGGGGACCAGATGACAAAAATGTGCACAGTTGCAGAGATAAACCCTATTTTCAGAAAGCCAAATAATTATAAAAAAGTAAAATTTTTTTTGAAATTTAAAAATCTAGGCATAAAATAGTTACATGAGGTTATGGTGTTTAAAAACTAGCTTCCCCTGTACATTTAAGCGTATTTTGACAGAATTTATAGTGAGAATGCTGGGAATATTAAAACAGAAGTGTAACAGTCCCCTGGGAACTAAAGAACAATCAGGGTAAAAACGAGTTGAGATTATGCTGAGTTAACTAGAAAAGTGTAAGTGCTTGATTGACTCTGTTTATAGCTGGAAACCTGTAAGTTCAGTTGTTTTTAATCGGGGTACAGCTGCTCTACAGTGTTGTGCTGGTTTCTGCTGTATAACAGGTGAGTCAGTTCCATGCATACGTACGTCCCCTCCCTCCTGGACCTCCCGCCCAGCCCCGCCATCCCACCCAGCTAGCGCAGCACAGCTGTGGTTATGTTCTGAAGTGCTACACTCTAACATTCAGAAATTCTGGTACTGCTTCTCACCTTGCCTCGGCTGACGACGTTCTTCCAGGTAGATGTCTACCCTTGTACCACCATCCTATCAGAGCATTCTCAGGTGTTAGGAAGTGAAGACTGATGTGCCTTTCCATTTGGCATAACTGACTTTTCCTTTGGGGTTGAAGATGGACGATGAACTGATGCTGGCGCCAGGATTCGCAGCGCCGCCCAACCTGGATTACTCAGGCTACCACCAGTACATCGAAGAGATGCTTCCTCCAGAGAGCCCAGCGCTGTACGGTCTCCACCCAAATGCTGAAATCGAATTCCTGATGGCCACCTCCAGCGTGCTGTTCAGAACCTTGCTGGAGATGCAGCCCAGGGATGCAGTGGGCTGTGAGGAGCGGGGACAGTCCACGGAGGACAAGGTAGAGGGTCCCTCTTTCCTATTGGTGTGTATCCTGTACAGTGATACACACTAATGCGAGTACACAGCTCCGAGATTTGACCTTTGTGTGCACACATAACCACCAGCTGGATCAAAACACAGAGCGTTTCCAGCACTCCAGGACAGCCCTTCCGCTTCCTGATCAATATCGTCTCACCCTGGGCCAAAGCACCCCCTCTGCTTACCTCTCTCACCACTGATTAGCTTTCCCAGCATTTAAACTTCAAATGTTTGTGCTCAGACCGGATGTACTTGCTGACGTCCACTCCTCCTCCTCCACACTGTCCTTGTAAGACTCATCTCTGTTGGTGCATGGAGCAGTGGTTCATTTTCGCTAGTGTTCCACCACGGTGGTGGTGGCAGTTGAGTCACTCAGTCATGTCTGATTCTTTGCAATCCCGTGGACTGCAGCTGGCCAGGCCCCTCTGTCCATGGGATTCTCCAGGCAGGAATACTGGAGTGGGGTGCCATTTCCTCCTCCAGGGCATCTTCCTGACTCAGGGATCAAACCTGTGTCTCCTGCATCAGAGGCAGGTTCTTTACTGCTGAGCCACCAGGGAAACCCTGTATCTTACTATATAAATGTATAATTCTTCATTTATTCCTGTCGTGAGGGATGGGTGTTTTTTTGTAGCTGTTTTTTCCTATTATGACTATCAGAGTCATGGCCACTTGTATAATACATCTTTTGTCAGGAGACAAAGGTAATGCCCAGAGGTGCCCGCTCCTAATACTCATTCATTTATAGCCAGAAGACAACTGCTGGCGCAAAGGCTGAACGTTCAGCTTCAGTAGACACTCCAAAACCATCTCCTAGCATGGTTGTACCTCCCCCGAGCAGTGTGTCCGATGAATTCTGGTTGCTCCTGCTCCTTGGGGGTCTTCTACGGAGTCATGGTATTTCATTTTGTTTTAAGGTTGTTTTCCCTCTGTTAAGGAGTAATATTGAGCACTTTCCCCATATGCTTATGGCCCTCTGGATATGTCATGTGATGTACCTATTCTATTGGTACAATTTCTAATTTGGTTGTCAGTTTTTCTCTTCATGATTTGTATAAACTCTTTATTCTATATATGTGTCCTTTGTTAGGAATGTGTATTGCACATTTCTTCTTCAAATGTGTCACTTGTCTTCCATTCAGTTTGGCTTTGGCTCTGTTGTTTTATTAGTGTCTTTTTTCACCATTTCTTGGGAAGTTAGCCTTATTCTTTGAAGGTATTTATTGCCACTGAAAAAGGGCGATGAGAAATGGACATCATATCATTTTTTTACCTTTAAAGTCTTGTTTCTCATTAATTAACAACCTGAATAGTTTATTTTTCCCCAGTAAGTTAACCTTTATTTCTTTCAAAATTACCAATCAAGCATTCAGTTTGTGGGAACACAGTACACATCACATGTAATTATAGAGAGGTCCCAGGAACTTGCCATATTATTCTTGAAATTTTTCAGTTATTTCTTGAAATAAAGCTGTTCATTGAGGCACTTTGTAATTTAGAAGTTTTAGAATTTGTTGAAACATATTTTATCCTATAAACTAAAATCTTCCCATTCTTACCATGAATGTTAGATTTTTTAAAAAGTGGAACAAGGGGAAAATTCATCCATTTTTTTCTGTAGCGTGAATAGAAGTGGAGGTGAGGCGGGTGAGGTCTTCATCTTCTCCTGGGACTTCAGTCTTTCCAATAAGGAAGCTGATCGTTAAACTAGAAAATGCAAAACAAGTTGAAGATGCCTCAGCATCTCCTCTCGGCACACCCCCTGTTCCAGCAGCACCCCTAGGTGCGGTCTCCATATACCAGGTGCTTCATGAATGTGCCCTCCCATCCCCAAGAGCTCTGAGTAGTTAGCAGCCTCTCTGTTTCAGAGATAAGCTAAGGTGTTGTGCCAAGGCCAGAGAGCTAGGGCGGCCACTGAAGGCAACCAAACTCTAGCTGAGTCCCAAGGCCATCCTTTCAGCCAACTTCTCTACTACGCCGCGTGTCACTCTCTGCTGCAGCTGTAAATGAGCTCAAGACTTCAGGATCTGACAAATGACCTGCCAGGGCGCTAAAGCAGTGTGCCAGCCCTGGGCCATAATCTGAGAAATCAAGGAGAGGGAAAGCTGCCTGAGGCTGAAGACAGGCAGTATCTTCCAGTCTTCTGTCATTTTCAGGGATCTTTTGGTTTTCTCAGCTCTGTGAAACTGCTACTCTGCTCCCGTCCTGGGAGTTAGGAGGTATCTTTCAAACTCATTAGCAAGCATCTTTGAGGGTTGTGGGATATAGTCTTAAACATAAAAACATAGAGGATATATCATTACCATGAACAAAAATGACACAGAAAGGAGCTGAATCTTTGTGTTTGTTAACAATTGAGGTGAAGAATGTCGTGGATGACATTTTGGAGAAACTTCCAGAGGAGTTCATCATGGCAGAGATAATGCAAAGAAACCCAAGCAGAAGCCCCTATGCCCTTGTCTGCTTCCAAGAATGTGAGAGGATGAATATTCTCCTTCGGGAAATCCGCGTGTCACTTCAACAATTAGACCTTGGATTGAAGGTGAGTTTAAAAGGAGGACTACAGCACACTCGGCCACATTAAGAGACACTCAGTCAGTGGCGCCTCTTCTCCTGCCAGGGGGAGCTGATGCTGTCTCCTGAGATGGAAGCCCAGAAGACGGCAGTGAGTTACGACGCAGTGCCGGAAACCTGGAGCAGGCTGGCTTATCCCTCCACGTACGGGCTGGCCCAGTGGTAAGCACTGCACTCCGCCCCGTAGGAGCCCTCCATATGGCGCTTTGCGAGCATATTCCGCCTTGACTACCACCTGGTTCACTTGCATCTCCTTGGAGTGTTGCTTCAGAGGAAAAATCAAGTGAGAGTCATTCCAAGACTCAGACTCCGCTTCCCACTGAGTAGCTGTCTGATCTGGGACAGAATACCTGACCTGTTTCAGTTTATCCTCTGAAAAATGTGGGTAAGAGAACTTCCTCACTGAGCTGTTAGGATTTAAATGGCCATGGAGGCACCGTAGGTTACCCTCGCGTTTTACCCGTAGTTTAAACAGCAGTGGTAACTCAGGCCATTTCACAGCCAACTTTCACATTGGTAAAGAGTAGCTCAGACTGCCTTTGCCGTGTGGGTAGGGCTGCAAGGACGCACCGCAGAGCCAGAGGCAGAAATGCACAGCTCCCTGGAGGCTGCGCTGTCCTCAGCCATGGCTCAGCCTCACAAGGCAGCACAGAAAGTTCCCGGAGGCTGGCTCCATGCCGGGTCGCTCCACGTGGACATTGTCCTCATTTTCCTAATTGTTTCTTCCATGAACCAGAGTGCTACTCTGACCCTTAAACTGAAAGGTCCTGTTAGAATTCCAATGGCTGCACATCAGAAGTGTCCCCCAGGGACCCAGGTGTTGCTTGCACAGTGAGGGTTGTGGGATATAGTCTTAAACATAAAAACATAGAGGATATATAAAGAAAAGCCCGCTTGGAACAATTGAGGTGAAGAATGTCGGATGACATTTTGGAGAAACTTCCAGAGGAGTTCATCATGGCAGAGATAATGCAAAGAAACCCAAGCAGAAGCCCCTATGCCCTTGTCTGCTTCCAAGAATGTGAGAGGATGAATATTCTCCTTCGGGAAATCCGCGTGTCACTTCAACAATTAGACCTTGGATTGAAGGTGAGTTTAAAAGGAGGACTACAGCACACTCGGCCACATTAAGAGACACTCAGTCAGTGGCGCCTCTTCTCCTGCCAGGGGGAGCTGATGCTGTCTCCTGAGATGGAAGCCCAGAAGACGGCAGTGAGTTACGACGCAGTGCCGGAAACCTGGAGCAGGCTGGCTTATCCCTCCACGTACGGGCTGGCCCAGTGGTAAGCACTGCACTCCGCCCCGTAGGAGCCCTCCATATGGCGCTTTGCGAGCATATTCCGCCTTGACTACCACCTGGTTCACTTGCATCTCCTTGGAGTGTTGCTTCAGAGGAAAAATCAAGTGAGAGTCATTCCAAGACTCAGACTCCGCTTCCCACTGAGTAGCTGTCTGATCTGGGACAGAATACCTGACCTGTTTCAGTTTATCCTCTGAAAAATGTGGGTAAGAGAACTTCCTCACTGAGCTGTTAGGATTTAAATGGCCATGGGAGGCACCGTAGGTTACCCTCGCGTTTTACCCGTAGTTTAAACAGCAGTGGTAACTCAGGCCATTTCACAGCCAACTTTCACATTGGTAAAGAGTAGCTCAGACTGCCTTTGCCGTGTGGGTAGGGCTGCAAGGACGCACCGCAGAGCCAGAGGCAGAAATGCACAGCTCCCTGGAGGCTGCGCTGTCCTCAGCCATGGCTCAGCCTCACAAGGCAGCACAGAAAGTTCCCGGAGGCTGGCTCCATGCCGGGTCGCTCCACGTGGACATTGTCCTCATTTTCCTAATTGTTTCTTCCATGAACCAGAGTGCTACTCTGACCCTTAAACTGAAAGGTCCTGTTAGAATTCCAATGGCTGCACATCAGAAGTGTCCCCCAGGGACCCAGGTGTTGCTTGGGGGTAAACACGGTGGAAGGTGCCGTGGCCTGCCACAGGCAGCAGCAAGGCAGCGCACGGAGGAGGGCACAGCCTCTCACCGGGCTCCTGTTAATCTCTGAATATCTGAAGGCCGACTCCTACTTCCAGTCAAAAATGATTTGTACATGGGCTTCCCTGTTGGTCCAGTGGGTAAGGACACTGCCTTGCAGTGCAAGGGGCACCAGTTCAATCCCTGGCCTGGGAAAATCCCATGTGCCGCAGAGCGGCTGGACCGATGTGTCCAATCACCGAGCCAGAGCTCTGGAACGAGAGAGGCCACTGCGATGAGAGAGATGGATGAAAATAGATAAATGAAAGACCAATAGAAGTGCCCCCTCCAAATAAAACAAAAAAATAATTTGTATCTATACTTAAATTTTATATGACTGACAATTTAGACTTGTTTTTACCATCTTATCTTTTGATTTCTACTTTCTGTATATTTTTTAGCCCCCTCCTTTCCAAACTGTTGTGTTTTCTGTGAGTTTGTTTTCTTTGTCCTCTGTGTATCCCTGGGCGGTTCCTGTTATTTTACGAAGACCTGTCATTGTAAGACACACTTCTGATTTTTCTAACACAGTGTAACAGCCACACTTTTTCCTTTAGACATTTTAACTTCTTTCTGGTCAGGAAATACAGTTAAACTTATAGTGAAGCTTTTTTAAACCACATTATTTTTCTCAGTTTTGTTTTATAGTCAGTAATTATTCTTGCTTAGTAACATGTCAATTTCTCTGTTCATGGTCATTTCTCCCGTGCTTTAATTTCCAAATAAACACTCCTAATCCCTGTGACTGAGGCAGAACTGTTTCTGCTATGTCTACGGAAGATTTCATGTTTATTCCAAGACAGTCCAAGTTTTAAGTCTTTTATATAAGAGACTTATAGGTAAGTAATTTGTATACATGACAAATACAAGTAAAACCATTTAAGCTTCTGTCATGAGATTCTGTAATTTTAAGACAAAAAGGCCTTTGAAGTTTTTTTTTTTTTTTTAATGTGTGGACTTTTCATTGCAGTGGTTTCTCATGTTGGGGAGCACTGGCCCTCAGGCACGTGGGCTTCAGTGGATGCAGCACACCAGCTTAGTTGCTGTGCAGTATGTGGGATCTTCCCAGACCAGGGATCGAACCCTCGTCTCCTGCATTGGCAGGCAGATTCTTTACCACTGAGCCACTAGGGAAGCCCCCTTTGAAGGCTTATTTCTGCTGCTGACACACTGTCCCTTGGGGACCTTTTCAGGATATGTAGAGTCATGACCTGTGGTGAGTTTGAGGCTTGTTTGAGAAGATGCAGTTACAAAGCTGCAGTGGTATGGAATACAGATTATTCAGAAAGATGTTAGAAGTATAATGTGATGATTTACCTTATCCATGTCACCTGCAGAGAGCTGTTATGGCTCAGCTACTGTGCACTTTCCAAAGTAATGTCAGATGACCAAGGTGAAAACCCAGCCACCTGCTTTTTCCCTCCCCACGGGGTGCATGTCTGGAGACCGTGCCATCACCACAGACGCAGTGAGAACTGCCCTCTGGAGTCCAGCCCCTGAAGGCGTGCTCCTGGGAAGTCATGTGTGCAAAACTTTGGTGTTTCTGTTTGTCTTTATTTCCCTTCCTCATCTTTTATGTGTTTGGCATGGGGTCCTATTAAAAGTAAGCCCCTTTGCAGTTGGCATAAACTCAGGGTGCAGTGGCCATACTGGGGTTGTTGTAGGTAGCACTGAAGAAGGCAGAGAGGAGAGGAAAGAAACTGGGCCTGGGGTGCTGTGAGCTGCTGCATCAAGCTTGACTTGAGTCAGCCTCTCTGGAACCTCCAGTCGTAGAAGGCAGAGATGCCAGTCCTCATCCCTGCGGCCACAGCCGACCAGCAGCCCGGCTGCCGTGGCTTCCGCAGATGGCTGTCCAGGCTCCTCTCTCCACTGGGAGAAAGCATGAGGAACACAGCAGGCTTTCAGGTCTGTGGCAGGAAGGAGACGGTGCTGTGTCCAATTACTCTCTACTGCCCTCTTACCCTTTATTAATACTTTACCCAGATGTGGAATTCTGGATAATGATCATTTTCTCTCCAGAGAAAATGATCATTTTCTCTCCTCTGTGGTAACAGCATTGTCTTCTGGCACTTAGTGTGGCTGGTGAGCCTTTTCACAAATACCTGTCGTTCCTTCACGGCTAAGTTATTCTCTCTGGGAAGTTTGTAAGAGTTTTCTCTCCACCCTTAATGGATTAATGCTCTGTAATTTTCACTGCTATATTTAGGTGTGGTCTCTTAAAATGCACCTTACTTGATACTGTGTGCTGTTATAAATGTAAGTCCACAGTTCCTACCACTCTAAAATTCTTAGCCCTTTAAAAAACACACTTTGTATTGTGGCAAAAATCACCTGATATAAAACTTACTATTTTAAGCATATTTACCGGTGTGGCCCAGTGGCCCAGAACACATTCACACTGCTGTACGCCTCTCACCACCATCCATCTCCCAAATTTTTCATCCTAAACTGAAACTCTGTCCCCATCACACACTCCCCGCCACCCCTCCCACTATCTACCAGTGCACTTTCTGACTCTGAATTTGACTATTTGAAGTACCTTGTATATGTAGACTCAAACTGTATTTGTGTGTGCCAAATATATATATTGGAATGCATTTTTAAGGTTAACTTAATGTACGTCCTGGAGGTCGCACCTCCTCCTCTCGCCGCGCCCGTGCTCCACAGTGGGCCTCACCAGCCGCCGCCTTCACAGCCGGGGCGTGCACCCGCCCCCTTGCTGTCCATGTGTTTACTCTCCCTGTCATCTGTGCGTCTTGTGTCTTAGCCCTTCTTTCTCCAAATAGTGGCTTCTCTTCCTCTGCCTCGACTCTCATACATGTTCACATTCTCTCATGTGTCTGGCTGTTATTTCTAGCTTATCTTCATTATATCTTTGTCTCCTATACTCTATGTCTCCTCTTTCTCCCCTAAATTTAAAAAACTGCACTGTCCAAAATCAGTATTTAGTTTCACGTTGCTTATTTTGAAGGGAGGGAAAAGTACTTGCCCGAGTTCCCTAAAGTTTAAAATCCTATTTCAGACTCCTCCTATTTTGTGTGTGTATTGAGGTGGGGGGAGGGAGTTTCTCTACCTTCCTATCGCTTGGATTTGGGTGGTTTTTTTCATGCTGTACAATCAGTTGTCTTTATTCTCAAGTTACAGTCTCGCTGGTTATAAATATAATTTAACCCATTCATTGTCAGAGGACTTCGTAGGTATGATTCTGTCCTCTGATCAAATGCTGCTGTGTAGGTGTCTAAAGCTAACATAACTTTTTTCCCTTTATAAAAAGACTTGACGTTTTTTTCTTGGCTGTCTTTGGCCATCCAGGGGATTCTCTATCTTCAGTCTGTATCTTAGTATTGATTATGTGTCTTATTTTCTTAAAATGTACATCCTTGATTGTGATTCAGATTTGCAACTTAGGAAAATTCAAATTTTCTAGGGGTGTAGTAGTGACTGTGTTGTTTCAGCATTCATCTTACTTTCACTTCAGCTCTTTAACTCCTTAGTTCCATTTCGCTTTGCTTATTCTGCCTTGTGCTGCTTAGCCTGTTTTCCTTTCTGTAATTGTCTTGAGATTTTCCAAGGTCATGTCCTCACTCTTCCCACCTCATCACCTGACCTCATTCCTGTGGTACGCTCGCTGCACTAGGAAGGCGTGCTGCTGCACGTTTACCCTCTCTGACAGCTTGAGATGTCACCTTTCCTTTCCTGTTCCTTACCTTTCTTCTCTGTGGGAGCTGTCTACAAGTATGTTCTCCCTAAACCAGCTATCTGGAAGAATTTAATGTGGGGCAGGGCCATGCTCTAAGCTGGTGGGAATTGTCTTTGTGCGCCACGTGGACACTTATGCCTTTCCTCCAGGTGCAGGTCAGCGGGGATGGTCCTCATTCAGCCTGCTGCCTCTGCAGCTGTGAACCCGTCCGGGCACCAGAAAGGGGCTGGGGTGGGCCTCACCCTGAGGACTGTCCCCACAGGTGTTCATGCTGGGCTCTCCTCTCTGCGCTCCATCGCCTACTCTTGATACATGTCCCCCGTTTTCAGCAGCCCTTTCAAGGCTTCTCCTAATTTCATGAAAAAAACTCATCTTCCTCATTCTCTGTGGGCTGGCTTCCTCTCAGGTATGTTAGATACTTGCTACCTCACACAGCGGACAGGACAAGAGAACCTGTGTAACATCAGCAGTTGCTCAGACCACAGGCCAAGGATGGCTGGGGGTGGTCGGTTCTTACCAGCCTTTCCTTCCCCACTCTCAGGTGGCCACTGCTGCCGGGAGGCCGGTCACATCCTCCTGCCCCTGCGGGCAGCCCTGCCGCACACCCCCCTCTGAGCCTCCCCTCCCTCGCTCACACACAGTCACCCGTGCAGTCACCTGTCCCTGGGAGGATCTGAACAAAACAGTGGCTGAAAAAATGGAGGTGAGTGTCCCACACTTCCCAGTAGAGGCACAAGTGATTCTCAAAGTCATCAGGTAACAGCTTAACTGGTTACCAGCTCTACCAATTATCTCCCCAGAATCTTGGTGGAAAATCAGTACTGAAAAGTGAGTTTGTTTCTGCCTACTTTCTGTTCTCCAGGTTTAACGACCTCCTCTTGCGATGCCGGGAACTGGACACCTGGACACAAGATCTGGCCCTCCCCGCTGTGGTGTGGCTTTCTGGCTTGTTCAACCCTCAGTCCTTCCTAACAGGTAAGACCGGGGGCAGGGTGGCCCCTGGAGCTGGCAGAGCCACGCCCCGAGCAGAACCCCAGCCTCCCGTCTCCGGAGCTGCTCCCCCTGCCCTGCTGACGCGTCCTCCCGCAGCGGCCACTGCTGAGGCACCGGGGGGCCAGGTGGGGTGGGGGTCGCCCGGCACTGTTCTGTCAGGTCCCACAGTCTCTCACATAGCCGCACTGGGCCAAAAAGCAGACCACCCAGTCGTCACCACACGAGCGTGGGGAGGTGGTCCTGCAGGGCTTCGTTCCTACCCTTGCTCTAGTGCAGCCTGGGGCTCACCTCACGTGGACGCTCGGCTCACTGCTGGCTCTGGGGGATCTTAGGTACAGGACTTCTTCCTACTCAACTCCTGTCCCGCCTCTCCCCAAAGCAATCATGCAGACCTCGGCTCGAAAGAACGAATGGCCCTTGGACAAAATGTGCTTGACCATCGACGTTACCAAAAAAGCCAAGGAGGACTATGGGCACGCCCCCAGGGAAGGCGCGTACCTCCACGGGCTCCTCCTGGAAGGTGAGCGCCCCAGCGGGCAGCTCAGCGTGCTGACCGCTCTCCTCCCTCCCCTCTGGACCAAGCTGCGCCCTGTGCTCATTCCATTTCTCAGCACACACTCACGCTAGTGCCTCCTGCCCTCACTTCTGGCTTTCAGTTTAAACGCTAGCATGTGTGTCCAAGAGGAGCCCAGTTTGAAGGTAAGGACTGCTGCCACTTAGACACACACTGAATTTACCTCGTTTTTTAATCAATGCAAAATCTTTCATCTTCTTTCTAAAAACTGTCAGTAACTTCAGTCCTACAGTAAAACCCCAGGCTTCTCTAAGCCTTTAAGATGCTCCTGAGTATGACTCTCTGGGGCGGGGTAGAAGCGGGCTATTTTTCAGCCTCCACTGAGACCCCCTCGGTTGAATCTTGGTGGAAAATCAGTACTGAAAAGTGAGTTTGTTTCTGCCTACTTTCTGTTCTCCAGGTTTAACGACCTCCTCTTGCGATGCCGGGAACTGGACACCTGGACACAAGATCTGGCCCTCCCCGCTGTGGTGTGGCTTTCTGGCTTGTTCAACCCTCAGTCCTTCCTAACAGGTAAGACCGGGGGCAGGGTGGCCCCTGGAGCTGGCAGAGCCACGCCCCGAGCAGAACCCCAGCCTCCCGTCTCCGGAGCTGCTCCCCCTGCCCTGCTGACGCGTCCTCCCGCAGCGGCCACTGCTGAGGCACCGGGGGGCCAGGTGGGGTGGGGGTCGCCCGGCACTGTTCTGTCAGGTCCCACAGTCTCTCACATAGCCGCACTGGGCCAAAAAGCAGACCACCCAGTCGTCACCACACGAGCGTGGGGAGGTGGTCCTGCAGGGCTTCGTTCCTACCCTTGCTCTAGTGCAGCCTGGGGCTCACCTCACGTGGACGCTCGGCTCACTGCTGGCTCTGGGGGATCTTAGGTACAGGACTTCTTCCTACTCAACTCCTGTCCCGCCTCTCCCCAAAGCAATCATGCAGACCTCGGCTCGAAAGAACGAATGGCCCTTGGACAAAATGTGCTTGACCATCGACGTTACCAAAAAAGCCAAGGAGGACTATGGGCACGCCCCCAGGGAAGGCGCGTACCTCCACGGGCTCCTCCTGGAAGGTGAGCGCCCCAGCGGGCAGCTCAGCGTGCTGACCGCTCTCCTCCCTCCCCTCTGGACCAAGCTGCGCCCTGTGCTCATTCCATTTCTCAGCACACACTCACGCTAGTGCCTCCTGCCCTCACTTCTGGCTTTCAGTTTAAACGCTAGCATGTGTGTCCAAGAGGAGCCCAGTTTGAAGGTAAGGACTGCTGCCACTTAGACACACACTGAATTTACCTCGTTTTTTAATCAATGCAAAATCTTTCATCTTCTTTCTAAAAACTGTCAGTAACTTCAGTCCTACAGTAAAACCCCAGGCTTCTCTAAGCCTTTAAGATGCTCCTGAGTATGACTCTCTGGGGGACGGGGTAGAAGACGGGCTATTTTTCAGCCTCACTCACCCTTTGTTATCTTGGAGAAGGATTCCTCTTCTCCTCTCGGGTTCCTGGAGAAAGTATTTTCAGGTCTCCGCCCAGATACTACTTTCCATTTTACAGCTCCGGCCACAAGGTCAGACCTTTACACAGGGGGCCTGAGCATGGACTGAGAGAAGAAGGGACAGTGGGGAGGGAAGGTGGTGAATGGACATTGCTATACCGTCCGTAAGTATGTGGACAAAGGACAAACTAGCTGTAAGTGTTACACTGTTTGAATTCAAATAATTGAGTGGGTTGTTCACAGGTAAATTCAGGCATCAGCCCAAGTCTATGCTTTGGAGTAGGAAATGGCAACCCACTCCAGTATTCCTGGCCGGGAGCATCCCCGTAGGCAGAGAAACCTGGTGGGCTCCAGTCTTCGGAGCCACAAGGAGCCTGGGCAACAGGTCGTTAAGCTCCCTCCCTCCTCGCAGCAAGAGGCCATGATAAGCAGCAAAGGGACACAGCCGGAACGTTTATTGTCTCCAGCAGCTCGAGGAGCAGCCCCCCGGGGCGTGCTGTAACCCGTCTCTCCCGCAGGGGCCAGGTGGGACAGCCAGTCAGGAACCATCGTGGACGCCCGCCTCAAGGAGGTAAGGTCGCTGATGCCAGTCATCTTTGCAAAAGCCGTGCCCACGGACAGACAGAAAACCAGACACACCTACGAGTGTCCTGTGTACAAAACCAAAGTGAGGGGCCCCCACTACGTCTGGACCTTCAGGCTGAAGAGCAAAGAGAAGACGGCCAAGTGGGTCCTGGCGGGCGTGGCTCTGCTGCTGGAAGCCTGACGGGGCCTGCGCGGCCGGAACACCACCCGGGCGCCCGCCGCGGTGCCCGGCACTGTCCTCTGTTCTAGTGGGAGGCACCACAGGTTCCGGCTTGTGTAACTTGTAAGTAATTTAAATGTGCATTAATATTTTAAAAAACACCATCCTTGTAAAGCAGAGCAGAGGTGAACAAAAAGAAGCAAATGTAGAAAAACAGGAAACCTATCAACCTCTCATTTCTCCAGAACCCTCGTCCTGTAACACAAGTAAGAACAGTGCAGCTCACGTTTCACCAAACTCCTGAGTATGACTCTCTGGGCGGGTAGAAGGGCTATTTTTCAGCCTCACTCACCCTTTGTTATCTTGGAGAAGGATTCCTCTTCTCCTCTCGGGTTCCTGGAGAAAGTATTTTCAGGTCTCCGCCCAGATACTACTTTCCATTTTACAGCTCCGGCCACAAGGTCAGACCTTTACACAGGGGGCCTGAGCATGGACTGAGAGAAGAAGGGACAGTGGGGAGGGAAGGTGGTGAATGGACATTGCTATACCGTCCGTAAGTATGTGGACAAAGGACAAACTAGCTGTAAGTGTTACACTGTTTGAATTCAAATAATTGAGTGGGTTGTTCACAGGTAAATTCAGGCATCAGCCCAAGTCTATGCTTTGGAGTAGGAAATGGCAACCCACTCCAGTATTCCTGGCCGGGAGCATCCCCGTAGGCAGAGAAACCTGGTGGGCTCCAGTCTTCGGAGCCACAAGGAGCCTGGGCAACAGGTCGTTAAGCTCCCTCCCTCCTCGCAGCAAGAGGCCATGATAAGCAGCAAAGGGACACAGCCGGAACGTTTATTGTCTCCAGCAGCTCGAGGAGCAGCCCCCCGGGGCGTGCTGTAACCCGTCTCTCCCGCAGGGGCCAGGTGGGACAGCCAGTCAGGAACCATCGTGGACGCCCGCCTCAAGGAGGTAAGGTCGCTGATGCCAGTCATCTTTGCAAAAGCCGTGCCCACGGACAGACAGAAAACCAGACACACCTACGAGTGTCCTGTGTACAAAACCAAAGTGAGGGGCCCCCACTACGTCTGGACCTTCAGGCTGAAGAGCAAAGAGAAGACGGCCAAGTGGGTCCTGGCGGGCGTGGCTCTGCTGCTGGAAGCCTGACGGGGCCTGCGCGGCCGGAACACCACCCGGGCGCCCGCCGCGGTGCCCGGCACTGTCCTCTGTTCTAGTGGGAGGCACCACAGGTTCCGGCTTGTGTAACTTGTAAGTAATTTAAATGTGCATTAATATTTTAAAAAACACCATCCTTGTAAAGCAGAGCAGAGGTGAACAAAAAGAAGCAAATGTAGAAAAAACAGGGAAACCTATCAACCTCTCATTTCTCCAGAACCCCTCGTCCTGTAACACAAGTAAGAACAGTGCAGCTCACGTTTCACCAAAGCTCCCCTCAACCTCCAGCGTGATACAGCTGCAAGTCTCCTGGTCCATACATGGGAGTGTAGTTTTCGAAGAAAAATCTCTAAAAATTTGCCCTTATTTTCTTTTAAAATATAGAAGCCACCGGCCCCAGGCAGTCGCCCTCCAGTGTTGATAATGTGACAATCTACTTTTGGTTCAAGTTTTAACAAAACTAAAACTCTAGTTCTGCGGTTAATTGCACTTTGTAACTTAGAGGAACATTCTTCAGTGTAAATGTCCAGCAACCCAGAGCAGCTTCTACTACTCAAGGGGGTGCAGCCCCTGGCGCGCTGTGGCCTCCGGTCACTGTCTGTGCTCCTCCGGGACGGACCTGGCACTTCATTCCACTCCTTTAACTGGTTTTTAATCGTCTGCAGATGTTTTTAACAATTCAACATAGAAACAGGCCTGTGTATACATGCATATAGATTCCTCTCTTCTTGAGAAATTTTTTGAGGCATATAAACAATCTTTAAACAAAAAATAGTATTTAGTTCTACAAAAAGAATTTCTGTATAAAACACAACCCTTAAGTCGTATAGCTGGCAGGGTTGCGAAGGGGATATACATGTGACTGATCTGGGAACATGCATGTCTGTAAACAACAAAACTCTGTAAAAGTTAAAAGTAAAATAAAGGTTTAAAAAAAAAAATAAAAAGTCGTAGGCACAGATGGTATGTCTTGTCGGAGTGCTCACGGTGAGTGGGCTGGCTCTTCTTTCTCTTAATTGTCTTCTACCAGCTGCTTCTGTAAGCTGAGAAGAAACAGGAAGCATTAGGGGGAGGAGGCAGACCCACAGCAGCACCCCAGGGCAGAGGCCCAGCCCTCCCAGGGCACCGCGCCCGAACTGTCTCCAGACACAAGGTCAGGCTTCACCCCTCCTGCTGCCCGAGTAGGACAGGCTGCTGCCGGCTGGCCCAGGGGGTCTCACCTCACCCCCACATCCCTAAGCGCCTCCCTCTGGAGGTTAGGGCAAATGTAGAAAAACGGGAAACCTATCAACCTCTCATTTCTCCAGAACCCCTCGTCCTGTAACACAAGTAAGAACAGTGCAGCTCACGTTTCACCAAAGCTCCCCTCAACCTCCAGCGTGATACAGCTGCAAGTCTCCTGGTCCATACATGGGAGTGTAGTTTTCAAGAAAAATCTCTAAAATTTGCCCTTATTTTCTTTTAAAATATAGAAGCCACCGGCCCCAGGCAGTCGCCCTCCAGTGTTGATAATGTGACAATCTACTTTTGGTTCAAGTTTTAACAAAACTAAAACTCTAGTTCTGCGGTTAATTGCACTTTGTAACTTAGAGGAACATTCTTCAGTGTAAATGTCCAGCAACCCAGAGCAGCTTCTACTACTCAAGGGGGTGCAGCCCCTGGCGCGCTGTGGCCTCCGGTCACTGTCTGTGCTCCTCCGGGACGGACCTGGCACTTCATTCCACTCCTTTAACTGGTTTTTAATCGTCTGCAGATGTTTTTAACAATTCAACATAGAAACAGGCCTGTGTATACATGCATATAGATTCCTCTCTTCTTGAGAAATTTTTTGAGGCATATAAACAATCTTTAAACAAAAAATAGTATTTAGTTCTACAAAAAGAATTTCTGTATAAAAACACAACCCTTAAGTCGTATAGCTGGCAGGGTTGCGAAGGGGGGGATATACATGTGACTGATCTGGGAACATGCATGTCTGTAAACAACAAAACTCTGTAAAAGTTAAAAGTAAAATAAAGGTTTAAAAAAAAAAATAAAAAGTCGTAGGCACAGATGGTATGTCTTGTCGGAGTGCTCACGGTGAGTGGGCTGGCTCTTCTTTCTCTTAATTGTCTTCTACCAGCTGCTTCTGTAAGCTGAGAAGAAACAGGAAGCATTAGGGGGAGGAGGCAGACCCACAGCAGCACCCCAGGGCAGAGGCCCAGCCCTCCCAGGGCACCGCGCCCGAACTGTCTCCAGACACAAGGTCAGGCTTCACCCCTCCTGCTGCCCGAGTAGGACAGGCTGCTGCCGGCTGGCCCAGGGGGTCTCACCTCACCCCCACATCCCTAAGCGCCTCCCCTCTGGAGGGTTAGGGCTGCCTCTGGCTTTCCCTCCCTGCTTTGGAGACTCTTAGTATGTGACACAAGGAGGGGAGTGTCCTGACGGGGGAACCACCAGTGCTGCACATTCCCGACAGATCCAGCACACCGGGCACTGGAGGTGGCTTCTAAGAATCGGGCTGAGATAAGGCATCCCGAGGCTCACCTTGACAGTCTCCTCTCACCTCCCCCCGGGGCGTCGCACTCTCTGTTCTGCTGTGCGAGGCTCACCTCTCCAGGTACTCCTTCACGTTGTTGTAACCGTAGAACTTGGCCAGGTGAATAAGGATGCCCGTGGCGCAGCGGCCGTCCCGCTTCCGGCAGTAACTGCAGTTGCAGATGCCCCGGCAGGGAGGGCAGACCCAGGCCTGGGGAGCAGAGGCGGCCGCGATGCCCTGTGAGTGACAGGACGAGGCTCTGCCCCCTTGGCCCGGCCACCAATGTCTCCTTCCTCTCTGTTTCAAAAAGGCCCAAGAAGTCGGCCCTGCTTTTGAGGGCAGGCTTTCTCAGCTCCCTTCACCAGAGAAGCAGCTCACATTCGTCTGCACAGTGAGGACGGTCTACTTACCCCAGTGATGGCTGCGTAGCAGGTCCTGCCTGCCATGCACAGACTCTGCAGCCAGATGCCCAGGTTCGAGGGCGTGCCCACTAACAGTGCACAATGTATCATCTTATTTACAGAGGCCAAGCAGTGGGGAGGTTATACACCTGCCCTCACAAGGTTAAAAGAACAGCATAAGTAAACTCCACTGACACGAAATCTTAGAGCTGGGCAGGGCATGCGGCGCCCGGCCCAGGCAGAGGACACTGCCGGAGAGGGGCAGGGGCCCCGCACCGACCACAACTCTGAGCGAGCTGGGCCCGACCTGGAAAGTGAAGTGCTCTCTTCTGTGTGTAGGTCAGCGGGCTCTTTCTAGAAGAAACAGGAAGCATTAGGGGGAGGAGGCAGACCCACAGCAGCACCCCAGGGCAGAGGCCCAGCCCTCCCAGGGCACCGCGCCCGAACTGTCTCCAGACACAAGGTCAGGCTTCACCCCTCCTGCTGCCCGAGTAGGACAGGCTGCTGCCGGCTGGCCCAGGGGGTCTCACCTCACCCCCACATCCCTAAGCGCCTCCCCTCTGGAGGGTTAGGGCTGCCTCTGGCTTTCCCTCCCTGCTTTGGAGACTCTTAGTATGTGACACAAGGAGGGGAGTGTCCTGACGGGGGAACCACCAGTGCTGCACATTCCCGACAGATCCAGCACACCGGGCACTGGAGGTGGCTTCTAAGAATCGGGCTGAGATAAGGCATCCCGAGGCTCACCTTGACAGTCTCCTCTCACCTCCCCCCGGGGCGTCGCACTCTCTGTTCTGCTGTGCGAGGCTCACCTCTCCAGGTACTCCTTCACGTTGTTGTAACCGTAGAACTTGGCCAGGTGAATAAGGATGCCCGTGGCGCAGCGGCCGTCCCGCTTCCGGCAGTAACTGCAGTTGCAGATGCCCCGGCAGGGAGGGCAGACCCAGGCCTGGGGAGCAGAGGCGGCCGCGATGCCCTGTGAGTGACAGGACGAGGCTCTGCCCCCTTGGCCCGGCCACCAATGTCTCCTTCCTCTCTGTTTCAAAAAGGCCCAAGAAGTCGGCCCTGCTTTTGAGGGCAGGCTTTCTCAGCTCCCTTCACCAGAGAAGCAGCTCACATTCGTCTGCACAGTGAGGACGGTCTACTTACCCCAGTGATGGCTGCGTAGCAGGTCCTGCCTGCCATGCACAGACTCTGCAGCCAGATGCCCAGGTTCGAGGGCGTGCCCACTAACAGTGCACAATGTATCATCTTATTTACAGAGGCCAAGCAGTGGGGAGGTTATACACCTGCCCTCACAAGGTTAAAAGAACAGCATAAGTAAACTCCACTGACACGAAATCTTAGAGCTGGGCAGGGCATGCGGCGCCCGGCCCAGGCAGAGGACACTGCCGGAGAGGGGCAGGGGCCCCGCACCGACCACAACTCTGAGCGAGCTGGGCCCGACCTGGAAAGTGAAGTGCTCTCTTCTGTGTGTAGGTCAGCGGGCTCTTTCTAGAAGGAAGCTTAGCGGGGGCTACAGGTCCCTGAAAAGGTTCGAGCACTGTCCTCAGCTGTCTCCTACCATGACCGGGACGAAGGCGCACGCAGGTCCTACCGGGTCCAGCAGCGCAGACCGCACGTCCTCCCCGTAGCGGTTCCGCAGGCACGGGCCGCAGAACTGCCCGCGCACCCCGCCGCAGCTCTGGTTCCGACACACCGTCTTGGTGTCGATGGTCTTCTGCCGACACTGATGGCAAGTGTTACCCTGCGGGTGAAGACGGGGAGTGGTGACCACGGGGTTCAGATGGGGGCGCCCACGTGCAGGAAGCTGCCCTGCCGGTCAGTGCGCACGGCTGCGTCTCTGATCCAAACCCCGGCGCCTCAGGCCAACTCTGAGCACTTTGACTTCCGGGGCCGGAGGTCCCTCAGGACAGGGGAGGCTGCAGGCTGCCTGGAGAACCGAAGCCATCGGGGCCAGAGATGACGCGGGTGACCGAGTGGTGACGACAAACCCAGGAGCAGTCACTCACCTCAAGCCCACTTCCCATCAACCTGGGACACTCTGGGTAAGACCTCCGGGTTTTAAAACGTTGGCAATTACACCGAAAACCTTTAACACTACCCCATTATCTAAAAAGGAGGCAAACCAACACAAAGCCATCCCACTCCACCACCATTTAACAAAACCTAACACACACCCATCTACCTGCCAAAGATATTCTGTCAAAGTTCAGTTTCTATTGGTTGTAAAAGTATTATTGTTTAAAACACAAAACAATCTGTTTAACATACAATTACTACACCCCTGCGCCCCTGCCCCAGGAAGACCCCTCTCTCCGGATGAGGGTGACGGCACCCAGCCACCTCTTCCTGCCCAGTCACAGCTGCCCCGCTCAGAGCCCACCTATGAGCCCTGGGGAGACGGGCGGGCAGGGGTGGAAGCCCAGAGGCTGCAGGCGGGGTTTCGGATCCCAGTGCCTGGAACTCCCCACAAGAGTCACAGTCCTGTGACTCCACTGTCAGATGTACTTTACCAGAACTTTATCGTAGATTTTATCTCGAACAGTGATAGCCACATTCTCCAAGTCCTCTTCGGTAATGTCTTCCACGGGCCGAAAAGATGACACACGGCGACGTCGGCGGGGCCCCTGGCATTTCCCCTGCAGGACAAGCCAAAGCAGAACTTGGCATTAGGTTTAGAAGTCTGAATAAAGTTTTAAGGTCCTCAGAGCTCTAGGAGCACTCATGTTAACTCTGTGCCCTGTCTAGTTTCCTGAAATCACTCATGCACTTAGTCATTTGCTGGGCTCCTGTCCTGAGTGTCAAGCCTCCTGGTTGCAAGATGATACAGAAAGGCCCACCAGAAAAGCTCAGCGTCTCCCTGCCCAATGGACAGTCACCAGCCGTAAACTCTGAGAGGCCTGGGCAGTGACCCACGCTGAACAGCCACAAATAGGAAGGGTCCAAAGTTTCTTACTCCAGACTGAAAGCACTAGAAACTCCCTATTCCTACCACAGAAAAGACTGGGAGTCAACATCCTGTACTTTCCCAAAAGCAAAACCTTGAAGCCGCCCACAGGCATTATCGCCTGCACTGGAGGTGAAACTGGGGTCCTAACCACTGCGCTGCTCACTTCAGGCGCAGGACACCGATAATGGCGTAGACCCCAGACCAGGTGCGGGCTCAGCGCCAGGGCTCCTTCCCGAGCGTGGTGGCAGGAGCACCCAGGGCACCTGGAGCCAGGCTACACGTCCAGGACCCACCGAGCGGGCCACCCCGCTCCCTCACCAGCCCCGGAGGCCGTGGTGAGCACTCGCGCAGGAGCACGCTGGCCCTGACGCAGCAGCCCTGGCCGACTCGAGTGGGAACATCCCCCGCTTACTGTCTTCCTCCTCCTGAAGCTGTAAAACTCTTCTGCGAACTTAGCGGCCGACACGGTGAAGCTCTCCAGTGCGAACTTCTCAGGGGGCCGGGCGCTCCGGGCTGGGTTGGTGCGCCGCGCGACCTGCCCTTCCGAGAAGGCCCGCCTTGCCGTCTTCCTCTTCTGCAAGGCGAGCACAGACACAGGCATGCGGCCGGCTGCTCTCTGGAACGAAGGCCGTCCGGCCACGGACTGTGTGTGCGTGAACGCTGGAGCCGGTACACACAGGGAGTTACACTTACAGAAGCTGAGTTCGGGGTTTGGACCGGGAAGAAATCAGGCAACGAATTCAATTCCGCCAGTAACTGAGCAAGCTGAATTCAGAAGAAAGGGTCTCGAGTAAGTATTATTACCAAATCTACTTCATCCAACAGTTTATCACAAGGCTTCCAGTTTGCAGCCACGAGAAACTTGACTGAAGCGGTTTATGTAAAATCTGAACGACTGTTTTATTTTTTACCTCACGTGTAAAGGTTTTTATCTCCAAAGTGAACTGCTGAAACTATCACATGAATGAAAGCTAAGTCCATTCCTCCTATGTCAGGACCAGACACGATGAAGACTCTCTTGGAAGGACCAAGGCCTGGAGCATGAGGCTAGAGTCAGGACTGAGCCCCGATTCCCAGCACGGCCCTGTGCCCTATGCCCGTCTGAATCAAGATTCACCCTGTTTGAAATAGAAAGCACCTAACTAGATCAGTCTGACAGTTATTTAGAGCTCCAAAAACACTGATTCTTTCTGTTGGTTAATTTCTTATCAATGAAAATAATTTATGAAAATATTCCTAAAAACACCAAATAACAGGCATTAAATGCCAACCAGACAAGATGGGGTGTCACTAACAAAATCATTAACATAGTTCTTAAAGATGCAGCAGAGAGATACAATGCTAAACATTTTTCTTAGCTAAGCACTAATATGTCTCTGGATAAACTTTACCCCAAAGTAACATTTATATTAAAAGTTAAATTTTCTTAAACAACTTATTAGACATAAGACTGCATACATAGCATCATTATGCTTTTTTAAAAAAAGAATAATAAGTATACCAATACACTAAAAGTGTTTAGCAGAATTATTTTTAAAAATTCTGTATATACATAGAAATATAGGTATATACATATACATATATATGTAGTATTAAATAAAACTATAGTTACTGACCACATATAAAAAAACCAACACACAAGAGATTTTACCTTGTTCCTCCCTTAGCCCCGGAAGGCGAGCAGACACAGGCATGCGGCCGGCTGCTCTCTGGACGAAGGCCGTCCGGCCACGGACTGTGTGCGTGAACGCTGGAGCCGGTACACACAGGAGTTACACTTACAGAAGCTGAGTTCGGGGTTTGGACCGGGAAGAAATCAGGCAACGAATTCAATTCCGCCAGTAACTGAGCAAGCTGAATTCAGAAGAAAGGGTCTCGAGTAAGTATTATTACCAAATCTACTTCATCCAACAGTTTATCACAAGGCTTCCAGTTTGCAGCCACGAGAAACTTGACTGAAGCGGTTTATGTAAAATCTGAACGACTGTTTTATTTTTTACCTCACGTGTAAAGGTTTTTATCTCCAAAGTGAACTGCTGAAACTATCACATGAATGAAAGCTAAGTCCATTCCTCCTATGTCAGGACCAGACACGATGAAGACTCTCTTGGAAGGACCAAGGCCTGGAGCATGAGGCTAGAGTCAGGACTGAGCCCCGATTCCCAGCACGGCCCTGTGCCCTATGCCCGTCTGAATCAAGATTCACCCTGTTTGAAATAGAAAGCACCTAACTAGATCAGTCTGACAGTTATTTAGAGCTCCAAAAACACTGATTCTTTCTGTTGGTTAATTTCTTATCAATGAAAATAATTTATGAAAATATTCCTAAAAACACCAAATAACAGGCATTAAATGCCAACCAGACAAGATGGGGTGTCACTAACAAAATCATTAACATAGTTCTTAAAGATGCAGCAGAGAGATACAATGCTAAACATTTTTCTTAGCTAAGCACTAATATGTCTCTGGATAAACTTTACCCCAAAGTAACATTTATATTAAAAGTTAAATTTTCTTAAACAACTTATTAGACATAAGACTGCATACATAGCATCATTATGCTTTTTAAAGAAAGAATAATAAGTATACCAATACACTAAAAGTGTTTAGCAGAATTATTTTTAAAAATTCTGTATATACATAGAAATATAGGTATATACATATACATATATATGTAGTATTAAATAAAACTATAGTTACTGACCACATATAAAAAAACCAACACACAAGAGATTTTACCTTGTTCCATGAATTATTCTGTTGAAAACATTCTAAAGTGATTCAAAACTCCCTGGGTGTTTCAATACCTAGATCCCTTTCCTTCCTTCACTGACATCTTGACACTGCGAGGTCCAGGCTGAAGGCTGCCGGCCTGGCCTGCACAGTAACTGCTCAGTGGGCTTCCTGACCCCACTACTGACACGCCGCACCCTTCTGCTGGGAACAGGCCCTCTCGTCGCGACAGAACACGACTGCACACCTGCAACTTAACCTGATCAACACTAAATGGGTGAGTCCACGTCCTCGTGGGAGGCCCTAGGAGTCTCTTCCCAAACCAGAGCCAATCGGGTGATGACTGCTGGGGTCCAGGAAGAGAGGAGGCCTCCTGGCAAGCGGTGGCAGCAGAGGGGGCGCAGCCCCGGGGAGCCGCGGCCGTCGGGGCGCGTGAACTCACCATGGCTTTGTTCTCCTGGATGTTCAAGGTCCTCTTCAGCAGAGCGTCCGAGCTCTCCTCGCTCTCACCTGGGGAGTCGTCCTCAGACTCGGAGGCTGAATCTTCCCTTTCCTTCTGCCTGCAGCTGGTCCTTCTCCCAAGAACTGCTTTTTTATTGTCCTGGAAATGTGAGCCAGAAAACAGCGGCTCTGAAGAACTGTTCTTACCGGTCTTCTTCGCCAGTTTCTTGGGGAACTGAAAGGCTACACGGAGACCAATACTGCTTCCTCTGGGCCTGCTGCTTCTTCGAGGTGTCGCCTTTTCTTCTTCTTCATCATCATCATCTTCCTCACTCACAAAAGATGCTTTACCGTTGTCACTGAAATCTGACTCCACAAACTAGTGAAATGAGAGAAAGAACAAAGTGTCTAAGACAAACCTTCAATAAAACTCACACTTAAAACCACGCTAGATTTCAGAAAAACAACAAATAGTTGAGTGCTTCCCCTTCCTATTTGTCATGCTCTCTGACCTCTTCAGTTAAAGGCGTACATGGTTTGTTAAGGAACAAAATCAAAGAGTAGGCTACCACACGCTGTGGCCCAGACATACTCACTGGCCCAACTGTGTTCCTTCCAGAGCATCAGGCTGGAAGCAAAATGCTGACCTGCAAAGTGACCCGCCCACTGGCCCATGTGGGAGTCCAGTCATGTGGGAACAGTCAAAGAGGTGTGCATGCAAAGATCAACTCAAAACGGATTAAAGACCTAAATGGAAGACCAGAAACCATCAAACTCTTAGAGGAGAATATAGGCAAAACCCTCAAGGACATCAATCAAAGTAAGATCTTCTCTGACCCACCTACTAGAATAGCAGAACTAGAAAGACAAATGAACATGTGGGACCTCATGAAACTTAAAAACTTTTGTACAGCAAAAGAAATCACAAAAAAAAGCTGAATAGACAGCCCACAGAATGGGAGAAAATCAGCAAATGAAACAACAAAGAATTAATCTCCAAAATCTACAAGCAACTCAGACAACTCAGCACAGGAAAAACGAACAACCCAATCAAAAAATGGGAAAAGGACCTAAACAGACACCTCTCCAATGATGACATACAGATGGCCCCAAAGCACATGAAACGATGCTCAACTTACCTATAATTAGAGAAATGCAAATCAAAATTACAATGAGATATCACCTCACACCCATCAGAATGGCCATCATCCACAAATCGACAGACAATAAATGCTGGAGAGGGTGTGGAGAAAAGAGAACACCCCTGCATTGCTGGTGGGAATGTCAATTGATACAGCCTCTATAGAAGACAGTATGGAGATTCCTTAAAAAACTAAAAATAGAAGCACCTTATGACCCAGCAATCCCACTTTTAGGCTTCTACCCTGATGAAATCAAATCTGAAAGAAGCACCTGTACCCCAATGTTCATTGCAGCTCTCTATACAATAGCTAGAACATGGAAGCAACCTAGATGTCCATCGACAAACGAATGGATCCAAAAGCTTTGGTACATATATACAATGGAATACTACACAGCTGTAAAGAGAAATGCAGACGAATCAGCCCTAATGAGGTGGCTGGATCTAGAACGTATCATCAAAAGTGAAGTAAGTCAGAAAGAGAAGGACAAATACAGTATATTAACACATATATATGGACTCTAGTAGGATGGTGATGATGGCACACGGTGAAGCAACAGAAAGACAGACATGGACAGCGGACAACTTCTAGGGGGAAAAAAAGGGAAAAGAAGAAATGCCTAGTGGGAACAGTCAAAGAGGTGTGCATGCAAAGATCAACTCAAAACGGATTAAAGACCTAAATGGAAGACCAGAAACCATCAAACTCTTAGAGGAGAATATAGGCAAAACCCTCAAGGACATCAATCAAAGTAAGATCTTCTCTGACCCACCTACTAGAATAGCAGAACTAGAAAGACAAATGAACATGTGGGACCTCATGAAACTTAAAAACTTTTGTACAGCAAAAGAAATCACAAAAAAAAGCTGAATAGACAGCCCACAGAATGGGAGAAAATCAGCAAATGAAACAACAAAGAATTAATCTCCAAAATCTACAAGCAACTCAGACAACTCAGCACAGGAAAAACGAACAACCCAATCAAAAAATGGGAAAAGGACCTAAACAGACACCTCTCCAATGATGACATACAGATGGCCCCAAAGCACATGAAACGATGCTCAACTTACCTATAATTAGAGAAATGCAAATCAAAATTACAATGAGATATCACCTCACACCCATCAGAATGGCCATCATCCACAAATCGACAGACAATAAATGCTGGAGAGGGTGTGGAGAAAAGAGAACACCCCTGCATTGCTGGTGGGAATGTCAATTGATACAGCCTCTATAGAAGACAGTATGGAGATTCCTTAAAAAACTAAAAATAGAAGCACCTTATGACCCAGCAATCCCACTTTTAGGCTTCTACCCTGATGAAATCAAATCTGAAAGAAGCACCTGTACCCCAATGTTCATTGCAGCTCTCTATACAATAGCTAGAACATGGAAGCAACCTAGATGTCCATCGACAAACGAATGGATCCAAAAGCTTTGGTACATATATACAATGGAATACTACACAGCTGTAAAGAGAAATGCAGACGAATCAGCCCTAATGAGGTGGCTGGATCTAGAACGTATCATCAAAAGTGAAGTAAGTCAGAAAGAGAAGGACAAATACAGTATATTAACACATATATATGGACTCTAGTAGGATGGTGATGATGGCACACGCAGTGAAGCAACAGAAAGACAGACATGGACAGCGGACATATGGTCATTGTGGGGAAGGAACAGAAGGTGGGAGGCGTAAAGGAAGTAGCATGAAGGCCTGTACTATCATAAGTGAAGAAAATAGCTCTAGTCATTGCTGTGAGAAAAGGGGATCTTTCAGGGGTGCTGTGTGATGGTTGGGAGGGGTGGGAAGGGAAGGATATACATATGACTAATCTGGGAGCATACATGTCTGTAAACAACAAAACTCTGTAAAAGTTAAAAGCAAAATAAAGGTTTAAAAAAAAAAAAAAAAAGAGGTGTGCATGACCTAACAGGTATGTTCAGACAGAAACAGAGTGCTAAGGGAAAAATAAAATATGATTTTGCCCTAAATAGCGGTAAGAAGGCTCATGATCAAGAGAAACAGAATAGCTGACTTTGTTTCAGTAACATGACCAGGAGCAGGTAAACGGCTTGCCATGGCGACAGAGGGAGACCCGGTTCCCAGGGCCCGAAGGGTTCTCCCCCGAGGGCAGTCCCACCCCTCTCTAACTGGCAGAGCCGGGGATGCAGGCAGGCAGACAGCTCTGCAGGTGGCCGCAGGCACCCGCTCAGTGAGGTCACGAAACTCACAGCCCCAGTGTTCCATCTCCACTCAGCATAGGTCTCCAGCATTAAAACATACCTCGGTCTCACACAGGAGAGCACAGTGAGAATGGAAGGCAAGATAACATCATGGATGCAAAAGACACTTAGCGACAGCACAGACACGTTTCAGCATAAGACCTAGGTCATAGCCTGCCCATGTTTCCCTGACCACTGGCTGGACAGTGCGGCCTGGGAGCCTCTGTCAGGGGCTTCTGCTGCGAGGGCAGCTGAGAATGGCAGTAGGAGGATGCATCCATACGCTAGAACATGGAAGCAACCTAGATGTCCATCGACAAACGAATGGATCCAAAAGCTTTGGTACATATATACAATGGAATACTACACAGCTGTAAAGAGAAATGCAGACGAATCAGCCCTAATGAGGTGGCTGGATCTAGAACGTATCATCAAAAGTGAAGTAAGTCAGAAAGAGAAGGACAAATACAGTATATTAACACATATATATGGACTCTAGTAGGATGGTGATGATGGCACACGCAGTGAAGCAACAGAAAGACAGACATGGACAGCGGACATATGGTCATTGTGGGGAAGGAACAGAAGGTGGGAGGCGTAAAGGAAGTAGCATGAAGGCCTGTACTATCATAAGTGAAGAAAATAGCTCTAGTCATTGCTGTGAGAAAAGGGGATCTTTCAGGGGTGCTGTGTGATGGTTGGGAGGGGTGGGAAGGGAAGGATATACATATGACTAATCTGGGAGCATACATGTCTGTAAACAACAAAACTCTGTAAAAGTTAAAAGCAAAATAAAGGTTTAAAAAAAAAAAAAAAAAGAGGTGTGCATGACCTAACAGGTATGTTCAGACAGAAACAGAGTGCTAAGGGAAAAATAAAATATGATTTTGCCCTAAATAGCGGTAAGAAGGCTCATGATCAAGAGAAACAGAATAGCTGACTTTGTTTCAGTAACATGACCAGGAGCAGGTAAACGGCTTGCCATGGCGACAGAGGGAGACCCGGTTCCCAGGGCCCGAAGGGTTCTCCCCCGAGGGCAGTCCCACCCCTCTCTAACTGGCAGAGCCGGGGATGCAGGCAGGCAGACAGCTCTGCAGGTGGCCGCAGGCACCCGCTCAGTGAGGTCACGAAACTCACAGCCCCAGTGTTCCATCTCCACTCAGCATAGGTCTCCAGCATTAAAACATACCTCGGTCTCACACAGGAGAGCACAGTGAGAATGGAAGGCAAGATAACATCATGGATGCAAAAGACACTTAGCGACAGCACAGACACGTTTCAGCATAAGACCTAGGTCATAGCCTGCCCATGTTTCCCTGACCACTGGCTGGACAGTGCGGCCTGGGAGCCTCTGTCAGGGGCTTCTGCTGCGAGGGCAGCTGAGAATGGCAGTAGGAGGAACCCTGGGATTCAGTAAACGACTCTGCCTCCTCCTCGGTGGCCATCCCCCTCCAAACTCCAGATGGACTGGAAGTTTAAAAAAAAATAAAGCAACCGGAGGGAAAAAAAACAGATAACATCCGAGCCTGGGTGTACACATCAACCCACAACAAGCCAAGCAGACTTACGACTACACTGATTTCTCTGTTTCAATATCCTGCAGTTTCCCCAGGAGCAGCTGTGGAATTCAGAACGGGGAGCTGCAGAGGAATTGGTATCAGAAGACACAGTAAGAGAACTTCCCGAAGTGTCTCCCTGACTGGCTTCATTCATGTATCACAATCGTCACCTAACCCCTCCCTCTCTACCAGGGATACGCAGCAGCTTACTACAAAGGGCCAAAGCAGGGAAAGAGCACAGTCAACACCAGCGGAGGCTCGAGTGTGAGGGCTGGTGCCGCAGCTGTGGGAGGGTCACAGGAGGCCAGACGACCCCAAGACACTGGTACACAGAGCCCATAGCCTGTCATCAAAATAGGTGGTCCTACTACTCCTCACTAGGGCGGGAAAGAGGCAACAATGCTTGGTTCCTCACTAAATTTTAACATAAAATATGCAGGTGGACCTGCCCTGAGCTGTATCAGAGTCAACATAAAGCGTCACATTCCTCAGTGTGGAGACTCTGAAGAGAGAGGGAAAAAAAGACTTTGGGGGTACTTCACTTTCCCATGCTGGAAACACCAATTCTTTGAACACCCTGATGTTACTTAGCTAAAATAAACACGTCAGTAAGAGTAGATGATACCCATTAAGATCTAGAAGGACCTCAGTGTCCTGCTGGCCAGAACATAAGAACTGCCAGACAGCTTGTGTAAGGAAAGCCACCGGGCGGGGGGCGGGGGCCCACAGGCTGGCACTGCTCTGTGTCACTTTCCACAGAAAGAAACCACCAGCAAGCAAGGCAGCCAACCATTAGGGCTTTCAGGCCATAAGTCCCCCCAGGAAAAGGTGAAGGACAAAACAACCCTACTAAACCATCTGCACAGGTCCCAAGCGGGGATGGCTCCCTGGGAACTCCTGGTCATGATGAGCCTCAGCCTCCATATCCTTGACCTTGATACCACAGGAGAAAGTGGTATGATCTTCTGAGAGAAATGTATGCTACTTCTCAGTTAGTAGAAAACACTCTTAAGCCTAAAAAAAATACAAAGGTCTTTCTTCAAAGTTACCTTGAGATTCAGACACTGGTCGGCAGCCAACTGGCCTGAACATACAGAATAAAAGGAAGAGTTCAGCCAACAAGTCACTCTGATGGCCAACTGCTGGGGGCAAATTTCCCCTTGGAATCAGGCAGGCCTAGGGCATCTTTATCATGAAAATGCACAGCATGATCCAAATCACGAATGCACAAAGAAAACTCTTATGCTTATACCACAGCGAAATTTTTGCCACAGGAACTTCAAACCCAAGAACGTTATTTGGCCCACATCAAAAAATGACTCTCGGGAGCTTGTTACTCTCAGACACACCCTCCTCTTTCCAGACAGAAGAGATTCATAAAATCTGAAATCTATTTTCTGAATAAGGACAGTAAGTGCCGCCTGGGACACATGCCCCCAAACTCCAAAGCTCCCAGGAAAGAGAGCTGGATGTTCTCTAAGAGAATAATGGACTACTAGACTAGGAATTTGCCTTAGAATAGCCAATTTTTACATTTTGATAACTGGCTTAGAAGATTGAATATGTGAGAAAAAGTAAGACCTTTCCATGTGTGACGTGACTTCTTACAAGCAACAATACAATCCAGACATAGGACTAAGAATATGACAACCCACCCTCGCTCACATGGATAATTATTACCATTACCTCTGGGTTACTACTCATATTCAGATCATTCTGTGTGAATCCTTCAAAATCTTCCGTCTCCGAGTCAGTGTCCTCTATAAAAATTCTTCTGAGCTCCTCTGTGAAGTATTTGGAATGGAAACGCACATCCTGCTAAATTAAAAGCATACACATGTCATGAAGAACAACAACAGATGCCAAGGCAATGGGAGTGATTGTTCAATGAATACAGAGCTTCTGTTGGGAGATGATGAAAACACTCTGGAAACAAATCCTAGAAAAGGCTGCAGGACACTGGGCAGGTGCTCAGTGCCACTCAGGGTCTTACAGGCAAGGACACTGGGGACTACTGCACTTACGAATGGTTAAAATGGCAAATTTTGGGTATATTTTCACACACATACACACACACAAATATTTTTTTTTTCTATAGTTTGCAGAAATTTAGACCCACAAGTTGAGCAGTTTCCAAAGATCAGAATGGCCACAGCCTCCATCAGCTGGTTTGACCAGTTACGGTTGACCAAATAAAAGGAAGAGTTCAGCCAACAAGTCACTCTGATGGCCAACTGCTGGGGGCAAATTTCCCCTTGGAATCAGGCAGGCCTAGGGCATCTTTATCATGAAAATGCACAGCATGATCCAAATCACGAATGCACAAAGAAAACTCTTATGCTTATACCACAGCGAAATTTTTGCCACAGGAACTTCAAACCCAAGAACGTTATTTGGCCCACATCAAAAAATGACTCTCGGGAGCTTGTTACTCTCAGACACACCCTCCTCTTTCCAGACAGAAGAGATTCATAAAATCTGAAATCTATTTTCTGAATAAGGACAGTAAGTGCCGCCTGGGACACATGCCCCCAAACTCCAAAGCTCCCAGGAAAGAGAGCTGGATGTTCTCTAAGAGAATAATGGACTACTAGACTAGGAATTTGCCTTAGAATAGCCAATTTTTACATTTTGATAACTGGCTTAGAAGATTGATTATGTGATAAAAAGTAAGACCTTTCCATGTGTGACGTGACTTCTTACAAGCAACAATACAATCCAGACATAGGACTAAGAATATGACAACCCACCCTCGCTCACATGGATAATTATTACCATTACCTCTGGGTTACTACTCATATTCAGATCATTCTGTGTGAATCCTTCAAAATCTTCCGTCTCCGAGTCAGTGTCCTCTATAAAAATTCTTCTGAGCTCCTCTGTGAAGTATTTGGAATGGAAACGCACATCCTGCTAAATTAAAAGCATACACATGTCATGAAGAACAACAACAGATGCCAAGGCAATGGGAGTGATTGTTCAATGAATACAGAGCTTCTGTTGGGAGATGATGAAAACACTCTGGAAACAAATCCTAGAAAAGGCTGCAGGACACTGGGCAGGTGCTCAGTGCCACTCAGGGTCTTACAGGCAAGGACACTGGGGACTACTGCACTTACGAATGGTTAAAATGGCAAATTTTGGGTATATTTTCACACAATACACACACACACATATATTTTTTTTTTCTATAGTTTGCAGAAATTTAGACCCACAAGTTGAGCAGTTTCCAAAGATCAGAATGGCCACAGCCTCCATCAGCTGGTGTGACCAGTTACGGTTGACCAAATTCGATGATTCCCTCCAGGGTGGTCGCTTTCACACAGAACAGGAAACATTTGGGAGAAGAAGAGAGGAGAAAACCTAGCCCCCACATGCTGGCTTTTCTAACAGGCATCCCAAGCTGGCTCCTCCAGGGGGCATGCTCCCTCACAGACAGCAGGCTTCCCTGCAAGGAGGGACTGAAGGCCTCCACACACACCCCCGACCCACTGCAGAGGGGCACAGGGGCCGCATTACCACCGTGCCCTGTCTACCACAGGCGAATGAGACGGAAAAGCTCTAACCGTCCACCTCGGGGAGGCCCCGTCTCTCCCGTGGGAGGTAAGAGACCAGCCACCACAGACAGGCAGCAAGTGAGCCCAAGGAAAGATGGTATATGGCTGACTCAGTAAGGACATGCTCCAAAAATGATCTTTTCTTCTTTTATTTTTTCTTTTTTTAAATTTTGGCCTCTTTTATTGGTCGTTCGTTTATTTATTTTCATCCATCTTTGTTCTTTGGCCTGTGTGGGCCTCCTGTCTCAGTGGCCTCTCTGCAGAGCACCGGCTCTGGGCGCATGCGCCCCAGAGCGCTGTCTGGTGATTGGACACATCGGTCCAGCCGCTCTGCGGCACGTGGGATCTTCCCGGGCCAGGGATTGAACTGGTGCCCCTTGCACTGCAAGGGGTCCGCTTTACCCACTGGACCACCAGGGAAGCCTCTTTTCTTTCTTTTGAACTCACAGAAGTGGCAAGTTTGAAAGAAAGGAGGAGAAAAGAAAGAAATTCAAGACAGAACAGAACCCACACACTGGCCTCTCCCAAGCTGGCAGCCAGGCCTGAAGCCTGTGTCCCCAGCTGCTGCTAGCGTTGCTCCCTCCCACACCCGATGCAGCAGCGACCCCTCGTCACACCACACGCGGCTAGAGAATCTCTCCCCCTCCCGCCCCCCGTCTTCTCCCTGACTTTAATTATATACTTCTCTGAGCTCAGATAATCTCTGGAGAAAAACAGATACAATAGATGAGTGGATAAAACTTCCAGGGGGACAGAAAAAAAATGCCTATATCCAGCATTTTTTTAGGCTTAAAAATGTATCCTGTGAATTATTACAGGTAATTGGAGTGACTGTAGTGAGCTAAATTACTTTGTTCCTTTGTTGATAGCTGTAGTGCAGCTGCTTAAAAAAAAAAAAAAAAAATCACACACAAAAAAGAAGTTTCCCTAAAGTGAAATTCAAATTGTGTTTTGGGGAGACCAGCGCTGGCGCTTGCTACACAGACCGTATGCGATGAGCCTGTGTGGTTTCTCTCAGTGGGTTAGAATGGACCAGGAGCCTGTGGGGTAGGGGCAGGAGGTACAGACTGCGGTTTATCACGAAGGAAGAACGGTGCTTGCGGTGGGCTCCCAAGGAAATCCACAACCTCCGAAGGCAGGAAACACCTGGCTTGAGGCCTGGGCTGTCACACACGCTGCCACAGGCAGAGAGGCCATACGCACCCTCACCATCTACCCAACACCCCCGCTGGGGCCCGAGCAGGTGATGCCTGGGAACAGCAAGATACCCCTGCCAGTGCTCTGGCTCCTTCCGTGTGGTGGAATGGTCTCACAGGCAGCAGGCAGCCTGGAAAGATCAGTAATTTGGTGGCCAGTTCTGACGGAGAGGCCTACTCAGTCACAGTCCTAAACCACAGCTCCTGATTTCACAGGGTATAAAATTGGGAAATGAGTATGCCAAGGCTGTATACTGTCACCCTGCTTATTTAACTTCTACAGAGAGTTCATCATGCAGAATGCTGGGCTGGATGAATCACAAGCTAGAATCAAGACTGCTGGGAGAAATATCTATAGCCTCGGATATGCAGATGACACCACCCTTATGGCAGAAAGCAAAGAGGAACTAAAGAGCTTCTTGATGAAGGTAAAAGAAGAGAGTGCAAAAACTGGCCTAAAACTCGACATTCAAAAAACTACGATCATGGCATCTGGTCCCATCACTTAATGGCAAACAGATGGGCAAACAATGGAAGCAGTGGCGTATTTTATTTCCTTGGGCTCCAAAATGACTGCGGATGGTGACTGCACCCATGAAAGTAAAAGATGGCTGCTCCTTGGAAGAAAAGCTGTGACAAACATAGACAGTGTATTAAAAAGCAAAGACGTGACTTTGCTGACAAAGGTCTGTATAGTCAAAGCTAAGGTTTATCCAGTAATGCTGTGTGGATGTGAAAGTTGGACCATCAAGACGGGTGAGCGCAAGAACTGATGCTTTTAAACTGTGGTGCTGGAGAAGGGAGAAGACTCTTGACAGCAAGGATGTCAGATCAGTCAATCCAAAGGAAATCAACCCTGAATATTCACTGGAAGGGCTGATGCTGAAGCTGAAGCTCCAATACTTTGGCCACCTGATGCGAAGAGCCAACTCATTAGGACCCTGATGCCGAGAAAGACTGAAGGCAGGAGTAGAAGGGGGCGACAGAGGATGAGATGGTGGGATGGCACCACTGACTCAACAGACTTAAGTCTGAGCAAACTCTGGGAGAGAATGAAGGACAGGGAAGCCTGCTGTGCTGCATTCCATGGGGTCACAGAGAGTTGGACATGACTTGGTGACTGAACAACAGTAACAAAAAAAAAACCACTGTCTTCAGCAGGGGTCTGTACGAAGCAAACATCCATTCCACACAGCCAGTTACAACCTTTACACAGCTCTCTGCTCTCCAAAATTTGGCTGTTAGCCTTTAAAATCAGTACCAGACAACAGTCATGGGCCTACGTCTACTGTGATCAATAATGTAAGCAAATAGATCAGAAGAGGAGCCAACAGAATGATGACACTTTTCTATGTTGAAGCTCCTGGAACCCAGACTAGAATCAAGACTGCTGGGAGAAATATCTATAGCCTCGGATATGCAGATGACACCACCCTTATGGCAGAAAGCAAAGAGGAACTAAAGAGCTTCTTGATGAAGGTAAAAGAAGAGAGTGCAAAAACTGGCCTAAAACTCGACATTCAAAAAACTACGATCATGGCATCTGGTCCCATCACTTAATGGCAAACAGATGGGCAAACAATGGAAGCAGTGGCGTATTTTATTTCCTTGGGCTCCAAAATGACTGCGGATGGTGACTGCACCCATGAAAGTAAAAGATGGCTGCTCCTTGGAAGAAAAGCTGTGACAAACATAGACAGTGTATTAAAAAGCAAAGACGTGACTTTGCTGACAAAGGTCTGTATAGTCAAAGCTAAGGTTTATCCAGTAATGCTGTGTGGATGTGAAAGTTGGACCATCAAGACGGGTGAGCGCCGAAGAACTGATGCTTTTAAACTGTGGTGCTGGAGAAGGGAGAAGACTCTTGACAGCAAGGATGTCAGATCAGTCAATCCAAAGGAAATCAACCCTGAATATTCACTGGAAGGGCTGATGCTGAAGCTGAAGCTCCAATACTTTGGCCACCTGATGCGAAGAGCCAACTCATTAGGACCCTGATGCCGAGAAAGACTGAAGGCAGGAGTAGAAGGGGGCGACAGAGGATGAGATGGTGGGATGGCACCACTGACTCAACAGACTTAAGTCTGAGCAAACTCTGGGAGAGAATGAAGGACAGGGAAGCCTGCTGTGCT
Organism: Tragulus kanchil; assembly: GCA_022376925.1. NCBI lineage: Eukaryota > Metazoa > Chordata > Mammalia > Artiodactyla > Tragulidae > Tragulus > Tragulus kanchil. The sequence continues at coordinate 105,740,960 of JAIOJX010000030.1, read as the reverse complement.
GCATTCCATGGGGTCACAGAGAGTTGGACATGACTTGGTGACTGAACAACAGTAACAAAAAAAAAACCACTGTCTTCAGCAGGGGTCTGTACGAAGCAAACATCCATTCCACACAGCCAGTTACAACCTTTACACAGCTCTCTGCTCTCCAAAATTTGGCTGTTAGCCTTTAAAATCAGTACCAGACAACAGTCATGGGCCTACGTCTACTGTGATCAATAATGTAAGCAAATAGATCAGAAGAGGAGCCAACAGAATGATGACACTTTTCTATGTTGAAGCTCCTGGAACATGAAGAAACAGACTAGAAAGTGACAGCAGCTGAACCAGTCAGACATGGCGCGTGGGGACTGTGCTCCCTCGCCCATGCGGGAGGATGTGGGAAACCAGAGGATAAGGATCCAAGTCAGCAAAGCTTGGACCCCCTGCCATCAAGGAGCTTGTCACTTAGTGAGGGAGCTGGACAGGTCCCCAGGTCACCATGGCGAGGATTGGCACTGTAAGGGAGACACAGCAACGTGGTGCACAGAACGAAAATACAGTGAGGCCTCATGGAGGCAGCTGCATTTGACCTCGATCTAAACTGGGGTTGAAGCAAGGAAAACACCAAGAGCAGAGCGGCAGGAGGAGCCTGGGCCCAAGCGCACAGGGTGCAGAACGGCGCGTGCGCAGGAGGGTGCAGCGTCTACTGCAGAGAGAGCCAGGGAGCACGAGGCTGAGAAGTGGGGCTTCGAGACGGGGAAAGCTCCAGCTTGGCCGCTTCTCTGACGTGCGGCTTTGCCCGTCACTCACCTCCCCACGCCCAGGCTTCCTCACCTGTGACACAGGAACAGCCCCTGCCCGTCCCAGGGAGGCACATGAACTCAGGGCACTCAGCATGAAACGCGTTTCATCCGGGGGCGCGGGACTGCCGGGGCGGCCCTGGAGCAGGAGGGCCTGCGGGCTGGCGTGGCTGCAGCAGGAGCGGTCGCTTTGTTCCCTGGTGCCCGAGCACGCTCAGACGGAGGGACCGGCCATCTCTGGAGGAGGGGGCATGGTAACTAGAGCTCAGTCCTGCAGCTGAAAGGCTATGATGGAAAAGCAGGGAAGGGACGGAGGGGAGGAACACGGCAGAAGATGCACCGACTCCAGAGAGGAACTCGAGGAAACAGGAAGCAGTGGGAGCAGTCAAGAGCTCCAGAGATGGAGATGACAGTGGGGAAGATGGACAACCAGGGAGGGGAAATGGCAAGTTTCAGAGCTCCCCTGACAATGAGGAGGGATCCCAGCGGCCATAAGTCCATCTGGAGCTGGAGAGAAGAGCCACACCATGAACAACAAGAGACCAGGCCAGGGTGGAAAGGTCTGAGGACAAACCCGTGGAGAAGATCCTCATGCGGGACGACAACCAAGAACAGAAGGTGAAGGAGACTGAGACCAAAGGGAGTGGGAGCGGGTCACACACTGCAGAGGTGTCAAGTGAGGCAAGGACCCCGCAGACAGCCGTGACACAGCACTTCACTTACATAATCAGCCACCTCCGTCCTGACCCAGGGGAAGCGGGGTGGCTTAACTCAGCCTGTGAGGCGAGGCCATGGCCAGGGGGAGAGTGAGAAATTCTGAGAGCTGTAAAGAACTCTGAAGACAAGGCCACGGAAGGCTAGATACTCTAGTCACGCTCTGGCTGAATCAGGAAACTACCTCTCCAAGAACTGTAACTGGTGTCTACCACAAATCAAAAGAATTAACGAAAGAATCATGCATGCCCTTGCCAGCAATTCCATGAGTAAGGAGCAGACAGAGCCAAAAGGTGGGGGCGCACAGGCTCGGGGTCACCACACACTCCTACACTGTCACAGGGGGACCGGCCTGCCCCCGCCGGCTGTGGGGAAGCACCCCCAGTACAGCCTCACCCCAAGCTGCAACCCCGAGGCAGCAAAGAAAGCAGATTTGATCATGAGAGGTCCTCTTCGGGGCTTCCCCTGGTGGTCTAGTGGGTAAGGACACCGCCTTGCAGTGCAAGGGGCGCCGGTTCGATCCCTGGCCTGGGAAGATCCCACGTGCCGTGGAGCGGCTGGACAAATGTGTCCAATTACCGAGCCGGAGCTCTGGGGCGCATGTGCCCAGAGCCGGTGCTCCGCAACGACAGAGGCCACCGCGATGGGAGGCCCACAGGAGCCAAAGAACAAAGATGGATGAAAATAGAGAAATGAAAGACCAACAGAAGTGGCCCGCCTGCTCCCCTCCCTCCCCAACCCGACCCCTGCCCAAAGTAAATAAATAAATCTTAAAAAAAAAAAAAAAAAGAGAGGTCCTCTTCACTGGGAAAAAAATCGTGTACATACAAAGGATTTAAACAGTAAAACTGAGCAAGGTACCCTCACCAGTTTCTTGAAACATGAGGACGTAATACTAATAACATAAGATGCTTGACAGTTAACTGATACCACCAATTTCAGACCATCTTCATATAAAAGAACACCCAAACCAAGATCCCAACTTCCAGACGAATATGCCTGCCTCAGAAGGAGGCACCTGTACCTGCTTCCCCGACTCCAGTGAGTCAAAACTGTCACAACTCTCCTCGGACGAGAGGGTTTCCATGGGAACATCATCTCGGAAACCCACGAACTCTTCATCGTCACTAGGGGCGTTAAAGATGTCAACCTGTGAGGCGAGGCCATGGCCAGGGGGAGAGTGAGAAATTCTGAGAGCTGTAAAGAACTCTGAAGACAAGGCCACGGAAGGCTAGATACTCTAGTCACGCTCTGGCTGAATCAGGAAACTACCTCTCCAAGAACTGTAACTGGTGTCTACCACAAATCAAAAGAATTAACGAAAGAATCATGCATGCCCTTGCCAGCAATTCCATGAGTAAGGAGCAGACAGAGCCAAAAGGTGGGGCGCACAGGCTCGGGGTCACCACACACTCCTACACTGTCACAGGGGGACCGGCCTGCCCCCGCCGGCTGTGGGGAAGCACCCCCAGTACAGCCTCACCCCAAGCTGCAACCCCGAGGCAGCAAAGAAAGCAGATTTGATCATGAGAGGTCCTCTTCGGGGCTTCCCTGGTGGTCTAGTGGGTAAGGACACCGCCTTGCAGTGCAAGGGGCGCCGGTTCGATCCCTGGCCTGGGAAGATCCCACGTGCCGTGGAGCGGCTGGACAAATGTGTCCAATTACCGAGCCGGAGCTCTGGGGCGCATGTGCCCAGAGCCGGTGCTCCGCAACGACAGAGGCCACCGCGATGGGAGGCCCACAGGAGCCAAAGAACAAAGATGGATGAAAATAGAGAAATGAAAGACCAACAGAAGTGGCCCGCCTGCTCCCCTCCCTCCCCAACCCGACCCCTGCCCAAAGTAAATAAATAAATCTTAAAAAAAAAAAAAAAAAGAGAGGTCCTCTTCACTGGGAAAAAAATCGTGTACATACAAAGGATTTAAACAGTAAAACTGAGCAAGGTACCCTCACCAGTTTCTTGAAACATGAGGACGTAATACTAATAACATAAGATGCTTGACAGTTAACTGATACCACCAATTTCAGACCATCTTCATATAAAAGAACACCCAAACCAAGATCCCAACTTCCAGACGAATATGCCTGCCTCAGAAGGAGGCACCTGTACCTGCTTCCCCGACTCCAGTGAGTCAAAACTGTCACAACTCTCCTCGGACGAGAGGGTTTCCATGGGAACATCATCTCGGAAACCCACGAACTCTTCATCGTCACTAGGGGCGTTAAAGATGTCAGCCACTTCCTTAGGGATCTGTTTTGGATTGGAAAGAAAGGAGGACACAATCAGGGGCTGTTACAATCATTTACATTTTCTAGAGAAGTATAAATCACCATCCCATGACTTTATCATCTGCCATGGTTACTCACAAGACCTCAATAACCCTGACCAAAATATGCCTCATGGTTATTGGGGGAACACCTCATGGCAACCAGGGAAGCAGTAGAGGAGGGTAAGAGTTTTCCTTTTCAAATTCTAGAGATACGTCCTATCTTACAAGGAATGTTGAGGCCATATCCAGATAAAGGCCGTTTTTGATCTCCTGACCAAAAATAAGAAAATGTTTTCCTATAGTGGATTTGTCTTTAAATGTCATCCATGTAAAAAAAGCTAAGTTCCTCTGTTCTTAGTTTCCACCTGTAGTTCTTTATTTTTCCTTTTTTGTCACATGAAAGTTCATACAATGAAATAAAGCTTTCTTTTCTATATTCTGAATCAATTTAAGTAGTTTAGAATTAATTCTATTAAACACTATTACAGACAATTATTCCCGGAGAGAGTGTTGTCAGCACACTTCATCTAACAAACATGTATTTGCTGAGAATTTATTTTTGCATGCTCACTACCTGTTTGTTCCCAACTATTTTGAAAAAGTTCAAACATGCAGAAAAGTGAAAGAATAGTACAAACATTTGTATATGCTTCACCTGGAACCCTCAATTGCTTTTTTTTCTTTTTCAACAAATACTAGGTTGAACCTTAGGCATTTGCTGATATTTAAATGTTTCCAACCTAAGGAAATAGTGATTTACTACAAGGCAACCTAATTCATGTATGATTCAAGTTAATTTGCAGACACCATACAATTCACCATACAATACTTCAGGAAATTTTCCACAGGAGCAGGAATTGCCATCCCACGACTTGACCAATCTGCCATGGTCAGTACACATCTTCCAAGAGTAAGGACACTCTCCTACAGAATCATACAACCATACTCATACCCAAAGTAGTAACACTAATTCAATCATATCATTCATTATTTTCAGTTATGTCTTTTGCAACTTTAAAGGGTAAAAGGGGTCTGCTCAAGCAAGAACCACTCCTTGTATCTGTACTCTTAGACACTATTTTTGTTGCTTTTCGTAACACTGACATCTTTTAGACAACCCAAGAAAACTGCCTGGTAGAATGTCACACATTCTGAGCTTATCTGATTGTCTTCTGATAGGTTCAAGTTAAATATTATTGGCAAAAATTCTAGGCACTTCACTTACAGAAGACATGTACTTTGCAATGCACTGCATTAGGAGATGCAAAAGGTCAAGTTATTCCCTATTAATTAGCAGTATCTTTAATCATGAAACTGTCAAATATATTCCAAAGTATACGGAATAGTATCATGAACACATGTGTGAACACCCTAGCAACTATCCATCTACAGCTAGTCTCTTTTCATCTGTATCCAGACCCAACTGCCCTCCTTCCAAACTATTTTAAAGCAACTGTAGATATACTAACATTTCACCCTGTGTTAACAGCAGACAGACAGTTTGTGTCCAGAGTTACTATTATTTTTTTCAATTTCCAGTGTATTTGTATCAGAATCCAAAGAAGGTTTACACATTGGCCGATAGGTCTCAAGTCCTTTCTCATATTTCCTTTGTGTGTATCTCCCCCACAACTGATTTTCAAAGAAACTGCTTCATTGGACTGTAGTCTGCCTGAGTCTGAAGGTTTTTGGTTTTCTGGTTTTTGCAGCCCCAAGATGGTATTTAACAGAGTTCTCTGTCCCTTTGGATTTCCGGTAATTTGGTAGTTCACTCTAGAGGCTCCGTCAGACTTGTTTCAGGCAGACTTCTTGGTGGGCAGTGCTGTTCTGCAGGTAGCCCATGGCATCTGGTTGTGTCTTTAGTGCTGAGGCTGCCTGATCACCAAGTTACAGTGGGATCTGCCCGGTTTCTTTTAGGCAAAAGTACCTTCAGCCCTCATTTCTTAGTAAGAACTGGGGTGAAAGTTGAGATTCTCCCTGAGAGCATTTCACTCCAACAGTTTCAGTATCAGCTGATAACTCTCATCCAAATCAATTACCATGTTGGGGGATACACAACAGTAATTTTCAGATGCTATTCCTCCTTCATGTCAGGTGGCCTTCTCCTGCAATGTAATATTCTCTCTCTTCCAGTCTATCTCTCTCCCCTTCTCTCTGCCTCCCAGGTAGTTTCGTGGACTTTTTAAAGTCAGTGTGTTATTACTCATTACTCTGTCTCATTCTTTCTGATGCTCAAATAATCTCAAATTTAGTTGTCAGCATCTCCTTCAAGCAAATATCTGTGTCCTTTTGACACAATCCTAATAGTATCCAAGCACCTCCTTATTTTCCAACATAACAAGCATGCCAAGCTGGCCTCGTACTTGCCTCTGACCTCGAATCAGCCTAGGTCTCAGAGCTTAATTCTTGCTGCTTGGCATTTTGAAATTAAGCTCTGAGCCCTAGGTTATGCTCCTGGCTAGTAGAGTATCACTGCTTTGACTGCACAGAGCAAAGATGTTTTAAATACCTTACATCTAAGTTCAGCATGAATTCATCATACTCAGCATGACAGAATTCTCCCTCACTTCTGTCAATCCATTCATATCTCCCTTCTCCCTTAATGAAAACCCCTCATAGACCTACCCAACTTGCTCTATCCACAGTGCACACAGAACAGTTTCAGACACGTCACCAAACCACTGCCAACAACAAGCAATCAAGCCCAAGATTTGGGGGGGTTCTTGCTATCCTCGTAACAGTCCTATAGGTCCCAGATCTCCTCCCTGAGATAACCAGACCATGGCTGTACTTGGGCATTAAAGATACTTTATGATAATCTCACATATCATCACGCAATACATAAAAGAGATGCCCTCAAGGGTCGAAGTTTTAATAAAGTAATTTTTTTTTAAGTTTTTAAAAAAAATTTTTTTTTGGGGGGGGCGGGTTGGGGAGAGAGGGGGGCGGGCCACTTCTATTGGACTTTCATTTATCCATTTTCATCCATCTTCTTTCTTTGGCCCATGTGGGCCTCCCATTGCAGCAGCTTCTGTTGTCGCAGAGCACTGGCTCTGGGCACATGCGCTCCAGAGCTCCGGCTGGGTAATTGGACACATCCGTAGAGCCGCTCCGCAGCACGTGGGATCTTCCCAGGCCAGGGGTCGAACCGGCACCCCTTGCACTGCAAGGCGGTGTCCTTACTCACTGGACCACCACGGAAGCCCCAATAAAGTAATTTTTACTGCTACCACAAAACATGCTTTTATGAAACGCATTTTCTTGTAACACTGGTGCATGAAGGAGAAACATGAGGTGGCCACCAGTACAGTGTGAAGCCACTGCCTTCATTCATGCTGAGGACAAGCAGTTTTCTCCACTTTTGCTTTTGTACCATCAGTGCAAATACCAGCACAACAACAAAAGGTAAATACTGCCTTAATATTATTATGACAATAACTAGGTCCTCATGGAACCTGAAAGGGTTTCAGGTTTCCCAGACCCCTGCCCCTTTTCAAAAACTGCTGCACTAGCATGCACAGAGATGTGTATGCAAAAGCTACCTGACTTCTTTGGATCCTTTTTTCCTGTGCATTGAATTAATTTTACAGTCAGGTTCATTTGAGAGATCACTAATCCCTAACTATTCATTTTATCATGATTTTTAATGCTTCCTGTTTAAAAAGGATTAGACAGCCAATGATTCAACCAAAGGAACTTAAAACATATGGCTTCCGGAATACACAAATTCAGACACTAAATACAAGATTAGGGATGTCAGACAGTTAATTACAAGCCACCTAATGAAATCACTTCAAGAGACCAATAGGTAGACAGAAAATTAGAGTTCCACTAACAACAGGAAAAATACTGTTAACACTATGCGAAGAAGAAGCTCCTAAACAAAGTCTACATCTGAGATGGTTCTCAGGAGAAAAATTACAAGTCTTCCTCTTTTAAGAAAGTAAATTTAACAGTATTTGGCACCCTTGTCTTTTCAAATACACCTTTTACTGTTGTTTAGCCTTCAGAACCAATACACCAAGAAATGCTCTTACTGGAGAAGCAGAACATAGAAACATAGAAAGTGTTAAGTATGTTAGACTTTACGTAACAGCCACTGAATTCAGTCTCTAAAGTGGCACTTTCTGACTAATCATTATTCTATGAATCAAAAACCCAGTGTCCCAGAACACCCAATGGAATGGGCTACTGGAAGCAGGTAAAGGAATGCAGAGGCTGTTGATATAAATAAGGTGCTTCCATGGGCATCTGCCTTAGCCCTGGGGCCATTGTCGCGGCCGCCACTGCAGTGACCTGTGTCTGCCTGTTCCTCCCCCTGCATCTGTACCAGAGGAGCCAGGAGGGAGGCTGGGACTGCCTGTCTGGGACAGAAGGGAACCACTATACATTCTTGGAGCTTGCATGACTGTTTCTTGCTGCCCAAATTCAAAAGCACTGAGAAGTGCTCAGACAGTCATAAGACCTGGCATTTATCTAAAGTTTCTATAAAATAGCCAAGTGTTTTCAATATAACAAACTGTTTAAGAGGTACAACAAAGGGGGGCAAGCTTCTCATGTAAGGGACCCTAAGGACCCGATGAGAGAGGATTCTCCTAATGTGAGAACAGCTACACAGTACATCAACAAAGCAGGCCTAAGGATCTGGCACGTCTCTGTTCTGTTCAGCAGTGAGCCACTCAGCTGTGTAGCCTGAAACAGCATACACAGACCTGTCCCCAAAGCGTATGTTCCATCTGATTACAATGCCAATCAAAATACCAATCAAAACAAACCAAAAATAAAAAAGCAAGTAACTGAAAACCTAAAATATTCCCAACCAGTGGGTTCTACTTATACTAGTCAACCTTGCACAGTATTAGGATAATGCTTTCTGCATGCATGCTAAGTCACTTCCATTGTGTCTGACTCGTTGTGACCCCACAGACCATAGCCTGCCAGGCTCCTCTGTCCACGGGATTCTCCAGGAGTACTGGAGTGGGTTACCATGCCCTCCCTTCCAGGGGATCTTCCTAACCCAGGAATTGAACCAGTGTCTTTTTGGGGGGGACTCTGTTATTGTTTTGTTATTTATTTATTTTCATCTATCTTTGTTCTTAGGCCTGTGTGGGCCTCCCATGGCAGTGGCCTCTCTTGTTGCAGAGCACCAGCTCTGGGCACATGCACTCTAGAGTGCTGGCTTGTAATTGGACACATGGGTCCAGCTGCTCCATGGCACATGGGATCTGCCCGGGCCAGGGATCGAAACGGTGCCCCCTGCACTGCAAGGTGGATGCTTTACCCACTGGACCACCAGTGAAACCTGAATCCGTGTCTTTTATGTCTCCTGCATTGGTAGACAGGTTCTTTACCACTAGTGCCACCTAGAAAGTCCCTAAATGCAACTAGGCTAACTAGTAAGGAATCAAGAAAATTCTCTTTTCAAAGTAAAAAGAATTGTTCAATCACTGTCATGTCTGACTCTTTGCAACCCCATGGACTGCAGCACACCGGGCTTGCCTGTCCTTCACTATCTCCCTGAGTTTGCTCAAACTTACGTCTATTGAGTCAGTGAGGCCATCCAACCATCTCATCCTCTGTCACCCCTTTCTTCTCTTGTCCTCAATCTTCCCCAGCATCAGGGTCTTTTCCAATGAATTTTTCAATAACTGTTTAAGAGGTACAACAAAGGGGCAAGCTTCTCATGTAAGGGACCCTAAGGACCCGATGAGAGAGGATTCTCTAATGTGAGAACAGCTACACAGTACATCAACAAAGCAGGCCTAAGGATCTGGCACGTCTCTGTTCTGTTCAGCAGTGAGCCACTCAGCTGTGTAGCCTGAAACAGCATACACAGACCTGTCCCCAAAGCGTATGTTCCATCTGATTACAATGCCAATCAAAATACCAATCAAAACAAACCAAAAATAAAAAAGCAAGTAACTGAAAACCTAAAATATTCCCAACCAGTGGGTTCTACTTATACTAGTCAACCTTGCACAGTATTAGGATAATGCTTTCTGCATGCATGCTAAGTCACTTCCATTGTGTCTGACTCGTTGTGACCCCACAGACCATAGCCTGCCAGGCTCCTCTGTCCACGGGATTCTCCAGGAGTACTGGAGTGGGTTACCATGCCCTCCCTTCCAGGGGATCTTCCTAACCCAGGAATTGAACCAGTGTCTTTTTGGGGGGGACTCTGTTATTGTTTTGTTATTTATTTATTTTCATCTATCTTTGTTCTTAGGCCTGTGTGGGCCTCCCATGGCAGTGGCCTCTCTTGTTGCAGAGCACCAGCTCTGGGCACATGCACTCTAGAGTGCTGGCTTGTAATTGGACACATGGGTCCAGCTGCTCCATGGCACATGGGATCTGCCCGGGCCAGGGATCGAAACGGTGCCCCCTGCACTGCAAGGTGGATGCTTTACCCACTGGACCACCAGTGAAACCTGAATCCGTGTCTTTTATGTCTCCTGCATTGGTAGACAGGTTCTTTACCACTAGTGCCACCTAGAAAGTCCCTAAATGCAACTAGGCTAACTAGTAAGGAATCAAGAAAATTCTCTTTTCAAAGTAAAAAGAATTGTTCAATCACTGTCATGTCTGACTCTTTGCAACCCCATGGACTGCAGCACACCGGGCTTGCCTGTCCTTCACTATCTCCCTGAGTTTGCTCAAACTTACGTCTATTGAGTCAGTGAGGCCATCCAACCATCTCATCCTCTGTCACCCCTTTCTTCTCTTGTCCTCAATCTTCCCCAGCATCAGGGTCTTTTCCAATGAATTGACTCTTCCCATCAGGTGGTAAAAGTATTGGAGCTTCAGCTTCAGTCCTTCCTATGAATATTCAGCGTTGATCTCCTTTAGGATTGACTGGTTTGACCTCCTTGTGGTCCAGGGGACTCTCAAGAGTCTTCTCCAACACCACAGTTCAAAAGCATGAATTCTGTGGAGCTCAGCCTTCTTTACGGTCCAAATCTCACATTCATACATGACTATTGGAAAAACCATAGCTCTGACTATATGAACTTCTGTTGGCAAAATGATATCTCTGGTTGGTAATACACTATCTAGTTTTGTCACAGCTTTTCTTCCAAGGAGCGTCTTTTAATTTCATGGCTGCAGTCACTGACCACATTGATTTTGGAGCCCGGGAAAATGAAATGTGACACTGTTTCCACATTTTCCCCATCTATTTGCCATGAAGTGATAGGACCAGATGCCATGACCTTTGTTTTTTGAATGTAAAAAGACTTACAGTCACAAGTACTTTTAGCAATAGACATTTCTTCCTTTCCTTTCATATATATGTATATATCCATGAATATACACCAGTCAATCCTAAAGGAAATCAACCCTGAATATTCATTGGAAGGACTGATGCTGAAGCTGAAGCTCCAATACTCTGCCCAACTGAAGCAGAGACGACTCAATGGAAAAGAACCTGATGTTAGGGAAAACGGAAGGCAGAGGGAGAAGGGGACGACAGAGGACAAAATGGTAAGATGGCGGCATTGACTCAATGCACATGAGTTTGAGCAAGTTCTGGAAGACAGTAAAAGATCAGGAAGTCTGGCATGCTGCAGTCTATAGGATCACAGAGTCAGACAGGACTGAGTGACTGAACTGAACTAATATATCTATTCAATCTATCCTTGTTGGGGTAACAATGTGAGTTTCATCAAAGGTCAAGTGGGGGCCCCAAGACTGAACTCCAAAGACACTCGGATGGAGTTTTCAGCACCTGATATGGGCCTAGCCTAGAGCAAGTCATCAATAAATCCTTGCAAGAACTGACCATGTAGGCATTTTCCCAGGGTAAGGTGTTTCCTGGTAAAGGTCAAAAGGTGCAAGCTGTTTCTTTACTATGTAAGAGAAATTAAAGATTTTCACCCAAAATTTCTGAGAATCTACATACAAAATAGTCATACTCACCACACCTCTTTTAGGAAAGACTGTAGATTTCACTTACTTGCCCAGTAAACTACACTGGGGCTCACCCCAGGAAAAAAGAACACAAACTCAACTGGCTTTGGAACCAAGCAGGCGGGAATGACTGCAGAAGCTGGGTTAAGGCTGCATGGGATGACAATGACTTGAATCCAGGAAAGACGGTCACTCCTGCACTCTGGCAGAACAAAGGCACGAGCACTCGGGCTCCAGAGCACCTTCAACCTCTCCAGAAAAGCAAGGAATCTTGAGTCTTGGTGGGAAATCTCCCAGTTATAAAATGTCAGCTTCTAATTGTGAGGACCAAACATCTACAGGCTGGATCTCAAACTCATTCAGGGAAGGCACAAAGCAGAATTCATGATGCTTTGCGGAACACCAAGGATATTTTTAAAATCGAAATTTCAAATACTGCTAACAGTATCTCTAACTAGGGTCTGGAAATGGTAGTAATGGACACTAAAGGATTAAGAAAATGAAAAGAAAAACTTTAAAAATAGCCCTTCCTGGATGCTTCCCTGTTGAGTCAGTGGGTAAAGGGTCCACCTTGCAGTGCAAGGGACACCAGTTCGATCCCTGGCTAGAGAAGCTCCCACATGCTGAGGAGACGCTGGACCAGTGTGTCCAATTACAAGTCAGCACTCTGGAGCACATGTGCCCAGAGCCAGTGCTCTGCAACAAGAGAGGTCACTGCAACGGGAGGCCCACACATGACAAAAAAAAAGATGGATGAAAAATAAATGATGACTTAGAAGCAAACAAAAATAGCCCTTCCTGGGACTTCCCTGGTGGTTAAGAGTCCACCTGTAAATGCAAGAGACACATGTTCGATCCCTGGTCAGGGAAGATCCCACACGCGGCAGAGCAATTAAGCCTATATGCTCTACAGCCTAAGCTCCACAACAAGAGAAGCCTATACACTGCAATTAGAGTAGCCCCTGGTCATCACAACGAGAAGATTCTTTACCACTAGCACCTTAATAAAGGAAGAGGTCCTTAATAAATATGAGTAACTGATAAGCAACATCAACTAATTCATAAACATAAAAGGAGGAAATTAAAAAAAATTTTAAATCACGTAAAACTTTCTAAATCAAGGCTTTTCTATATCTCATGGATATCTAAATTTCTTCTTCCTGAATTAAAAAATACCACCCCACCAGCCAGGAGGAACATATTGATCATCTACTAGTTTTTGAAGGAAAAGAAACTAAGTTTCTCTTTAAGGACAACTTATTGAAGAGATGATTCTGATAAAGCTTCAGGAACTATTTCTTATCCCAGGAACACTAGAGTGTACTCACCTGGAAACAAGATTCATTTTAAGCCCTAAGGAGCAGTGCAAAAGAAATCTGTGCACTCTACAACAGTTTTCCTTATTCTGAAAAATTGTTCTGAAAGCAATTTTGATAGTAAGGAGAGCAGAGCTTGCAGGGTGTACTGTCTTGCTTCTGTGTAAGAGGAAAGCATTCCTTCAACTCACTGCAAAACATGCTGTTTCATATCATTTACTCCATAAGCAATGCCACTTCCTTTAACCTCTTATGATTAAATCAGCTGATTTGTAAGAAATGCGCATGCTTTGCACCATTTACAAAATTCAAATGAATCAGACCTAAATGTAACACCTAAAATAATAACACTTCTAGAATAAAATAGGAGAAAATCTTTGTGACCTTGGGTTCTTAGGAAAAAAACACTAAACACAGTAAAGATTTTTTAAAATCTAAATGAGACAATTAAATTGTCTCTAAATAAGACAATTAAAATTAAGAACTTCTACTCTTCAAAAAACACTCTGAAGGGAATTAAAAGCCAACAGACTACGAGAAAATATCTACAAATCATTTATCTGGGCTTCCCCTGGTGGTCCAGTGGGTAAGGACACCGCCTTGCAGTGCAAGGGGCGCCGGTTAGAGCCCTGGCCTGGGAAGATCCCACGTGCCGCAGAGCGGCTGGACTGATGCGTCCAATCACCGAGCCGGAGCTCTGGAGCGCATGCGCCCAGAGCCAGTGCTCTGCGACAACAGAAGCCACTGCGATGGGAGGCCCACAGGAGCCAAAGAAGGAAGATGAATGAAAATAGAGAAATGAAAGACCAATAGAAGTGGCCCGCCCACTCCCCTCCCTCCCTAACCTGACCCCCGCCCAAAGTAAATAAATAAAAAATAAATAAATAAATAAATAAATCATGGTATAATGGAAAATAACTTGAGTAAATAAAAAAAAATCATTTATCTGATAAAGGCCTATACCTAGAATATATAAAGAGCTCTCAATAACTCAGTAAGAAAAACAAATAACCCAGCTTAAAAAAAAAAAAAAAAAACACAAAAGAGGCGAGCAGACATTTCACCAGAAATAAATGGATGGCAGATAAGCACACGAAAAGATGTTGGACATCCACAGTCATCACAGAAATGGAAATTAAAACTACAGTGAGATATAACTATCTACCTATCAGAATGGATTTTTAAAACCTGCTAATACCAAGTGCTGACAAGGATGTGGCACAAGTGGCACTTCACTGCAAAAATGGCATTGGGGGCTTGGGGTGCCCAAGAGGAAAGCATTCCTTCAACTCACTGCAAAACATGCTGTTTCATATCATTTACTCCATAAGCAATGCCACTTCCTTTAACCTCTTATGATTAAATCAGCTGATTTGTAAGAAATGCGCATGCTTTGCACCATTTACAAAATTCAAATGAATCAGACCTAAATGTAACACCTAAAATAATAACACTTCTAGAATAAAATAGGAGAAAATCTTTGTGACCTTGGGTTCTTAGGAAAAAAACACTAAACACAGTAAAGATTTTTTAAAATCTAAATGAGACAATTAAATTGTCTCTAAATAAGACAATTAAAATTAAGAACTTCTACTCTTCAAAAAACACTCTGAAGGGAATTAAAAGCCAACAGACTACGAGAAAATATCTACAAATCATTTATCTGGGCTTCCCCTGGTGGTCCAGTGGGTAAGGACACCGCCTTGCAGTGCAAGGGGCGCCGGTTAGAGCCCTGGCCTGGGAAGATCCCACGTGCCGCAGAGCGGCTGGACTGATGCGTCAATCACGGGCGGAGCTCTGGAGCGCATGCGCCCAGAGCCAGTGCTCTGCGACAACAGAAGCCACTGCGATGGGAGGCCCACAGGAGCCAAAGAAGGAAGATGAATGAAAATAGAGAAATGAAAGACCAATAGAAGTGGCCCGCCCACTCCCCTCCCTCCCTAACCTGACCCCCGCCCAAAGTAAATAAATAAAAAATAAATAAATAAATAAATAAATCATGGTATAATGGAAAATAACTTGAGTAAATAAAAAAAAATCATTTATCTGATAAAGGACCTATACCTAGAATATATAAAGAGCTCTCAATAACTCAGTAAGAAAAACAAATAACCCAGCTTAAAAAAAAAAAAAAAAAAAACACAAAAGAGGCGAGCAGACATTTCACCAGAAATAAATGGATGGCAGATAAGCACACGAAAAGATGTTGGACATCCACAGTCATCACAGAAATGGAAATTAAAACTACAGTGAGATATAACTATCTACCTATCAGAATGGATTTTTAAAACCTGCTAATACCAAGTGCTGACAAGGATGTGGCACAAGTGGCACTTCCTAAGCTGTGGGTAGAAATGCAAAATCGTATGGCTACTTTTGAATATAATTTGGCAGTCTCCTCTAAAATTGAACATACACTCAGCACATGATCCAGCAATCCTGCTCCGAGATGCTACCCAAGTGAAATGAGAGATGTTTATACAAAACTCACAGTTAGCAGTTTTATTCTCAAATCTACAAACAATCCAAGTCAACTAGGGAATGGAAAAACAAACTGTGGGACCACAGAATTTAACTCAGTAATAAAAAAGATAAATCACTGATAAATACAACAACATGAATAAGTCCCATTGCTATGCCAAGTGAAAAAGACTATATGCTGTCTGAATACACTTATATAACATTTTGAAAAGGGTTAAACTACAGACCAAAAAACACCCCAAAACACATGAGGAGTCAAGATGGCAGAGGAGTAGGTGGCCCTGGAGTTCATCTCTCCACACAATGCCTCAGGAATACATCTACAAATGGAACAATTCCCAGAGAACACCATCGGAACACTAGCAGAGGACCTTGGCCACCTAAAACGACAGAGAAGATCCCCAGGAAACCAGCTATGCAAACCACACACTGACAACCCCACAAGTGGGTAACCCGCAAATGGCTATGTGAACTCAGTGCCTACAGAACATCTTAAAGGACAAGGGCTCCCACAGCTGAGATGGGCCTAGCTCTAGCAGCAGGAGACTGTGGGCAAGTACACGTGGGGGCTGAACCAGACCAGAGTCTGAGCTGCTCTCACAGTGTCCACAGTGGGTCCAGATCCACGATCACTGCAAATCCAGGAACCCGACTTCAGTGGATCTGTGCTGGCAGCCTGGTGAAAACAACCTCTGAGAGACACTAGGGCCAATTACTGACGTACCCACAGTTACAGGGGGACTGAGAGGACAGCCAGCAACAGTGTAATTGAGAGCTCACACAGTAGATGAAAGGTAACAGAACAAAGCACGCCCAAAAGGTGAACAGCTTCAGAGAAGGAACACTCAGTGCCTTCCTGCCCACCTCACACTGAGGATCAGAAACACTGACAACAGATCTGAGGCCTTCCACTCCAACACCTCTGGCAGGAAAGTGACAACCAGAGAGCAAAGGGGAGGCCTGTGTAGGCCTGGTAACTACTGGTCACACCTTCTATCAAAGGAAAAATGGCTACAAAAACAAAATGAAAACAAAAAAAGGACAATCGAAACATACATATTGATATTTACCTTAAATGTAAATGGATTATAAATGCTCCAACCAGAAGACATAAACTGGTTGAAAGGACATAAACACAAGATCCATACGTATGCTGTTTATAAGACTCACTTCAGATTTAGGGACAGATACGGACTTAAATTAAGCAGATGGAAAAGGATACTCCATGCATATTGAGATAAATAAAGCTGGAGCAGTAATACTCATCAGAGAAAACAAACTTTCAAAATAAAAACTTTTAAAAGAGACAAAGAAAGATACCACCTATGATTAAGGGATCAAGCCAAGAAAAAGATATAACACCTGTGTATATATATATATGTACACACACACACACACATACATACACACCCAACATTATAGCACTTCAATATATAAAACAAATACTAACAGCCATAAAAGGAGAAATCAACACTAACACACTAATACTGGGGGACTTTAAGACCTTACTTTCATCAGCAGATCATTCAGACAGAAAAACCAATAAAGAACCACACATTAGACCAAATGGACTTCAAATGGACTTCATTGATATTTATGGTACATTCCATCCAAAAACAGAATACACATTCAAGTGCAAGTGGAACCTTCTCCAAGACTAACATGATGGATCACAAGTCTCACTAAACTTAAGAAAATTTAAATCATAGCAAGTATCTTTTCAAACCACAATGCTACAAGATTAGAGATTCAAAGGCAAAAAAAAAAAAAAAAAAAAGACAAAAGTGGAGGCTAAACAATATGCTACTAAACAACCAATGGATCACTCAAAAAATCAAAGAGGAAATTTAAAAAATACCTAGAGACAAATGACAACAAAATCACCACAATCCAAAATCTATGGCATGCAGCAAAAGCAGTTCTAACAGGGACGATCATAGCAATACAATCTTATCTGAAGAAGAAAAATTTCAAATAAACCTAACCTTATACCCAGAGCAACCAGAGAAAGAACAAAGCCCCAAGTTAGTAGAAGGAAAGAAATCACAAAAATCGGTGCAGAAATAAATAGAAATGAAAAAAATAGGAAAATGGTGAAACTAAAATAGTGAAAAATAAGTGAAACTAAAAGGTAGTTCTCTGAAAAGATAAACAAAATCGAGAAACCTTTAGCTAG
Organism: Tragulus kanchil; assembly: GCA_022376925.1. Classification (NCBI taxonomy): domain Eukaryota; kingdom Metazoa; phylum Chordata; class Mammalia; order Artiodactyla; family Tragulidae; genus Tragulus; species Tragulus kanchil. Next base: position 105,723,316 of record JAIOJX010000030.1, on the reverse strand, counting down.
ACTCATCAAGAAAATAAGGGACAGGGCTAAAATTGGTAAAATCAGAAACACAAAAGGAGAAGTTACAGCTGACATCACGGAAATACAAAGAATCATAAGAAACTGCTATGAGCAACTATATGCCAATACAACGTACAACCTAGAAGAAATGGACAAATCCTTAGAGAGATACACTCTCCCAAGGCTGAAACAGGATTAAATAAATAATATGAACAGACCAATCACAAGTACTGAAATCAAAACTGTGATTTAAAAAACTCTCAACAAACAGAAGTCTAGGACCTGATGGTTTCACAGGCAAATTCTATCAAACATTTAGAGAAGAATTCACACCTATCCTTCTAATCTGCCTGCCAATGTAGGAGCTATGGGTTCACAGGATAAAAGGAGAAATCAACACTAACACACTAATACTGGGGGACTTTAAGACCTTACTTTCATCAGCAGATCATTCAGACAGAAAAACCAATAAAGAACCACACATTAGACCAAATGGACTTCAAATGGACTTCATTGATATTTATGGTACATTCCATCCAAAAACAGAATACACATTCAAGTGCAAGTGGAACCTTCTCCAAGACTAACATGATGGATCACAAGTCTCACTAAACTTAAGAAAATTTAAATCATAGCAAGTATCTTTTCAAACCACAATGCTACAAGATTAGAGATTCAAAGGCAAAAAAAAAAAAAAAAAAAAGACAAAAGTGGAGGCTAAACAATATGCTACTAAACAACCAATGGATCACTCAAAAAATCAAAGAGGAAATTTAAAAAATACCTAGAGACAAATGACAACAAAATCACCACAATCCAAAATCTATGGCATGCAGCAAAAGCAGTTCTAACAGGGACGATCATAGCAATACAATCTTATCTGAAGAAGAAAAATTTCAAATAAACCTAACCTTATACCCAGAGCAACCAGAGAAAGAACAAAGCCCCAAGTTAGTAGAAGGAAAGAAATCACAAAAATCGGTGCAGAAATAAATAGAAATGAAAAAAATAGGAAAATGGTGAAACTAAAATAGTGAAAAATAAGTGAAACTAAAAGGTAGTTCTCTGAAAAGATAAACAAAATCGAGAAACCTTTAGCTAGACTCATCAAGAAAATAAGGGACAGGGCTAAAATTGGTAAAATCAGAAACACAAAAGGAGAAGTTACAGCTGACATCACGGAAATACAAAGAATCATAAGAAACTGCTATGAGCAACTATATGCCAATACAACGTACAACCTAGAAGAAATGGACAAATCCTTAGAGAGATACACTCTCCCAAGGCTGAAACAGGATTAAATAAATAATATGAACAGACCAATCACAAGTACTGAAATCAAAACTGTGATTTAAAAAACTCTCAACAAACAGAAGTCTAGGACCTGATGGTTTCACAGGCAAATTCTATCAAACATTTAGAGAAGAATTCACACCTATCCTTCTAATCTGCCTGCCAATGTAGGAGCTATGGGTTCACAGGTTCCATCCTTGGATTGGGACGATCCCCTAGAGAAGGAAATGGCAATCCACTCCAGTAATCTTTCTGGGAAAATCCCATGGACAGAGCCTGGCACATTATAATCCATGAGTCACAACGAGTTGCACATGATTTAGTGACTAAACAACAACTTCAAAAACTACTGCAGAAAACTGCAGAGGAAGGAACACTCCCAAACTCATTCTATGAGCCCACCATCACCTTTATACCAAAACCAAAGATATCACAAAAAGAGAATATTACAGGCCAGTATCACTGGTGAATATAGATGCAAAAATTCTCAACAAAAACTAGCAAACCAAATCCAGTAACATATTGAAAGGATCATTGAACAAGTGGGACTTGTTCATGTTCCATCCCAGGAATGCAGATGTTTCAATATCCACAAATCAATCAGTGTGATACACCACATTAGCAAACTGCAGAATAAAAAATATGATCATCTCAATAGACACAGAAAAAATTTGTGACAAAATTCTACACTCATTTATAAAAACTGTCCAAAAAGGGAGCATAGAGGGAACCTACCTCAACATAATAAAGGCCATATATAACAAACCTACAGTTAACATATTCTTCAAACAGAAACATTTCTCAAGTGTCTACATGTTCTAGAAGGGGAATTTTTCGGAGGTGGCCACTTCTTCGGAATAGTCTGACGCCATCAGGCCTCTGAAGCAAGGGGAGGGGGAAGAGAAAAAAGCTGAAACACAAGGTTCATCTGGTAAGTTTTACATTAACCTTTACAAACTGGACAGTATAAGAATGTGGCTTTTTGGCTCAAAAAGTCTGAGTCTTGGTGTGGAAATGAGGACATGGCTGTCCCCCCTCTAGCTTTCTCGCAGTGGGACTGTCAGGGAAGTCTTGACTGGGAAGTATGATTTGTTTACCTATCAGGCGTAAACTTCCAGGCACTCAGTTCATTTTGGGCTTGTTCCAGTTTGTTTTTAGTCTGTTCCAGTTCACTTTTCATTTTTAGGAGAAACAAGTTGATCACTGGGTCCACCATTGTTGATCTCAGCTGGGCAACGCTAGGCTGCTGGACTTGCCTGAGGTACTGGATAGTACACTCCTGCATCTCTTGCTCCTTGGTTGCCAGTCGCATTACAAGAATGTTTTCCCTGCGTGTAGATTCTTGCTGTTGTTGCTTTAGTTTTTCTTCAAGCTCCCTTAAGCCAGTTACATCATTAGAGTTGAGATCTGTGTACTTGCCCTCCAAAGCTTGCACGTATGCTTCATACTGTTTCCACCTTAGAATTAATTCATCTCGGGCCATCACTTTGACGTCTGTTTCATTCAGTCGAACCTTTTTGGGAAGAGGTTCTTCGTTGGTCATCTTGAATCCTGTCTGGACGGAGGCCCTGTCCCCAAGGCCGCCCCATGCTGCTGGCTCGTGGCCCTGGCTGCCCGACCGCGCCGCCACCGCCGCCCCGGCACTCCCCTTTATGTGCGGGTCTCACTGCCACAAAATGGCGCTCGAGTTAACATATTCAATGGTGAAAAACTAAAAGCATTTCCTCTAAGATCAGAAACAGAACAAGATGTCCACTCTCACCACTTTATCCAACATAGTTTTGGCAGTCCTGGAATTGGCAGAAAGTGAAGAGGAACTAAAGAGCCTCTTGGTGGAGGTAAAAGAGGAGAGTGAAAAAACTGGCTTGAATCTCAATATTCAAAAAACTAAGATCATGGCATCTGGTCCTATCACTTCATGGCAAACAGATGGGAAAAATGCGGAAACAGTGTCACATTTCATTTTCCTGGGCTCCAAAATCAATGTGGACAGTGACTGCAGCCATGGAATTAAAAGATGCTTGCTCCTTGGAAGAACAGCTACGTCAAAACTGACACTATTCTGAAAAGCAGAGACATCACTTTGCCAACAGAGGTCCGTATAGTCAAAGCTACGATTTTTCCGTTAGTCATGTATGGATGTGAGAGTTTGACCATCAAGAAAGCTGAGCACCAAAGGAATGACGCTTTCAAACTGTGGTGCTGAAGAAGGCTCTTGAGAGTCCCCTGGCCTGCAAGGAGATCAAACCAGTCAATCCTAATGGAAGTCAACCCTAAATATTCATTGGAAGGACTGATGCTGAAACTGAAGCTCCAATACTTTTGCCACCTGATGCAAAGAGTCAACTCGTTGGAAAAGACCCTAATGCTACGAAAGATTAAGAGCAAGAGGAGAAAGGGGCGACAGAGGATGAGATGGCTGGATGGCATCACTGACTCAATGGACACATATTTGAGCAAACTCAAGGAGATGGTTATGGACAGGAGAGGCCTGGCGTGCTGCAGTCCATGGGGTCGCAAAGAGTCAGACATGACTTAGCAACTGAACAACAACAACAACAAGCCTTAGCAATCAGAGAATAAATAAAAGGAATCCAAATTAGAAATGAAGATGTAAAATTGTTTGCAGATGACATGATACTACACACAGAAAATCCTAAGGATGCTACCAGAAAACTGGTAGACCTCATCAATGAATTTGCTAAAATTGCAGAATACAAACTTAATACACAGAATATACTGCATTTCTATATACCAACAACAAAAGATGAGAAAGAGAAACCTATATACTATCACATTAAAAAGAATAAAATACCTAGGAATAAACCTACATAAGGAGGCAAAAGACCTATACTCCCAAATCTATAACTGCTGTGAAAGAAACAGAAGATGATGTAAATAGATGGAAAGATATACCATGTCCTTGGATTAGAAAAATCAACATTGACTATACAACCCAAGGCAAACTATAGACTCAATGCAATACCTATAAACTTAGCAATGGCATTTTTCACAGAACCAGAACAAAGAATTTTAAATTTCTGTTGAGACACAAAATATCCCAAATAGCCAAAGCAATCATAAGAAAAACAGAGCTGGGGGAATCAGGCTTCCTGACTTCAGGCTATACTACAAAGCTATAGTAATCAAAACAATATAATACTCACAGAGAAAAAGAAGAACCCACAAATGCAGTGACAGAAAGGCCAAAAATAAACCCACACATCAATGCTCAATTAATCCTCAACAAAGTAGGGAAGAATGGAGAAAGGACAGTCTCTTCAATAAGAGGTGATGGAAAATCTGGAAAGTTACATGTAAAAAAATAAAATTTGACTATTCTTTACATCATATAAACATCAAAATAAACTCAATATTGTTTAAAGACTAAATGTAAGACTGAATACTATAACACTCTTAGAGGAAAACACAGGCAGAACATTCTATGACATAAATTCTGGCAGTTATCTTTTTGGACCCATGAGAGTAATGGAAGTAAGAACAAAAATAAATGGGACCTAATCAAACGTACAAGCTTTTGCATAACAAAGGAAATTACAAAAGGCGGGGGCAACAATCTCTGGAATGGGATAAAATAGCTGCAAATAATGCAACCAACAAAGCTTTTACAACTCAACGCAAAAAACAAACAACCCAACTATAAAATGGGCAGAACACCTTAATATACATTTCTCCATAGATTATGCACAAATGACCAGTAAGTATGTGAGAAGATATTCAACACGACTGTCAGGGAGATGCAGATCAAAACTATAAGGAGGGGCTTCCCTGGTGGTCCAGTGGGTAAGGACACCGCCTTGCAGTGCAAGGGGCGCCAGTTCGATCCCCCGGCCTGGGAAGATCCCACATGCCGTGGAATGGCTGGATCGATGTGTCCAATTACCGAGCCGGAGCTCTGGAGCGCATGCACCCACAGCCGGTGCTCTGCAGCGACAGAGGCCACTGCGATGGGAGGCCCACACAGGCCAAAGAATAAAGATCGATGAAAATAAATAAATAAAAATCAATAAAAGAGGCTAAAATTCAAAAAAAGTATATAGAAAAATTCAATCAATACCTACTGAGTAGCAAAGCAAACTTTGCTCAATATTCTGTGATAACCTAGATGGGAAAAAACCTTGAAAAACAACAGATACATGTATATGTAAAAGTGAATCACTTTGACGTATGCCTTAAACAAATAAATACAACATTGTGAGTCAACAACAGTTCAACATGAAATAAAAATTTAAGGAGAAAAGAAAAAACAAACATTAACCTTCAGAATAATAAGAACTTATAGGGCATTTTTACTCATCCTTGCTCTGCCCCTTTAACAAGGCAATTTTTGGTCTGGAGTCTAGTTGACAGTTCCCTTAAATGGAAAGGATCAAAGCAGACACTGAATGCAATTTTCTAATCGGTCAGGGCGGGGGGGCTGCCTGATGTGCCTGATGGTTCATCTCACAGTCTTGGGTGAGGAAAAGATGTATCCATTTCCCATGAAAGCTGTAAGAGCCTACAGATCCCCAGATGCGTGGGACAAGAGTTTACTGTGTGGAGAAATACAATAGACCATCTAATACACCAAGAAGAAGCTTGAGTAAAACCTCTTGGGAAATTACAACAGTCAAAAGAAGCTATGTATATGGAGGAATTGACAATGCCGCACACAGGTCCAAAATATACATTCTCAAAACAGATGCAAGAAAAGCGTAAGCTTTCGGGCTTGCAGCAAACTGAGCCAATCAGTTAATGGCTTTCCTGCCATTACAGCCAGTCTTCAAAAATGGGTAAAGGTGGCAATTTCTCAAACTCCCAACTTCTGGCAAAGAGGAAAGGCACAAAAAGAAACAAAATTCAAAGGAACAAAGTAAAATGTGGAATGGATGGAAAAGGATGGAAAGGTGGAAACGGATGTCCCCGAAGAAGCAAACACTGTGGGCTCACTAGACAAAGACGATTGCTATAAATATGCTCAAAGAGAAAAAGGAAAACAGAAAGAACTAAGGTATATCAAGAAAATGATACAGAAGCAAAGAGATAATATCAATAAAGAGACAGACATTATAAAAAAAATTCTGGAGAAAATACTGTAACTAAATTGAACATGTTCCTAGCAGAGTTCAAAATCAGATTGAGGAGATAAAAGAATCAAGAGACTTGACAAAATAATGGCCGAAATTTACCCAAATTTAATGAAAGACATGAATTTTAGGAATCCCAAATTGAATAAACCCAAGAGAGCCACAATGAGGAACATTTTAATCAAACTGTGGAAAAATAAGGAGAATATTGAAACCAGTAAGAGAAAAGCAGCTCATAACAAAGGACCTTTAATAATATTACTAGCTGATTTCTCAGCAGAAATCTTGCAGGGAAGTAAAATGATACATTTAAAGCGCTAAAACAAAAAAAACCTGTCAACCAAGAATTTTGTGTTCTGGAAAAAAAAAATGTCTGTCTAAAATGAGGGAGAAACAAAGACATCACCAAAAGCTGAGGGAATTAACTACTACTAGACCTGCCCTCAAGAAATAGAGTACTTCAAGTTGAACTTTAAGGACAGAGTAACTCAAAGCCATACAAAATAAAAACTTGCGTTTAAAGGTAACTATAGAAACAAATATAAAACTCAGTATTTTGTAAATTTTGTTTGTAACTCCACTTTTTTCTATAGGATTAAAAAACCACAAATCTATGTTCATGGGTATACAATGCATAAAGATGTCATTTGTGGAAAGCATTCCCTCTAAGATCAGGAACAAGACAGGGGTGTCCACTGTCACCACTATTATTCAACATAGTCCTGGAAGTTCTAGTAACAGCAATGAGAGCAGACAAAGAAACCAAAGGAATCCAGATTGGAAAGGAAGAAGTCAAGCTCTCTGTTTTTGCAGATGACATGATATTATACATAGAAAATCCCAAAGACACTTTTACAAAGCTACTAGAGTTAATCAGCGAATTCAGCAAAGTCGCAGGATACAAAATCAATATACAGAAATCACTGGCATTCCTATACACAAACAATGAAAAATCAGAAAACGACATCAAAGAGGCAATCCCCTTCACCATTGCAACCGAAAGAATCAAATATCTAGGAATAAACCTACCCAAAGAAACAAAAGAACTGTACACAGAAAATTACAAGACACTCATGAGAGACATTAAAGAAGACTTAAACAGATGGAGAGATATTCCATGTTCCTGGGTCGGAAGAATCAATATTGTGAAAATGACCATACCACCAAATGTCATCTATAGATTCAATGTGATCCCTATCCAACTACTAATGACAGTCTTCAAAGAACTAGACCAAAGAATAACACAGTTCATATGGAAACACAAAAGACCTCAAATAGCCAAAGCAATCCTGAGGAAGAAAAACAGAACTGGAGGAATCAGCCTCCCTAACTTCAGACTCTACTACAAAGCAACAGTCCTCAAGACAGTATGGTACTGGCACAGAAACAGAAATATAGACCAATGGAACAAGATCAAGAACCCAGAGATAAACCCACGCACCTATGGGTACCTTATTTTTAACAAAGAAGGAGAAACTATAAACTGAGACAAAGACAGCCTCTTCAACAAATGGTGCTGGGAAAATTGGGCAGCTACATGCAAAAAAATGAAGTTGGAACATTCCCTGACTCCATGCACAAAGATCTACTCAAAATGGATTAAAGACCTAAATGGAAGACCAGAAACCATCAAACTCTTAGAGGAGAATATAGGCAAAACCCTCAAGGACATCAATCAAAGCAAGATCTTCTCTGACCCACCTACTAGAATAGTGGAACTAAAAAGACAAATGAACATGTGGGACCTCATGAAACTTAAAAGCTTTTGTACAGCTAAAGAAATTACAAAAAAGCTGAACAGACAGTCCACAGAATGGGAGAAAATCATAGCAAATGAAACAACAGACAAAGAATTAATCTCCAAAATCTACAAGCAACTCAGACAACTCAGCACAGGAAAAACGAACAACCCAATCAAAAAATGGGAAAAGGACCTAAACAGACACCTCTCCAATGATGACATACAGATGGCCAAAAAGCACATGAAACGATACTCAACCTCACTTACTATTAGAGAAATGCAAATCAAAACTACAATGAGGTATCAGCTCACACCCGTCAGAATGGCCATCATCCACAAATCGACAGACAATAAATGCTGGAGAGGGTGTGGAGAAAAGAGAACACTCCTGCATTGCTGGTGGGAGTGTCAACTGATACAGCCTCTATGGAAGACAGTATGGAGATTCCTTAAAAAACTAAAAATAGAAGCACCATATGACCCAGCAATCCCACTCTTAGGCTTATACCCTGATGTAATCAAATCTGAAAGAAGCACCTGTACCCCAATGTTCATTGCAACTCTCTATACAATAGCTAGAACATGGAAACAACCTAGATGTCCATCGACGAACGAATGGATCCAAAAGCTTTGGTACATATATACAATGGAATACTACACAGCTGTAAAGAGAAATGCAGAAGAATCAGCCCTAGTGAGGTGACTGGATCTAGAACATATCATCAAAAGTGAAGTCAGTCAGAAAGAGAAGGACAAATACAGTATATTAACACATATATATGGAATCTAGTAGGATGGTGATGATGGCACATGCAGTGAAGCGACGGAAAGACAGACATAGACAGTGGACATATGGACATTGTGGGGAAGGAACAGAGGGTGGGAGGCGTAAAGGAAGTAGCATGAAGGCCTGTACTATCATAAGTAAAGAAAATAGCTCTAGTCATTGCTCTGTGAGAAAAGGGGATCCTTCAGGGGTGCTGTGCGATGATCGGGAGGGGTTGGAAGTGGGGGATATACATATGACTAATCTGGGAACATACATATCTGTAAACAACAAAACTCTGTAAAAGTTAAAAGCAAAATAAAAAAAAAGAATTAATAATAATAATAAAAAAAAGATGTCATTTGTGACATCAACAAGGAAGGGGAAAGAACTGTAGGAACAGAGCTTTTTGATGCCCTATTTAAACTGACATCAAATTAGGCTGTTTTAATTTTAGAAATGTTTTAAATAATTCCCACAGTAACCACAGAGAAAACATCTATAAAATACACACAACAGAAAATGAAAAGGAACCAAAACGTGTCACTTACAGCGAAATCAACAAAATAAGCACATGGGCAATAATTCAAGAAATAAGGGTCAAGAAAGCTAGAAAACGTAAGAAAACAAAAACAAAATGTTAAAAGCCAAGCCCTTCCCTATCAATAATAGCTTTAAATACAAACGGATTAAACTCTACAATCAAAAGACATAGATTGGCAGAATGAAGTAAATAACAGGATCCAATCATATGCAGTCTAAAAGAGACTTAATTCAGATGTAAACACACAAAAGGGCGAAAGTGAAAGGAAAAAAAAGAAAGATGTTCAACAGAAGTAGTAACCCAAAGCAAGACTGATACTACTATCAGATGAAGCAGGTGGCATTACTGGTAAAGAACCTGACAGCCAACGCAAGAGACATAAGAGACATGGAAAAATCCCCTGGAGGAGGATTCCTGTAGGAGGCACCCACTCCAGTATTCTTGCCTGGTGAATCCCATGGACACAAGTGCCTGGTGGGCTACAGTCCAGAGGGTCACAAAGAGTCAGACACAATTTAAGTGAATTGGCACACACAAACATGTATAAGTTAATTGTAAGAGATATTCATATTATAAAGGATCATTTCATCAAGAATGTGTAACACTTATAAATATATATGAGCCAAACATCAGAACTTCAAAATATATGAGGAAAATACTGACAAAATTGGAGGAAAAAAGAACCAGGTCTACAATAATAGCTGAAGACCTCAATGCCCTACTTTCAATAATGAATAGAAATACCAGAGAGATGAGTAAGGAAAAAGAGGAACTGAACAACATCATAAACCAACTAGAACTAACAGACATTATACAGAACAGAAGAATATTTTCCTCAATACCACATGGAAAATTCCCCAGGACAGACTATTTGTGACACTACAAAATAAGCATCAATTTAGAAGATTAAAATCATACAAATTGTCTTTGTAATCACAATAAAATTAACTGGAAATCAGTAACAGAAGAAAAACTGGAAAATTCACAAATAGGTAGAAATTAAACAACACTCTTAAACAACCAGTGGGTCAAAGAAGAAAACACAAGGGAAATTAGAAAATATTTACAAAGAAACTGAAAGTGAAATCAAAATGCACCAAAACTTACGTAATGCAGAGAAAGCAGTGCTAAGAAGAAAATCTACAGCTATAAACATTAATATTTTAAAATAAAGATTCAAACCAACAAACTAATTTTGTACCTTAAGGAAAAGTATAGCTAGGTAACTAAACCCAAAGGTAGCAGTAGGATTAAATAAAGATTACAGCAGAGATAAAAGAACAGAAAGCCAAAATCAGTAAAAACAAAAATTGATTCTACAACAATAACAAAATTGACAAACAGGCAAATTAACTAAAAAAAAAAAAAAACACAGAAAATCCAAACTGCTAAAATAAAGAAGGGATATTACTACCAGTTCTTCAGATACAATAAAGAAGATACTAAAAGTATTATTAATATAATCAGGGGCTTCCGTGGTGGCTTATGGTAAAGAATTCCTCTGTCAAGGCAGCAGACACGGGTTCAACTCCTGATCCACAAACACCTCACATGCCACACAGCAACTAAGCCCATGCCCCACAACTAAGCCTGTCCTCTGGAGCCGTGGAGCTGCAACTACTGAAGCCCACACGTCCAAGAGTTCCACAACAAGAGAAGCCTCCACAATGAGAAGCCTGTGCACCACAAGCAGGGAAGAGCCAAGCTCACTGAAACTAGAGAAAAGCCCACATAGCAACAAAGACCCACACATCCAAAAATAAATAAATATATATTATTTTTTTTTTACAAAAGAGTACTATAATCAATTAGCTTCAGCTAGATGAAATGGGCAAATTCCTAACACACAAAATGTTCCAAGGCTGATTACTAAAGAACAGAAAACCTAAAAGGACCTTCTAGTAAGAATTTGAATCAACAATCTGAATAACAACAAAGTAAATTCCAGGACCAGAATTTATCTAACATTTAAAGAAAAATTAACACCAATCTTTCTCAAAAGCTTCAAAAAAAAACTGAAGAGGAAAGAACACTTCTTACCTCATTCTATGAAAAGGCTGGTATTACCCTGACAGCAAACCCAGACAGAGAATCCACAAGAAAAGTACAGAGCCATAGCCCTTAAGATGCAAAACCCCTCAAAAATACTAGCAAGCCAAATTCAGCAGCATGGATTACACAAGATAACCAAGCAGGATATACTCTGGAATGTAACGTGGTTCAATGCATGAAAATCAATCAATGTAATACCAGCACTTAATTATCTCAACTGACAGAGAAAATGCATTTGACAAAATTCAGTTCTCTTTTTGTGGTTTTTTAGAAAACAACAAAGAATGGAAGGAAACATCACCAACATAATAAAGACCATATATGAAAACCCCACAGTTAATATATTCAGTACTTAAAGACTGAACACTTTCCCCTATGACCAGGAACAAGAGAAAGACACCCACCCACTTTCACCATTTCGATTTGACACAGCAGTTGAGCCATGATACAATGAAAACAAATTAAAGGCATCCAACCTGGACTGAAAGCATTAAAATTATATGTTTGCAGATGACACGACAGTCTACTTACAACATCCTGAAAATTCCACAGAAATTTAGCACAGTTAACAAATTCAAATCAACTCAGTAGCATTTCAATATACTAACAAGGAACGATCTGAAAACCTTCCGTTTATCAGAGCATCAAAAAAACCCAAACAACTGGGCTTCCCTGGTGGTCCAGTGGGTAAAGACTACACCTTGCAGTGCAAGGGGCGCCAGTTCAATCCCTGGCCTGGGAAGATCCCACGTGCCAGGAGTGGCTGGAGCGATGTGTCCAACTACTGAGCTGGAGCTCTGGAGCGCATGCACCTGGAGCTGGCGCTCTGCAACAAGCGAGGCCACTGCAATGGGAGGCCCACACAAGTCAAAGAACAAAGATGGATGAAAATAAATAAATGAAAGACCAATAAAAAAAAAAGTGGTCCCTCAAAACACTAAACAACTTAGGAATTAACTTGAGCCATGAAGCTAAAGATTTATACATAGAGAACTATAAAACATCACTCAATGAAATTAAATTAAGACATAAATGGGGGCTTCCCTGATGGTCCAGTGGGTAAAGAGTCTGCTTTGCAGTGCAAGGGGCACCAGTTCCATCCCTGGCCTGGAAGGATCCCACGTGCCATGGAGTGGCTGAACCAGTGTGTCCACTTACGAGCCAGCACTCTAGAGCACATATGCCCAGAGCCAGTGCTCTGCAGTGAGAGAGGCCACTGCAATGGGAGGCCCACACAGGCCAAAGAATAAAGACGGATGAAAATAAATAAATAAAAAAGCAATAAAAGGACCAACCTTTAAAAAAACAAAACAAAGAAAAAGCTTCCAAAAAAAAAAAAAGACATAAATGGAAAGACATCACATATTCAGAGGTTGGAAGACTTAATGTTGTTTAGATGAGAAACCCAAAGCTATCTATATATGCAATGCAATCCTCATCAAAATTGTAGTTAACACTTTCGGGCACAAAGAAAAAAAAATTCATGTGGAATCTCAAGAGACCTTGAAAAATCAAAACAATCTTGAAAATGAAGAACCTCATTGGAGGACTCATACTTACTGATTTCAATACTCACTAGAAAAGTACACCATAGTCCTAACACAAAGAGACATTTTGATCAGTGCAATAAAACACAGAGCCACAAAATAAACCCTTGACTACCTGGTCAAATGACTTCTGGCAAGGATGCCAATACTGTTCAATGCAGAAAGGACAGTCTTTGCAACAAATGATGCTGGAAAAACTGGATTTCCACATGCAAAGAATGAAGCTGGATCCTAACGTTACACCATTTACAAAATCCTTGAAATGCAAGAACCTAAATGTTATAGCTGAAACTATAAAAACTCCTTCCTTCTTGGAAGAAAACATAGAAGGAAAAAATTATGACAGTAGATTTAGCAACAATTACTTGGATATGGCACCAAAGGCACAGACAATAGGAAAAGAATGCATAAACTGGACTTTGTCAAAATTTAAAAAACTCTGCACCAAAGAACACTACCAAGCGAATAAAAAATATAACCTAAAGAATGGAGAAAACATTTGTAACTCATATATCTGATACAGGGTTAATACCCAGAATACACAAAGAACTCCTACAAGTCAACAACAACAATGACAACAGAAAACCCAATTTAAAAATGAGTGGGGCTTCCCTGGTGGTCCAGTGGGTAAGGACACCGCCTTGCAGTGTAAGGGCCGCCAGTTCGATCCCTGGCCAGGGGAGATCTCACGTGCCGCAGAGCGCCTGGACCGATGTGTCCAACTATCAAGCCAGAGCTCTGGGGTGCATGTGCCCAGAACCAGTGCTCTGCCATGAGAGAGGCCGCTGAGATGGGAGGCCCACACAGGCCAAAGAACAAAGATGGATGAAAATAAATAAATGAAGACCAATAAAAGTGGCCAATAAATAAATAAACAGATTCATAAAAACGAGTGAAGGATTTAAATAGGTATTTCTCCAAATACATGCAGATGTCTAAAAATCACCTGAAAAGATGCTCAACATTACTAATCATCAGGGAAATGCAAATCCAAACCACAATGAGATATTACACCCATTAGGGTGGGTACTATCAAAATGGAAAGAACCTCAATTGCAAAACAATCTTGAAAATGAAGAACCTCATTGGAGGCTTATTTGATTTCAATACTCACTAGAAAAGTACACCATAGTCCTAACACAAAGAGACATTTTGATCAGTGCAATAAAACACAGAGCCACAAAATAAACCCTTGACTACCTGGTCAAATGACTTCTGGCAAGGATGCCAATACTGTTCAATGCAGAAAGGACAGTCTTTGCAACAAATGATGCTGGAAAAACTGGATTTCCACATGCAAAGAATGAAGCTGGATCCTAACGTTACACCATTTACAAAATCCTTGAAATGCAAGAACCTAAATGTTATAGCTGAAACTATAAAAACTCCTTCCTTCTTGGAAGAAAACATAGAAGGAAAAAATTATGACAGTAGATTTAGCAACAATTACTTGGATATGGCACCAAAGGCACAGACAATAGGAAAAGAATGCATAAACTGGACTTTGTCAAAATTTAAAAAACTCTGCACCAAAGAACACTACCAAGCGAATAAAAAATATAACCTAAAGAATGGAGAAAACATTTGTAACTCATATATCTGATACAGGGTTAATACCCAGAATACACAAAGAACTCCTACAAGTCAACAACAACAATGACAACAGAAAACCCAATTTAAAAATGAGTGGGGCTTCCCTGGTGGTCCAGTGGGTAAGGACACCGCCTTGCAGTGTAAGGGCCGCCAGTTCGATCCCTGGCCAGGGGAGATCTCACGTGCCGCAGAGCGCCTGGACCGATGTGTCCAACTATCAAGCCAGAGCTCTGGGGTGCATGTGCCCAGAACCAGTGCTCTGCCATGAGAGAGGCCGCTGAGATGGGAGGCCCACACAGGCCAAAGAACAAAGATGGATGAAAATAAATAAATGAAGACCAATAAAAGTGGCCAATAAATAAATAAACAGATTCATAAAAACGAGTGAAGGATTTAAATAGGTATTTCTCCAAATACATGCAGATGTCTAAAAATCACCTGAAAAGATGCTCAACATTACTAATCATCAGGGAAATGCAAATCCAAACCACAATGAGATATTACACCCATTAGGGTGGGTACTATCAAGAAAACAGAAAATAAGTGTTTGTGAGTAAGCACAGAAACTGGAACATCTGTGCACTGTTGGTGGTTACGTAAAAGTGTGCAGCCACTGTGGCAAACAACACGATAGTCCCCCCCACCCCGCCAAATCAAACATACAATCAACATAAGATACAATTTAGGTAAACATCCAAAAGTATTGAAAACAGAAATTCAAACTGCTATTTTATACCAATGTTCATAGCAGCATTATCAAAGATAGCCAAAAGGTAGAAACAGCCCAAATGCTCATGCATAGATGAATGGATAATATATAAAATGTAGTATATACATAAAATGGTATATAAATAAAAACAATAAAAGAAGCCAAAATTAAAAAAAAAAAGCAAATGTTAAAAAAAAAAACCTCTCCAAATAAATGCGTGTTAGTTGCTCAGTTGTGTCCAACTCTTTTCAACTGTGGATTGTCGCTCACCAGGCTCCTCAGTTCATGGGATTCTCCAGGTTAGAATACTGGAGTGGGTTGCCATGCCCTTCTCCAGGGGATCTGAACCCATGGAATTAAACCCCCATCGTGTCTCCTGCATCTGCAGGCAGATCACTGCACCACCTGGGAAACCCTCTCCCCCAAACAAATGCCTGGGAACAATTGTCAGAAAAAAAACAGAGTTAAGAATACACAATGATTTTCATTGTTTTCTATTGGCACAAAAACAGAAATGTGCATCAATAGAACAGAACCAAGAACACAGAAATAAACCCACACACCTACAGTCAATTAATCTTCAACAAAGGAAGCAAGAACATACAATGAACAAGAGTCTCTTTCACAAGGGGTATCAGGAAAGTTGGACAGCCACACATAAACCAGTAAAACTAGAACACACCATCACACCACAAACAAAAATAAACTCAACACGGCTTGAAGATTTAAACACAAGTTATGACACCATAAAACTCCTAGAATAGAAAACAGGCAAAACATTCTGACATAAATCTAGCAATGTTTTCTTAGGTCAGTTTCCCAAACAATAGAAATAAAAGGAGGGCAAAAACTAACAAAGGGAACTTAACCGAACTTAAGTTTTTGCACAGCAAAGGAAACCATAAATAAAATGGAAAAACAACTTACAGAGTGGGAGAAAATATTTGCAAATGATGTTACCAAGAAGGGTTTAATTCCCAAAATATACGAACAGTCCATATAGCTCAGTATAAAAAAACCAAATAATCCAATCCAAAAACAAGCAGAAGACCTATAAAGTCATTTCTCCAAAAACATATAGATGGCTAGCAGGCACACAAAAACATGTTCCACGTGGCTAATTATTAGAGAAATGCAAATCAAAACTATACAATGAGGTTACCACCTCACACTGGTCAGAATGGCCATCTTTTAAAAAGTCTACAAATAATAAAGGCTGGAGAAGGTGTAGGAGAAAAGGAATCCCCCATTCACTGTTTGTGGGAATATAAACTGGTGCAGAAATTTGTTAGTTTGAAAGATAGTATGGAAGTTCCTCAAAAACAAAAAATAAAGTTGCCATGTGATTCAGCAATCCCTCTTCTGGTCATATAGCAGAAGAGATGAAAATGCTAATTTGAAAAAAATATCCGCACCCCAATGTTCACAGCAGCACTATTTACAATAGCCAAGACATGGAAGCAACTTAAATGTCCAGTGACTGATGAACAGATAAAGATGTGCTGTATACACAACACACAAACAATGGAATATTATTCATAAAGAATAATAAAACAATGCAATTTGTAGCAACATGGATAGACCTTAAGATTATCCTACTAAGTAAAGTAAGTTCGAAAAATAAAGACAAATACTATATGATATTATTTATATGTGGAATCTAAAATGATATAAAGTTACTTGTAAAACAGAAACAGACTCATAGACATAGAAAACAAACTTATGGTTACCAAAGGGGAAAGGAGGTGGGGGAGGAATAAATTTGGTATTTGCAAATATTATATTAAAATATACCTAATAAAATATATAAAAATTAAGCGGGTTCCTACTGTACAGCATGGGGGACTGACTATATTCAATATCCTATAATAAACCATAATGGAAAAGATACAAAACAGTATGTATGTATAACTAAATCACTCTGCTGCAACAAAGTAACTGACACATCAACTATACTTCACTAAAAAATTAAAATTAAAAAATAAATGATTTTTCAATGTGCTTCTATTTTTCTATTTGAAACCAATGGTACTATGGAACAAAATAAACGGCACTAGCCATTTTGCATTAAAAATATTCTTAGGGAATTCAGTACCAAAGATAGCCCCCCGCTCCACTTAACTGCCCCCAGAGTCATGGAGCTTTAAGTAAAAAGATGGTGTGAGATGGGGGAGTGGTCAGGAAGATATATATTTCAGGGCTGATTAAAGGTACGAGTTTTAAAGCTTATACTTGGTTCTTGGCTTAAGTTTCTTGCTTCTTAAGCCAGGAGACCTCAGTTATAGTCAGAGGACTTTCAGGACCATACGTAGGACAGGTGAGAGGATTTTTTTCCCCAAGGAGAGTAATTTAAAATAGCATTTTTGTATTAAATAAAAACATCTCACAAGCGTGAACAGGCGTGACTTTTAAAGACAGCACTGGAGATGAATGAGAACATCTCCTGCACAGGCAGGGTGAGACTGCACACCTCCAGGCCGCTGGGGCAGGCATGAACTGGCCTCGCCCTTCGTTAGCCCAACAAAACATTCCAGAAGCTCTGCTCCAGCCTGTCCTAACTCATGCACTCACTACACACTGACAATCATAAACCACCTTTCTTAAAAAATTCAACAAATACTTAACCCACATGATATGGCAGGGTCTTCCCAGGTGGCACTAGTGATAAAGAATCCACCTGCCAATGCAGGGGACACAAGAGATCCCCAGTGCAGGAAGATCCCCTCAAGTGGGAAATGGCTACCCACTCCAGTATTCTTGTCTGGAAAATTCCATGGACAGAGGAGCCTGGAAGGCTGTCAGCCCTGGGGTCTCAAAGAGTCGGACATAGCCAAGCACATGCGATATGCCAAGCCCTTCACTCAATGGGATAATTATCATACTGGGGTGTTTTGGGGTGATCAGTCATCACCCTGGGGTAAATCCTGGAGCCTCCGAGCAGAGGAGGAGACTATCAGCAGGCAGCTGAGGGACAGCCAGCTTTTGTGTCCAAAGAGTCAAAGGTACTCGCCAGGTACACACAACCCTCAGGAGCAGAGCTTTAAATATGGAGGGGGCGGGGGGGGGGGGGCCCACACAGCAGTGCCGCTGCTTTGCAGGGTTTGGGGCAACAGGAGAGGAGGTCTGTGGGGAGGGATCCCCGGACCATGTCCAGCCCTGAGGATACCGGTTCAGCTGGCAGGACACCTGGGAGGAGGTCACCACACACCTGGCAGCCCAGGCTGTAGGAAAACACAGGCCTCAGGACTCTTACTTCAGGATTCGATGTGCTATTACATTATAATGTTTTGTGTGCACCATGCAACCAGAAATGCCCGGATCTTAAGTGTATAGCTTGGTGACGTGCTACCAACTGCATCCGTCTATCAGAACCAGCACATCAAGAAATCTCTCTCTTTTTTGGCCTCTTCTGTTGGCTTTTTGTTTATTTATTTTCATCCATATTTATTCTTTGGCCCATGTGAACCTCCCATCACAGTGGCCTCTCTCGTTGCAGAGCACCGGCTCTGGTGGGCACATGTGCTCCAGAGCGCTGGCTCCTAATGGTACACACCGCTCCAGCCACTCTGCAACATGTGGGATCTTCCTGGGCCAGGGATCGAACTTGCACTGCAAGGCGGACTCTACCCACTGGACTACCAGGGAAGCCCTATCTTCCTTTATTTTTAAGCTCTCAGAAATAGCTTTATGAGTGAGCCCACTATTTGATCTTTAGACATCCAAACCTCAAGGAAAACACATTTTTGGGGATGCCACCTAGAAGATAAAATAAAGACCAGAGAAGGCTTAGCCTGGGGGTTCTAAATTCAGGACAAAAATCATCATTACTTCAGGCCAGTTATCATGAGCCCTGATTCTAACCTGAGCATAAAGTGCCTTGTCTCTGCTAACACAATACAAAGGGAAAATTACAAGAGGTTAGTGTAAGAAGTTTTCATTTACTGACAATCAGGCACATTCTACCAGGTGGTAAGTACATGATAAGGAAACAGTCATTAAGAACAGCATTGCCAGGGTTTCCCTGGTAGTCCAGGTGCGGAGGAAAGGGAACACTCCTGCATTGCTCGTGGGAATGTAAACTGATACAGCCTCTATGGAAGACAGTATGGAGATTCCTTAAAAAGCTAAAAATAGAAGCAACAGACGACCCAGCAATCCCACTGTTAGGCTTATATCCTGATGAAATCAAAACTGAAAGAGGCACCTGTACCCTGGTGTTCACTGTAGCTCTCTATACAATAGCTAGAACATGGAAGCAACCTAGATGTCCATTGACAAATGAATGGATACAAAAGCTCTGGTACATATATACGATGGAATACTACTCAGCTGTAAAAAGAAACGCAGAAGAATCAGTCCTAATGAGGTTGCTGGAGCTAGAATCTATCATAAAAAGTGAAGTAAGTCAAAAAGAGAAGAATAAGTACAACATACTAACACATATATATGGAATCTAGTAGGATGGTAATGATAGCACACGCAATGAAGCACTGGAGAAACAGACATGGAGAATAGACATATGGACATTGTGGGGAATGAACAATGGGTGGGAGGTGTAAAGGAAGTAGCATGAAAACCTATACTGTCATATGTGAAAAAAATAGCTATTGTCATTGCACTATGAGAAAAGGGGACCCTGCAGGGGCACTGTGTGACAGCCTGGAGGGGTAGGGTGGGGGGAATATACCTATGACTAATCTGTGACCATACATATCTGTAAACAACAAAACTCTATAAAAGTAAAAAGTAAAATAAAACATTAAAAAAAAAGAGACCCGTAAGTGATTAATAAACTAATAGTTATTATTTAAAAAAAAAAAAAAAAAAAGAGCCACCTTGCAGTGCAAGGGGCAACGGTTAGATCCCTGGCCCAGGAAGATCCCACATGCCATGGAGCAGCTGGATGGGTGTGTCTAATTATAAGCCAGCGCTCTGGAGCACATGCGCCCAGAGCTGGTGCTCTGCCATGAGAGAGGCCACTGCAATGGGAGGCCCACAAAGGCCAAAGAATAAGAAGATGGATGAAAATAAATATAAATAAAAGTTGCATGATGGGGAAAAGAAAAAAAAAAAAGTGTTGCCTTCAACACAGGGCACACCATATGTATCACCCCAAGACATTGATTGGAAAGTTTCTTAAGTGTATTTGTTAATAAACAAACATTTTTCAACACAAAATACATAAAACACACATCTGAATGAAAATGAAAACCATAAAGACCTCCAAGCTACTCGGAAAAATAGTTCGGGCGGCGCTAAATAAAGTGGGATTCAAATAGCAATCATACTATAAAATTCAACAGCATACTATAAAAGTTAACCAATAATGGTGACTGGACACGGGCAAACAATGAATGGAAAATATCTAAAAAATAATACCCAGGGAGTAGGGAGGTAGGGCAATAGTTCAATTTCTGTTTCCCTTTTAGCTTCTATGAACAGGGTGTTACTTGTACAATACAAAATTCATTTAATAGAATCTATCATAAAAAGTGAAGTAAGTCAAAAAGAGAAGAATAAGTACAACATACTAACACATATATATGGAATCTAGTAGGATGGTAATGATAGCACACGCAATGAAGCACTGGAGAAACAGACATGGAGAATAGACATATGGACATTGTGGGGAATGAACAATGGGTGGGAGGCATAAAGGAAGTAGTATGAAAACCTATACTGTCATATGTGAAAAAAAATAGCTATTGTCATTGCACTATGAGAAAAGGGGACCCTGCAGGGGCACTGTGTGACAGCCTGGAGGGGTAGGGTGGGGGGAATATACCTATGACTAATCTGAGATCATACATATCTGTAAACAACAAAACTCTGTAAAAGTAAAAAGTAAAATAAAAATTTAAAAAAAAACTCTATATAAAGTAAAAAAGTAAAAATTTTTTTAAAAAGCAGAGACCCTAACATTCAGTAAGTGATTAATAAACTAATAGTTATTATTTAAAAAAAAAAAAAAAAAAAGAGCCACCTTGCAGTGCAAGGGGCAACGGTTAGATCCCTGGCCCAGGAAGATCCCACATGCCATGGAGCAGCTGGATGGGTGTGTCTAATTATAAGCCAGCGCTCTGGAGCACATGCGCCCAGAGCTGGTGCTCTGCCATGAGAGAGGCCACTGCAATGGGAGGCCCACAAAGGCCAAAGAATAAGAAGATGGATGAAAATAAATATAAATAAAAGTTGCATGATGGGGAAAAGAAAAAAAAAAAAGTGTTGCCTTCAACACAGGGCACACCATATGTATCACCCCAAGACATTGATTGGAAAGTTTCTTAAGTGTATTTGTTAATAAACAAACATTTTTCAACACAAAATACATAAAACACACATCTGAATGAAAATGAAAACCATAAAGACCTCCAAGCTACTCGGAAAAATAGTACGGGCGGCGCTAAATAAAGTGGGATTCAAATAGCAATCATACTATAAAATTCAACAGCATACTATAAAAGTTAACCAATAATGGTGACTGGACACGGGCAAACAATGAATGGAAAATATCTAAAAAATAATACCCAGGGAGTAGGGAGGTAGGGCAATAGTTCAATTTCTGTTTCCCTTTTAGCTTCTATGAACAGGGTGTTACTTGTACAATACAAAATTCATTTAATAGTCATTTCTATGCAAAAACTTTGTGGATCTTATTTGCATCCTCAAGCTGACTTTTACAGATAGCACCCAAGGAATTCTGCTCAGAGCATAACTTGCCCAGTTTCTTAAAACGAACCAGATGAGCATCTGTTAACACCCCAACTCTTCTTTTTAAAGGGAGGGGCAATGAGGTCATGATAAAACTCCAAAGTGCCGACACCCTCTTCTATTTAAACAGTACATTAAACAGGGCGGGTCCTTGATCATCTGAACGGCACTGCGAACTGGGTAAGGATTTACAGCCTCATAACATTTCAGCAAAAGTTGTGTGAGTTGCCAAGATCAATTCTAGTAGCAAGAGTCAGCCTGAGCTCTGCAGACAGAGTTCTGGATCAGCTCCTTCCACGCCAGGTGGCCCCAAGCAAATCACTCTATTAGCCTTATCTTTAAAGTGCAGATAATACAACCTACTTTACACAATAGGAAATAAACCTTCAATATTCACTGGAAGGACTGATGCTGAAAATCCAGTACTTCGGCCAACTGATGTAAAGAGCCACGTCACTGAAAAATAGACCCTGATGCGAAGAGCCGACTCACCGAAAAAGACCCTGATGCTGGAAAAAATAGAAGGCAGAAGGAAAAGGGGATGAAAGAGGATGAGATGGCTGGATGGAATCAGTGAGTCGATGGACAGGAGTTTGAGGATACAGTGAAGGCCACCTAGGTCCCTGAGCTCAGAGCAGGGGGTGGCTGAGCTCTGTCAAAGGCAGAAGACCCAAGGAGCCACAGAGTAACGTCTGACATGGGACCTGGGGAAAGAACAGTGTTTTTTGGTGTATCTGTTTCTTCCACGATAACCAACATAAAACTCAGCACACAGTAGGCACTAAAAGAACATCTGACAAATGAACCAAGCCAGTCAGGCTGACTTCTCTTGTTGGCTGATGATCACGATGGCAGGAAGCCATCAACAACTTTAACCAAAATTCGCGTCTTTCACTGTGGAACAACCAATGCTGACAAGGGCAATTATCTGGACAGAAGAAAACTATTCCTCCACATGCTAACTTCAGCTATATGCCAACTAAGCCTCTGAATGGTCTTATTTAAAAACATTCACAAACCATTGCTCTTAAAACTTTGTGGATCTTATTTGCATCCTCAAGCTGACTTTTACAGATAGCACCCAAGGAATTCTGCTCAGAGCATAACTTGCCCAGTTTCTTAAAACGAACCAGATGAGCATCTGTTAACACCCCAACTCTTCTTTTAAAGGGAGGGGCAATGAGGTCATGATAAAACTCCAAAGTGCCGACACCCTCTTCTATTTAAACAGTACATTAAACAGGGCGGGTCCTTGATCATCTGAACGGCACTGCGAACTGGGTAAGGATTTACAGCCTCATAACATTTCAGCAAAAGTTGTGTGAGTTGCCAAGATCAATTCTAGTAGCAAGAGTCAGCCTGAGCTCTGCAGACAGAGTTCTGGATCAGCTCCTTCCACGCCAGGTGGCCCCAAGCAAATCACTCTATTAGCCTTATCTTTAAAGTGCAGATAATACAACCTACTTTACACAATAGGAAATAAACCTTCAATATTCACTGGAAGGACTGATGCTGAAAATCCAGTACTTCGGCCAACTGATGTAAAGAGCCACGTCACTGAAAAATAGACCCTGATGCGAAGAGCCGACTCACCGAAAAAGACCCTGATGCTGGAAAAAATAGAAGGCAGAAGGAAAAGGGGATGAAAGAGGATGAGATGGCTGGATGGAATCAGTGAGTCGATGGACAGGAGTTTGAGGATACAGTGAAGGCCACCTAGGTCCCTGAGCTCAGAGCAGGGGGTGGCTGAGCTCTGTCAAAGGCAGAAGACCCAAGGAGCCACAGAGTAACGTCTGACATGGGACCTGGGGAAAGAACAGTGTTTTTTGGTGTATCTGTTTCTTCCACGATAACCAACATAAAACTCAGCACACAGTAGGCACTAAAAGAACATCTGACAAATGAACCAAGCCAGTCAGGCTGACTTCTCTTGTTGGCTGATGATCACGATGGCAGGAAGCCATCAACAACTTTAACCAAAATTCCGACGTCTTTCACTGTGGAACAACCAATGCTGACAAGGGCAATTATCTGGACAGAAGAAAACTATTCCTCCACATGCTAACTTCAGCTATATGCCAACTAAGCCTCTGAATGGTCTTATTTAAAAACATTCACAAACCATTGCTCTTCAAAAAGAAAAAAAGATGACCCCACAAATATTCTCTTATCTCTATCTCTCCCAAGCAACCTCAATTACACTTTGGCACATAAAGCTATGTCCTTTAAAATACAAAACCTTATCTTGGAGGTAAAAACTCTAAACTGTAGCTCAAAGAGAGTAATAGAGAAGGCAATTTAAAATTAACAAGACTAGGCAATTCTATCTGAATGGCTTTACGTTGATTTACGCTACTATTCCTGAACTGTTTTAAGAACACCTAAGTATCTTATGGTTTTCTGTCCTATGTACCTGATCATACTGAAATTGCTGTGCAATCTGAGGTTTCTCTGGACCACTTAGAATTCAACTCTTTTACGGATGGGAGGTCAGCAGTACATCAAAACCCTCAAGGAAAAAGAGGCCTTTTAAAGACAGGATTAGTAAAATGGCAAATCATGTGGGCCTTCTAAGATGTCACAAATGACCCCCCTCGTGACAAGTTTCTGGGGCTCTAGGCACACATTTTAAGCCACAGGATAGATGAGTACACTGTGGCTGTGAGGTCACGATCAGAAGAACTCCTGTGGGAAAGGAGGTGGGAGGGAGGAGACACATGTATGCCTATGGCCGATTCATACTGATGAATGGGAAAAACCCATCACAATATTGTAAAATATAGTATAATATCCCAATTATAATATATTTTTAAAAAGAAATGTTTCTTTCCTCCTCCAGACAGCATGCTCATGCATATTCATGAGAATATTTAGCATTATTTCCTTCTCAAAGGATTCCACATGCACCCCAATGCCAGAAGAGAGTAAAAAGATCACATCAACATTCAGGACCTCCCAGGCTCGCTCTCTCAGAGAAAGCTGAGGCAGTCCCATCCTCCAGCTCCTGCCAGCTCCACTGCTGAGCGCTCTCAGCAAGTGACTATTCCCTAGTCTTCATTGGGCACCATTCCTGTCACTCAATACAAAAGCACAAAGACACAACAAGGACTACAGCCCATGGGAGGTGTGATCACTGTCACAGGCCATCAAATCCAACTCTGTGGTGAGGTTGCAGAAAAGCAGAGGCTAGAAAAGAGTCCAGAGCTTGAACAAATGTCTTGTCTCCTCCCTACCTAGCTCCCTTTCCTCAGAGCACTGGGCCTAAGCTGCTTTACTGAAGTCCCTTTCAGCTCTGCACTCTGCAAAGGACAGAAATTCTATCTGTTGCTGCATGGGAATGAAACCAGGGCACTTGGGGCTGAACCTCCCCTTCAGGGCCGGCTGCAGGTACTCATCTTGCTGCTCAGTGCCTAAGGCTGGGGTACAGGGAAGACCCACTTGAATTCCACTGGATGCTGGGCCTGAAATGGTCATTAGCTGCTCTTACTCACAGTCACCTGGCCACCCTGGAGAACCACTCTCCACTCATTTAAACAGCCTATAACGTGTTCAACTATGATGAACAGGAACATTTCCACTGAAAAATATTCTCATATATCCTAAGTGGCACTCCCAATTAAGAGGTCTTTTGACATGTGAAAAAAAAACAAAAAAACAAAAAAAACTACGATCATCTTACAAAAAGTCATTTGCCCTATTGGGTACATAAGGACTTAAGATATAATTGGTGGATTAGCTACACAGAACAGGTGGTTTAAATATTTAACATGACCAAAAATTAGCCTCATTATCCAACAGTAAAGTGTTCATTTTCAAGTACACATTCTGGGACACTTAAAATTTCCTAAGCAGGCACTGTATGTTGCACCACCAGAACAACAGGCTTCAGAAAGGCTACCTCATTAAGGTACAATTTCCGATGAAATTCACAGGGACTCAGAGCTCCTCCCAGGAGGCCTTAAATCCTGAAGACATGGGCCTCCCAAAAAGCCTAAGATACTCATTTATGGTAAAGGCCAGTGGTAAACCTAAAAACAGTAACTAAGTCTGTCCCACCCCTTCTTGAGTTACGTTTCTTTTCCTTGTTTATAATACTTCCCTTGGTTCATATTTAAAAATACTCTTTCTCAGGAACACTCCCAATAGTAAATTTTTCTTAAGTGTCTCCTTTCAAGAAGCCTTTCAGAAATTATCAACTGGCTAAAGTGACCATCACTGGTGCCGGTGCCCATGTGAGGCCGGACCCAAGCAGGAGGCAAGCGTCAGGGGCTCAGGCACCACTGTTCACTTTAGGTCTCCCAACTCCTGGGAGGCCCAGTACCCAGGTGGGGAGAGGAGACTGAACAGCCCCCAGAGGTGAGGTGAAAGCAGGAGAGAAAGGTGTTCACAAAAGCAAGAAAAACCCATCCCTCACACAAAAGCATCTTTCCGGCTCCCCACCAAGCTGTTTCCTTCCCTTTCTACAAGTTTTATTTTCAGTTTGTTTGGAAAAGTTTTTATTGCTTACCTCTGAATAAAATATGTGTATTCATTACTAGAAAGCAGAGAGAAGCACTTTTACAAGTCAAAAAGAAAACTGAAGTGAAGGCTACGTTCCCACCACCCACTGTAACATTCGGAAGCTCGTTAATGAAAATTTTTAGACCTAGTTAAAAGCACAGTGGTAAGTAATGGGTGATGCTCTGGTTATGATTTGGGATCTTGGGGCTTTTTTATTTGAACTTGGTCTAATGACGGTGCCAGTTCTCCCAGTTATACGTTCCTTGAAAACATTTACACAGGTTCTAGAACAAATACAAAAACAATTGCTTAAAAATTCTATTATCGAACTTGAACGCTTGATCGACCGTTTTTTTAGAAAATTACATTTAAACTTACTTATCTCTGCGCCAATCCCTGAGACCGTGGGCAGCGCTCACCGAAAAAGCTTCCCCCTCCCAGTCCCACCAGCACCGCAAACGCAGTCCCCGCGCCCCTGCGGCCTCCCTGCCGGCACTGTCCTCCAGAGAGTTCACTCTCGCGGCTCCGGCCGCAGCGGCCCGGCCTGCGACCCCCGAGGCCCTACCCCAGCCGGCGGCGAACGCCCGCGTGGGGCACACCCGTCACCCACCGCACACACCTGAGGGGTGCGCCAACAACGAGGCAACCGAGGGCCACGTTTCCAGCCGAAGGCGGGGCGCAGGGCCAGGCGTAAAGGGAAAGCAGATGTAGGTGCGTCCGGGCTGCGGCGGGCGGCCAGACCCTCACCTGCGAGCAAGTCGCCAACGCCATTCTTCCCCACCGGACACCGGCCTCTTCCCAGCGCACGACCACGGGAACCAGGCTCACCACCGGTTCGGCGCACGGAGAACGCCCACGGCCGCGCTGCACGCTCGCCCCGCCTGGAGCTCCGGCGGGCAGGGGGAGGGGCTCACTCGGCGCCCGGGACGGGGGCGGGGGGGGGGCGCCCCGCGCCGCCCACTCGCCCCACTGCGCCGGCCCGCGAGCATCCGTTTACACAACCCAAACTTCGCGACCCATAAACTTCGCTTTGCAGGCTGTGCAAAAGGACCCGCAGTCGGGCGCTGCCCGAGGCGGCTACCAATCCGGGGGCGCCGGGCTCCCCCCTGCAAAGGAGGGAGGGAGTGGAGCCGTCCGGCCGGCTTTCGCGCGGGAGAAATGAGAGGGGGCAGTCCCGGCGCAGCCTCCAGCTGGTACGCCTGGCTGCGGCGCGGCGCGCGCAGCATCTTTGCAGGGTTTATTCTAGGTAGTGCCCTGGAGCGCAAAGCCTCTGCTGCAATACTCTCTGGGTATTTCTGAGCCAGGGAAGCATGTTAAAGGGCTGCCCCCAAACTTGTTTTGTTTTGCAGTTGTAAAGGGGCGGGGTTCCGACAGCTCTCGAAACATTTGCTTCTGGGCTCGCTTTGCGTAACTGTAACCAAGGCTCGAGAACTGCAGACCTCCCTGAACTTAAAATAGCCCGTTCCATATCATTGCACGTGTAGGCCTTCCAGCCGCACGGGGCAGTTTCACAAGGCAGGAAAGCTGATTGACCAATAATTGGCTGAGCACTTAACTACTGTGTGTCAGGCCCTGTGTACACAAGCTTGAACAAAAATCAGGCCCCTGCTCTGCTGGAGTTTACAGGCTGGGAGCCAGCAGCTGACATGATACGAATGTAGTAATGATGTAATTATAATTAATTTGATTAATAATTTAACGGTGAATTCAAATAATACCTTTAGTTAATAATACCGGTGAAATAATACCGGTGATAATAACTTAAGTAACAGTGATGCAAATGCATGTAAGTGTGGAGTTAAAATAGATGTCAGGAGGGAAAGGTAATTGGTTCAATGGTGGTGTAAAATAGGGGGACTTAATTTGGCTAAGGTCAGGAAGACAGAGTTCAAGACCTCACCTGCGAGCATCGCCAACGCCATTCTTCCCCACCGGACACCGGCCTCTTCCCAGCGCACGACCACGGGAACCAGGCTCACCACCGGTTCGGCGCACGGAGAACGCCCACGGCCGCGCTGCACGCTCGCCCCGCCTGGAGCTCCGGCGGGCAGGGGAGGGCTCACTCGGCGCCCGGGACGGGGCGGGGCGCCCCGCGCCGCCCACTCGCCCCACTGCGCCGGCCCGCGAGCATCCGTTTACACAACCCAAACTTCGCGACCCATAAACTTCGCTTTGCAGGCTGTGCAAAAGGACCCGCAGTCGGGCGCTGCCCGAGGCGGCTACCAATCCGGGGGCGCCGGGCTCCCCCCTGCAAAGGAGGGAGGGAGTGGAGCCGTCCGGCCGGCTTTCGCGCGGGAGAAATGAGAGGGGGCAGTCCCGGCGCAGCCTCCAGCTGGTACGCCTGGCTGGGGCGCGCGCGCAGCATCTTTGCAGGGTTTATTCTAGGTAGTGCCCTGGAGCGCAAAGCCTCTGCTGCAATACTCTCTGGGTATTTCTGAGCCAGGGAAGCATGTTAAAGGGCTGCCCCCAAACTTGTTTTGTTTTGCAGTTGTAAAGGGGCGGGGTTCCGACAGCTCTCGAAACATTTGCTTCTGGGCTCGCTTTGCGTAACTGTAACCAAGGCTCGAGAACTGCAGACCTCCCTGAACTTAAAATAGCCCGTTCCATATCATTGCACGTGTAGGCCTTCCAGCCGCACGGGGCAGTTTCACAAGGCAGGAAAGCTGATTGACCAATAATTGGCTGAGCACTTAACTACTGTGTGTCAGGCCCTGTGTACACAAGCTTGAACAAAAATCAGGCCCCTGCTCTGCTGGAGTTTACAGGCTGGGAGCCAGCAGCTGACATGATACGAATGTAGTAATGATGTAATTATAATTAATTTGATTAATAATTTAACGGTGAATTCAAATAATACCTTTAGTTAATAATACCGGTGAAATAATACCGGTGATAATAACTTAAGTAACAGTGATGCAAATGCATGTAAGTGTGGAGTTAAAATAGATGTCAGGAGGGAAAGGTAATTGGTTCAATGGTGGTGTAAAATAGGGGGACTTAATTTGGCTAAGGTCAGGAAGACAGAGTTCAAGTATGAAAAGTGAAGAATTAAGTGGGTGGATGTTTTGAAAGCCTTGAAGTGGGTATTGAGGAGGGTGGTAGTTAAGTTGTCCTGAAGTCATAGCAGGTTTGCCACAAAACTTCTCTCAGTGGTTGACTGTGCACTTTTGTTTTAATGCTATGTTTCTGGACCTCCCTACACTGTTGGTGGGAATGTAAACCGGTGCAGCTAATACAAAGGATAGTATGAAGGTTCCCTTGAAAACTGAAAACAGAGTTATGGTATGGTCAAGCAATCCCATTCCTGGACATACATCCGAAGAAAACGCTAATTCAGAAAAGATACATGCACCCCCAATGTTCACTGAAGCAACATTTACAGTAGTCAAGACATGCAAGTAACCTAAATGTCCCTTGACAGATGAATGGATAATGTGGAGAAAAATCATAGGATAGTGCTCAGCCATAAAAGAACAAAATAATGCCATTTGCGGTTATATGGATGGACTTAGAGATCAACATACTAAGTAACATCAGACAGATAACGACAAATATCATTTACATGATTTACGTGGAATCTTTAAAAAACGATACAAGTGAACTTATGTACAAAACAGAAACAGATTCACAAACATAGAGAACATAGAAAAATGTACCATTACCAAAGCGGAAAGGGGAGGATATTTATTTGAGATTAACAGATATACACTACTACATACAAAACAGATAACCAACAAGGACTTACTATATAGCACAGGGAACTATACTCAATATCTTGTAATAACCTATAATGGAGAAGAACCTGGAAAGATGTGTAGACAGATTTAGGTACAGATATAACTGAACCACTTTGCAGTACACCTGAAACGAACACATCATAAATCAAGTATACTTCAATTTTTAAAAACGAAAGGAAAAAATACTATATATTTTGGAAAACACACGCAACTTTCCAGACTAGAAATCCCAAACTGAATCACATTTGCAATAGCAGAAAATCTATGGACTGGGGGTAGTTACAGATCTGTTGAGTCCATTCAGCTTCCAGGTGTTTCTAATGAGCAGATATTTGAAATCAACAGCATCACCATCACCTGAGCTCTGGCAAAGAAACCCAAATTCATGGGCCTCATCTCAAGCCTAATGAACTGCAAACTCTGGGGATGGGATGGGGCCCAGAAATCTGAGTTCTGCTTATCACCCAGGTGACCCTGGTCCTTGCTTATGGCACCACCCTGCTTGTGATTCAGGGTCAACTGCTCACCTGCTGGGTGACCTTAGGACTAATCATTGAGCTTCCTTTTTTTCAGTCTATAAAATGGAGACACTGCATATCTGCCCAATCCATTCCTACAAAAATGAACACGTGTAGTATCAGACGTGATTGTATTCTGAAAAGGCTAGAGTGGCAGACAGTTGTGAGTAGTATCAACCATGATAACCCTTCCATTTATTCAACACTGACCATGCTCCAGGAACTATTTATGCAGTATTTCACTCAGTCATCACTACAAACATCTGATGTACATAATCCTATCCTCGTTTTTCAGATGAGAAAACTGAGGCTTTGAGGGCTTAAAAAACTTACTCATGGTGACCTAGCAGAGCCAAGATAGAATCCACATGTCTCCCACTGCTGAGTTCTATACACCTCTCTCTGCCTTTATTTGGGTAGCCTGGTGTGCAGCAAAGGGTGACTAACAATAATGAAAGAAATTCATATTCTGATTAAGAAAATGAGGTTCCTTACATACTATCATCCCAATCTATTTAAGTTACTGTGACTAGGATCTGGTTTCTTCTCCCTCTTTGTTTCTGAAAGTAATTATTTTTTTCCATTTTAAGGTCACTTTTAGCAAGTGTTAACAAAAATAATGAATAATCAATAATAAGAACTGAAAAGAGTTTTATTTGAAACAAACTGAGGACTGCAGCCTGGAAGGCCACTTCCCAGATGACTCTGGAAAACTGCTCCAGAGAAGCAGGGTTTCTCTGCACAGTTTTCTATCTTGTCAGAGCATTAAGTAAGTCAGGGATACACTTCTTCAAGGTTTCAAAAAAAAAACCAAAAAACAGCACAGACATATACACCACGTACAGTATGGCCTTGGCACCAGGGAAGGAAGTCTTAATTATCAAACGAATACTAGCATTGGCATTCCAGAAAGAAGAGCATTTATTCCTTATTTTTAACACGGGCATTCTTTACTTCTGGTCAAGGTGCCCTTTTCCTTGATAATTAAAACAGAGTTATGGTGTATGTTCAATAGGCCACAAACAGGCTATTTTAGCCAACATAAAATTCAAGTTAACTTATTTATAACCTAGAATGACCTCCCATACCTCCATATGCGAACATTTCTTTCGTCACTAATAGTCCTGCACTCTTTTCAAGAGTCTACCCCTTATCTAACCACCACACACACTTTGTCTCTCTTTTCCAAAATCTACACGTGGTCAGGACTTAAATGTGACTACATTGCCCCATGGAGTTGCTCTCAGCTGATAATCTGATCACTGTGTCTCTCCTGGCTTTCAGCACCGACCTATACTTATCATGTCTGGATTCTTCTACAACGTTTGAATCCAAATGAGCTTCTGACCATGCTAACTGGAGCCCAGCACTGGAAATTTTCTGACAGCATAACATTCAAGATCTAATCTTAATAAGATTTAAGTAATGAAAACAATAACTACAAATTCCCAGCTGGGCTCAGGAGACAGGACAACAGGATCTTTTAATAAAGATTTTTTAAAAGCCCTTTTAATGAAACAATAATGAAAGAAATTCATATTCTGATTAAGAAAATGAGGTTCCTTACATACTATCATCCCAATCTATTTAAGTTACTGTGACTAGGATCTGGTTTCTTCTCCCTCTTTGTTTCTGAAAGTAATTATTTTTTTCCATTTTAAGGTCACTTTTAGCAAGTGTTAACAAAAATAATGAATAATCAATAATAAGAACTGAAAAGAGTTTTATTTGAAACAAACTGAGGACTGCAGCCTGGAAGGCCACTTCCCAGATGACTCTGGAAAACTGCTCCAGAGAAGCAGGGTTTCTCTGCACAGTTTTCTATCTTGTCAGAGCATTAAGTAAGTCAGGGATACACTTCTTCAAGGTTTCAAAAAAAAAACCAAAAAACAGCACAGACATATACACCACGTACAGTATGGCCTTGGCACCAGGGAAGGAAGTCTTAATTATCAAACGAATACTAGCATTGGCATTCCAGAAAGAAGAGCATTTATTCCTTATTTTTAACACGGGCATTCTTTACTTCTGGTCAAGGTGCCCTTTTCCTTGATAATTAAAACAGAGTTATGGTGTATGTTCAATAGGCCACAAACAGGCTATTTTAGCCAACATAAAATTCAAGTTAACTTATTTATAACCTAGAATGACCTCCCCATACCTCCATATGCGAACATTTCTTTCGTCACTAATAGTCCTGCACTCTTTTCAAGAGTCTACCCCTTATCTAACCACCACACACACTTTGTCTCTCTTTTCCAAAATCTACACGTGGTCAGGACTTAAATGTGACTACATTGCCCCATGGAGTTGCTCTCAGCTGATAATCTGATCACTGTGTCTCTCCTGGCTTTCAGCACCGACCTATACTTATCATGTCTGGATTCTTCTACAACGTTTGAATCCAAATGAGCTTCTGACCATGCTAACTGGAGCCCAGCACTGGAAATTTTCTGACAGCATAACATTCAAGATCTAATCTTAATAAGATTTAAGTAATGAAAACAATAACTACAAATTCCCAGCTGGGCTCAGGAGACAGGACAACAGGACCTGGACCTTTCTGACAATTACTTCTGAAGAAAAGCGCATCTGTCTGTGAAATGGACAAGAGGCCATCTACTCTGAAAGCATGTACAATGCAGCTTGTTACAGAATGTCATTTTGCTTGTGCAATAAATGGAAAATATATATATGTATATATAAAGAATGGCATTTTGCAAGCACAGCCTTACCACACTCTTCTAGTGAACTGTTTTAATCAGGCTTTGACCAAAGAAACTGAAATGTTACATTTTGAGGAAAGTTTTATATTTGTTCCTTTAAAAAAGCAACATACCAGCTCCCTTGTCCCTTTCTACAACTGTTCCCACTCCGTCTTTCCTCTCCACTTTCTTCCTAAACAATCCAAACTGTAAGGCACTTCATCTACCAGAGTTTGCAGTTCTCTACAGTGCTCAAGAAAGGCTAAGAGGATTTTTTAATGTAAAGAGACATCATTTCTGTAACTCCTTAGAAAAGTTGGGAGATGAGATGGTCAGAATCTTATTCTTGATACTTGAAATATGCTTCCCCCACTCTAAGAAGAAATGCCAAACAATCTAACAGAAACCAAGATAACAATAATAATAAGCTGTGAAGTTCTACTTTTTCAAAACTGCTCATGTTCTATAGACTTACTCGTGCCTATAATGTACTCACAGCCTAAGAAAAGGTTAAAAAAAGTGTCTACATTGCAGCCAAAATGGGAATTCAGCCACAAGGTTGAAATGAAAGGAGAAGGCAATGCAAGCAACCATTTACTTAGCATCAAATTCATCTTTTGCCTTCAACTACTCCCATTAAAAGAAAAAGGAGGGGCGGCTAACTGAACTACTGAAACACATTAAGAAAAAGTCACAGGCTAAAGTCAGCAGTTTTGAAGTTTATTAACTTCAAGGTAAAACTGTAAGTGCTTTGAAAGTGTATAAGTGTCTTTTACCCTCATGAGATCTTTTAACTACAACCCTGGAATTGAGCCAAAGCATTTGTGCTAACAGCACCTGCTCCAGCATCTTGCTCACCGGTCACAGCTGCTGTGCAAACTCATTCCATATTTCAGCAGGCATTTGGTTACTGGAAATCTCTACTAACCACCCCATCTCCCATTTAGAACTTCAAATAGACGACACACTGAAATTATTACAGTTTTACATTGATGAGGCTCAAAACACACTGATCCCAAATATACCACTTAGGTATATTGATTATTTTGAATTCAAGTTATTTGAGAAAGAGCCAGTCCAAGAACACTCTGACCTCCTGTGTTACTTTGAGAGCAGTAAGCAGAGCTCCCACGTGGAGTCCTCCCCACTCAGAGGAGGGAAGGCACCTCACCCCAGAGACAGGGAAAAGGCAGAGGAAGCTGTGTAAGCCAACTCTTGTTACTTCTTCATTCATCTGACACTATAAACCCAAACCCTTCTGTTACATCAAATCCTCACAAACAACTGATTCTTCGTCTAAAAAGGTATGTAACAGCTGCTTGCTTCAGTCACTTTTGAGGTGCCATACTCATGAAACCTATGTACATAAAAAAATTAAATGTAGGGGTCTTTTCTCCTTTAATCTGTCTTGTGTCAATTAGACCAGCCAAAAGAACCAAGAGGAACAGAAGGGAAATTTTCCCCTCTCTACAACATGCAGTTACAAGAAATCATAGAGATTCCATGCACCTTTTGCCCAGTTTCCCCCAATAGTAACAATTATAGAAACTGTAGTGCACTGTCCCCTCCAGGATTCAGACATTGATGCAGTTAGCCCATCCAGTTCAGATTTCCCCAGCTTGACCTGAATGTGTGTTTGTGTGTGTGTGTGTGTGTGTGTAGACCTGTACAGTTCTATTGCATGTGCAGATCTGTGCATACACTACCACCACCACAGTCAAGATACTGAACACTTCCAACACCACAAGGATCCTTCGTGTGGCTCTTTTATAACCAGATCTTCCTCACTCCCACCTATCCTCCACTCATACTCTGACTTCCTTAACCCCTGGTAACCACTAATCTGTTCTCCATTTCTAAAATCTTATAATTTCAAGAGTGTTACATAGCCTTTTGGAGAACAGTATGTCAGTTTTTGCCATGGGCTTTTTAAATTCAGCATAATTCTCTGGGGATTCATCCAAGGAGTGGTAGCTATCAAATAGTCTGTTCCTTTTTATTGCTGAGGAGTAGTTTATGGTATGTATGTACCATGAGTTTTAACCATTCACCCAGGGAAAGGCATCTGGGCTGATTTTAGTTTGGAGGCATTACAGATAAGGCCGCTATGAGCATTTGTGTGAGTGTATTTTTCATTTCTCTGGAATAAATGCCCAAGAGTTCACTTGCTGGGTCTTGTGGTAGCTACAAGTTTAGTTTCCTATGAAACTGACAGGCTTTTCCAGACCAGTTGTACCATTTCACATCCCTGCTGGCACCCTTCCAGGATCCAATATCCTGTTCCATATGCATTTTCTGCATTTGGTGTTGTCACTATTTTTTTTTTTAATTTTAACTATTTCAAAAGGTGTACAGTGATGTCTCAGTTGTGGTTTTAATTTGGGTTTCCCCGATGGCTAATGATGTTGAACATGTTTTATGTACTTTTCATCTTTGTCCTCTTTGATAAACTGTCAGTTTGTGTCTTTTGCCCATTTTGTAATTATTTTTTTAAACAGTTGGGTTGTGAGGTTCATTTTGTTTTAGATACTAGTCTCTTGTCAGGTACGTGGTTTACAAATGATTTCCTGCCAGTCTTTAGTTTGTCTTTTCATCCTCTTCACATATGTGATTTCACAGAGCAGAAGTTTTTAGTTGTGATGAGATGTGTCACTTTTTTTTCTAAAACATTCATAGTTCTACATTTTACATTTAAGTCTACAATTCATTTTGCATTCATTTTTATGTAAGGTGTGGGATTTAGGTCAAGGTTCACTTTTATCCTCCTATACCCAGTAGCTTAAGCACTGTATGATGAAAAGGATACCCATCTTTCATTGATTAACTTTTACATCTTTGTCAAAAGTCAGTTGAGCATGTGTGGGGAGGTCTTTTCCTGGTTCTTTATTCTGTTCCATTGAGATCTCTCTACCAATATCACACTTTATACTCAAGCACTTAGTAAAGGCCATAGTATCAAGAGTTGATTACTCCCATTTTATTTATCTTTGTCAATTATTTTTATTTGTTTTTAATTGTTCTAGGATCTGTGCCTTTCCATATAAATTTTTAATTGTTCTAGGATCTGTGCCTTTCCATATAAATTTTAAAATAAGTTTACCTATATTATATATATATATACATAAAATGTTGCTAAAATTTTGACAGGAAATGCACTAAGACTATAGATTCATTAGGGGAGAGCTGATATTGTAACCAAGCTGACTGGTTTAATAATTAAGGATTTAGGAAATGTGAAGATGTAGAAACAGAGACTAGCTGTGAGTAGGGGAAACGGCAACAATTTAGAGCATAAACCAGCCACACGGCAGAGTTACCAAACTCCCAGTTCCCTGAAAGATATGGGTAAAGATCAGACACACATTCCTAAGCTGCTTTTACAGAAACAAGAAGCAGATCTCACAGGTGAAAATTGCTGGGCACAAGCATAGAAACTCTAGACTGGTTGAAACTAGAAGACTGGTGATGCCTGAAATTCCACCTTGATGCCAGCCAGTCTGAGGATTATGCGTGAACTGATCACGTGCCCTGCAGCCTCCTCCCTCACACTGCCTTTAAAATCTCTGTCTCCCAATTGGCCACTTGGAGATGGTGGTCACTGGTCTCCTGAATAAATCAACTTTTCCTTTTCCACCAGCTCCTGTCTCTTGAGTATTGGCCTTTGAGTGGTGAGCAGCCAAACGTGGTCTCATCCACGGATATCTTCATGGTCCACTTGTTGACTATGGACAGCTGACTCTTCCTATCCATAATCAAATTGTACCTATCCTTTTTGATTTCTTCCGTTAGCGTTTTGTAATTTTCAGCATACAGATCCTCTACATGTTTTTAAGTGTATACCTGAGTGTTTTTTTTTGAAGCAGCTAATAGTATAAGTGGTTTGTTATTTAAACCTCCATATGTTCACTGCTATTAATAAATGCATGTTGTTCTTTTATTTCTGTCTAAAACTACCCAGTCTATAGTATTTTGCAAAGGCAGCCTGAGCAGACTAACAATGGATATGTGCCGGAGACACCCTGTGGGGACAGGTCTCTGCTACACACGGCCAGCCCACATGACCATGAAATATCAGTGCCGGCGCATCTTGTTCTAAGGACCAAAGAAGGAAACCAAAGGAAGTTATACACTTTCTCTATGGTCAAGATTGTACTATCAGCAGCCAGAGCGATTGCCAGGATTTCCATAACATTCCACAAGAAAGTGAGACACTCTATCTTCATCAGAGAATGCCTCCCAATAGGAGGAAGCCTGAGGCCTGGAACGAAAGATGTTTATCTAGACCATCAAGCCTAGAGATACCTAGGGTAGTGATTTTCATGTTAGTGTGCCTAGGAACTACCTGAAGCACTTGTTCAAAATGAAGGCATCAGCCCTACCCTTTGAGATTTAGCTTCAATAGCTCTGGCATTAGGGTGACCAACCATCCCTGAAAGATATGGGTAAAGATCAGACACACATTCCTAAGCTGCTTTTACAGAAACAAGAAGCAGATCTCACAGGTGAAAATTGCTGGGCACAAGCATAGAAACTCTAGACTGGTTGAAACTAGAAGACTGGTGATGCCTGAAATTCCACCTTGATGCCAGCCAGTCTGAGGATTATGCGTGAACTGATCACGTGCCCTGCAGCCTCCTCCCTCACACTGCCTTTAAAATCTCTGTCTCCCAATTGGCCACTTGGAGATGGTGGTCACTGGTCTCCTGAATAAATCAACTTTTCCTTTTCCACCAGCTCCTGTCTCTTGAGTATTGGCCTTTTGAGTGGTGAGCAGCCAAACGTGGTCTCATCCACGGATATCTTCATGGTCCACTTGTTGACTATGGACAGCTGACTCTTCCTATCCATAATCAAATTGTACCTATCCTTTTTGATTTCTTCCGTTAGCGTTTTGTAATTTTCAGCATACAGATCCTCTACATGTTTTTAAGTGTATACCTGAGTGTTTTTTTTTGAAGCAGCTAATAGTATAAGTGGTTTGTTATTTAAACCTCCATATGTTCACTGCTATTAATAAATGCATGTTGTTCTTTTATTTCTGTCTAAAACTACCCAGTCTATAGTATTTTGCAAAGGCAGCCTGAGCAGACTAACAATGGATATGTGCCGGAGACACCCTGTGGGGACAGGTCTCTGCTACACACGGCCAGCCCACATGACCATGAAATATCAGTGCCGGCGCATCTTGTTCTAAGGACCAAAGAAGGAAACCAAAGGAAGTTATACACTTTCTCTATGGTCAAGATTGTACTATCAGCAGCCAGAGCGATTGCCAGGATTTCCATAACATTCCACAAGAAAGTGAGACACTCTATCTTCATCAGAGAATGCCTCCCAATAGGAGGAAGCCTGAGGCCTGGAACGAAAGATGTTTATCTAGACCATCAAGCCTAGAGATACCTAGGGTAGTGATTTTCATGTTAGTGTGCCTAGGAACTACCTGAAGCACTTGTTCAAAATGAAGGCATCAGCCCTACCCTTTGAGATTTAGCTTCAATAGCTCTGGCATTAGGGTGACCAACCATCCCAATCTGCCCAGGACCAGGACCACCCTGGTTTTAATATTAAGCTCTTTCCATTTGGGACACCTCTCAGTTTTGGCACTCCTTACTTGTGTAGTCCAGGGATCTGCACACCTTAACAAGCGTTCTAGTAGTTTTGGTACAAATAATCCACAGACTATCCTTTGGGAAATGCTGACCTAGAGAGCAGAAGTTGACTTGTAATTTTTACGAGGTGGAAGGACAATATGTCATTAAAGTGCAGTATTCTTGCCTGGGAAATCCCATGGTCA
Organism: Tragulus kanchil; assembly: GCA_022376925.1. Classification (NCBI taxonomy): domain Eukaryota; kingdom Metazoa; phylum Chordata; class Mammalia; order Artiodactyla; family Tragulidae; genus Tragulus; species Tragulus kanchil. Next base: position 105,684,019 of record JAIOJX010000030.1, on the reverse strand, counting down.
GAGGGGCCTGGTGAGCTACAGTCCATGGGGCTTCAAGAGTCAGACACAACTTAGCGACTAAACTACTATCACTGTGCCACAGATTAGGCCAAAACTTAACAGCTTTAAACAATAAACATATATTATTTAAAAAAACAAAACAAAACATTGAGCAGTCTAAGAGCCAATTTAAGTATTCTTTCTCCCCAAAATAAAAGTGCACCTATGGCCATACGAAGACTGAGGTAGTGCCATTTGTAGCAATGTGGATGAACCTAGAGATTGTCCTACTAAGTGAAGTCACTCAGAAAGAGAAAGACAAATATCATATCACTTACATGTGGAATTGAAGAAATGATACAAATGAACTTATTTACAATCAGAAAGAGACTCAAACAGAAAAGAAACTTATGATTGCCAAAGGGGGAAAGGGTGGAATGAATAAATTAGGAATTTAGGATGAACATGTATACACTACTATATGTAAAATAAACAAGGACCTACTATATATAGCATAGGAAACTATACTCAATATAATTCCTATAATAGAAAAGAATATAAAAAGAATATATATTATATATGTGTGTGTACATAAGATATATAACTGAATTACTTTGTTCACGCAACACGTGAAATACAACACTGTAAGACAATTATATTTCAATAATTTCTTAATTAAAAAAAATAATAAATTACACCTGTGAAAAGAACTTTGTGGACTTTAAGTGCACTTTTTGGCCCAAATCATGGAGAGTAAGAGCTCAAGTTAAACATTTAAGTATACAAAATCTAGCAGACTTCAGTACCTGATGTCGCCCTTCCCACAGTGTTCAATCCCTCCTGTTTATGATTAATTTCGCCCCTGTATCACCTGCCTTGGTCTTCAGCCTTATTCCCATCACCATCCAGGCTGACATCAACATCCAAGTATCCTGTTCCTTCACACCCTCACATCCTGTGTCAGCCCGAGTCCATTCAGGAAATGGAAACCATGTCAGGTATTTGAACAGAGAGAATTCAACATGAAGGAAACTGGAAAGGAGAAAAGAGAACACTATTCTGCAGAACACAGAGTCTGCAGCTGCAGGAGGCAGCCACCATCCCCAGGGCAGGGGTGGAGGGAAGGGAGGAGGCTAGGGATGCAGGAGATTAAGCCCTACGAGGAGGGCCTCAGGAGTTGAAGCCACACCTCTGAAGAGCTGTGCGACTTGGCTGATGCTGGTGTCTCAGAGGTGGACTCAATGAAGCTGGTTCTGCACGTGTAGGAAACACTCAGGCTGAGCTCTGCTGCTGCTATGGAAAGGAACTGCTGCCTGGGTGAAGAAGCACTGCTGGGGTCACAGTGACCGAAACAGGACACAGGAAGGCCCTAATTCCTTCTTCCTCCCACAGCCTTACACTCTCTAGATTCCTCTCTTGGCAGAGTGTAACAGGGGGACATTTGGCAAAGCAAAAATGATTTGCAAAGTCCCAGCCCCAGCATCAGAGAGAAAGCACAGAAGACGAGTTTGGAGCTAGGAGACAGTGGCTTAATAACTGTGCATCTCCATGGCGCTTTCTTCCACCTCCCCTTTGTTATTCTTTCCCATGATCATACGACTTGCATTACTGACAATATAATTCCTATAATAGAAAAAATATAAAAAGAATATACATTATATATGTGTGTGTACATAAGATATATAACTGAATTACTTTGTTCACGCAACACGTGAAATACAACACTGTAAGACAATTATATTTCAATAATTTCTTAATTAAAAAAAATAATAAATTACACCTGTGAAAAGAACTTTGTGGACTTTAAGTGCACTTTTTGGCCCAAATCATGGAGAGTAAGAGCTCAAGTTAAACATTTAAGTATACAAAATCTAGCAGACTTCAGTACCTGATGTCGCCCTTCCCACAGTGTTCAATCCCTCCTGTTTATGATTAATTTCGCCCCTGTATCACCTGCCTTGGTCTTCAGCCTTATTCCCATCACCATCCAGGCTGACATCAACATCCAAGTATCCTGTTCCTTCACACCCTCACATCCTGTGTCAGCCCGAGTCCATTCAGGAAATGGAAACCATGTCAGGTATTTGAACAGAGAGAATTCAACATGAAGGAAACTGGAAAGGAGAAAAGAGAACACTATTCTGCAGAACACAGAGTCTGCAGCTGCAGGAGGCAGCCACCATCCCCAGGGCAGGGGTGGAGGGAAGGGAGGAGGCTAGGGATGCAGGAGATTAAGCCCTACGAGGAGGGCCTCAGGAGTTGAAGCCACACCTCTGAAGAGCTGTGCGACTTGGCTGATGCTGGTGTCTCAGAGGTGGACTCAATGAAGCTGGTTCTGCACGTGTAGGAAACACTCAGGCTGAGCTCTGCTGCTGCTATGGAAAGGAACTGCTGCCTGGGTGAAGAAGCACTGCTGGGGTCACAGTGACCGAAACAGGACACAGGAAGGCCCTAATTCCTTCTTCCTCCCACAGCCTTACACTCTCTAGATTCCTCTCTTGGCAGAGTGTAACAGGGGGACATTTGGCAAAGCAAAAATGATTTGCAAAGTCCCAGCCCCAGCATCAGAGAGAAAGCACAGAAGACGAGTTTGGAGCTAGGAGACAGTGGCTTAATAACTGTGCATCTCCATGGCGCTTTCTTCCACCTCCCCTTTGTTATTCTTTCCCATGATCATACACTTGAGCTTGCATCACTAATACTGACATCACCTCTGAGGTAATAATTCCAAGCATTTCTCCCTCTGACAATTACCTTCAACACGGAGAGCTCTAATACTCCTCAGCATCACTTTGACCTCTTGAAAACCTTCACTCCATTGGCCCTGATGGGACTTTCATCATCCATCTTCCTATGGATCCACTTTCCTCCTTAAACATCTTGGATTCCACGTCATGTTAATCATCGCCTTACTTTTGACTTCCTGGATTTTTTCTTCTGTGTCCTACTCCCCCATCAAAATGTCATCCCTAATAAAGTGCAAACATTCCACAACTTCATGCCTGCATCAAAGCAGCTGAATATGACCTAGTTTCACTTTAATTCCACAACCATAAATTTCGAACAGACTCTCAATGTTCCTCATCAATTTGATTTTATCTTCCTGGTGTGTTTACTTCCCTCCCTTCCCAAATACTAGTTCGCACTTACAACTTCTCTTTCTCCAGCAATTTCAGTCACCCTCTGCCCCCATCACTGTCAGCTAATGACCTTTTCTCACATTTAATGACAAAAACATACACGATTATATGATAGCTCCCTCAATTTCCTGTCACAAGATAGATCAACCTAGAGTATCTGAGCCTAAAGTGTGAGACATGACCCTGATTCAATCTAAGATCAGCCCCTCCGCTTGGGCCCTGGCTTTCACCTCTTCTCTTCTTTCAAAGGCCTTTACTTCTACAATTCTCCCCTCTTCATCCTATTATCAACTCCCCTCCACAGTCTAAGAACATTGAAACAGCATGTAGCTGCAAGGAAGAAGGGAGGGTAGGAAAGAGAGAGGGAGGATGAAAGGAGATGGGGAAGAAAAAGAAAAAGGGAAAAAAAGGAAGGAAGGAAAGAAGGAAAACTTCCATTGAACTCACAGTCTCCTTCCAGCTACTAACTCTATTTGTTCCTGACAACAAAACATTCTGTTAGAGTTGCCTATAGCATCTAGTCCTAGTCCTATTCATTCCAGAACCCAAATTAATTGGGCTTTGGCCAGCATTAACAAAGACATCCATGTTGTTAATAAGATGGTCATTTCTCTGTCATTATTGTTCATGGCCTCTCAACAGCAATAGTCTCAACTGGTTCAACATTTCCTCTCTATTTTTTGAAACATCATCCTCTCTGGTTCTTCTACCTACTTGGCAACTCCTGCTCAGTCTCCTTTGCTGTCCCTGCTTCTCCTGTTTGATGTCCAAGTGATGGAACATCCAGAGCTGGATCCTGGGACCACTTCCCTGACTGACCTAAGCTCTTTCTCTAATCAACTCCATCCATTGGCTCACAATTCATGTATTTAATTATCTGTTTTTTCATTTCCACTTGGATTTTTTTTTCAAATGTAATTTCTCAATTGTTTGTTGCTAGTATATAGAAGTGCAAATGGAGGAAGGGAGCCAAGATGGTGGAGGAATGAGGGGAAGATTTCACCAGCTCCCCAACAGAATCACCAGAACTAATCAAGAAAAGAACCACCACCACCAAACCTGCCACTAGACGACAGAAGAATTCCATAGGCCCGCGAGAGTAGAAGAGTGAATAGCCAGGAATTTCCCGGAGCTAGGGTTCTAAGAATCCTCTATCCTAACCCCCACACCGGACCGCACCAACGGAGAGCACGCCAGCAAGTGCCCTAAAAGGGGGTCTAAGCGGAGCCTCGGGGGGGGGGGGGGGGGGGGGGCAGCACTCAGCGTGAAAACGCCAAGAATCCGCCCGGATCGCCCGCAGAAATTAAGACACTGCGAAGATAGGATACTGGAGCAGAGCGGAGCAGAACGCGCTTGCTACCTAGCGACCTGAGGCTGGACGGAATGCGGGGAGTGCTGTCTAGTGACCGACAGAGAGTCGGGAGGGAGCGCCCAGAGTGAGGATCGCACCACTCGGCCACCGGGCGAAAATCGCGACGTTCCGCCTGGCACCGGCTGAGTTCAAACACTCCTAGTGGGGGACTGGCTGAAGGGGAAGTTGCCCACAGATTGCTGACCAGGGACCGGGCTCGAGCCAGACGGGGAAGCTTGTGCCTGCCTTTGGGACTTGGGAGGCGTAATCAGCAGTGCGCGTGCGCCAGTGGCGGAGGACCCCGTGCACCCCCATAGCTGCACCCTCATAACTACACCCGCAGCAGAGGAAGCCGGGAGAAGGGCAGGTATCAGAGGCTACCAGCGGGTACGGGGCAGAGCTAGGACGCCCCCGCCCAGCACGGGATTGCGCGTGTGCCACGGCCCCCGAGCCGAAGGACTGGGATCTGCCCGTAACCCCACCCACCCCGGATTGCGCGCGCGCCGCGACCCCCCGCCCGATGGACTGGGATCAGCCCGCCGTCTCCGCCAGCACCTGAGCTTGCAGACTGGTGCCATAAGGGAAAGGCTACATCATCAAGACAACACCATCGAGACCAGACTGGCTTCCACCAGACAGATGAGAGGATAAAAACCAGGGACAGTATTTAGCTTTTTTGCTTATCTGCTGCAGATGGTTCTGTTTATTCGTTTGATTGGTCAGGTTTGGGTTTTTTTTTTTTTTTTTTTTCTTTTTTCTTTTTTTCTCTTTTGTCTCTTCTTATTAAGTTTCTCTTCCCTTTTTTAATTTTTAATTTCTTTTTTAAACATTTTAATTATTAATTTTTTAAAAAATTTTAATTCTTGAACTTCTAATTTTCTTTCCTCTTTCCCACTCCTTCCTCCCTCTATGTTCTAAATATAAAACTTTCTCCTATATACCACTACTCCCTAGATAAATATTTCCTACCTTCCTGTCTCCACTATTCTCTTCCAGCTGCACGAAACAATACAACACACTAATCTTGGCTACATAACCCTATAAAATCCTTCCAAGACGAATCTATTCCTTCTCATTACCCATACACTTTCCACCTCCTCACCCCCAACACATGTCTTAGTTAAAAATTGCTTTCAATGAAATAGTCCAGGCCAGGACTTTACCCAAGATCTATTTTTCCAGCCACTATTTTAATTAATTCAGAGCTTAACGGGCAAGTACCATCTTTGATTGCGTCATTTGCCAGAAATTTTTTCCCATGCTTTGTCACTGTAAGACTAGTTAGATGTGGTTATTGCTGTGTATGTATGTATATCTTATGACTATGTTAGAAAACATCTGCATGCTTTAATGACTGTCACCCATTAGGGACACACCTCTTGCTCCTCAGATGCTAGTATTTGAACTAATATCACGGAACACCACAGCAAACCAGACATAGAGCCTACACCCCCTGACCAATCATCAAACCAAGGATCCTCGGAGTAGAAGCCCTGATTCCAAGACCCCACTCTATCAAAGAACATACAACACTAGAGATTATTCATCTGTAAACAAGACCTAACACCACCCAAGAAAAACAAACCACGCCTAGACGCCCCGCCCAGCACTGGTGCCATAAAAGGAACCCCAGGACTGGGATCAGCCCGTCTCCGCCAGCACCTGAGCTTGCAGACTGGTGCCATAAGGGAAAGGCTACATCATCAAGACAACACCATCGAGACCAGACTGGCTTCCACCAGACAGATGAGAGGATAAAAACCAGGGACAGTATTTAGCTTTTTTGCTTATCTGCTGCAGATGGTTCTGTTTATTCGTTTGATTGGTCAGGTTTGGGTTTTTTTTTTTTCTTTTTCTTTTTTCTCTTTTGTCTCTTCTTATTAAGTTTCTCTTCCCTTTTTTAATTTTTAATTTCTTTTTTAAACATTTTAATTATTAATTTTTTTAAAAAAAATTTTAATTCTTGAACTTCTAATTTTCTTTCCTCTTTCCCACTCCTTCCTCCCTCTATGTTCTAAATCTAAAACTTTCTCCTATATACCACTACACCCTAGATAAATATTTCCTACCTTCCTGTCTCCACTATTCTCTTCCAGCTGCACGAAACAATACAACACACTAATCTTGGCTACATAACCCTATAAAATCCTTCCAAGACGAATCTATTCCTTCTCATTACCCATACACTTTCCACCTCCTCACCCCCAACACATGTCTTAGTTAAAAATTGCTTTCAATGAAATAGTCCAGGCCAGGACTTTACCCAAGATCTATTTTTCCAGCCACTATTTTAATTAATTCAGAGCTTAACGGGCAAGTACCATCTTTGATTGCGTCATTTGCCAGAAATTTTTCCTATGCTTTGTCACTGTAAGACTAGTTAGATGTGGTTATTGCTGTGTATGTATGTATATCTTATGACTATGTTAGAAAACATCTGCATGCTTTAATGACTGTCACCCATTAGGGACACACCTCTTGCTCCTCAGATGCTAGTATTTGAACTAATATCACGGAACACCACAGCAAACCAGACATAGAGCCTACACCCCCTGACCAATCATCAAACCAAGGATCCTCGGAGTAGAAGCCCTGATTCCAAGACCCCACTCTATCAAAGAACATACAACACTAGAGATTATTCATCTGTAAACAAGACCTAACACCACCCAAGACACAAACCACTGAACCCTTCTACAAGGACAGAATCCCAAAGGAAGGGAGAATTCAACCAAGCCTGGTGGGGAAAAGAACTCCATACACACAGACACACACAAAGAAACAAAAACTAACCTAATAATGAAACGACAGAGAAACACCACACAAATGAAGGACCAAGCTAGAGAATCACATCTTCAAATGACAGAGGAGGAGATAGACAAATTATCTGAAAGAGAATTCAGAAAGACAATACTAATGAAGATGCAAAACACCGAAAACAGAATATTAAAGGAAATTAGTGCATTGAGAAAAGTCATGCAGGAAATGAAAAATAAGCAAATAGAGACCACCAACTCAATTGCTGAACTCAAAAATATGATAAAAGGCCTCAACAGTAGAGTATCAGAGGCTGAAGAACGGATAAGCGAGCTGGAAGATAGACTGGTGGAAATAACTGGTGAGGAACAGAACAAAGCCGAAAGAATTAAAAGAACTGAGGATAGCCTCAAAGACCGACAAAAGCAAACGCACCAACATTAGAATTATAGGAGTTCCAGAGGAAGAAGAGGGAAAGAAAGGTTATGAAAAAATTCTTGAAGAGGTGATAGTTGAAAACTCCCCCAGCATGGGAAAGGAGATAGTCAACCAAGACCAAGAAGCACAAAAAGTTCCATACAGGATAAACCCCCAGAAGAAACACACCAAGGCACATTCTAATCAAACTAACGCAGACTAAATATAAAGACAGATTACTAAAAGCAGCTAGAAGCAAACAACAAATAACATATAAAGGAAACCCCATACGTCTAACTATGGATCTCTCAACAGAAACCCTGCAGGCCAAAAGAGAATGGCAGGACACATTAAATGGCTAAAAGAGAATAACCTCCAACCAAGAATTCTCTACCCAGCAAGAATCTCATTCAGAATCGATGGAGAAGTCAAAAGCTTCTCAGACAGACAAAAACTAAAAGAATTCTGTACCACAAAACCAGCCCTACAACAAGTGCTAAACAGCCTGATATAGCCAATAAATACAAGAGTAGAAGAAGTCCTACAAATTAAACAAGACCTAACACCACCCAAGACACAAACCACTGAACCCTTCTACAAGGACAGAATCCCAAAGGAAGGGAGAATTCAACCAAGCCTGGTGGGGAAAAGAACTCCATACACACAGACACACACAAAGAAACAAAAACTAACCTAATAATGAAACGACAGAGAAACACCACACAAATGAAGGACCAAGCTAGAGAATCACATCTTCAAATGACAGAGGAGGAGATAGACAAATTATCTGAAAGAGAATTCAGAAAGACAATACTAATGAAGATGCAAAACACCGAAAACAGAATATTAAAGGAAATTAGTGCATTGAGAAAAGTCATGCAGGAAATGAAAAATAAGCAAATAGAGACCACCAACTCAATTGCTGAACTCAAAAATATGATAAAAGGCCTCAACAGTAGAGTATCAGAGGCTGAAGAACGGATAAGCGAGCTGGAAGATAGACTGGTGGAAATAACTGGTGAGGAACAGAACAAAGCCGAAAGAATTAAAAGAACTGAGGATAGCCTCAAAGACCGACAAAAGCAAACGCACCAACATTAGAATTATAGGAGTTCCAGAGGAAGAAGAGGGAAAGAAAGGTTATGAAAAAATTCTTGAAGAGGTGATAGTTGAAAACTCCCCCAGCATGGGAAAGGAGATAGTCAACCAAGACCAAGAAGCACAAAAAGTTCCATACAGGATAAACCCCCAGAAGAAACACACCAAGGCACATTCTAATCAAACTAACGCAGACTAAATATAAAGACAGATTACTAAAAGCAGCTAGAAGCAAACAACAAATAACATATAAAGGAAACCCCATACGTCTAACTATGGATCTCTCAACAGAAACCCTGCAGGCCAAAAGAGAATGGCAGGACACATTAAATGGCTAAAAGAGAATAACCTCCAACCAAGAATTCTCTACCCAGCAAGAATCTCATTCAGAATCGATGGAGAAGTCAAAAGCTTCTCAGACAGACAAAAACTAAAAGAATTCTGTACCACAAAACCAGCCCTACAACAAGTGCTAAACAGCCTGATATAGCCAATAAATACAAGAGTAGAAGAAGTCCTACAAATTAAACCCCAGACTTCTAAGAAGATGACAATAGGAATATTCGTATCAATAATTACTTTGAATGTAAATGGATTAAATGCTCCAACCAAACGACACAGGCTGGCTGAATGGATCAAGAAGCATGAGCCATATATATACTGTTTACAAGAGACCCACTTCAGACCTAGAGACACCCATAGACTGAAAGTGAGAGGCTGGAAAAAGATATTCCATGCAAATGGAAATCAAAAGAAAGCTGGAGTAGCAATCCTCATATCAGACAAAATAGATTTTAAAGTAAAGAAGATTCTAAGAGACAAGGCAGGTCACTACATCATGATTAAGGGATCTATCCAACAGCAAGACATAACAGTCATGAATATCGACGCACCCAACACAGGGGCACCACAATACATAAGACAAACACTTTCAGACTTAAAAGAAGAAATCAATAATAACACAATAACAGTAGGAGACTTTAACACTCCTCTCACACCAATGGATAGATCATCTAAACAGAAAATTAATAAAGAAACACAAGCCTTAAATGACACACTAGAAAAGATGGACCACAGCGATATCTTTAGGACGTTCAACCCAAAAGCAGAAGAATACACTTTCTTCTCAAGTGCTCACGAAACATTCTCCAGGATAGACCACATCTTGGGCCACAAATCTAACCTCAGTCAATTCAAGAAAACTGAAATTATATCCAGGATAAACCCCAGAAGAAACACACCAAGGCACATTCTAATCAAACTAACGCAGACTAAATATAAAGACAGATTACTAAAAGCAGCTAGAAGCAAACAACAAATAACATATAAAGGAAACCCCATACGTCTAACTATGGATCTCTCAACAGAAACCCTGCAGGCCAAAAGAGAATGGCAGGACACATTAAATGGCTAAAAGAGAATAACCTCCAACCAAGAATTCTCTACCCAGCAAGAATCTCATTCAGAATCGATGGAGAAGTCAAAAGCTTCTCAGACAGACAAAAACTAAAAGAATTCTGTACCACAAAACCAGCCCTACAACAAGTGCTAAACAGCCTGATATAGCCAATAAATACAAGAGTAGAAGAAGTCCTACAAATTAAACCCCAGACTTCTAAGAAGATGACAATAGGAATATTCGTATCAATAATTACTTTGAATGTAAATGGATTAAATGCTCCAACCAAACGACACAGGCTGGCTGAATGGATCAAGAAGCATGAGCCATATATATACTGTTTACAAGAGACCCACTTCAGACCTAGAGACACCCATAGACTGAAAGTGAGAGGCTGGAAAAAGATATTCCATGCAAATGGAAATCAAAAGAAAGCTGGAGTAGCAATCCTCATATCAGACAAAATAGATTTTAAAGTAAAGAAGATTCTAAGAGACAAGGCAGGTCACTACATCATGATTAAGGGATCTATCCAACAGCAAGACATAACAGTCATGAATATCGACGCACCCAACACAGGGGCACCACAATACATAAGACAAACACTTTCAGACTTAAAAGAAGAAATCAATAATAACACAATAACAGTAGGAGACTTTAACACTCCTCTCACACCAATGGATAGATCATCTAAACAGAAAATTAATAAAGAAACACAAGCCTTAAATGACACACTAGAAAAGATGGACCACAGCGATATCTTTAGGACGTTCAACCCAAAAGCAGAAGAATACACTTTCTTCTCAAGTGCTCACGAAACATTCTCCAGGATAGACCACATCTTGGGCCACAAATCTAACCTCAGTCAATTCAAGAAAACTGAAATTATATCAACCATCTTCTCGGACCACAATGCAATGAGACTAGAGATCAACTACAGGGAAAAAAACGCTAAAAATACAAACACATGGCGATTAAATGACACATACCTAAAAAACCAACTGATTACTGAGGAAATCAAAGGAGAAATTTAAAAATTCCTAGAAGAAAATGACAATGAACATACGACCATGCAAAACCTATGGGATACCACAAAAGCAGTTCTAAGAGGGAAATTTATAGCAATACAATCCCACCTCAGGAAACTAGGAAAATATGAAGCAGATGACGTAACCCTCCGCTTAAAATAATTGGGAAAAGAAGAACAAAAACATCCCAAAGCCAGCAGAAGACGAGAAATTATAAAGACTAGAGCAGAAATAAATCAGAAAGAAATGAAAGAAACTATAGTTCAAATAAATAAAACAAAAAGCTGGTTCTTTGAAAAGGTAAACAAAATTGACAAGCCTCTGGCCAGACGCATCAAGAGAAAGAGAAGAACCAGATCAACAAAATCAAAAACGAAAAAGGAGAGATTACAACAGATAATGCAGAAATCCAAAGGATTTTCAGAGACTATTATGAGCAACTCTATGGCAACAAACTGGACAACCTGGAAGAAATGGACAGTTTCTTGGGGAAGATCAATCTCCCAAGACTGAGCCAGGAAGAAACAGAAACTTTGAACAACCCAATCACAAGCTCAGAAATCGAATCTGTGATTAAAAATTTACCCAAAAATAAAAGCCCAGGGCCAGATGGCTTCACAGCCGAATTCTACCAAACATTTAAAGAAGAGCTAATGCCTGTCCTTCTAAAACTCTTCCAAAAAATTGCCCAGGAAGGAACACTTCCAAACACATTCTACGAGGCCACCATCACCCTGATACCAAAGCCAGGCAAAGACAACACAAAAAAGGAAAATTACAGACCAATTTCCCTGATGAACTTAGATGCCAAGATCCTCAACAAAATCCTAGAAAACAGAATTCAACGACACATCAAAAACTCATACGTCACGATCAAGTCGGGTTCATCCCAGGCACGCAAGGATTCTTCAACATCCGCAAATCAATCAACGTGATACACCATATCAACAAGTTGAAAGACAAAAATCACATGATCATCTCAGTGGATGTAGAAAAAGCCTTCGACAAAGTGCAACACCCATTCATGATAAAAACTCTTCAGAAAATGGGCATAGAAGGAACCTATCTCAACATAGTGAAAGCCATCTATGAGAAGCCCACAGCGAACATTATCCTCAACGGTGAAAAACTGAAAGCACTCCCTCTAAGATCAGGAACAAGACAGGGGTGCCCACTTTCACCACTACTATTCAACATAGTCCTGGAAGTTCTAGTAACAGCAATAAGAGCAGACAAAGAAATCAAAGGAATCCAGATTGGAAAGGAAGAAGTCAAGCTCTCTCTTTTTTGCAGACGACATGGTATTATACATAGAAAATCCCAAAGACACTATTACAAAGCTACTAGAGCTAATCAACGAATTCAGCAAAGTCGCAGGATACAAAGTCAACACACAGAAATCACTGGCATTCCTATACACAAACAATGAAAAATCAGAAAACGAAATCAAAGAGGCAATCCACTTCACCACTGCAACTGAAAGAATCAAATATCTAGGAATAAACCTACCCAAAGAAACAAAAGAACTGTACACAGAAAATTACAAGACACTCATGAAAGAAATTAAAGAAGACTTAAACAGATGGAGAGATATTCCATGTTCCTGGGTCGGAAGAATCAATATTGTGAAAATGACCATACTACCAAATGTCATCTACAGATTCAATGCAATACCTATTCAGCTTCCATTGACATTTTTCACAGAACTAGACCAAAGAATAGCACAGTTCATATGGAAACACAAAAGACCTCGAATACCCAAAGCAATACTGAGAAAGAAAAACGGAGCTGGAGGGATCAGCCTCCCTAACTTCAGACTCTACTACAAGGCAACAGTCCTCAAGACAGTATGGAACTGGCACAAAAGCCAAAAACCCCCCAATGATGAGGAAACCCTTACAGACCAATTTCCCTGATGAACTTAGATGCCAAGATCCTCAACAAAATCCTAGAAAACAGAATTCAACGACACATCAAAAACTCATACGTCACGATCAAGTCGGGTTCATCCCAGGCACGCAAGGATTCTTCAACATCCGCAAATCAATCAACGTGATACACCATATCAACAAGTTGAAAGACAAAAATCACATGATCATCTCAGTGGATGTAGAAAAAGCCTTCGACAAAGTGCAACACCCATTCATGATAAAAACTCTTCAGAAAATGGGCATAGAAGGAACCTATCTCAACATAGTGAAAGCCATCTATGAGAAGCCCACAGCGAACATTATCCTCAACGGTGAAAAACTGAAAGCACTCCCTCTAAGATCAGGAACAAGACAGGGGTGCCCACTTTCACCACTACTATTCAACATAGTCCTGGAAGTTCTAGTAACAGCAATAAGAGCAGACAAAGAAATCAAAGGAATCCAGATTGGAAAGGAAGAAGTCAAGCTCTCTCTTTTTTGCAGACGACATGGTATTATACATAGAAAATCCCAAAGACACTATTACAAAGCTACTAGAGCTAATCAACGAATTCAGCAAAGTCGCAGGATACAAAGTCAACACACAGAAATCACTGGCATTCCTATACACAAACAATGAAAAATCAGAAAACGAAATCAAAGAGGCAATCCACTTCACCACTGCAACTGAAAGAATCAAATATCTAGGAATAAACCTACCCAAAGAAACAAAAGAACTGTACACAGAAAATTACAAGACACTCATGAAAGAAATTAAAGAAGACTTAAACAGATGGAGAGATATTCCATGTTCCTGGGTCGGAAGAATCAATATTGTGAAAATGACCATACTACCAAATGTCATCTACAGATTCAATGCAATACCTATTCAGCTTCCATTGACATTTTTCACAGAACTAGACCAAAGAATAGCACAGTTCATATGGAAACACAAAAGACCTCGAATACCCAAAGCAATACTGAGAAAGAAAAACGGAGCTGGAGGGATCAGCCTCCCTAACTTCAGACTCTACTACAAGGCAACAGTCCTCAAGACAGTATGGAACTGGCACAAAAACAGAACTATAGATCAATGGAACAAGATAGAGAACCCAGAGATAAACCCACGCACCTATGGGTACCTTATTTTTGACAAAGGAGGAGAAACTATAAACTGGGACAAAGACAACCTCTTCAACAAGTGTTGTTGGGAAAATTGGACAGCTACATGCAAAAAAATGAAGTTGGAACATTCCCTGACACCATACACTAAGATCAACTCAAAATGGATTAAAGACCTAAATGGAAGACCAGAAACCATCAAACTCTTAGAGGAAAATATAGGCAAAACCCTCAAGGACATCAATCAAAGCAAGATCTTCTCTGACCCACCTACTAAAATAGCAGAACTGAAAAGAAAAATGAACATGTGGGACCTCATGAAACTGAAAAGCTTTTGTACAGCTAAAGAAATTACAAAAAACTGAACAGACATCCCACAGAGTGGGAGAAAATCATAGCAAATGAAATAACAGACAAAGAATTAATCTCCAAAATCTACAAGCAACTGAGACAACTCAGCACAGGAAAAACGAACAACCCAATCAAAAAATGGGAAAAAGATCTAAAGAGACGCCTCTCCAAAGAGGACATACAGATGGCCCAAAAGCACATGAAACGATGCTCAACCTCGCTTATTATTAGAGAAATGCAAATTAAAACTACAATGAGATATCACCTCACACCCGTCAGAATGGCCATCATCAAAAAATCTGCAGACAATAAATGCTGGAGAGGGTGCGGAGAAAAGGGAACCCTCTTGCATTGCTGGTGGGAATGTCAATTGATACAGCCTCTATGGAAGACAGTATGGAGATTCCTTCAAAAACTAAAAATAGAAGCACCCTATGACCTAGCAATCCCACTCTTAGGCTTATACCCTGATGAAATCAAAACTGAAAGAAGCACCTGTACCCCAATGTTCATTGCAGCTCTCTATACAATAGCCAGAACTTGGAAGCAACCTAGATGCCCATCGACGAATAAATGGATACAGAAGCTCTGGTACATATATACAGTGGAGTACTACACAGCTGTTAAAAGAAATGCAGAAGACTCAGTCCTAATGAAGTGGCTGGCTCTAGAACCTATCATAAAAAGTGAAGTAAGTCAAAAAGAGAAAGACAGATACAGTATACTAACACACATACATGGAATCTAGTAGGACGGGTCTTGATATCACACGCAGAGAACTCATGGAAAAACAGACAGAGCGTAGACACAGGGACATTGTGGGGAAGAAATAGGGATGGGGAAGCATGGAGGGAGTAACATGGAAATCTATACTGTTATGTGTGGAAAAGACAGCAAGTGTCATAGTGCTAAGGGAATAGGAGTGCTTACAATGGCTTGGGGCGAAGGTCTGGAGGGGTGGGATGGGGGTACTGGGCGGGTGGGGACCATGGATATGCATATGACTGATCTGGGAACATACATGTCTGTGAACAACAAAACTCTGTAAAACCTTTAAAATAAAGAATAAAAAAAAAACCTGAGAAAAAAAACAAAAGAAAAAAAAAAATAAAACAGAACTAGGATAGTCATGTGGTGCCTGAAGTCTTCAGGTCTCCCTGGAGATGGAATGCAATAAAACAGTCTGAATATTTAAAAAAAAAAAAACAAAAAAAAGAAGTGCAAATGGCTTTTATATATTGACTCTATCCTGAAATCTTGCTAAACTCACTAGTTATAGGAATTATTTTAAAATGTCATAAGCTTTTCTATCTATACCATCATGGCATCTATAGTTAACCACACATTTGTTTTTTCTTACCTATCTTTATGATGTGCCTGATAAATAAACGATGCTCAACCTCGCTTATTATTAGAGAAATGCAAATTAAAACTACAATGAGATATCACCTCACACCTGTCAGAATGGCCATCATCAAAAATCTGCAGACAATAAATGCTGGAGAGGGTGCGGAAAAAAGGGAACCCTCTTGCATTGCTGGTGGGAATGTCAATTGATACAGCCTCTATGGAAGACAGTATGGAGATTCCTTCAAAAACTAAAAATAGAAGCACCCTATGACCTAGCAATCCCACTCTTAGGCTTATACCCTGATGAAATCAAAACTGAAAGAAGCACCTGTACCCCAATGTTCATTGCAGCTCTCTATACAATAGCCAGAACTTGGAAGCAACCTAGATGCCCATCGACGAATAAATGGATACAGAAGCTCTGGTACATATATACAGTGGAGTACTACACAGCTGTTAAAAGAAATGCAGAAGACTCAGTCCTAATGAAGTGGCTGGCTCTAGAACCTATCATAAAAAGTGAAGTAAGTCAAAAAGAGAAAGACAGATACAGTATACTAACACACATACATGGAATCTAGTAGGACGGGTCTTGATATCACACGCAGAGAACTCATGGAAAAACAGACAGAGCGTAGACACAGGGACATTGTGGGGAAGAAATAGGGATGGGGAAGCATGGAGGGAGTAACATGGAAATCTATACTGTTATGTGTGGAAAAGACAGCAAGTGTCATAGTGCTAAGGGAATAGGAGTGCTTACAATGGCTTGGGGCGAAGGTCTGGAGGGGTGGGATGGGGGTACTGGGGGGGGTGGGGACCATGGATATGCATATGACTGATCTGGGAACATACATGTCTGTGAACAACAAAACTCTGTAAAACCTTTAAAATAAAGAATAAAAAAAAAAACCTGAGAAAAAAAACAAAAGAAAAAAAAAAATAAAACAGAACTAGGATAGTCATGTGGTGCCTGAAGTCTTCAGGTCTCCCTGGAGATGGAATGCAATAAAACAGTCTGAATATTTAAAAAAAAAAAAACAAAAAAAAGAAGTGCAAATGGCTTTTATATATTGACTCTATCCTGAAATCTTGCTAAACTCACTAGTTATAGGAATTATTTTAAAATGTCATAAGCTTTTCTATCTATACCATCATGGCATCTATAGTTAACCACACATTTGTTTTTTCTTACCTATCTTTATGATGTGCCTGATAAATAAATAACCAATGGAAGCTAGTATAGCATTATTAATATAAAATGCACTGTACTAATTTGCTAGGGTTCCCATAAGAAAATATCATAGACTGGGTGACTTAAACAGAAGAAAATTATTTTCTCACAGTTCTGGAGACTAGACTTCCAAGATTTAGTTGTCAAGGGGCTTGGATTCTCCTGAGGCCTGTCGCCTTGGTCTGCAGATGGCCACCTTCTCACTGTGTTCTCACATGGTCTTCCTCTGTGCATGGACATGTCTGCCTCCTAAACTCTTTTTTATTAAAAAAAACACCAGTCCTGTTAGATTAGGGCCCACCCATATCACCTCATTTCACCTCAATTAACTTTTCTTCTTTTTTCTTTTTCTTTTTCTTTTGGCCACTTCTATTGCTCTTTCATTTATTTCCATCTTTGTTCCTTTGGCCTGTGTGGGCCTCCCATCGCAGAGGTCTCTGTCGCTGCAGAGCACCGGATCTGGGCGCATGCGCTCCAGAGCTCTGGCTGGGTAGTTGGACACATCAGTCCAGCTGCTCCACAGCACGTGGGATCTTCTCAGGCCAGTGATCAAACTGGCACCCCTTGCACTGCAAGGTGGTGTCTTTACCCACTGGACCACCAGGAAACACCCTCAATTAACTGTTTAAAGGCCCTCCCTCCAAGCGGTTATATTTTGAGGTTCTGTGGGTTAAGATTTCAACAGATGAACTTTCAAAAGGTGGGCACAATTCAGGACATAACAAGTACTACAGGGATTAAGAGAGATTGTATAATAAATGGAATACTCCCTTTAGAGTTTATAATAATTATATGCTTTTGTATATCTGCCAACATAATCTTAAATTTTAAAATTTAAGAACTACAAAGAGAAATGAACAAATCCATAGCATTAATGTGAGAGATTTTAAACACATCTATCTCTGGGAAAATTTTTTCAAGCTTAGCAAATATTAGGAAAGATGTAGAATACACATATGCATACTTCTAAGATACATATACCCTAAAATATATTCAGAAACTGACTACTAATAGGCAGTAAGAAAATGAGATATTTTCAAAGTCAAAATCCCATCTATCATGTTTTCTAATCTCAAAAGCAAAATAAATTAGAAATCAACACCAAAGCAGAAATTAAAAAAATGTACTTCTAACTTGTGAATTCAAAAGAAACAGAACATAAAATATGAAATACCACTAAATAATACCCAGAGCACTGCCAATCACAACTTGGCGGATGTAACTAAAGACAGATGTGCTAAGTTTCAAAAAACGAAAAAGGGTAGAGTGAATTCAAGATTCAAAGAGAAGGAAGGGAATAATTAAAATAACTAATAAGCTGAACAATAAAAGCAATATAGAAAAATCAAGTCAACTCTTGGAAAATATAAGTAACTTACACAAGCCTCCACAAAACTGATGACAACAAAGAGAGAAAAGGCACTACTAAACATTGCATTCAAAAAGGAAATGTACTTTCCCAAGCCCAACATTTTAAAGCATTTCCTTAAACAGACGTAATAAACAGTAAATTTGGGCATATTCTTCCTGAAGAATAACGTGGAATGATTGGCAGAGAAGCACAAAACTAGGCCTGTCAGTTGCCCTGGACCACACTGTCATAAATGTCTCTGATCGCTTCACAAATTCTTAAAGGATCTCTAGGATCAGCGGAGCTGCTCTAGGGCTGACTCCGTGTCCTATCTGACCACCTCCTTTTGGCCAGGATTTTGGAATATAAATTGGTAATTTACTGTGTGTGTGTGTGTCTGTGTATACAGTCTGTGTCTGTGTGCCTTTGTATATAGTGTATGTCTTTGTGCATGGTCTGTGTCTCTGTGCAAGGTGTGTATCAGTGTACACAGTGTGTCTTTGTGTACAGTGTCTGTCAATTATATGATGTATGTCTATGTATACGGTGTGTGTGTATGGTATGTGTCTGTGTATGGTGTATATCTATGCATATGATGTATGTCTGTATGTCTGTGTGTCTGTGTGTATGGTGTATGTCTTTGTTACGGTGTCTATGCGTGTGTTTCTGTGTATGGTATGTGTCTATGTGTAAAGTGTACACCTGTGTGCACACTATGTATATGTGTGTACAGTGTGTGTATTTGTGTAGGGTGTATGTCTGTGTGTCTGTATGTAGGCCATGTGTCTGTGTATGTGAGTATATGTTTCCCCTTAGTCTGCAGTTCAATAAACTCAGTGTAATAATTGGGATTGGTCTCACTTTCATCCCTCACCTCACCTTAGTTATATTTAGAGCCAAAGCAGAGAATGCTGAGGACCCTTGGGGAGAGCCAGAACAGCCTCAGTGCGATGCAAGGAGTATGGCACTTAACTCCCAGCTAGGAGCTTTTCATAACTCTCAGTTTTCCCCTAACTCCCAACTGGTTCTGCCCTGTAATTAAAGAGATCTGAGCTGAGGGCAAGGTGACCCCAGACATGGTTCCCTGGTTTCTCAGAACCACACAGCTAAGGTGGTCTGGGTAACCAAGGATCTCTGAGGTCGGAGGAGGCCTAACACTTGGGTCTTGGTCTTGGACCAGAGGTCTTGACCAATATCTGACACCTGAAGCCTCAACCGTGGGAAAAACTGAGCCTTCAGAAGGGCTGGGAGCCTCGAAGCCCAACATTTTAAAGCATTTCCTTAAACAGACGTAATAAACAGTAAATTTGGGCATATTCTTCCTGAAGAATAACGTGGAATGATTGGCAGAGAAGCACAAAACTAGGCCTGTCAGTTGCCCTGGACCACACTGTCATAAATGTCTCTGATCGCTTCACAAATTCTTAAAGGATCTCTAGGATCAGCGGAGCTGCTCTAGGGCTGACTCCGTGTCCTATCTGACCACCTCCTTTTGGCCAGGATTTTGGAATATAAATTGGTAATTTACTGTGTGTGTGTGTGTCTGTGTATACAGTCTGTGTCTGTGTGCCTTTGTATATAGTGTATGTCTTTGTGCATGGTCTGTGTCTCTGTGCAAGGTGTGTATCAGTGTACACAGTGTGTCTTTGTGTACAGTGTCTGTCAATTATATGATGTATGTCTATGTATACGGTGTGTGTGTATGGTATGTGTCTGTGTATGGTGTATATCTATGCATATGATGTATGTCTGTATGTCTGTGTGTCTGTGTGTATGGTGTATGTCTTTGTTACGGTGTCTATGCGTGTGTTTCTGTGTATGGTATGTGTCTATGTGTAAAGTGTACACCTGTGTGCACACTATGTATATGTGTGTACAGTGTGTGTATTTGTGTAGGGTGTATGTCTGTGTGTCTGTATGTAGGCCATGTGTCTGTGTATGTGAGTATATGTTTCCCCTTAGTCTGCAGTTCAATAAACTCAGTGTAATAATTGGGATTGGTCTCACTTTCATCCCTCACCTCACCTTAGTTATATTTAGAGCCAAAGCAGAGAATGCTGAGGACCCTTGGGGAGAGCCAGAACAGCCTCAGTGCGATGCAAGGAGTATGGCACTTAACTCCCAGCTAGGAGCTTTTCATAACTCTCAGTTTTCCCCTAACTCCCAACTGGTTCTGCCCTGTAATTAAAGAGATCTGAGCTGAGGGCAAGGTGACCCCAGACATGGTTCCCTGGTTTCTCAGAACCACACAGCTAAGGTGGTCTGGGTAACCAAGGATCTCTGAGGTCGGAGGAGGCCTAACACTTGGGTCTTGGTCTTGGACCAGAGGTCTTGACCAATATCTGACACCTGAAGCCTCAACCGTGGGAAAAACTGAGCCTTCAGAAGGGCTGAGGGCTCTTCAAGCCTGACGAAACATCTGACTGGAGACTTACAGGCAGAAGCTGGATCACTGCCTGATAGGTTTTACGTGCAAAGAAGGGAGAATGGACCTAAGAGATGTTTCAATGGATGTAAGTCTATCTGCATAACTGATTTTTAAAAAGAGAGGTATATTACAAAGAAGAATTAAAATTTTTCCGACTACCATATTTTTCCTTAAAAAATCAATCACAGATGTAATACATGAATACACTTTTCTGAAATACTCACACTAAATAGACAGAGAGTAAAACCTTAATATTTCTCTTCACTCCTGTCACCTCAACACACATCAACTCCCAAAGGGGATCCTGAGTCAATGATGTGTATCTGCGCCATTCTTTTTAGTGCACTTACGCGGTACATGATTACTTTTAAGTAGAGTTCCTGCTTTAATGTTTGTGAGGCAATCTCCTGTCCTTTCAGATTATACCTCTAGCTTCACGGGGGGTGGGGGGGAAAGCTAGAGGTCTTGGAACTGTATGACTTGGTGATGCTGTTGTTGTTCAACCACTCAGTCATGTCCAACTCTTCGTGACGCCAAGGACTGCAGCACATCAGGCTTCCCTACCCTTCACCATCTCCGAGAGTTTGCTCAAACTCATGTCCATTGAGTCAATGATGCCGTCCAACCATCTCATCCTCTGTCATCCCCTTCTCCTCCTGCCCTCAGTCTTTCACAGCATCAGGATCTTTTCCAATGTATCAGCTCTTCTCATCAGGTGGCCAAAGTACTGGAGCTTCAGCCTTAGCATCAGTCCTTTCAATGAATATTCAGGGTAGATTTCCTTTAGGATTGACTGGTTTGATCTCCTTGCTGTCCAAAGGACTCTAAAGTGTCTTCTCAGCCCCACAAATTTGAAAGCATCAGTTCTTTGGCACTCCCAACTGGTTCTGCCCTGTAATTAAAGAGATCTGAGCTGAGGGCAAGGTGACCCCAGACATGGTTCCCTGGTTTCTCAGAACCACACAGCTAAGGTGGTCTGGGTAACCAAGGATCTCTGAGGTCGGAGGAGGCCTAACACTTGGGTCTTGGTCTTGGACCAGAGGTCTTGACCAATATCTGACACCTGAAGCCTCAACCGTGGGAAAAACTGAGCCTTCAGAAGGGCTGAGGGCTCTTCAAGCCTGACGAAACATCTGACTGGAGACTTACAGGCAGAAGCTGGATCACTGCCTGATAGGTTTTACGTGCAAAGAAGGGAGAATGGACCTAAGAGATGTTTCAATGGATGTAAGTCTATCTGCATAACTGATTTTTAAAAAGAGAGGTATATTACAAAGAAGAATTAAAATTTTTCCGACTACCATATTTTTCCTTAAAAAATCAATCACAGATGTAATACATGAATACACTTTTCTGAAATACTCACACTAAATAGACAGAGAGTAAAACCTTAATATTTCTCTTCACTCCTGTCACCTCAACACACATCAACTCCCAAAGGGGATCCTGAGTCAATGATGTGTATCTGCGCCATTCTTTTTAGTGCACTTACGCGGTACATGATTACTTTTAAGTAGAGTTCCTGCTTTAATGTTTGTGAGGCAATCTCCTGTCCTTTCAGATTATACCTCTAGCTTCACGGGGGGTGGGGGGGAAAGCTAGAGGTCTTGGAACTGTATGACTTGGTGATGCTGTTGTTGTTCAACCACTCAGTCATGTCCAACTCTTCGTGACGCCAAGGACTGCAGCACATCAGGCTTCCCTACCCTTCACCATCTCCGAGAGTTTGCTCAAACTCATGTCCATTGAGTCAATGATGCCGTCCAACCATCTCATCCTCTGTCATCCCCTTCTCCTCCTGCCCTCAGTCTTTCACAGCATCAGGATCTTTTCCAATGTATCAGCTCTTCTCATCAGGTGGCCAAAGTACTGGAGCTTCAGCCTTAGCATCAGTCCTTTCAATGAATATTCAGGGTAGATTTCCTTTAGGATTGACTGGTTTGATCTCCTTGCTGTCCAAAGGACTCTAAAGTGTCTTCTCCAGCCCCACAAATTTGAAAGCATCAGTTCTTTGGCACTCAACCTTTTTTATGGTCCAATTCTCACATCTGTGCATGACTACTAGAAAAACCTTATGTTTGACTATATGGACCTTTGTCAGCAAAGTGATGTCTCTGCTTTCTAATATGCTATCTAGGTTTGTCACAGCTTTTCTTCCAAGGAAGAAAACCTTTTAATTTCATGGCTGCAATAATTTTGAAGTCCAAGAAAATAAAGTCTGATACTGCTCTTTTTCTCCATCTATTTGTCATGAGTGATGGGTCTGGATACCATGATGGTAAAGTTGATTGCGCCTTATCAACAGAGTTGAGGGGACAGGGTCTCAGAAGCACTTTTGTATTTGGAAGCAGTGCCTGCTTTCTCAGTGGAAAATTAAAAATTCAGTGCTACTTTGGCAACTTCCTATGAGTCTATAATTACTTCAAATCATGAAAAATAATAAAATTTTTAAAAGCCAGCATGTGGCTCAACATATTTTCTTTTCCCCAGCTCTGCAATCATGGCAGCACATGTGAAGATCGAATTTTCATCAGGCTTGGTAACTGTGATGGACAGAACTCTATGTCTACCCACAAGAGATCTGTAGCATATGTGAAAATATGCCTTGCTGGGGTAAGCAAAACACAACGAACATAACAAACTAACATACAGTAAAAGAGACTGTGGCTTTCGTCATGGTCTGTCTTTTCGGATCACTCACTCTGGGGGAAGCCACCTGTCACTTTGTGAGGACACTCAGGCAGTTTATGAGGAGGCACCCTGGTGAGGAATTTAAGCACATGGCCAACAGCCAGCATGGGACAGAGACCTATCAGAAGCCACAAGAGTGAGCCAGCAGAGGGTCTTGCTGGGGCTAAGCCTCCAGGGGATGGCAGCCTTAAGGGAGAGGTGGGGCCAGAACAATTCCCCAGGCTTTCTGATCCTCAGAAACTGCACGAGGAAATTAACGGGGTTGTTATCTCATCCTCTGTCATCCCTTCTCCTCCTGCCCTCAGTCTTTCACAGCATCAGGATCTTTTCCAATGTATCAGCTCTTCTCATCAGGTGGCCAAAGTACTGGAGCTTCAGCCTTAGCATCAGTCCTTTCAATGAATATTCAGGGTAGATTTCCTTTAGGATTGACTGGTTTGATCTCCTTGCTGTCCAAAGGACTCTAAAGTGTCTTCTCCAGCCCCACAAATTTGAAAGCATCAGTTCTTTGGCACTCAACCTTTTTTATGGTCCAATTCTCACATCTGTGCATGACTACTAGAAAAACCTTATGTTTGACTATATGGACCTTTGTCAGCAAAGTGATGTCTCTGCTTTCTAATATGCTATCTAGGTTTGTCACAGCTTTTCTTCCAAGGAAGAAAACCTTTTAATTTCATGGCTGCAATAATTTTGAAGTCCAAGAAAATAAAGTCTGATACTGCTCTTTTTCTCCATCTATTTGTCATGAGTGATGGGTCTGGATACCATGATGGTAAAGTTGATTGCGCCTTATCAACAGAGTTGAGGGGACAGGGTCTCAGAAGCACTTTTGTATTTGGAAGCAGTGCCTGCTTTCTCAGTGGAAAATTAAAAATTCAGTGCTACTTTGGCAACTTCCTATGAGTCTATAATTACTTCAAATCATGAAAAATAATAAAATTTTTAAAAGCCAGCATGTGGCTCAACATATTTTCTTTTCCCCAGCTCTGCAATCATGGCAGCACATGTGAAGATCGAATTTTCATCAGGCTTGGTAACTGTGATGGACAGAACTCTATGTCTACCCACAAGAGATCTGTAGCATATGTGAAAAATATGCCTTGCTGGGGTAAGCAAAACACAACGAACATAACAAACTAACATACAGTAAAAGAGACTGTGGCTTTCGTCATGGTCTGTCTTTTCGGATCACTCACTCTGGGGGAAGCCACCTGTCACTTTGTGAGGACACTCAGGCAGTTTATGAGGAGGCACCCTGGTGAGGAATTTAAGCACATGGCCAACAGCCAGCATGGGACAGAGACCTATCAGAAGCCACAAGAGTGAGCCAGCAGAGGGTCTTGCTGGGGCTAAGCCTCCAGGGGATGGCAGCCTTAAGGGAGAGGTGGGGCCAGAACAATTCCCCAGGCTTTCTGATCCTCAGAAACTGCACGAGGAAATTAACGTTTGTTATTTAAGGATGTTAAGTTTGAGAGTGGTTATGCAGCCAAACATAACTTACATAATACATGATAAAGCTCTTAGAGGAAAATCTAGGCAGAACACTCTTGGATAAGTCACACCAAGATCCTTTCTGACATACCTCCTAAAGTAATGGAAATAAAAACAAAAATAAATAGAACCTAATTAAACTTAAAAGCTTTTGCGCAGCAAAGGAAACCATGAACAGGACAACCCCAAAAATGGGAGAAAATATTTGCAAACAAAGAAATTGACAAAGGCTTAATCTCCAAAATATACAAGCAGCTCAGGCAGCTCAACATCAAAAAAAAAGAGAAGGGCTTCTCTAGTGGCCCAGTGGGTGGAGAGTCTGCCTTGCAGTGCAGGGGGCACCAGTGTGATCCCTAGCCCAGGAGGATTCCACATGCTGCAGAGCGGCTGGACTGGTGGGTCCAATTACCCCAGAGTTGGCGGTCTGTAACGAGAGAGGTCACTGCAATGGGAGGCCCACACAGGCCAAAGAATAAAGATGGATGAAAATAAATGGATAAAAAAAATCAATAAAAGAGGCCAAATTTTTTTAAAAAAGAGAGAAAAAGACATCCAAATGAAAAAATAGGCAGAGAACCTAAACAGATATTTCTCCAAAGAAGACATATAGCTGGCCAAACACACACATTAAAAGATGCTCAAAATCATCACTTCAAACTCTCTGGCACTACCGATGGACATGTAAATCGCTAAAGTCACTATGGAGAACAATATGGAAATTCCTAAAAAACTAAGAACTAGCATATGACTCAGCAGTCTCACTACTGCACATATACGCTGAGAAAAAACATAATTCAAAGATATACACCCACCCTCAGTGTTCACTACAGTAATATTTATAGCAGCCAGGACATGGAAGCAACCAAAATGTCTATCGATAGGTGAATGGATAAAGAAGTGGTACATATATACAATGGGGGTACTACTCACTCATGAAAAGGAATGAAATCAGGGGCACTTAAAGTGATGTGGATGAACCTAGAGTCTGTCATAGGGAGTGAAGTCAGAAAGAGAAAAACAAATATTGCATATTAATGCATATATATGGAATCTAGAAAAACAGTACAGGTGAACCTACCTGCAGGGCAGGAATAGAGACATAGATGTAGCGAATGGACCTGTGGACACTGGGAGGGGGAAGATAGGGTGGGATGAACTGGGAGAGTAGCGCTGACATGTACAATGCTGTGTAAGACAGACAGCTGCTGGGAAGCCACTGTGGGAGGGCAGGAGCGAGGCGCCGGAGGGAGAGGATACATGGAGAGGTATCGCTGACCCACTCTGCTGTACAGCAGAAACACTGTTAAGCAATTGTACTCTAATTAAAATAATGCTTAACAACAAATCCAACTCCCTGAAAAACATAAACTAATACATACTAGAGGGCTCCTAGGACTTTTTATTTAATTTAAACTTTTTATTTAATTTTTATTGGTGCATAGCTGATTTACAATGTTGTATTAGTTTCTACTGTACAAGAAAGTGAATCAGCTGTGTGTATAAATATATCCCCTTTTTTGGATTTCCATCCCATTTGGGGGGCCCCTATGACTTTGGAGATAATGGCACTTTTGCCACCGAGGGGCCTTTCTCCATAATATTAAGAATTCTATTTGTGACTATGTTACTATAAAGATGAATATAATCCAGACTAGATTCATTATTACTATATAGTAATGAATTACTATATTCATTATTACTATTATTACTATATTTATTTTACTATTATTTATTACTATATTTATTTATTTTCTGATTTTATAAGAAAATTAAAATGTCTGCGCAGGCCTTAAAGCAGAACTGCCCAGGAGGGGAGCAGTTGCTGAAGAAAACCAACCAGACAGTAAGCTCCTGGCCCTGCCAGTCCTCAGCCCCAATACCTGGGAGAACCGTTAGGACGTGGGCAAAATCCTGCCCCAGGTGTGTAGATCCCACTAGTTCCTACATCTCAGGAAACCAGGAAGAAGCCCCACTGACTGGGTGGGGCACAAGCCGCTTGAAGTTACTGTGGAAAGGCAATGACAGGAGCTGTGCCATGGAGGTCAAACCACAAAGCAGCCCATGCAATTTGGAGGATCGGCAGGATAGCTCAGGCCAACACTGCGCTGTGTAACACTGGATTCTGGACTATCTTCCTGAAACTGTCTGATACTTGCAATTTGAATTAAATCTGGAGGCACTAAAGTGTTCTGATTCACAAACACAGGTGCCAGCTGGCCTGAGTTTGAACCCTACCTTTGGTACATCCCTGCTGTGTTACCTTTGGGAAGTTTTGAACCTCACTGTGTCTCCATTTTATGAGCTGTACAGTGAGAATAATGATAAAACCTATCTGATAGGGTAGTTCTGAGGATTATGTGATTTAACACATGTAAAACACAATAGCCCTCATTATTATTATTACTGCCACCCTCGCTATTGTTATTACTGAACTTCAGCTGAGCTCCCCTAACTACTGATGGCACTATATTCCTCTTCTCTCAGAGTCTGCAGTTATGTCATAGGCATCTCAGAGCAATGTTCCCACAAAGCAGCTGCCCAGAAGTGGCCTTCCTTAAATGAATGCAGTGATCAGGGACATGCCAGTGGGGAGGTATGGTTGGAGAGAGCCAGGTTCTTGAACAAGGCCCAGTAGACCACCCAGATGACTCTTTATTACCCTCTGATGAACAATCCCCTCTGTGGCTCCACAGGCTCTGCTTTTGACAGTTCTAACTCAAATAGTGACGAGACACAGCTTGGTTTACCAGCAGATTTAGACAAAACCGCCATTCTGTGGCCTAAGCTTCGAATAAGTGGAAAGAAGAGAAAACAATCAGTCTATAGGTCAAAGTTTGGCAGACCATGATTGTCGACTATCTGGCATATGTTCAGACCAGCTTCTGGATAACCACCAAAAGTCCAATAAGGTCAAGTGCTGTCAACAGCTGGGTCATGTAAAACAGTCCATGTGTGGACTCAGTAGTTGCTGAAAACAAAACTGGACCTACCAAGGTCAAGTTGGAGTGGTATTCAAAAGAGTTTTATCAAACAATCTATAGAACATCAAGGGACTTTCCAGGTAGCACTAATGACAAAGAACCCACCTGTCAATGCAGGAGACATAAGAGACACAGGTTCGGTCCCTGGGTTGGGAAGATCCCCTGGAGGAGGGCATGGCAACCCACTCCAGTATTCTTGCCTGGAGAATTCCATGGAGAGAGGAACCTGGTAGGCTATGACCCACAGGGTCACAAAAGAGTCAGACACAACTGAAGCAACTTAAGAGCATGCATGCACAGGAAATTAAGTGGGCTTATGGGGTGTAAGACCTGTACTGACTGCAGTGGGTCTTACTGAGGTGGGCCTCTTGTAGACCAAAATGTTGTTAAAGGATGAAGACAAAGTGAATTCAACCAGGTACAATATTTAATGCACACACACCACTGGCTGTGGGCAGAGGGAATATATAGGGCAAGAGGGGGCTGCTGTACAATGAAGGAAGCTGACATTCATGTGGCTCTGGAATTAGTCTTCCTTACCTCCAGAGGCTTTGGCAGCTAGCACCATAAAAAGGCAAAAACTACACCAAACATGACATCAAGCCTGAAGTTCCTCTGTCCAGGGCATATGTTCTACCAATTGATAATATAAAACATAGCTCAAAAGAACGGCAACTCAAGATATCACATGGGCCACCTTCAAAGTCAAAAGTTGTTAGAAAGTCGGAATGGGTGATGAGACAGTTCCACCTGATAAATCAATTATAAATATATGACGTCTATGAAGAGAATTATATCACTGAAAGACATAAATTAAGATCTGAATAAAGGAATATGTTGTGCTGTTGCATAAAAATACTCCATTCTCTATAATGTAACATATAAATTAATCATGATTAGAAGGCTAACAGAATATTTTAACAATTGAGACACTTCAACTTCTAAAACTGACTTGTAAGAAGAGGCATCAAGAATAACAACCACTGGTGGTCCAATGGGTAAAAGTCCACCTTGCAGTGCAAGGGCACTGGTTCGATCCCTGGCCCAGGAAGATCCCAGGTGCTGGAGTGGTGCTGTCAACAGCTGGGTCATGTAAAACAGTCCATGTGTGGACTCAGTAGTTGCTGAAAACAAAACTGGACCTACCAAGGTCAAGTTGGAGTGGTATTCAAAAGAGTTTTATCAAACAATCTATAGAACATCAAGGGACTTTCCAGGTAGCACTAATGACAAAGAACCCACCTGTCAATGCAGGAGACATAAGAGACACAGGTTCGGTCCCTGGGTTGGGAAGATCCCCTGGAGGAGGGCATGGCAACCCACTCCAGTATTCTTGCCTGGAGAATTCCATGGAGAGAGGAACCTGGTAGGCTATGACCCACAGGGTCACAAAAGAGTCAGACACAACTGAAGCAACTTAAGAGCATGCATGCACAGGAAATTAAGTGGGCTTATGGGGTGTAAGACCTGTACTGACTGCAGTGGGTCTTACTGAGGTGGGCCTCTTGTAGACCAAAATGTTGTTAAAGGATGAAGACAAAGTGAATTCAACCAGGTACAATATTTAATGCACACACACCACTGGCTGTGGGCAGAGGGAATATATAGGGCAAGAGGGGGCTGCTGTACAATGAAGGAAGCTGACATTCATGTGGCTCTGGAATTAGTCTTCCTTACCTCCAGAGGCTTTGGCAGCTAGCACCATAAAAAGGCAAAATCTACACCAAACATGACATCAAGCCTGAAGTTCCTCTGTCCAGGGCATATGTTCTACCAATTGATAATATAAAACATAGCTCAAAAGAACGGCAACTCAAGATATCACATGGGCCACCTTCAAAGTCAAAAGTTGTTAGAAAGTCGGAATGGGTGATGAGACAGTTCCACCTGATAAATCAATTATAAATATATGACGTCTATGAAGAGAATTATATCACTGAAAGACATAAATTAAGATCTGAATAAAGGAATATGTTGTGCTGTTGCATAAAAATACTCCATTCTCTATAATGTAACATATAAATTAATCATGATTAGAAGGCTAACAGAATATTTTAACAATTGAGACACTTCAACTTCTAAAACTGACTTGTAAGAAGAGGCATCAAGAATAACAACCACTGGTGGTCCAATGGGTAAAAGTCCACCTTGCAGTGCAAGGGGCACTGGTTCGATCCCTGGCCCAGGAAGATCCCAGGTGCTGCGGAGTGGATAGACCGGTGTGTCCAATTATGAGCCAGTGCTCTGGAGCACATGTGACCAGAGCTGGTGCTCTGCAACAAGAGAGGTCACTGCAATGGGAGGCCCACACAGGCCAAAGAATAAAGACGGATGAAAATAAATTAAAAAAAAAAACAAAAACAAAAACAATAAAAGAGGCCAAAATTTAAACAAACAAACAAAACAACAAAAAAAAGGCCAAACTTTTTAAAAAAGAATAATAACGATATATTGCAGTCATAATGGGAAACAGCATGGAAGTTCCTTAAAAAAAAAAAACTATAAATAGGGCTGCCATATGATCCAATAATCCCATTTCTGGGCATAAATCTGAAAAAAAAAAAAAAAACCAAGATAATTTGAAACCTATGCACCCCTATATTCACAACAGCACTATTCACAATACCCAAAACATGGAAACAACCTAAGTGCCCATCCACAAAGGCTGGTTTGAAAAATAAACACACACAGACACATATATATGTATGTGTATTTACAGATTCCACATAACATTGGAATACTACTCAGCCACAAAGAATGAAATAATACCATTTGCAGTAGTATGGGTGGACCTAGAGATTAACACACTAAGTGGTTAAGTCAGACAGAGAAAGACAAACATATGATATCACTTATATGTGGGATATAAAAAATGTTACAAATAAATCTATATACAAAAAAGAAACTGGGCTTCCCCTGGTGGTCCAGTGGGTAAGGACACCGCCTTGCAGTGCAAGGGGCGCCGGTTCGATCCCTGGCCTGGGAAGATCCCACGTGCCGCGGAGCGGCTGGACTAATGTGTCCAAATCACCAAGCCAGAGTTCTGGAGCGCATACGCCCAGAGCCGGCGCTCTGCAGCGACAGACGCCACCGCGATGGGAGGCCCACAGGAGCCAAAGAACAAAGATGGATGAAAATGGAGAAATGAAAGACCAATAGAAGTGGCCCACCAGCTCCCCTCCCTCCCCAACCCGACTCCCGCCCAAAATAAATAAATAAATAAATCTTTAAAAAAAAAAAAGAAACTGATTCACAGATATAGAGAACAAATATATGGTCACCAAAGGGGAAAGGGAGGCAGGCAGCAATAAATTAGGAGTTTGGGATTGACAGATACAAATTACATAAAATAAACAATACAGATTTACTGTATAACACAGGGAATTATATAACCTATAACCTATAACCTATAATGGAAGATAATCTGAAATACACACACACACATATATATCACTGATACACTTTGCTGTACACCTGAAACTAAGACAATACTGTAAATCAACTATACTTCAATTTTTTAAAAAAGAATAGTAAAGATAATTTTATAAAAGGAGATACGCCATATCAAAGATGAAAACGTATTATGAAGTCACAATAATTACTATGGGGTAAGCATAGAAAACTAAAAGAATAGAAAGTTAAAGAGTTGACCCATGTACTTATAGGACTTTGGTGTATGACAAAATCAATACTTAAAATTAATGAGGAAAACAAAGACTGTTAGTAAACATTGTTGGGATAATTGGTGAGGTTTTTTTTAAATGAGGGATTTTTTTTTTTAATTTTGGCCTCTTTTATTGATTTTTTATTTATTTATTTTCATCCGTCTTTATTTTTCTGCCTGTGTGGGCCTCCCATTGCAGTGGCCTCCCTCATTGCAGAGCACCAGCTCTGGGCGCATGTGCTCCAGTGCACTGGCCTGTTATTGGACACACCGGTACAGCTGTTCCACCGCACATGGGATCTTCCCGGGCCAGAGATTGAACCAGTGTCCCTTGCAGTGCAAGGCGCGGTTCGATCCTGGCCTGGGAAGATCACGTGCCGCGGAGCGGCTGGACTAATGTGTCCAAATCACCAAGCCAGAGTTCTGGGCGCATACGCCCAGAGCCGGCGCTCTGCAGCGACAGACGCCACCGCGATGGGAGGCCCACAGGAGCCAAAGAACAAAGATGGATGAAAATGGAGAAATGAAAGACCAATAGAAGTGGCCCACCAGCTCCCCTCCCTCCCCAACCCGACTCCCGCCCAAAATAAATAAATAAATAAATCTTTAAAAAAAAAAAAGAAACTGATTCACAGATATAGAGAACAAATATATGGTCACCAAAGGGGAAAGGGAGGCAGGCAGCAATAAATTAGGAGTTTGGGATTGACAGATACAAATTACATAAAATAAACAATACAGATTTACTGTATAACACAGGGAATTATATAACCTATAACCTATAACCTATAATGGAAGATAATCTGAAATACACACACACACATATATATCACTGATACACTTTGCTGTACACCTGAAACTAAGACAATACTGTAAATCAACTATACTTCAATTTTTTAAAAAAGAATAGTAAAGATAATTTTATAAAAGGAGATACGCCATATCAAAGATGAAAACGTATTATGAAGTCACAATAATTACTATGGGGTAAGCATAGAAAACTAAAAGAATAGAAAGTTAAAGAGTTGACCCATGTACTTATAGGACTTTGGTGTATGACAAAATCAATACTTAAAATTAATGAGGAAAACAAAGACTGTTAGTAAACATTGTTGGGATAATTGGTGAGGTTTTTTTTAAATGAGGGATTTTTTTTTTTAATTTTGGCCTCTTTTATTGATTTTTTATTTATTTATTTTCATCCGTCTTTATTTTTCTGCCTGTGTGGGCCTCCCATTGCAGTGGCCTCCCTCATTGCAGAGCACCAGCTCTGGGCGCATGTGCTCCAGTGCACTGGCCTGTTATTGGACACACCGGTACAGCTGTTCCACCGCACATGGGATCTTCCCGGGCCAGAGATTGAACCAGTGTCCCTTGCACTGCAAGGGGGACTCTTTACCCACTGGACCACCAGGGAAGCCCAACTGGTGACTCTTTAGGAGGAAATTTTTTATATTAAATTGATAAGTTTAACTGCACCAAAATTTTAAAATTCTCTATTATAAATCATCATAGCAAAGCTAAAAGATAAGCAACCTTTTCAGTTAAAGATGCTAGATTGTGATCTTTAAAAAATTTTTTTAATCTTTCCTCCTCCTCAAGGTTCCACTAAAATATGTGAGAAGTCATAATCAAATATTATAAACTCACATGGGCACAGGTGATGGAACAGGAGATATCAATGGATGAAAGATTTCTATCCACTTTGGGGAGATGCACAGCAAATGGATGACTAGCAACTGACTTGTAAAAGCAGAGGAATTTGATGTCAACATCCACAGGAGTCTAGGGAAGAAAAGGGATCTAACTTGTCTCAACAAACTGGAGAGGCTTAAGACTCAGATGGGCGAAGTGTGGCCAAGGGCAAGGTGAGTTCTTACTCTAAAAAGTATGAAAGTTGGTTCAGAGTCTGCATGGAGTGTGGTTAGGTGGACCCCCACTTCTTCCCTTCCTCCTTGTACAGCGCAGAACCTAACATGCAGGTAGAAAATCGGCAGTTTCTTCAGAGAGACTGGGTAGCCAGAGGCAAACACCACATACTGACACCAGAGGGTCCCCAAGTGAATATTCCCTGCTCTGCTCTGTTAGCCTAAAGTGAAGCCCACTGGCCAACAAGTCAGGTCCATGCCACTAGAGCTTCTGGTCAGCACTGTTTGGGCTCCTCTTGGACACAAACCATAAAACGAGGGATGCCAGACATTTTAGGAAATGTTCCAACACAAAAGAAATTTAGCTAAGCCAACAGGGAAAACCAACCTGCCAAAAGACAGATAAATCATACACTAGAGAAAAATACTAAAAAAATTTTAGCCTCAAAAAAGGAAAGCCATATTAACATACAAGATCCCTCATTGCAGCTGGGCGCATGTGCTCCAGTGCACTGGCCTGTTATTGGACACACCGGTACAGCTGTTCCACCGCACATGGGATCTTCCCGGGCCAGAGATTGAACTAGTGTCCCTTGCACTGCAAGGGGACTCTTACCCACTGGACCACCAGGAAGCCCAACTGGTGACTCTTTAGGAGGAAATTTTTTATATTAAATTGATAAGTTTAACTGCACCAAAATTTTAAAATTCTCTATTATAAATCATCATAGCAAAGCTAAAAGATAAGCAACCTTTTCAGTTAAAGATGCTAGATTGTGATCTTTAAAAAATTTTTTTAATCTTTCCTCCTCCTCAAGGTTCCACTAAAATATGTGAGAAGTCATAATCAAATATTATAAACTCACATGGGCACAGGTGATGGAACAGGAGATATCAATGGATGAAAGATTTCTATCCACTTTGGGGAGATGCACAGCAAATGGATGACTAGCAACTGACTTGTAAAAGCAGAGGAATTTGATGTCAACATCCACAGGAGTCTAGGGAAGAAAAGGGATCTAACTTGTCTCAACAAACTGGAGAGGCTTAAGACTCAGATGGGCGAAGTGTGGCCAAGGGCAAGGTGAGTTCTTACTCTAAAAAGTATGAAAGTTGGTTCAGAGTCTGCATGGAGTGTGGTTAGGTGGACCCCCACTTCTTCCCTTCCTCCTTGTACAGCGCAGAACCTAACATGCAGGTAGAAAATCGGCAGTTTCTTCAGAGAGACTGGGTAGCCAGAGGCAAACACCACATACTGACACCAGAGGGTCCCCAAGTGAATATTCCCTGCTCTGCTCTGTTAGCCTAAAGTGAAGCCCACTGGCCAACAAGTCAGGTCCATGCCACTAGAGCTTCTGGTCAGCACTGTTTGGGCTCCTCTTGGACACAAACCATAAAACGAGGGATGCCAGACATTTTAGGAAATGTTCCAACACAAAAGAAATTTAGCTAAGCCAACAGGGAAAACCAACCTGCCAAAAGACAGATAAATCATACACTAGAGAAAAATACTAAAAAAAAAATTTTAGCCTCAAAGATATTATACTCATGCATAAGAACACAATGCCAACAAGTACAGTATACTGACACATACATATGGAATCTAGTAAAAGGGTAATGATAACACACACAGCAAACCCATGGAAAAATACACAGAATAGACATATGGACATTGTGGGGAATGAATAGTAGGTGGGAGGCACAGAGGGAGTAACATGGAAATCTATACTATTATATGTGAAAAAGATAGCTATTGTCATTGCACTGAGGGAATAGGAGATCCTACAAGGGCTTAGTGCAACAGCCTGGAGGGGTGGGATGGGGGTGGGGGTGCTGGTAGTGGGGAGGGGACCAGGGATGTGCATATGACTGATCTGAGAACATAAATGTCTGTGAGCAACAAAACTCTGTAAAAGTTAAAAGTAAAATAAAAATTAAAAAAAAAAAAAAGAACACAATGCCAAGAGAGAAAGAAACAGAGAAATCAAAAAATGAACTGTATGTCTAGACTGAAAGGACTGAGTAGTTAATATAAGAAGTGCTTAAATATCCTTATCTTCATGAAATTTCAAATAATGAAATTTCAGAACACCAAGTATGAAAATATCCTCAAAGTTCATAGAAATAGTTCACAGAACAACATCTGACTTCTCTGCTAGTCTGGATTTAAAACAAGAAGGAGAAGTATTTCCAAAACACAGAGAAGACATGGTTTTAAGCTACAATTAAACACCCAGCAAAAGTAGCAATTCAATGCAAGTATAAAATAATGCCATCATTTTATTACTGTTGTAGATTATTATATAAGCAAAGCATAGTTCTCAGATATTAGAGGATGGACTCTAAAACCAGAGAGAAAAATTAGAGAGGAATGGAGGGAAGAGAGTCAAGAAATAAGAGTGTTGAGAGAAGTGCTGAACTATAACTGTGCAGCAGGTCCATGCCACTAGAGCTTCTGGTCAGCACTGTTTGGGCTCCTCTTGGACACAAACCATAAAACGAGGGATGCCAGACATTTTAGGAAATGTTCCAACACAAAAGAAATTTAGCTAAGCCAACAGGGAAAACCAACCTGCCAAAAGACAGATAAATCATACACTAGAGAAAAATACTAAAAAAAAAATTTTAGCCTCAAAGATATTATACTCATGCATAAGAACACAATGCCAACAAGTACAGTATACTGACACATACATATGGAATCTAGTAAAAGGGTAATGATAACACACACAGCAAACCCATGGAAAAATACACAGAATAGACATATGGACATTGTGGGGAATGAATAGTAGGTGGGAGGCACAGAGGGAGTAACATGGAAATCTATACTATTATATGTGAAAAAGATAGCTATTGTCATTGCACTGAGGGAATAGGAGATCCTACAAGGGCTTAGTGCAACAGCCTGGAGGGGTGGGATGGGGGTGGGGGTGCTGGTAGTGGGGAGGGGACCAGGGATGTGCATATGACTGATCTGAGAACATAAATGTCTGTGAGCAACAAAACTCTGTAAAAGTTAAAAGTAAAATAAAAATTAAAAAAAAAAAAAAAGAACACAATGCCAAGAGAGAAAGAAACAGAGAAATCAAAAAATGAACTGTATGTCTAGACTGAAAGGACTGAGTAGTTAATATAAGAAGTGCTTAAATATCCTTATCTTCATGAAATTTCAAATAATGAAATTTCAGAACACCAAGTATGAAAATATCCTCAAAGTTCATAGAAATAGTTCACAGAACAACATCTGACTTCTCTGCTAGTCTGGATTTAAAACAAGAAGGAGAAGTATTTCCAAAACACAGAGAAGACATGGTTTTAAGCTACAATTAAACACCCAGCAAAAGTAGCAATTCAATGCAAGTATAAAATAATGCCATCATTTTATTACTGTTGTAGATTATTATATAAGCAAAGCATAGTTCTCAGATATTAGAGGATGGACTCTAAAACCAGAGAGAAAAATTAGAGAGGAATGGAGGGAAGAGAGTCAAGAAATAAGAGTGTTGGAGAGAAGTGCTGAACTATAACTGTGCAGCAGGCTGAGAAATGAAAAATATGATCATCAAAATAAAACATTCAATGAAAGAAAGGTTTTGAAGATAAGGTCTAGGAAATCCTCCAAAGAGTAAAGAAAAGGGAGTAAAAGGTGAAAGGTATTAGAGAGAAGCTAAGAGACACAAAGAATCAATGCAGGACTTTGAACATTTGATGAAGATGAGTTGCAGAATGAAAGCACACAGAAAACACAGTGGGAAATATTAATAAGAAAGAGAAGGAGACGGAGAGGTTGGAGCAGGGCAGAGAACACTACAGGAAAGGGTACCAAGAAAAAAGAGGAAATTAAAAAATACATGGTCATATGGACCATCTGTGGAAAACAGAGAACACACATCATACAAGGGAAGAGATATCTGGAACTTCAACAAGACACAAAGCTGTTCTGTGCAGAAATTATAATTATGGTTCATGTCTTGGCCCTACAATGTATGATATTGGTGGAATTATAACATAAATGGTAATTATTTGTGTAAAAATAGAGATAAAAGTATACTGAGAAGGTAAAAGAAGTAGACCTAAAGAGGAGTACATTTTTATCCCTCAAGGGAGAAACCATTAGAGAATATCTAAAATTGAGTAAATAAAGTAGCGATTTAAGTATATTATAGAAATATGAAAATTCTTAATAGAATCACAGTTGGAAAAAAAAAAACATAATGACTCTGAGGATCAGGAGGAAAGGAAAAGTAACAGAAGGAACTTACTGTTTTTATTACAAGTTTTTAAAAACATTACTGCAGCAGATCTAGATTGTGTGACACTTGGAAGTTCATATAATATGCTGAGAGTGTCCCCTTAAAGCAAAAGCATAAAATTTACAAGTAAAAATTAGTTACAAAAGTGAATAATACAAAGCAACAGTCATCAAGACAGTATGG
Organism: Tragulus kanchil; assembly: GCA_022376925.1. NCBI lineage: Eukaryota > Metazoa > Chordata > Mammalia > Artiodactyla > Tragulidae > Tragulus > Tragulus kanchil. The sequence continues at coordinate 105,645,970 of JAIOJX010000030.1, read as the reverse complement.
TACTGGCACAAAAACAGAAATATAGACCAATGCAACAAGATTGAGAACCCAGAGATAAACCCACGCACCTATGGGTACCTTATCTTTCACAAAGGAGGTGAAAATATTAAATGCAACAAAGACAGCCTCTTCAACAAATGGTGCTATGAAAACTGGACAGCTACAAGCAAAAAAATTGAAGTTGGAACATTCCCTGACACCATACACAAAGATCAACTCAAAATGGATTAAAGACCTAAATGTAAGACGAGAAACCATCAGACTCTTAGGGGAGAATATAGGCAAAACACTCAAGGACATATGACCCACCTACTAGAATAACAAACATTAACATGTGGGACCTAATGAAATTTAAAAGCTTTCGTATAGCAAAAGAAACTGCAAACAAGGTGAATAGACAACCAACAGAATGGGAGAAAACCCAAGCAAATGAAATAACAGACAAAGAACTAATCTCCAAAATCTATAAACAACTCAGTACCGGAAAAGTGAACAACCCAATCAAAAAATGGGAAAGGGGGCTTCCCTGGTGGTCCAGTGGGTAAGGACACCGCCTTGCAGTGCAAGGGACGCCAGGTCGATCCCTGGCCTGGGAAGATCCCACGTGCCGTGGAGAGGCTGGACCAATGTGTCCAATTACCCAGCTGGAGCTCTGGAGCGCATGTGCCCAGAGCCGGTGCTCTGTGACAACAGAGGCCACCACGATGGGAGGCCCACAGGAGCCAAAGAACAAAGATGGATGAAAATAGACAAATGAAAGACCAATAGAAGTAGCCTGCCTGCTCCCCTCCCACCCCACCCCATCCCCCCAGAATAAATAAATAAATCTTTAAAAAAAAAAAAAAAAAGGGAAAGAGACCTTAAGAGACATCTTTCCAAAGAGGACATTCAGGAGGAAAGGAAAAGTAACAGAAGGAACTTACTGTTTTTATTACAAGTTTTTAAAAACATTACTGCAGCAGATCTAGATTGTGTGACACTTGGAAGTTCATATAATATGCTGAGAGTGTCCCCTTAAAGCAAAAGCATAAAATTTACAAGTAAAAATTAGTTACAAAAGTGAATAATACAAAGCAACAGTCATCAAGACAGTATGGTACTGGCACAAAAACAGAAATATAGACCAATGCAACAAGATTGAGAACCCAGAGATAAACCCACGCACCTATGGGTACCTTATCTTTCACAAAGGAGGTGAAAATATTAAATGCAACAAAGACAGCCTCTTCAACAAATGGTGCTATGAAAACTGGACAGCTACAAGCAAAAAAATTGAAGTTGGAACATTCCCTGACACCATACACAAAGATCAACTCAAAATGGATTAAAGACCTAAATGTAAGACGAGAAACCATCAGACTCTTAGGGGAGAATATAGGCAAAACACTCAAGGACATATGACCCACCTACTAGAATAACAAACATTAACATGTGGGACCTAATGAAATTTAAAAGCTTTCGTATAGCAAAAGAAACTGCAAACAAGGTGAATAGACAACCAACAGAATGGGAGAAAACCCAAGCAAATGAAATAACAGACAAAGAACTAATCTCCAAAATCTATAAACAACTCAGTACCGGAAAAGTGAACAACCCAATCAAAAAATGGGAAAGGGGGCTTCCCTGGTGGTCCAGTGGGTAAGGACACCGCCTTGCAGTGCAAGGGACGCCAGGTCGATCCCTGGCCTGGGAAGATCCCACGTGCCGTGGAGAGGCTGGACCAATGTGTCCAATTACCCAGCTGGAGCTCTGGAGCGCATGTGCCCAGAGCCGGTGCTCTGTGACAACAGAGGCCACCACGATGGGAGGCCCACAGGAGCCAAAGAACAAAGATGGATGAAAATAGACAAATGAAAGACCAATAGAAGTAGCCTGCCTGCTCCCCTCCCACCCCACCCCATCCCCCCAGAATAAATAAATAAATCTTTAAAAAAAAAAAAAAAAAGGGAAAGAGACCTTAAGAGACATCTTTCCAAAGAGGACATTCAGATGGCCAAAAAGCACATGAAATGATGCTCAACCTCACTTATTATTAGAAAAATGCAAATCAAAACTACAATGAGATATCAGGCTTCCCCTGGTGGTCCAGTGGATAAGGACACCGCCTTGCAGTGCAAGGGGCGCCGGTTCAATCCCTGGCCTGGGAAGATCCCACGTGCCGCAGAGCAGCTGGACTGATGTGTCCAATCACCGAGCCGGAGCTCTGGAGCGCATGCACCCAGAGCTCGCGCTCTGCGACAACAGACGCCACCGCGATGGGAGGCCCGCAGGAGCCAAAGAACAAAGACGGATGAAAATAGAGAAATGAAAGACCAATAGAAGTGGCCCGCCTGCTCCCCTCCCTCCCCAACCCAACCCCCGCCCAAAAAATAAATAAATAAATAAATCTTTAAAAAAAAAAAAACTACAATGAGATATCACCTCACACCCGTCAGAATGGCCATCATCCACAAATCGACACACAATAAATGCTGGAGAGGGTGCGGGGAAAAGGAAACACTCCTGCATTGCTGGTGGGAATGTAAATTGATATATCCTCTATGGAAGACAGTATGGAGATTCCTTAAAAAACTAAAAATAGAAGCACCCTATGACCTAGCAATCCCACTCTTAGGCTCATATCCTGATTAAATCAAAATTGAAAGAAGCACCTGTACCCCAATGTTCATTGCAGCTCTCTATACAATAGCTAGAACATGGAAGCAACCTAGATGTCCATCGACGAATGAATGGATAAAATAACTCTGGTACATATATACAATGGAGTACTTCTCAGCTGTAAAAAGAAATGTAGAAGAATCAGCCCTAATGAGGTGGCTGGATCTAGAACGTATCATAAAAAGTGAAGTAAGTCAAAAAGAGAAAGACAAGCACAGTATACTAACACATATATATGGAATCTAGTAAGAGGGTAATGATAACACATGCAGTGATGCAATGGAAGAACAGACATAGAAGAACAGACATATGGATATTGTGGGGAATGACAGTGGGTGGGAGGCATAGAGGGAGTAACATGGAAACTTGTACTATCGTATGTGAAAAAGATGGCTATTGTCATTGCTCTGTGGGAATAGGGGATCCTGCAGGGGCGCAGTGCAAGGGCCTGGACGGGTGGGATAGGTGGGAACTGGGAGGGGGCCAGGGATATACATATGACTAATCTGGGAATATACATATCTGTAAACAACAAAACTCTGTAAAAATAAGAAGTAAAATTAAAAAAAAAAAAAAAAACAAAACAGATGTAATCCAGGAGTTGAATGAAAAAAAGTTAATATATGCTTAGAATTTCAAAAACACACAAAAATCACAAATTTAAGAAAAATCTAAATACTGAAGACATCATAAAAAAGTAATAGTCACTCAGTCATGTCCAACTCTTTGTGACCCATAGACCAGTCATGGAATTCTCCAGACAAGAATACTGGAGTGGGCAGCCTTTCCCTTCTCCAGGGCATGTTTCCAAACCAGGGATCCAACTCAGGTCTTCTGCATTGCAAGCAGATTCTTTACCATCTGAGCCACCAGGGAAGCTCAAGAATACTGGGGTGGGTAGCTTATCCCTTCTCTAGGTGAACCTCCCAATCCAGGAATCAAACTGGGGTCTCCTGTATTGCATGTGGATTCTTTACCAGCTGAGCTACAAGGGAATCCTCGAAGACATCATAAAATAGACAAAAAGCAGTATTTTCATTAAATATTGCTGGAGATAGCCCTTTAATATACTTCCTGATATTTTGGGGATACTTCTTCATTTGTAATAAGAAACTGATAACATTTGTAATAAGAAACTAAACATTTGTAATAAGAAACTAAACATTTGTAATAAGAAACTAATGACTTCCTTTAGAGGGAGCAAAAGATAATCTTCCCTTAGCACAGTGATTGAAATTGTTCTTTATTATTGACAGAAAAGTTTCTTTAAGCATCACAACTTGATAATGTTGTTTAAATTACTAGAATGAACAGCAAGTTTAGGAAAATCTCTATTCACTTTCTTTAATACATGAGCAGCGAAGCATCAAGGCATTTTAACTTTTTTGTGCGGTAACTAACCTCAAATATTTGAAAACGTCAGATCGTCACAAACTAATTTGTCGTCAATTTTTTTTATCACATCAATGCAATTGTCACCACAGGTCTTACAGTGGCATGTTATATATTGATGTAGTGGTTTATTATGGTAAATAACAACTTTCAGGCATGACTGAGAACCCAATCCTCTGCCTATAATTTATAGATCTGATCAGTGGATGGATTTCTCACAGATTAGTTTCTGACTCTGTAAACTTCAAACCTCGTTTCTCCTCTCTCACATGTTTCCAGTGCTTGAAAATTTTAATATTCATATTATAGTACGACGTCTGGCCCCAAGTCTTTAAGTCATGATACTTGGTTTAGGAACCTCTGAAAACAGAGGTATTCCTAAAAGAGACTCCCACATCTCAAAGAGCCAATAAAAACTTTACTGTGTTGTGAAAGTGACTAAAAATCACATAAATATATCCAACTAAATTTTAAAATGTCCTCTTAGTAAGATGTCAATAATTCTAGCACCCTCCAACAGGAAGAAAAATAGAAGAGGCAGTGGTCTCACCAGATTGTCAGCTTTCATAAATGTTACGAAAACGAGCATCTGAGTGAGGACTCTGCTAGCACCTCCCTCAGGATTCTAGACTATGCAAGTAAAGGGCCAGAACTTCAAGGGAAATCCACTTTGGGGTATGAATTTATTATTTTTTTAACTCTCCACAATATTATCTTGATAAAACCACAAAATGGAAAGAAAAAGCATGTTAAATAACTGGGAAAATATCTGGATCATACATAACAAATGAAAGATTACTATCCTGAATACAGTTTTAAAAGGTCACAGCCATTAGAAAAAGACAGAGAAGCCAACAGAAAAACGGTAGAAGTTATTACTTAAGTGTTGCAACAAAAGGGATATAAAAAGAGATACACAGACGACCAGAAAACAAAAGAATGATTTTAGTAACCAGGGAAATGCTAATTCACAAGAAACTATAGGCCTATAGGTGTTACTACACATTATGAGATCTTACACAGTATAAACAACAGGCCACTCTGGTGCTGGAGAAGACTTTTTAGAGTCCCTTGGACAACAAGGACATTAAATCAGTCAATCCTAAAGGAAATCAACCCTGAGTTTTCATTGGAAGTATGGAAGCTGAAGCTGAAGCTCCAGTACTGATGTGAAGAGCCAACTCACTAGAGAAGACCCAGATGCTGGGGAAGACTGAGAGCAGGAGAAGGGGGTGACAGAGAATGAGATGGTTGGATGGCATCATCGACACAATGGACATGAGTCTGACCAAATTCCAGAAAATAGTGACAGACAGGGAAGCCTGGTGTGCTTCAGTCCACAGAGTCACAGAGAGTCAGACATGACTTAGCAATTGAACAACAACAAGAAGCCAGCCAAGGGGTTTCAGGCGTAAAATTAAAGACTAAATCTCCAGAATAATGTGCTTTTAAAAATCTTACTAAAATAAAGCAAACTTATCCAGTAAAAGTGTTACCATAGTCTTAAAGATCTTAAACTCCTACTAAGTAAGAAGAAACACAAGGCTTTGCCTGAATAAGTGAAGTGAAGTTTGCTTGGTACAAGTGGGTATGGTAGGATATAGCTTCTAAACAATAGAGAAAAGGTGTGGTAATATTCACACATTTGAAGACAAACACAGTGGTACCAGAGGAAGATGACTCACTGTCCTGGTTTTCTTTCTTCCAGTCTGGATTAAAAGAGAAATATGCATTTGTTGCTGTTTTTAATTTCCTTCTTTCATAAAGAAGCAGGAACTGCTGGCCTGCCACACCCGGTGTTAGTAGACCTTGTTTTTAACCCACTGCAAGTGTTTTCAGCTCCACTTCACAGGGGGGAAGACCTTGGTATGCTAAACTCCCCTTTCTGCTAGGTTTACAGTCTTGTCTTTGAAGGTAAAATGCATGTTCCTTTAGGTCTGCTGCCCTTGTCACAGCTCATTCATTTTTCATCATTTCTTTCCAAAAGTATTATTTCAAGATCCTCCTCCATGATTCAGGCTTTATTTCGTATTTATCACATGGATTTTTAAAACCAATAGGGTTATTCATGTTTGGGATTCTTTATTAAACACCTTTAATTCTTAGTTTCAAAATAATTATAGACTAACAAGACACTGCAAAAATAGTAGGCCTACCTTCACTCAGCTTCCCCCCAGTGGTAACATCTCACTCAACTATAGTATATTACCAAAAGCAGAAAATTGATATTGGTCCATTCATTAAACATTTTCATCAAGACAATGACACAAACTTAGGACCACAACTTGATATAACCACAGGGAAGGTGTAAGGGCACGAGAAAGAGGAGGGGGCATGTGTTTGTGCTTCTGTGTGTTGTATACCCCTCCACAAGTCACTCCTTTCAGCTACATGATGCCTTTTGTGTCCTCTGGTGACACTAGAAAGCAGCACAGTCATTTCCTTATCCCTTCTTTTTTTGAGGCAGACATAACAGAGTAAGCTCATTTCTAGGAGACATGGGAATCCTTCCTCAGGTGACTGGCTGGAGGGCTCCCTTGTGCCATTACCTAACTGGACTGTGGTCTAGGACACTCCCACCTGCACATCCTTCCCTGCCCTCTCTCCTGCACTTGGGGATCCCCCTGCACTGGGATCTGATGATTTTCCCAGCCTCTCCTGGCTCCCTCCCCATTTCCTCCCATAGATGTTTCTCCTAATAAATTTCCTGCATGTACTATCCTGTCTTGGCCTCTCCCCAGGGTATTACAACTCACACACATTTTGGTGGTTTTAAGTCTCTTACTTATCTACTGTGTATGAACAAATTCAAACATTGCAGTCACTGGCTATAATAGAAGAGACAGTACCTTTTCTATCCTGCTCAGAATTTTTGCAGACTCAGACAAAATTATTCTCCCCTAATCTCCTCTGTCTCATAAATTAAGCCCTTATGGACCATCTTGGTTCAGACTTAAGCTGACAGGCACACCCTACTGTCAGAGTCTGTAGGAAACCCAACTACACTAAGAATAGCGTGAGTTTGAGGATCTAATTGAATAATTGTGGGTCACATGGCATGAGGTCGCATCACAAGGAGGCTGTCTTAGCCATTTCAGTGGTTTCAAGTCCATGGCCTCTTTCCTTGCACAGATCTCCTTAACTCTTGGCAGGTGACCTCCACACACAGACTCTTGGCAAGTGTAGTCTAATCCTATCCTTTCATTTCAGCCTGATGGTCTTCCCTAAAAATTCCAAAACCAAGCACACAAATGAACCAATAAATGAATGTTGTATAGGAGCAGGTTGTCTAGAAAAAGAAGTGCCAGAAGTATTACAGGAATAACAGGATGCCTGGTTACCATAGCAACACGCTGCTCTGTCAGTTCCTCACCTCTCCATCCGATCTCTCCATCAAGGCGTCATGTCACCAGCGGTACCTGCCAGAATTCAGAGAGGGAAAAGAAGCCAGCTAGTATTGCTAGAAGCCTCATCTATACTATTAGTATAGTCCTGATCGCTAGATACTTTAAACTCCGCTTTACACATGAGAAACTGGGGTTTACGGAGGGTAGGCAACTTGCCCAAGGTCACACAGCTATCAAGAGGAAGGGGCATGATTAGAGCCCAGGTTTACTGGATACCAAACCCCTTATTCTTTCCATTGTACCCTTTCACCATTAAATTCCACATTCCTTTCACCATTAAATTCCACATTTCTTTCACCATTAAATTTAACATACAGTGGGAAAGCAGTACCTAGAAACAGAGGGGTGAAGAAGAGTGTGTGGAGCGGTGTGGCAGACACTGTCAATTCTCACCTAGGATCCTCCCTGTTCCACCCCAAGCTCACTGGCAGAGCTCCCCCTACAATCAGGCAGGTCTTATTGCTCTCGGGGGCATGCTTAGACTCTGGGGAAGAGCTTGGCTAACACGTGGGAATGCTGAACTTCTAGGGAGTTCGGATCCTGTGAACAGATCTGATTTTTTTCCTGAATACACACCTCCCTCCCTGTCTCTTCAAGTGTGACAATCTAGAGTCATTTGGGTCCACCAGGTGCGTTCTCAGCTGACCTTTTCTAGAATTTTGCAGACTCAGACAAAATTATTCTCCCCTAATCTCCTCTGTCTCATAAATTAAGCCCTTATGGACCATCTTGGTTCAGACTTAAGCTGACAGGCACACCCTACTGTCAGAGTCTGTAGGAAACCCAACTACACTAAGAATAGCGTGAGTTTGAGGATCTAATTGAATAATTGTGGGTCACATGGCATGAGGTCGCATCACAAGGAGGCTGTCTTAGCCATTTCAGTGGTTTCAAGTCCATGGCCTCTTTCCTTGCACAGATCTCCTTAACTCTTGGCAGGTGACCTCCACACACAGACTCTTGGCAAGTGTAGTCTAATCCTATCCTTTCATTTCAGCCTGATGGTCTTCCCTAAAAATTCCAAAACCAAGCACACAAATGAACCAATAAATGAATGTTGTATAGGAGCAGGTTGTCTAGAAAAAGAAGTGCCAGAAGTATTACAGGAATAACAGGATGCCTGGTTACCATAGCAACACGCTGCTCTGTCAGTTCCTCACCTCTCCATCCGATCTCTCCATCAAGGCGTCATGTCACCAGCGGTACCTGCCAGAATTCAGAGAGGGAAAAGAAGCCAGCTAGTATTGCTAGAAGCCTCATCTATACTATTAGTATAGTCCTGATCGCTAGATACTTTAAACTCCGCTTTACACATGAGAAACTGGGGTTTACGGAGGGTAGGCAACTTGCCCAAGGTCACACAGCTATCAAGAGGAAGGGGCATGATTAGAGCCCAGGTTTACTGGATACCAAACCCCTTATTCTTTCCATTGTACCCTTTCACCATTAAATTCCACATTCCTTTCACCATTAAATTCCACATTTCTTTCACCATTAAATTTAACATACAGTGGGAAAGCAGTACCTAGAAACAGAGGGGTGAAGAAGAGTGTGTGGAGCGGTGTGGCAGACACTGTCAATTCTCACCTAGGATCCTCCCTGTTCCACCCCAAGCTCACTGGCAGAGCTCCCCCTACAATCAGGCAGGTCTTATTGCTCTCGGGGGCATGCTTAGACTCTGGGGAAGAGCTTGGCTAACACGTGGGAATGCTGAACTTCTAGGGAGTTCGGATCCTGTGAACAGATCTGATTTTTTTCCTGAATACACACCTCCCTCCCTGTCTCTTCAAGTGTGACAATCTAGAGTCATGGTCCACGTGGTTCTCCTGAGGGTGCCTAGGGGACTGAGCACCAGGTGCCCACAGCAGTGACCTGCTCATTGCATAGCTTTCCAAGGCTTTCCTCCCTTCCCATGACACCTTCCATTCCCTCATATGCTTCCTGGGACCACCACCCAAATAAACTAGCTGCAATTAAGTCCTCCCTCAGAGCCTACTTGGAAAGGAATCCAAACAAAAACAACCCAAATTACAGCTCTGAATGTCTTTTCTGTGGCAACCTTAGCACTGCGCTTATTCTTTGGTGGCTCACTCTAGCTAACTGGGTACCCCCAGGTTGCTTAGTCTGGTACTCTGGCTAATGTGACCACAAGCCCCTTTCTCACCATACCTAAGCCCAGTCCCCTCCAGGGATACCTGTCCTGCAGCTACACCAGGTCACTCTGTTTTCAAACACACCCTGGCCATTCATTTGCTCAGGGGATTCCATAACCAAGTAGGACCCTATGGGGCCTTCCTAGAACAGACCCTCACCCCAGCCGTGTCCTCTGCCAGCTTCTCATTTGTAGAAAAATTTTAGTCTCTTACTTAGGCTTTCACCAAGTGACAAAGAATAAATTTAATCAGAAGAGTGAGAAAACGTAGAAAGAAAGGAAACCAGTCAGGCAAGACAAAGTAGTAATAGTTTAGCCATTAAACAAAGTCAAGGACCTTTATTTCCTTATCAAGGGCTGTAGATAAAATTCTGAGCCATATCCTTTCAGCTTTTTTGCAGTTACTGAAATCCCACCAGATGGAAGAAGCTAACTGCATGTGCCCACAAGTACACAGACCCCAGACCAGTTGGAACCAGAAGGTCGATGATGCTGACTCACCATTACCACCACCACAAACCAATTCAAAGAATGTCCAAAGGCTGAATCACATACCCCACAAAGCCCCTACAATCGCGTTAAAGGCAGGTCTTATTGCTCTCGGGGGCATGCTTAGACTCTGGGGAAGAGCTTGGCTAACACGTGGGAATGCTGAACTTCTAGGGAGTTCGGATCCTGTGAACAGATCTGATTTTTTTCCTGAATACACACCTCCCTCCCTGTCTCTTCAAGTGTGACAATCTAGAGTCATGGTCCACGTGGTTCTCCTGAGGGTGCCTAGGGGACTGAGCACCAGGTGCCCACAGCAGTGACCTGCTCATTGCATAGCTTTCCAAGGCTTTCCTCCCTTCCCATGACACCTTCCATTCCCTCATATGCTTCCTGGGACCACCACCCAAATAAACTAGCTGCAATTAAGTCCTCCCTCAGAGCCTACTTGGAAAGGAATCCAAACAAAAACAACCCAAATTACAGCTCTGAATGTCTTTTCTGTGGCAACCTTAGCACTGCGCTTATTCTTTGGTGGCTCACTCTAGCTAACTGGGTACCCCCAGGTTGCTTAGTCTGGTACTCTGGCTAATGTGACCACAAGCCCCTTTCTCACCATACCTAAGCCCAGTCCCCTCCAGGGATACCTGTCCTGCAGCTACACCAGGTCACTCTGTTTTCAAACACACCCTGGCCATTCATTTGCTCAGGGGATTCCATAACCAAGTAGGACCCTATGGGGCCTTCCTAGAACAGACCCTCACCCCAGCCGTGTCCTCTGCCAGCTTCTCATTTGTAGAAAAATTTTAGTCTCTTACTTAGGCTTTCACCAAGTGACAAAGAATAAATTTAATCAGAAGAGTGAGAAAACGTAGAAAGAAAGGAAACCAGTCAGGCAAGACAAAGTAGTAATAGTTTAGCCATTAAACAAAGTCAAGGACCTTTATTTCCTTATCAAGGGCTGTAGATAAAATTCTGAGCCATATCCTTTCAGCTTTTTTGCAGTTACTGAAATCCCACCAGATGGAAGAAGCTAACTGCATGTGCCCACAAGTACACAGACCCCAGACCAGTTGGAACCAGAAGGTCGATGATGCTGACTCACCATTACCACCACCACAAACCAATTCAAAGAATGTCCAAAGGCTGAATCACATACCCCACAAAGCCCCTGTCCCTTATCCTGTCTTTAAAAACCTTTCCCTGAAAGTCTACAGGGAGTTCAGGTCTTTGGCACACTACCTGCCTGGACTCCTTGCTTGGTGCCCTGAGATAAACACTGCACTTTCCTTCATCAAAACCTGGTGTCAGGAGATGTGCTTTACTGTGCCTGAGTGAGCAGACCCAAGTCTGGTTCAGCAACAGTTCTATGCCCCAGCAATTCCCTTCTCTGGAGATCTAAATACTGCTGGACATTCACACTGCAACTCTGTACCAGACGCTGCTAAGTGTCTGACATGTTATACTAGTGAGTTATATTCACTAGCTGCTGTAACTGGTAAACCCCAAGTCTCAGCACAAAAGAAGTTTATTTCTCCTACAAAATTTGATGGGTGTTTGCAAAGGTTCCTTCTATTAATATCTCATGGGCACATCAACTTCTGGTTCTTTGGATAAGTTCATGGGGAGTCTTTATGAGCCAGGTTTAAAAACAGCACATGTTCCTTTTGCTCTGTACATTATGGACCAGAACACACACCAACATGGACTTTAAATGTTGGAAGGTATGCTTGGAAATGTAGTCCAGGTTTGGTTCCCAGGAAAAGGAGCAAATCCTTTCAGTGAGCACATTTAATGTATTCACAATTTTGTGCCACAATATATTAATTCATTTATTTCTCAAAGGAACTTTTAGGGTAGGCGCGATTATTAATCCTGTTTTATAGACAAGTAAGCTAAGCACAGAACACTTCAGTAATTTGCCCAGAATTACACCATTATCACACGTCCCGGATCTAAACCTAGGCTTTCACCAAGTGACAAAGAATAAATTTAATCAGAAGAGTGAGAAAACGTAGAAAGAAAGGAAACCAGTCAGGCAAGACAAAGTAGTAATAGTTTAGCCATTAAACAAAGTCAAGGACCTTTATTTCCTTATCAAGGGCTGTAGATAAAATTCTGAGCCATATCCTTTCAGCTTTTTTGCAGTTACTGAAATCCCACCAGATGGAAGAAGCTAACTGCATGTGCCCACAAGTACACAGACCCCAGACCAGTTGGAACCAGAAGGTCGATGATGCTGACTCACCATTACCACCACCACAAACCAATTCAAAGAATGTCCAAAGGCTGAATCACATACCCCACAAAGCCCCTGTCCCTTATCCTGTCTTTAAAAACCTTTCCCTGAAAGTCTACAGGGAGTTCAGGTCTTTGGCACACTACCTGCCTGGACTCCTTGCTTGGTGCCCTGAGATAAACACTGCACTTTCCTTCATCAAAACCTGGTGTCAGGAGATGTGCTTTACTGTGCCTGAGTGAGCAGACCCAAGTCTGGTTCAGCAACAGTTCTATGCCCCAGCAATTCCCTTCTCTGGAGATCTAAATACTGCTGGACATTCACACTGCAACTCTGTACCAGACGCTGCTAAGTGTCTGACATGTTATACTAGTGAGTTATATTCACTAGCTGCTGTAACTGGTAAACCCCAAGTCTCAGCACAAAAGAAGTTTATTTCTCCTACAAAATTTGATGGGTGTTTGCAAAGGTTCCTTCTATTAATATCTCATGGGCACATCAACTTCTGGTTCTTTGGATAAGTTCATGGGGAGTCTTTATGAGCCAGGTTTAAAAACAGCACATGTTCCTTTTGCTCTGTACATTATGGACCAGAACACACACCAACATGGACTTTAAATGTTGGAAGGTATGCTTGGAAATGTAGTCCAGGTTTGGTTCCCAGGAAAAGGAGCAAATCCTTTCAGTGAGCACATTTAATGTATTCACAATTTTGTGCCACAATATATTAATTCATTTATTTCTCAAAGGAACTTTTAGGGTAGGCGCGATTATTAATCCTGTTTTATAGACAAGTAAGCTAAGCACAGAACACTTGAGTAATTTGCCCAGAATTACACCATTATCACACGTCAGCCAGGATCTAAACCTAGGTTATCTGGCTGCATCTTTTGCTATTTGTACTAATGTTACCTCTTTAAACACCTGCTCCTCCAGTAAGTGGTAGCCTTAATGTAATAATAAACTAATCAACCAAATCATTCACTCTTTTTCAGAAACAACCTGTCCAAGCTTTCAGAACCAACTGAGAATCAAACAGTTTCACTTGGAAAAGAGTTTTTCTTTTTGAAACTAACTGTCCTGCCTATCAACAGAGGAAACAGAACTGACTTCCTGCAGCCCCAGAACTGGGAACATCTCCTGATTTCTATTCTAGTGCTTTCTCTACCACATCCTGCCTCTTCTCACAGCCCAATTTGTGTTGTCATCATTTTTTGGCACCAATAGACAAGGTCATACCCAGTTAAGTACTAAAGCAGCGAGCTCTGCCCTTTTCTCTCTTGCTATCAGTCAGTGAATTTTCCTGTCACTTTCCAAATCTCTTCTAAATGCCACATACTTTAGTTTTGACAGTTTATGCATCTGGTGGCCACAAATATTCCTTATTTGCGGCAATGTAAGTTCATAAAATGAAGGAGGAATTTCACTCCAGTCTTAGGAGTGTTTCAGGATCATCAAATTGCCAGTTTTTTTCTGAAACTGATAACAATTATTTTTATTCAGGTCCATTTTCTCATGGGTGAATTTCCAGATTCTATCCCTGAACCAGGGTCTATTTAGTTTCCGTGTGTCTCTGAGCTGATGGGTGTTTGCAAAGGTTCCTTCTATCATGGGCACATCAACTGATGGTTCTTTGGATAAGTTCATGGGGAGTCTTTATGAGCCAGGTTTAAAAACAGCACATGTTCCTTTTGCTCTGTACATTATGGACCAGAACACACACCAACATGGACTTTAAATGTTGGAAGGTATGCTTGGAAATGTAGTCCAGGTTTGGTTCCCAGGAAAAGGAGCAAATCCTTTCAGTGAGCACATTTAATGTATTCACAATTTTGTGCCACAATATATTAATTCATTTATTTCTCAAAGGAACTTTTAGGGTAGGCGCGATTATTAATCCTGTTTTATAGACAAGTAAGCTAAGCACAGAACACTTGAGTAATTTGCCCAGAATTACACCATTATCACACGTCAGCCAGGATCTAAACCTAGGTTATCTGGCTGCATCTTTTGCTATTTGTACTAATGTTACCTCTTTAAACACCTGCTCCTCCAGTAAGTGGTAGCCTTAATGTAATAATAAACTAATCAACCAAATCATTCACTCTTTTTCAGAAACAACCTGTCCAAGCTTTCAGAACCAACTGAGAATCAAACAGTTTCACTTGGAAAAGAGTTTTTCTTTTTGAAACTAACTGTCCTGCCTATCAACAGAGGAAACAGAACTGACTTCCTGCAGCCCCAGAACTGGGAACATCTCCTGATTTCTATTCTAGTGCTTTCTCTACCACATCCTGCCTCTTCTCACAGCCCAATTTGTGTTGTCATCATTTTTTGGCACCAATAGACAAGGTCATACCCAGTTAAGTACTAAAGCAGCGAGCTCTGCCCTTTTCTCTCTTGCTATCAGTCAGTGAATTTTCCTGTCACTTTCCAAATCTCTTCTAAATGCCACATACTTTAGTTTTGACAGTTTATGCATCTGGTGGCCACAAATATTCCTTATTTGCGGCAATGTAAGTTCATAAAATGAAGGAGGAATTTCACTCCAGTCTTAGGAGTGTTTCAGGATCATCAAATTGCCAGTTTTTTTCTGAAACTGATAACAATTATTTTTATTCAGGGGTCCATTTTCTCATGGGTGAATTTCCAGATTCTATCCCCTGAACCAGGGGTCTATTTAGTTTCCGTGTGTCTCTGAGCTGACTGACCAGTGCTCAACAACCAGGCTTGTAAATCTTCTGATTTTGTCAGCTCACAAAACTACCCCACAAGACAATAATGGATTCCTTTTGCATAACAAAAGGCTGGCTGTAGGAAAAACACATTAAGGACACTTTTTATCGACCTTAAGATCTTGACCTTTCTTTAGGTGGTAGATTTCACAGAGACAATAGTTATTCCCAGGGATTCTTCTTTTATTTGATCACAGTCTTTCTAGTTACACTATGGAGTCTGTTTTGAAACCTTGTCTCTTTCCATTGTTGCTGTTTTAAAATTTTAGATGGCAATAAATCCATTTCATCTGCAAAATGTGTTTTTCCCCAAAAAATACTTAGAAAATGGATTTTCCCCTTACTGTCAACATTTCAGCTCTATTTCTCACTAGCTCATATTTTCTAAGATTTCATCCTGGATTATCTTAAAGAAATTCAGAAGTCAAGACCCAGCTTTCCGTGGGGTCTGACTTAACAAATCCAAAAATGAAAAACGTCTTCCCTAATCTATCTGGATAATTATCCAAGTTATACTGAGTACCGGAACATTTGTTTTCTCACTCTTGGTCTGGGCAGAAGTCTCTGGCAGATGCTGTCAGAGCCCTGCCTGCAACCCTCAGACCTTGCAGTGTGCCCTGGCTCTCAGTTGCTGGGATCTGCATTTCAGTGTCTGAGGATCACTTTTCCAGAACTGCAAAAGACACCCTGCCTGCCGTGGCCAGCCAGGGCACAAGGGAGTCTCAAATGTCTTTGAGGATCACTTTTCCAGAATCCTGCCCTTTTCTCTCTTGCTATCAGTCAGTGAATTTTCCTGTCACTTTCCAAATCTCTTCTAAATGCCACATACTTTAGTTTTGACAGTTTATGATCTGGTGGCCACAAATATTCCTTATTTGCGGCAATGTAAGTTCATAAAATGAAGGAGGAATTTCACTCCAGTCTTAGGAGTGTTTCAGGATCATCAAATTGCCAGTTTTTTTCTGAAACTGATAACAATTATTTTTATTCAGGGGTCCATTTTCTCATGGGTGAATTTCCAGATTCTATCCCCTGAACCAGGGGTCTATTTAGTTTCCGTGTGTCTCTGAGCTGACTGACCAGTGCTCAACAACCAGGCTTGTAAATCTTCTGATTTTGTCAGCTCACAAAACTACCCCACAAGACAATAATGGATTCCTTTTGCATAACAAAAGGCTGGCTGTAGGAAAAACACATTAAGGACACTTTTTATCGACCTTAAGATCTTGACCTTTCTTTAGGTGGTAGATTTCACAGAGACAATAGTTATTCCCAGGGATTCTTCTTTTATTTGATCACAGTCTTTCTAGTTACACTATGGAGTCTGTTTTGAAACCTTGTCTCTTTCCATTGTTGCTGTTTTAAAATTTTAGATGGCAATAAATCCATTTCATCTGCAAAATGTGTTTTTCCCCAAAAAATACTTAGAAAATGGATTTTCCCCTTACTGTCAACATTTCAGCTCTATTTCTCACTAGCTCATATTTTCTAAGATTTCATCCTGGATTATCTTAAAGAAATTCAGAAGTCAAGACCCAGCTTTCCGTGGGGTCTGACTTAACAAATCCAAAAATGAAAAACGTCTTCCCTAATCTATCTGGATAATTATCCAAGTTATACTGAGTACCGGAACATTTGTTTTCTCACTCTTGGTCTGGGCAGAAGTCTCTGGCAGATGCTGTCAGAGCCCTGCCTGCAACCCTCAGACCTTGCAGTGTGCCCTGGCTCTCAGTTGCTGGGATCTGCATTTCAGTGTCTGAGGATCACTTTTCCAGAACTGCAAAAGACACCCTGCCTGCCGTGGCCAGCCAGGGCACAAGGGAGCTCCTCAAGTAGTGATGCTTGGATAATTGGTATAAACACCCTGGTTCACTTGTCCCTAGGGTAGGATAACTCTGTGAGTTTTGCACCATTTTCTATAAGATTAAGCTCCAGTGCCCACAATGGCAGGAGACTTAAAAAAGGAGCCTTTAATGCCACCACCATCCCATCTCTGTATTACTTCTCTACTTCCCTATGAGTGTTCCCTCGGTGTGTGTGTTAATCGCTCAGTCATATCTGACTCTCTGCAACCCCATGGGCTATAGCCTGTCAGGCTCCTCTCTCCATGGGATTTCTCCAGGCAAGAATACTGGAGTGGGTTACCATTTCCTCCTCCAGGGGATCTTCCTGACTGAGGGATTGAATCTAGATCTCCTGCCTTCCAGGCAGATTCATGACCCCCTGAGTCACCTCCCTACACCTTCTCAAGTAAACCTGCATACAGTTCATGGTCTCAGGATCTGCCTCTGGAAAAACCATGAGGTTGAGTCATAAGAGGGTAAACCAAGCTGTTTCAGACAATCTTGTGAAGGACTACAATTCTTTATGTCTTGACACACATAGTCAAAAAAGAGCTGAATGTGCTGTGGCTTCCACATTTGTAGGAGTATCATTCATACATTTTCCTCTGAATGTGTGTACCTTGAATGCTGGAACTCATTTAAGGAGCTTTTCCTAGATAACTTTATTTAGTTGTTTACTTCATGGAACGCCAGAAGTCTAGATGCTGACGTCTAATCTTAGCTCTGCTGTAAACCATCTGGGAGATGTTGGGCTCTGTTCATCAGAAAAATGATGTCTTTAGAAGTTCTAAGTTCCCAAAAGCTCTAAGCATGTGATTCTATTTTGATTACTCGTACTAAAACTGTCTTCCTAATCTATCTGGATAATTATCCAAGTTATACTGAGTACCGGAACATTTGTTTTCTCACTCTTGGTCTGGGCAGAAGTCTCTGGCAGATGCTGTCAGAGCCCTGCCTGCAACCCTCAGACCTTGCAGTGTGCCCTGGCTCTCAGTTGCTGGGATCTGCATTTCAGTGTCTGAGGATCACTTTTCCAGAACTGCAAAAGACACCCTGCCTGCCGTGGCCAGCCAGGGCACAAGGGAGCTCCTCAAGTAGTGATGCTTGGATAATTGGTATAAACACCCTGGTTCACTTGTCCCTAGGGTAGGATAACTCTGTGAGTTTTGCACCATTTTCTATAAGATTAAGCTCCAGTGCCCACAATGGCAGGAGACTTAAAAAAGGAGCCTTTAATGCCACCACCATCCCATCTCTGTATTACTTCTCTACTTCCCTATGAGTGTTCCCTCGGTGTGTGTGTTAATCGCTCAGTCATATCTGACTCTCTGCAACCCCATGGGCTATAGCCTGTCAGGCTCCTCTCTCCATGGGATTTCTCCAGGCAAGAATACTGGAGTGGGTTACCATTTCCTCCTCCAGGGGATCTTCCTGACTGAGGGATTGAATCTAGATCTCCTGCCTTCCAGGCAGATTCATGACCCCCTGAGTCACCTCCCTACACCTTCTCAAGTAAACCTGCATACAGTTCATGGTCTCAGGATCTGCCTCTGGAAAAACCATGAGGTTGAGTCATAAGAGGGTAAACCAAGCTGTTTCAGACAATCTTGTGAAGGACTACAATTCTTTATGTCTTGACACACATAGTCAAAAAAGAGCTGAATGTGCTGTGGCTTCCACATTTGTAGGAGTATCATTCATACATTTTCCTCTGAATGTGTGTACCTTGAATGCTGGAACTCATTTAAGGAGCTTTTCCTAGATAACTTTATTTAGTTGTTTACTTCATGGAACGCCAGAAGTCTAGATGCTGACGTCTAATCTTAGCTCTGCTGTAAACCATCTGGGAGATGTTGGGCTCTGTTCATCAGAAAAATGATGTCTTTAGAAGTTCTAAGTTCCCAAAAGCTCTAAGCATGTGATTCTATGGTTGTCCAAGATTTACAATGTTTTCTTATTGAGGCTTTCCCCCATTATTTCAGATAAGAACTCAAATATGCATCAACAGATAAATGGGTAAACAAACTGTACTATAACCATACAATGGAACATTATTCACCATAAAAAGGAATGAAACACTGATATATGCTACCATGTGGATGAACCCTGAAGACATTATGTAAAAGAAGCCAGGCACAAAAGGTCAATACTGTCGGCTTCCATTTACTTGTAATAACCAGAACATGCAAGTCTACAGGAATACAGTCAGCCAGTGACTCCTGGGTGGTGGACTGGCTCCAGGGCGGCCAGCAGCAGCAGAGTGACCAGGGGAGCCCTCCACTTCTAGGCATCCTCCAACATCAGTTCCAGACTCCCACAGGCCCCATTTCGCAGCCATTCCAGCAGGGCCTTTGCCTCCACCCCCCGCTGCATGCTGACTGAAACCCAATGGTCAGCAAAGGTTTACACGCTGACCAAGGACCAGCAATGGGACAACCAGGGCACCATGGATGCTACCAACTATGTGCAGTGGCTGAAGGGCATGTCCCTGCTAGCAAAGGTCTGACAAAACATGGTCCATGGAAGAAGGGAATGGCAAACCACTTCAGCATTCTTGCCTTGAGAACCCCATGAACAGCATGAAAAGGTAAAAAAGATATCACACTGAAAGATGAGTCACCCAGGTCAGTAGGTGTCCAATGTACTATACAGGTGAAGAGTGGAGAAACAGCTACAGAAAGAATGAAGAGGCGGAGCCAAAGCAGAAACTATGCCCAGTAGTGCTTGTGTTTTGGGATAAAAGTAAAGTCTGAAGCTGTGAAGAACAATATAGCACAGGAACTTGGAATGTTAGGTTTATGAATCCAGGTAAATTGGATTTGATCACACTGGGGATGGGAACAGTGAACACTGACATTTTAGGAATCAGTAAATTAAAATGGATGGGAATGGACAATTCAAAGGACCACTGAATCTACTATGGTGGGCCAGAATCTCTTAGAAGGAATGCAGTAACCTGCACAGTCAATAAAAGTCTGAAATGCAGTATTTGGTTGCAGTTTTAAAAATGACAGAATGATCTTTGTTTCCAAGGCAAACCATTCAATATCACAGTAATCCAAGTCTATGCCCCAACCACTAATGCCAAAGAACATGAATGATTCTGTAAAGACCTAGAAAACCTCCTATAATTAACACCAAAAAAAAAAAAGAGAGAGAGAGAGGGGCTTCCCTGGTGGTCCAGTGGGTAAACAGTCCACCTTGCAGTGCAGGGGGCACCGGTTCAATCCCTAGTCTGGGAAGATGCCACGTGCCAAGGAGTGGCTGGACCAGTGTGTCCAATTAGGAGCCAGCACTCTGGAGCACATGTGCCCAGAGCCACAGCTGTGCAATGAGAAGGGCCACAGAAAGGGAGGCCAAATAATAAAGATGGATGAAAATAAATGGAAAAAGATCAATAAAAGAGGCCAAAATTTTAAAAAAGAGAGAAAGAGAAAGATGTCCCTTTCATCATAGGGGAATGGAATGCAAAAGCAAAAAGTAGGAATTCAAAAGATACCTGGAGTAACAGGCAAGTTTGGCCTTGCAGTACAAAATGAAGCAGGGCAAAGGCTAATGCAGCATGGCCAAGAGATTGCACTGGTTAGAGCAAACACGCTCTTCCAAAAACACAAGAGATGACTCTTTGCAATTCTTTGCAGATGAAAATGGAGAAGTTCTGTACAATCAGAAAAAACAAGACCTGAAGCTGACTGTGGTTTAGATCATCATCATTAACCTTATTGCAAAATTCAGGCTCAAACTGAAGAAAGTAGGGAAAACCACTAGGCAATTCAGGTATGACCCAAATCAAATCTCTTGTGACGATACAGTGGAGGTAACAAATAGATTCAAGAGACTAGACCTGGTTGACAGGGTGCCTGAAGAACTACGGATGAAAGTTCAAAACACTCTATAGGAGGCACTGGTCAAAACCACTGTCAAGAAAAAGAAATGCCAAAAGGAAAACTGTTGTCTGAGGAAGCCTTACAAATAGGATCAATTTTCAAAGGACCACTGAATCTACTATGGTGGGCCAGAATCTCTTAGAAGGAATGCAGTAACCTGCACAGTCAATAAAAGTCTGAAATGCAGTATTTGGTTGCAGTTTTAAAAATGACAGAATGATCTTTGTTTCCAAGGCAAACCATTCAATATCACAGTAATCCAAGTCTATGCCCCAACCACTAATGCCAAAGAACATGAATGATTCTGTAAAGACCTAGAAAACCTCCTATAATTAACACCAAAAAAAAAAAGAGAGAGAGAGAGGGGCTTCCCTGGTGGTCCAGTGGGTAAACAGTCCACCTTGCAGTGCAGGGGGCACCGGTTCAATCCCTAGTCTGGGAAGATGCCACGTGCCAAGGAGTGGCTGGACCAGTGTGTCCAATTAGGAGCCAGCACTCTGGAGCACATGTGCCCAGAGCCACAGCTGTGCAATGAGAAGGGCCACAGAAAGGGAGGCCAAATAATAAAGATGGATGAAAATAAATGGAAAAAGATCAATAAAAGAGGCCAAAATTTTAAAAAAGAGAGAAAGAGAAAGATGTCCCTTTCATCATAGGGGAATGGAATGCAAAAGCAAAAAGTAGGAATTCAAAAGATACCTGGAGTAACAGGCAAGTTTGGCCTTGCAGTACAAAATGAAGCAGGGCAAAGGCTAATGCAGCATGGCCAAGAGATTGCACTGGTTAGAGCAAACACGCTCTTCCAAAAACACAAGAGATGACTCTTTGCAATTCTTTGCAGATGAAAATGGAGAAGTTCTGTACAATCAGAAAAAACAAGACCTGAAGCTGACTGTGGTTTAGATCATCATCATTAACCTTATTGCAAAATTCAGGCTCAAACTGAAGAAAGTAGGGAAAACCACTAGGCAATTCAGGTATGACCCAAATCAAATCTCTTGTGACGATACAGTGGAGGTAACAAATAGATTCAAGAGACTAGACCTGGTTGACAGGGTGCCTGAAGAACTACGGATGAAAGTTCAAAACACTCTATAGGAGGCACTGGTCAAAACCACTGTCAAGAAAAAGAAATGCCAAAAGGAAAACTGTTGTCTGAGGAAGCCTTACAAATAGCAGAGAAAAGAAGACAAACAAAAGGCAAAGGAGAAATGGAAAGATATTCCCAATTGAATGCAGAGTTCCAGAGAATAGTAAGGAGAAATGAGAAAGGCTTCTTAAGTAAACGATGAAACAAAATAGAGGAAAGCAATAGAACAGGAAAGACTAGAGATCTCTTTAAGAAAATTGGACAGCTTCCTTGGTAGTCCAGTGGGTAAGGACACCGCCTTGCAGTGCAAGGGGCGCTGGTTCGATCCCTGGCTGGGAAGATCCCACGTGCCGCAGAGCAGCTGGACTGACGTGTCCAATCACCAAGCCAGAGCTTTGGAGCGCATGCGCCTAGAGACGGTGCTCTGTGACAACAGAGGCCACCGCGATGGGAGGCCCACAAGGATCAAAGAGCAAAAGATGGATGAAAAATAGATAAATGAAAGACCAATACAAGTGGCCCGCCCGCTCCCCTCCCTCCCCAACCCGCCTCCCCGCCAAAAACAAACAAACAAAAAAAAAGGAAAATTGGAGATACCAAGGGAACATGTCATGCAAAATTAGGCACAGTAAAGGAAAAATATGGCAAGGACCTAACAGAAGCAGAAGATATTAAGAAAAGGGGGCAAGAATACACAAAAGAACTGTACAAAAAAGCTCTTAATTACTCAGATAACCACCTAGAGTCAGACATCCTGGAGTGTAAAGTCAAGTGGCTCTTAGGAAGCATTACTAAGAACAACGCTAGTAGAGGTGATGGAATTCCAGCTGAGCTATTTCAAATCCTAAAAGATGATGCTGTTAAAGTGATGCATTCAATATGTCAGCAAATTTGGAAAACTCAGCAGTGGCCACAGGACTGGAAAAATTCAGTTTTCATTACTGCAATTTCAAAGAAAAGTAATGCCAGAGAATGCTCAAATTACCAAAAAATTTCCTATGCTAGTAAGATTGCACTCAAAATCCTCCAAACTAGGCTTCAGTTCTCAGTGAACCGAGAACTTCCAGATGTACAAGCTGGATTTAGAAAAGGCAGAGGAACCAAAGATCAAATTGCCAACATCCGTTGGATCACAGAAAAGGCAAGGGAATTCCAGAAACACATCTACTTCTGGTTCATTGATTACAGTAAAGCCTTTGACTGTCTGGATCACAACAAACTGTGGAAAATTCTTAAAAGAGATGGGCATACCAGACCACTTTACCTGCCTTCTGAGAAATCTGTATGCAGGACAAGAAACAACAGCTAGAACTGGACATAGAACAACGGACTAGTTCCAAATCGGAAAAGGAGTACGTCAAGGCTGTATACTGACACCCTGCTTATTTAACTTATACACAGAGTACATCATGCAAAATACCAGGCTGGATGAGGCACAAGCTGGAATCAATACTGCCAGGAGAAATATCAACAACCTCAGGCAGGCAGATGATACCTCTTTAACGGCAGAGAGTGAAGAGGAGCTGAAGTGCCTCCTGATGAAGGTGAAAGAGGAGAGTGAAAATCCTGGCTTAAAACTCAATATTCAGAAAACAAAGACCATGGCCTCCAGTCCCATCACTTGATGGCAAATAGATGGGCAAACAATGGAAGCAGTGACAGCCTTTATTTTCTTGGGCTCCAAAATCACTGTGGATGGTGACTGCAGCCGTGAAATTAAAAGACGCTTTCTGCTTGGAAGAAAAGCTATGACAAACCTAGATAGCATATTGAGAAGCAGAGGCATCGCTTTGCTGACAAAGGTCCATACAGTCAAACCTATGGTTTTTCTAGTAGTCATGTATAGGTATGAGAGCTGGGCCATGAAGAAGGCTGAGTGCTGAAGAAGTGATGTTTTTGAACTGGTGTTGGAAAAGACTCTTAAGACAGCTAGGAGATCAAACCAGTCAACCCAAAAGAAAATCAACCCTGAATAATCATTTGAAGAACTGGTGCAGAAGCTCCATTAATTTTGGCCACCTGGTAAAAAAGTTGATTCATTGGAAAAGAAATTCTGAGAAAGACTGAGGGCAAGAGAAGAGGGCGACAGAGGATGAGATAATTGGATGGCATCACTGACTCAATGGACATAAATTTGAGCAAACTCAGGGAGACAGTGAAGGATATGGAAACCTGGAATGTTGCAGTTCATGGGATCCCAAAGAGTCAGAGACAACTTAGCAACTGAAATAACAACAATAATATTAATAGAATAATAGCAATAATAATAAAATGCATACTGGTGGTTGCCAGTGCATACAGGGTTTCCTTTTGGGATGATGAAAATACTCTACAGCTAGAGGTGATATCTGTACAACATCTTGAATGTACTATTTAGTACTGAATTTTCATTTTAAACAGGTGATTTTATGTTGTATGAATTTAACCTCAAAAAATTTTTATGAACTACAGAATGCTGTAGATACTATTTTCTTCAGGCTACAGTTAAAGATCTTTATTATAAAATTAGCACAGTTAATGAAATGATACTTTTGAAAGTAATAGTTGCAGTTTACCAGACTTCCACTTTGTATGACAGGAGCTACCCTTGCAAGGCTGGACACCCTGCTTATTTAACTTATACACAGAGTACATCATGCAAAATACCAGGCTGGATGAGGCACAAGCTGGAATCAATACTGCCAGGAGAAATATCAACAACCTCAGGCAGGCAGATGATACCTCTTTAACGGCAGAGAGTGAAGAGGAGCTGAAGTGCCTCCTGATGAAGGTGAAAGAGGAGAGTGAAAATCCTGGCTTAAAACTCAATATTCAGAAAACAAAGACCATGGCCTCCAGTCCCATCACTTGATGGCAAATAGATGGGCAAACAATGGAAGCAGTGACAGCCTTTATTTTCTTGGGCTCCAAAATCACTGTGGATGGTGACTGCAGCCGTGAAATTAAAAGACGCTTTCTGCTTGGAAGAAAAGCTATGACAAACCTAGATAGCATATTGAGAAGCAGAGGCATCGCTTTGCTGACAAAGGTCCATACAGTCAAACCTATGGTTTTTCTAGTAGTCATGTATAGGTATGAGAGCTGGGCCATGAAGAAGGCTGAGTGCTGAAGAAGTGATGTTTTTGAACTGGTGTTGGAAAAGACTCTTAAGACAGCTAGGAGATCAAACCAGTCAACCCAAAAGAAAATCAACCCTGAATAATCATTTGAAGAACTGGTGCAGAAGCTCCATTAATTTTGGCCACCTGGTAAAAAAGTTGATTCATTGGAAAAGAAATTCTGAGAAAGACTGAGGGCAAGAGAAGAGGGCGACAGAGGATGAGATAATTGGATGGCATCACTGACTCAATGGACATAAATTTGAGCAAACTCAGGGAGACAGTGAAGGATATGGAAACCTGGAATGTTGCAGTTCATGGGATCCCAAAGAGTCAGAGACAACTTAGCAACTGAAATAACAACAATAATATTAATAGAATAATAGCAATAATAATAAAATGCATACTGGTGGTTGCCAGTGCATACAGGGTTTCCTTTTGGGATGATGAAAATACTCTACAGCTAGAGGTGATATCTGTACAACATCTTGAATGTACTATTTAGTACTGAATTTTTCATTTTTAAACAGGTGATTTTATGTTGTATGAATTTAACCTCAAAAAATTTTTATGAACTACAGAATGCTGTAGATACTATTTTCTTCAGGCTACAGTTAAAGATCTTTATTATAAAATTAGCACAGTTAATGAAATGATACTTTTGAAAGTAATAGTTGCAGTTTACCAGACTTCCACTTTGTATGTTGTGTTTTATGTTCATCGATTTTTTTTTTTTAATTTGGCCACTTCTATTGGTCTTTCATTCATTCATTTTCATCCATCTTTGTTCTTTGGCCCACATGGGCCCCCCATTGCAGTAGCCTCTCTTGCTCCAGAGTTCCAGCTCAGTAATTGGATACATCCGTCCAGCCGTTTTGCGGCACATGGGATCTTTCCAGGGCAGGGATCAAACCGGTGCCTCTTGCAGTGCAAGTCAGTATCCTTACCCACTGGACCACCAGGGTAGCCCCAGGAACTGGTAAAACTTTTAACACTTGAGGCTGTGTCTGTCTGAAAATGTACCAAGATTGTAGAGTTACAGCCAACTATATCACTATCCATTAAATGTAAATGAACCAAATATTCCAAGTAAAAGCGGAAAATGTCAAGTTTATAAAAAAAGCAAGATTCTACTCTAAGCTATTCATCTTAAATATACAGACAAAGAAAAACTGAGTGTCAAAGAATGGAAAACAATATGCTATGTGAGGAGTAAGTTTAAGGAAACTGGTGTGGGAGAAAAAGAAAAAAGAGAGAGAAACTTGATTTAACTGGACATGAGACTCACTTGAGAAGCTTTTTAAAAAAACCAGAAAACAAGACTGCACTTCAGACTACTTAAAATTGCCATCTCTGGAGATATCACAGCAGCCATGGGATTTTTGTTAAGCTCCCAAGTGGTTTCAATGTGCAGCCAAGTTGAGAACCATTGGTTTAGACTCTACACCAAACATCACAGACCACTCTGGCTTGAGTGCTGCACAGGAGTGCTCAGGCTTGGCTTCTTTACTTTAATTACATGATGTTTTGATTCCTGAATGGAAATGGTCAGTGAAAAGAGCAATTTTAAGATCCCCAAACTAGTTACATTTCCAGCAACACAACTGTGTCCCATATTAGAATACTTACCATTTGATTTTATTCTCTACCGCTTGTCATTGCCTCATGTTCATTCAAGAACTGCTTTCCCAGCTGGACAGGAAGGTCCCTGAGGGCAGAGCCCACACTGAGCACTGGCAGTTGTTGAGCTGCCCTCAACTCAGGACACTCAGTGCCTGCCAGACTTGCTGGTAGATATTCTGGGCACCGCCCATGGTTCTCCTGATACAGTTCTCTCTGCCATGTGGCTTAACTCCAGAGAAATACCCTAGGTTATCAGGGTAGTATATTTACTTCTCTGTTTATATTTTGCCTTCTCCCAAAAGCATCTGAGGTAGTATTTGTGGCTCACAGGCTCTAGAGTGTGGGCTCAGTGGTTGAGGCGCATGGGTTTAGTTGCTCTGTGGCATGTGGAATATTCTGCAACCCCTACATTGGCAGGTGAATTCTTTTCCACTGTGCTACCTAGAAAGTCCAAGGGACAGCTTTATCAGTAGCACCAGTGGGTCATCACCCACTGATCCATCTTAATATGCATCCACAATCCCTGTATCCTCTGATTTTTAAAGCCTGTACAAATCTGAGAACATTCAAAGACAATGTGTACTTAATCTACAATAATTTACTTTTCCAAGAGTATTCTTGAATATCCACTACTGAGCCTTACTATCTCTCCGTGGGAGTAACCATGACTTTTGTTACTCTATTATCTAATGACATGATCAATATTACCTATTAACAGATAATGGGAAGGATCCTCTAGCTCTTAGGGTCCACAAGTTCAAATCTCCTAGTCCAGAGAGTTCCAAGACTTTTTGATAAATGCACAAGGCATTCAGAGACAGAAACGCACAAGGATTCACATATATATGGCAAAGTGTGCTCACCATAAGTATCCCAAATGCCATTTTGTGGAATTCTTCTTTTCCCTTTGGTCTCAGTTGCTTTCTCCTGATACCTATTATTCTTCTCTTGGCCTTATTTTCATTAAGCGTTAACAAGTTTGATTAAGAGGACACCATACCTTATCAAGAATAACAGCATATGATCAAGTTCTTACTCACATACCTCACAGAGTAGAATTTAACTGAATTCATCTTTGTTTCTCCCTTCAATCCTTTCAGTACCATCTTTCTCATAGCAAGCAATCAAAAAATGTTGAAGAAATGAATGAATGCATAATATATGAGTTGAAGCTCCTGGTATTTTCCAGTAAATTAGGCTTTTACTTACTCTTTGAAACATCAAGAGGAAGCAGCATTATTCACAATAACCAAAAGGCAGAAGCAAGGCAAGTATATATTGATATACTTGAGTGGATAAACAAAATACGGTTTATACATCCAATGGACTATTATTCAGCCTTAAAAAGGAAAGAATTTCTAACACATGCTACAACATAGATGAACCTTGAGCACACTATGTTAAGTGAAACAAATCAGTCATGGACAACAAATACTATATGATTCCACCTACATGAGATACATAGAGAATAGTCAAATATATGAAACAGGAAGTGAAACGGTGGTTGCCAGGGGTAGGGAGAGTGAAATGAGGAGTTATTGTTTAATGGGTTATAGAGTTTTGCAAGATCATTGCACAACAATATGAATTTCAACTTAATGCTACTGAACTCTATACTTTAAAAAGATTAAGATGGTAAAAATGATTAAGATAGTAAAAAAATGTATGTTTTACCACAAATCCACCAAAGCCCCAAATCACACATTATTTGAAGTGTTGGTCAAAAAACACCCACCCTACTTAACTGAATGTCTACTTTGTGTTTGGAGGAGCACATGGGAAGGTGCACGCTACACTTAAAAGAAGTGCACATCTATTATCTAATGACATGATCAATATTACCTATTAACAGATAATGGGAAGGATCCTCTAGCTCTTAGGGTCCACAAGTTCAAATCTCCTAGTCCAGAGAGTTCCAAGACTTTTTGATAAATGCACAAGGCATTCAGAGACAGAAACGCACAAGGATTCACATATATATGGCAAAGTGTGCTCACCATAAGTATCCCAAATGCCATTTTGTGGAATTCTTCTTTTCCCTTTGGTCTCAGTTGCTTTCTCCTGATACCTATTATTCTTCTCTTGGCCTTATTTTCATTAAGCGTTAACAAGTTTGATTAAGAGGACACCATACCTTATCAAGAATAACAGCATATGATCAAGTTCTTACTCACATACCTCACAGAGTAGAATTTAACTGAATTCATCTTTGTTTCTCCCTTCAATCCTTTCAGTACCATCTTTCTCATAGCAAGCAATCAAAAAATGTTGAAGAAATGAATGAATGCATAATATATGAGTTGAAGCTCCTGGTATTTTCCAGTAAATTAGGCTTTTACTTACTCTTTGAAACATCAAGAGGAAGCAGCATTATTCACAATAACCAAAAGGCAGAAGCAAGGCAAGTATATATTGATATACTTGAGTGGATAAACAAAATACGGTTTATACATCCAATGGACTATTATTCAGCCTTAAAAAGGAAAGAATTTCTAACACATGCTACAACATAGATGAACCTTGAGCACACTATGTTAAGTGAAACAAATCAGTCATGGACAACAAATACTATATGATTCCACCTACATGAGATACATAGAGAATAGTCAAATATATGAAACAGGAAGTGAAACGGTGGTTGCCAGGGGTAGGGAGAGTGAAATGAGGAGTTATTGTTTAATGGGTTATAGAGTTTTGCAAGATCATTGCACAACAATATGAATTTCAACTTAATGCTACTGAACTCTATACTTTAAAAAGATTAAGATGGTAAAAATGATTAAGATAGTAAAAAAATGTATGTTTTACCACAAATCCACCAAAGCCCCAAATCACACATTATTTGAAGTGTTGGTCAAAAAACACCCACCCTACTTAACTGAATGTCTACTTTGTGTTTGGAGGAGCACATGGGAAGGTGCACGCTACACTTAAAAGAATATTTAGTGAAAACTGATTATAATCAGAGCAGGTGTAACTAGATAACTATCATGGTTAAAGGGATTGTGAAAGGAATTGAAGATAGCTAGTCTAGGAAGAGATTTGGTTTGGAGGTTACTAATTTTCTACAGTGTTTGAAGAGCTGAGCCATATAAAGGAGGGATATTAGATCTTGACCACGTTCCTGCAGAAAAGACAATTTGAGGGGGGAAGCTCCAGAGAGAGAGACTCAACTCAAACTTTCAGCTGTTTAAATATGGAATGAGCTGTCTCATCGAGGAGTTTCCTTTCAAAACAGGTCCCCAAACTACAATATCACCTTACACCAATCAGAATGGCCATCATCAAAAAAAAAAAAAGGCCAATAAATGGTGGAGAGAGTGTGGAGAAAACGGAACTCTCCTACATTCTTGGTAGGAATGTAAATTGGTAATAGCCACTATGGACAACAGTATGGAGGTACCTTAAAAAAACGAAAAACAGAACTACCATATGAATCAGCAATCTCATCCCTAAGCATATATATCCAGAGAAAACATGGTTAAGAAGGATATATGCACCCCAACATTTATTGCAGCAATGTTTACCATAGACAAGACATGGAAGTAACCTAAATGTTCACTGATAGATGAAATTGGCAAAAAAGATGTGGTACATATATAAAATGGAATACTACTCAGCTGTAAAAAGAACAAAATAATGCCATTTGCAGAAACATGGACAGACCTTGAGATTATTATACTAAATGAAGTAAGTCAGACAGAGAAAGACAGAAATATTATGATATTGTTTACATTTAGAATCTTAAAAGTGAGGGCTTTCCTGATGGCTCAGTGGCGAAAAGTCCCTCTGCCAATGCCAGAGACAAGGATTTGATCCCTGGTTTGGGAGGATCCCACATGCCTCAAAGCAACTAGGCCCTTGCACTACAACTACTGAGCCCGCCTGTGCTCCACAACAGGAGAAGCTACCACAATGAGAAGCTTGCACACAACTAGAGTAGCCCCTACTCCCCACAACTAGAAGAAAGCTCATACAGCAACGAAGACCCAGCAGAGCCAAAAAAAAATCAAATAAAAATTTTTAAAATGATACAAATGAACTTATTTATAAAACAGAAGTAGACTCACATACTTAGAGAATGAATATATGGTTGCCAAGGGGGAAGGGTGGGGAAGAGGAATAGACAGGGAGTTTGGGACTGACACACACACACTGCTATATTAAAATATATACCTAAAAAGAACCTACTGTAAAAAAATAAAAAATAAAAAAAAAAATTTCAGCTCCCCAAAAAAGACTAAACTGCAAAAAATTAAACAAATGGGACCTAATTAAACATAAATGCTTTTGTAGAAGCAAAGAAAACTATGGATAAAACAAAAGAGACAACTTGATGAACAGCAGAAAATATTTGCAAATGATACGACCAATAAAGAATTGCTATCCAACAGCTCTCACAATTCAACATCCAAACTACAACAGCAGGATTTAAAAATGGGCAGAAAACGTAAACAGACATTTCTCAAAAGAGGACATGCAGACGGCCAACAGGCACATTAAAAGATGCTCAATACTGCTAATCGGAGAAATGCAAATCAAAACCACAATGAGATATCACCTTATACCTGTCAGAATGGCTCTCATCAAAAAAGAACACAAGGGCTTCCCTGGTGGTCCAGTGGGTAAGGACACTGCCTTGCAGTGCAAGGGGCGCCACTTCAATCCCTGGCACGCAAAGATCCCACGTGCTGCGGAGCGGCTGAACCAATGTGTCCATCTACGGAGCTGGAGCTCTGGAGTGCATGCACCCAGAGCTGGTGCTCTGCAAGGAGAGAGGCCACTGCGATGGGAGGCCCACACGGGCCAAAGAACAACAAAAAGATAAGTGAAAAAGATCAATAGAAGTGACAAAAATATATATATATGTATATATATATATATATGTATGTATATATACATATATAAAAAGAACACACATAGGACTTTTGGTAGCTCAGTGGTGAAGAGTTTGCCTGCCAATTCAGGACACGTGGGTTCCATCCCTGATCCAGGAAGATACCATGTACTGCGGAGCAACTAAGTCAATGAGTCACAACTATTGTGCCTGTGCTCTAGAGCCTCGGAGCCACAACTATTGAAGACCATGTGCCCTAGAGCCTGAGTTCCAGAACAAGAGAAGTCATCACAACAAGAAGCCTGCTCACCTCAACTAAAGAGTAGCCCAACTCCCTGCAACTAGAGAAGGGCCTGTAGCAGCAGTGAAAACCCAGAATAGCCAAAAAAAAAAAAAAGATAAAAAAAAAAAAAAAGTTAACATGTGCATAATAGGAAAACTCAGAATAGCCAAAAATTAATAAATAAAATTAGAAAAAAAAGAACACTGATAGCAAATGTTGGCAAGAATTTAGAGGAAAGGGAATCCTCATATACTGGTAGTAGAAATCTAAACTGGTGCAGCCACTATGGAAAACAGCAAGGAGGTATCTAAAAAAGCTAGAAGTAGAACTACCACCTGAACCAGCAATTCCACCCCAGGGACTATTATCTGGAAAAAAAAAAAAAAAACTAATTCAAAAAAGATACATGCACCCCAATGTTCATAGCATTTATAATTGCTATTTATAATTGCTAAGACATGAAAGTAACCTAAGTGTCCATCGACAGACAAATGAATAAAGAGGCAGTGTACATACATACAATGGAATGCAACTCAGCCATAAAAAAAGAATATCTTGTCATATGCAACAACATGAATGAACTTGGAGGGTATTATGCTAAGTGAAAT
Organism: Tragulus kanchil; assembly: GCA_022376925.1. Classification (NCBI taxonomy): domain Eukaryota; kingdom Metazoa; phylum Chordata; class Mammalia; order Artiodactyla; family Tragulidae; genus Tragulus; species Tragulus kanchil. Next base: position 105,613,628 of record JAIOJX010000030.1, on the reverse strand, counting down.
AAGTCAGACAGAGAAAGACATATAATGTATGATATCACTTATATGTAGACTCTACAAAATAAAACAAACTAGTGACTATAACTGAAGAGAAAACACACAGATACATAGATTACCAGAGGTTACCAGTGGGGAGAAGGAAGGGAGTTGGGTAAACAGATTAAGAGGTACAAACCATTATGCAAAAAAAAAAAAAAAAATAAGCTACAAGGATATATTATACAACACAGGGAATACAATCAGTATTTTATAATATGTATAAATGGAGTATCACCTTTAGTAATTATGAATCACATTATATACCCGTAACTTGCACAGCCTGCAAAGCAGTTTATCTGGATGTTATAAAAGGAAATCTTCAAGAAATAACTTGCTTCCAAATAAACAACGTGCTTTCCTGACCCTTTTTCTTTTAATTGAGGTGTCTCATATTAATGAAGGTTCTTTCCAATGCTGTCATCTAAACAAAATCATACCTTTGATTTGGAGCATTTTGTGTGGCCTAGTTTTGGTGGTGTGACTTGGTAGGCTTGGACCCACCTTCAGATCTCCATAAACTCCACCTGAGTAATGAGGCCTCTTACAACATCACTATTTTCTGTTCCTTATGGGTGACCTAAGGGACCCAATAGTAAGTCCAACTCCTGGTCTTGTCCTGCCAATTGTCCACTGGTACAACGCCAAAGATATGATTTGGAATCTGAATGTCTGCTCCATTTCTGGTGCCTGGTTCTCTTGGTTTTATGGTCTGACCGCTTGGTGATCTCTGCAAATGGAATGATGGTTCCTAGAGATCTTATATCTGTCGAGTGAAAGATGAGGAAAAACTAGCTAAACTGGTGCAGCCACTATGGAAAACAGCAAGGAGGTATCTAAAAAAGCTAGAAGTAGAACTACCACCTGAACCAGCAATTCCACCCCAGGGACTATTATCTGGAAAAAAAAAAAAAAAACTAATTCAAAAAAGATACATGCACCCCAATGTTCATAGCATTTATAATTGCTATTTATAATTGCTAAGACATGAAAGTAACCTAAGTGTCCATCGACAGACAAATGAATAAAGAGGCAGTGTACATACATACAATGGAATGCAACTCAGCCATAAAAAAAGAATATCTTGTCATATGCAACAACATGAATGAACTTGGAGGGTATTATGCTAAGTGAAATAAGTCAGACAGAGAAAGACATATAATGTATGATATCACTTATATGTAGACTCTACAAAATAAAACAAACTAGTGACTATAACTGAAGAGAAAACACACAGATACATAGATTACCAGAGGTTACCAGTGGGGAGAAGGAAGGGAGTTGGGTAAACAGATTAAGAGGTACAAACCATTATGCAAAAAAAAAAAAAAAAATAAGCTACAAGGATATATTATACAACACAGGGAATACAATCAGTATTTTATAATATGTATAAATGGAGTATCACCTTTAGTAATTATGAATCACATTATATACCCGTAACTTGCACAGCCTGCAAAGCAGTTTATCTGGATGTTATAAAAGGAAATCTTCAAGAAATAACTTGCTTCCAAATAAACAACGTGCTTTCCTGACCCTTTTTCTTTTAATTGAGGTGTCTCATATTAATGAAGGTTCTTTCCAATGCTGTCATCTAAACAAAATCATACCTTTGATTTGGAGCATTTTGTGTGGCCTAGTTTTGGTGGTGTGACTTGGTAGGCTTGGACCCACCTTCAGATCTCCATAAACTCCACCTGAGTAATGAGGCCTCTTACAACATCACTATTTTCTGTTCCTTATGGGTGACCTAAGGGACCCAATAGTAAGTCCAACTCCTGGTCTTGTCCTGCCAATTGTCCACTGGTACAACGCCAAAGATATGATTTGGAATCTGAATGTCTGCTCCATTTCTGGTGCCTGGTTCTCTTGGTTTTATGGTCTGACCGCTTGGTGATCTCTGCAAATGGAATGATGGTTCCTAGAGATCTTATATCTGTCGAGTGAAAGATGAGAGACATCTGGTTGGTTAGTCTCATTTCTTGTTTGTCTATTTGTCTGGTTTGAACTCAAATCACTTGAGAAGTCATATCCACTAAGAAGAGAACACCTCTTTGACATGGTTACGTGAATTTTCTACTTCTGTGTTTATATTTTACCATGGTTGAAATTTTAGTACTGAAGCCAGAAGCTCTCTGTGTCTGTATGTTTTTGTGTAATGTAGAAAGCTCTTTACATCTCATTGGGTCAATATAATATTTTCTCTGAATGGTATTACCAAATTAGATGACAAATTCCTGGCCCCTTCCTTCTCTTTAAGATGTTCCTCTTAATCAATATTTTTCCTAGTGTAACAGTCTGACTAAAAGCACCTTTTCATTGCCTGATACATTTTGTGTTTTAGAGGTGAGATGATCTTTAAGTATAGAATCATATATTTTACCATCCAGATACTTCTGAATATGAAAGAAGATATTACAAAATAAACATGTAAGTTTAAAGAATATTCCCTTACTGATCAAAGATTTTTATTAAATTGGTAGATAAGCATAATATTTGTACTCAAATTTTATTTACAAATAAAATTTTTCCTAAAAATAAAATAGCATATATCTATATTGAAACAAGAAATCTTCTTATACTGTTTATCAAAATAATTCTCCAAGTTGTACCCAGAATGGTATTAAAAATAGCTTAAGTATTAAAAATCATTCTGAGGAAAGGAACGAATCATTCTGGATACATATTCTTTTATTTTAATTCATTTCTTACCTGTATCAGTCTCTAGATAGTCATTAGTATCTTTCCAACGAATACTATGTGGTCTTGTTTTTGAACTTTTTCTTGAAAGTGCTATCAATATTCTTCACATTTACATTTTATTGTTGATATATTTGAAACCAACCTTGGACCCACCTTCAGATCTCCATAAACTCCACCTGAGTAATGAGGCCTCTTACAACATCACTATTTTCTGGGTGACCTAAGGGACCCAATAGTAAGTCCAACTCCTGGTCTTGTCCTGCCAATTGTCCACTGGTACAACGCCAAAGATATGATTTGGAATCTGAATGTCTGCTCCATTTCTGGTGCCTGGTTCTCTTGGTTTTATGGTCTGACCGCTTGGTGATCTCTGCAAATGGAATGATGGTTCCTAGAGATCTTATATCTGTCGAGTGAAAGATGAGAGACATCTGGTTGGTTAGTCTCATTTCTTGTTTGTCTATTTGTCTGGTTTGAACTCAAATCACTTGAGAAGTCATATCCACTAAGAAGAGAACACCTCTTTGACATGGTTACGTGAATTTTCTACTTCTGTGTTTATATTTTACCATGGTTGAAATTTTAGTACTGAAGCCAGAAGCTCTCTGTGTCTGTATGTTTTTGTGTAATGTAGAAAGCTCTTTACATCTCATTGGGTCAATATAATATTTTCTCTGAATGGTATTACCAAATTAGATGACAAATTCCTGGCCCCTTCCTTCTCTTTAAGATGTTCCTCTTAATCAATATTTTTCCTAGTGTAACAGTCTGACTAAAAGCACCTTTTCATTGCCTGATACATTTTGTGTTTTAGAGGTGAGATGATCTTTAAGTATAGAATCATATATTTTACCATCCAGATACTTCTGAATATGAAAGAAGATATTACAAAATAAACATGTAAGTTTAAAGAATATTCCCTTACTGATCAAAGATTTTTATTAAATTGGTAGATAAGCATAATATTTGTACTCAAATTTTATTTACAAATAAAATTTTTCCTAAAAATAAAATAGCATATATCTATATTGAAACAAGAAATCTTCTTATACTGTTTATCAAAATAATTCTCCAAGTTGTACCCAGAATGGTATTAAAAATAGCTTAAGTATTAAAAATCATTCTGAGGAAAGGAACGAATCATTCTGGATACATATTCTTTTATTTTAATTCATTTCTTACCTGTATCAGTCTCTAGATAGTCATTAGTATCTTTCCAACGAATACTATGTGGTCTTGTTTTTGAACTTTTTCTTGAAAGTGCTATCAATATTCTTCACATTTACATTTTATTGTTGATATATTTGAAACCAACCTCTCTCTATAAGTCATAATATTTTCCATTGAGAAAATATTTTCTGTACAAGTGTTGACATACCTGGTAAGGTCAGAGCAAGTGCTGATAAATGAAGGCTATCTGCAATTCTAATTGTTTATATTAAATTGTGAAAATATCACAGCCCAAAGAGTCTCATGGGTCCTTTTCCATCTCTGGTCATAATGTCTTTCTTAAACAAATATTTTTATAAGATAACATTTATCAAACAACTTGTCTCTATTTATAATTCCACTGAATATTCAAATTAAGATGCTACTAAATGTTCTCTTCTAGCAGAGAATACAAATTTATCCAACTGAAACTAGAAGTACCAGCAAAACATTCTTTCTGCATGTAGAGACAGTACAAAAAACAATTTGAGAATCTAAAAATTGCATTTGTACACCATTTGAGTGTTTATTAATTTATCAATATTAGTTCAGGTTCTCCCTTGCTTTCTTTGAAGGAACACATCTTAATCACTAAATGTTCTCAAAATTTGTGTTCAGTAACTGAAACTTGCTAAATGTTTCAAAAGCTGAATTTTTTTGATGCTTTATTCTGTATTAAAGACAGTACCTTGGGCTTCCCTGGTAGCTCAGTGGTGAAGAGTTCACCTGCCAATTCAGGAGACACAGATTCAATCCCTGATCCGGGAAAATCCCACATACTGTGGAGCAACTATGTCTGTGAGTCACAACTATTGAGCCGGTGCTCTAGAACCTCAGAGCCGCGACGACTGAGCCCATGTGCCCTAGAGCCTGAGTTTCACAACAGCAGTCACCGCAACAAGAAGCCTGCTCACCTCAACTAGAGAGTACCCCCCACTCCCTACAACTAGAGAAGAGCCTATGGCAGCAGTGAAAACCCAGAATAGCCAGAAGAGAAAAAAAATAGTACCTTAAAGATTTCTGGTATTATCTAACTAGAATGTAGAAGGTTACAAAACAATTCTATACCATCACTAAACATTTAAGTTGATCTACAAAGTAGTTCTTCAACAGTTAAAAGTCTCTAAAAGCTAATTGAAGGCAGGAAGTAGAGTGTCTTTTGATATGCTGAATTTTTTTCTCTAAATCAATAGCTTCGTTACAAAAATTCTGCATTTCTGTTACTGTGTACATGTAAAAAAACTATACATTTGATTTATCTTACAAAATACATACACACATATTTATGAACTTAAAGTGTAAAAAAAATGAAACAATACAAATACAAGTACCACAGTGACCTCTTCTTTAACCTCAATGTAACAGCTTTTTAACTATGGCTCAAAACATAGAGACAAATAGGAAAACAATCAATACATTTTACAGCATCAAGAAAATCAGCATGGCAAAAGCATTACCAAGTCAAGACCACAGGCAAATTGGAAGAAAATATTTGCTACAGATAGTATAGGTAAAGGACTATAGCCTTTATGTATGTATGTGTGTATATATTCTTTAAATTTTAAAAATTGCATAGCAAAGGACCAAAAATCTACTAGAAAAATGAGAAGATATGAAGAGACAATTCCCCAAAGAGGATATAAAAACAGCTCCCAACTACATGAAAATATATCCAAATTCAGTTGTAACTAGAGAAATGCAACTTACAACACTCAGATACCATTTTTCACCTATCATATTCACAGGAATTAAAAAGTGTGGTATTACCTGTTGGTGAGGCTGTGGGGAAACAGGCACTGTCATTTGTTAACTGAACTGAGAGGAATGAAAACTGATCTAAACTGATCTAAGCCTGCTAGGGGGATTTGGCAACATCTACAAAACTACATGTACTTGTTTTTTTAAGTTTTTTGTGACAAAATATACACGACAAAGTTTATGACTCTAGCCATTTTTTAAGTGTACAAGTCAGTGCCATAAGTACGTTCTCATCGTGCAACCATCACCACTTGCGTGTCACTCCAGAAAGTCTGTGCCCTGTAAACAGTAACTCCCAATCTCTTTCTCTCAAGCCCCTTATATATACTCTTATGTCCTGTGTCTATGAATTTGACAATTTTAAGTATCTTATTTTAAATTTAAATGAAATCATGTGATAGTTTCCCTTTGTGTATGGTTTATTTCAATAACCATAATGTATCAGATTCAGATTCATTTTTATGGTTAAATACTGTGCTATTGTATGTGTAGTCCACCTTTTGTTTCTACATTTTTCTACTGATGAACACTTGGGTAGCTTCTACCTTTTGGCTATTGTGAATGATGTTATCGTGTATCTGTTTGGGTCCTGCTTTGAACTCTTTTGGAGTAGACTTGCTAAGTCTAGGGTAATTGTGTGTTCAACTTTTTAGAACTATTTTCCAAAGCTCTACTGATCTTTTGACCCAACAATTCTACTTTTAGGAATCTCCCTTGAATTCAGACATCCAATAACACAAATATATATATGCACACGGAAATGTGCAGCAATACTGTTTGTAACTGACAATATGAGAAATAATTTCAGTGTTGACATATAGGAAGGGGTTGCATAAACCACAGTACATCTACCCAATGCTACAGAATACAACTGTAAAAAAGAAAGAGAAAGACCTCTGTGAATTGATACCATGTAAATTTCCAGGATATATTAATTATAAAACACAAAGTACAAAAGCCTATTTATAGTATGCTACCTTTACCTTGAGACAGAAGGATATAGACAAATATATGGGTTTCTGTTTACTTGTGAAAAAGAAACATAAGACTGATGAAACCAGGAATTAAACTCTTTACGTTACTGCAGAGAATGGTTAAGGATACACTGGAAAAAATGAGAGAATGGAAATGAGACAGCAGGAATGGGGAGAAAACAACTTTTCTCTAAGTATATGCTTGTTTGTTTAAAAAAAACAACAACAGTTCTGAGTCAGACAGGCGCAAAGACACTTCGGGAAGTAACATCGTAATGGCTGCCCAAGGAGAACCCCAAATTCAGTTTAAACTTGTATTGGTTGGTGATGGTGGGACTGGAAAGACCACATTCAAGAAATGCCATCTGACTGCAAATTTGAGAAGAAGTATGCAGCCACCTTTGGTGTTGAGGTCCACCCTCTTGTGTTCCACATCAACAGAGGACCTATTAAGTTCAACATATGGGATTCAGCTGGTTGGGAGAAATCTGGTGGACTGAGAGATGGCTATTATACACAAGTTCAGTGTGCCATTACAATGCTTAATGTAACATCACAAGTCACTGGGCTTCCCTGGTGGTCCAGTGGGTAAGGACACTGCCTTGCAGTGCAAAGGGCACCACTTCAATCCCTGGCCTGGGAAGATCCCATGTGCCGCGGAGCAGCTGGACCACTGTGTCCAACTACCGAGCCGGAGCTCTGGAGCGCGTGTGCCCAGAGCCGGTGCTCTGCGACGAGAGAGGCCACTGTGATTGGAGGCCCACACAGGACAAAGAACAAGGATGGATGATAATAAATAAATGAAAGACCAATATAAGTGGCTCCTCCCAAAAAAGTTAAAAAAACACAAAAACAAAACAAACACCATGAGTTACTTACAAGAATGTGGCTAACTGGCATAGAGATCTGGTATGAGTGTGTGAGAACATTCCCACTGTGTTGTGTGGCAACAAAATGAATATTAAGGACAGAAAGGTTAAGACAAAGTCAATAGTCTTCCACCGAAAGATGAATCTTCAGAACTATGACATTTCTGCCAAAAGTAACTACAACTTTGAAAAGCCCTTCCTCTGGCTTACTAGAAAACTGATCAGAGACCTTAACTTGAAGTTTGTCGCCATGCCTGCTCTCGCCCCTCCGCCACCCCCGGAGGTGGTCATGGACCCAGCCTTGGCAGTGCAGTGGGAGCATGATTTAGAGGTTGCTCAGACAACTGTGCTCCCAGAGGAAGATGATGACCTGTGTGAGAGAGTGAAGCTGGGGCCCCGCATCAGAAGTCTAGTTTTATAGGCAACTGTCCTGTGATGTCAGTGGTGCAGCGTGTTTGCCACTTTTATTATATAGCTAAGCAGAACAGGTGCTTCATCTTTGAATGGTGAAGAAGCTGGATGGGCTTCAAATTGAATGTGGCAGTTTAAAAAAAAAATAAACTTCATTTTTTTGGACCAGCATATTTAGGTGTTCTGGAACACAGCTGTTTCTTCCTCGAGTTTCAAATATAAGACTGGTGTCGTTTCATGATGTATCAAGGGATGGAGTCTTATTTGTTACTGTCATTCGCATTCCTTTTGTTTAGAATCAGAATAAAGTTGTATTTCAAATTAAAAAAAAAAAAAAACAGTTCTGACTCTTAGAACCAGAGTAGTATTTCACAAACCTTGAAACATAAAAGCAATCAGAATAGGGAGCGAACTTGAAATGAAATATAAACATAACATGAACCTAAACATGTAACAAATGAATAAGCAGTTGAGCGGGGAGAAGGAACCAACCTACATAAATCTGGAAAACACAATTTTTACTTTATACTGTAAGGCTAGAGGCTAAAATACTGTACATAGATGCCCTCACTTGTAAATTATTTCTAACAGAGCTGTGGGCTATTCTGAAACTATTTTATGTCTATCCTAGAATTGAACAACAAGCGCACATACAAACAAAATGAACCAGGTTTCCCACTGCCAGAGAGATGTTACAAATAACGAAAGGAGAAAGACAGTTTCAAGAATGATGAACCTGATGGTATTGGATTTGTGTCAAAAGTATCATTATAAACTTATTTTTGTATATACATGTGTGTAGATAGATAAATACAAAAATACAGACACACGTATACATTAATGTACATGTACTAAGTTTCTTGTCTGCTGGCACAGTCTAGAAACCATGATACTTTAGTAGCCATGAGCACAACTAGTGCTCAGACTCTGTTTCCTGAATACCATTCCCAAAAGAACCATTTTCCTTAGAGAAGTGATTGATTTCAGGACCAGAGCAGGTAAAATCTAAGATAAGCCTGGTACATCTTGGTATGCCAGAATACAGAGAAATGCTCACAACAAGATGGAGTGATGTTAGAGAACATGTAAAGACATCCCAATGGCCAAAACAGGAATAAATTCCGAGCAAGAAAGAGAATAAAGAACATAGGATTATAACCTATAGAATAAAGTAAGTATCAATGGGTCTACCCTGATACAAAGAAACAACTTAGTAAATAAATAGGGCAGAAGAGATAACTCTTCTTTACAGAAGAAATCCAATTAGTAAGTGTAAAAGGAATGGGGAAATAAGAAACTCCATAGTAAAAATAATTGTTCTAGGAATGAATGGATGTTAAAATTGGTAGGTGAAACTTTAAAAAGCAATTAGATTTGTACACAGTCATAAAATTTCTCTGGGCTTCCCTGGTGATCCAGTGGGTAAGGACACCACCTTGCAGTGCAAGGGGCGCTGGTTCAATCCCCAGCCTGGGAAGATCCCACGTGCTGCAGAGCAGCTGAACTGATGTGTCCAACTACCGAGTCAGAGCTCTGGAGCGCATGTGCCAAGAGCTGGTGCTCTGCAATGACAGAGGCTACTGAGATAGGGGCCTCACGCAGGCCAAAGAACAAAGATGGATGAAAATAGATAAATGAAAGACCAATAGAAGTGGCCAAAAAAAACAAAGCCCAACCTCATCTAAGCATAAGAAATCATCAGACAAACCCAAACTGGTATAATGAGTCATATTCTACAAAATAACCAGTTACTACTAATTAGTTGGTATTCTTTGTAACTATTCTGAGTGCAGAGTCTCATGGCAAGGAGAGACATATTAAAAAAAAAAAAAAAAAAAAGCCTTTCTAAGCAAACAGTGTAAATAAATAAAAACAACAGAGTAAGAAAAACTACAGACCTCATCAGGAAAATTAGAGATACCAAGGGAACATTTCACACAAAGATGGTCACAATAAAGGAGAAAAACAGTATGGACCTAAGAGAAGCAGAAGATACTATGAAGAAGTGGAAAGAATATACAGAAGAACTATATAGAAAACCTCTTAATGATCCACATAACCAAAATGAAGTATTCACTTACCTAGAGCCATATATCCTGGGGTATGAAGTCAAGTGGGCCTTAGGAAGCATCACTAAGAACAAAGCTAGTAGAGGTGATGGAATTCCAGCTGAGCTATTTCAAATCCTAAAAGATGACACTGTTAAAGTGCTGCATTCAATATGCCAGCAAATTTGGAAAACTCAGCAGTGACCACAGGACTGGAGAAAGTCAGTTTTCATTCCAATCCCAAAGAAAGGCAATGCCAAAGAATGTTCAAACAACCACACCATTGCACTCATTTCACATGCTAGCAAATTACTGCTCAAAATCCTCCAAACTAGACTCCAGCAGTACGTGAACTGAGAACTTCCAGATGTGCAAGCTGGATTTTAAAAAGGCAGAAGAACCAGATATCAAATGGCCAACATCCTTTGGCTCATAGAAAGAGCAAGGGAGGGGCTTCCCTGGTGGTCCAGTGGGTAAAGAGTCTGTCTTGCGGTGCAAGGGGCACTGGTTTGATCCCTGGCCTGGGAAGATCCCACGTGCCACAGAGCGGCTGGACCAGTGTGTCCAATTAATGAGCCAGCGCTCTAGAGAGCATGTGCCCAGAGTCAGTGCTCTGCAACGAGAGAGGTCACTGCACTGGGAGGCCCACACAGGCCAAAAAAAAAAGATGGATGAAAATAAATACATAAAAAAAACAATAAAAGAGGCAAAACTTAAAAAAAAAAAAAAAAAAGAGCAAGGGAATTCCAGAAACACATCTACTTCTGGTTCATTGATTACAGTAAAGCCTTTGACTGTCTGGATCACAACAAACTGTGGAAAATTCTTAAAAGAGATGGGCATACCAGACCACTTTACCTGCCTTCTGAGAAATCTGTATGCAGGACAAGAAACAACAGCTAGAACATAGAACAACGGACTAGTTCCAAATCGGAAAAGGAGTACGTCAAGGCATACTGACACCCTGCTTATTTAACTTTTCACATTAGATAAAAATGACCAAGGAACATTTCACACAAAGATGGTCACAATAAAGGAGAAAAACAGTATGGACCTAAGAGAAGCAGAAGATACTATGAAGAAGTGGAAAGAATATACAGAAGAACTATATAGAAAACCTCTTAATGATCCACATAACCAAAATGAAGTATTCACTTACCTAGAGCCATATATCCTGGGGTATGAAGTCAAGTGGGCCTTAGGAAGCATCACTAAGAACAAAGCTAGTAGAGGTGATGGAATTCCAGCTGAGCTATTTCAAATCCTAAAAGATGACACTGTTAAAGTGCTGCATTCAATATGCCAGCAAATTTGGAAAACTCAGCAGTGACCACAGGACTGGAGAAAGTCAGTTTTCATTCCAATCCCAAAGAAAGGCAATGCCAAAGAATGTTCAAACAACCACACCATTGCACTCATTTCACATGCTAGCAAATTACTGCTCAAAATCCTCCAAACTAGACTCCAGCAGTACGTGAACTGAGAACTTCCAGATGTGCAAGCTGGATTTTAAAAAGGCAGAAGAACCAGATATCAAATGGCCAACATCCTTTGGCTCATAGAAAGAGCAAGGGAGGGGCTTCCCTGGTGGTCCAGTGGGTAAAGAGTCTGTCTTGCGGTGCAAGGGGCACTGGTTTGATCCCTGGCCAGGGAAGATCCCATGTGCCGTGGAGCAGCTGGACCAGTGTGTCCAATTAATGAGCCAGCGCTCTAGAGAGCATGTGCCCAGAGTCAGTGCTCTGCAACGAGAGAGGTCACTGCACTGGGAGGCCCACACAGGCCAAAAAAAAAAGATGGATGAAAATAAATACATAAAAAAAACAATAAAAGAGGCAAAACTTAAAAAAAAAAAAAAAAAAGAGCAAGGGAATTCCAGAAACACATCTACTTCTGGTTCATTGATTACAGTAAAGCCTTTGACTGTCTGGATCACAACAAACTGTGGAAAATTCTTAAAAGAGATGGGCATACCAGACCACTTTACCTGCCTTCTGAGAAATCTGTATGCAGGACAAGAAACAACAGCTAGAACTGGACATAGAACAACGGACTAGTTCCAAATCGGAAAAGGAGTACGTCAAGGCTGTATACTGACACCCTGCTTATTTAACTTATACACAGAGTACATCATGCAAAATACCAGGCTGGATGAGGCACAAGCTGGAATCAATACTGCCAGGAGAAATATCAACAACCTCAGGCAGGCAGATGATACCTCTTTAACGGCAGAGAGTGAAGAGGAGCTGAAGTGCCTCCTGATGAAGGTGAAAGAGGAGAGTGAAAATCCTGGCTTAAAACTCAATATTCAGAAAACAAAGACCATGGCCTCCAGTCCCATCACTTGATGGCAAATAGATGGGCAAACAATGGAAGCAGTGACAGCCTTTATTTTCTTGGGCTCCAAAATCACTGTGGATGGTGACTGCAGCCGTGAAATTAAAAGACGCTTTCTGCTTGGAAGAAAAGCTATGACAAACCTAGATAGCATATTGAGAAGCAGAGGCATCGCTTTGCTGACAAAGGTCCATACAGTCAAACCTATGGTTTTTCTAGTAGTCATGTATAGGTGTGAGAGCTGGACTATAAAGAAGGCTATGCACCAAAGCGTCTTGAAACTGTGGTGCTGGAGAAGATTCTTGTGAGTCCCTTGGGCAGCAAGGAGATCAAACCAGTCAATTCTAAAAGAAATCAACTGTAAATATTCTTTGGAAGAACTGATGCTGAAGCTGAAGCTCCAATACTTTGGCCATCTGATGCAAAGAGCTAATTGGAGAAGACCCTGATGCTGGGAAAAATAGAAGGCAGAAGGAGAAGGGGATGACAGAGGATGAGATGGTTGGATGGTATCACTGACTCAATAGACATGAGTTTGAACAAGCTCCCAGAGGTGGTGAAGGACAGGGAAGTCTGGCATACTGCAGTCCATGAGGTTGCAGAGTTAGACACGCTTGAGAGACTGAACTGAACGCTTCAAAAAAGTGACAAGATCACAAAAGTCAAGGAAAGACAGAAACTATTAAAGACTAAAGAGATGCAATAATTAATTAAAAGTAGGATTGTACATTGGGTCCCAGAATAGAAAAGGATGTTAGTGAAAATTCAAATAAGGTGAGTAGATTTAGTTTATAGTATTGTACTAATGTTTAATATCCTTAATAACCTACTATGAAAAGATTCACATTCTAATGGCTACGTGAAGGATATACAGGAATTCTCTGTAGTGTTCTACAATTTTTCTACAAGAATAAAACTATTTAGAAAGACAAGGGATTTCTGTGTGTATGCATTTTAAAAAACTTAGCTGGACCTAAGCTTCTTTATCAAAAAAGTGAGTTGTCTGCACCTTAAGTTTTGCAAGCTCCATTTTGTATATGAAATCATGAATCACCAATTGTCACGCTAAACAAACATCACATCTCTTCCATCAACACATGCTTGAGCAGTAATGATCATCTTGACTTGCTAAAACAGTATTTTGTTTCTGATGGAGGCAGCACTCCAGTACACGCATTACTTGAAAGTAACTGATGGGGTCATTTCTTTAAGAAAAGAAGCAGCTCTCTCCTAAAGGTTGGCCATTTTCTTAGCTCAGCTTAAAGTTGGAAGATTCAATGAGACAAGAAATCAATCACTGACATTATACTTAATCAATCACTCACATCTTAGGGCATTATTACTTTCCATATCAACAGCCACCATTTATTGAGAATCTGCCCTGCACAGGGTACACTGCCAGGCTGTGTTTAAGCAGAGCGCTAGTCCCTTAGAGCTGTGTACAGTTGGTGACTCCGTTTCTTCCAGACAAGGAACACAGAGCTCAGAAGGATCAATCAAGTGGAAAAGCTCCCAATACTTTGGCCAATGAAGGCTATGGAGAAGACCCTGATGCTGGGAAAAAGAGAAGGCAGAAGGAGAAGGGGATGACAGAGGATGAGATGGTTGGATGGTATCACTGACTCAATAGACATGAGTTTGAACAAGCTCCCAGAGGTGGTGAAGGACAGGGAAGTCTGGCATACTGCAGTCCATGAGGTTGCAGAGTTAGACACGCTTGAGAGACTGAACTGAACGCTTCAAAAAAGTGACAAGATCACAAAAGTCAAGGAAAGACAGAAACTATTAAAGACTAAAGAGATGCAATAATTAATTAAAAGTAGGATTGTACATTGGGTCCCAGAATAGAAAAGGATGTTAGTGAAAATTCAAATAAGGTGAGTAGATTTAGTTTATAGTATTGTACTAATGTTTAATATCCTTAATAACCTACTATGAAAAAGATTCACATTCTAATGGCTACGTGAAGGATATACAGGAATTCTCTGTAGTGTTCTACAATTTTTCTACAAGAATAAAACTATTTAGAAAGACAAGGGATTTCTGTGTGTATGCATTTTAAAAAACTTAGCTGGACCTAAGCTTCTTTATCAAAAAAGTGAGTTGTCTGCACCTTAAGTTTTGCAAGCTCCATTTTGTATATGAAATCATGAATCACCAATTGTCACGCTAAACAAACATCACATCTCTTCCATCAACACATGCTTGAGCAGTAATGATCATCTTGACTTGCTAAAACAGTATTTTGTTTCTGATGGAGGCAGCACTCCAGTACACGCATTACTTGAAAGTAACTGATGGGGTCATTTCTTTAAGAAAAGAAGCAGCTCTCTCCTAAAGGTTGGCCATTTTCTTAGCTCAGCTTAAAGTTGGAAGATTCAATGAGACAAGAAATCAATCACTGACATTATACTTAATCAATCACTCACATCTTAGGGCATTATTACTTTCCATATCAACAGCCACCATTTATTGAGAATCTGCCCTGCACAGGGTACACTGCCAGGCTGTGTTTAAGCAGAGCGCTAGTCCCTTAGAGCTGTGTACAGTTGGTGACTCCGTTTCTTCCAGACAAGGAACACAGAGCTCAGAAGGATCAATCAAGTGGAAAATTCAGAATGTGAACTCTTTGGGGTAAGATGCACATGATCCTTCTACCCCACTATACTAGACACAAACAAAAGACAAGGAAAACAGCAACCACAATGCCAAAACACAAGTCAATTCCTCATTCCTTATCTTTATCATGGGGCAAGAAATAATGAAAATACAGCTCAGGTGTTTCAACACTTTTTTTTTCAACTAAAAGTTTGTTAAACTCAGGCAGTAGGTCATGGAGAGAGAAGGAGAACAAGAGCAAGAGGGAGGGAGGGAGGGAGGAAGGAGGGGTGACCTTGCAAGCTCCATTAATACCATAGATCAACTTTCCAAACAGACATATTCAAACAAATTATTTTCCCATGAGCACCATCTGTATTGTACCACAGAAGGAAAATACTCCCTTTATTATTCACCTTTTCCTGTCTGTCCATTAGGGAAGAGAGGGTTCTTCCAGAAAGACAGAAAAAATTTTTCTTCAGTCCCTAAAAACACATCAAACCCCAATTGATGGGCTGTTTTTATACAACAGTGCCATCTACTGGAATAACTCAGAATTACAGAACACTCTCGAAATTTTTGGCTTTGCTGTTAAAACGAACTTTAAAAGTTAACATCTCTGGGAACGATACAAATGAACTTACTTCCAAAACAGAAAGAGACTCACAGACTTCAAAAACTAACTCCTGGTTGCCTGAGGGAAGGCATAGTTAGGTACTTTGGGAAGGTCATGTATATACTGCTATATTTAAAAGGGATAACCAACAAAAACCCATTCTATACCACATGGAACTCTAATGTCATGTGCCAGCCTGGATGGAAAGGGAGTCTCGGGGAGAATGGACACATGTATAGCTAAATCCCTTCGCTATTCACCCGACACTATAACAACATTGTTAATCAGCTATATAACCCAATACAAAATTAAAAGTTTAAAAATGAGTTAAGCTTTCCACACAGTTTATTGAGAATCTGCCCTGCACAGGGTACACTGCCAGGCTGTGTTTAAGCAGACTAGTCCCTTAGAGCTGTGTACAGTTGGTGACTCCGTTTCTTCCAGACAAGGAACACAGAGCTCAGAAGGATCAATCAAGTGGAAAATTCAGAATGTGAACTCTTTGGGGTAAGATGCACATGATCCTTCTACCCCACTATACTAGACACAAACAAAAGACAAGGAAAACAGCAACCACAATGCCAAAACACAAGTCAATTCCTCATTCCTTATCTTTATCATGGGGCAAGAAATAATGAAAATACAGCTCAGGTGTTTCAACACTTTTTTTTTCAACTAAAAGTTTGTTAAACTCAGGCAGTAGGTCATGGAGAGAGAAGGAGAACAAGAGCAAGAGGGAGGGAGGGAGGGAGGAAGGAGGGGTGACCTTGCAAGCTCCATTAATACCATAGATCAACTTTCCAAACAGACATATTCAAACAAATTATTTTCCCATGAGCACCATCTGTATTGTACCACAGAAGGAAAATACTCCCTTTATTATTCACCTTTTCCTGTCTGTCCATTAGGGAAGAGAGGGTTCTTCCAGAAAGACAGAAAAAATTTTTCTTCAGTCCCTAAAAACACATCAAACCCCAATTGATGGGCTGTTTTTATACAACAGTGCCATCTACTGGAATAACTCAGAATTACAGAACACTCTCGAAATTTTTGGCTTTGCTGTTAAAACGAACTTTAAAAGTTAACATCTCTGGGAACGATACAAATGAACTTACTTCCAAAACAGAAAGAGACTCACAGACTTCAAAAACTAACTCCTGGTTGCCTGAGGGAAGGCATAGTTAGGTACTTTGGGAAGGTCATGTATATACTGCTATATTTAAAAGGGATAACCAACAAAAACCCATTCTATACCACATGGAACTCTAATGTCATGTGCCAGCCTGGATGGAAAGGGAGTCTCGGGGAGAATGGACACATGTATAGCTAAATCCCTTCGCTATTCACCCGACACTATAACAACATTGTTAATCAGCTATATAACCCAATACAAAATTAAAAGTTTAAAAAAATGAGTTAAGATATCCATTTTCCATTACTGCTACCAACGGTTCCATTTTATTATAAGTACATATGGAAGGGGCAAATATCTAATCAAATCCTTTTAGGGCATGCCTTAAAACCACACAACAGCCTAAAAATGTTGCTCATATTGGAACAAACAGAAACAAATGCACATCTGGAAGCCTGAATTTTTTCTTCTGAAACTGAAAAAAATTTATCACTATGAAATTGTTCTTTGCAGAGAGATAATAACATTTAGAGAGGCCAAGAGCTACATAATCACCATCATTTTTCAGTGATAACAGCTCTCTTTCAGACTTCTTTATGCTTTTATTACTCACAATTGTGAAACATGCTCTATGTTATACTATAAATGCTTTATTCCATTAGCAATAGCATAATTACTATATAAAGTCATCATCATTCTAAATATATCATTCATATATATATATAATCATAATTGTTACAAAAAATGTTCATCGTCATGGTTTAGGCCAATGTACACCACAATTTCATTTCAATTCATTTGGACAACAGGGTCTCAGATGTCTTTAAGTGAGGACCTGATTCTTTCATGTGTGTTGTCTGCTTCATCAGCCCTCAAACATCTTCTCTCAATAAGCCAGCAAAGGAATAAGGAATTAATAAATACTTTTCCCCTCTCTAGGTTGCCCTGTTTCAGACTGTTCTTCACAAGAAGGAAAGCAGGGAGACTGAATTACAAACAGAAAATAAATGAAAAGACCAGTTTCAAAAGTTTCTGAAGCATGAGTCTTCAGGGGTCCCTTAAATACTGAGAAACTATAAAGAGTAGACTGTAATAGACTAATTCCAATTTTAAGAGGAAGGCAGGGGTCACTGGGATTATCTTGAATGCCTCTGCTCTTCATAAGAAAACATACAAGCCACAAGGCACTGAATGATTTCCTCCGAAATTATTCTATGTTCTGAAATGAGCAGTGCTACTGCAGGTTAGAGGCTATCAAAGCAAGGCTCCTCAACACCTGTGGGTTTAATTTGTTATCAGTTGCCCTTTCCTCTTCATCTTTGCCTGATCTGGGTATGGAGCATATGTGCCTATTTTGCAGAACTTTGATGATAACTTTATTTTTAAAAGCCTGCTATATGTTTATGGGTGCTCTATATCTACTTCCTTGACACATTTTGGCTCATATTAATGATTTACTTGGTTCTGAGGCCTTACTCAGGAATACAAATCTCCAACAAGAACATACTCCTATGGGAAAATACACAATACTTAGCAATGATTTACTTCATAAAGTGGTTTCCAGGAGACCATTGTGGAAATAAAAAGCAGTGTGTCTGTACTTGATTTTGGAGTCGCCAGCTAAAAATTGGCATCTTCCATCTGTTTCTATAAGGATGAAGTCAGCAGCCACTGCAGCTGCTGACCTTCAACATCCCCTGAAAGAACATCAGGAAGGAAGCACTCTGGGCAGACCCAGCTGAACAGGCTTTCTGATAGATAAGACATTTTCAGAGACAATTTTATGAACCCAATTTCTTGCATCTTCTCATAACTAGAAAATCATTGAAAGCATTAACAGAGACATCTGATCCTTGTGACTAGCAGCAGGCCTCTGCCAAAATGCACGCCTGATGCCACATTCCCTCTTGACCAGTCCCATTCATATTGCCCTCCTCCACTACGGGCTCTTCAGAGCAGGTCTCAGAGATATCTGAGGGGCTCTGATTCTCATTCTGCCTTCAAATAAAGCTTAACTCACAACCTTCCCATTCTTTTGATTCACTAGGGTTCCGTGAGGATAAACACACCTTCTCACATATTACAGAAGAGAATTACATCCTCTCTAGGCCTTTTAGACTGTTCTTCACAAGAAGGAAAGCAGGGAGACTGAATTACAAACAGAAAATAAATGAAAAGACCAGTTTCAAAAGTTTCTGAAGCATGAGTCTTCAGGGGTCCCTTAAATACTGAGAAACTATAAAGAGTAGACTGTAATAGACTAATTCCAATTTTAAGAGGAAGGCAGGGGTCACTGGGATTATCTTGAATGCCTCTGCTCTTCATAAGAAAACATACAAGCCACAAGGCACTGAATGATTTCCTCCGAAATTATTCTATGTTCTGAAATGAGCAGTGCTACTGCAGGTTAGAGGCTATCAAAGCAAGGCTCCTCAACACCTGTGGGTTTAATTTGTTATCAGTTGCCCTTTCCTCTTCATCTTTGCCTGATCTGGGTATGGAGCATATGTGCCTATTTTGCAGAACTTTGATGATAACTTTATTTTTAAAAGCCTGCTATATGTTTATGGGTGCTCTATATCTACTTCCTTGACACATTTTGGCTCATATTAATGATTTACTTGGTTCTGAGGCCTTACTCAGGAATACAAATCTCCAACAAGAACATACTCCTATGGGAAAATACACAATACTTAGCAATGATTTACTTCATAAAGTGGTTTCCAGGAGACCATTGTGGAAATAAAAAGCAGTGTGTCTGTACTTGATTTTGGAGTCGCCAGCTAAAAATTGGCATCTTCCATCTGTTTCTATAAGGATGAAGTCAGCAGCCACTGCAGCTGCTGACCTTCAACATCCCCTGAAAGAACATCAGGAAGGAAGCACTCTGGGCAGACCCAGCTGAACAGGCTTTCTGATAGATAAGACATTTTCAGAGACAATTTTATGAACCCAATTTCTTGCATCTTCTCATAACTAGAAAATCATTGAAAGCATTAACAGAGACATCTGATCCTTGTGACTAGCAGCAGGCCTCTGCCAAAATGCACGCCTGATGCCACATTCCCTCTTGACCAGTCCCATTCATATTGCCCTCCTCCACTACGGGCTCTTCAGAGCAGGTCTCAGAGATATCTGAGGGGCTCTGATTCTCATTCTGCCTTCAAATAAAGCTTAACTCACAACCTTCCCATTCTTTTGATTCACTAGGGTTCTGTGAGGATAAACACACCTTCTCACATATTACAGAAGGGAATTGCAGCCTCAGAACAAGAGGGACTTTCTCTCATAAGAAGCAGAACAGAAGCCACCCCTCCATCTTCCCTCCACAGCACACTGTTCTTTCTATCCTTGGCCTGTCCTTGATCAGGGTAGCAGTCAAGGGTATGGACTGGGTTTGAGCCCGGGCTCTGTGCTTTCTTTAACTATGTATTAGGCAAGCTGATGTCTCTATATTCAGTGTTCTTATCTGTAAGATGGGAAGATAGCAGTAATGCTACATAAAATTGTTATGATGATTGAATAAACTAATATAGCATCAATATTTAGACTGGTTCCTGGCAGATAAAAAATAATTCCTTAATAAATTAGCTACCATAATTTACATGATCAATCAAGTCATATACTAGCATATACTTATTCCAAGTACT
Source organism: Tragulus kanchil (assembly GCA_022376925.1). NCBI lineage: Eukaryota > Metazoa > Chordata > Mammalia > Artiodactyla > Tragulidae > Tragulus > Tragulus kanchil. The sequence continues at coordinate 105,593,293 of JAIOJX010000030.1, read as the reverse complement.
CAAAAACATCAGCAAAGGTTTTGTTGTTTAGTCACTTAGTCATGTCTGACTCTTTTGTGACCCCACGGAATGTGGCCTGCCAGGCTCCTCTGTTCGTGGGATTCTCCAGGCAAGAACACTGGAGTGGGTTGACATTTCCTCCTCCAGGGCTTGTCGTGACCCAGGGATTGAACCCATTTCTCCTGCCTGGCAGGCAGATTCTTTACCACTGAGCCACTTGGGAAGCCCAACAAAGGTATTAATACAACTTAAATAATTCATGAAGTCAACAATTTCCACTGAGTTCCTACCACATGCCAGGCGCATTACATATACGTTCTCTTATTTCCCCTTTTATTACCATTTTAGAGATGGCAAACTGGCTTCTCCACTGACAAGGTCTGTAGACATTCTGACTATTAAGCTAGAACACAACACCGCAGACGGAAGCTGACTGGCCTTATCTCATAAAGGAACAGCAGTTTGGCTTAGAGATGCACTTCTGATTATGATGTACTACAAGTTTCTTTTAAAACTATAGCTCAATTTAAGACATGTCATCTTCTGTTTGTGTAGGAATGAACCCTGGACCACAGCTTGTGCCAGGGCCTGGAAAGTCAGCAGTGAACGAGATGCAGCCCCAAAGTTCAAGCCATTCATAGGCTCAGGGGAGGAGGAGTCAGACCATTAATGAGAAGTTGTAGTTCAAAATGGAAAGTGTTCCAAGTACTGGAGACTAAGATGCTAGGGGAATATATTTCTTAGGAGGGGCACCAGCCCAGCCTTGTGAGGTAAATGGTGGATGGGAACATCAACAATTTTTCCTGGAGGAAACAGATGAGTACCTTCCTTTCCCCATCAAGTTTAAAACCACACCAGTGAGTGTGATCAGCATGCTAGTGATCAGTATCAGGCATGCACCAAAGACCTGGTATCTCACTTAATCCTCAGTACAGCTCTCTGGGAGTAGTACTATTATTCCCATTTTGCAGATGACAAAACTGATGCTTTGAGAGACCAAGCAAGTTTTCTCAGGTCACACAGTTCGCCCAGGCCAGTAACCACTCCACCAGACTGCCTCCACCCTTACACTGTTTTATTGTGTTTGGTGTAGATGAATCTGAATTACAACTTTGCCGTCATACATATTCCATAAATGAACAACTTGTATGTAAAAATCAAAGTTCCTAGTAGGCTGAACCCAGTGCATTACTTTTCTCTAATGTTTGCAGAGGTACACAATTCTTGCGTAGTTGCATAAGCAGCACAGCAGGCTGGTAAACTTGGGAAAGAACCCTTTGGTTTTGAATTGACTTGGTGAGTCTAGATCCCCAGTTTTCTATTCTAAACCCTGTTTGACAGATTTGCAGATTTTGGGTTGGAAGGTGGTATAAGGCAAACCAGGGTTATGGGGAAACAGATTGGTCTAACCTTGGTCAGAATCCTTGAGAAATCTGCAAGAGGAGGTAAGTCACTTAAGGCCCTCATCATGTCCTCTTAAATCAGCATGAACCAAAACCAACCAAGTGAACAGCTAGCTATTTGGATAGGAGGACAGTGGAATACTAAGCAAGATGTAACTGGGTGGAAGGGAGAATGTGAACAAGGCATGATTAGTGCAACATGCAGTAACCAGTCAACTGCTCTGGCCAGCTTCTCTCCTGGGGCATAGTTAACAGACATGGTCTGGTCTCTGACGCCCTACCTTCTGTCATCTCCCTGCAACTTTCTTCCCCTTTTCCCATCTCTAAATACCACCATTTCAGATCCACGTACAACTAGCTTCTTACAGCTCCCCCTGCACAAGCCAGGCAGGGCATATCCTTCCCTACATGTCCTTGACCTTTGGCTTCTTACTCTGTTTTCAAGGTTAAGTCCCATTCAGATCCTCCGCCACTTTTGAGTGCTTAATAATAGAATCAGGAGCTTTCTCTTGGGACTTTCCACTGAGCCCTCTGGAAGCCTTTATTCATTTCTGACACCATTGCTCAAATTCCTTGCTGCATGTCTGCTTCTCTGAAAACCATACAGACTGCAGACCAAGAATCATATTTTATTCATCTTGGACTCACTTTTTTCTGAACAGCACCTACTACAGATTGGATACTGAACAATAAAATGGAGATGGATGGATTAATTTGAACCAAGGAGTCACCTCACATTTCTAAAAACAATTCAGTAAAGAGACTTCTCAGACAAAACACCAATTATTCAAGCATTAAGGATAAGGGAATTTCCAGATTCGAGAAGAGAACATTTGAGACTATAAAAAGCCTGTATAATCAAAGCTATGATAATTCCAGCAGTCATATACAGATGTAAGAGTTGGACAGTAAAGGACACTAAGCACCAAAGAATTGATGCTTTCCAACTGTGGTGCTGGAGGAGACTCTTCAGAGACCCTTGGACAGCAAGATCACACCAGTCCGTCCTAAAGGAAATCAACTCTGAATATTTATAAGAAGGACTGACGCTGAAGCTCCAAATCTTTGGCCACCTGTTGTAAAGAGTCAACTCACCGGAAAAGACCCTGATGCTGGGAAAGACTGAGGGCAGGAGGAGAAGGGGAGACAGACGATGAGATGGTTGGATGGCATCACCGACTCAACAGACATGAGTCTGAGTAAACACCAGGAGATAGTGAAGGACAGGGAAGCTAAATGCGCTGCAGTCCATGAGGTTGCAGGGTCGAACATGACTGAGCAACTGAACAATAGCAGTTACAGGAACCTCTGGGCCAGTGATTTCCCCCCAGCTGGGGCTCACTGAGGTAGAATAAAAATAGAAAAAATTATGAGAAGCACTTAAATACTATTTGAAGGTTTTCTAGAAATAACAAGGCTACCTTAAATAGGCATAAACAACAACAACAACAAAACAAGAAAATGGGGGATACTCAAGATGAGAAATGGTGGCAGGTTCTGAATATGGTAAAAGAAAAATCGATCATTCTCCTCTCCCATCAGCTTCTAAATTATAGTCTTACTTAAAGACAAGAGCTGAGGGGCCAAAGAGGTTTTCATGCTCGACATCTGTGTTGCTAGCAAAATTCCACAAATGAGAACAAAAAAGGCATTTTTTCTCCCTGCTTAAGATCTTCAGCAAGACAAGACCTTCAGCGAGACTGCGTTTAAGACTGTGGGGGAGTGAAGCCATCTAACTCCTGTGACTTACTTCCTGTTTCCACAGTGTTTGTGAAGCAGTGCTCAGGCCACAGAGAAGACAGACCAGGACGGTGCTTATCTGGCAGACACCATGATACTGTCCCTACATCTGCAACTCCTGTTCATGTGCCGAGGGCTTTGTGTCTTTAAATTCTACCAGTCTCTGTTGGTGGCACCTTTACTAATGCTTGCCTCTGGGGAAGTGATTACTGCAAATGTGCATGATTTTATCCACAATATACAGTATCGTGTGAAGGTCGCTTTTATTGCCTTCAGCCTTTTCTTTCTTACAGTTTATTTTAATATGTTTGGAATTATTATCCCAAACATTAGCCAGTTGGCCCGCTGAGGTTTCCTTTTCTGGACTCCGGATCTCTTTTTCTAATCCTCTCTTCATGGATAATCCACTCTAATGCTCCTTGGCTGTGGAAGGGGTTTTGCTATTACTACCTGTTGATTAGAAATTCACTTTATCCTGTGTAGGTGGCTCTAATCGTTCAGTAATGAACACCTTATTTGAGTTAGCTGAGGTCAGAGTTATATTCATAAGGTTTCCTTTCTTCTTTCCATATTTCTGGATGCTTATTTGTCTTTTTTTTTTTTCTCCTGAGGTACAATTCAGCTGGTCTTTGAAAACAGCCTCTAAAACTCCCTCCCCCTCCAAAAAATAAAAAGAAAGAAAGAAAAAAGGAACAGTAAGAAAGTAGAAGAAAACTGCACGGTAAGAGCTAAGAAAGAGAAAGGCTTTTATTTCAGCTGTTCAGACATGGGGTGGATTTCGCTTCCATCTTTGCCAACCGCTGGGCGTTCAGGGTCCTTGCTGAGGGCAGCCTCAGGAGAGTGGTAGAGAGTCTCCCCTCAGATGGTAGACGGGGAGCCCAGGAGAACAAGTCACACACAGTGCTTTCAGTCATCAGAGGCCACCAGGATGCAAAAGGTTGAGAGAACCAAGCAGAGTTCCGATACTTTCCTGCTCCCCTTGAGTCCCTGAGTCAAGTGAGAAGTATGACGCAGCTAGAGCCCAAAGCTGAGTGTTCCCTGAGAGGGTCGCCCACCCTGGCTGAGGCTTCATTGCAGTGGATCCTCTCCAGGATTCGCTAGGGAGAACACAAAATGAACTATGTGTCCCAACACCCATCTCAGGAAGAGGGGCCAAGACCTCTAGTTAGGGCACTGTCGTGTGGAAGAATCTATAGTCTGTATCTGTCCAGAGGTGTCTGCAATTACAGTAAGTTAACCACTGGCTCTATTTCACTTGAAACTCTAAAGAGGTTTTTTAATTTATTATGTTCCAGAATGGTCTTCCCCGGTGGTTCAGCAGGAAAGAATCTGCCTGCAATGCAGGAGATGCAGGTTCGATCACTGGCTTGGGAAGATCCCCTGGAGAAGGGACAGGCTATCCACTTCAGTATTCGTGGGATCCCCCGGTGGCTCAGACGGTAAAGAATCCACCTGCAACATGGTCGACCTGGGTTTGACCTCTGGGTTGGGAAGATCCCCTGGAGAAGGCAATGGCAACCCATTCCAGCATTCTTCCCTGGAGAATCTTGTGGACAGAGAAGCCTGGCAGGTACAGTCCATGGGGTCACAAAGAGTCAGACATGACTGAAGCAACTGAGCACTTGCACATATTTTGAAATAACACTCTCTGCCCTCATCCTTGATCACCCCACACTGGGAAAGCTGTCCTTTCAATCATCCAGCTATTCTCTGCATACGGCATAGTGCTTAGCACTTAACAGGTAATTAATAAAAAGAAGGGGGCTTCCCTGGTGGTCCAGTGGGTAAGGACACCGCCTTGCAGTACAAGGGGCGCCGGTTCCATCCCTGGCCTGGGAAGATCCCACGTGCCGCAGAGCGGCTGGACTGATGTGTCCAATTACCGAGCTGGAGCTCTGGGGCACATGCGCCCAGAGCCGGCGCTCTGCGACAAGAGTCCACCGCGATGGGAGGCCCACAGGAGCCAAAGAACAAAGACGGATGACAATAGACAAATGAAAGACCAATAGAAGTGGCCCGCCCATCCCTGTCCCTCCCCACCCCACCTTCTCCCAAAATAAATTTAAAAAATAAATAAATAAAAAGAAGGAAGAAGGGAAGGAAAAAGAGAGAAAGCAAGGATGGGGAGGATGAGGAGGAAAGGAGAGAGAGGAAGTGGAAGAGAGAGAGAAAGACAGGGAAGGAAATAATAAGTGGTCACTAGAGACTTGGAAAATGTAAAAAGACACAAAGATCAAAACAATTACTCAAAATTCCACTGAGAAAGAACCTTTGTTAATTGTTCTCTTTACTCTTCCAGCCATTTTACGCACTTACTCTTCTGTTTCATTTTACAAAGTTCAGATCACATTGCTGTATATTCAGCTTTGTATCTTATCTTTCAATTCACTCTCTACTACCAGTGTTTTCACAAGTTCTAACTGTTGAACTAACTTTTTTTTTTTTTTTGGCCTCTAAGTCATCATTTATTTTTCATCCATCTTTATTCTTTGGCCTGTGTGGGCCTCCCATTGCAGTTGCCTCTCTCACTGTAGAGCACCAGCTCTGAGCGCATGCACTCCAGAGCACTGGCTCGTAATTAGACACAATAGCCCAGTTGCTCCTCGGCATGTGGGATCTTCCTGGGCCAGGTATTGAACCAGTGCCCCTTGCACTGCAAGGCGGACTCTTTACCAACTGGACCACCAAGGAAGCCCCTTGAACTAACATTTTTAGTGGCTAGATAATATGTTACTCTTTGAATATACCATTACTTCTTTTTTAAATTCTTTTTTTTTTTAATTATTGCTTTATTTCTCTTAATTTGGCTGCACTGGGTCTTAGTTGTGGCATGTGGGATCTAGTTCCCTGACCAGGGATCAAACCTGGGCCCCCTGCATTAGAAGCACAGAGCTTCTAATGTGCTCTGTGCAATAAAAGCACAGAAGCACCATCAGGGAAGTCCCTACAAGGCGCGGTCTGCGGAACACGTGCAGAGCGGCTGGACTGATGTGTCCAATTACCGAGCTGGAGCTCTGGGGCACATGCGCCAGAGCCGGCGCTCTGCGACAAGAGTCCACCGCGATGGGAGGCCCACAGGAGCCAAAGAACAAAGACGGATGACAATAGACAAATGAAAGACCAATAGAAGTGGCCCGCCCATCCCTGTCCCTCCCCACCCCACCTTCTCCCAAAATAAATTTAAAAAATAAATAAATAAAAAGAAGGAAGAAGGGAAGGAAAAAGAGAGAAAGCAAGGATGGGGAGGATGAGGAGGAAAGGAGAGAGAGGAAGTGGAAGAGAGAGAGAAAGACAGGGAAGGAAATAATAAGTGGTCACTAGAGACTTGGAAAATGTAAAAAGACACAAAGATCAAAACAATTACTCAAAATTCCACTGAGAAAGAACCTTTGTTAATTGTTCTCTTTACTCTTCCAGCCATTTTACGCACTTACTCTTCTGTTTCATTTTACAAAGTTCAGATCACATTGCTGTATATTCAGCTTTGTATCTTATCTTTCAATTCACTCTCTACTACCAGTGTTTTCACAAGTTCTAACTGTTGAACTAACTTTTTTTTTTTTTTGGCCTCTAAGTCATCATTTATTTTTCATCCATCTTTATTCTTTGGCCTGTGTGGGCCTCCCATTGCAGTTGCCTCTCTCACTGTAGAGCACCAGCTCTGAGCGCATGCACTCCAGAGCACTGGCTCGTAATTAGACACAATAGCCCAGTTGCTCCTCGGCATGTGGGATCTTCCTGGGCCAGGTATTGAACCAGTGCCCCTTGCACTGCAAGGCGGACTCTTTACCAACTGGACCACCAAGGAAGCCCCTTGAACTAACATTTTTAGTGGCTAGATAATATGTTACTCTTTGAATATACCATTACTTCTTTTTTAAATTCTTTTTTTTTTTAATTATTGCTTTATTTCTCTTAATTTGGCTGCACTGGGTCTTAGTTGTGGCATGTGGGATCTAGTTCCCTGACCAGGGATCAAACCTGGGCCCCCTGCATTAGAAGCACAGAGCTTCTAATGTGCTCTGTGCAATAAAAGCACAGAAGCACCATCAGGGAAGTCCCAAGAATATACCATTACTTCTTGAACCATTTTTCTGTTTTAAGTTCCTGGCTGTTTTCATGTATTTGTTTGAAATATATATTCTTCCCTTCCCTTCTGAGATGTTATTTAACATTTATTTTATTTATTTATCTTTTTTGGGGGGAGTGGGGTGGGTAGGGAGGGGGACGGGCGGGCTACTTCTATTGGTCTTCCATTTCTCTATTTTCATCCGTCTTTGTTCTTTGGCTCCTGTGGGCCTCCCATCGCGGTGGACTCTTGTCGCAGAGCGCCGGCTCTGGGCGCATGCGCTCCAGAGCTCCAGCTCGGTAATTGGACACATTAGTCCAGCCGCTCTGCGGCACGTGGGATCTTCCCAGGCCAGGGATGGAACCGGCGCCCCTTGTACTGCAAGGCAGTGTCCTTACCCACTGGACCACCAGGGGAAGCCCCGAGATGTTATTCTTACAGTGACTCTTTCAAAAAGTAGTAACACATATGAACATATATTTTATTTTTGAACATCTGATATTCTATTAATTATTCATTATTTGGTGCCACATCTCTTGTTCTGCTGCCCACATATGATATTTGTGATTACACTTATAACTTTAACAGAACTTATCAAAAATCAGTGTACTGTACACTGCCCATAAATAATTATATCACCAGAAATCTTCATGATGCTCTGACTCTCCAAATACAGATCTCTTCTTACCTTTAGTATTTCTGATTCAATTCTTTTTTGTGGTTTGGCCACCAAACTCATTTAGCAAATTTTCTATAGTTAAAGTTAAAATAAAAGTATTAAAGTGAAATAATTAAAATTATTTTAAAATAAGTTAAAATTAAAATTATTTGAAGACATTTTATTTAATATTGATTTTGTGGAGTTGCCTCCTCCTTCCTAATGAGGTTTTTAACAAATGACTACCAGACAACATGTAGATATATTTAATTAAGATCAGTAGTGTGAGCACAAAGCTAGTTGAAACCATGTACAATACAAGTCCCTGTGTCATCGTCTTTTGAGGTAAAATGCTGATTCAAGAGTTAATGGCTGGGAAATGTAAAGATGCATATACAAAGAATAGCTGTTGGGCTGGAGAGCCAGTAACAATTTGGACTATAATTCTGCCACACAGCAAAATCACTGAACTCACAGTTCCCTGGAAGATATGGATACAGGCCGGCACACGTTCCTAAGATGTTTTTAAGGAAGCAGGATGCCCCTCCCACACACACACCAATGAAAACTACTGACCACAAAAAACAAAGACCCTATTCTGACTGAAACCAGAAGATTGGTGATACTTGAAACTACCTTGATGCCAACCATCCCAAGAACTGTCCACGAGCTGATCATGCCCTGCTCCCTGAACACTGTTAAGACTCCTTGCTGCTCCTCCAGGAGGGACACACAGAATTGAAGGCATTAGTCCAGCCCCCTCTGCCTGGCAAAGCAATAAAACCATTCTTTTCTACCTCACCCAAAAGTCTGTCTGTGTTTCTATTCAGCATCAGGGAACAGAGGCCAAGTTTCAACAACAGTCCTAAAATTAATTAACCAAATTATATTTTCTAAAAACTACCAAGATAATTGAGCTTCAGAGATTTTTTAGGAAACTGAATAAGTTCACCTCTTCGACAAGGATGGGCCAACAGTTCAGAGAAAAGAGACAGTGATCAGTTCGCCTATGTTTTAATTTTAAATGTCTTGGCACAAATATGCCTTGTTATAATGTGCTTGATAAAGAACTATCAACTTGCCTTGTAGTCACTCTCTCTCCCAAGTGTCCTCTTTTGAGAGACTTGGTGGGAATGGGGAGAAATCTTCATGATGCTCTGACTCTCCAAATACAGATCTCTTCTTACCTTTAGTATTTCTGATTCAATTCTTTTTTGTGGTTTGGCCACCAAACTCATTTAGCAAATTTTCTATAGTTAAAGTTAAAATAAAAGTATTAAAGTGAAATAATTAAAATTATTTTAAAATAAGTTAAAATTAAAATTATTTGAAGACATTTTATTTAATATTGATTTTGTGGAGTTGCCTCCTCCTTCCTAATGAGGTTTTTAACAAATGACTACCAGACAACATGTAGATATATTTAATTAAGATCAGTAGTGTGAGCACAAAGCTAGTTGAAACCATGTACAATACAAGTCCCTGTGTCATCGTCTTTTGAGGTAAAATGCTGATTCAAGAGTTAATGGCTGGGAAATGTAAAGATGCATATACAAAGAATAGCTGTTGGGCTGGAGAGCCAGTAACAATTTGGACTATAATTCTGCCACACAGCAAAATCACTGAACTCACAGTTCCCTGGAAGATATGGATACAGGCCGGCACACGTTCCTAAGATGTTTTTAAGGAAGCAGGATGCCCCTCCCACACACACACCAATGAAAACTACTGACCACAAAAAACAAAGACCCTATTCTGACTGAAACCAGAAGATTGGTGATACTTGAAACTACCTTGATGCCAACCATCCCAAGAACTGTCCACGAGCTGATCATGCCCTGCTCCCTGAACACTGTTAAGACTCCTTGCTGCTCCTCCAGGAGGGACACACAGAATTGAAGGCATTAGTCCAGCCCCCTCTGCCTGGCAAAGCAATAAAACCATTCTTTTCTACCTCACCCAAAAGTCTGTCTGTGTTTCTATTCAGCATCAGGGAACAGAGGCCAAGTTTCAACAACAGTCCTAAAATTAATTAACCAAATTATATTTTCTAAAAACTACCAAGATAATTGAGCTTCAGAGATTTTTTTTTAGGAAACTGAATAAGTTCACCTCTTCGACAAGGATGGGCCAACAGTTCAGAGAAAAGAGACAGTGATCAGTTCGCCTATGTTTTAATTTTAAATGTCTTGGCACAAATATGCCTTGTTATAATGTGCTTGATAAAGAACTATCAACTTGCCTTGTAGTCACTCTCTCTCCCCAAGTGTCCTCTTTTGAGAGACTTGTGGGAATGAGAGAAAGCTCAGATAAGGGGAAGAGGAGAGAAGCTGGCACCACCCTGAAGGCCTCACTCCTCTAGGAAAGGACCAGGAAAGGCTCCCATGCATGTTTGTGCTTTACCTCCATGACTCTACCTCTCACATTTTACTCTGATTCTCTATTGACAGGAATGAGTGTTTCCACTCTGATGAATTCCTTCAGGGTTACAGCCCCAAAGCCTAGCAGAACTCCAGGCATGCTGACCACTTCATTTTAATGTTTGTTCTAAGAAACAATGAACAGAAGACTCTGAGATCTTTTTAAAAAGTTATTTGAAAAAAAATCAAAGCACTTCAAATATGGGAGTTTTTTAGGATCATCACTAACCGAGTTTGTTAAAAATGTACTGGAGGCTTGTTAAAAGGATTGGAGCTGATGGATGTAGTGGTCACAATGAGATTTAATGACACGGATAAACAACAGCTCTCAAGCACAAGTTGCTCAAGATGCCTGAGCTTTTCCATAGGAAGTTCTAATTGAAATATTCGTGCTACAAGTTAATGATCTGCTGACTTTTTTTATATTTGATGTCCTGAGTAATCCCTCTTCTTCTTGTATGTAAACACTGGAGAACTGAAGAAGTGCACTTAAAAATCTTTCTGAAGTAGGGCTTCCCCTGGTGGTCCAGTGGGTAAGGACACTGCCTTGCAGTGCAAGGGGCACCGGTTCGATTCCTGGCCTGGGAGGATCCCACGTGCCGCAGAGCGGCTGGACCGGTGTATCCAAGCGGCTGGACCGGTGTATCCAGTTGCCGAGCTGGAGCTCTGGGGCGCATGCGCCCAGAGCCGGCGCTCTGCGACAATAGAGGCGACCGCGATGGGAGGTCCACACGGCCGAGGAACAAAGACGGATGAAAATAGAGAAATGGAAGACTAATAGAGGTGGCCCACCTGCCCGCCTCCCTCACCAACCCGCCCTTCCCTACAAAAAAAAAAAAAAAAACTTTCTTAAGTATACAATCTTAACTCCTTCCCAATCTGCAACCATGCTATCTAAGATATGAGAACTACTATTTTATCAATTTGATTCATTCATGGGCTTGACTTGTCCCCTATAATGTGCTGAATTCTAACAGAATAGGGTTTGAATCCTAGGTTTGCCACTTTCGAGCTCTGGTACTTTTGGCAAATTTTTAGACTACCTGTGCCTTGTTTTACTTATTTGTAAATACAGAGACTACAGTATCTACTACAATGGGTTGTTGTAAAGATCAACTATTCTAATTCTTTAATGTACTTGACACCCAATGATTGTTTGATAATGGTGTTGCTCATCAAAAAACCTACAAACAATGAACTCTAGAGAAGGGATGGAGAAAAGGGAACCCTCCTAGATTGTTGATGGGAATATAAATTAGTACGACCATTACAGGGAAAATGTGGAGGTACTACCATATGATAAGTAGTCCTAGTCCTGGGCATACATATGGAGCAAAGTGTAAGCTGAAAGAGACATGCAGCCCAATGTTCACTGCACCACTACTTACAATAACCAAGACATGGAAGCAACCTAAATGTCCATCAACAGAAGAATGAACAAGGAAGATGAGGCACGATATAAGTGGAATATTACTCGGCCATAAAAAGAATGAAACTATGCCATTTGCAGCAACATGAATGGACCTAAAGATTGTCATACTGAGCAAAGTGTGACCAAGAAAGACAAATATGACATTGCTTATATGTGGAATCTATAAAAAATTGTATAAGTGAACTTATTTACAAAATAGAGTAACAGATGTACAAAATAGACTTAGCAAAGGGAAAAGGTTGAGGGGTATAAATTAGGAAGTTGGGACTGACATATACATACCACGATATGTAAAATAGGTAACTAATAAGAACCTACTATATATAGCACAGGAAACTCTACTCAATACTCTGCAATACACTATAAGAGGAAAGAGTCTAAAAAGAGTGGATACATGTATAACTGCTCACTCTGCTGTACACCTGAAACTAACACTGTAAATCAACTATACTCTATAAAAATTTTTAATACACGGTGGTTTGCGATTGTTTTCCCCTTTTAACTTGCCCCTTAGCACTTTTCCCTTAAGCACTTTGTTATTCCATTTTCACCATTTTGTTTGATTACAGTATTGACCAGATGTACTCTAGATGTTTGCAGTGGAAATTCCTCAATGAGATGAATGGAACTACCTTACTTTTGGCAAATTTTTAGACTACCTGTGCCTTGTTTTACTTATTTGTAAATACAGAGACTACAGTATCTACTACAATGGGTTGTTGTAAAGATCAACTATTCTAATTCTTTAATGTACTTGACACCCAATGATTGTTTGATAATGGTGTTGCTCATCAAAAAACCTACAAACAATGAACTCTAGAGAAGGGATGGAGAAAAGGGAACCCTCCTAGATTGTTGATGGGAATATAAATTAGTACGACCATTACAGGGAAAATGTGGAGGTACTACCATATGATAAGTAGTCCTAGTCCTGGGCATACATATGGAGCAAAGTGTAAGCTGAAAGAGACATGCAGCCCAATGTTCACTGCACCACTACTTACAATAACCAAGACATGGAAGCAACCTAAATGTCCATCAACAGAAGAATGAACAAGGAAGATGAGGCACGTATATAAGTGGAATATTACTCGGCCATAAAAAGAATGAAACTATGCCATTTGCAGCAACATGAATGGACCTAAAGATTGTCATACTGAGCAAAGTGTGACCAAGAAAGACAAATATGACATTGCTTATATGTGGAATCTATAAAAAATTGTATAAGTGAACTTATTTACAAAATAGAGTAACAGATGTACAAAATAGACTTAGCAAAGGGAAAAGGTTGAGGGGTATAAATTAGGAAGTTGGGACTGACATATACATACCACGATATGTAAAATAGGTAACTAATAAGAACCTACTATATATAGCACAGGAAACTCTACTCAATACTCTGCAATACACTATAAGAGGAAAGAGTCTAAAAAGAGTGGATACATGTATAACTGCTCACTCTGCTGTACACCTGAAACTAACACTGTAAATCAACTATACTCTATAAAAATTTTTAATACACGGTGGTTTGCGATTGTTTTCCCCTTTTAACTTGCCCCTTAGCACTTTTCCCTTAAGCACTTTGTTATTCCATTTTCACCATTTTGTTTGATTACAGTATTGACCAGATGTACTCTAGATGTTTGCAGTGGAAATTCCCTCAATGAGATGAATGGAAGCTAATGACCTGAAGATATACATATTTTTTAATTTTTGCAATTTATTGGTTCTTTATTTATTGGTTTTCACCCATCTTTATTCTTTGGTGTGTGTGGACCTCCCATTGCAGGGGCCTCTCTCACTGCGGAGCACCATCTCTAGGCGCATGCGCTCCAGAGCGCTGGCTCACAATTGGACACAGTGGTCCAACTGCTCCACAGCAAGCAGGATATTTCCAGGCCAGGGATCGAACCGGCGTCCCTTGCACTGCAAGGCGGTGTCCTTATCCACTGGACCACCAGGGAAGCCCCTAAAGAAGATGTAATGACTGTCCTCCAAGAGAGAAACTGATCCACTTAACTGGTACCACTTAATTAAGACACAGTCTCTCTTGCTGTAACAGTGACCCAACTAAACAATGACAGTCACAGAATCACTGAGACTAAGACGTGCAGGAAGGAACTGACTCCACAGTGGTGGGAACTTGAGTTCCTGAATTCACCATTCTTTAGGACATTTTCATCTCATTTGAGACAGAAAGTCCCCCTTCCAGCAAGTGGGAAGGAGAAAAGAACAGCAGAGGGCACATGGGTACATTCTTTCCTTTTAAAGACATGACCTAGAACTTGGATACATCACTTCTATCTATACTCCTTTTGCCAGAACCGTCACGTAGGCACAAGGTATAGGGAAGCTTGAAAACATGGTTATTTTCTGAGGCCATAGAGTTAAGATTCAGGAGCTCTGTTACTAACAGAAGAAGGGGAAATCAGTTTTAAAATGCAAATGCAAATCTCTGCTCTAGATACAGTTTGGCACCAGTTGTGAAAGTTCAGAGGACTCTGATTCTTTCTGTGCCCCATGGTGGATCATGTTCTGGGTGACTGACTCACAATACACTATAAGAGGAAAGAGTCTAAAAAGAGTGGATACATGTATAACTGCTCACTCTGCTGTACACCTGAAACTAACACTGTAAATCAACTATACTCTATAAAAATTTTTAATACACGGTGGTTTGCGATTGTTTTCCCCTTTTAACTTGCCCCTTAGCACTTTTCCCTTAAGCACTTTGTTATTCCATTTTCACCATTTTGTTTGATTACAGTATTGACCAGATGTACTCTAGATGTTTGCAGTGGAAATTCCCTCAATGAGATGAATGGAAGCTAATGACCTGAAGATATACATATTTTTTAATTTTTGCAATTTATTGGTTCTTTATTTATTGGTTTTCACCCATCTTTATTCTTTGGTGTGTGTGGACCTCCCATTGCAGGGGCCTCTCTCACTGCGGAGCACCATCTCTAGGCGCATGCGCTCCAGAGCGCTGGCTCACAATTGGACACAGTGGTCCAACTGCTCCACAGCAAGCAGGATATTTCCAGGCCAGGGATCGAACCGGCGTCCCTTGCACTGCAAGGCGGTGTCCTTATCCACTGGACCACCAGGGAAGCCCCTAAAGAAGATGTAATGACTGTCCTCCAAGAGAGAAACTGATCCACTTAACTGGTACCACTTAATTAAGACACAGTCTCTCTTGCTGTAACAGTGACCCAACTAAACAATGACAGTCACAGAATCACTGAGACTAAGACGTGCAGGAAGGAACTGACTCCACAGTGGTGGGAACTTGAGTTCCTGAATTCACCATTCTTTAGGACATTTTCATCTCATTTGAGACAGAAAGTCCCCCTTCCAGCAAGTGGGAAGGAGAAAAGAACAGCAGAGGGCACATGGGTACATTCTTTCCTTTTAAAGACATGACCTAGAACTTGGATACATCACTTCTATCTATACTCCTTTTGCCAGAACCGTCACGTAGGCACAAGGTATAGGGAAGCTTGAAAACATGGTTATTTTCTGAGGCCATAGAGTTAAGATTCAGGAGCTCTGTTACTAACAGAAGAAGGGGAAATCAGTTTTAAAATGCAAATGCAAATCTCTGCTCTAGATACAGTTTGGCACCAGTTGTGAAAGTTCAGAGGACTCTGATTCTTTCTGTGCCCCATGGTGGATCATGTTCTGGGTGACTGACTCACAATGAAAACTTCACAAGAGCCTGATGTGTAAGTCAGAATGCAAAAAAAAATTACTACAAAAAAATATACTTCCAAGGATACTGGACGGATGGGTTGTCTTAAACAATTGTTTCAGGTATGGACGCTGCAGGTCACTGCAGGGTGGAAATTATCAAGAAATTACTTAGTGAGCAAAGACTCAGAACCTCTTAGCGCGTAATGGCATCTGGCTCTGTCAGATGCTGCCTCTGTCCTCACACTGGATGGGCTGCACGCACTGGCTTCTCTCCCACGCCGTTTCCAGTGGACCCCGCCAGCCTTTACCTCTTAAGCCACATTCTCTTTGTTGACCTCCCTCCTCTCTGATCAAGCCTTATTTCTTCATATATATTAATAACTCAGTGGGATCATCCCCTCACATTGAGCCTGGGCGTCCCTTCTGCCTCTCCTTCTCTCTGCTCTGATCCGCGTGTGTAGGTTTACGATTCTGATTCCTTTTATCACTCTAATTCTGTAATACTGTGAGCTCTTAGTTATCATTTTATGTGCACATTTATCATTTTATGTGTTGATAACTCCTTTAGGGAAAGGCCCCTACCTCAGGTCCCTTTGGTATACCTGCTCTGCAACAGCGTCCACTGTGGCACTCTCAAGAGTACCTGGCCGTGACCATGGCTGTAGCACAACAAGTGCCTCTCTTGGTACAAGGCTCATAGGGTGGCTGCTGCCTGAGCATGAGGTGGTTAAAAGTGCCCTAACAGAAGTAAGCTGGTGCCAGCAATAAAATATTGATGGAAACTTAGTGACATAGGATAGTCAGTAAATTTTAAATATAGAACCTGTGGTTTTTTTCACTTTGCAGTTATAGTAGGAAAAATGAAAACATATCACAATTTTAGGAACCTTAATATGTCCTTGCTGCATGTCCTTCACATTGCCTTAAGACTTCCAATCTGAGGTCAGCTTTCCAGAGTGGCTCTGTGTGCATTCACACACACGCATGCCTACTCTACTCTTGGCTTACGTAAGTGATGTGGGGATGCATGACTGGCTTGGAGAAATTGGGTACTTAGTAATACTACAGCCAGATGCCCACTAAAGAGGATGCCAAAGAAAAATATTGGCATGTTGTTCTTATGGAGAGGTGACTTGTCTGATGATTCTGTGAGAAGCTGGTTTGAGTCTGAGTGAAGTCACAGTCCATAAGCCCCCTGAACCTAGCAAACCAGGCAGAGCTATTAAATGTGAAGTGTTAGAATGAGTAGTTCAGGCATGTCGGTACCAAGGAAATGGGATGTTTGCAGAGGAGGAGAGAAGGGAAACTTTTCAGTCATGGACACTGGAAGTGTTCATGGGGTGAGGAAGAGGGCCAAGAGCCTATGTGGAAGAGGTTCCCTGAGGGTCAGGCAAAGGGGGAGCCTGGGAACGTGCCCACCTAGAAGACTGCTAGAATGTGCACCCAGACAGACAGGAAGAGGGAAGTGACAGTGACCGGAATCAGTCATGGATAATGAGAGAATGGGACCATAGAGAGAACCTTAACAATAAATAAAGAGAAATGGAAACGCAGGTGGGAGAAGCCAAGGGAGGATGAAGGTTTCAGGTGAAACCCCCATCCTCTTCATCCTCCCTTGGCATGCACCTTGTGGGATGGGGGCCTTTTAGAAACATCACCCATCCACACTGTACAATGAGAGGTGAGCACGCTAGCAATGAAGAGGGCTCTTGGTGCTGAAGATGCTGAATATGAGAATCGGGGGTAAACGGGAACTGTTAGCATAGATCTCAGAAGAGCAAGAATGGGGATGCTTGCTGTAAACAGATGGGCAATAAAAGAACGATGGAGAGACCCCAGGAAAGTGGCCTTTCCTGGGCTGAGACCTTCAGCAAAGGAAGATGTATACCCTCCCTGGGACCTGGATAAATACATACTCACACCAGCAGGACTGGAATATTTTATGATACAATGAGTTTGCCTAGCTTTAATGGGATCAAGAGACTTAATTGCAAGAGGACGTTTTTTGTTTTATTTTGTAGGTTGTTTGGCTTTTGTTGTTGCTGATGTTGCTTTATGGTTGTACGCAAATCAATTTTTTCTTGGCAACATGTTTGGAGGCTAACATGGAGCTAGGAGAGAGCAGCTGTGGAAGATGCAAGTACATGGGGGGAAGGTCTCCCTGGAACCAGAAGTGGTGCGACTGAGTGCAGAGCATTAAGGGAAGTCTAGGTGTGGAAAGATATTTACTGGGGTGGCTGTCATTCCACAGGTGTCTATTACGTGCCTAATAGGTGCTGGGTCTGTTGTCTCAGGGTTTTAAAATAGCTTTGGGAGTTAAGATTTGACTTTGAACAATGAACCAACTAATCGATGAGTGACTACCTAGTGGAGATTGCCCAGCAGGGATGTGTGGCAGGACTCTTAAGGTCTGCCGAGTTAGGTGGTCCTTATGAAGAAATGCAGAGAAAGAAAAAACAAACACAAAATGAAACAAACCCAGAAAAGTTTTATAAAAATAGCAGGGTTTTGGAAAAAGGGCAAAGCACACAGAGAGATGAGACGTTACACACTTTCGGGCTCCTCTCTGCCCTGGTGTTTCCACGTTGTTGTTAATAAGAACACAGTTTCTGAATTCCCAGGAGAAGTGGAAAAGAAAACCCAAATTTGCAGTTGAGCAAAACCACAATGTACCAGTACAATACAGGGGTTTATGTCTAGCAATAAACGCTGATGCATATTAATCCATTCAGCCAGCCCCATTGCTTATAATTCTTGCTTACATTTGCTGTCATGCATTGGAGTTAAAATTTACACCCTTTTTTGGATGCAAGAAGTTATTTTTATTTATCCTTCTTTGTTAGCTGTTTCACTTCACACTAATTAATCAAATCACTAAAGCAGCATCAAATTGGGGAGTGATGGTTTATTTGCATTATTTAGCTTTTCTAACAAGATATCTCAGAGGGTGAAGACTCTGCTTTAATATGGCCCTCTTATTTTATGGCAGGTTACAATTTTCTTGTAATGTTAGATGTGGTTCATCGTGATAATTGTGCTAAATTAAGTAGTCCTACACATTATAGAAATGTATGTGAAGATACATTAACTTACATTAAGAATTTTAATTAGGTTCTACATATCATGGGCTGCATACTAAACAAGAATCAGATTTTGTTATGCTATACAACTCAAGCAAATTATTAATGGACAACAGGGGTACCCTCAACCTCCCAGTCTCTTCCTTGATAGGAAATTTTGTAATTGAGTATTAAGGCTACACATGAAAGTAGAAAGCCCGTCCCACCGGAAATTCATCTTTCTACCAGTACGTCCTGCTCCACGTCTTTCTCTCTCGCTGCTCAAGTATCAGTCACTTGAGAAATCAGTCAGAAAAGCAACTTGACAGTGTCTATGAAGTCTGAGTGTAAAGTGCTGAAGAAGGAACAGACAGAAGCAGAGAGCCACAGCCTCAGCCAGCAGCTAAGTCTGCTCTGCCTCGACAAACAGGGCTTGGTGTCCACGTTGGCTCTGTCACCACAGCTCCCTCGGGGGGACTGTGGGTCCCCGTAACAGGAAAAGAGGGGACCCTAGAAAATCACACCCCAGCCCTCACCTGGAGGCCCTGTCCACTGGTCTGGGGTTGTCCGGGTGCGGGGGTGATCCTGAAGGGGCTGATCCTGCACAAGATCTGGTCCCTGCCCCTCAGGAGAGGGCTGTGAAGAACAAAAACACTGGATTGATAGGAGGCACAATTCAAGTGAGATGATTCAAAGAGTCTGCAGTATGTTGATCCTTTGTTCTAGTATTTTGGTTTGGCTTGAACTTCTGCAAGCAGCTGAAACCAATTTTGACAGCTTCCCATGGCCAAACTGTGTCCCTTCAGAACTCATATGTTGAAGTCCTAACCCCCAATATCTCAGAATGTGACAGCACCGGGAGATGGGACTTCAAGGAGGTAATTCAGGTACATGAGGTCATACGGGCGGCCTCACTGTAATACGACTGGTCTCTTTATACAGAGAGGAGACTAGGACACAGGCACACACAGAGAAAAGACCATGGCAGAGAAAAGACATAGCCAAGGAGAAGCACCAGAGGGAATCGACTGACTGGGGTTTTTACAATTTTCTTGTAATGTTAGATGTGGTTCATCGTGATAATTGTGCTAAATTAAGTAGTCCTACACATTATAGAAATGTATGTGAAGATACATTAACTTACATTAAGAATTTTAATTAGGTTCTACATATCATGGGCTGCATACTAAACAAGAATCAGATTTTGTTATGCTATACAACTCAAGCAAATTATTAATGGACAACAGGGTACCCTCAACCTCCCAGTCTCTTCCTTGATAGGAAATTTTGTAATTGAGTATTAAGGCTACACATGAAAGTAGAAAGCCCGTCCCACCGGAAATTCATCTTTCTACCAGTACGTCCTGCTCCACGTCTTTCTCTCTCGCTGCTCAAGTATCAGTCACTTGAGAAATCAGTCAGAAAAGCAACTTGACAGTGTCTATGAAGTCTGAGTGTAAAGTGCTGAAGAAGGAACAGACAGAAGCAGAGAGCCACAGCCTCAGCCAGCAGCTAAGTCTGCTCTGCCTCGACAAACAGGGCTTGGTGTCCACGTTGGCTCTGTCACCACAGCTCCCTCGGGGGGACTGTGGGTCCCCGTAACAGGAAAAGAGGGGACCCTAGAAAATCACACCCCAGCCCTCACCTGGAGGCCCTGTCCACTGGTCTGGGGTTGTCCGGGTGCGGGGGTGATCCTGAAGGGGCTGATCCTGCACAAGATCTGGTCCCTGCCCCTCAGGAGAGGGCTGTGAAGAACAAAAACACTGGATTGATAGGAGGCACAATTCAAGTGAGATGATTCAAAGAGTCTGCAGTATGTTGATCCTTTGTTCTAGTATTTTGGTTTGGCTTGAACTTCTGCAAGCAGCTGAAACCAATTTTGACAGCTTCCCATGGCCAAACTGTGTCCCTTCAGAACTCATATGTTGAAGTCCTAACCCCCAATATCTCAGAATGTGACAGCACCGGGAGATGGGACTTCAAGGAGGTAATTCAGGTACATGAGGTCATACGGGCGGCCTCACTGTAATACGACTGGTCTCTTTATACAGAGAGGAGACTAGGACACAGGCACACACAGAGAAAAGACCATGGGCAGATGGAGAAAGTACTTATCTATAAGCCAAGGAGAGAGGCACCAGAGGCGGCAACTTGCTGACACTCTGATCTTGGACTTCTAGCTTCCAGAATTGTAGGGGAATCCCTTTTCCCAGGATTCTCAGCTGCAGGATGGAGTTTTTGGGTTTTCTCCCTCAAGACCTTAAATGAATGAGATGCAGCTCCAAACACCAGCTTCCTACTGTCTCAGATGATGCCCACATTCCAGGCTCAGCTGTGGCCCACTTCTCTATCAGTCGACTGTGACCAAGTGGTCCAGCACAGGCTGGCGACAGGGTCCCCATCAGAACTTCAGTGTGTCAGAGCCTCCCAGAGTAGGGGTGCTCACTGGAGCTGAGCACCCACCTCACTGGTGTCCTCTCCGACATACCACCATCCTTCTCTCTTTCGTCTCGAACTCTCCCTTGAGCCCAGGACTGTCCATGAAGCAATACATGATCCAAGATCATGAGCAGGCAAAGTCTTGCCCAGATCACTCCTTCTACCTCTCCTTCTCCTGACCTGTGCTCTCTCACTGATTTGAAGATACACTCAGAGCTACCTGTCCTTGGTCTAAAACTGCAGTTCTGGTGTTACCATCAATGTCATGGAAATGAACACCTCACTGTCTCTGATGGCTGCTCGACCATGGATGGATGAAAAAGAATGTGTATATCCATATAACAATCACTTTACTGTACAGTGGGGATCTTCCCAATCTAGGGATTGAACCCAGGTCTCCCGTCTGGCAGGCAGATTCTTTACCATCTGAACTACCAACAAGGGAAGCTCAGAAGAAATTAACACAATGTTGTAAATCAATTGTACTTGAATAAAATTTAAAAAACAAAAATAATTTTTTAAAAACCTAAAAAGCAAACAAATGTAAACAAATAAAACCAATATGAATCATTTACTATTTTTCTCCCCTCCTTTTGTGGCTTCCTATTGCCTTCATAATAAAGTCCACAATTTCTCATATGGCTTGCGCAAATGCATGTTAAGTCACTTCAGTTGTGTCTGATTCTTTGAGACCCCATAGACTGTAGCCCACTAGGCTCTTCTGTCCATGGGATTCTCCAAGCCAGAACACCAGAGTGGGTTGCCATTTCCTTCTCCAGGCAACCTTCCCCACCTAGGGATCAAACCCATGCCTCCTGCATTGGCAGGTGGATTCTTTACCACCTGGGAAGGCCAACCACAGAACAGATATTTTTTAAATCCACCTCCTCTTTGAGACTACGGGCTCCACGAGGGCAGTGGTTGTGTCTTCGCTGTCTCTGATCTGTAATGTGCTCGCTCAGATCCACATTGCTGGCTGGGCATTAATAATGCTACAGGCTACACAAAGCAGCTCCCGTCTGCCTACCACACTTGGTAGGACTTCTATAGGCCAGGTCATGTCCACCAACTTCTATGCACACCATCATGTGAGAGGCTCCCAAACTGACAAATGGCAACACTCTGGGATTCTGTTAAATCTCACAACAGCACAGACTGTGTATACTTAGCTACTAACAGCAGGACTTAGCAGGACTCTCGGTCCATAGATTCACAGGTCCAAGCATATCACCTGTTGTGTTTTCTCTAAGATGACTTGATTTCTAAATCTCACTATTAGTCCAACTAGCTGAGGATTTCAACCTCCTCCTTCTGCTCCTCTGAGACCATTTACTCATGTGCAGTGCAATGGGTAAGATATACAACTGAAAAGTGTGTTGATATAGATATAAGGGCATACTTACAGCATCATATTCCACAGGATTTGAGGCAGCACAAAGTTGAATCAGAGAAGGATCTCTTTCATGTACACATAAAGTATGACATGTGATATATGTATATTTATGGAACCTCAGAAAACTATGCTATCATTTGTGATAAGATATGATAGTTTAGTGGGAAAATCTGTTTTAAGAAACTTCCATGGGGACAAAGTTATAGGTTTTTTATGACCTTATCCTCCAAAGTAATTTTTGGTTAAATTTTTTTCTCTCTGCTTAACAAGGGCTAGTCCTTTTTCACTCTTCGAATCCCATTTCTCCTGGTTCAAACAGAGGAGCTCAAAATATGGATCTTGCGCAAATGCATGTTAAGTCACTTCAGTTGTGTCTGATTCTTTGAGACCCCATAGACTGTAGCCCACTAGGCTCTTCTGTCCATGGGATTCTCCAAGCCAGAACACCAGAGTGGGTTGCCATTTCCTTCTCCAGGCAACCTTCCCCACCTAGGGATCAAACCCATGCCTCCTGCATTGGCAGGTGGATTCTTTACCACCTGGGAAGGCCAACCACAGAACAGATATTTTTTAAATCCACCTCCTCTTTGAGACTACGGGCTCCACGAGGGCAGTGGTTGTGTCTTCGCTGTCTCTGATCTGTAATGTGCTCGCTCAGATCCACATTGCTGGCTGGGCATTAATAATGCTACAGGCTACACAAAGCAGCTCCCGTCTGCCTACCACACTTGGTAGGACTTCTATAGGCCAGGTCATGTCCACCAACTTCTATGCACACCATCATGTGAGAGGCTCCCAAACTGACAAATGGCAACACTCTGGGATTCTGTTAAATCTCACAACAGCACAGACTGTGTATACTTAGCTACTAACAGCAGGACTTAGCAGGACTCTCGGTCCATAGATTCACAGGTCCAAGCATATCACCTGTTGTGTTTTCTCTAAGATGACTTGATTTCTAAATCTCACTATTAGTCCAACTAGCTGAGGATTTCAACCTCCTCCTTCTGCTCCTCTGAGACCATTTACTCATGTGCAGTGCAATGGGTAAGATATACAACTGAAAAGTGTGTTGATATAGATATAAGGGCATACTTACAGCATCATATTCCACAGGATTTGAGGCAGCACAAAGTTGAATCAGAGAAGGATCTCTTTCATGTACACATAAAGTATGACATGTGATATATGTATATTTATGGAACCTCAGAAAACTATGCTATCATTTGTGATAAGATATGATAGTTTAGTGGGAAAATCTGTTTTAAGAAACTTCCATGGGGACAAAGTTATAGGTTTTTTATGACCTTATCCTCCAAAGTAATTTTTGGTTAAATTTTTTTCTCTCTGCTTAACAAGGGCTAGTCCTTTTTCACTCTTCGAATCCCATTTCTCCTGGTTCAAACAGAGGAGCTCAAAATATGGATCTTGAAATTATACTGCTATTAACGCAGCTTTTAAATTGACTCTGTTATCTTTAGATACAATTTAGAACTCATTAAATTAACAAACTTGAACTATTGTCTTGACTCTCTTTTTCTCCTGTGAGATTCACCCAGGCTTAAGAACCTTTCTGGCTGAGTTTTACTTATTTTTCTTTTTTTATTATTTTAATTGAAGGATACTAGCTTTACATGAATCATTGGCTGAGTTCTAAGGAGAGATATTATCAGACTAAGATGACTTGTGGCAAGTTTAAGATTCCTTTATCTTTTTGCCAATAGTTTTAGAATTATCATATTGTCTTTTGTTTCTTACTACTTCTCTAAAGTTTAGAACAAATTTACAAGGAAAGGAGGGTAAAAATGACCCCTGCCACCGGCATAAAGATCATTTTAACCAAAGTAGGAATTTATTACACAACTGAAAAAATAACTACATAATATATTAGGAGATTTAAGAATGAGTGTTCCAGGACAGAGCCAATCAGTTTAAGTCTTTGTTTGTTTAGAGCCGATCAGTCAGTCTTTGTTTACCTCAATGGTTTTCAACCAGGAGTGATTTTTGTCCCACAGCCTTCCAGGGGGATCTGACAATGTCTGGAGACCTCTTTGTTATGACTGAGAATGCTGCTCCTGGCACCTAGTGGGGATGTTGCCAAACACCCTACAATGCAGGAGACTGCCTTCACAACAGAGGTATCCTGCCCCCAGCGTCAATAGTCTGAGGTTGAGAAGTGCTGGTTTAACTGAGAAAACCTTTCTCTGTGGTTAAAGGTCTCTCCTGTGATTATTTTCTTAAATACATCCCAAGGAGGCATCACAAAGGACAGGCTGGTGTTACTCTGGGACACTGGAGCCCCAACTCCACATCCCCTTCACAGTTTGCCAGGAGAAAACTGAGACACAAATCACTTTCTGTAAACCCAGTTTTTACAAAATGAATTGATTGCAAATCATTTATTTCTCCCATTAGGTAAACTGCTTGCTATTTCAGCTGTAAAGCAAAGTGATTCAGTTATATATAAATGTGTGTGTCTGTGTGTGTGTGGGGGTATACATATATATATATATATAATGTGAAGTGAAAGTGTTGGTTGCTCAGTCATGCCTGACTCTGTGATCCCATGGGCAGTCCATGGAATTCTCCAGACCAGAATACTGGAGTGGGTTGCCTTGCCCTTCCCCAGGGGATCAATCTTCCCAAGTCAGGGATCAAACTTGGGTCTCCTGCACTGCAGGCAGATTCTTTACCATTTCCAGGGAACTTTACACACACACACACACACACTTTTTCAGATTCTTTTCCATCATATTGAGATTATATACGGTACTGAGTAGAGTTCCCTGTGGTATACAATAGGTCCCTAGTTTGGTATTTTTCATTGAAAATATTGCTGTTCCTTTAATAAACTGAACTTCCCTAGTGGTTCAGAAGGTAAAAAGTCTGCCTACAATGCAGGAGGCTCAAGAGACCCGGGTTAGTTCTCTGGGTCAGGAAGATCCTCTAGAGGAATACATGAGAACCTACTCTAGTATAATTTTTTTTCTTTTTGGCCTCTTTTATTGGTCCTTCATTTATTTATTTTCATCCATCTTTATTCTTTGGCGTGTGTGGGCTTCCCATCGCGGTGGCCTCTCTTGCTGCAGAGCACTGGCTCTGGGTGCATGCACTCCAGAACGCTGGCTCATAATTGGACACACTGGTCTATCCACTCTGCAGCACGTGGGATCTTCTCAGGCCAGGGATCAAACCGGTGCCCCTTGCACTGCAAGGTGGACTCTTTACCCACTGGACCATCAGGGAAGCCCTTTTTTTTTTTTTTTTCACTCCAGTATTTTTGTCTGGAGAATCCCATGGACAGAGGAGCCTGTGGGACTACAGTCCACATGGGTGCACAGAGTTGGACTCACTGTGCGACTATCACTTTCAGTTAGTGGACTAACACTGCCTGTTATAAAATAGATAACTAAGGAAAACCTACTGTATAGTACAGGCAACTCTATTCAGTGGTCACCTACTGGGAAGAAAATCCCAAAAAGAGGGGATATATGTATACCTAGAGCTGACCCACTTTGCTGCTTGGTAGAAACTAACACAACACTGTAAAGCAACTACATTCCAGTAACAATTAAAAACATAAAAGGCATTTTGGGGCTTTTCTGGTGGCTCAGACAGTAAAGAATCTGCCTGAAATGCAAGAGACCTAGGTTCCATCCTGGGTCAGGAAGATCCCCTGGAGAAGGGAATGGCAACCCACTCCAATATCCTTGCCTGAAGGACAAGGATATTGCCTATGGACAGAAGAGCCTGGCAGGCTACAGTCCATGGGGTTGCAAAGGGTCAGACACAATTGAGAAACTAACATTCTCATTTTCAAAGGTCATTTTGAGGAGATAATTTATTTTTTACTAGTGAAGTCAGAAGGCAGCAGTTATACCTTTTCAGGAGTGCCCCTGGAGATGGTAAGAATTTAGATTTTCCTGCTGGTTCAGCTAAGTCTCTGCTAAGACAAGCCCAACATTCTGTGATTACTTAGTGCTGGTGGTAGAAGCATATAGAGAAATTAGGAAGAGAAGAGGAAGATGTAGGGAGGAATGCACCTCCCCCATGGAAGCAGAACTAGTAACTTCTCATTCTCTCCTTTATCTGTGTGTCTCATGACTTAGAAAAGTTGCTTTAGATTAGACTTCAGTTTCCAAAAAAATATTCTAAGTGTATTTAAAGGGATGACAAATGATAAGCCATGCCCTGGACTCTCGGGTGCATGCACTCCAGAACGCTGGCAATTGGACACACTGGTCATCCACTCTGCAGCACGTGGGATCTTCTCAGGCCAGGATCAAACCGGTGCCCCTTGCACTGCAAGGTGGACTCTTTACCCACTGGACCATCAGGGAAGCCCTTTTTTTTTTTTTTTTCACTCCAGTATTTTTGTCTGGAGAATCCCATGGACAGAGGAGCCTGTGGGACTACAGTCCACATGGGTGCACAGAGTTGGACTCACTGTGCGACTATCACTTTCAGTTAGTGGACTAACACTGCCTGTTATAAAATAGATAACTAAGGAAAACCTACTGTATAGTACAGGCAACTCTATTCAGTGGTCACCTACTGGGAAGAAAATCCCAAAAAGAGGGGATATATGTATACCTAGAGCTGACCCACTTTGCTGCTTGGTAGAAACTAACACAACACTGTAAAGCAACTACATTCCAGTAACAATTAAAAACATAAAAGGCATTTTGGGGCTTTTCTGGTGGCTCAGACAGTAAAGAATCTGCCTGAAATGCAAGAGACCTAGGTTCCATCCTGGGTCAGGAAGATCCCCTGGAGAAGGGAATGGCAACCCACTCCAATATCCTTGCCTGAAGGACAAGGATATTGCCTATGGACAGAAGAGCCTGGCAGGCTACAGTCCATGGGGTTGCAAAGGGTCAGACACAATTGAGAAACTAACATTCTCATTTTCAAAGGTCATTTTGAGGAGATAATTTATTTTTTACTAGTGAAGTCAGAAGGCAGCAGTTATACCTTTTCAGGAGTGCCCCTGGAGATGGTAAGAATTTAGATTTTCCTGCTGGTTCAGCTAAGTCTCTGCTAAGACAAGCCCAACATTCTGTGATTACTTAGTGCTGGTGGTAGAAGCATATAGAGAAATTAGGAAGAGAAGAGGAAGATGTAGGGAGGAATGCACCTCCCCCATGGAAGCAGAACTAGTAACTTCTCATTCTCTCCTTTATCTGTGTGTCTCATGACTTAGAAAAGTTGCTTTAGATTAGACTTCAGTTTCCAAAAAAATATTCTAAGTGTATTTAAAGGGATGACAAATGATAAGCCATGCCTTGGGCACTATTGCGCATTCACTCACATTCTCCAAAAATTCAAATGTAGAGGAGGCCCCAGTACCTCTGAATATGACCCCATTAGGAAATGGGTTTATTGTAGATATACTTAGGGATGGTAGGATGAGGCACACTGGAGTAGGGTGAGCCCCTAATCTAATACGACTGGTGTGCTTATAAAAAGGAGAAATTTGGACACAGATACTACCAGGAAGAACACATATAAAACATGAACATGGCCATCAACAAGCCTGGCCCAGACCCCACCCCTGAAGGTCTCAGAAAGAATGAACTCACCACTGCCTTGATTCTGGACTTCTAATGTCCATAACTACACAACAATACATTTTTGCTGTTTAACCCACCCAGTCTGTGGTACTTTGTTGTAGCAGCAAACTAGAATAGACACTCATATATTCTAAGCCTGTCCTTGGTGAACAGTCTATGCAGTCTCATAACTTTGGATTAACTAGAGCCTTATTCTCAAATGTCAGTGCTCAGTGTTCACTATGAGTCACCCAGGGAATCTTGCTGAAACTCAATGCTGAGGGAGGGGTCTGGGTGAGACCTGAGATTCTGCATTTCTTCCTGGAAAGTGAATATGAGAATCTTTGTGGGTGGATGTCTGGGCAAGCTCTCTAGAGATTCCAATCTCCAGTCAGGTTTGAGGACCACTGAACTGGGGCATGATAAACTGAAGGTTTATACTCCGTCATTAGGCTTCTGACTTAACAACAACAGAAATGTGGAACAATAGCGATGGTCCCAGTGTTAAACTTCTGGAAGAAAATGCTTTAAATGGTTTTTGAGGAGATAATTTATTTTTTACTAGTGAAGTCAGAAGGCAGCAGTTATACCTTTTCAGGAGTGCCCCTGGAGATGGTAAGAATTTAGATTTTCCTGCTGGTTCAGCTAAGTCTCTGCTAAGACAAGCCCAACATTCTGTGATTACTTAGTGCTGGTGGTAGAAGCATATAGAGAAATTAGGAAGAGAAGAGGAAGATGTAGGGAGGAATGCACCTCCCCCATGGAAGCAGAACTAGTAACTTCTCATTCTCTCCTTTATCTGTGTGTCTCATGACTTAGAAAAGTTGCTTTAGATTAGACTTCAGTTTCCAAAAAAATATTCTAAGTGTATTTAAAGGGATGACAAATGATAAGCCATGCCTTGGGCACTATTAGCATTCACTCACATTCTCCAAAAATTCAAATGTAGAGGAGGCCCCAGTACCTCTGAATATGACCCCATTAGGAAATGGGTTTATTGTAGATATACTTAGGGATGGTAGGATGAGGCACACTGGAGTAGGGTGAGCCCCTAATCTAATACGACTGGTGTGCTTATAAAAAGGAGAAATTTGGACACAGATACTACCAGGAAGAACACATATAAAACATGAACATGGCCATCAACAAGCCTGGCCCAGACCCCACCCCTGAAGGTCTCAGAAAGAATGAACTCACCACTGCCTTGATTCTGGACTTCTAATGTCCATAACTACACAACAATACATTTTTGCTGTTTAACCCACCCAGTCTGTGGTACTTTGTTGTAGCAGCAAACTAGAATAGACACTCATATATTCTAAGCCTGTCCTTGGTGAACAGTCTATGCAGTCTCATAACTTTGGATTAACTAGAGCCTTATTCTCAAATGTCAGTGCTCAGTGTTCACTATGAGTCACCCAGGGAATCTTGCTGAAACTCAATGCTGAGGGAGGGGTCTGGGTGAGACCTGAGATTCTGCATTTCTTCCTGGAAAGTGAATATGAGAATCTTTGTGGGTGGATGTCTGGGCAAGCTCTCTAGAGATTCCAATCTCCAGTCAGGTTTGAGGACCACTGAACTGGGGCATGATAAACTGAAGGTTTATACTCCGTCATTAGGCTTCTGACTTAACAACAACAGAAATGTGGAACAATAGCGATGGTCCCAGTGTTAAACTTCTGGAAGAAAATGCTTTAAATGGTAACTCTTCTTCCAATTTGATGTGTTAGTCTTAAAACAGCCCAATGTGATCAACAGCTCCTTTCTCATCATCAGAAGAAACCAGAAGACCTCTATTTAATAGGGCCTAAAACTAAATATAGCCCACCTACCCCAGTCCGTTTTCAGACTCCTCCTCTTCCCTGGGAAGCCTGCCTGTAATCCCTCATCCTCAGAACACACCTCTCTCTCCAGCTTGGTTTTCCCTTTAGTCCTCTGGTGTTTCTGTGGCCTCTACATCTTTGGCTCTGCCCAAGGACCTACTCCCTGCAGTGAGGGCCTTCCCAGCCCAAGTCCTGCCTCAGCTTAGCTCCAGAGAGCACAGCCCAAACACAGACCTGGGTCTCTAGCCCCAAGAGAGGGTCAGAACAAATATGCCCACCATCTAACCACCTATCCATCTACTTGCTTATCCCACCACCCATACATCTACTCATCCTTCTATCCATCTATCCATCCACGTACCCAGGCATCCAACAAAAACATCTACCATGTTAGGTATTTGGGTATAAAATGGCAGACACAACCACGACCACCCCTTCCTGCTCATCAAATCCAAAGCACAACAGTGTAACTGAATCACTTTGTTGTATCCCCCAAACTAACACAACATTGTAGGACTTCCCTGGTGGCGCAGTGGATAGGAGTCCACCTGCCAATGCAGGGGACACAGGTTGGATCCCTGGTCTGGGCAGATTCCACACACCTCAGAGCAACTAACCCCATATGCCATAGCTACTGAGCCACACTCTAGAGCCCACAACCCCTACCTACTGAAGCCCATGTGCCTAGAGCCTGTGCTCCGCAACAAGAAAAAGCCACCGCAATGCATTGCAATGAAGAATAGCCCCATCTGCCACAACTAGAGAAAGCCCACACAAAGCAACTAAGACCCAGTGCAGACAAAAATAAATTAAAAAAAAAAAAAAAACTCTACAACACTGTAAATCAACTACAGTCCAATATCAAATAAAAAGTTTTTAAGTATATCATTAAGAACTATTGTTGAATATCACATACAAGATGAGGATTATGAAGGAAGAAAGCAAGTGGCTCTGGGAGTAGACATAAGAATTTGACTCCTCCCTGAGATAGCAGTGAAGGCTTCCAGAGAAGAGGAATTTTAAGCTGAGACACGAAGCACACTTAGAAGCTGTGCATCAGTTGCTGTGACAAGGATAAAGACCATGAGGGAAGAAAAGATGTTGTATCAGGAAAGCACATGCTAATTTTTGAGAAAGTTCAGTATGACCAGAACAGACAGTGTAGAGGCAGAGAGCAAGAAGCAGGTTTCTGCTGACACTGGCAGAAGCCTAGAGGGCACACCCCACAGCTGGGGCTTTACCTCAAATATCCAGAATGTCCTAGCTCCCTTACTCCTCAACTTCCTCAGGATTTCACTTTCCTTGGCTATATTCAACGAGTGCTTTCTGTGCACCCCACTAAGTTACACTCAGTACTACACTAGAGGCTGTGGGGCCAGGGAAGTAAGGCAAGAGCAAAGAGAGGTCTGCAGTTGGTCTTTGAGTGTGTCCACATGGGAAATACTATGGGACGCTGGCAGAAAAGGAGAGATTTGGCATAAATCAATACTCATGCATTCATTCATCCCTATGCTTGATTTAGATTATGTTAACATAATACATATAAATAAAAAGCGCTTAGCTGTAAAAAGCATCACTAAACTGAAGCCAGACATTATGCTGAGTCTGGGGCTCTGACGTGGGGAGAAACAACGGCCCTGCCTTGAGGGCTGAGCAGGCCGTCCTTGTCCCTTTGCTCCTGGTCTCTACTCTTCAACTCTTGAGTGATTAGTTTTGCCAGAGTTTAAGGAAAAAAAAAAAAAGAAAGCAGATGACAGCTCCTGAAGAAAAGGAAATAATGGTATATGAAGGAATGTTTAGCATCCAGGACCTTCCATCAGAGATGAAGGGACTGCTAGGGCTAAATTACACTGGAGGCCTAAATTTTCTTTTATTTATTCTGTTCCTGCCAGGCCCTATGTAGTAAAAAAAAGAAAAAAGAAAAAAGAAAAAAATTATTTCTTCTTCCTTAAAATGCTAGTGTGTAAACTTAGGCAGCTCTACAAGGGTGCCACTGCAGGGCTGAGAGGGGTTTAAGGCAACGCAATCTGCCTGAGCGGCACGAAGCGAGAGGCAGGTTCCTGAACTCCATTCCCGGCGAGGCGTTTTCCTTACTGGGATGACTCAGGCCCACAGAGATCCACAGGAGGGGGGACTCACTTAGGACAATTACACTGAATCATGTGCCTTCCCCGAACAATTTACTCCATGGGGAAGCACCCTACTTGGGCCTGCCATCCTTCACAGAAGCCTTATTTTATTTTCTTTGCCTCAGTGGGAGAGGAAATGGATGTTATCACTATTGGACCTAGAAAGAATAATATATGCTAGATGTGTGCATTTTCTAAACATCTTTTTAAGCCCGCTAAGGGATTTTTTTCTCTCAAAAGTCAGAAGACTGCCTGGAATGTGTACAGTGCCATGCTGCTGCCAAAAAGAAATAAACAAACTGGGATGAAGTCATCCAAGGAGAACTAAGTGGGGACTAAGGCTTTTCCTAGGGGTGGATGTAGGAGAGAGAGGGGGCGGGCAGAGATGGCTAAGCGCTACCTCCAAGATGAAGCCTTTGATATATAACCAATCGCTGTATATCTTGTGACCAAAATTAATTGCTGTACATGCAACATTCATTTAATTTGCCTAATTACAATGTGTTCACACCCGCACCATGGGGCTTTGTTACAAATGACTGCCCAGCCCCGTCCACTGTGGGGAGGGTGGAAAGGCATTCTGCAGTGGTTTGGGGGGAGAAATTTGCATATAACATCTCCCCCACCAAATTATTAATTGGCTCCTGGGGAGGCACTGGTTACCGAGGTTCCGCTTAATTACTGTTCATGTCAAGGTTAAACATCTGCCCGCGGTAAGCACCGGTACCTGCTAGCCTGTCTGCAAGGGCTGCTGTCAGCAGCGTCGTGTTTACATTCACAGCTAGGTAGCTCATGTCAACACGTCCTTTCCATGAAAACAACAGCGAGTGTGGCGGTGACACTGTTTAGCTGATCGCTGAAGGCTATGTGGGTAGAATGTAAACAAGGCAAGGAGTTGCCTCCTGTTCCAGGCGGTGCAGCGCACGCTTCGGTGGAGTTGGGGGGAACCCTGTGAATCCCGTTACCTCCCCAGGTTACAATGCTGCTGCCCGATGTTGAAAAATACTCCTAACTCCTCGCCTGGCATCTCCTGAGCGTCGTGAAGCATTCTGGATTTCTTGGAAATGAAACGATGCCTTCTTCCAGCCCCACCATCCCACCAGATTGAAAGATTCTGTTTGGGAACATTAAGCTAAAATGTGTTTTGTTACTTTGTACAACAAATTGGTTGCCCAGCCTTCAATTCAAAGGCCCTAACCTCATTTAAAGACCAATCTTCCAGGGGCAGGAGTAATCCCTGTTACACTGCCTGCAAAAGTGCTCTGAGAATTTGGATATTGGTGCTTTTGATGTAACTTTCAGGCCAACTTCAGCTCTTTCTCTGTCCCTTGGGACGTCATATGCAACTTGCCTGGATGGGAAAGACAGGCCTGTAGGCTAAGGAGCAAACCCACTTTTTGGCCTTCTCCACTTCTCTCCAGGGCTAAGTGATACACATTGCACGCACTAAGCTATCTTTGCAACTGAAAAAACCCCATTTCATTTTTCATAGCCCAGATTCCATGTAGCTTGCTGGGAAGATGACAATTTTAATAGCAAGAAGAGGAAAAAAGACATTAACCTAAAAGAACAGTTTCAAAATAAATCAGAAGTGATCTAGAACAAGGGTCAGCAAAATATAGCACACAGACCAAATCTAGCCCACTACCCGTTTTTGTAAATAAGCGTGCTGTCTGCTATGGGCTGAATTATATTTCTCCATTCTCATGCCCTCTCCCCAAAGTATATGTTTAAGTCCTAATCTCCTGGGACTGTAGTGGAGATAGGACTTCGGAAAAGTTCCTAATCGCCCTCCACAGGGACTGTAGGGCTGCTGTCAGCAGCGTCGTGTTTACATTCACAGCTAGGTAGCTCATGTCAACACGTCCTTTCCATGAAAACAACAGCGAGTGTGGCGGTGACACTGTTTAGCTGATCGCTGAAGGCTATGTGGGTAGAATGTAAACAAGGCAAGGAGTTGCCTCCTGTTCCAGGCGGTGCAGCGCACGCTTCGGTGGAGTTGGGGGGAACCCTGTGAATCCCGTTACCTCCCCAGGTTACAATGCTGCTGCCCGATGTTGAAAAATACTCCTAACTCCTCGCCTGGCATCTCCTGAGCGTCGTGAAGCATTCTGGATTTCTTGGAAATGAAACGATGCCTTCTTCCAGCCCCACCATCCCACCAGATTGAAAGATTCTGTTTGGGAACATTAAGCTAAAATGTGTTTTGTTACTTTGTACAACAAATTGGTTGCCCAGCCTTCAATTCAAAGGCCCTAACCTCATTTAAAGACCAATCTTCCAGGGGCAGGAGTAATCCCTGTTACACTGCCTGCAAAAGTGCTCTGAGAATTTGGATATTGGTGCTTTTGATGTAACTTTCAGGCCAACTTCAGCTCTTTCTCTGTCCCTTGGGACGTCATATGCAACTTGCCTGGATGGGAAAGACAGGCCTGTAGGCTAAGGAGCAAACCCACTTTTTGGCCTTCTCCACTTCTCTCCAGGGCTAAGTGATACACATTGCACGCACTAAGCTATCTTTGCAACTGAAAAACCACATTTCATTTTTCATAGCCCAGATTCCATGTAGCTTGCTGGGAAGATGACAATTTTAATAGCAAGAAGAGGAAAAAAGACATTAACCTAAAAGAACAGTTTCAAAATAAATCAGAAGTGATCTAGAACAAGGGTCAGCAAAATATAGCACACAGACCAAATCTAGCCCACTACCCGTTTTTGTAAATAAGCGTGCTGTCTGCTATGGGCTGAATTATATTTCTCCATTCTCATGCCCTCTCCCCAAAGTATATGTTTAAGTCCTAATCTCCCCTGGGACTGTAGTGGAGATAGGACTTTACGAGGTAATTGAGGTTAAACAATATCCCTAAGGGTAGCGTCCTAGTCTGATAGGATTGGTGGATTTATAAAAAGAGGAAGAAAAAGATTTAGCTCCAGGAACAGAGAGGAAGGTCATGTGAGGGCAAGTCAGGAAGGTAGCTTACACTAGGATCTGATCATGCCATCACCTTGATTTCAGATTGTTGTTTAGTCACTCAATTATGTTCAACTCTTCTGTGACTTCACCGACTATAGCCTGTCAGGCTCCTCTATCCACAGGATTTCCCAGGCAAAAATACTGAAGTGGGTTGTCATTTCCTTCTCCAGGGATCTTCCCTACTCAGCAACTGATCCCGCATTTCCTGCCTTAGCAGGAAAATTCTTTACCATGGAGCCACCAAGGAAGCCCTATCTCAGATTACCAGCCTCCAAATCAGTGAGAAAATTAACACCTGTTGTTTAAGCCTCCCAGTCTCTGGTATTTTTGCTATGGCAGCCTGAGTAGACTCTGACCCTGCATATGGCTGTTTTGGGGCTATGGCAGAACTGAGTGGTTGGCCAGAAACGGTATGATGTCCAAAATTCCCTAAATTTTACTGTATGGTGCTATAAGAAGAAGGTTCCCAACCCTGAAATAGCCTGACCACCTTCCCAAACTGTATTTAGAGACTAACACTATTACATAAGGTAAGAGGAGAAAAAACCCTCAAGATATATCAGAAGCAGGCAGTTAAACAGGTCAATATAGACAGTACTTAATATAAATAATTAGGTTAGAAAAAATAAAAGTTCATACACAAAACTTTATACACAAAACTCAATTACTGATACAGGTGAACTGCAAGAAGGGAAGGCGCACAACGAATGTGAAGTTACGGGCAGAATTTTGTACTGATGGCTAATTTTTAATAACTATTTTCTAAAATCCAGTAGAGTTACAAACTGAAGTATCTACTGCAGACAGAGACATAGCATGTGGGCACCTGACTGGGAAGAACAGCATATCCTCTGAGAAAGTGTGCAGACGTAGACCAGGGCTAGCTGATGGTCAGTCATGATTCCATAAAAAAAAGAAAAAAACTGTTTCTTGCATGAAATCTCCCAATTTAAAAAATAAAAAAACAACCAGTCTTACAGAGCAATGTGAGTAAAATCTTTGACCAATGTGCCACTAGTTTATAATCTTTTCATTATAATACATATAATAAAAAACAATTTTTAAAAAAGAATAAAGAGCAAGAGGAGAGAAAGAAAATATTTCCCTTGCTGACTTCCTTAATAATCATTGAGGGCATACCTTACCTTCCAGAGATGCTTGAGTTTCAGACAGATTATGTTGCAATATTTTCCCTGTACTTCCAAATTTAGCCAATGCATTAACCACTGGGGTGTCACACAAGCCCAAATTAGGCCTTTATTTGAAGTGTATACAATGTAGCACGATACATGAAATGTTAACTGACGGGCTTTAATTGCACTTAAGTGCTTTCAGTGGACAAACAGTATATATATGCACATTTTTTAAAAAGTGAGAGCAAATAAGGTAGCAAGATCATGTTCTCAGGAATCTTTAGTTCCCAACATCAATATGCCTGCAGAAAATCTCAAGTGATACAAAATGAGGGCATCCCCTTAAGGTCTGGTTGGAGCAAGAGCTTTTTTGTTCAAGAGAAATTGTCACTGTCTCTGGCACAAATTCTTTAATGTGTTGGCATGCTTTAAAATTACCATTTTTCAAGAGAAATAATGAGTAGAAAGTAGAAACATCTTGTCTAAACCTAAAATGATAATGAAAGATTAACCAGAGGATCCTAGGCTTTGTGAGGACTTGAGGTTCTACCCTTTGTGGCCATTTTATTTCTTTAGAAGCTCAAGTTATAGATGGTATCTGAATAGGTGCCATATACATCAGAAACCCTCTCCTCAGAGGGATCAGGACCGGTATTGGTTACTTAATCAAAATAAAAGTCAGCTAAAGTGGGGAGATCTTTTTAAAAAAGATTCATACATAGCTTAAACACTTTAGTTTTAGTGTAAAATTATGAATGAACATTAACTTACCAATTCAGTTTTTCTGATGGAGGGCCAAAACCTTGTCTTTAAAATGGGTCTTCTGATGGTCAGTCAGATTCCATAAAAAAAAAAACTGTTTCTTGCATGAAATCTCCCAATTTAAAAAATAAAAAAACAACCAGTCTTACAGAGCAATGTGAGTAAAATCTTTGACCAATGTGCCACTAGTTTATAATCTTTTCATTATAATACATATAATAAAAAACAATTTTTAAAAAAGAATAAAGAGCAAGAGGAGAGAAAGAAAATTTTTCCCCTTGCTGACTTCCTTAATAATCATTGAGGGCATACCTTACCTTCCAGAGATGCTTGAGTTTCAGACAGATTATGTTGCAATATTTTCCCTGTACTTCCAAATTTAGCCAATGCATTAACCACTGGGGTGTCACACAAGCCCAAATTAGGCCTTTATTTGAAGTGTATACAATGTAGCACGATACATGAAATGTTAACTGACGGGCTTTAATTGCACTTAAGTGCTTTCAGTGGACAAACAGTATATATATGCACATTTTTTAAAAAGTGAGAGCAAATAAGGTAGCAAGATCATGTTCTCAGGAATCTTTAGTTCCCAACATCAATATGCCTGCAGAAAATCTCAAGTGATACAAAATGAGGGCATCCCCTTAAGGTCTGGTTGGAGCAAGAGCTTTTTTGTTCAAGAGAAATTGTCACTGTCTCTGGCACAAATTCTTTAATGTGTTGGCATGCTTTAAAATTACCATTTTTCAAGAGAAATAATGAGTAGAAAGTAGAAACATCTTGTCTAAACCTAAAATGATAATGAAAGATTAACCAGAGGATCCTAGGCTTTGTGAGGACTTGAGGTTCTACCCTTTGTGGCCATTTTATTTCTTTAGAAGCTCAAGTTATAGATGGTATCTGAATAGGTGCCATATACATCAGAAACCCTCTCCTCAGAGGGATCAGGACCGGTATTGGTTACTTAATCAAAATAAAAGTCAGCTAAAGTGGGGAGATCTTTTTAAAAAAGATTCATACATAGCTTAAACACTTTAGTTTTAGTGTAAAATTATGAATGAACATTAACTTACCAATTCAGTTTTTCTGATGGAGGGCCAAAACCTTGTCTTTTAAAATGGGTCTTCTGATTAGAATTCTCAGTATCCTTCTTGCACTTAACCATAGGCACGATCTTTCATGCAGTTTCCAGCCTGCTTTCTGCAAAGGGGAATGAAGCATTAATACACAGGAATAACCACTGAATACTTGAGCACCTCCAGGCTATGACTATTTCCCCTACTCTATCATACTTGTCTTATCACTAACTGCCAGCAATTTTTAAAAGAATGAATTTATGTTTTCTCAAAGTTTCAGCTTTCATTGCTCTATGTAATATTTAACTAAATTATACAATTAAAATATAAACTACAACTGGGATATATACATTTGGGAACAAATACAGCTAACTCTTGGTAGGTATTCAACTCAACTGGTAGGAGAAGATGAGGGAAGTTATACCTGAAAGAAACCTACTGCAGGCAGACCTCAGAGATATTGTGGGTTCAGTTCCAGGCCACCCCAAGAAAGCAAATATGGCAACAGAGTGAGTCAAATGAATGTTTTGGTTTCCCAGTGCATATAAAAGTTATATTTACACTGTACTATGGTCTATTGAGTGTTCAACATCAGTATGTCTTTTTTAAAATGTACATACCTCAGTTTAAAAATACTTTATTGCTAAAAAGTGCTGACTATCACCTGAGCCTTAGGCAAGGTATAGTAGTTTTTGCGGTAGTAACCAAAGATTACTGATCACAGATCACCATGACAAACATAATAATGAAAAAGTGTGAAATACTGTGAGAAATACCAAAATCTGACACAGATATGAAGTGAACAAACGCTGCTGGAAAAATGGCACCAACAGACTTGCTCAGACTTGCTCGATGGTGCAGTGCTGTTACAAACCTTTAATTTGCAAAACAAAACAAAACAAAGCCAGTAACAAAGGACTATCTGTAAAGAGCGGTAAACGAAGCACAATAAAACAAGGTGCGCTTGTACCTGGGAGTGTTCAGTGAGATCAATACTCATGATTTACAAAAGAAAATAGAGTTCTGCTTAATTCCATAGATTGTTGAAAGGGAGGTGCTCACAGAAGAAAATGGTATACAAAGGGAGGAAAGCCCCTTTCCAGCAGATGATGGCTGAGATGGTTATACATGAGAATTAGAATGATTCCTGGTCACACACACCGTGCACACTCCATAAATAAATGGGCACCTCTCCTTTGGGTCCTACGTCAGCTAGTCACCGCACCTCCAGCAGTGGGGAAGGCACAGACTCTTCAGACTCAACCTGCTCCCAACGGCGTGTCTTATCCCCTCCCAAACCTGCTCCTCCTGTTTGACACCATTATGAAACCCGGATCTCCGCCAGCTAGACGGAGTCATCCTAGAGTCGGCTGGCTCTCTTCCGCATCCCTTAGACTCAACTGGACATTTAGCTTGTTCATTTTGCCTTTTATGTTTCTAATTTTGTCTTCTCCCCAGTCTTCTCCCTGCTCTAATCCTAAAAGAAATCAACCCTGAGTACTCATTGGAAGGACTGATGCTAAAGCTCCAAAAGACCCTGATGCCCCCTCATCTGGCCTGTAGACTTATTCAACATCTCCCTCCTCTCTCACTTCTGTCCTCCACACACCTGCCAGGTGTTTTTTTCAAACTGCATTTCTGATGATCTCACTCCCCTGAAGAAATCCTCCAATGGCTGGCCACTGCCATCATGATAACACTGAAATTCTTCAGCCTGGCCTTCACAGACCAGCCTTTCTGCCAGCATTTTCACTGACACGCCTGAACACACACACATGCTTTATTCCAACCAGACTGAACCAATCCTCAGACACATCGGGTTATTTAACATGTTCACTTGTTTCACCACCTCTGTCCATAACTCCCTTCCTCACCACATCCCCAGGCTCCCTGTGATCATCCATTAGGACTCAGCTCATGGGTCATTTCATTCCATGTGATGGTTACCTGAGCAATCCCCAGCTGTGAGCCTCTTCTGTACCCCTTAAAATGCTATTAAATATTGAATCCAGTTATGACTGCTGACTTTCTTATTTGTCTGTTAGATTGATGATTCTCAAAGACATAGAACATATTTTGTTATCCTCTCCATCTGTCATACGAATACAAAGGCTGAAACATATTGAACTCAATAGCAATTTGTTACATGAATGAATGGAGGAAAACTCATCAAAAGAGATCACACTATTCCTTACTCACTGGAGGACTATTTAGTAGTGAAATGATTCACAAAAGAGCAACATTATTAAAGAGCAATCAATTTTAACGTATCAATGATGCTAATGTTTCTCAAAAGGCACAGAAGCAGCATAGCTCCAGGGGATTTTACCTACGTGTTAAGCAAGAGCACCTATATTACTACCATATAATGACAAAATAATGTTGTGGTTTTATTATGGGGAACTTGAGGTTTAGGCTTAATATATGTATATATAAACATATGTAGTAGAGCTATTATCAGATGAAGATATTATCAAATGGTAGCTATCATATAGTAAGTAGTACCTCTTTTAAATTAGTAAAAGATTATACACAGATACATGTGGAGTACACAAAAACAATTGTGTAGTTTTTATTATATATAATTATATATATTCTATATGTGTATAGAACAAGTTCATATACACACAGAAAATTATATATAACTTACATAGCTGCATATTTTATACGTACTTCTGTGTGGATATATATACACACATATACATATGCAATTATTACTGTGATTGTTACTTTAAAGCCATCATTGTAAGACTAAATAACCCTGAGACATATACAGTATGTATGAAAACATTGGTTCATCTTGCAGACAGTTTGATGAAATGATGGAATTTATATGAGAGAATCTTCGCTTCACACCTGGCCTTCACAGACCAGCCTTTCTGCAAATTTACACATCACAAAATGCTTTATTCCAACCAGACTGAACCAATCCTCAGACACATCGGGTTATTTAACATGTTCACTTGTTTCACCACCTCTGTCCATAACTCCCTTCCTCACCACATCCCCAGGCTCCCTGTGATCATCCATTAGGACTCAGCTCATGGGTCATTTCATTCCATGTGATGGTTACCTGAGCAATCCCCAGCTGTGAGCCTCTTCTGTACCCCTTAAAATGCTATTAAATATTGAATCCAGTTATGACTGCTGACTTTCTTATTTGTCTGTTAGATTGATGATTCTCAAAGACATAGAACATATTTTGTTATCCTCTCCATCTGTCATACGAATACAAAGGCTGAAACATATTGAACTCAATAGCAATTTGTTACATGAATGAATGGAGGAAAACTCATCAAAAGAGATCACACTATTCCTTACTCACTGGAGGACTATTTAGTAGTGAAATGATTCACAAAAGAGCAACATTATTAAAGAGCAATCAATTTTAACGTATCAATGATGCTAATGTTTCTCAAAAGGCACAGAAGCAGCATAGCTCCAGGGGATTTTACCTACGTGTTAAGCAAGAGCACCTATATTACTACCATATAATGACAAAATAATGTTGTGGTTTTATTATGGGGAACTTGAGGTTTAGGCTTAATATATGTATATATAAACATATGTAGTAGAGCTATTATCAGATGAAGATATTATCAAATGGTAGCTATCATATAGTAAGTAGTACCTCTTTTAAATTAGTAAAAAAGATTATACACAGATACATGTGGAGTACACAAAAACAATTGTGTAGTTTTTATTATATATAATTATATATATTCTGTATGTGTATAGAACAAGTTCATATACACACAGAAAATTATATATAACTTACATAGCTGCATATTTTATACGTACTTCTGTGTGGATATATATACACACATATACATATGCAATTATTACTGTGATTGTTACTTTAAAGCCATCATTGTAAGACTAAATAACCCTGAGACATATACAGTATGTATGAAAAACATTGGTTCATCTTGCAGACAGTTTGATGAAATGATGGAATTTATATGAGAGAATTCTGTAAGTAATCACATAGCTAATAATTTCAATGCAAACTGTAATGGTGAGAATGATTTAAGAAATGGAACAAAAGTGCTACTGTGTCGCTAGCTATTTATAAACAGCTGTCATCTAGCTATTTCTAAATTTTAATGTGCACAGGAATAAAATGAAGATCTTGTTAAAATGCAGATTCTGATCCAGCATGCCTGGGATGGAGCCTGAGATTCTGCATTTTAACAACCCAACAGGCGATGCCAGTGCAGTTAGACCACAGACCACACTTTAGACGGAACAGTGTACTCCAGTCACGACTAATCACAAGGATTCCCAAGATATTTTGTAAGGAGTGCAATCCTGGAGGGTGTGGAGACAAGGAAACCCTCCTACGTTATAGGTGGAAACGTAAATTGGTGGCATCACTATGGAAAATACGGAGCTTCCTCAAAAAATGAAAAATAGGACTTTCCTGGTGGTACAGTGGAATAAGAACCAGCCTGCCAATGCAGGGGACACGGGTTTGATCCCTGGTCTGGGAAGATCCCACATGGCGGAGAGCAATTAAGCCAGTGAGCCACAACTATTGATGCCCATTTGCTTCAGAGGCCATGCTCTACAAAAACAAAGGCCACCATGATGAGAAGCCCATGGACCACAACTAGAGAGTAACCCCTGCTTGCCTCAACTAGAAGAATCCCGCTTATAGCAGCAAAGACGCAGCACAGCCAAAAGTAAATAAATAAACAAATTAAAAATAGAGTCATTATATGATCGAGCAATCCCATTCTTGGGCATACATCAGGACAGAATATCATTCAGAAAGCTGCAAGTACTCCTATGTTCACAGCAGCACTATTTACAATAGTCAGTACTTGGAAACAAACTAAATATTCACTGACAGATGAACAGATAAAGAAGATGTGGTTACATATACACAATGGAATACTATTCAGGCATAAAAAAGAATGAAATAATGCCATTTGTAGTCCCATGGATATTAAGAATCATATTAAGTGAAGTAAGTCAGAAAGAGAAGACAGATAACATATGATATGACCTATCTGTAGAACCTAAAATATGACCCAAATGAACTTATCTATGAAATACACTCACAGCCATAGAGAACAGATTTATGGTTGCCAAGGCAGGAGGTAGGGAAGGGATGGATTGGGAGTTTGGGATTAGCAAATGCAAACTATTCAATATTACATATAAAATGGATAAAACTACAGTAATAATCATGTATTAGTAATCATGTGATAACCCTAACAGAAAAAAGTATGAAAAATGTACATATAAATATACATATAACTGAATCACTTTGTTCTACAGCAGAAATTAACACAACATTGTAAGTCAGCTATACCTCAAGAACATAAATTTAAAATCAGTCACGACTAATCACAAGGATTCCCAAGATATTTTGTAAGGAGTGCAATCCTGGAGGTGTGGAGACAAGGAAACCCTCCTCGTTATAGGTGGAAACGTAAATTGGTGGCATCACTATGGAAAATACGGAGCTTCCTCAAAAAATGAAAAATAGGACTTTCCTGGTGGTACAGTGGAATAAGAACCAGCCTGCCAATGCAGGGGACACGGGTTTGATCCCTGGTCTGGGAAGATCCCACATGGCGGAGAGCAATTAAGCCAGTGAGCCACAACTATTGATGCCCATTTGCTTCAGAGGCCATGCTCTACAAAAACAAAGGCCACCATGATGAGAAGCCCATGGACCACAACTAGAGAGTAACCCCTGCTTGCCTCAACTAGAAGAATCCCGCTTATAGCAGCAAAGACGCAGCACAGCCAAAAGTAAATAAATAAACAAATTAAAAATAGAGTCATTATATGATCGAGCAATCCCATTCTTGGGCATACATCAGGACAGAATATCATTCAGAAAGCTGCAAGTACTCCTATGTTCACAGCAGCACTATTTACAATAGTCAGTACTTGGAAACAAACTAAATATTCACTGACAGATGAACAGATAAAGAAGATGTGGTTACATATACACAATGGAATACTATTCAGGCATAAAAAAGAATGAAATAATGCCATTTGTAGTCCCATGGATATTAAGAATCATATTAAGTGAAGTAAGTCAGAAAGAGAAGACAGATAACATATGATATGACCTATCTGTAGAACCTAAAATATGACCCAAATGAACTTATCTATGAAATACACTCACAGCCATAGAGAACAGATTTATGGTTGCCAAGGCAGGAGGTAGGGAAGGGATGGATTGGGAGTTTGGGATTAGCAAATGCAAACTATTCAATATTACATATAAAATGGATAAAACTACAGTAATAATCATGTATTAGTAATCATGTGATAACCCTAACAGAAAAAAGTATGAAAAATGTACATATAAATATACATATAACTGAATCACTTTGTTCTACAGCAGAAATTAACACAACATTGTAAGTCAGCTATACCTCAAGAACATAAATTTAAAAATTCCAAACACATTAAAAACAGATTTATGTTTTGAAAAAAAGAAGACATGGATTCCTGAACTCTCACCAATTATAAGCACACACATGTACATGTTCATGGAACAGAACTCTGAGGGGAGGGGGCTGGGAACGTTACTAATACACAATATGTAAATATGTACTCAATACATGTTCTATGGAAACTCAGTGATATTCACTATAAATCCCTGAATTTCTGAGAAATGTACTCGGGCTTCTTAAAAACTTCAGACATATGAATAAAATATCCAAATGAAAGTCCTTGGACAATTCCTGTTTTTCATATTTGAGTT
Source organism: Tragulus kanchil (assembly GCA_022376925.1). Taxonomy (NCBI): domain Eukaryota; kingdom Metazoa; phylum Chordata; class Mammalia; order Artiodactyla; family Tragulidae; genus Tragulus; species Tragulus kanchil. Next base: position 105,548,799 of record JAIOJX010000030.1, on the reverse strand, counting down.
TTATGCATTTTTGTTAGCAAAATTTGATGAGATTATTTGATGAAATAGAGCAGTTCTTCAAATGTTTAAGATTTCTAGATAAATTCCTGGCTAACATTCTTTCTATCTCAGAAATATTCAAAATGTTCTTTTTTTGTCCCAAACATTTAGCTTGGACATGAAAATGAGATCTAATATAGTATGATTATTCTGGTTTTAAAAGAAATTCCCTCTTTTTTCAACACTGTACCCAATCAGTTGGATTGATTCTTCTACCAACGATGATGATAATGATGGTGATGAAAAGAACAAATGCTTGAGGAGCACTTCCTAGGGGCCAGTCACCTTCTAAGTGCTTTATATCAATGGATTCTTTGTATAAATTGATGTCAGTACTATCCTCATTTTATAGATGAGGAAACTTAGACATGAAGTCCTCTGCCTAAAATCACACAAGTCTTTAACACTGGAGACAGAATTTCATTTCAGACCAACTGACCCTGCAGTCAGAGGTCTTAACACAATGTAAGTCCTATGTAGAACCTAAAATATGACCCAAATGAACTTATCTATGAAATACACTCACAGCCATAGAGAACAGATTTATGGTTGCCAAGGCAGGAGGTAGGGAAGGGATGGATTGGGAGTTTGGGATTAGCAAATGCAAACTATTCAATATTACATATAAAATGGATAAAACTACAGTAATAATCATGTATTAGTAATCATGTGATAACCCTAACAGAAAAAAGTATGAAAAATGTACATATAAATATACATATAACTGAATCACTTTGTTCTACAGCAGAAATTAACACAACATTGTAAGTCAGCTATACCTCAAGAACATAAATTTAAAAATTCCAAACACATTAAAAACAGATTTATGTTTTGAAAAAAAGAAGACATGGATTCCTGAACTCTCACCAATTATAAGCACACACATGTACATGTTCATGGAACAGAACTCTGAGGGGAGGGGGCTGGGAACGTTACTAATACACAATATGTAAATATGTACTCAATACATGTTCTATGGAAACTCAGTGATATTCACTATAAATCCCTGAATTTCTGAGAAATGTACTCGGGCTTCTTAAAAACTTCAGACATATGAATAAAATATCCAAATGAAAGTCCTTGGACAATTCCTGTTTTTCATATTTGAGTTTTATGCATTTTTGTTAGCAAAATTTGATGAGATTATTTGATGAAATAGAGCAGTTCTTCAAATGTTTAAGATTTCTAGATAAATTCCTGGCTAACATTCTTTCTATCTCAGAAATATTCAAAATGTTCTTTTTTTGTCCCAAACATTTAGCTTGGACATGAAAATGAGATCTAATATAGTATGATTATTCTGGTTTTAAAAGAAATTCCCTCTTTTTTCAACACTGTACCCAATCAGTTGGATTGATTCTTCTACCAACGATGATGATAATGATGGTGATGAAAAGAACAAATGCTTGAGGAGCACTTCCTAGGGGCCAGTCACCTTCTAAGTGCTTTATATCAATGGATTCTTTGTATAAATTGATGTCAGTACTATCCTCATTTTATAGATGAGGAAACTTAGACATGAAGTCCTCTGCCTAAAATCACACAAGTCTTTAACACTGGAGACAGAATTTCATTTCAGACCAACTGACCCTGCAGTCAGAGGTCTTAACCATTACAATTTATTGTTATCATCTGTACTTGAGGCTAAGATTTCTAGTGTCTAAACTCTCTACTGCATTCTCAAGTGTCTACTGATATTCTAGCCCTTATTACCTTCCCTACTGTGCTCATAAACATGAAATTGACCAGGACAATTGTTTTCAATTGTGTATACGCGCATTGCGTGACTCCAGGAGACATCATTCATATGAGCTGTCCTAACAGATCTGTGGAGTTACTACAATTTTCTGGAAGACAACAGTAAAGCGTCTTGAGGTGTATTTCGCATAATATTCACAGTTAGCAATGGGGACTGAATTTTGCTATCTCTGATGATATGGCTGTGGTACCCTGGGAAACATGGCTAGAATACTTTATAGCTACTCCAGTCAAGCGAAATGGAGTTTATTTCTCCATCTCTTCAATCTGGACCACCCTGGGACTTGGTTTAACCAATAGAATGTGGTAGAAGTGATGTCCAAGTTCAGGAATGTAGGTTTCTGCCTGCACCCTTTTGGAGCCCATCTTTAAAATGCTTCAGTCTAACCTTTATGGAGAAGAACTGAGATGTCCCAGTCGACACTTCCAGCCAGGAGACTGGAGAGAATGGCCCTCCATCCTGTCAAAGCCAGCTTCAAGTGCCCCACCAGCTGAATGCAGCCGAATGAACGATCTCAGATGGATGCGCCTATAGAATAATTTCCCACCCAAACTACAGAATCATGGGAATTAATCAACTATGGTTTCAAGCTACTAAATTTTGGGGTCGGTTGTTAGGCAGCAATACATACATTATATGATCCTTTAAAGGGAAATAAAATTTAAGGCTATATTACTATCTTTCTTAACTAATGCTATTTGGAAAATTGTTCAGTGTAATAGAGGCTTTTTGAGGCAATAAATAATTTTGTATAAAAACTGACCAAATTGGAGATTTAGAGGGACACATTTACTCTTAGTGATTTTCAAAACCATGCATTTTAATAACCAGTGATAGAAAGAACACCATTAACTAAGTATATTGCTACAAATTCTGAGTTGTTATCATTGATTTTATAACTAAGATTTGCAGGCAGTAGGTAGAAAAATTACTTTTTACAGTAAATATGACAGTGTGCTAAAAATAACATAAATCCTGTCTTTTAGAAAAGATAATACACTATCAGAAATACAAATCTCCACTTAAGAAGGAATTTAATTTCTAATTAAAGGAAGACTATGAAGCAATCTCCATGGATCTAAAGTCATTTTTTTTTTTCCAATTACTGTGTTATAAATTCCTTCTCTGTACTGGTGAGGAAACCTGTCAAATTGTTTTACCACGGAGCTTGTCTCCACCCACCTAAATTATAGATCTTTATATTTTTATTGCTGTCCAAAGTCTAAAATATGTTTCAGATAATTGTGGAAAATCATAAAACCTGCCTAGGGTATTTCGCATAATATTCACAGTTAGCAATGGGGACTAGCTACTGATGATATGGCTGTGGTACCCTGGGAAACATGGCTAGAATACTTTATAGCTACTCCAGTCAAGCGAAATGGAGTTTATTTCTCCATCTCTTCAATCTGGACCACCCTGGGACTTGGTTTAACCAATAGAATGTGGTAGAAGTGATGTCCAAGTTCAGGAATGTAGGTTTCTGCCTGCACCCTTTTGGAGCCCATCTTTAAAATGCTTCAGTCTAACCTTTATGGAGAAGAACTGAGATGTCCCAGTCGACACTTCCAGCCAGGAGACTGGAGAGAATGGCCCTCCATCCTGTCAAAGCCAGCTTCAAGTGCCCCACCAGCTGAATGCAGCCGAATGAACGATCTCAGATGGATGCGCCTATAGAATAATTTCCCACCCAAACTACAGAATCATGGGAATTAATCAACTATGGTTTCAAGCTACTAAATTTTGGGGTCGGTTGTTAGGCAGCAATACATACATTATATGATCCTTTAAAGGGGAAATAAAATTTAAGGCTATATTACTATCTTTCTTAACTAATGCTATTTGGAAAATTGTTCAGTGTAATAGAGGCTTTTTGAGGCAATAAATAATTTTGTATAAAAACTGACCAAATTGGAGATTTAGAGGGACACATTTACTCTTAGTGATTTTCAAAACCATGCATTTTAATAACCAGTGATAGAAAGAACACCATTAACTAAGTATATTGCTACAAATTCTGAGTTGTTATCATTGATTTTATAACTAAGATTTGCAGGCAGTAGGTAGAAAAATTACTTTTTACAGTAAATATGACAGTGTGCTAAAAATAACATAAATCCTGTCTTTTAGAAAAGATAATACACTATCAGAAATACAAATCTCCACTTAAGAAGGAATTTAATTTCTAATTAAAGGAAGACTATGAAGCAATCTCCATGGATCTAAAGTCATTTTTTTTTTTCCAATTACTGTGTTATAAATTCCTTCTCTGTACTGGTGAGGAAACCTGTCAAATTGTTTTACCACGGAGCTTGTCTCCACCCACCTAAATTATAGATCTTTATATTTTTATTGCTGTCCAAAGTCTAAAATATGTTTCAGATAATTGTGGAAAATCATAAAACCTGCCTAGGGTAGGAAATAGTAATAGTTCACAAATTATGCTTACTGTTAATCAGTTTAGACACAACTGAACTGGAAATGAACTGTTTTTTTCTTGCCTCAAACTAAGCCTCATGCTCTCCAACAGGTTACGATTCCTCATAATGGAACCACAGGCCTTGTGTCTTTTTCTCTGCAATGGTCACAAATATAAGAGCTTCTGATGGTTTCAAGATTTCATACACAACAGAGCACTGTTGACTAATCTGAGAGCAGTGGCAATCTAACTCCATCTGTAAACAGACCAATACCTGCCTGGCCAGACCAAACATGGTGACTCTATGGAATTATTATCTAATACCAGTTGCACAACTGTTAGTATTTCACAGAAGAGCAAAAAAAAAAAAAAAAACTGGTGGAAAGGTCATGTGGCTCCTTTATTTTTGGTGAAAATTGTTTGGAAATTCCAAAGGTATAAGGTCATTTATTATCCTGTGTGCTGTAGGTCTCACTGCCACGTGATAGTCATTTGGAAGTTTTCTTGACATCATAGACTTTAAAAGTACTTGGCCCCATAAGTTAATCTTTTTCTAGCTTTTATTATTAGCTTTTACCATGGACCAAGAATCTATCAAAAATCATTAAGAGCCGATTCATGCTAAATTGTTGGTTTGGATGTATAGCCAGTTTCTTTTTTAATCACCATAAATACAAATATCTTACTTAGGTTCCTAACTGATTTATAAGATTTTGTGAGACTTCCGCCAAATTTGTAAGCTAATAGGATCCAAGGAGGAAGATCCCTTGGAGCAGAGAATGGCTATCCCTTTGAGACAGAGAGATAAAGATGGACTTAGAGATATATTAGAACTAGACTGAGAGCAAGAGAGAGAAATGTGGAGAATGAAAGAGGTTTATTTGAACTAGCAATCTCCATGGATCTAAAGTCATTTTTTTTTTTCCAATTACTGTGTTATAAATTCCTTCTCTGTACTGGTGAGGAAACCTGTCAAATTGTTTTACCACGGAGCTTGTCTCCACCCACCTAAATTATAGATCTTTATATTTTTATTGCTGTCCAAAGTCTAAAATATGTTTCAGATAATTGTGGAAAATCATAAAACCTGCCTAGGGTAGGAAATAGTAATAGTTCACAAATTATGCTTACTGTTAATCAGTTTAGACACAACTGAACTGGAAATGAACTGTTTTTTTCTTGCCTCAAACTAAGCCTCATGCTCTCCAACAGGTTACGATTCCTCATAATGGAACCACAGGCCTTGTGTCTTTTTCTCTGCAATGGTCACAAATATAAGAGCTTCTGATGGTTTCAAGATTTCATACACAACAGAGCACTGTTGACTAATCTGAGAGCAGTGGCAATCTAACTCCATCTGTAAACAGACCAATACCTGCCTGGCCAGACCAAACATGGTGACTCTATGGAATTATTATCTAATACCAGTTGCACAACTGTTAGTATTTCACAGAAGAGCAAAAAAAAAAAAAAAAACTGGTGGAAAGGTCATGTGGCTCCTTTATTTTTGGTGAAAATTGTTTGGAAATTCCAAAGGTATAAGGTCATTTATTATCCTGTGTGCTGTAGGTCTCACTGCCACGTGATAGTCATTTGGAAGTTTTCTTGACATCATAGACTTTAAAAGTACTTGGCCCCATAAGTTAATCTTTTTCTAGCTTTTATTATTAGCTTTTACCATGGACCAAGAATCTATCAAAAATCATTAAGAGCCGATTCATGCTAAATTGTTGGTTTGGATGTATAGCCAGTTTCTTTTTTAATCACCATAAATACAAATATCTTACTTAGGTTCCTAACTGATTTATAAGATTTTGTGAGACTTCCGCCAAATTTGTAAGCTAATAGGATCCAAGGAGGAAGATCCCTTGGAGCAGAGAATGGCTATCCCTTTGAGACAGAGAGATAAAGATGGACTTAGAGATATATTAGAACTAGACTGAGAGCAAGAGAGAGAAATGTGGAGAATGAAAGAGGTTTATTCTAAGGAATCAGCTCTCATGGTTACAGAGGTTGGTGAATCTCAGATGTACAGGGTTAATCAGCAAGATAGAGGCTCAGGAGAGCCAGTGGTTTAACTTCAGTCTCAATCTGAAGGTCTGAACGCCTGAAATACCGATGGTATAATTTCAGTCCAAACGCCAGTAGGCTTGAAACCCAAAAAGAGCTTATGTTTCAGTTTGAGTCTAAAGGCAGAAAAAAAGGCCAATATCCCAGTCCTCAAACTCTCAAGAACTCTTTTACTCATGGGAGGGTCAGCATTTTTGTCCTAGATAGCCTTGAACTGATAGCATGAGGCCCATTTACTTTAGAGAGAGCAATCAGTTACACTCAATCTATTGATTTAAATATTAATCTCATTCAGAAATACTTTCATAGAAACATACAGAACAGTGTTGACTAAATATCTGGGTACTCTGTGGCTCAGTCAAGTAAATACATAATATTAATCATCACACCAGACTTTTCCCAAATAAAAAAAGCCTTAATCTTTAATACCGCTCCAACTGTATGTTATGTCTGTTGGGTATTTAAGTTTTAATTTGTTCTTTTCCTACTCCCCAAATTAATCATATTATTTTTGTATAATAAAGTCAGTACTCTTTTAGATCTACTTTTTACTAACTAATCTGCTCATTTTCCCTTTTTTGATCTGCACCCTTCTTTACCAATTCAATATTCTTTTTTCATGAAGCATATTTATTAGCAATTCCTTTAGTGATAGTTATGGGCTTCCCTAGTGGCTCAGATGGTAAGGAATCTGCTTGTAATACAGGAGACCTAGGTTTGATCTCTGGGTTGGGAAGATGCCCTGGAGAGAGGAATGACAACCTACTCCAATATTCTTTTTTTTTTTTAATTTTGGCTTCTTTTATTGGTTTTTTATTTCTTTGTTTTCATCCATCTTTATTCTTTGGCTTGTGTGGGCCTCCCATTGCAGTGGCCTCCCTCCTTGCAGAGCACCGGCTCTGGGCGCATGTGCCCCAGAGTGCAGGCTTGTAATTTGACACATTGGTCCAACTGCTCTGAGGCACATGGGATCTTCCCGGGCCAGGGATCAACCAGTGCCCCCTGCACTGCAAAGCGGACTCTTTACCCACTGGACCACCAGGGAAGCCCTACTCCAGTATTCTTGCCTAAAGAATCCCATGGACAGGGGAGCCTGATGGGCTAGCCCATGGAAATGCAGAGTTGGGCATGACTGAGCAACTAACACTAGGATCCAAGCATTCATTTATATAAGGAATTTTCACATGTGCTTAAAAAAAAAAGTATTAATTCCAATGAGTGAGTACGTCTCAAGTAATGCCTAGAATTTTAAGTAAAACTTTTAGATCCAGCTTAACGCTTAACCTATTACTTTATTATTTATAAGATTGATAGTACTTCTGCTGAATGGTTTCCTTGAGAAATAGTCAAGAAGGGTATGTAACAGTTTTTACATAGAAATGTAGACCCTCCTACCTCTGCCAGATGGAATCACCCATCTTTCTGGACAAACCTAGCTCAGTCGCCATTCCATCTATTTCCATGTCTTATGAACTCTGATGTTCTCCCTCAAGATACCCAGTTCTAAAGGGCTATGCTTTCATGGTTAACCTCACCTCTTAAGAAGCTCTTAAACTTCTTATGTGGCTTTAGTTGATTCTAAGAATGTTTTTAGTCTACTGAAACTTCTCTTGTTTTCCTAATTGTTTAAGCCTAGATGTGAAATTCAACTGTTTTCCTTTTCCTTGATCACCGCCAAACCATCACCCAAAAAAAAAAAAAAAAAAACACTCCCTGAAGGTCCTTGAGTGAAGCCTTAATGTCTGGGAGAGATTTTTACAAGACTTCAACACAGGAACAACTTCATTTACTGAATATTCTTGGTTCTTTTACTTAAAATCAAAACATTTTATTTAAAAATACAATGCAAACAAAATACAGTGCATATCTTAAGTAATATATTTAACAATATGCTAAAGTAAAAATAAGTTGAGGGCTTCTCTGGTGGTCCAGTGGGTAAGGACACCGCCTTGCAGTGCAAGGGGTGCCGGTTCGATCCCTAGCCTGGGAAGATCCCACGTGCCGCGGAGCGGCTGGACCGGTGTGTCCAATTACCGAGCCGGAGCTCTGGGGCGCATGTGCCCAGAGCCGGTGCTCTGCGACAACAGAGGCCACTGCGATGGGAGGCCCACACGGGCCAAAGAACAAAGATGGATGAAAATGGACAAATGAAAGACCAATAGAAGTGGCCCGTCTGCTCCCCTCCCTCCCCACTCCTCCCCCACTAAAATAAATAAATAATCTTTAAAAAAAAATAAAAAATAAAAATAAGTTGAAGTTATTCCCTTCCACCTCTGACTCTATGGCTACCAGTTTCTGTCACTAAAGGTAACTACTGTTGTTAGTTTTTTGTATGTTCTTATGAGCTGGCCTATGATTATAAAAATTGTATGAATTTGTAATCTTTTTAAAAAAAGAAGAAAAACTACCACAATTTGCTTTTTTAACTAAACAGTGAACTTTAAGTTCGTATATAATCATGCAGAACTATCTCAATACATCCAGTCATTGGATAAATTGTAACTCATTTAGCCAGTCCCCGCTGATGAACATTTAGGTTATTGCTAATCTTCTGCTAGGTTTTGTGTGTGTGTGTATCTTAACTGTTTATGGCAAAAGAATATTGTTTTAATCTAAATTGAGTCTTTGTAAAATTAGTTTTTAAATGTTTACACTTACTAGGTTTTATAAATTTATTCTTTTGAAAACAGGAGTTCAGTTTTCTTATCCTGTATTAAAATTGTGTGTGTGTGTGTGTGTGTGTGTGTGTAGTTTGTATTAAGGTAGGATGTACACATATGCTACTTTTGGGCTATTTACAGGTTTATGACAGTTCATTTATTGTGTTTTTTGATTCCCTGTATAGGCTGAGGACAAGCAGAATTAATTTTCTGCAGCAGAACAACTATTAATACCCTCTCCTCATGGGCCTAGAGCTTTTTCTCTTATTCCAATTTCTACTCTGGCTTGCCAAGTTTCTCACTGTTGGAGTAATAAGCCACAGATAAGCAAGGGGAAGAGAATAGGATAATCATACACGAATGAGTTAAAGCCGGAGACATCAGTATGAACTCATGTTTAGCTTAATATAGATATAAATGGTTATATATAGAAAATATTTACAGATATATGTCTCTGCATGGTATGTTACACTTTACTCTGTCTATTGTGAGGGACTAGAAGCACCAGTAGCACTGAGCACATCTAGCCCCTACCGCTTGATTTCTACTATCACAAATCAATAAAACTAACCAAGGCTCCTTGGAAAAATGGCTGATTCTAGGACTCAGGCAGGAAATACACAAGGTGAGTCTGGAGCATCTTGTAGGACCAGAAGGTAAGAAAACGCTTTTTTAAATAAATAAGCAACACAATGTGACACAACCATAGGAGCCAAATGAAAGCATTTCCAATGTCAAAAATTGGAAAAATTTATTAGCAAAATAAAGTAACGTTGGATTATAACTCGAAGTATAGAATAAATATCTGTGAGCACATACCGATAGAAATAAACTTTTGAAGAAGTAAATGGTACTACTTCTCAAGTGCAGGCTGCATATAGTGACTTTCTTTAAAACAGTAAAGTACTTTAAAAAAAAAAGGGGGGTGGGGTGGGGGAGGGTTTCCCTGGTGGTCCAGTGGGTAAGGACACCGCCTTCCAGTACAAGGAGCCCCAGTTCGAGCCCTGGCCTGGGAAGATCCCACGTGCCTCAGAGCAGCTGGACTGATGTGTCTAATTACAGAGTGGGAGCTCTGGAGTGCATACGCCCAGAGCCGGTGCTCTGCAGTGACAGAGGCCACTGCAATGGGAGGCCCACACGGGCCAAAGAATGAAAGATGGATGAAAACAGATAAATGAGGGCTTCCCCTGGTGGTCCAGTGGGTAAGGACACCGCCTTGCAGTGCAAGGGGCGCCAGTTCGAGCCCTGGCCTGGGAAGATTCCACGTGCCGCGGAGCGGCTGGACCGATGTGTCCAATTACCGAGCCAGAGCTCTGGAGCGCATGCGCCCAGAGCCGGAGCTCTGCAACGACAGACGCCACCGCGATGGGAGGCCCACAGGAGCCAAAGAACAAAGACGGATGAACACAGAGAAACGAAAGACCAATAGAAGTGGCCCGCCCGCTCCCCTTCCTCCCCAACCCGACCTCCGCCCAAAATAAATAAATAAATAAATCTTTAAAAAAGAAAAAAGAAAATAGATAAATGAAAGACCAATACAAGTGCACTCCCACCACCAAAAAAAATAAGGGGGAGGAAAGGGGGAAGAAATGGTTATATATAGAAAATATTTACAGATATATGTCTCTGCATGGTATGTTACACTTTACTCTGTCTATTGTGAGGGACTAGAAGCACCAGTAGCACTGAGCACATCTAGCCCCTACCGCTTGATTTCTACTATCACAAATCAATAAAACTAACCAAGGCTCCTTGGAAAAATGGCTGATTCTAGGACTCAGGCAGGAAATACACAAGGTGAGTCTGGAGCATCTTGTAGGACCAGAAGGTAAGAAAACGCTTTTTTAAATAAATAAGCAACACAATGTGACACAACCATAGGAGCCAAATGAAAGCATTTCCAATGTCAAAAATTGGAAAAATTTATTAGCAAAATAAAGTAACGTTGGATTATAACTCGAAGTATAGAATAAATATCTGTGAGCACATACCGATAGAAATAAACTTTTGAAGAAGTAAATGGTACTACTTCTCAAGTGCAGGCTGCATATAGTGACTTTCTTTAAAACAGTAAAGTACTTTAAAAAAAAAAGGGGGGTGGGGGGGGGTGGCTTTCCCTGGTGGTCCAGTGGGTAAGGACACCGCCTTCCAGTACAAGGAGCCCCAGTTCGAGCCCTGGCCTGGGAAGATCCCACGTGCCTCAGAGCAGCTGGACTGATGTGTCTAATTACAGAGTGGGAGCTCTGGAGTGCATACGCCCAGAGCCGGTGCTCTGCAGTGACAGAGGCCACTGCAATGGGAGGCCCACACGGGCCAAAGAATGAAAGATGGATGAAAACAGATAAATGAGGGCTTCCCCTGGTGGTCCAGTGGGTAAGGACACCGCCTTGCAGTGCAAGGGGCGCCAGTTCGAGCCCTGGCCTGGGAAGATTCCACGTGCCGCGGAGCGGCTGGACCGATGTGTCCAATTACCGAGCCAGAGCTCTGGAGCGCATGCGCCCAGAGCCGGAGCTCTGCAACGACAGACGCCACCGCGATGGGAGGCCCACAGGAGCCAAAGAACAAAGACGGATGAACACAGAGAAACGAAAGACCAATAGAAGTGGCCCGCCCGCTCCCCTTCCTCCCCAACCCGACCTCCGCCCAAAATAAATAAATAAATAAATCTTTAAAAAAGAAAAAAGAAAATAGATAAATGAAAGACCAATACAAGTGCACTCCCACCACCAAAAAAAATAAGGGGGAGGAAAGGGGGAAGAAAAACTCCACAGTGGAGAAATGTGACAAACACTATCCCAGCCAGGTAATCGGGTCAATGTTAATAGTGAGAAGTCCTGTACTAGTTATTATGATATGGTATGAATGGGACTTCACTTCTTTCTCCCCAAAACACACAATCTTAGTCCGATCATGAGACAAACATCAGACAAATCTCAAGAGAGGGATGTTCTACGCAATACCTGACCAATACTCTCCAAACACTCAAAATAAAATAAAATAAAAAAGAAAGTATGAGAAACAATCATAGTTAAGAGAAGTCTAAGGAAATATAATGCATAATTGTAGTAAGCTATCCTGGATGGGATCTAGTACAGAAAATACATTAGGCAAAAACTAAGGAAATCTGAATAAAGTATGGGCTTTACCTTTTAATACTTAACCAACATTAGTTCATCAATCACAGCAAATGCGCCACACTAACACACGATGTTAAACAGAAGAAACTGGGTATGTTTGGGTACATGGCAACTCTACTTTGCAATTTTTCTGTAAGTCAAAACATGAATAAAATTTATTCTAAAAATGCATTATAAAGATTTTGATACTAAAAGGCTAAAAATCAAATCAACACCATGTACCCACTTCTCAGCTCAAGAAATTATGCTAATCAAGAGTTTAAGTTCACTATGTATCTTACTCATTTACGCTCCCAATACTCTTCTCCCTGAGGTAAGCACTATTTTTCATTTGGTATTTATTATTCCCACCCATTTTTTAAACACATTTTTTTTTTTTGGCCACTTCTATTGGTCTTTCATTTATCCATTTTCATCCATCCTTGTTCTTTGGCCTGTGTGAGCCTCCCATCGCAGTGGCCTCTGTCACTGCAGAGCACCAACTCTAGCCACATGCACTCCAGAGCTCTGGCTCAGTAGTTGGACACATCAGTCCAGCCACTCCGTTGGACTGCTGTGGGATCTTCCCAGGCCAGGGGCTGAACTAACATCCCCTGCACTGCAAGGTGGCGTCCTTACCCATTGGACCACCAAGGAAGCCCATATTATTCCCATGCATTTATCGATATCTTTCGGACATACTGTCTGCATGTTTAAAATTTTTGTATATATTGCATCATATGACCCCTGCTTTTGCAAAGGCTTCACCCAATATCAAGCTTGCATGATTCATGCTAACTTATATAGCTCTAATTCATTCGTTTTTCCTGCTATGGAGCCTTCCATTATATAATTATGCCCAAATGTACTGATCCCTTTGATGGGCTCTTAGGGTGTTCCATCTTCCAGGTATTGAAAGTCCTTCCATTCACCTTTCATTTGACACCAGGGATTTCTCTTGGGCGATCCATTCCACACAACACTCCACATCTCAGACTAGCTGCCCAGCTCCTCTTTCCTCTGCCCACATGCTTCCTCATCCCCTTCCTCTCAGACCAGTCTTCATAAGTCTCAAGTTTTTTCTCCTTATTAAGCACAGTTGTTTAGCTCTTCCATCCTTTCTCCCAAACACAACTCCCAGCTTGACTATGTGCAGTTACAAAACCATCCAAGACCTCAGCAAAGCAAAAGAATCCTCTACTGCTTCCCTAGCATACCTGAATCTCATGTAAAACTATGAAAAAAAATCAGTTTAAAAATTCCTCTGCTCAAATGTTTTAGAAACATCAACATGAGACATATCCACTGTCATTTTGTAAGAAGCAACCACATAGGTGTCAGTAAAACCAGTTTTACTTAAGCTTGTCCTAAGTGAAAAGAAACGCATACCAATGTTCAAGTAATTTCTATATCCTCTGGTTATATCTATGTTTCTTTTCTTTCCACTGAAAACTGTCTACATGGATAAAAATTTTACTTTTAAGGGATGCAGAATTAAGTGTGGACAAAAACACCTTTCAGATAAATGTAACTGGAGTTTGAAGATCCTTGAATTCTAAAGAGAGAAGTGATTTTTTTTTTAACTTATAGGTAATTCTCTTAGTTGTAATCCATACTATAGAAAGTAATACTCCAGGTATTAAGGTACAAAATTTTTTTCACATTTAGGTTTAGATTGAGAGATAACAGTTAATCAAATTACATAAAATCCTGCTGTTCTCTCAATTAAGAAACTGTTTTTAGCAGTCAAGGAGATAAATTTAATGGAAATGAGGTTTTTGCACTGGTACCCTGACAACAAGAAGTCAGATACACAAGAAGGTGAACCTAAGTGTACACATTTGTGGGGGGCAGTGTTAAGCAACCTAAATGTCCACTGACAGAGGCATGGATAAAGAAGATGTGGTACATATGAAATGAAATGGAACATTACTCATCCATAAAGGAGAATACCATTTACAACAACATGGATGGACCTAGAAATTACAATATTAAGTGAAAACAGAGAAAAACAAATATCATATCACACATGTGGAACCTGTTTTTTTAAATGACACAGATGAGCTTATTTATGAAACAGAAACAGACTTACGGATATCAAAAACAAACTTATGGCTGCCAAAGGGGAAGTGACTGAATTTAAAAACAAAAATGAAACCAGTGAAGTTAAACTCACTCAGTCATGTCCGACTCTGCAATCCCACGGATTGTAGCCTGCCAGGCTCCTCTGTTCATGGAATTCTCCAGGCAAAAATAATGAAGTGGGTAGCCACTCCTTTCTCCAGGGTATCTTCCCATCCCAGAAATCAAACCCAGGTCTCCTGCAATGCAAGCAGATTCTTACTGTCCGAGTCTGCAGGGAAGCCTAAAAAAAATTTTTTTTTAACAAAAGGAGAATGAATTTTTAAAAAATGAAACCAGTAAAGAAGATGGGACAAAAATTGAGTCCCATAATATGGAAACTAAAAAAAAAAAAAAAAAAAAAAAAGAATGGTCAAACATAGTCAAGATGGTACTTAGAGGTCTGGATTATGTTACATTGAATAGTTCTGTGTCTCTATATCCCCAGCTCCTTCTCCTGATCTACAGTGTTTAATTTCCTCAGTGACAGGACAGAACTTTCTGTTGCCCTGCCTTATTTCCCTCTGTAAAGAGGAATGTAGCAGGCTAAGGGCATACCTTACCTACTGAGTGAAGACAAGAAATAAAAGAGAAACAGAAAAGAAAACACAGCTTGACGCACAATCTGGATGAAGCCTTGAACTGAAAGCTTTACTTTCAGATTCTAAAATCAGTTTTCTTCCTCTCTTCTAAAGAAAATGGACATTTAGTTCAGCTGATTGCATGATATCCCTGTTTCCTTCTTTCATCATAAGGCCACACTTGAAAATATTCTCCTGCATATCCCCTTGTATAAATCTTGAACTCCACATTTTCATATTCTCCCTCAACAAAAGTTTACTCCTCATCAGAAAGATCTACCCTACTCTTTTATAAACTTAAGATTTCACTGATTGCCTTGAACAAACTGGGTTGAAAATACCCATTGAGAATGAGGAGGAAATAAACGGCCCCTGAACTACACCCTTCATCCATTTATTCAGACACCCCTGTACTGAGAACTTATAATGTATCAGTCACCAGTACAGGTGCTTGGGATGCAGATTCTAAATATTACAGTCACTGTTGCCAAAGAGTCTTCAGGGAGAGATGGGTGAGTCAGCCTTTCTAAGTTTTCCCTGAACAAAGGATGATCAGGAGGAAGATCCCCCAGCTTATGACTATTTTTATTTTATTGCTAATCCAAATAGGGTGCTCTTTGAAGGACACAGGTTTAATAAGGGAACAGTTGTGGGGAGGGAGGGTTGACTGGTTGATGGTTTTATAAAAAGATCTTGCTATCTGGAGTCCATTATAAATGTCACACTCAACTTAGATTGTAGGAGTTGGTTTAAGTCTGGGCTGAGAATAAAAATAGGTTCACTCTGGGATTTGGTAAATCATGAAAGACAAGAAAGCTTTCACATGCATATTTAGGAAGTTGCTGCTGGACTTACTGAATATGGAGATACTATCCTTGGTCCAGATCATTGTGTCTTCTATTTAGAATCTATAATTCCTTAATAAAAGTGAAACAGCGACTGGAGTGTAATTTTTTCCAACTATTCTGTTTGCACTTTAGGAAGATCAGGCAGATCAGACCAAGAATCCGTACACTGAAAAAAAAGATACCTTTATCCACTGCTTTGTTTTGCAGTACAGAATCCCATGTAAGGCAACACGCTAGCTTCCTCTTTGTGCTGTCGCTCCCCACGGTCTGGCTTTTCCTATGCAGGGGATGACCGGCCTGTGGCCATCACTGCCCTCTCTCCACACCACAGAAACCTTACTTTGTAATTCAAATCAGCCTCTTCTGAAACACAAGTATAGTGGCCTTAAATCTTCTAAGGCAGTTAAGCAAACTTTGGGCTTTCTTTTGAAGTCAGTTTCAGCTGATTGCATGATATCCCTGCCTCTTTCATCATAAGGCCACACTTGAAAATATTCTCCTGCATATCCCCTTGTATAAATCTTGAACTCCACATTTTCATATTCTCCCTCAACAAAAGTTTACTCCTCATCAGAAAGATCTACCCTACTCTTTTATAAACTTAAGATTTCACTGATTGCCTTGAACAAACTGGGTTGAAAATACCCATTGAGAATGAGGAGGAAATAAACGGCCCCTGAACTACACCCTTCATCCATTTATTCAGACACCCCTGTACTGAGAACTTATAATGTATCAGTCACCAGTACAGGTGCTTGGGATGCAGATTCTAAATATTACAGTCACTGTTGCCAAAGAGTCTTCAGGGAGAGATGGGTGAGTCAGCCTTTCTAAGTTTTCCCTGAACAAAGGATGATCAGGAGGAAGATCCCCCAGCTTATGACTATTTTTATTTTATTGCTAATCCAAATAGGGTGCTCTTTGAAGGACACAGGTTTAATAAGGGAACAGTTGTGGGGAGGGAGGGTTGACTGGTTGATGGTTTTATAAAAAGATCTTGCTATCTGGAGTCCATTATAAATGTCACACTCAACTTAGATTGTAGGAGTTGGTTTAAGTCTGGGCTGAGAATAAAAATAGGTTCACTCTGGGATTTGGTAAATCATGAAAGACAAGAAAGCTTTCACATGCATATTTAGGAAGTTGCTGCTGGACTTACTGAATATGGAGATACTATCCTTGGTCCAGATCATTGTGTCTTCTATTTAGAATCTATAATTCCTTAATAAAAGTGAAACAGCGACTGGAGTGTAATTTTTTCCAACTATTCTGTTTGCACTTTAGGAAGATCAGGCAGATCAGACCAAGAATCCGTACACTGAAAAAAAAGATACCTTTATCCACTGCTTTGTTTTGCAGTACAGAATCCCATGTAAGGCAACACGCTAGCTTCCTCTTTGTGCTGTCGCTCCCCACGGTCTGGCTTTTCCTATGCAGGGGATGACCGGCCTGTGGCCATCACTGCCCTCTCTCCACACCACAGAAACCTTACTTTGTAATTCAAATCAGCCTCTTCTGAAACACAAGTATAGTGGCCTTAAATCTTCTAAGGCAGTTAAGCAAATTTTGCATTTTATGAGCGAGGATAATCCTTTCACATTTTCAGAAGTCAGTTTACAAGCCCAAACGCCTGGTGAGCAACGGAAGCCGTGTGACAAATGGGGACACGGAGCGTCCTCCAGGCAATCTAGGTGACAGGCGGTAAATCCTCCTGCTTTGGCAGATCTGGGAGTGTGGGGAGAAACAAGATCAATTCCCCCCTTGGCCTCACAAAGACTCCTTCACTGCTGATTGCTGTTCAGTCAGAGGAGAAGCTTAATGAAGTAGATGCCACAAGCTGACAGGAGCATTGGAAACGTATATAGAGAAAATGAAAATATTATGCACCAAATTGGCAGAACAGAAGACTGAGTGACTATTAGTGGACACAAAAATAGAGCATGGATGAGTGTTTTCTCAGGCCAGCTGGTGACAGCAGAGTCTCTGCGCGGGGAAGCAGTAAAATGAAAATCCACACACGGGATGGGGAGTGCCTAGTGATCCGAGCTCTACCACTGAGAGCAGAGCAGACATTGGAAATTCAGGCCTTCCAGCACTTCAAAAAATAAACACAGCTACGGTGAAAGGGAATGTGAGTATCTGATCTGGGGAGAAAAGCAAAAGCAGAAAGTCAGTGTAACGTAAGATGAACACCAAACAGCCTTGGAGGGTGGAAAGCCTTTTATCCCCTCTCTCTGGTTCTCTCATCTCCTCTGGTTACTAATTTGTTGCTTATTTGGTCTAGGATTGGTCACCAGGTTCATGCTATTTTTTTTTTTCTTTTGTATTTTCCTTCTATGAGTTCACACAAATGTACCTGAAAAATAACATTATGATTCAAGTGGAAAATTATTATAAGACAGGGAAACATCACGTTTTACAGTTTTAACTGGTGCTGAGAGCAAGTAAGCCCTTAGAAATATCAGAGTGACAGAACAGGAAAATAAATGACTTGTAATCAATAAAGAGAAGAAAAGTGGCAAGGGTATTCTTCTGCTTTCAGGTGGAGGTCTGGCCACTGCAAAGAATAAAAAACACATATGTCATTGAAAAGTCCCTCCTCCTATTTTGAGAGAAGCCCTGTGTTCTGTTTGGCTGAAACAGCAGGTCTACTGTTCACAGTCTCCTTGTCTGCTGAACAGGCTGCTACCACCCTTAAAAATTCTGCTGAGAAGATAATACACCACAGGCCTGAGCTCAGGAAGGACAGAGTAACCAGAGCATGCTCCCTCATCTCAGAAGAAATCTGAGGGGAACTTTGTTGCTCAGGATTAATTTGGCTGAAATGAGTCAACTCTGATAACACTGCACTGACAGGAAAGTAGAAAAGAATGAAATAAGAAGAGATTACACTACTGGGATTAAATCCCATGAGCTAGATTTATCAATGGACACAGATTTGGGCAGCTTCATCTATCATCACCTTGACTGAGCCAGCAAAAAGCAACACGTACATGATATGCCATATGTAACCAGGAAAGAGATACAGGCATCTTCATCTATTCAATATTATCACCTTGACTGGCGTGGCAAGGGATAAAAGGACTAGAATATGCTATGTTAAATCTAGCCATCGGACCACCACCAAACAGCACACTGGCAGTTGGTTTACAGAACGTCTGGGTTTTCTTGTCTGCCTTAAATAGCAGATCCTTGAGTGAAGCCCAATCTTTTTATTGCCCTACCAACAGAACTTGGAGCTGTGTTTCCAAATGGAATTCAGTCTTTTCATGGGAAAGTATCTGTCTGGTTTTTCGACTGCTTTCCCAGAGATGGACAAGTTTGCATTACGGAGTTTTGCTCTTTAATTTCCCCAAAGGTGAATCTCGGGAGCCTCAGGTTCTGAGTGGAGGAATCCACATCTCCCCTGCCTGTTACCCATTTCAAAGATGATGCTGAAGAACAGGGCAGAGAAGCTAGCAGAAGGGATGGGGTGGGGGAAACCAGGGAAACAAAATGGATTATGAATTTGAAAATGGCCAATTATCTTGTATCATACAGCTCAGAGCCCTGGCACAATGATCAGCCACAATCCAGATTTTTCAGCTTAAATGGCTTTACATTCAAGCAAGCAAATTAACCATAAAATGGGGGGGGGGGGAGAAAAAAACAAAATATCCCAAGAAAGAATAAACTGCAGATAATAAGCACCAATCTGGTGTTGAATGCAGCCCAAGATACCAATTGTTTTAAGTCACGACAAAGACAGCTGAAAGCTCATCTTGTGGATGCAGAGCGAGGATGATTGCCTGCCATGAGTATCTTCTCTTACAAATAACAGTTTTTTCGGTCTTAATTTTCTGCTAAATTGGAAGCTAACTGCTTCCCACATTGTCATCAGAACACCTGCAGCTGTGCTGGATTTCTGCACACCATTTCTTTTAGGTAAAACAGCACTCCACTTCCTTCAGCTCCTCATTATGCCGAGGTCTTCCTTTCAGTGCGCTGCAGCACTAATGATTCAGGCAGGCTGGTCAGTCATTAAGTGACAAGCAAATGATACCGTGTGCAACGTGTGAGTAATCGGTCTGAACAAATGAAATCACAGACTTGCCTTTCCCATCATTCATTTCACAAACAGTAGCAATGTGCCGCACAGCAGGTAGTTCAGTTAAAACCAGCCTTGTAAAACAAATTTCCTGCCGTTTAAGTGAGCTGCGGTGCGCTGGATGCTTCAGCTCCTGGATCGTGCCCGGAGGAGTTAAGAGAGGTTGGGGATGAGGGAGACAGGGAGGGAGGTGCTGTGAGGAGAGAGCTTCGTACATACATTACAGTAATTAAGGGTTTCGTGTCTTATTGCTATGTTTCTCCTTTGTATAGATCTCAGAAATGACGGTTGCCTGAGTAAACCCAAAACAGACAGCATCCACTTCTCTGTGCCTTGTCAGGAGGTAGCCGTTAAGGGCCTGAAGTAAAGTTCCCATATAAATACTATAAATCCAGAGTCATGAAGACGTCACAGTAAACCAGATGGATTGCTAGGAGGCAAGTGATGTAAATCACAGGGATTTAAAAAAAAAAAAAAAAAAAAAACTTCATGGCTTTTATTTTTGCAGCAGAACTCCTTTTGATTCATCAATTATTTTGTGAACAGCACAACTGATTTCTACTAATAGAAACCCAACTTGCATAGCAAAGCTTAAAAATAGGTTTAAGTAGTCCCCTATTGCCCCCCAAAGATGTAAAATTGGAGAGAATGACATCAGTGGCATCACTGGCTCAATGGACATGAGTGTGATCAAGCTCCAGGAGATGGTGAAGGTCAGGGAAGCCTGGCATGCTGCAGCCATGGGATCACAAACAGTTGGACATGACTGAGCAACTGAACAACAAGAGAGGACGACAAGAAAATCTATGTAATCTCAAACTTAGTGGCCTCTGGACCCCAGACCCTTCTGGCTGGGACAGGGAGAGGGGCTACCCTCCTTGTGGGACTGGGGTCTCCACTCAGGTTTCACTCCCAGTGTCAAGCCCACTAGCTCTCTTTGGATCTGGCAGATAAGCAACCAATAGCAGGTTGGTTTCAAGTGTGTTCTGAGTCTGTCACAGGAACAGTAGTGGGCTGGGGAAGGACAGCCTAGTATTACAAGTGCCCTTCAGCTCTTCTTTGCACACCATCAGGGACCAAAGCTAACAGGGTCTGAGAGCTGGCCCCTCTATTTTTCCTCTCTTGCATAATCTCAATTTTGACTTCAAACTTTCTCATCATGTTCTTGTAGGCAACTTGTGAAAGCTTCTTAAAGAGGGCTTGGGCAAGCAGATGTGCCAAGAACCCCCACAGCCTGTGCACCACAAGAAGATGTGCAGATCGGGGAAAATAGAGTCCAGGGCCAGACTCAGGCACAGCCCCCACCCCAAGGACCAGGTGTGTCTCAGTCTTCCTAGACAGGCAGACAGAATTTTGTCCACAGCCTCCCTCTGGCCCTGACACACAGGAAACAAAGAATGTGTTATAAGGAGTGAAAGGAAGAACATTCCTCTGTTAAGAAATCTGAACTCTGTGAAGTCGCTTTGGGGTTAGGCTACTGTTTTCAGTTTGAGACCTTTGCAAATGGCTCTGACTCACTAACTAAAGTTATAGCAAGAAGTCGATACAAGAAGGCATTCTTGTACCTGGATGAACTGGCATCCTTGCAAAAGGACAACATTAAATCCCTCAACCTGACCTCCATCTACGCCCAGTCATGAGTTTACCAAAACAAGATTGATGTTAGGCTATCTGTGACTTGTAAGAAGGGTGCTCAGATTTTAAGTTTTCAATAGACTATCACTGAATTCATACATGCTTATATACATACATTCACATGGACAGAATCTCACTCCACACCCTATTCTACAACTGATGCAGGCACTGAAAGCACCTTCCCACATCAGCACATGTAGATTCATCTCCTCCCTTCTAACATCCAGAGAATACTGTAGTCTAGCCTATGGGTGCATTTTCATTTATTTAGCCAGTCTTCCATGAAACTCAAGTTGCTTCCAATGCTTAATCTATTGAAAACCATGTGGCACTGAAAATTCTTTTACATATATCCTCACGCATGTGAGTAGAATTTGTCGGATAGTCCTAAAAACAAAGTTACCAAACAGTATGATCCTTGTCAGTCTGAGAACTGATTGCTTTTCACAGTCTTAATAGAACATGAGGTTGAGAATCATGTCATGCTTCAACTTTACTTGCATTTTGAGCCCATTTTCAGTTAGATTGATGGCTTTTTATTTATAAATATACTTTTTATCTCAAAAAGGGGAACTTATTTTTCCTCTCTTGCATTCTTTTTGAAAAGTTCTTGTAGGCAACTTGAAAGCTTCTTAAAGAGGGCTTGGGCAAGCAGATGTGCCAAGAACCCCCACAGCCTGTGCACCACAAGAAGATGTGCAGATCGGGGAAAATAGAGTCCAGGGCCAGACTCAGGCACAGCCCCCACCCCAAGGACCAGGTGTGTCTCAGTCTTCCTAGACAGGCAGACAGAATTTTGTCCACAGCCTCCCTCTGGCCCTGACACACAGGAAACAAAGAATGTGTTATAAGGAGTGAAAGGAAGAACATTCCTCTGTTAAGAAATCTGAACTCTGTGAAGTCGCTTTGGGGTTAGGCTACTGTTTTCAGTTTGAGACCTTTGCAAATGGCTCTGACTCACTAACTAAAGTTATAGCAAGAAGTCGATACAAGAAGGCATTCTTGTACCTGGATGAACTGGCATCCTTGCAAAAGGACAACATTAAATCCCTCAACCTGACCTCCATCTACGCCCAGTCATGAGTTTACCAAAACAAGATTGATGTTAGGCTATCTGTGACTTGTAAGAAGGGTGCTCAGATTTTAAGTTTTCAATAGACTATCACTGAATTCATACATGCTTATATACATACATTCACATGGACAGAATCTCACTCCACACCCTATTCTACAACTGATGCAGGCACTGAAAGCACCTTCCCACATCAGCACATGTAGATTCATCTCCTCCCTTCTAACATCCAGAGAATACTGTAGTCTAGCCTATGGGTGCATTTTCATTTATTTAGCCAGTCTTCCATGAAACTCAAGTTGCTTCCAATGCTTAATCTATTGAAAACCATGTGGCACTGAAAATTCTTTTACATATATCCTCACGCATGTGAGTAGAATTTGTCGGATAGTCCTAAAAACAAAGTTACCAAACAGTATGATCCTTGTCAGTCTGAGAACTGATTGCTTTTCACAGTCTTAATAGAACATGAGGTTGAGAATCATGTCATGCTTCAACGACATTTGCAATTCTTCTTGTCCAGGAGTTGTTTATGAGCCCATTTTTCAGTTAGATTGATGGCTTTTTTATTTATAAATATACTTTTTATGAATGTTTATCTATGTGCTACCAATTTGGTGGGGGCTTTTGGCGGGGCACTTCTATAAAAATATGGAACGTTTCACGAATTTGCGTGTCATCCTTGCGCTGGGGCCATGCTAATCTTCTCTGTATCGTTCCAATTTTAGTATATGTTCTGCTGAAGCAAGCATATTTTTTGGCTTTTTGATAATGATTTTTAACATAAAGAAATCATTGGTATTTATGCAAATATAACAGCTCTCATCTCTTAGAGGACTCTGGGGATTTTTCATTATGTTTGAAAGTCCTCTCCACTCTGGCATTGTAAAAATAGTCTTTTTTTTTTTTTTTTTAATGCTTATGGTTCAATCCATTTGAGATGAGTTGCACTGGATTAGTCAAGAAGTTTGTTTGGGGGCTTCCTTGGTGGTTCAGTGGGTGGAGAGTCTGCCTTGCAGTGCAAGGGGTGCCAGCTGGATCCCTGGCCCAGGAAGATCCCACGTGCTATGGAGCGGCTGGACCGGTGTGTCCAATTACGAGACAGTGCTCTGGAGCACATGTGCCCAGAGCCCGTGCCCAGAACCCATGCTCTGCGACAAGAGAGGCCACTGCAGTGGGAGGCCCACACAAGCCAAGAAGTAAACATGGATGAAAACAAATATAAAAACAATAAAAGAGGCCAAAATTTTTTAAAAAAAAGACAAAAAACAAAAAAACAAGTTTGTTTGGGTTTTCCTATAACATCGTATGGAAAAACCTGAGTCAACTTTTTGGGTCGCCCAACAGTTAAGAAGGGAGTGGGGATTCCAGCTTCATTCCATTTCCACGTGGTGAGCCACTGTCTGAGCGCCATTTGTTTAGGGGCAATGTGGCCTTTCCAGACTGGCATCTCACAGAGCAGTAGGTTTTAAGCCTGGCTGCTTTAATTACAGATCTAGGCACTAACATTCAAAGCTACATATTCATAAGTTCTGTCCTTAAATGCCAAGCATCTAAAGTTAATGTAAACAAGATGTTTTAAATTTGTTTTAAGATCCTGGGGGCTTTCAATCCTGTTGGGGCTGGTTTGTCTCCTGGTTCAAAAATGGAATATTGCCCACAATCTTGTATTCAGTATGCTGAAATGCAAATAGCTCCGGAGGTCCACAAGGTTTTTTTCTTCTTCTGCTTGGTTTTTAATTCATAAAACCTAAACCTAGCATCCTGAGAGGCTTCCCAGGTGGCTCAGTGGTAAAAGAATCCACCGGCCAAAACAGCGTTCCATCCCTGGGTTGGGAAGATCCCCTGGAGAAGAAAATGCCAATTCACTCCAGTATTCATGCCTGGGAAATCCCAAGGACTGAGGAGCCAGGCGGGCTACTATCCATTGCGTCCGAAGAGTCAGACATGACTTAGCAACTAAACAACAACAAACCCTCCTGAAGCTATTTATAGTCTCTACTCTCTTTAGTCTGAATAGCTACACCTTCTGCTTCTGACCTTAATATACAATATGCACACTACTTTACTGTTTTAAAATTGAAGAGTATGACCTTCAAAAAACATAGCTGGTCCTAAACTCTTCAGAAAGGAAACTGTGGTTCTTGTAAGAGTCATTTGTTCCTGTGGGACAGAATAATAGTTTTCCAAGAAAGCTAAGAATGTAGGGTAGTGAGGGTTGATGGAAAGGAGTAGGGAGAGGATGAAAACTGAGAAACCTGAGCAGAGAGGGAGACATACTTTCACGGACAATGCTTCCTATTTAAAGCTACATGACTGCATATCAATCAGATCTCAAGCTCAGTGATAATGGAGACTGAGATTTTATTTAGTAAATAGCAGCCAGGAAGTCACACAAATTCATTGGAAATAAAACCACCCTAAAAGGTCTTGAGAATTTGAACATTGTCAACACAAAATGGTCACAATTAATTCTACAGTGACTAATAAATAATGTGTTTTTGCACTTCTTCAAGGATCCTACAGTACTTGGTACTCTGATACTAGTTTTCATTTCTGCCAAAGGAGACAGACACATTCTAGACTCAGCTTTTTAGAGCCAAGGCATATGAAATCAGAACTCTCTTAGTTAGGGCTGTTTGATCTAAAGGATGAGAGACCAAACAGGCAGTTGGCTTTTTCATATTTGAAACCAAACAGAAGTAAATACAATGTCCCTCAGTATCTAACGGAGATCCTGTGGATACTTAAACCCAAGGAGTTCAAGTCCCTTATATAAAATGCTGTAGCACAATGAATACAACTGGAAGGAAAGACCTAGAAGTTTTCAACCTTGGTTGCATACTGCAGTCATCTAGAGTTATCAGACATGAATTGCAGAGGTACTTCCCCTCAAACTTGAATGAGATTAGAATCACCAGGAGTGCCTGTTAAAACCACAGAAAACGGGCTTCCCCTGGTGGTCCAGTGGGTAAGGACACCGCCTTGCAGTGCAACGGGCACCGGTTCGAGCCCTGGCCTGGGAAGATACCACGTGCCGCGGAGCGGCTGGACCCATGTGTCCGATTACCGAGCCAGAGCTCTGGAGCGCATGTGCCCAGAGCCCTCGACAGAGGCCACCGCGATGGGAGGCCCACAGGAGCCAAAGAACAAAGATGAATGAAAATAGAGAAATGAAAGACCAATAGAAGTGGCCCGCCCACTCCCCTCCCTCCCCAACCCCCGCCCAAAATAAATAAATAAATAAATCTTTAAAAAAAAAAAAAAAAAAAAACACAGAAACCGGCCCCACACGACCAGTGTGTCTGATTCAGTAGGTCTGGGGCAGGGACTGAGAAAATGCAGCTCCGACAAGTTCCCGAGTGCTGCGGATCCAGGAACTTCACTTTATGCTCTTGATTGAATTAGCATGTAGTGTGACTGAATTATTATTCATTTTTCAGAGTTTCTGAGGTACCTCAATGTGTATCCAGGCTGGAGAACCACTGAGCAAGGGAATGAGCCTTTTCCTCTGCGCACCTGACCATACAGCCTTGCGTTCTTCTCCGACATAGTAAGAAGACAGCGCTCTGACTCCTTCAGTGGTCATTACTTTTTATCTAAGGGAATAAGGTTCTCCATACAGTTCTTTTCTATAGAAAGTAGCAAAACTGCTCTGTTGAAGAGAAATATTTTCCAAGTACACAGGTAAGTAGGTGATCAGGATATGACTGGGAACTGATTTGTAAATGTTAGATAAAATCTAATTTAAAACATCCTGAATGGAGTCAGTCAGAGGAGAAAATTTTGTATGACATCCCTTATATGCCATATCTAAAAAGAAATGATGCAAATGAACTGATTTACAAAACAGACTCACAGACTTACAAAATGAATTGGATTTATGGCTGCCACGAGGAAAGAACAGGGGGAAAGGACAGTTAGGGAGTTTTGGATCAACGTGTGCATACTGCTTTATTTAAAGCTGGATAACCAACAAGGACCTACTGTATGGCACTGAGAACTCTGCTCACTGTTTTGTGGGAGCCTGGATGGGAGGAAAATTTAGGGGGAAAACGGATACATGTATATGTAGGGCTGAGTCCCTCTACTGTCCACCTTAAGCTATCACAATGTTGCTAATCTGCTATACTCCAGTGTAAAATAAAAAGATTTTTTAAAAAAGTAGAAGTGTGGTTTCCCTGGTGGTCCAGTGGGTAAGGACACCACCTTGCAGTGCAAGGGACACCGGTTCCATCCCTGGCCTGGGAAGATTCCCACGTGCCGTGGAGTGGCTGGACCCATGTGTCCAAATACTGAACCAGAGCTCTGGAGCGCATGCACCCAGAGCCGTTGCTTCATGACAAGAAAGGCCCCTGCAATGGGAGGCCCACGCAGGCCAAAAAAAACATAGATGGAAATAAATGAAAGACCAATAGAAGTGGCCAAAAAAAAAGTAGAAGTAAATTGGAAACATAAGAGAAAGTTGGTTTCCTTATAATATGGATATTGATAAATAATAGTGAAACAGAATGATAAAAGGAATGTATATGTATGTATAGATGAATCAATTTGCTGTACAACATAAATTGACACATTATAAATCAACCGTACTTCAATAAACTTAAAAAAATAAAGCAAAACAGGTGTGAAAAAATGGCTATAGTGAATTGACAATTGCTATTGTTTAAGAGCCCACAATAATTTGGAGCATAGCCCTTGTGAAAGAAAATTTTGCTTAAAGTCGCAATGAAGGAGGAACTCCAGAGACTGCACAAATGATACCCTCAGAAAAGAAATTACGTAGTGATGACTGTCAGTTCATCTGTAGAAACCCAATAATCTACTCTTACGAAAAACCTTTTAATAGAACTGTAAAGATGAGTGTCAAGGGTGAGTGAGGCATTTGCTTTGTTTGAAATTTCATGTTAACCCACGATTTTGAAACTATGACTGGCTATTTGTAAATGTTAGATAAAATCTAATTTAAAACATCCTGAATGGAGTCAGTCAGAGGAGAAAATTTTGTATGACATCCCTTATATGCCATATCTAAAAAGAAATGATGCAAATGAACTGATTTACAAAACAGACTCACAGACTTACAAAATGAATTGGATTTATGGCTGCCACGAGGAAAGAACAGGGGGAAAGGACAGTTAGGGAGTTTTGGATCAACGTGTGCATACTGCTTTATTTAAAGCTGGATAACCAACAAGGACCTACTGTATGGCACTGAGAACTCTGCTCACTGTTTTGTGGGAGCCTGGATGGGAGGAAAATTTAGGGGGAAAACGGATACATGTATATGTAGGGCTGAGTCCCTCTACTGTCCACCTTAAGCTATCACAATGTTGCTAATCTGCTATACTCCAGTGTAAAATAAAAAGATTTTTTAAAAAAGTAGAAGTGTGGTTTCCCTGGTGGTCCAGTGGGTAAGGACACCACCTTGCAGTGCAAGGGACACCGGTTCCATCCCTGGCCTGGGAAGATTCCCACGTGCCGTGGAGTGGCTGGACCCATGTGTCCAAATACTGAACCAGAGCTCTGGAGCGCATGCACCCAGAGCCGTTGCTTCATGACAAGAAAGGCCCCTGCAATGGGAGGCCCACGCAGGCCAAAAAAAACATAGATGGAAATAAATGAAAGACCAATAGAAGTGGCCAAAAAAAAAGTAGAAGTAAATTGGAAACATAAGAGAAAGTTGGTTTCCTTATAATATGGATATTGATAAATAATAGTGAAACAGAATGATAAAAGGAATGTATATGTATGTATAGATGAATCAATTTGCTGTACAACATAAATTGACACATTATAAATCAACCGTACTTCAATAAACTTAAAAAAATAAAGCAAAACAGGTGTGAAAAAATGGCTATAGTGAATTGACAATTGCTATTGTTTAAGAGCCCACAATAATTTGGAGCATAGCCCTTGTGAAAGAAAATTTTGCTTAAAGTCGCAATGAAGGAGGAACTCCAGAGACTGCACAAATGATACCCTCAGAAAAGAAATTACGTAGTGATGACTGTCAGTTCATCTGTAGAAACCCAATAATCTACTCTTACGAAAAACCTTTTAATAGAACTGTAAAGATGAGTGTCAAGGGTGAGTGAGGCATTTGCTTTGTTTGAAATTTCATGTTAACCCACGATTTTGTCTGTCTGTTATTCCTAACTGTTGGAAGGAGCAGCAGACTTCCTCCAGCATGCTAATTCACTCACTGGCAGTCTGTGACACTAGATGGTTTGATTCTCCTTTATCTTTTGATTTTTTTTTTTTTTTAAATAGTCTCTGGCAACATTGCTTGGCTCTGGGATAATAGCCACTTGATTCTGCCAAAAAGAAATCTGGGAATTTTCTGATCTGCCTTTGTTTTCCAAATCTGCTTTGAGGACATGTGGACCAGGAAGGTGAAAGTTAGAAAATAGAGACTTCGTTAAAGGAAACAGAACAAAAGGACTAGTCTGCTTATTTCTCCACTAGCATCCTTATTTACATCTCACAGCAAGCCTTACCAAGTCTGGTGCACACTGTATTTCACTGTTGGACAGTCTACACTCAGGGGACACCACCAACTCTCACATATCTTAGCAAGACCAGAAACAACAACAAAAATAGATGTCTGGCTTTATAAGGAAAGGCTGCACTGAACTTAAGTAGTCAGAATGGAACTGGCCCTGAATTCCTTCTCTAATGTAGCTAAATTGTGCCCTGGACCCTGGGGTGGATTCAGTTCCCTCACTTGGTTGATTTATAAGACAATGTTTCATCGCCCAAATGAAAACAGGTTTATCAAGCAGTTTTATTTCTTTGGACCTGAAATAGCCAGAAACAAAAGAGATAGGGAAATTTAGCATTTAACCACTTTTCGGCCTTTCCCTACCTTCCTGGGTGATAACACACAGGTCCATGCACTCGGGGCAGACGAGTGCAGTACTGCTAGGAAGTCATCATCTGCCCTGCATTCAGCGGTCAGCCAGCCACACACAGGATTTCCTTTTACCTACCTCCACCTACTTGAGTTGCTTGCCTGCACTCTGTTCGTGATGGAAGGAAAGAAAGAAGGAAGTAAAATGCTCCAGAGACTGCACAAATGATACACTCAGAAAAGAAATTACGTAGTGATGACTGTCAGTTCATCTGTAGAAACCCAATAATCTACTCTTACGAAAAACCTTTTAATAGAACTGTAAAGATGAGTGTCAAGGGTGAGTGAGGCATTTGCTTTGTTTGAAATTTCATGTTAACCCACGATTTTGTCTGTCTGTTATTCCTAACTGTTGGAAGGAGCAGCAGACTTCCTCCAGCATGCTAATTCACTCACTGGCAGTCTGTGACACTAGATGGTTTGATTCTCCTTTATCTTTTGATTTTTTTTTTTTTTAAATAGTCTCTGGCAACATTGCTTGGCTCTGGGATAATAGCCACTTGATTCTGCCAAAAAGAAATCTGGGAATTTTCTGATCTGCCTTTGTTTTCCAAATCTGCTTTGAGGACATGTGGACCAGGAAGGTGAAAGTTAGAAAATAGAGACTTCGTTAAAGGAAACAGAACAAAAGGACTAGTCTGCTTATTTCTCCACTAGCATCCTTATTTACATCTCACAGCAAGCCTTACCAAGTCTGGTGCACACTGTATTTCACTGTTGGACAGTCTACACTCAGGGGACACCACCAACTCTCACATATCTTAGCAAGACCAGAAACAACAAGAAAAAATAGATGTCTGGCTTTATAAGGAAAGGCTGCACTGAACTTAAGTAGTCAGAATGGAACTGGCCCTGAATTCCTTCTCTAATGTAGCTAAATTGTGCCCTGGACCCTGGGGTGGATTCAGTTCCCTCACTTGGTTGATTTATAAGACAATGTTTCATCGCCCAAATGAAAACAGGTTTATCAAGCAGTTTTATTTCTTTGGACCTGAAATAGCCAGAAACAAAAGAGATAGGGAAATTTAGCATTTAACCACTTTTCGGCCTTTCCCTACCTTCCTGGGTGATAACACACAGGTCCATGCACTCGGGGCAGACGAGTGCAGTACTGCTAGGAAGTCATCATCTGCCCTGCATTCAGCGGTCAGCCAGCCACACACAGGATTTCCTTTTACCTACCTCCACCTACTTGAGGGTTGCTTGCCACTCAAGTCACCTCTGTTACGTGGATAGGAAGGGAAAGAAGAGAAGGTAAAATGTACATCACTCGGTTTTGCAATTTGGTGGTTGGAAGTCGGAGGCAACATAAAATAAAGCTTGCCTGTCGGAAGTCAAGTTACAATTTGGTGACAGATCAGAGCTTCAGCTTCCTATCCCTTCTTAGTTTTCACACTCTGCAGTGTGGCCTGGCAGAGGTTCTTGCCATCCTCACTGGATGATCATAGTAAAACCTTCATGGCTCTGATAGCGGGGAAGGGTGGCTGCCTACGAGGATTTCTTTCTTGAATTTGTGTTGTTTTCTCTCCTTGCCACAGGCATACTGTGAACTGCACTGACAGTTGGCAGTCAGGATGTCCCCTTCTCTGAGTCCCAAAAGCCATAAGAGGCCCTGCTACCAGGAGGCATTCTCCCCATCACCCAGCCCACAGCATCTCCCATGCTTACCTTCTCTTAGAAACCTTTCTGCTTTTGCCTTCCATCAGTTTTCAGGCCTCTCCCAGCTGTGTGAGCTTTGACCCACTCCCCAACAGATTCCTAATCCCCTGTTTCTATATCTTCCCAGGTTTTCTTCCCAGTAAATCAGGCGCTCATCTCCAAAAGGCTGTGACTTGCCTTATTATCGTGTTCATCAGACAGGTCTATTTCTTCCTTCTGACAAAGTGAAAGGGTTTAATAGGTAGATTTGATAATGAGGCCAGCGGGTCCCAAGGAGGAGGGGGAGGAACAAACATTTTTAGCCAAGGTGCCTTCACCTTGATTGCCACACCTATGGCAATAATCCATTTTGCCTAAGACTATTCTTTAAGCCCAGAGCTAATGTTTATAACAATGTATCTTGCTGGAGGGCATGTTTCTCCTTCTTATACTTATGTTATCTAACGACGTATGTTGTGGGTATATATCACCTCAATATATTCTTTTAAACTACTGTTAATAACCAACTGAAAAATGTAAAATACCACGCCTAAAGTAACCACTTTAGGGGTATTCTTCTGTCTCCCTTCCAGTGCCTGCCCTGGAAGTTTTTCCTTATCCTTTCTTACTTTAATAAACTTTCCACTGCACGAAGCTCTCAGTGACCATCGCTGAGTCTTTTTGATCCCCGTGTAAATTCTTTGTTAGAGATCAAGAACCCAACACTGTTCATGGTAACATACCGTCATCTATCACCTATCAAAACCCTGGAGTCAACCTGGAGTAACCTGTCAGAATAGGTATAGGTGATGCTTGCTGCTTAAGAGTGCAGAACAGGAAACTTTCCACTAAGACAGTGATTTGATACAGAGTAACTGCCTCAGGGTGAGACTCAGGTATTAAAAACCCATACAAATCAGTTAGCAAAGGATGAAAAAAATTAAGAAGAAAAAGGGGCAAAAGGAAAAGAATGAATCATTCAGAAAGAGAACACTTGAAGTACCAATAGACATCTGAGAGAAAAACTAAACTCAAACCTCAGGGCTTCCCTGGTGGTCCAGTGGGTAAGGACACCACCTTGCAGTGCAAGGGGCACCGGTTCAATCCCTGGCCTGGGAAGCTCCCACATGCCACGGAGCGGCTGGACCCATGTGTCCAATTAACGAGCCGGAGCTCTGGAGCACATGTGCCCAAAGTCGGTGCTCTGCGACAACAGAGGCCACTGCGATGGGAGGCCCACGGGGGCCAAAGAACAAAGATGGATGAAAACAGACAAACGAAAGACCAATAGAAGTAGCCTGCCTGCTCCCCTCCCTCCCCATCCCACCCACCCAAAATAATAAATAAATAAATAAATCTTTAAAAAAAAAAAACCCTCAACCTCACTAGTAATCAGGGTAATGAAAATAAAACAACCAATGAAAATCAAATGTGATTAGCAACATTTTACAAGTCAGATCATATACAATATGAGATAGGGGCCAGAGGAAAGGGATATTCTCAGGTCCTGCATTAAGCATGTACATTGTCCAGTCACTCTGGCGAGGATGAGCTATGGTCAGGGAGCGTGACAGTGTACCTGACATACAGCCCAATATTTTTCCCTGAGCCTATGCTAGAGAAAGTCTTGCACATGTGCATATGACACTGTTTACAAGGATGCTCATCAAAATGTTGTTTGTAATGACAGATAGGCAAACCTTCTACATATTTATCAACAGGAAATAGATAAATTAGCCATAGTATATACTCATATAATGGAAGAGTCCACACCATTTAAAATGAATGATGTACAGGTACCTGTTTCAATATAGATAATTCCTGAAAACACAGTAGGATTATCACACAATTCATCTAGACTTTAACAGCACATAAAATACCACAACTATGTATACTATTTCTGAACCCATGCCTATGTAGTCAAAGTATTAAAACAGAAGACGGGGAAGACAAACACTGATGCCGACACTGTGGTCACCTCTGGAGAGAGTGGGAGAGACGGAGAGGCTGAGGGCTCCAATGGCTTCAACTACACCCAAAAGGTGTCGTCACTTTCAAAAATGAAGCAACACGGCAAGATGTTTATGCTTATTAAATATAGTTGGGCACAGATATGGGTGCTTTTTGTGTATCTGAAATAATTCTCTTTTTAAAATCAGTATTACCATAAAAACTTCTACTTTAATCAAGAATGAATCTTTAACCTCTTGATATGGAGGATCATGGGCTAAGCAGGTGTTAGTGGGAAAGAATCTACCTGCCAATGTAAGAGACCCAGGTTCCATCCCCACGTTGGGAAGATTCCCTGGAGAAGGGCATGGCAACCAACTGCAGTATTCTTGTCTGGGAAATCCCATGGGCCAAGAAGCTGGTGGGCTACAGTCCACAGGGTCGCAAAAAGAGTTGGATATGACTGAGTGACTGAGCACATGATGAATAAATGTAACAACTAAACTAAGTTTCTTCTTTTAGTTCTTGGGTCCCTTCTCCAGGCCTCTTACATGAAGCACAGGAATAAAACTCAAGCCAAATAAAATGGACAAGCTGGATAAAGAACTTCAGACCAGCAAACTTCTCCTCAGGCTTGGGCTACAAGTAAATGCTGAAAAACACTTCCAGAAAGCTCTTTTTGTTTCATTCTCCTTTAAATGCTACATAGGAAGAAACAAAAGGAGATACCCCCCATAGCTTTAAGTCAAACCCTTAATTTTATTTGAATATAGTTTTTGTCATTTAATTACTGCCATTTTTCTTTTCTTTTTTTCTTTTTTCTAAGCTTCTAGATTGCTGTGTAATTTTTGTACCTACGCAGATTAGACTGAGAGTCCAGGAAGACCTGGCCACATAATTGAGGACAGAACAGAATCTTCCACTTTACATCCATCTTCCCCAATTTAAAAAATGACATTTTCCATTTTCTAAGTATGCCTTGTTGGCTTCTAGTTTTTCACTGTAGACAAATATTTTCTGTTCAGACCTGCTTCAAGGAATTTGCAGCCTCTCAAGTAAACACGGATTTGCATTGACAGATCTCAAGAACTGGTTGGCATTTTTCCTTTGGGTCTAATTCTAGGAAGCAACAATGGGACAAGAGAAATTTCTCCATCAATCAGGGCTATTCCTTGAGAGATTTTGTAGGACCTTGAATTAGACTACAGCACTAAAGTTGACCATGTTACTCAACTCCAAGAGTTGCAACACTCTGTTACAGATTTGGAAAGACATCCTTGCTACAGTTGAGGCCTTCTGTTGCCTCACTGGTCTTGGAGGCTAAATTACCTTTATAGAGAGATGTGCAGCAACAACGGTTTATCAGTCAGTATCTAAAAAACAGTTGGCATATCTAAATTTGAGTATCTCAGGTAAGTTTGATACTGAGACTGTTTACAAAGACACTATCAAGGTGAAGGAGATGATAGGACTAGTGATCCTGGGGCTGTTACCACCCATAGACTTCAACACCCAGGCAAGAGGGAAGGAATGGTTATCTATAGCCAGAGAGAGACATGCAGAACAGGAGCTGACAGGACCAATGACAAAGGCACCACTGCAGCGAAGAGGCCAGGAAATGATACCCCAAGTCACTTTCCTCCCTCCTTCCATTTATTGGTGCCCCATGATAAAGGTAAGAGTGGACATCCAATCCAGAAAAGGCCTATAAATGTACCAGGGTGTACACATGCTCAATATTCCACACAGGCTAAAATGCGTTCAAAATTATTCCAAGCATAAACCATTTTCCATTTTCGTGGTGGGGACACTCAAATTCCTCAGGCAATTTACAGATCCTTTGGAGATGCACTGATTCCCAAACTGCTCCTCTAGTGGAACTCAATAACTGACTGGCTCATTATTATGCTTCGAGTGTATAAAGACAATTCATCACAAGAAGGCACACATGTTTTGCACTGACAAAGAGGGTAAGAAAATAAGAACAAATGAAAATGGATGTAATAGCTGATCTCTGACATCAAGAACAGCTCTTTTTTTCTGTATTTTGTGTTTTAGAAAGCATTGATAGTGACCTTCCTGTTGACAGAGGACATGTCTCGATCAAAGAAAAGGTATATTATATTCTCTCCATGCTAAAATTTAATAAAACTTGCATGGATTTCACAGGTCTACCTGGTGGCCTAGAGGGTAAGGAATCTGCCTGCATGCAGGAGACCCAAATTCCTTCCCTGAGTCAGGAAGATCCCCTGGAGAAGGGATAGGCTACCCATTCTAGTATTCTTGCCTGGAGAATTCCATGGACAGAGGAGCTAGGCAAGCTACAGACCATGGGGTTGCTAAGAGTCAGACATGACAAAGTGACTAACACGCACACACATATGGGTTCTAAATTAGGGTACATTATTAAATGAAAAAAAAATGACTGGCTGCAAAATGTATTATTTCCACACTAGAAGTATTACTAAAATGACTAAAGGTACAATTCCTGGCCAAGACAAAAACTAACAGTCTTATTCTACTAACTAGGAAAGTAATACCCTAGACACAGGTAAAGACATATAACCACAGTCACACCCTACCCCCTTGCTGGTGCTGTCTGAATCTTTTGCCACTTAAATCTACTTTTTGCTGCAGTTAAATAACTTAATCCGGGCTTCCCTGGTGGTCTAGTGGGTAAGGACACTGCCTTACAGTGCAAGGGGCGCCAGTTCGAGCCCTGGCCTGGGAAGATCCCACGTGCCATGGAGTGGCTGGACCCATGTGTCCAATTACCGAGCCGGAGCTCTGGAGCGCATGCGTCCAGAGCCAGTGCTCTGCGACAACAGAGGCCACCAGGATTGGAGGCCCATGTAGGCCAAAGAGCAAAGATGGATGAAAATAGATAAATGAAAGAGCCTCATACAGATCTTGGGAGATTGAAAATTTTTGATTTCCCAAACTGCTTCCTTTTCAAAAAGTTGGAACTCAATAACTGACTGGCTCATTATTATGCTTCGAGTGTATAAAGACAATTCATCACAAGAAGGCACACATGTTTTGCACTGACAAAGAGGGTAAGAAAATAAGAACAAATGAAAATGGATGTAATAGCTGATCTCTGACATCAAGAACAGCTCTTTTTTTCTGTATTTTGTGTTTTAGAAAGCATTGATAGTGACCTTCCTGTTGACAGAGGACATGTCTCGATCAAAGAAAAGGTATATTATATTCTCTCCATGCTAAAATTTAATAAAACTTGCATGGATTTCACAGGTCTACCTGGTGGCCTAGAGGGTAAGGAATCTGCCTGCATGCAGGAGACCCAAATTCCTTCCCTGAGTCAGGAAGATCCCCTGGAGAAGGGATAGGCTACCCATTCTAGTATTCTTGCCTGGAGAATTCCATGGACAGAGGAGCTAGGCAAGCTACAGACCATGGGGTTGCTAAGAGTCAGACATGACAAAGTGACTAACACGCACACACATATGGGTTCTAAATTAGGGTACATTATTAAATGAAAAAAAAATGACTGGCTGCAAAATGTATTATTTCCACACTAGAAGTATTACTAAAATGACTAAAGGTACAATTCCTGGCCAAGACAAAAACTAACAGTCTTATTCTACTAACTAGGAAAGTAATACCCTAGACACAGGTAAAGACATATAACCACAGTCACACCCTACCCCCTTGCTGGTGCTGTCTGAATCTTTTGCCACTTAAATCTACTTTTTGCTGCAGTTAAATAACTTAATCCGGGCTTCCCTGGTGGTCTAGTGGGTAAGGACACTGCCTTACAGTGCAAGGGGCGCCAGTTCGAGCCCTGGCCTGGGAAGATCCCACGTGCCATGGAGTGGCTGGACCCATGTGTCCAATTACCGAGCCGGAGCTCTGGAGCGCATGCGTCCAGAGCCAGTGCTCTGCGACAACAGAGGCCACCAGGATTGGAGGCCCATGTAGGCCAAAGAGCAAAGATGGATGAAAATAGATAAATGAAAGACCAACAGAAGTGGTCCGCCTGCCCCCCTCCCTCTCCCCCCCCCAAAAAAAATAAAAAATAAAAATTCAAAGCTATTAAATAAAATGTTTAAAAATAATAATAATAACTTAATCCATGTGTTTCATGCTTATCAGCATCCTGGCACATAATAATGCTCAATAAATGCCAGTAGCAATAGCAGTGGTTAAAAAAAATTTTTTTTAATACCAGGAAAGTTCATACAGTATTCAGAAGAAAGTTCACTTGCAGTCAGAAAATCCAAAATTGTATTACTAAGAAATTAATGTTTGAGATGGCTTTAGAGAATGAGTAAATTGGAACAAATGAAAAATAGAGGAAGATTGGCAGGGTATGAGGTCAACTGAATAGTATTTGAGAAGGTAGTAATCTTGGTGATAAATGAGATTCAGGTACATCTGTCATAATCTTGGAGAACAGATTTTGGACTCAATTAGGTTAACACTAGAGGGCTATTTGGGAGAATGGCAATAATGACAATAAAAATGAGTAGCTAACATTTATTACCCACTTCCTGAATATCAGACACTAAGTCCTATACATGTGTTCATTCCCTCATCCTTATAAATGTCCTATGAAATAGCTGATTTTTAAAAAAAAAATTAGCCTCTTTTTAATGATTTTCTTATTTATTTGTTTTTCATCCATCTTTACTCTTCGGCCTGTGTGGGCCTTCCATTGTAATGGCCTCTCTTGTTGCAGAGCACTGGCTCTGGGTGCACGCGCTCCAGAGTCTTGGCTTGCAACTGCACACATGGGTCTAGCTGCTCCGCGGCACATGGGATCTTCCTGAGCAAGGGATCAAACTGGTACTCCTTTCACCGCAAGGTGGGCTCTTTACCCACTGGACCACCAGGGAAGCCCAAAATAGCTGATTTTTAACCACTACACTGGGTTAGGTACTACAGGTAACATAAAGATTCCAGATGATCTCTGAACGCATTTACACATTTGCTTAGAGGAAAGGGAAGAGGGAGTGTTTTCATATAATTTTAGAATGTTAGTGTTTGGAATGGCCTTAAAGTTATTAATTTTCACTTACCCTTTTTTTTTTAAGTCTTTATTGAATTTGGTACAATATTGCCTTTGTTTTGTGTGTGTGTCTGTGGTTTTTTTTTTTTTTTTTTTTTTGGCCCTGATTCATATGGGATCTCAGATTCCTGACCAGGGCCCAAACCCACAACTCCTGCATTGGAAAGTTAAGTCCTAACCAGTGGACCACCAGGGAAGTCCCAATTCACTTACTCCTCACAATAATCCCACGAGGTACAGCTTCTTATTCTATCAATTGACAGACAGGAAACTGTAGCAGAGGGAGGTCAGGTAACCTGCCTGGATTCACACAACAAGCTAGTAACAGTAATGAAGTATTTGATTTCAGGCAGCCTAGCTCCAGCGTCCTCACCCTTGACCCCCAATATGCTACTCTCTCACACTTAAACACCTGGGTGCACCCTGTACAGCTGCTAGCTATGCTTAACTGGGTTAAAAACTGGGGCTACAGAGATAGGTGGGAAGTGACTCTCATGCTCAGGGAATCCGGAATTTCACAGGAAGGGGTCATAGGCAGACTACAGTGGTCACGATCAAAGCTACAGTGGAGGCCCTCACTGGGGGCACGGTGACTCAGAACTGGGAGGTCACTCTCTGGAGGGGTCAAAGGAGGTTTGTTATTGGAGGTGGGCAACAGTGAGGTCAGGCAGACTGTGCACTGCTCTGACAAGAGTCAGAATTCATCTAGCAGGAGGGCAACGTGTGCAAAGACAAAGAGGCATGAGGGGACACGGGACAGGGTGATCAGAAAACAGCTGCCACTGATATGGAGACAAGGAACAGCTCAAAGGGCACATTTGGAAGGTCTCAGAATTGGGTTGGTTGGAGGGGTGAGTGGCAGGGTGGCGGGATTCTGGTCTAAAGTGGTAGGGGAAAAAGTCAGGTGAGCCACAGGCAAGAGTATTAGCGACATAAAGGTTTAGAAGGAAATCTAGAGGGAAGGCTGGTGATACAGGTTTATCTGAGTAAGTGTGGCACCTCCTCGTGGAGGTGTAGGCAGGAGGCAATTCTAAGTAAGGATCAAAAGGTAAGAAAACTGACATCTAGTATGATTCTGGGCTCTGTACTAATCACGTGGAATATATCATATCATTTAGTCATCATGAAAGATAAATAGTTCCACACCTAGAAGATGGTTTTGGCATGTCAAACTAAAAAAATGCCTTGGGAACTCCATGATTGCATTTTCTCAGAAACAGAACAAGAATTATGAAATTTGGTCTTTTGAGGAGGGATTTGCATTCGGGAAGGGTGAAGCAAATTATTCAGGATAAAATATTTCTTTCTTTCTTTCTTTTTTTTTTTTTTTTTAAGCAATCGTACCTCTAAAGGGAAGAAAACAGTGTCTTAAATTATGGCATGGTGCTGGCTCTGAAGGCAATTTAGAAAGATATGTCTTGTTTCCTTAAAATGCTATTTGCTAAATGGGATTGCCAAACGGGTTAGATTACAGGTAGGTAAAGATGAAGAAGGAAATTAAGTCAATTGTTTCATTTCCAGGACCATCAAATGCAAATGTCTGTGAAGAGCAAGTGCTTTGTAGGGCCAGGATGAGGGGGAGGCAGGAAAGATACTCGCTTTCAGAGGGCCTGTGCTCCAGATGCCTCACTCCCAACCACCCGGTCCTGATCTTGATGATCTAAGATGCATCCAGAGGCTTATGAAGCAGCAGGCAGCACTGAGTCCAGGGGAGAAGAGAGGGTAGGCTAAGCTGACGCCGTCACAGGCACTCCTGAAGCCCAGAGGTCACAAGAGGAGGACCTCGCCAGTGGTTTCAATCCTGCCTGAACACTGGAATCATCCTGAGAACATGTGAAGAGACTGGGGCCTTATGTCTCCCTCCACAGGTTCTGATCTCACAGGTCTAGAGTGAGACTCAGATATCAGGTATTTGTCAACTCTTCCAGATTTTCATATTCAGATAGGGTTGCGGAAGGCTTACCTAGAAACAATGACAGCTACAGGCAGGATAAAGGAAAACATCAGTTCCAGAATAATCCCAAGGATATGGCTGGAACCACCCACGTCTTTAATTATTGGCAGTCACTGTAATGTATTAAGAATATTACAGTAATATCCTTCTAAGGCAATACCTGCTTTGTCCCCTCCAGGATGAAAGGGCTTGGCTTAAATAAAAGGTAAGAAAACTGACATCTAGTATGATTCTGGGCTCTGTACTAATCACGTGGAATATATCATATCATTTAGTCATCATGAAAGATAAATAGTTCCACACCTAGAAGATGGTTTTGGCATGTCAAACTAAAAAAATGCCTTGGGAACTCCATGATTGCATTTTCTCAGAAACAGAACAAGAATTATGAAATTTGGTCTTTTGAGGAGGGATTTGCATTCGGGAAGGGTGAAGCAAATTATTCAGGATAAAATATTTCTTTCTTTCTTTCTTTTTTTTTTTTTTTTTAAGCAATCGTACCTCTAAAGGGAAGAAAACAGTGTCTTAAATTATGGCATGGTGCTGGCTCTGAAGGCAATTTAGAAAGATATGTCTTGTTTCCTTAAAATGCTATTTGCTAAATGGGATTGCCAAACGGGTTAGATTACAGGTAGGTAAAGATGAAGAAGGAAATTAAGTCAATTGTTTCATTTCCAGGACCATCAAATGCAAATGTCTGTGAAGAGCAAGTGCTTTGTAGGGCCAGGATGAGGGGGAGGCAGGAAAGATACTCGCTTTCAGAGGGCCTGTGCTCCAGATGCCTCACTCCCAACCACCCGGTCCTGATCTTGATGATCTAAGATGCATCCAGAGGCTTATGAAGCAGCAGGCAGCACTGAGTCCAGGGGAGAAGAGAGGGTAGGCTAAGCTGACGCCGTCACAGGCACTCCTGAAGCCCAGAGGTCACAAGAGGAGGACCTCGCCAGTGGTTTCAATCCTGCCTGAACACTGGAATCATCCTGAGAACATGTGAAGAGACTGGGGCCTTATGTCTCCCTCCACAGGTTCTGATCTCACAGGTCTAGAGTGAGACTCAGATATCAGGTATTTGTCAACTCTTCCAGATTTTCATATTCAGATAGGGTTGCGGAAGGCTTACCTAGAAACAATGACAGCTACAGGCAGGATAAAGGAAAACATCAGTTCCAGAATAATCCCAAGGATATGGCTGGAACCACCCACGTCTTTAATTATTGGCAGTCACTGTAATGTATTAAGAATATTACAGTAATATCCTTCTAAGGCAATACCTGCTTTGTCCCCTCCAGGATGAAAGGGCTTGGCTTAAATAAAAAACTTTGTCCATGAAAAATACAAAGCTACAAATCACCCCTAGGAAGATACAGAGTGGTGGATTAAATAAAACCAGCTTCACAAAACTGAACAATCTTTATGAAGACTCCTGAATATATAATCTGTCTGCAATGATTTGAACATGGAGAAGGGAGTAACATGACCTAAGTGTGGATAACGGGAGATTGAAAAAATGCTTATTAGGAACATGTGGACAACCTCCAAAAAACAATCCAGTTATTTCCATGAATCCAGCTCTTGGCTGCAAATTACAGAATGAAGGAGAGAGTTCAAAAGCAGAAAATTCAGACCCAAAATGAAAAGAAGAAATCCAGCCTCCCTTTAGTTTCCATCTTCAAGGAAAGTTTTATGTTTTGTGGTGGTTTTTTGCCCCATTTCTTCTCGCCTAGTCTCCTGACACCCTCTAATTAGCGCTCTCATCTCTGCCTCTGGCACCCGGGCTTGCTGTAGGTGGCTGGCGTGACGCTGGATGCCTGCCCCTGCAGTGAGATTAGGCACCCTGCAGCGCACAAACAAAAAACCCAGAAAGCCTGACCCAACTATCTTCCTATGAATAGAATGTGCTTTCTTTATCAGGATAAAAGGTGTTTGTGTCTATTTGTATAGAGATGGGCTATGCATATAAGTATAAATATAGGGGACTCTGTGCATGTGTACTGCATGTGAGTTTCTTAGTCTATTTAAAAGGTTCAGGGTCAGAAATGTTTTGCTAAGTCCTCAAACAAGACTGGAACTCCTGAAAGACTAAACATTTGTCCTTCATGTTTGAAAGACTAAAAGAAGAGAAGCAATCCAGAGCTGAAACT
The DNA here is from genome assembly GCA_022376925.1 of Tragulus kanchil. NCBI lineage: Eukaryota > Metazoa > Chordata > Mammalia > Artiodactyla > Tragulidae > Tragulus > Tragulus kanchil. The sequence goes on along the minus strand of JAIOJX010000030.1, from coordinate 105,506,764 downwards.
TTCTTGGATCGTGAGATTAAAGAAAGTCCCAAGAAATAGTTCACCCTCTCCTCCCAACTTCTTTAATGATCTTAACGTGGAACATCCTCCTGGACCTTGGGGACAGAAATCTATATCCTTGCACTTCCAGTCTCCTCCCACCTCCAATGTAAGATGGAAATAAATGAGTTTCCACGGCCAGATATCCAATTGGTATTTATCAAGTGATCACCAAGGGCTGAGCATTCTGCCTTTTTGATCAAAGTGCTCTTGAGACCTCCCTGAGGTTTATTTTGCAGAAAGCTACACCCACCCCACTGTAGTGCTGTGACGCTAAAAGGTGATGATGGCAGATGGTAATAACCAGTGATGAAAAATGGTGCTGCAGAGGAAGACCTACAAGAGGACCGCCTCCACTGGGGTGGTGACATGCTTTGGAAAGTCCCACAACTAGTACTAAAAGATTAGTGTTGGGGCCAGGGTAGTCAAAACAGGGTGACTAGTTAGACCACTCAACTCTCCCAACTTTAATGATGGGTGTATTCTGCTACAGTCCTTACTGATAACCCAAACCTGGAAGGTAGGCTGTCCATATGTGCCCAGCGTCTGACAGACACTAAAGCTGGGAACTCTTTCATAAGCACCCTAATGTCTATTGTGAGGGCTCCACTCTCATGAAGTGATTAATCACCTTCCAAAGGATCCATCTCCTAATACCATCACCTTTAGGATTAAGATTTCAGCAAACAAATTTGGTGGGGGGACACAAACATTCAGACCACAGCTGAAAGTACCAGCTCCAGTGCCTGGGGCAGAACAGGGCAGCCAACTAATCAATGCTGAGCAAGTAAACAAATGGGTGTATCAACCCTCTGAGTGTGCTGTGGATTCAGAGAAGGGAAAATTGACAAGAATTAGGATAGAATGGATTGCAGGAGATGGAAGCTCTCGTGGAAGATTGAGTTGGTAGTGGACTGAATAGGTGAGGAGGATTTATAGAGATGGGGGCTGGGGAGCAGTATTCCATTTCAAAAGGACAGTATTAGTGCAGGAGTTCAGACAGTGAAACAAGCTGACAGCAGAGACATCAGAGCTTCCTAAATAAGAGATGAAGTGCTAAGTTGCTTCAGTCATGTCCAACTTTTTGTGACCACATGGACTGTAGCCTGCCAAGCTCCTCTGTTCATGGTATTTTCCAGGCAAGAATACTGGAGTGGGTTGGCATGCCCTTCTCCAGGGGATATTTCCAACCCAGGGATCATCCCTAGTTTCCTGCTTTGCAAGCAGATTCTTTACCACTGAGCCATCTGGGAAGGCCTGCCCAAGGTTCAACTGTAAATGGAATCACTGAGAGCAGACCCCAGAATCCTCACCGGCACCCGGGTGAGCGCTTTACTTACTCCTTGGGCTAGGGCTATGCCCTCATTTCTTCAAAGTGTCTAATAGAACAGATATTTCTAGCTTCCTGTCCATAGTCAGAGAAGAACAAAAACAATACTACAACACAAAGGTCTCAGTTCTAAGGAACCTGTTGAGGGAAGTGATGGTCATTTGTAAATATGTAATGGGAAACAGATGTGGGAACTGTCGCTGACGTCAACAGCGTAGCTTTTGTCAGAAGTTGCTCTTTTTGCCAGTTTGCAACTCATAGACCAACAAAATACCTACATGCTATTGATACATCCAAACAGCCTAGTATGCTTGAAGGTTTAACAGAATAAAAATGTCTGTGAAACAAGGGATCTCTGTCTATTCTCTGATGTATCCCAACTGCTGCCTGGACCAAATGCTGGCACATGTTAGACACTCAATAAATGTTTGGTAGTGAATGACGAGCCAATGTTCCAGAGACATTTCATATCTATTATTAGAAAAGAACTCAGTGACCATGAGGTTAAGTATCTGGAGAGATAAGAGGATTTCCCCCATGCTTCAAATTTAGTGGCATTACTAGTTGAGAACCTCAGAAACTGTGTCAATTAGAAACAGACCCCACTCCTCTATTTCAATGGGGAGAAATTGCCCAAGACATCTACACCTTGAGCTACATTAATAGTAAATATACTCAAAACAAATCAGACAATGCAGGGAGATACTAAGAGTCATTAAAACAACACAGACTCAAAAATTCATGCTTGCATAACCTGAAAGGTGTGATCAAACACTCTCAAAACCAAGGCTTGCTAAACTTTTCAAATACAGTTTCTATGTAGGAATCATTGTGGTTCATAGGAACCTGGTGCATGGCAATTTTTTCTGTGTATTCTCAGATGTGCTGACATCACTCTAAGGTAGGTAGCAGCTAGATCCTAGACCTAAGCCATGTTTCTCACATGTATTACACCCACTACCAACTAATGTGACCTTCAGCAGACTGGTTTATCTCCAAGAAAGGTAAAGACCATACTCTGAGACTGGTCTCTGAAACACAGCTTACATTTAAGAATGAAATTAATCTGAAGATTATTCTACCTTAGATGTAAAAAATACTAAGAGTTCTAACAATAGAAATCAGTTCAGTTACACGTTTCGTTAATGAAATGAACAAGGAAAAACACGTGCACTGAGGCATTTACTGGGCATACTGTCAACATTACAAGAAATCTGTAAGACTGCGTCTGAAAAGAGACTACTCCCCTGTAAAAACTGCATTCCTCTCCACCCCTCTGTGTGTTATCAGTGTACTTTCTGTCACTATCTGTTACTTCTAAGCTAGGAAATGGAGAATTTTTTAGTCTAGCAGAACTCTGTGGACCTCACCAAAAGAAAGAAAATGAGGTAAAGAAAGTGAGGTGTGCTCTAATAAAAACTGCTGATTAAAAAAAACACACACAACTGCTATTTACTCATTTTAAAAACAAACATTTTCCTAAAGCTAAGAAGTTCTCAATAAATGAGATAATATAGGGAAGCACCTAGTCTAGTATCTGCAAATGAAACTAACTCCATGGTAGACATTTCATATCTATTATTAGAAAAGAACTCAGTGACCAGGTTAAGTATCTGAGAGATAAGAGGATTTCCCCCATGCTTCAAATTTAGTGGCATTACTAGTTGAGAACCTCAGAAACTGTGTCAATTAGAAACAGACCCCACTCCTCTATTTCAATGGGGAGAAATTGCCCAAGACATCTACACCTTGAGCTACATTAATAGTAAATATACTCAAAACAAATCAGACAATGCAGGGAGATACTAAGAGTCATTAAAACAACACAGACTCAAAAATTCATGCTTGCATAACCTGAAAGGTGTGATCAAACACTCTCAAAACCAAGGCTTGCTAAACTTTTCAAATACAGTTTCTATGTAGGAATCATTGTGGTTCATAGGAACCTGGTGCATGGCAATTTTTTCTGTGTATTCTCAGATGTGCTGACATCACTCTAAGGTAGGTAGCAGCTAGATCCTAGACCTAAGCCATGTTTCTCACATGTATTACACCCACTACCAACTAATGTGACCTTCAGCAGACTGGTTTATCTCCAAGAAAGGTAAAGACCATACTCTGAGACTGGTCTCTGAAACACAGCTTACATTTAAGAATGAAATTAATCTGAAGATTATTCTACCTTAGATGTAAAAAATACTAAGAGTTCTAACAATAGAAATCAGTTCAGTTACACGTTTCGTTAATGAAATGAACAAGGAAAAACACGTGCACTGAGGCATTTACTGGGCATACTGTCAACATTACAAGAAATCTGTAAGACTGCGTCTGAAAAGAGACTACTCCCCTGTAAAAACTGCATTCCTCTCCACCCCTCTGTGTGTTATCAGTGTACTTTCTGTCACTATCTGTTACTTCTAAGCTAGGAAATGGAGAATTTTTTAGTCTAGCAGAACTCTGTGGACCTCACCAAAAGAAAGAAAATGAGGTAAAGAAAGTGAGGTGTGCTCTAATAAAAACTGCTGATTAAAAAAAAAAAACACACACAACTGCTATTTACTCATTTTAAAAACAAACATTTTCCTAAAGCTAAGAAGTTCTCAATAAATGAGATAATATAGGGAAGCACCTAGTCTAGTATCTGCAAATGAAACTAACTCCATGGTAGCCATGGGCCACTATTTTGTTAGAAAACAAAGCACTGTGTACAGCTTTGTTTTATTCACGACAAGTCAAACATATTGCACCACATAGTTATCAAATGCAACTAGGCATGAAAGGATCTGATGAACACGTTTAAAATACAGATCCTCACATCCCACTAAGTCAGACTCCCTGGGGATCTACAACCCTTAAGCTTTCATTTAAAACAATCTCCCCAGGGGCTTCCCTGGTGGTCCAGTGGGTAAGGACACCGCCTTGCAGTGCAAGGGGCACCGGTTCGATCCCTGGCCTGGGAAGATCCCACGTGCTGCGGAGCGGCTGAACCGATGTGTCCAACTACCGAGTTGGAGCTCTGGAGCGCATGTGCCCAGAGCCAGTGCTCTGCGACAACAGAGGCCACCGCGACGGGAGGCCCACACAGGCCAAGGAACAAAGATGGATGAAGATGGACAAATGAAAGACCAATAGAAGTGACCCGCCTGTTCCCTTCGCTCCCCACCCCACCTCCCACCAAAATACATAAATAAATAAATAAATAAATCTTAAAAAAAAAAAAAAAAGAGTCTGCCTTGCAGTGCAAGGAGCACCGATTCTATCCCTGGCCTGGGAAGATCCCACGTGCCAGGGAGCAGCTGGGCCAGTGTGTTCAATTACTAGCCAGTGCTCTGGAGCGCATGCACCCAGAGCCGGTGCTCTGCAACAACAGAGGCCACTGCAATGGGAGACCCACACAGGCCAAGGAACAAAGATGAACAAAAGTGAATAAATGAAGAACCAATAAAAGAGGCCAAAATTAAACAAACAAACAAAATCTCCCCAGGTTATTCTGAGGCAGGTGGTCCACAGTCTCCTACAAGGGAAGCACTGCCTTAGAGTTTTCACTAAAGATTTAAAAATCTAAGAATTCATTATATTTTGTCAGAAAGAAAATAAATATATAATACATGTGTATATACATACATATACCTATATATACATTGTATGTGTATATATACATACATGTGTGTGTACTAACAAAGATGCTTTTGCTTGACCAAACTTTAGTCAGGCTCTTGAGCCTCCTAGACCCATCGGTGCACTTCCTTATAAAACCCAATTCTAGGGAAAACTAGGTCAGTTCAGTGAGTCTTTCCTCCTGCGTATCTGATCACACATCACATCTGAATATGTTCCTAAGCCCCCACCATCTCCCAAGTGATGTCTGATTCTCTTGGCCTGTCTGCAGCAAGAATCCCGATCGGTCAGTTTAGCCCCAAACCCCGTACCCCTAATAGTTTCTCTTAGTGATTTTCACCCACTGACCCTACCCTGCTCCTGGGCAGTCTTCAACTCCCCACGCTCTCCTCAAACTGAGCTTGATTCTGTACTGAGTCTCTTCCCCTCTTGCAATAGCCCTGAATAAAACATGCTTTTTCCTCTTTACTGTGTATGTCTGATCTGTATCACTATTCTTAAATAATTTAGAGGAAAAATACTTTCTTCCATTCTTTCCTCTGAGTCACCATCTGCAGGGATGGGTTTGTTTTTTTTTTTTTTTTTTTTTGGCCACTTCCATTGGTCTTTCATTTATCTATTTTCATCCATCTCTGTTCTTTGGCCTGTGTGGGCCTCCCATTGCGGTGGCCTGTGTTGTCGCAGAGCATCGGCTCTGGGCGCACGCACTCCAGAGCTCCGGCTCGATAGTTGGACACATCGGTCCAGCCGCTCTGCGGCACGTGGGATCTTCCTAGGCCAGGGATCGAACCGGTGCCCGTTGCACTGCAAGGCAGTGCCCCTACCCACTGGACCACCAGGGAAGCCCCCCCAGGGCTGGTCTTATAGAAAGACTGACTCCTCAAAACTTCAGAAACTTTGGGTGCTCAGGGGATGCTGCAACGATGCCAGCCCTTGTGAGTAAGGATAAAAATGGTGGCATTCATTCATTCATTCTCTCTCTTCAATCATTAAAAAAAAAAAAAGATAAACCACCTGGGCCTGCTAACATTCTCCTGGACCTCATCGTTTTAGAGGACAAGCCCCAAGGTCTACATCTTAGATTAGGACAGAATCATGGGATATTTCCTTCTTTTAAAAATTGGATAGGCCAAGGCATTGATAATTGTCAGAACTCATGGGTCTCATTCATCCCTGACTAGCTACATTAAGACAATTATAGTTTTATTATGAGTAGCAAATGGACAGGGATTTTCATGTGACTTAGAGAACAGTATGACTGTTATTAATAATCAACATCAAAAGACAACTAAACACACTTTTCTAGACATTACCCAGAATATACTTATAAGTGGGTGAAAAAACATCTCTAAGAGAAGTTTTATGGTAAGTGAAGAAAGCAGATACAAAATTGAGTAAGACTATCCTGTTCCAAGAAAGCATCTGCCTCAGCATGATGGCCTAGCCTGTAGGTGCCTCAAAAATATACTCAACAAATTAACAAATGATTTGAGCTAATGGAAAACGCATTGGGAAAAAAATACTGGAATATAAGTGTCTCTGTGTTAATAGTGTTTTCCTGTCTCTTTTGACTTTTCTGTATTCTTCATACAAATTTTCTACAATAAGCATGTATTATTTTTTATAATTAAAAAAATAACTAGAAAAACAAGGTTTCTTTTGTTCTCTCCTCAGTTTTTGCCATTTGAAAGCTTTGAGGTCTGTTTTCCTATCGATGGCAATTACTTTTGCCTTTTATCCCACAAAGGAACATTTTTTTCCAATACTGAAAATATAATTCCAGGGGGGAAAAGATACCCTTTTGCTAGGAAGATTTAAGACCAACTAAGCAAGTTAAGACAGAACATAACAAAAAACTACAAGTGGGCTTGATAACAACCTAATAGGAGCAAGTAAGTAGACCAGGAAAATCTGTCCAGAGTAGGAAATGATAATATTTCATCAGGCTAGTGCCATTTACCTCTGCTATTAAGTGCCAGAAGAACTGATGAAAACTCTGCAGGCTGGCTGAGGCTTTCTGAGTGTTAAATCACATCCACTCATGCCATCACTCACGTTACTGCCACATGCCTGTCAATCACAGTGACATTGTATGAGGCTGGTAAGGTTCAGGTCAAACTAGTGACAAATACAAGACTCCTGACGCTCTTCCAGTCTTGCAAGATTCTGCAAACTGGATTTTTACTCAAGTGAAAGAATCTCATGCAAACTGGCATTAATTTCCTTCTTTTAAAAATTGGATAGGCCAAGGCATTGATAATTGTCAGAACTCATGGGTCTCATTCATCCCTGACTAGCTACATTAAGACAATTATAGTTTTATTATGAGTAGCAAATGGACAGGGATTTTCATGTGACTTAGAGAACAGTATGACTGTTATTAATAATCAACATCAAAAGACAACTAAACACACTTTTCTAGACATTACCCAGAATATACTTATAAGTGGGTGAAAAAACATCTCTAAGAGAAGTTTTATGGTAAGTGAAGAAAGCAGATACAAAATTGAGTAAGACTATCCTGTTCCAAGAAAGCATCTGCCTCAGCATGATGGCCTAGCCTGTAGGTGCCTCAAAAATATACTCAACAAATTAACAAATGATTTGAGCTAATGGAAAACGCATTGGGAAAAAAATACTGGAATATAAGTGTCTCTGTGTTAATAGTGTTTTCCTGTCTCTTTTGACTTTTCTGTATTCTTCATACAAATTTTCTACAATAAGCATGTATTATTTTTTATAATTAAAAAAATAACTAGAAAAACAAGGTTTCTTTTGTTCTCTCCTCAGTTTTTTCCATTTGAAAGCTTTGAGGTCTGTTTTCCTATCGATGGCAATTACTTTTGCCTTTTATCCCACAAAGGAACATTTTTTTCCAATACTGAAAATATAATTCCAGGGGGGAAAAGATACCCTTTTGCTAGGAAGATTTAAGACCAACTAAGCAAGTTAAGACAGAACATAACAAAAAACTACAAGTGGGCTTGATAACAACCTAATAGGAGCAAGTAAGTAGACCAGGAAAATCTGTCCAGAGTAGGAAATGATAATATTTCATCAGGCTAGTGCCATTTACCTCTGCTATTAAGTGCCAGAAGAACTGATGAAAACTCTGCAGGCTGGCTGAGGCTTTCTGAGTGTTAAATCACATCCACTCATGCCATCACTCACGTTACTGCCACATGCCTGTCAATCACAGTGACATTGTATGAGGCTGGTAAGGTTCAGGTCAAACTAGTGACAAATACAAGACTCCTGACGCTCTTCCAGTCTTGCAAGATTCTGCAAACTGGATTTTTACTCAAGTGAAAGAATCTCATCAATGGCAAAACCTAAGGCATTCAACAGCCAAGCTCGGGATGAGCTGAAATGCTCTTGGGGAGACCACAGAGGGCGGCTTCAGTGGAGTCTGGAGATCAAGACCCTGTAATGCAAAGTGTTGGGGGAGAGAATCTTTCCTTTGTATCATATGCTCTATTTCCATTTGTAGAGAGAATTTTCAAAGTCCTTTCACAGCATTAGTCACTTTATCCCTGTAACTACACTTTCACTTTTGTGTAAATATGGTAGAGTACATCCTCCTCCTTTCACTAGCAGGTGGACTGATGATCCCAGGGAGGAATACCTTACAGACTGTTTGCTGGAAGGCACCTGGAGCAGGCTTTGAACTGGGTTCAGCTCCCCCTCAACATGCCTCACTGCTTTTATGTGCCCTACAGGAATGCAGAGTGGAAATGTTCATTCCTATGGCACTGAGATACTCTCAACGTCACTGGCATTAGGTGAAGAGTCCCCGGTAACTGATCCAATTTGATGTGTACATGGGCAAGTAATTTTCTGTTAGACATCATTATCATTAGCATTCAACAATTAAAATTCTCATCCCTTTGAGCCCAGAAAAGCCAATGGAGAAGCTGTTCAAGTAGTCCTGATCCAAATTTCACAGATCCAAGAGGCTTGGTTTTCCCCATCTCAGGTTCAATAAAGCATACAAATAACTGGCCATGGAGTGGCACTGAATGGCTGACCCTTCTGAGGTTCGCAGCCACAAGTTGTTCTGTTCCGACTGTCATCTGGCAGCCACAGCTTTCAAGCAATTACCCGTGGCCACTTAGACAGTATTAGGAAAGTTAAGCTGGGACTATTCCCAACTCCTAATTTACCTCTCAGGAAAAATGGAAAGGTAAAAAGAAAACTAGCTTGGCTGCAGCCTCTAAGTGTTTCTGAAAGACCCAGCTGGGGCAGGGGGCTTGTGAAGGAAAGCCTCTGACCAAGAACCTGGCTTAGATGAAGATGCTGGGCAGAGGATGTAGAAAGCCCTAGGAGCCCTTTTCAGGGGAAAGGAGCCGGGAGTTTTAAGAGGAGGAAGTGGACAATTTGTGCTTATCTAGCCTAGTGGGTGCTTCTCTCTTACGGATGCTCAGACTAGACATTGTGATCTCTGCCCTTTTCAAGCATGTTTTCCTTTCTCTCCTTTGACGGTGCCTCTTTAGATCCACTGCCATCGATGTTAACATGTAGGAGTCTATAATGTCAGGGAATTCTTACTGCTGTGTGTGGCCATTTCAGACTCCTAACTATAAGGAAGTCAACTTTATCTTAATTTACAATCCTGTAAATTGCTTGTTTGAAAAATTATTGTCTGATTTGAAGAACTTTATAAGAACTATAATCAAAAGAAAAAAAAGAAGCGGAGGGAGAAACCACCCACCATGCTACCATCCAACGTTCACTTTTCCTCCAATACATTCATTTCAGGGAATTTTTTAAAAGAAGTCTTCCAGTAAAGATGCCGCGCATTTCACAAGACAGGGCTTGAGCACCACCACCAGGATGAAAAGCGGGCTCTGGGAGGGTGACTATCACAGGCGGGACAGTCAACAGGCGTGAGTCCCAGGAGGATGCCACAAGTCCTCAGCTGGTTGGTGAGTAGCCGCCTCCCCTCCCTATAGCGCTGTATGTTCTCCCACCTCCCATGGCTCTGTTCCAAGAATTCTTGACACTGGAAATTAGCTCAGCTCCTTATAATTTAAGCAAGACTTAATTTAAACAAATGGCTCAGTTACCAAGAGCTTGGTTTTCCCATCTCAGGTTCAATAAAGCATACAAATAACTGGCCATGGAGTGGCACTGAATGGCTGACCCTTCTGAGGTTCGCAGCCACAAGTTGTTCTGTTCCGACTGTCATCTGGCAGCCACAGCTTTCAAGCAATTACCCGTGGCCACTTAGACAGTATTAGGAAAGTTAAGCTGGGACTATTCCCAACTCCTAATTTACCTCTCAGGAAAAATGGAAAGGTAAAAAGAAAACTAGCTTGGCTGCAGCCTCTAAGTGTTTCTGAAAGACCCAGCTGGGGCAGGGGGCTTGTGAAGGAAAGCCTCTGACCAAGAACCTGGCTTAGATGAAGATGCTGGGCAGAGGATGTAGAAAGCCCTAGGAGCCCTTTTCAGGGGAAAGGAGCCGGGAGTTTTAAGAGGAGGAAGTGGACAATTTGTGCTTATCTAGCCTAGTGGGTGCTTCTCTCTTACGGATGCTCAGACTAGACATTGTGATCTCTGCCCTTTTCAAGCATGTTTTCCTTTCTCTCCTTTGACGGTGCCTCTTTAGATCCACTGCCATCGATGTTAACATGTAGGAGTCTATAATGTCAGGGAATTCTTACTGCTGTGTGTGGCCATTTCAGACTCCTAACTATAAGGAAGTCAACTTTATCTTAATTTACAATCCTGTAAATTGCTTGTTTGAAAAATTATTGTCTGATTTGAAGAACTTTATAAGAACTATAATCAAAAGAAAAAAAAGAAGCGGAGGGAGAAACCACCCACCATGCTACCATCCAACGTTCACTTTTCCTCCAATACATTCATTTCAGGGAATTTTTTAAAAGAAGTCTTCCAGTAAAGATGCCGCGCATTTCACAAGACAGGGCTTGAGCACCACCACCAGGATGAAAAGCGGGCTCTGGGAGGGTGACTATCACAGGCGGGACAGTCAACAGGCGTGAGTCCCAGGAGGATGCCACAAGTCCTCAGCTGGTTGGTGAGTAGCCGCCTCCCCTCCCTATAGCGCTGTATGTTCTCCCACCTCCCATGGCTCTGTTCCAAGAATTCTTGACACTGGAAATTAGCTCAGCTCCTTATAATTTAAGCAAGACTTAATTTAAACAAATGGCTCAGTTACCATCTGAGAAACGCCTGGCAGAGAGCTAGGGGGGTAAAAAAAAACCCTCTAAAATGTTTAGTCTGTTTTACTCTACATTTTCCTAATATTTTGCTTTATGTGTCGCTCTCTATTTAGCAGCTATTACTGGGTCTTCATGTTTCTCCTTGCCCACTTTCACCTGTTTGGCTGGAAGTTCTGTATGTCTTCCTTCTCTCTCTAGTTTTGCCCCCTTTGACTTTTTCTTGCCTCCCTTTCTGATAGGAGGTGAGTGCAGCATATGGCAGCAGCACATCCTCACAGGTTTATTAGGAAAAGTTCCTGCAGGAGGTGTTGCTTCTGTTTTTGTCCATCCTGGGCAACAGCATCTTAACTATTAGGCAAGAGAGGGACAAAAATGATGGCTTTGGCTGTGATTTCATTTCCCCTTGAAAGGGGTTAAGAATGAAAGGCGTTCATAGGCAGAATTGCCAATGTTAGTGGTCCCAAGGACAAGGAGGAGAAGAGGAAGGACAAGGAGAACTAAAGACAAAGATCTTCAATGTTGAAACTGAAAACTTCTAGTTTTCTGTTAATCTGGGCATTTACATTAGGATGTCTCACCTAGTCCTGAGGCCTGGAGACTGTCTTGGGTGTGGGCCTAGAGGGCCTTTACAACCTTAAGATATTCTTCTGATTTCTTGTTTTGGTAACTGACTTGAAGACACAAATTGTCATGCTTCAACTGGCAAAGCGGTTTTTGTCATGTCTTGCGGAGGGAGAAACCACCCACCATGCTACCATCCAACGTTCACTTTTCCTCCAATACATTCATTTCAGGAATTTTTAAAAGAAGTCTTCCAGTAAAGATGCCGCGCATTTCACAAGACAGGGCTTGAGCACCACCACCAGGATGAAAAGCGGGCTCTGGGAGGGTGACTATCACAGGCGGGACAGTCAACAGGCGTGAGTCCCAGGAGGATGCCACAAGTCCTCAGCTGGTTGGTGAGTAGCCGCCTCCCCTCCCTATAGCGCTGTATGTTCTCCCACCTCCCATGGCTCTGTTCCAAGAATTCTTGACACTGGAAATTAGCTCAGCTCCTTATAATTTAAGCAAGACTTAATTTAAACAAATGGCTCAGTTACCATCTGAGAAACGCCTGGCAGAGAGCTAGGGGGGTAAAAAAAAACCCTCTAAAATGTTTAGTCTGTTTTACTCTACATTTTCCTAATATTTTGCTTTATGTGTCGCTCTCTATTTAGCAGCTATTACTGGGTCTTCATGTTTCTCCTTGCCCACTTTCACCTGTTTGGCTGGAAGTTCTGTATGTCTTCCTTCTCTCTCTAGTTTTGCCCCCTTTGACTTTTTCTTGCCTCCCTTTCTGATAGGAGGTGAGTGCAGCATATGGCAGCAGCACATCCTCACAGGTTTATTAGGAAAAGTTCCTGCAGGAGGTGTTGCTTCTGTTTTTGTCCATCCTGGGCAACAGCATCTTAACTATTAGGCAAGAGAGGGACAAAAATGATGGCTTTGGCTGTGATTTCATTTCCCCTTGAAAGGGGTTAAGAATGAAAGGCGTTCATAGGCAGAATTGCCAATGTTAGTGGTCCCAAGGACAAGGAGGAGAAGAGGAAGGACAAGGAGAACTAAAGACAAAGATCTTCAATGTTGAAACTGAAAACTTCTAGTTTTCTGTTAATCTGGGCATTTACATTAGGATGTCTCACCTAGTCCTGAGGCCTGGAGACTGTCTTGGGTGTGGGCCTAGAGGGCCTTTACAACCTTAAGATATTCTTCTGATTTCTTGTTTTGGTAACTGACTTGAAGACACAAATTGTCATGCTTCAACTGGCAAAGCGGGGATTCTCTTCTACCCCCGCTTCCAGTGTCTATGCTGGAAGTTTTTCCCTATCCTTTCTTTTTTTTTTTTTTTGTGGTGGGGGTTGAGTTAGGGAGGGAGGGGAGTAGGCGGGCCACTTCTATTGGTCTTTCATTTATCTATTTTCATCCATCTTTGTTCTTTGGCCCGTGTGGATCTCCCATTGCAGCGGCCTCTGTTATCGCAGAGCACCAGCTCTGGGCACGCGCGCTCCAGAGCTCCGGCTCGGTAATTGGACACATCGGTCCTGTCACTCTGCGGCACATGGGATCTTCCCAGGCCAGGGATCGAACCGTCGCCCCTTGCACTGCAAGGTGGTGTCCTTACCCACTGGACCACCAGGGAAGCCCTCCCTATCCTTTCTTACTTTAATAAACTTTTCACTGCATGAAGCTCCGAGTGACCATCACTGAGTCTTTTGATTCCAGTGTGAATTATTCTCCATTGGAGATTAAGAATCTGACACCGTTCACGGTAACCTACTGTCATCTTTCACCTATCACCATCCTATTTCTAATTTTTAAAAGCTGACAGACACCAAAAGCAAAGGCAACAGAAGCAAAAATAAGGGGTAGTACAACAAACTAACAAGCTCTGCACAGCAAAGAAAACCATCGACAAAATGACAAGGCCACCTTCACGTGGGAGAAAATACTTGCACATCATATATCTGATACAGAGTTAACAGCCAAAACATTTGAAGAACTCACACAACTCAACAGCAAACAAAAAAAAATGATTAAAAAAAAAGCAGAGGATGTGAACAGACTTTCTTCCAAAGACCACATGCAGATATCCAGTGGGTATACGAAACAATATTCAACACCCCTCACCTTCATGGAGATGTAAATCTAAAACATAATGAGGTATCACTTCACATCTGTCAGAAGGGCTCTCATCAGACAGACAGAAACAGTAAGTGTTAGGAAGAGAAAGGAGAACACTTGTGCTCTGTTGGTGGGAACATAAATTGGTATATCCACTAAGGAAAACAGTAAGGATGATCCTCAAAAAATTAAACAAAGAACTATAATAGAATCCAGCAATCCCACTTCTGGGTATTTATTTAAAGAAAATAAAAATACTAACTGCAAAAGATATCTGCATCCACACATTCAATGTGCAGCATTACTGGTAACAGCCAAGACAGAGAAATAACCTTAGTGTCCACTGATGGATGAATGGATAAAGAAATACATGCATACAATGGAATACTATTCAGCCGTACAAAGGGGGAATCTTGCCATTTGGCACAACACAGTATTATGCTTAAGAGTATTACGTTAAGTGAAATAAGTCAGAGAAAGACAGTACCATATGATCTCACTTGAAGCTAGAATCTAAAGAATGAACTTATAGATACAGAGGTCAGCCTGATGGCTGCTGAGAAAGGGCTTGGGGATGGGTCAAATAGGTAAAAGGGATCAAAAGATACAAATCCCAATTCCAAGATAAGCAAGTCCTAAGATGAAATGTACAGCAAGGTGACTAGTTAATAATACTGTACTGTTTATTTGAAAGTTGCTGTGAGAGTGGCTCTTACAAGTTTACATCACAAGAAAAAGAAATGTGTAATTATGTGTGATGAGTGCTAACCAGGCTTGTTGTGGTGATCATCTCACAGTATATACGAATATCAAACCATTATGTTGTAAGCTTGAAACTAATGTTATTTGTCAATTATATCTCAATAAAGAATAAATTAAAAGCTGACAACACAAAATGCAGAGACACAGTATTACATAATTATTAAAATAATAAACAGATATTAGTTAACTGACCAGTCCATCATTATTTTTTCCTACATTTTTGGTGGTACACTTTTTACATAAATATGATTTTTGTAATATCAAATAGAAGCAGCAACTCACTATTCTTAATGTCTTAGTTCAGAATTAACAAATTTAGGGTAACTTCTACCAAGTTTCAGTTTTAAGATTAAGTCTTAAGATTCTGAGGTAGTAATAACCTTAAATATTACAAACTGAAGTAACTTATGAATCAGTCTGTCGTAGATATCCTTGTTGCAGCAGCCCATTACGATGTTAAAATTTTTTTTCATCCCTGGTGGGATAAGCCTCCACCCTGAACCAGCAGCAATGAGAACTAAATCTTCTGTGCTCGTGCTTAGTCGTGTCCGACTCTCGGCTACCTCAGGGACTGCAGCCCTCCAGGTTCCTCCTCTGCCGATGGAATTTACCAGGCAAGAATAACTAGCATGGGCTGCCGTTTCCTACCCCAGGGGATCTTCCCTACTCCAGGGATCAAAGTCACACCTCCTGTGCCTCTTGCAGTGGAATCTGGACTCTACCACTGCACCACCTGGGCATGCTGCTAAATCTTCTACTACAGCATGAAAGTTCTAGTGACTGCACATGTTCTACAAAGACTAGCCCCTGGGCTTCTGCGTTTCAGACCTGTTTCTCCTCCGTCACAGATACACTTTGGCTTTGGGCCCTTCTGTCTTACAGTGCCAGGTGAGGAAGTGTGGAAGACCATAGGGATATCCATAAAAGCCCTTCCCACACTGGGATAATTAGCATAACTTATTTCTAAAGGAAAAAAAAATGGGAACCAAATAGCTATATCCCATGAAATCCAAACCAAATGTATACTTAACTCAGCTCTCCCTTAGTTGGATCCCCAAAACGATGGCTGCCACCTGTGATGCCACCAGATGCAAAAAGTCAGAAGCTGAAGTGAAAAAGGAGAGTTTTTAATGGGTTACACTTAAAATACCTTTTTTCCAGTTTTACAGTGTGACACATGAACACATTCCTGGCCAGGCCCAGAACCTTGGAAGAAGTCACACACACACACACATACGCCTGCAGCTTTACTAGCTTCACCATAAATCTGCCTCTGCAACAGAAATGGTTCCACTTGAGATTTTTTAGAGACAGAAAGTAGCTCTAAGGACAACGGAAAGTTTATTCTGTAATGAAAACTAAATTCAGCTGCGTTCACTCTTTACAATAGCTATGACAAAAAGTTTCAGTTTTAGGGTAACTTCTACCAAGTTTCAGTTTTAAGATTAAGTCTTAAGATTCTGAGGTAGTAATAACCTTAAATATTACAAACTGAAGTAACTTATGAATCAGTCTGTCGTAGATATCCTTGTTGCAGCAGCCCATTACGATTTTAAAAATTTTTTTTCATCCCTGGTGGGATAAGCCTCCACCCTGAACCAGCAGCAATGAGAACTAAATCTTCTGTGCTCGTGCTTAGTCGTGTCCGACTCTCGGCTACCTCAGGGACTGCAGCCCTCCAGGTTCCTCCTCTGCCGATGGAATTTACCAGGCAAGAATAACTAGCATGGGCTGCCGTTTCCTACCCCAGGGGATCTTCCCTACTCCAGGGATCAAAGTCACACCTCCTGTGCCTCTTGCAGTGGAATCTGGACTCTACCACTGCACCACCTGGGCATGCTGCTAAATCTTCTACTACAGCATGAAAGTTCTAGTGACTGCACATGTTCTACAAAGACTAGCCCCTGGGCTTCTGCGTTTCAGACCTGTTTCTCCTCCGTCACAGATACACTTTGGCTTTGGGCCCTTCTGTCTTACAGTGCCAGGTGAGGAAGTGTGGAAGACCATAGGGATATCCATAAAAGCCCTTCCCACACTGGGATAATTAGCATAACTTATTTCTAAAGGAAAAAAAAATGGGAACCAAATAGCTATATCCCATGAAATCCAAACCAAATGTATACTTAACTCAGCTCTCCCTTAGTTGGATCCCCAAAACGATGGCTGCCACCTGTGATGCCACCAGATGCAAAAAGTCAGAAGCTGAAGTGAAAAAGGAGAGTTTTTAATGGGTTACACTTAAAATACCTTTTTTCCAGTTTTACAGTGTGACACATGAACACATTCCTGGCCAGGCCCAGAACCTTGGAAGAAGTCACACACACACACACATACGCCTGCAGCTTTACTAGCTTCACCATAAATCTGCCTCTGCAACAGAAATGGTTCCACTTGAGATTTTTTAGAGACAGAAAGTAGCTCTAAGGACAACGGAAAGTTTATTCTGTAATGAAAACTAAATTCAGCTGCGTTCACTCTTTACAATAGCTATGACATGGAAGAAACCTAGATGTCCATCGACAGATGAATGGATACAGAAAGTGTGGCACAATTTCTGGAATATTACTGCTATTAAAAAAAAAAAAGAACACATTTGAGTCAGTCCTAATGAGGAACCTGAATCTACGCCTATTGTACAAAGTGAAGTAAGTCACCAAGAGTAAAGCAAATAGTGTGTATTAATGGATGTGTATGGAAACTAGAAAGATGGCACTGATGAGTTTATTTGTAGGGCATCAACGGAGACACAAACATGCACAACCGACTGGTGGACACAGTTGGAAGGAGAGAGTGGGACAAACTGAGAGAACAGCATGAAAATATATACATTACTAGATGTAAAACAGAGAGCAAGTGAGAATCTGCTGTGTAAAACAGAGAGCTCAACACAGTGCTTTGTGACAACCTAGAGCAGCGGGACGTGGAGGGAGACGGAAGGGGGTTCAGCAGCGTGGGGACGTATGTATTCCTATGGCTGATTCATGTTGATGTATGGCAGAAACCAACACAATATTGTAGAGCAATCATTCACCAATAATTGTGTTTTGTTCTATACATCTCAATATTATACAATTATAATTTTGATAATTAAAAAACTAAAAAAGGTCAGTTGTTTTTACATATTTCAGTCGATAAAAATCACAACTTCTGTACAGTGGCTATTGTACGGATGCAGCTATGGCATAAAACATCAGATCCACAGACTATGAGAGGCACACAGTGACAGTGAAGGGAAGGACGGCTTGTCAGACCAAGGAACTGGTGACGCAGAGCACAGTAAGTGGGAGTCACTTCCATTCAGACCCCAAAATTACCCAAGATGTTGAGATAATCACCATCTCATCTTTGCCAAGCAACTTCCTTCAAAACCAAACCAAACCACAATGAAAATATCAACCTTTCTTCCTCTTCCATTTCACATTTCTTTGCCAAATCTTTTACCCAGCTGACAGCAGAAAGGAGAATTCTTTTTGTTGCTATTTGCTAGATGGCAAAGCAACTTAATTTCTACTTTGGAATCCATTTTGATGAGACATGCCCCTCTATAATGGGCTCTGATGTCCATCTTCTGAGTCTCCACACTAAGAAAACAATGAAAACTCTTCCACAGCAAGTCAAGGACCCTGAGCTGGTCCAAGAGGGATCTTTACAACATGAACAATGGTGGAGGAGGAATCTGC
The DNA here is from genome assembly GCA_022376925.1 of Tragulus kanchil. NCBI lineage: Eukaryota > Metazoa > Chordata > Mammalia > Artiodactyla > Tragulidae > Tragulus > Tragulus kanchil. The sequence goes on along the minus strand of JAIOJX010000030.1, from coordinate 105,488,489 downwards.
ATTTCTGTACTCAGTGGGTATGCTCTTGTCTTTCAGAAACTGTGCTCTTTGTCCTTAGAGAGCAGAAGGGAGAGCCTCAAAACCTAGTGATGGGGCTTCCCCTGGTGGTCCAGTGGGTAAGGACACCGCTTTGCAGTACAAGGGGCGCCGGTTCGATCCCTGGCCTGGGAAGATCCCATGTGCTGCAAGGCAGCTGGACCCATGTGTCCAATTACTGAGCCGGAGCTCTGGAGCGCATGCGCCCAGAGCCGGAGCTCTGCAGTGACAGACGCCACTGGGATGGGAGGCCCACAGGAGCCAAAGAACAAAGACTGATGAAAATAGAGAAATGAAAGACCAATAGAAGTGGCCCACCAGCTCCCCTCCCTCCCCAACCCGACCCCCGCCCAAAATAAATAAATAAATAAATCTTTAAAAAAAAAAAAGAAAAAAAACCTAGTGATGTGGAGAGGGGAAATACAACATCCCTGAGCTGTCTTTTCCACCGCTATCTCCCACTCTAATTTTCTTAATGAAACAACATCCAAGAATTAAAAAACACACAATTCACAAAGTCATTCATAAAAATTCACTCAGTTATTTGTCAAACACCAGCATTGCAGATGTACAGTGCCCAGGGCAGAGTCCCTATCCTCATGGTCATGACATTCTAATAAGTGAGACCCTCAGCTGGGAATGAGAGGAGAGAGAGCTGAGTGGGCAGTAGGGCGGGGAGGGGGCGGTGGAAGATGAGGAGGGAGATGTACCCTGGGTCACAGCCACTGAAATTCAAGGGCAGTAGGGCTTTGGCTTTTATTCTACTCTATTGGAAGGTTAGTTAACACTGTCTGGTTATTTTTTAAAGACCCACTTTGGCTACTGTATTGAGAATAGACTGTAGGGGGTGCACAGAGAAAGGGAGCTCAGTTTAAAGGCCACTGAAATAAATACAACTGAGCACTGAAGGTGGCTTGGTCTAGCAAAGTTGCCATGAATCTGCTTTTGTCCTCAGGATGAAGAACTGAGGGCTCATTAGTCCACAGTAGTGACCAATGTTTGACCAAACCTGGACCCCAACTCACTGCTGAGCTTGAGATGGTTTCCAGGTTAAATCTCCCACTCATTTTTGGCAATTAACTCCAATCTTCAGTCTGGAGAACTTGCATATCATTATATCAAGGGTCAGATTGACAGACCAAGTGTCCACGATTCCCTTATTCACGTGTACAAATTGCACAGAAGATAACAAAGCTTTGGGGGCCAGACAGACCTGGGGTGAAATCCATACTCTATGAATAGCAGAGCAACTCTGGGCAAGTTCTTAACCTCAGAGCCTCTACTTACCAGGGTGGAAATGAAGAGTCTGATGCCATCAAGTTGTGGGAACACAAATTAGAATTATTTAAGTAAGGGTTTAGCAGATCACGGGTCTCTGATAGAAATAAGATCCAAAATACAGCCACATCAGTGTGAAAACGGCCACTTTCTGGCCTTTGGAGGTAAAATTACTTCTGTAATTTCCTAAGTACCCAGGGAAACATCTTTTGAAATAGTACCCATATTCCTGTCAAGTCTCCAGAAAACTGACTTAATCTGATCCTCATAATTTGTGTATTTCCAAGTAGGGACTGCACTAATTGTGACACCAGAGTGCTTGTTAAAAATGCAGATTCCTGGGCAGCAGCCCATTAGTTACGAGTAACAAACCCTAGGGTAAGGGCCAAGAGTCCTTGCGCCTACCAGTGCCTCCTCGCCAGGTCATGTCGCCTTTTGAGAACCATACCCCTGCTCCAACTCCAGGGAGAAGGGCCCCAGGATCCAACCCACCACCCAAGGAAGGGTTGGAGCCAGGTCTCAGCCCTGCTTCGCCAAAGGAAAAAAAAAAAAAATGTCCCTCTGTCTCCATAGAGTTCGCTGCAAGAGGTTCAGCCGCTCCTTTTTTAAAACCATGCAGTAACCCACTTTGGCTACTGTATTGAGAATAGACTGTAGGGGGTGCACAGAGAAAGGGAGCTCAGTTTAAAGGCCACTGAAATAAATACAACTGAGCACTGAAGGTGGCTTGGTCTAGCAAAGTTGCCATGAATCTGCTTTTGTCCTCAGGATGAAGAACTGAGGGCTCATTAGTCCACAGTAGTGACCAATGTTTGACCAAACCTGGACCCCAACTCACTGCTGAGCTTGAGATGGTTTCCAGGTTAAATCTCCCACTCATTTTTGGCAATTAACTCCAATCTTCAGTCTGGAGAACTTGCATATCATTATATCAAGGGTCAGATTGACAGACCAAGTGTCCACGATTCCCTTATTCACGTGTACAAATTGCACAGAAGATAACAAAGCTTTGGGGGCCAGACAGACCTGGGGTGAAATCCATACTCTATGAATAGCAGAGCAACTCTGGGCAAGTTCTTAACCTCAGAGCCTCTACTTACCAGGGTGGAAATGAAGAGTCTGATGCCATCAAGTTGTGGGAACACAAATTAGAATTATTTAAGTAAGGGTTTAGCAGATCACGGGTCTCTGATAGAAATAAGATCCAAAATACAGCCACATCAGTGTGAAAACGGCCACTTTCTGGCCTTTGGAGGTAAAATTACTTCTGTAATTTCCTAAGTACCCAGGGAAACATCTTTTGAAATAGTACCCATATTCCTGTCAAGTCTCCAGAAAACTGACTTAATCTGATCCTCATAATTTGTGTATTTCCAAGTAGGGACTGCACTAATTGTGACACCAGAGTGCTTGTTAAAAATGCAGATTCCTGGGCAGCAGCCCATTAGTTACGAGTAACAAACCCTAGGGTAAGGGCCAAGAGTCCTTGCGCCTACCAGTGCCTCCTCGCCAGGTCATGTCGCCTTTTGAGAACCATACCCCTGCTCCAACTCCAGGGAGAAGGGCCCCAGGATCCAACCCACCACCCAAGGAAGGGTTGGAGCCAGGTCTCAGCCCTGCTTCGCCAAAGGAAAAAAAAAAAAAATGTCCCTCTGTCTCCATAGAGTTCGCTGCAAGAGGTTCAGCCGCTGACAGGAACAACTTTTTGTCTTGGGGAACATATTGGTCCCTTTTGGAACTGCAGTAATTCACTTCTTCACTTAGTGTTCCCTCCCCAGCCTCCCACCTCCCACCCCATGTCAAGCCAGGCAGTGCACAGCCTTCTGCCTCTTGCAAGCTCTCACTTTTCCGACCACAGCGACACCTGCTGAGGCAACACGGTATGTGCACTCGCGACGCAGCGACGGAGCCGCTTGCTGGCGGAGCATCCCAGCGGCCATACGGGGCAGGGGGACCTCACAGGCTGAGGGACGGCTGAGGATCCCTGGGGCTTCTGCCCTCGAGGGCCCTGGGGGATTTTCGGAGTTGCACCCCTCTGGCCCAGATCTTTTTGGAAGACCAGCCGTCTCTTAGGAAATAGAAGAACCAGCGCCCTCCAGTGCCTACCAAGCAACTAGCACTTCGGTTAGTTTTAAATGAGCCTCTCACAAAGAGAACCATGGGATCTACGATCCAATAGGAAAAAAATTGCTGCAATCCTCCTGCTAGCCAGGCCCTGGAGCCACGGCTTCCGCTACCCCTCCACCTTGTTCACGTGTGGCTCTGCGCCCATCTCACCACCACTCCCCAAGCTGTATCTCCACAGGAGAATCTAAAAAATTAGGCGGGGTGGGAAGTTTCTCAGGGAACAACTGCAAGGAGGATAAAGACCCGGCAGAGAGGAAAAGGAGAGAACTCGAGAGGTTTCCTAGGTTTCAACAGACAGCAGGAGGGCAGCAGTGGCAAATGGGCTCTTAGTCCAACCCACTGTCCTCCCTACCTGCCTCACCCACTCCTTCCTTCTCTCATTGCTCCTGAGTGGACTTGGAGGCCCAGGACTTGACTTTGAAGTCTCCCTCAAAGGGGTATCTTAGCTTGGTTGGCTGTAGTACAGCAGTTGCTAGCTGAATGAGAGGCTGGGAGGTCAGAGAGCAGACTGTCAGCATAGCCAGATTCGGGTGAGACCCTCTTTCTGGTTTGAGGTCTTCTTGTAGTGTCCTCACACGGTGGACAGGAGAGGGAAAACGCAAGCTCTCACTCTTTTTTTTTTTTTTTAAGATTTTTTGGGGGGATGTGAACCATTTTTAAAGTCTTTATTGAACTCGTTACAGTATTGCTTCTTTTTTTTTTTTAGCCATTAGGCATTTGAGATGTCAGCTCCCCAGCCATGGATTGAACCCACACCCCCTGCATTGGAAGGTAAAGTCTTCACCCCTGGACCACCAGGGAAGTTACTTCTCTTCTTATGAGGGCACTCACTAATCCCATTCACAGGACTCGACCTTCATGACCTACCTGCCTTCCAAAGGCCAAATACGATCACTTTGGGGATTAGGGCTTCTAAAATTTGGGGACGGGAAAATGCAGCTCATTTAAAAAGGTGCCTCAGGACATCTTGGGGATTCTGAGATGGAAATAATTTAGTACTGCGATATGAGATATTACCACCTTCTGTTCCTTTCACTGTCAGCACCGACATAATGGACTTTGTTGTCCCTGTTGTATCCCTGTGTCAGGCCTACGGTAGCTGCTTAATCAATCTCTGTTTAGTGAACAGTTCAAAAGCACTGATTTGGACTTCACTCTGTGTCCAGCAGTGTTCTAAGATCTTCACCTACAGTAAACCTCTTATTCCTCACTACAACTGTAGGAGGTAAGGTTTTCAGATAAGGAAAGCCAGTCATCTCATATATAATGCACAGGGAGTCACACTTCCAGCAAGTGCAGAAGTGAGAATCAGACTTGGGCCTCCTGGCTCCAGAGTTCTCACAGCTCACCAGGGCACCACACTGCCTCTTATGAATCAATGCAAGAGCAACAACGTTGGTTTCTCTGGGAAAACACACAGGCTTTCAGGCTGCAAAAGGCCTTGGTAAAGGAGGAAGATCCTTCTGACTTACAGGTAGGGGAAAACTGGAGCCCTGGGGTCCCCAGGAACCTCACCACAGTAACAAGCCCCTAGGGGTTCTTTCTCATACTTGTGGCTATGGCCATGGTTCTCAACTTGGTCTGCATTTTAGAGTCACCTGCAAGAGATCTTTTAAAAATCCAACACCTCAGGCCATCCCCAATACTAACTGCATCAGAATCTTTAAGGATGAGTCTCACAGCACAAATTCAGTACTTCTGCAAGTTCCTCAGATGATTCGAACATGCAGGCAAAGCTCAGGATCCTGGTAGTCGACCGGCAAACAGGAATCTGGTTCTTTCTCAAAGGGTGGTCACTGAGCACTGATTCAGAGTCATTAAGCTTCCTTGTCACTAGTACAGATTTCTGGGTCCCTCCAGATTTATCTAATCAAAATCTCCTAGAGTAGGTCACAAAAACCGCTCAGAAGAAAGAAGTTCCTAGTGACGTGCGTGCACACTGGAGTCCGAGAGCCACCACTAAGCAGCTGCTTTAAAAGTCTGGTCCCAGACAAGCAGCAGTTCCAGTTACCTGGAACTTGTCAGAAATACACCACCACTGGCCCACCTCAGACCTCCTGCACCAGGAACTGTGGAAACTGGCGCTCAGTGAGGCTCCAGGTGACCTTGGGGCCTGCCAGTTTGTAAACCACTTCTCTGAATAAAGGGTCTCTGGTTCGAATCCCAGCTTGGTCATGAGGTAGGAGACAGATGGGCTCCAGGTTAGACATTTAACATCTGGCCTCCCGTTTACATTTCATGAGGCATAAAGAAGCAGACTTCAGGCTGGATACTTAAAACCGTTACCATTTTTTGAGACAAAGTGATCAATGGGCTCCAGTTAAGGCATTTACAGTCAGCCTCCTGTTTGATCTCTAAAACAGAAGTAACAGGGTAACAGAAACAGGGTAACTAGCCAGTCTTTGTTTCTCGTAAACACCTTAAGGTAACAGTCGTAGCAGTAGTCAAGGTAACAGCCATGACAAGGAGGGGCAAGACCTTGTTTGAGTCAAGGATTAAGGGGTCTCCGCTCCTCCTTTTTGAGACAAGGAGACACTACCCATGCACGGAAAGGCCCTTAAGGGTCAAAAGTCAGAGGATAACGCCAGGCAGTAATGACTCTTGCCCCTCCCAAAAGCCTTCACTGTCCAGATTCATCTTGGCTGAGGGGTGTGTGTGCACCCAGGTGAGGGTCCTAGGGTGGGTCAGGTGTGGAAAAAGAAACCAGATGATGAGCTACAGGTAAACACAGGCCCAAAAAGGAAAGTGACCCCCCAAAACAGAGATTTTTAAACCCAACCTCAGGCCATCCCCAATACTAACTGCATCAGAATCTTTAAGGATGAGTCTCACAGCACAAATTCAGTACTTCTGCAAGTTCCTCAGATGATTCGAACATGCAGGCAAAGCTCAGGATCCTGGTAGTCGACCGGCAAACAGGAATCTGGTTCTTTCTCAAAGGGTGGTCACTGAGCACTGATTCAGAGTCATTAAGCTTCCTTGTCACTAGTACAGATTTCTGGGTCCCTCCAGATTTATCTAATCAAAATCTCCTAGAGTAGGTCACAAAAACCGCTCAGAAGAAAGAAGTTCCTAGTGACGTGCGTGCACACTGGAGTCCGAGAGCCACCACTAAGCAGCTGCTTTAAAAGTCTGGTCCCAGACAAGCAGCAGTTCCAGTTACCTGGAACTTGTCAGAAATACACCACCACTGGCCCACCTCAGACCTCCTGCACCAGGAACTGTGGAAACTGGCGCTCAGTGAGGCTCCAGGTGACCTTGGGGCCTGCCAGTTTGTAAACCACTTCTCTGAATAAAGGGTCTCTGGTTCGAATCCCAGCTTGGTCATGAGGTAGGAGACAGATGGGCTCCAGGTTAGACATTTAACATCTGGCCTCCCGTTTACATTTCATGAGGCATAAAGAAGCAGACTTCAGGCTGGATACTTAAAACCGTTACCATTTTTTGAGACAAAGTGATCAATGGGCTCCAGTTAAGGCATTTACAGTCAGCCTCCTGTTTGATCTCTAAAACAGAAGTAACAGGGTAACAGAAACAGGGTAACTAGCCAGTCTTTGTTTCTCGTAAACACCTTAAGGTAACAGTCGTAGCAGTAGTCAAGGTAACAGCCATGACAAGGAGGGGCAAGACCTTGTTTGAGTCAAGGATTAAGGGGTCTCCGCTCCCCTCCTTTTTGAGACAAGGGAGACACTACCCATGCACGGAAAGGCCCTTAAGGGTCAAAAGTCAGAGGATAACGCCAGGCAGTAATGACTCTTGCCCCTCCCAAAAGCCTTCACTGTCCAGATTCATCTTGGCTGAGGGGTGTGTGTGCACCCAGGTGAGGGTCCTAGGGTGGGTCAGGTGTGGAAAAAGAAACCAGATGATGAGCTACAGGTAAACACAGGCCCAGAAGAAGTGACCCACATCAGTGACTGAACCGCTTCTTTACAGCAGCTCCTGCCACTAGGAAGGATGCCCACACCTTTCTCTCTGGGGGTGCACCTCTGCCTTGCTTCTGTCTTAACTAAACAAACCCCTTCTCTGAGTGCTCTTCCCCTTGTTGTGCTATCTCTAAGAATAAACTTTGCACCTGCATTTATGGTTTCTGCTTCCATGATGAAGGTATTTTTCACCAGGGGCAAAGCTCCAGTGAAAACAGCTTCTAGCCTCTAGCCCTTGCTGGTCTGATGGCTAGGTAGGATTCCTGGTGCTCATCCAGGCTACCCAGGTTCAATTCCTGGGCAGGGAATCAAGATCTCACTTCCCGCTACCAATCTCTGCTGCCTCGTCGAGATCAGTCGCTAGCCATGTGACCCTGAGAAGCTTATTTAACTCCTCTAAGCTTCAGTTTCTGCATTTGCCTGTGGGGGAAGGGTGTTATTGATTAAATTATGTCTCCCCAAATGCATATGTTGAAGCCCTCACTCACAACACTTCAAAATGACCTTTTTCAGAAACGGGGTCACTGCTGATGTAATCAGTGATGATTACGGTGGGCCCTAATCCGATATGACTGGTGTCCTTAGGAAATGGGGAAATGTGGAGACAGGCAGGCACACAGGGAGAATGTCCCGTGAAGAATGGTTTGCCCTCCGCAAGTCAAGGAGCTTCCAGAAACTACGAGAAAGAAGTGAGGAAAGCTCTCCCTCATGCTGTAGTGGGAGCAGGGCTCTGCCCACACCTTGACTCGGGACTCTTGGTTCCCAAAGAACAGGGGGACAACACGCATCTGTGCACGCCACTCTGTCTGTGCTATTTTGTGACGGCAGCACTAGCAAACTAACTTGGGGACATTTGGGATGAGACACGTAGCACAAAACCTGCTTCTTCTAGTGGCTTCTCAATAAATGTTAGATTCTGTTACTCAGAAAGGGCGGAAAAGTGACTCTGCACACTGTCTCCTTAAGCAAGGGTTAAACCTGAGAAGTAGGAAAAGGGACGGAGCAGGAAATTCCATCTAGTGAAGTGAGGCTGGGTGGGCGGCGGCAGTGGTGTGTGCCCAGCAGCCCGGGCTGGAAGCTAAGAAACAGTGGACAGATGGTCACCATTTCTGGTCACTCCTGATCTGGACAAGAATCAAATGAGGGATCCAGAGGCAATGGTGTGTTCAGCTCTGATGTAGCTCTCCTCGTCTCTAAAGCTCTCTGGGGCAGCCTCAGTCCTTCCATGAACTGTCCCAGCCCCTCCCTGTCAAAAGCATCCCCGCCCAGGTCCAGAGTCCATAACCACTCCTGTTTAACTCAGACCCTTCAGAACAGCATGCATGCTTGCATGCATGTGTCTATGTGTGCGTCTGTGTGTGTGTGTGTGTGCACGCGTGCGTGTGTGTGTGTCTGGGGGTGGGTATGGGGGGAGGGGAAGGAGACAGAAGTTCACTGAATCACCTGAAATGAGTATTAATGAAGCAGAATGAACATTTTCTTTATCACCCTCAAAGCACACTTGTTTGGCTGCTGATTAGACAGCACCCAACCTCTGTAAAGGCTTCCCTCGTGGCTCAGTTGGTAAAGAATCCATCAACCTGCAATGCAGGAGATGAGGGTTCAATCCCTGGGTCAGGAAGATCCCCTGAAGAAGGGAATGGCATCCCATTCCCAGTATTCTTGCCTGAAGAATCCCATGGATAGAGGAGCCTGGTGGGCTACAGCCCATGGGGTAGCAAAGAGTTGGACGTGACTGAGTAACAGTTTTTCACCGACATCCCACCCAGTTCTTGAATGTTCTCCTCTCTCTCCAAGCAGTAAGGGAAGTAAGGGGCAATAGTTTTAGTTAGGGAAAGACTCTGCTGTGTGAGCTTGTGCAACCCCTCTGAATTTCAGGGCTTTGGGTTTTCTCCTTTAAAATGCATTTATTAATACTTCTTTTGCTATTTTGTGGCTACAACTAACTTGGGGACATTTGGGATGAGACACTGAAAACCTGGTTCTTCTAGTGGCTTCTCAATAAATGTTAGATTCTGTTACTCAGAAAGGGCGGAAAAGTGACTCTGCACACTGTCTCCTTAAGCAAGGGTTAAACCTGAGAAGTAGGAAAAGGGACGGAGCAGGAAATTCCATCTAGTGAAGTGAGGCTGGGTGGGCGGCGGCAGTGGTGTGTGCCCAGCAGCCCGGGCTGGAAGCTAAGAAACAGTGGACAGATGGTCACCATTTCTGGTCACTCCTGATCTGGACAAGAATCAAATGAGGGATCCAGAGGCAATGGTGTGTTCAGCTCTGATGTAGCTCTCCTCGTCTCTAAAGCTCTCTGGGGCAGCCTCAGTCCTTCCATGAACTGTCCCAGCCCCTCCCTGTCAAAAGCATCCCCGCCCAGGTCCAGAGTCCATAACCGCTCCTGTGTAACTCAGACCCTTCAGAACTGCATGCGTGCTTGCATGCATGTGTCTATGTGTGCGTCTGTGTGTGTGTGTGTGCACGCGTGCGTGTGTGTGTCGGGGGGTGGGTATGGGGGGAGGGGAAGGAGACAGAAGTTCACTGAATCACCTGAAATGAGTATTAATGAAGCAGAATGAACATTTTCTTTATCACCCTCAAAGCACACTTGTTTGGCTGCTGATTAGACAGCACCCAACCTCTGTAAAGGCTTCCCTCGTGGCTCAGTTGGTAAAGAATCCATCAACCTGCAATGCAGGAGATGAGGGTTCAATCCCTGGGTCAGGAAGATCCCCTGAAGAAGGGAATGGCATCCCATTCCCAGTATTCTTGCCTGAAGAATCCCATGGATAGAGGAGCCTGGTGGGCTACAGCCCATGGGGTAGCAAAGAGTTGGACGTGACTGAGTAACAGTTTTTCACCGACATCCCACCCAGTTCTTGAATGTTCTCCTCTCTCTCCAAGCAGTAAGGGAAGTAAGGGGCAATAGTTTTAGTTAGGGAAAGACTCTGCTGTGTGAGCTTGTGCAACCCCTCTGAATTTCAGGGCTTTGGGTTTTCTCCTTTAAAATGCATTTATTAATACTTCTTTTGCTTTTCTCATAAGGTTGTTAAAAATCCAGGAGATTTTGTATGTTAACAATAAAGAGTGACAGAGGTTTGAGCACTACACGGAAAGGAAATTGATCCTGGTGTTGTAAACACATCCTACTGCTAAGGTGGGGCTCACTGACCTGGGAATGCAGGTGAAACAGAGCAGTGATGGAAAAACAGACATGGAGAACAGACTCATGGACACTGGAGGAAGGGAAGCATGGGTGAGAAGTATGGAAATAATAACATGGAACCTGTACTATCATATGCAGAAGAGATAGCTATTGTCGTCGCGCTGCAGGACTAAGGGATCTTACATGGGGGCTATGCGACAGCCTGGAGGGGTGGGACGGGGAACTGGGAGCGGAGCACAGGAGGGAGGGATCAGGGATATACACATGACTTATCTGGGATTATACATATCTGTAAATGACAAAACTGTGCAAATACACAAAGCAAAATAAAAATAAGTCATAAAAGAAAGAATGCAGGTGAAACTCAACAGGAAAAGAGCAGGCTGAATAAGGGCAAAGTGAAGAGAACTAACATCTTCGGGCATCATGACCTTTAGTTTACTCAAAAATCAAGCGAAACAGAAGTTATAACCGAGCAGAACCTTATGGACCCTTTCCAGGACAGATGCCCTCATATCTCCTGCTTGCTTCTTGTTGGTAGGAAAACTTAAGCCTACTATGCATTCCCCAAGTTCTAAAGAGTAAATTTAATCAGAGAACTGAAAAAATGCAGGAAAAAAGGAAACCAGTCTTGCAAAACAATAATAGTTCAGTCATTAAACAACGTTAAGAACGTTTAGTTGCTCCTCAAGGGCTACAGATAATATTCTGAGGCACACCCTTCGAGCTGCTTTGCAGCTACTGAAACCCCCACCAGGTGCAAGAAGTTAACTAACTGCATGCTGGCACAAGCACGTAGACCCCAGACCGGCTGGAACCAGAAGGCTGATGGCGTGAACTCCTCATCACTTCACTAGGAGCTGATCACACACTCCACAATCCTCCTCCCTCCTCCCGTCTTTAAAAACCTCTCCCTGAAAGCCAGCAGGGAGTTGAGGTCTTTTAAGTACTAGTTGCCTGGACTCTCTCCTTGGTGCCTGCGATAAACCTTTAAGCTCAAGCCAGGGTCAGCAGACTGGCTTTCACTTTGCACAGGCAAGCAGACCCGTTTCGATTTGCAAAGCAATTAACCAAATGTCTAACCATAGGTTCCCAAACTTTCTCAGTTCAGGGTCTTCCTAGTGTGTCAGCAGCCCTAGGAAAGGAAATACCTCACAGTTCTATTTATTGTATTATGTAGTCAGGTTCAAACAATTTAATCCACACTGGCAGCCTCAGGTTCAAACAATCTAATTCATACTGACAGCCTAAAAGCCTAGCACCTGCTGGGCCATGTATGCTTCTCAGATTTTGGAATCATATAGAACTGCCAACTCATTTCTCATTCCCCATTGCCTTTCACACAGTTCTAGTATCTGACCATAGCTGAAATTTTGCCTGGTCATCAATATGACATCAGCAGAAGGAACACAGTGATTTAAGGCTGAAAATAAACTAAAGCTAGAGCTTTGCACAGCATTGCAGAGATATCTCTGTGTTTCTCAAGAAATGTAAAACTGTCCCAGATAGCTCCCTACAAGTTCACAGTGGTACCCCAGGATGCCTCAGTGCACAGTTTGGGAATGAAGGTAACAAACTCATGTTCAGAGATGTGACCAACTTCCAGGCAGAGCTTTTCCAATGCTAACCTGCACAGGGTTCCCTGGGGGCTTCATTACTCTGTGGGTTCTGATTCAGCAGGTCTGGAAAGGGGACTGAGAGGTGGCTTTTCTAACAAGCTCTGAGTTAGGGGGACACAGCCAGTTCACAGACCATGCTATGAGTAGTGAGGCTTCAAGTGGAGCAGCCAGGAGTGGGGGGCGTGGCTGGTTCTGGCTCCAAAGCCCCTGACTTCTTCACAGCCTCACTAGTTCACACATCATTACAACTACAGGAACATTTAAATAGTAGTAGAGTTCAAGTTTTTAGCTCTGCCCTTAAGGTGGCTTAGAAGTTCTCTCTCCCATCCACACAGTAGCCAAAAGAAAGCTGAACAAACCAAAAAGTCAACAACGCTCGAATCCATCAGAGAACTTAAGTCACAGGACAAGCCACCCCTCCCCCCAAACCCCCTAGTTGCCTGGACTCTCTCCTTGGTGCCTGCGATAAACCTTTAAGCTCAAGCCAGGGTCAGCAGACTGGCTTTCACTTTGCACAGGCAAGCAGACCCGTTTCGATTTGCAAAGCAATTAACCAAATGTCTAACCATAGGTTCCCAAACTTTCTCAGTTCAGGGTCTTCCTAGTGTGTCAGCAGCCCTAGGAAAGGAAATACCTCACAGTTCTATTTATTGTATTATGTAGTCAGGTTCAAACAATTTAATCCACACTGGCAGCCTCAGGTTCAAACAATCTAATTCATACTGACAGCCTAAAAGCCTAGCACCTGCTGGGCCATGTATGCTTCTCAGATTTTGGAATCATATAGAACTGCCAACTCATTTCTCATTCCCCATTGCCTTTCACACAGTTCTAGTATCTGACCATAGCTGAAATTTTGCCTGGTCATCAATATGACATCAGCAGAAGGAACACAGTGATTTAAGGCTGAAAATAAACTAAAGCTAGAGCTTTGCACAGCATTGCAGAGATATCTCTGTGTTTCTCAAGAAATGTAAAACTGTCCCAGATAGCTCCCTACAAGTTCACAGTGGTACCCCAGGATGCCTCAGTGCACAGTTTGGGAATGAAGGTAACAAACTCATGTTCAGAGATGTGACCAACTTCCAGGCAGAGCTTTTCCAATGCTAACCTGCACAGGGTTCCCTGGGGGCTTCATTACTCTGTGGGTTCTGATTCAGCAGGTCTGGAAAGGGGACTGAGAGGTGGCTTTTCTAACAAGCTCTGAGTTAGGGGGACACAGCCAGTTCACAGACCATGCTATGAGTAGTGAGGCTTCAAGTGGAGCAGCCAGGAGTGGGGGGCGTGGCTGGTTCTGGCTCCAAAGCCCCTGACTTCTTCACAGCCTCACTAGTTCACACATCATTACAACTACAGGAACATTTAAATAGTAGTAGAGTTCAAGTTTTTAGCTCTGCCCTTAAGGTGGCTTAGAAGTTCTCTCTCCCATCCACACAGTAGCCAAAAGAAAGCTGAACAAACCAAAAAGTCAACAACGCTCGAATCCATCAGAGAACTTAAGTCACAGGACAAGCCACCACTCACCACACTGGAGAGACCCACTGGGGAACGCAGACAGTCACACTCACCAGAGCAGAAACCGGTCCATGGGAGCCAGCTCCCGGTGGAGGAGCCCAAGGGTAACGGAGGAGGTGAGGGAGGCCCGGCGATGACAAGCTGGAGGGGGGCAAGCTGGGAACTCCCACTCTCCTCTGAGCGTGGCCTGCAGGAGCCCAGCCAGGTCCTCACAGGCAAGACGGCAAAGAAGCCCTGCCCACTTCTGACTGGGGGAGGGGAAAACAGCCTTTCTTAATTCCACCCAGAGAATTCCACTCTTCCTAACAAGACCTGCCCTCAACAGACAGTAATTTACCAGAGCTTAACCAACCTGGGGGGATGGATATGCCTGTCTCATCCCTCTCTAGCCTCTCTGTTCTACCAAAGAGGAAAAAAAATCAAAGAACACTGAGAAGTTCTTATGGGGGTCAGCTCACTAAAAGACTGTCAGTCTAATCACAGGACCATAGATGCTTCCCTGAAATAACTGGGGGATACACCTGGGAGAACTGTGCCTCTCAGAATATTCACAAAGCCTCTGGGGAAATCCAAGGACAACAGGTGAGGCAAAAAAAATGGGGCACTGGAGGAAAGTTTAGCCTCTTAACACCTTATAGCTACAGCAAACGGAAAACACAGCCCAAGCCCAAGCTAGATAAACACAAAACCTCACACTAATGGCCTGTTTCCCTCAGTTCCTGGTACCCATATTCCACTTCTGGCTTGCAACAATAACGTATGAGACATGCTAAAAATCAAAAACCACAATTTGAAGAGCCTCCAAACCCCTGGCTCAGGCTTCACTGCCCCAAGAGACTTCACTCACAAAACACAAAGTTAAAACTCAAATTATTCAGAATTTCAGGACAGAAGTCACAGAGCATTACAGCCCAAGCAGGCCACATGTCTGTGAAGCCAGCCAGCACGCCAGCCACAGACTAGTCAGCACGGCAGAGCTGAGCTCTCTGTGCTTCAGAGCCTGCCCAGGAAATAAGACTTGGAAAGGACAGCGCTGGTTTGAGCCCATCAGCTGTGTTTTCCTTCAAATCACAATACATGCCGACCTCGGGGACACAGGGGGTTCAGTTCCACCTCACCCCACAGAATGACTGTCACAGCAAAGCAAGTTACAAACTTTCCGGTTTCCTAGTGCAAATAAAAGTTATGTTTACACTACACTAGACTGTTCAAAGTTGGGAAAGGAGTACAACAAGGCTGTATATTGTCACCTTGCTTATTTAACTCACATGCAGAGCACACCATGCAAAATGCCCGTCTGGACAAAGCACAAGCTGGAGTCAAGACTGCCGGGAGAAATATCAACAACCTCAGATGTGCAAATCTGACTCCAATGGCAGGAAGTGATGAGGAACTAATGAGCCTCTTTATGAAAGTGAAAGAGGAGAGTGGGCTGGCTTAAAAACTCAACATTTAAAAAACAAAGATCATGGCAGCTGGTCCCACTACTTCATGGCAAATAGATGGGGGTGGAAAGTAAAAATAATGAAAAAGTTTATTTTTTTCTTGGACTTCAAAACTGCTACAGTCTGTGACTCCAGCCATGAAATTAAAGGACTTTTGCTCCTTGAAAGAAAAGCTATGACAAACCTAGACAGCATATTAAAAAGCAGAAACATCACTCTGCCAACAAAGGTCTGTAAAGTTTAAAGCTACGGTGTTTCCAGTGGTCAAGCATGAATGTGAGAGTTGGACCATAAAGCAGGCTGAGTGCTGAAGAATTGATGCCTTCGAACTGTGGTGCTGGAGGAGACTCTTGAGAGTCCCTTGGACTGCACGGAGATCCAACCAGCCAATCCTAAAGGAACTCAACCATGAATATTCTTTGGAAGGACTGATGCTGAAGCTGAAGCTCCAATACTTTGGCCACCTGATGGGAAGAGGTGATTCAGCACCAGGAAAAGACCCTGATGCTGGGAAAGACTGAGGACAGGAGGAGAAGGGGGCACAGAGAATGAGACTGTTGGGGAGAATCATCAACACAATGGATGTGAGTCTGAGCAAACTCTAAGAGATAGTGAAAGTCAGGGAAGCCTGGCATACTGCAGTCCATGGAGTCACAAAGAGTCAGATACAACTTGGGGACTGAAAATCAACAATAACTCTCTAGCCTATTAAGTGTGCAACAGCATGATATTTTAAAAATAATGTACATACCTTAATTTTAAAATACCTTCATGCTAAAAAATGTTAACATCATCTGAGCCTTCAGTGAACTATAATTGTAATATCAAAGATCACTAATCATAGATCATGACAACAAATAAGACAATAATGAAAAAGCTTGAAATACTTTGAATTACCAAAATGTGACAAAGAAACACAAACTGAGCTAACGCTGTTAGAAAAATGGCACTGAGAGACTTGTTCCTCACAGGGATGTCACAAGTCTTTAATTTTGTGAAACATATGCAGAGCATAATAAAGCCAAGTGCAGGAAAATGAGGGCTGTCTGGACTGTTCCTGGGGCCACCCCTCCCATGACTCCCTTGGGAGAGGACCAGCAGAAAACCACACCGGGGCGCTCCTGGACTCCACCCCACACACCTCTTGAGCCCTCTCCTGTGATAAGTCATCATAATAATAGCGGGTAGGAGGGCTTCTGTGAGTTCTGAGAGTCCTTCCACGGAATCGTGGAACTTGAGGGTGGTCGGGGACCTCATGAACTACAGCCTATCTTTTCTCCCGCCTCGCCAGGTCATCACAGAGAAAAGAACAGTTTGGGGCAGTGAAGGGTCCCCATCCCCTCCCAGCTATGCAGGCTCAGGACCTTGTCCTGCCCTCAAAGAGGTGATAACGATGTGAGAATGAAGCTGTAGAAATAAAAAGGATGGAATTTTGTAACCAGAATTACATATCATAATAATCAAGTGATTGGAAAGTAAGAGTCAGCCTGAGATGTGGAGAAGGCCTGCCTAAAGTTTTAACAGAGGCCATTGGGAGGAGATGTTGAAAAAAAAAAAAAAAAGGTTCATATGGATACCATACCATTTGAGACGCCTAAATGAAGCTAGCCTTCACACAAATATTCCTTACGCCCAGGGCAGTCATTTACAACCCAGACCGCACTTGAGAATCACTTAAGGCACATGGTCTTTATCACTAGGGATTCTATTTTAATTAGGGATTTTCTAGAAAATGAGACTGTTGGGGAGAATCATCAACACAATGGATGTGAGTCTGAGCAAACTCTAAGAGATAGTGAAAGTCAGGGAAGCCTGGCATACTGCAGTCCATGGAGTCACAAAGAGTCAGATACAACTTGGGGACTGAAAATCAACAATAACTCTCTAGCCTATTAAGTGTGCAACAGCATGATATTTTAAAAATAATGTACATACCTTAATTTTAAAATACCTTCATGCTAAAAAATGTTAACATCATCTGAGCCTTCAGTGAACTATAATTGTAATATCAAAGATCACTAATCATAGATCATGACAACAAATAAGACAATAATGAAAAAGCTTGAAATACTTTGAATTACCAAAATGTGACAAAGAAACACAAACTGAGCTAACGCTGTTAGAAAAATGGCACTGAGAGACTTGTTCCTCACAGGGATGTCACAAGTCTTTAATTTTGTGAAACATATGCAGAGCATAATAAAGCCAAGTGCAGGAAAATGAGGGCTGTCTGGACTGTTCCTGGGGCCACCCCTCCCATGACTCCCTTGGGAGAGGACCAGCAGAAAACCACACCGGGGCGCTCCTGGACTCCACCCCACACACCTCTTGAGCCCTCTCCTGTGATAAGTCATCATAATAATAGCGGGTAGGAGGGCTTCTGTGAGTTCTGAGAGTCCTTCCACGGAATCGTGGAACTTGAGGGTGGTCGGGGACCTCATGAACTACAGCCTATCTTTTCTCCCGCCTCGCCAGGTCATCACAGAGAAAAGAACAGTTTGGGGCAGTGAAGGGTCCCCATCCCCTCCCAGCTATGCAGGCTCAGGACCTTGTCCTGCCCTCAAAGAGGTGATAACGATGTGAGAATGAAGCTGTAGAAATAAAAAGGATGGAATTTTGTAACCAGAATTACATATCATAATAATCAAGTGATTGGAAAGTAAGAGTCAGCCTGAGATGTGGAGAAGGCCTGCCTAAAGTTTTAACAGAGGCCATTGGGAGGAGATGTTGAAAAAAAAAAAAAAAAGGTTCATATGGATACCATACCATTTGAGACGCCTAAATGAAGCTAGCCTTCACACAAATATTCCTTACGCCCAGGGCAGTCATTTACAACCCAGACCGCACTTGAGAATCACTTAAGGCACATGGTCTTTATCACTAGGGATTCTATTTTAATTAGGGTAGTCTAGAGGCTTGACATTACTATTTTTTTTTAATTAACTCTATTGAGAAATAATTTACTAACAATAAAATTACAAATTTTAAATGTGCAATTTGCTGCTCTCTAAGAAATGTACATACTAAAAACACTACCAAAATTATGATCTAGAACATTTCAATCTCCCCAAAATGTATGTCTGTCTGTTCAGGCTGTTGTAACAAAATACAACAGACTGGACAGCTTGTAAAGGACATACATTAATCTCCGCCGTTCTGGAGGCTGGCAAATCCAAGATCAAAAAGCCAGTTTGGTCAGCTTCTGGCGAAGGCCTGCTTCCTGGCCCTCTGTCACTTTACCTAGAGGAAGGTGCAGAGCCTCACCTATAAAGCATGAATCCCACTCAGAAGGGCTCTGCCTCAGCACCTAACCACCTCCCAAAGGCCCTGTTTCCTAAGACCATCAACTTTCGGGGTTAGGACTCAACATATGAATGAGTATTGGGAGGGGGGAGTTCAGACCATAGGAGTTTTATTGTGCATCTGTACCTTCAATACATTCCTGTAACCCGTGTTCCCTAGCAGCAATCTAATTTCTGCCTCTGTAATTGCACCTTTTCTAGAATGCATACAAATGGCATTGTATATCATCATTCGGTCTAATTTCTTTCACTTACCAGTATGCTTTGAGGTTCATCCCCGTGGAGCTTAACAGCAGTCTGTCACTTTGTATTGCTGAATCATTTTCTAATCTATATATATACTGTAATTAGCTTATCCACTTACAAGCAGGTGAATATTTGGGTGGTTTCAGTTTTAGGCCATAAGCATTTGAGGACAAGTCTTTGTATTGACATGTCTTTCTATTTCTCTTAAGTAAATATCTACAAGTGTAGGGCTGAATTGAATGGTTAAGATCTGTTATACTTTATGGGAAACTGCCAAACTGTTTTCCAATCTGGCTATACCATGTGGCATTCCTACCAGCAGTGTATGGAGTTCCAGTTACTCCACATTCTTGACAGCACTAGTTTTATCTTGTATCAACAGTTCCTCTCTTATCAGAGTTAGATGATTACTCATTATAAACTTTCCCTGTTTACCTCCTGTGTGGCCTAAGATTCGGATTATATGCAGGCAAATTGATACAAACTTTAAACTAGGACTTCAGTTCTTTCATTTGACATAGGACTATCGGGTTATTTCCTTCTTAAGTAATCTTTGTTAGTTTGTGTCTTTAAAGATATCTTTTGGAGAGTGACATCAAAACGGCAGACACACTGGAGGGGTGGGATGGGGGTATATACAGATGACTAATCTGGGAACATACAGATCTGTAGACAACAAAACTCTGTAAAACTTAAAAGTAAAATAAAAGTTTAAAAAAGAAAAGACAGTTAAAAAAAAAAAAAAAAACCAGCAGACACAGAAGCTTTCTCCTCTCTTCCCCTGCAAAGATCGCCAATTTGACGATCATCCACAGCTCAGAGCGACTGTGGACATCCAGCCGAGGTTCCAGCACATCACTGGAACAACAACCACAAAAATCCACAAGTGAACATGTCAAAGAGGGTAAAAGAACAGCTGAGTTTACTTAAACTATGCCACGCCTCTCCTGGGTATATACAGAGCCCACTGATTTCTTATTGTGCATCTGTACCTTCAATACATTCCTGTAACCCGTGTTCCCTAGCAGCAATCTAATTTCTGCCTCTGTAATTGCACCTTTTCTAGAATGCATACAAATGGCATTGTATATCATCATTCGGTCTAATTTCTTTCACTTACCAGTATGCTTTGAGGTTCATCCCCGTGGAGCTTAACAGCAGTCTGTCACTTTGTATTGCTGAATCATTTTCTAATCTATATATATACTGTAATTAGCTTATCCACTTACAAGCAGGTGAATATTTGGGTGGTTTCAGTTTTAGGCCATAAGCATTTGAGGACAAGTCTTTGTATTGACATGTCTTTCTATTTCTCTTAAGTAAATATCTACAAGTGTAGGGCTGAATTGAATGGTTAAGATCTGTTATACTTTATGGGAAACTGCCAAACTGTTTTCCAATCTGGCTATACCATGTGGCATTCCTACCAGCAGTGTATGGAGTTCCAGTTACTCCACATTCTTGACAGCACTAGTTTTATCTTGTATCAACAGTTCCTCTCTTATCAGAGTTAGATGATTACTCATTATAAACTTTCCCTGTTTACCTCCTGTGTGGCCTAAGATTCGGATTATATGCAGGCAAATTGATACAAACTTTAAACTAGGACTTCAGTTCTTTCATTTGACATAGGACTATCGGGTTATTTCCTTCTTAAGTAATCTTTGTTAGTTTGTGTCTTTAAAGATATCTTTTGGAGAGTGACATCAAAACGGCAGACACACTGGAGGGGTGGGATGGGGGTATATACAGATGACTAATCTGGGAACATACAGATCTGTAGACAACAAAACTCTGTAAAACTTAAAAGTAAAATAAAAGTTTAAAAAAGAAAAGACAGTTAAAAAAAAAAAAAAAAACCAGCAGACACAGAAGCTTTCTCCTCTCTTCCCCTGCAAAGATCGCCAATTTGACGATCATCCACAGCTCAGAGCGACTGTGGACATCCAGCCGAGGTTCCAGCACATCACTGGAACAACAACCACAAAAATCCACAAGTGAACATGTCAAAGAGGGTAAAAGAACAGCTGAGTTTACTTAAACTATGCCACGCCTCTCCTGGGTAGCTCTACTCAGGGGCAAGAGAGCCCCTCTCAGCCTGTGATTTCTCCTGTTGGGGAAGGTGAGACTGGGAGCAGGTGCCTGGATTCCCCAGCTCTGCAGACGCCACCCAAGAGGCTTGTTTCTCCATTGCCCATCCAGAGATCTAAGTCAGGCGCTGCACACATGGACAAAACTTTAGCTAACTGACTAAGAAAACATGAGAAGACTCAAAATCAGAAACAAAAGAGGAGATATTACAATTGATTTGCCACAGAAATACAAAAGATCATAAGAGATATCAATGTATAACTATATGCCAACAAATTGGATAACTGAGAAGAAATGAGTCAACTCCTAGAAACTGACAACCTCCCAAGACTGAATTATGAAGACACAGAAAATATGAACAGACCAATAATGCGTTAAGGAGATTGAATCAGTAATCCAAAACTTTCCAACAAGGAAAAGTCCGGGATGAGATGATTTCACTACTGAATTCTATCCAATGTTCCAAGAAGAATGAACGGCCCTCAAACTGGTTCATAAAACTGAAAAAGAGGAGAGATTTTCAGGCTCATTTTACAAGGACAGTAATACTCTGGCCAGACAAAGATACTGCAAGTTAATAAAATTACAGGCCAATATCCCTGATGAACACAGATGCAAAATTTTCAATTAGATATTAACAAGTCGTCAAAAGCGCATTGAATAGATCATATAGGAATTTCCCTGGAAGCTCGGTGGTTAGGACTCCTTGCTTTCACTGTCATGGGCCTGGGTTCAAGTCCTGGTCGGGGAATCTAAGATCCTGCAAGCTATGCAACACGTCCAGAAAAAAAGAAAAAAAGTATGGTCACCTATCAAACACAGGATAACTGCCTTGCAGATTAAGAAGGAATCCCAGTGGAGAAGTAAGAAACACTGAAAAAAACCCTCACAAAATCGAATTTTTAGTATTTTAAAACTTGCTTCCCTAAACTGGTGTCCATTTCTACCCCCATTAAGTGTACTGCTTCAAGTCCTAAAATGCTGAAAACTACTACAGCTGTAAATAACATTTTGGATGAAAAGACCAAACTGCAGGCTCTTGGCTTCTTTGAGGGTGCTACTGGGTCTTGTTGCACTCTTGAGGTGCTGCTTTGTCTGCCTGCCAATCAGAAGCCTCAAAACCCTGCATCCAGAGCAGTCTGGATGATGAATCAAGCCAACTGGGTCTAACCTGGGATGATGAGTGAAAATTTCACAGATTAATTTATTTTCGCCCAGCAGAAGCAGTTCAGCGGCCTTGCAAATATGTGTGAGCCACTAGATGGCGCTCCACGCTCATACTGAACCGGCCGGAATTCAGCATCGCCGGAGGCTGCCCGGCTTCCAGAACTGACTGACAGGTCCTTTGGGGGCCACAGGAACAATGCCTAAGGCGCACTGGAAACCTATGAGAGTACTTTCCTGATTTCTCCTAAAATAAGGAGATAAAAGGATTATAATATTAATTCTACTTGATTATATTCATCTCTATACAGTCATACATATGTTTTCATATATATACTTATATATATATATAAATATATTTGTATTATTTTTAATGGAGAAAAGGGCTCATGAAGGCAAACTGTCTAAGTCATACATAATATAGCTCTTTCTTTGCATCATATCTGGAGTGTGAATCAAAAGTGTCACTAAAATTGAATGTAGCTCCAGGGTGTACCTCTCCATGTGGACATCTTTCAAGATGCGTGCATTCGTACACTTACTTAACTCAACAGATTCATTCTCAGTCACAAATCCCTCCCCAGTCTTTCCTTCTCACACCCATGCTGCCACTCAAGTCCAGGTCACTGGTATCTTCTCGTGGACTCTGACAACAGCCTCTGACTCCTGGCCTCTCTGCCTCCAGGTCCTTCTTTAAGCAGCCAGGGTCACTTTCTGAAAATCAAATCTGATCAGGTCAAGTTTTTTGCTTTCCTCTGAAGTCTGCCATGATTCTCTACCACCTAAAGAAGTGACTTTTCAAGTGGGATGCATGTGCGTGAGAAAGCGGACAAACCACTGGAGCACAGAAAGAAAACAGAACTTCTACTTATATTTGCCTTTCACCTGTCTCTTTAAACATTTCTGGGTTTTTGTACGCTTTATTTATGTAGGCAGTACATGTGCATTTAAAAAGTGAAAGTGTCAGTCACTCAGTTGTGTCCCACTCCTTGTGACCCCACGGACTGGCCTCTGTCCACGGAATTCTACAGGCAAGAATACTGGAGTGGGCAGCCATCCCCTTTTCCAAAGGATCCTTCCAACCCAGGGATCGAACCCCCAACTCTCCAGCATTCCAGGCTGATTCTTCACTGTCTGAACCACCAGAGAAGCCCACATGTGCATTATTTATACATAAATCCACATGTACTGGGAAGGTGTCTTGCCTAAGGCGCCCACTGGAAACCTATGAGAGTAGCTTGCCCGGCTTCAGAACTGACTGACAGGTCCTTTGGGGCCACAGGAACAATGCCTAAGGCGCACTGGAAACCTATGAGAGTACTTTCCTGATTTCTCCTAAAATAAGGAGATAAAAGGATTATAATATTAATTCTACTTGATTATATTCATCTCTATACAGTCATACATATGTTTTCATATATATACTTATATATATATATAAATATATTTGTATTATTTTTAATGGAGAAAAGGGCTCATGAAGGCAAACTGTCTAAGTCATACATAATATAGCTCTTTCTTTGCATCATATCTGGAGTGTGAATCAAAAGTGTCACTAAAATTGAATGTAGCTCCAGGGTGTACCTCTCCATGTGGACATCTTTCAAGATGCGTGCATTCGTACACTTACTTAACTCAACAGATTCATTCTCAGTCACAAATCCCTCCCCAGTCTTTCCTTCTCACACCCATGCTGCCACTCAAGTCCAGGTCACTGGTATCTTCTCGTGGACTCTGACAACAGCCTCTGACTCCTGGCCTCTCTGCCTCCAGGTCCTTCTTTAAGCAGCCAGGGTCACTTTCTGAAAATCAAATCTGATCAGGTCAAGTTTTTTGCTTTCCTCTGAAGTCTGCCATGATTCTCTACCACCTAAAGAAGTGACTTTTCAAGTGGGATGCATGTGCGTGAGAAAGCGGACAAACCACTGGAGCACAGAAAGAAAACAGAACTTCTACTTATATTTGCCTTTCACCTGTCTCTTTAAACATTTCTGGGTTTTTGTACGCTTTATTTATGTAGGCAGTACATGTGCATTTAAAAAGTGAAAGTGTCAGTCACTCAGTTGTGTCCCATCCTTGTGACCCCACGGACTGGCCTCTGTCCACGGAATTCTACAGGCAAGAATACTGGAGTGGGCAGCCATCCCCTTTTCCAAAGGATCCTTCCAACCCAGGGATCGAACCCCCAACTCTCCAGCATTCCAGGCTGATTCTTCACTGTCTGAACCACCAGAGAAGCCCACATGTGCATTATTTATACATAAATCCACATGTACTGGGAAGGGTGTCAGTTTGCAACCTTTTCTTTTTTTCTCACAAGAAGGATGTATATCATCAAGTGTTTGGAGACTTTCAAAATACATCCAAGCCTTTTAGAATTGCACATGGGGCCTTCCAATATGAATCAAATCTACCTTCAGGATCTCCCCTGCTTGTTCTAGCCACACAGAACATCCCTTAAGGCCTGAAACTGTTAAACTTTTAAGCACTGACAAATATTTCAAGCCCCAGCTGCACCTCCCTAATCAGGACCCTCACCTGCCCAAATCCGCTTCCCCCTTCACAGCCTCTCCCGGCCCCCATGCCCTGCTTTCTGCAGCCTCTCCTGGCTCCTCTCTGCAGTCCTGCTCTCCATGGCTGCCTTAGCTACAGTGTACTTTATTTGTTTACATTCTTTTCGCTTTATCCTGTGGTGAGTGTTGGTGGGTGTCTGGCTGTGTGGGCATGTACCCCCAGAAGGGGTGTATTGATAAAGCAGCTAGAAGATGCTGGGCGCCAGGCTAGGATTACCTATGTGTGATTTCAATCACCCCCTTTGTAGGTGACCAACTCCTCCCAGTTCGCCTGGAACTTTCTAGTGTTCATTGAGAGTCCTGTAACCTAAGAAACTCCTTGGTCTCAGGCAAAGTGGACGGCTGGTCACCCTATACAATAACCCCATTACACTAATATGAAAATCAGGGCTCAGAGAAGTCATCAAAACTTAGCTGAGCCCACAGAGCTAATTAGCACTAGGGCTTGGCTGTGTCACTCAGGAAATCCACACTCTTTCCACCATGCCTGTTCATGGGTGCGGACCATGTCTTAGTCAGCTTTGCATCTTCATGCCTGTCATGATTTCTAGTTATACTAATTAGTTGATGATAAGTGAATGAATGAATGAATAAACTCTCCAATAGAGAATCAAAATAGTTGTTACATGGTGATAGGAACATAGCTATTAACACAGCTGTTTCACAGAGAACTAACCAAGTCTCTCTCCCTTCCTGTGATTCTACCTCATCTCAGAATGTAAGAGAAATGGTCTCAGTGAGGATAAATGACTTGCTCAGGGTCACAGTTCCTGGAAAAACATGGGGACCAGAATTTAGGCTTCTCTGACTTACACTCTAAGGATCTTTCTACTGGAACACTGAGTGAAATAAACCAAAGAGCAAAGAAAACAGTGGAGAAAACTGGGCTATTATTTAACATCTAACTGAAAACACTGAGCAGCTCTCAACTGCCAGAGTTCGCATCATTTAAAAAACCCTAAGACTGGAAATTTTTCTTAAAAGAAACAGAAAATATCTCTGTCAAAAAAAAAAAAAAGAGTGCTTCGAGGGACTCCAATGGTGGTACAGTGGACAAGAATCTACCTGCCAATGAAGGGAACATGGGTTCGATCACTGGTCCAGAAAGATTCCACATGCCATGGAGTAACTAAGCCCGTGCACCACAACTGAAATTCTACACCCTGCAAGTAAGAGTAGCCTGGCTCCTGCAACTAGAGAGAAAGCCCCTGGCAGCAACTAAGATTCACAAAGTCAAAATAAATAAAAAATTTAAAAAGGATTAAGATGGTAAATTAAAAGAGTGCTTTCAAAAGAACATACCTATGGAAGAGAAACAGACTCACAGACACAGAGAACAGACTTGTGGTTGCCGAGGTGGTGAGGGGGTAGGGAAGAGATGGATTGGCAGTTTGGGATTAGCAGGTACAAACTATTACATACAGACTGGATAAACAACAGGTCTTTCTAGTGTTCATTGAGAGTCCTGTAACCTAAGAAACTCCTTGGTCTCAGGCAAAGTGGACGGCTGGTCACCCTATACAATAACCCCATTACACTAATATGAAAATCAGGGCTCAGAGAAGTCATCAAAACTTAGCTGAGCCCACAGAGCTAATTAGCACTAGGGCTTGGCTGTGTCACTCAGGAAATCCACACTCTTTCCACCATGCCTGTTCATGGGTGCGGACCATGTCTTAGTCAGCTTTGCATCTTCATGCCTGTCATGATTTCTAGTTATACTAATTAGTTGATGATAAGTGAATGAATGAATGAATAAACTCTCCAATAGAGAATCAAAATAGTTGTTACATGGTGATAGGAACATAGCTATTAACACAGCTGTTTCACAGAGAACTAACCAAGTCTCTCTCCCTTCCTGTGATTCTACCTCATCTCAGAATGTAAGAGAAATGGTCTCAGTGAGGATAAATGACTTGCTCAGGGTCACAGTTCCTGGAAAAACATGGGGACCAGAATTTAGGCTTCTCTGACTTACACTCTAAGGATCTTTCTACTGGAACACTGAGTGAAATAAACCAAAGAGCAAAGAAAACAGTGGAGAAAACTGGGCTATTATTTAACATCTAACTGAAAACACTGAGCAGCTCTCAACTGCCAGAGTTCGCATCATTTAAAAAACCCTAAGACTGGAAATTTTTCTTAAAAGAAACAGAAAATATCTCTGTCAAAAAAAAAAAAAGAGTGCTTCGAGGGACTCCAATGGTGGTACAGTGGACAAGAATCTACCTGCCAATGAAGGGAACATGGGTTCGATCACTGGTCCAGAAAGATTCCACATGCCATGGAGTAACTAAGCCCGTGCACCACAACTGAAATTCTACACCCTGCAAGTAAGAGTAGCCTGGCTCCTGCAACTAGAGAGAAAGCCCCTGGCAGCAACTAAGATTCACAAAGTCAAAATAAATAAAAAATTTAAAAAGGATTAAGATGGTAAATTAAAAGAGTGCTTTCAAAAGAACATACCTATGGAAGAGAAACAGACTCACAGACACAGAGAACAGACTTGTGGTTGCCGAGGTGGTGAGGGGGTAGGGAAGAGATGGATTGGCAGTTTGGGATTAGCAGGTACAAACTATTACATACAGACTGGATAAACAACAGGTCCTACTGTATAAAATAGGGAACTACATTCAGTACGCTGACAAACCACAATGGAAAAGAATATGAGAAAGAATGTGTATATATGTCTTTACATATACATATATATAACTGAATCACTTTGCTGTATAGCAGAAACTAACACAATATTGTAAATCAACTATATTTCATTAAAAAATAAGCAAAAGGAGTGCCTCCACGTAGGGAGGGCTGAGTACAAATGGAGCTTTTATCCCTGTCAATTCTACCGACTCCAACCAGAAAACTGTCAAGCCTTGGATCCAAAAAAATCTGGTCATCCAAAACGGAGGGGCTGTTTGGAGACCAAGTGGCCAGGCACTGCCCGTCAGAGAAGAGGCCATGCCCATGCCCACTGCCCTGCACTACTCTGACACGCCTGTTTATCTCCAGCTTTATGAGCGTTTTTTGGCTTCCAGGCTGCGTTTGTGCTTTGTCCCCCGCTTTTTACTGACCTCTTTGATTCTGCGGGGAAAGCTCAGCCTCGGGCCAAGGGGAATCTCAATGCACAATGTAAAAATGGGTTCTGCTAGGGACATTGACTGCTCCCAACATCTTGACTCTGGACTCCCCAGAAGTTCTGGCCAACCCTGCCTGTGCCAAAGCACAAAGGAGCCCAGCAGCCACTACTGGGGCCAAAGTCTGTGACTGAGAGGGCCTGCCCTTCTTTCCTTCTGAATCTACCCTCAAGGCTCTTTCATGAGAAGGAGGAGCGAAGGAAACGGAAGCTTCGCTTTGCATTCCATGCCCACCCCCTGCCCTGTGCCAAAGCAAAAAGGTACAAATTGCTTTAAAAAAACCCTTAAGCCCGTGCACCACAACTGAAATTCTACACCCTGCAAGTAAGAGTAGCCTGGCTCCTGCAACTAGAGAGAAAGCCCCTGGCAGCAACTAAGATTCACAAAGTCAAAATAAATAAAAAATTTAAAAAGGATTAAGATGGTAAATTAAAAGAGTGCTTTCAAAAGAACATACCTATGGAAGAGAAACAGACTCACAGACACAGAGAACAGACTTGTGGTTGCCGAGGTGGTGAGGGGGTAGGGAAGAGATGGATTGGCAGTTTGGGATTAGCAGGTACAAACTATTACATACAGACTGGATAAACAACAGGTCCTACTGTATAAAATAGGGAACTACATTCAGTACGCTGACAAACCACAATGGAAAAGAATATGAGAAAGAATGTGTATATATGTCTTTACATATACATATATATAACTGAATCACTTTGCTGTATAGCAGAAACTAACACAATATTGTAAATCAACTATATTTCATTAAAAAATAAGCAAAAGGAGTGCCTCCACGTAGGGAGGGCTGAGTACAAATGGAGCTTTTATCCCTGTCAATTCTACCGACTCCAACCAGAAAACTGTCAAGCCTTGGATCCAAAAAAATCTGGTCATCCAAAACGGAGGGGCTGTTTGGAGACCAAGTGGCCAGGCACTGCCCGTCAGAGAAGAGGCCATGCCCATGCCCACTGCCCTGCACTACTCTGACACGCCTGTTTATCTCCAGCTTTATGAGCGTTTTTTGGCTTCCAGGCTGCGTTTGTGCTTTGTCCCCCGCTTTTTACTGACCTCTTTGATTCTGCGGGGAAAGCTCAGCCTCGGGCCAAGGGGAATCTCAATGCACAATGTAAAAATGGGTTCTGCTAGGGACATTGACTGCTCCCAACATCTTGACTCTGGACTCCCCAGAGAAGTTCTGGCCCCAACCCTGCCTGTGCCAAAGCACAAAAGGAGCCCAGCAGCCACTACTGGGGCCAAAGTCTGTGACTGAGAGGGCCTGCCCTTCTTTTCCTTCTGAATCTACCCTCAAGGCTCTTTCATGAGAAGGAGGAGCGAAGGAAACGGAAGCTTCGTCTTTGCATTCCATGCCCACCTTCCCTATTTGGGGTAGCAGGCTAGCCACACCTGGGAATGTTGCAGAAGCCTGTAAATTGCTGGGGCAACAAGGGTGCTCAGCAAGTTATTAGCCCTGGTGGGATCTCAGGGTGGCCCAAGTTTAGCCTTGGCAGGACTGTTGGGGTAGAGGCTGAGCGGAGGACAAGGATTCTCCGCACCCCTATCAACGAGAGGGTCGTTTCTGAGCAGGGCTCAGCCACTGCCTCCTTGGTTTCCTCTCAGCTGTGGATGGTATCCAGAACCTCGAGGAAGCACGCGACCACGGCGGTCCTGGGACCCCTGGACCTATGGCTGCTGGCGCAGACCTCAGGCGTGGCCCACTTGGAACCCACTCTGGGAAAGAGGACTTGGATTAAACGTTCAGGAATGTGCTGGACCCCCTTCCATGTCCTCGGATAGGCCACCACCACCACTCTGCGCGAGGGCAAAAGCCACCACCCACACCCACCCCAGCTCCAGGAGCTCATCCGCCACCTCCCGTCTGTTTCCCACGGGCACTTGGAGCCGGCTGTGCCCGGCCCGAGATGCTGCGAATCCCGCCGAGGCGGCAGCATCGCCGCTGGGCCGTGAACTGTGTCCTTCACCGATGCCGGTGCCACTTACCTGAGGGCTAAACCTGGGCCTGCGGGGGCAGCCCGCGGAGGGAACCCGCGCAGGCCGGAGGGGCCGGGCCAGCCGCCCTGGTGGGGCTGGGGCTCGAGCGTCGCTCCAGGAGGGTCGGCCGCAGCCTCATCCCGGGCAGATGCGCCGCGAACGGGGCGGAACGTGAGTCTCGTTCACGTTCGCGGACGCAGTCCCGCGAGAGCACAGCGCCCCCTAGTGCCGGGAGTGCCCGCTGGGTACTGCGGTGGGGAGGTAGAACGAAGAGTCCTCCGGCTCAGGAGCCCAGGTGTCTGGGAGTTTGGCCCAGGTGGAGCGAACGTGTCTCTCTTGGGGAGAACGGTGCGCTGGGGAGCAGTACAGAGGAGAGGGTGGGGAAGGAAGCCCTGCTCAGATGAGGAGGCGCTTTGTAGGTTTGTTTGGGACTTTCCGCTTGAGCAGGGAGGAACCTGCCTGATCCATCCCATCCTGGCCCTCACCCTCCTTGTCCCCTTAGGAGGCAGCAGATGACAGTTCCTGCCTGACCCCTTCAAGCATCAACATTCTCCAGCTCTGCTTCTTTCTCACCCTTTTAATTTTTTTTTTTTTTTAAGACTCTGCATTGTGTTGTAGAAACAGAAAACAAGCACCCACTGGACCATGGCCCAGCCAAGGCAGAGTAGCCAAGTCACTGCCTCTCACTCACAACAGTGCCTCTTTGTGTCCTTTGATTTAACCGGGGCTGCTAGAACACATATCTATAACTGAGACTTAAATGTTGTGCAGGATCAGCACATGCCCACCAGATAATTGGAATGTCTCGGTTTGGTCCTCGTGGCTGCAGTGGAGGCCCTCAGTCGACAAATTATCATTAAGTATCACATGTACTTCCCAGGTGGTTCAGTGGTTAAGAATTCACCTACCAAGCAGAAGACTCAAGTTCGATTCATGGGTTTGGAAGGTCCCCTGACGGAACCCAGACGGAAACAGCAACCCACTCGCAGTACTTTTGCCTGGTGACTCCCAGGGACACAGGAGCCAGGTGCACCACAGTCCTTCACAGACCAAAGAGTTGCAAAAGTCAGACATGACTGAGCCACGCACGCCTTTTTTCCATAAGGACATGGGTCCTACTCGGTGGCTCACGCCATCAGGACTTCATTTTAACTTGATAACCGCAGTAAAGTTTTGTCTCCAAATAAAGTCACATTCTGAGATTCTGGGGTTTAGGACCTTAACACATGAGTTTTGAGGGGGCTTGATTCAACCAATAACAAAGGCCTGTCCTGGCGCTTTAACCCCCTTTCTGGCATTCTCCAATCCCCTTCCGTTTTAGCTTTTTTTCTTTAGGAACTTGGTATCATCTGATGCACTACTACATACTTTCCTTATCTCCTTGTCTTGTTTTACGTATCACCTTGTGAGGGAGGAGATGTATGAAGGCCCAATTTTCTGAGGTGCAGAAACAGCAGCTAAGATAGAGGAAATGTTTCCTGGTTCTCCCAACTCCTAATTGCTGGAGTCTGGTTTGAACCCGGCAGTCTGGCCTCACAGGCTAGGTTAATCCTTTTCCTCATCCTGGAGGCAGACCAAGCAGGATGGGTGAAGAGACCATGCATGCTGGTTCCCTAAAGAGTCATGGGTAGGACCTGCTGTAGGAAGTGAGACAGGGATAACGGGGTTCAGTATGGGATGGGTCACCCAGGAGGACTTGGGAGTGAATGAGCCTTACTTAGGGGGTTAGGTGGGAAAGGCATCCTGGGCACAATGTGTTGGGGGTGGGGAGGAGAGAATCTAGTCAGACTTGAGTGCTGGCTCCAGGCAGGGGGGCCTGGGCAAGAAGGCAGGGTGAGACCGGGTGGCAGGAACCTAGAATACAGTGACAACTGAAAAGACAAGGTTCACCCTCACTGTGGACCCTCCTTACCCCTGGGAAGGCAGCAGCTGGTTTTATGCTGGAAGCAGGCCCTGCAGCGTTGATTCCAGGGCTTCAACTGGCTGTTTGCAGGCCTTGATGTCTATGAGGATTGTGGAGTCAGCAGGAGCTCAAGGCCAGGAAGGGTGAGGCGCCCTTCCCCCCTCGCCCACTGCCTTTCCCTCCCAACTGCAGCTCTGCCCAGGGCAATGGGACACAAAGGACCATAAACAGTTCCTATTTCCCACATCAGCCAAGTCACTTCCTGAAACAAAACAAAACCAATTATCTCTGGCAATAGCAGATCTACACCATTTTCTTAACAGCCAGGGGCTCAGGACTTCATTTTAACTTGATAACCAGTAAAGTTTTGTCTCCAAATAAAGTCACATTCTGAGATTCTGGGGTTTAGGACCTTAACACATGAGTTTTGAGGGGGCTTGATTCAACCAATAACAAAGGCCTGTCCTGGCGCTTTAACCCCCTTTCTGGCATTCTCCAATCCCCTTCCGTTTTAGCTTTTTTTCTTTAGGAACTTGGTATCATCTGATGCACTACTACATACTTTCCTTATCTCCTTGTCTTGTTTTACGTATCACCTTGTGAGGGAGGAGATGTATGAAGGCCCAATTTTCTGAGGTGCAGAAACAGCAGCTAAGATAGAGGAAATGTTTCCTGGTTCTCCCAACTCCTAATTGCTGGAGTCTGGTTTGAACCCGGCAGTCTGGCCTCACAGGCTAGGTTAATCCTTTTCCTCATCCTGGAGGCAGACCAAGCAGGATGGGTGAAGAGACCATGCATGCTGGTTCCCTAAAGAGTCATGGGTAGGACCTGCTGTAGGAAGTGAGACAGGGATAACGGGGTTCAGTATGGGATGGGTCACCCAGGAGGACTTGGGAGTGAATGAGCCTTACTTAGGGGGTTAGGTGGGAAAGGCATCCTGGGCACAATGTGTTGGGGGTGGGGAGGAGAGAATCTAGTCAGACTTGAGTGCTGGCTCCAGGCAGGGGGGCCTGGGCAAGAAGGCAGGGTGAGACCGGGTGGCAGGAACCTAGAATACAGTGACAACTGAAAAGACAAGGTTCACCCTCACTGTGGACCCTCCTTACCCCTGGGAAGGCAGCAGCTGGTTTTATGCTGGAAGCAGGCCCTGCAGCGTTGATTCCAGGGCTTCAACTGGCTGTTTGCAGGCCTTGATGTCTATGAGGATTGTGGAGTCAGCAGGAGCTCAAGGCCAGGAAGGGTGAGGCGCCCTTCCCCCCTCGCCCACTGCCTTTCCCTCCCAACTGCAGCTCTGCCCAGGGCAATGGGACACAAAGGACCATAAACAGTTCCTATTTCCCACATCAGCCAAGTCACTTCCTGAAACAAAACAAAACCAATTATCTCTGGCAATAGCAGATCTACACCATTTTCTTAACAGCCAGGGGCTAAAAGGGATCTTACAGGTCTCTTCCCAGAGTGCTCATCTGAAGACTGATTTGCTAGTTGGTTTTAGGTCTGTTTGAACATCTCTGGGAGGAAAGAGCTCATGGTACTTAAGGCAATTCTAGTGGCCTGGGAAAATCCTGGTAGAACCCCTGTCCCATCGCCTCCAAACCCAGTGAGCCCTGCATCCTTCTCAGTCTGGTTTCAAAATTTCACACCTTGAAAGAAGCAAATTAAGTCTCACATTATTTATTTAGCAAATGTTTGGTGCATATTATTTTCAACTGGCATTCTTATTAGTAAGAATCAACGAATCTCCCTATGTAAAATAGTAGTTTAAAGGGGGATATCAAATTCTCCATCTCCTGGGCATTTTCCCAATCTCTTTGACCTTGGACAGCTAAGTAGAGGCCACAATGTGAAGAATGTGTATGGTATTGAGGTTTACTCCTATGACTTGGGAGGTGCTGCTGAACGATTTTGAGCTAGGACAGACTGGCTGGCAAGGGAGAGAATACCCTGTCCAGGAGAGTGGGGTGAGCTGCCGATGGGGGCTGTCGGAGTCTCCACATCCCAGAAAATGATAATATTTCCAACCCAGCGTCTTTAGGTTCAGCGATTACTGCATAGGTGATTTAGGCATCTATGGTCCACCTGAGAATCTCTTCACCTGCCTGCAGTGCTCTCTGCAAGTAAATGACGCCTGAGCTCCAATCTGAGCATGACATGCTGCCAGAGCACAGGCGGTAAGAGCCCCCAAATATCACAAAGCAAGACGCTCTGAGGCGTGAATAGTGGATCGTTAACATAATCTTATATTTGGAAAAGGAGTTTTTAAAAAAAAAGAAAAAACACTTGAAAATACAAGATAAGGTAACAATGACTTATATAAGCTTTCACCTTATATTGCTTGGCCATTTTTACATATAAATTATTGCTTACAAGCTTTGATAAATACACAGCACAGTCATATATACAGAAGCAGAATCCTGAAACAAAACAAAACCAATTATCTCTGGCAATAGCAGATCTACACCATTTTCTTAACAGCCAGGGGCTAAAAGGGATCTTACAGGTCTCTTCCCAGAGTGCTCATCTGAAGACTGATTTGCTAGTTGGTTTTAGGTCTGTTTGAACATCTCTGGGAGGAAAGAGCTCATGGTACTTAAGGCAATTCTAGTGGCCTGGGAAAATCCTGGTAGAACCCCTGTCCCATCGCCTCCAAACCCAGTGAGCCCTGCATCCTTCTCAGTCTGGTTTCAAAATTTCACACCTTGAAAGAAGCAAATTAAGTCTCACATTATTTATTTAGCAAATGTTTGGTGCATATTATTTTCAACTGGCATTCTTATTAGTAAGAATCAACGAATCTCCCTATGTAAAATAGTAGTTTAAAGGGGGATATCAAATTCTCCATCTCCTGGGCGCATTTTCCCAATCTCTTTGACCTTGGACAGCTAAGTAGAGGCCACAATGTGAAGAATGTGTATGGTATTGAGGTTTACTCCTATGACTTGGGAGGTGCTGCTGAACGATTTTGAGCTAGGACAGACTGGCTGGCAAGGGAGAGAATACCCTGTCCAGGAGAGTGGGGTGAGCTGCCGATGGGGGCTGTCGGAGTCTCCACATCCCAGAAAATGATAATATTTCCAACCCAGCGTCTTTAGGTTCAGCGATTACTGCATAGGTGATTTAGGCATCTATGGTCCACCTGAGAATCTCTTCACCTGCCTGCAGTGCTCTCTGCAAGTAAATGACGCCTGAGCTCCAATCTGAGCATGACATGCTGCCAGAGCACAGGCGGTAAGAGCCCCCAAATATCACAAAGCAAGACGCTCTGAGGCGTGAATAGTGGATCGTTAACATAATCTTATATTTGGAAAAGGAGTTTTTTAAAAAAAAAAAAAGAAAAAACACTTGAAAATACAAGATAAGGTAACAATGACTTATATAAGCTTTCACCTTATATTGCTTGGCCATTTTTACATATAAATTATTGCTTACAAGCTTTGATAAATACACAGCACAGTCATATATACAGAAGCAGAATGCGTGAAACACGAGAGAGAAAAATACTGTTAATGGCAATTCTGGTATTTCCACAAATGTTTCATATGTACCAGCTCTTCTAATGGAAAACTACGAAGTGTAGTCCCTGAGAAGTTAGGTAGGCGCCCTGACTGTGGGTTTTATAAGTGTTAATGCAAGCTGACAAGGTCACAGTAGTCAAGAGTCCTTGCTTACGGTTGATTTCATCCCAGTATTTAATAACAGTGTAATACGAATACAATAAATAGGCTATGCAAATAAATAGTACTCTGCTAAAAAAATGTTTAGTATGTACAGCTTTGCTTTATATAGTACATTTTTATCTAACTTTTTTGGCAATTTTTAAAAACTTTTTTCCAGCACTGGTTTTAAGCACAAGGGCTCACTTATTAATAAGCAGGCTGAAATTTCAGGACGTCTTTGAAGCATTTAAAAGAAACTCCGTGTTAGACCACCATGGTGGATCTGATCTGCCCCTGCTTTCTGAGAAGCTCAGGTTGGCCACGCCATCGGGGACACTTGGGATCTGTGGTGAGTGATGACGCCAAAGCCACAGGGCGGGGCGGGGGCAGCCGTCCAAGCCCAGCTCCAGGGATCAAAAGCTGCCAGTGCCTCGCCCTCCACAGAGCTTCTCCTGACTTAGAGGTGCATCCACCTTAGTGCAGCACCTCCCCACAGACGGGAGGGGTGGGCTTTTACTCTGTCCTCATGCCTCTGAACTTCAGGTGTGCTCCCCGCAACTTGCTTGTGGATAGGGGTCTAAGAAAATGAATTTATACTAAAGAGATACTAGAATAAAGTGAATGCAGGTCATAATGAATATCACTGCAACCATTTGGCCATTGTACACATTGTAACAAAGAGGAATTTAAAAAGTTGTAATCTTTGGAACATCTGCAAATGGGTATGAAAAAATTTAAATGATATTTTGGGGGGGAATGGTTATGATTTTGTCTGTTGGAAACTGTTGTTGGGGCTTGCCTTATGGCTCAGATGGTAAAGAATCTGCCTGAAATGCAGGAGACCTGGGTTCCATCTCTGGGTGGGGAAGATCCTTTGGAGAAGTGAATGGCTACCCACTCCAGTATTCTTGCCTGGAGAATTCCATGGACAGAGGAGCCTGGAGGGCTACAGCCCAAAGGTTCAAATGAGTTGGACGTGAGTGAGTGAAACTCTCCTTGTGCTAACTTCTAAGGAGGTCTGGTTTGTTGGAATGCTGATAAATCCAAAGACCCACAGGACTGTCTGAAAGTTGTGCTGTAGCAAACAGAACCCTCTCGGATGGACCTGTGCACCCCTTGCTGGTGAAAATACAGATATTTTTCAGAGAATGGAGATTTTGTGCAACTATGAAAATCTAACAGAGTTGGAAAGGAAACATACATCTTCCTGGCGAGGGAATACGACCCACGCCTATTAACAGGGACCCTGCTTAAGTTCCACGCAGCCTGTTCACTGGGGTAGCTCCAGACTTGTTAGAAGGAGCCTCATGTTGAGCCCAGTCTGGGGTCCATGATCCCATTCTTCAGTTTAAGATTCAGCCCTTCTCAGTGCTTCTGAAATTTCTGAGACCTGCTGCCTGCGAAACCTTTGGAGACAGCTGTGAAATTTCAGGAAGATTTGGAAGATCTGATTTTTCAGATGATGGAGATGGAAAAGCACATCTGTTCAGAACATAATCCTCCTTTCCCTTTACCGCCCCGAGAGCCAAGTGAACCCCATGACTGGAGGCAACTGCGGGCAAGCTCCGTTCTCTCCCCAGTCTATTTCCACTCAGATCACATGGGACGCACTGAATACACCCTCAGCATCTGGTCAGGCCTGGTGTTCATGTGGATTCGCTTGGCCATGCACATATCTGAGCTGAGGTCCAAGCAGCAGGTGCTGAGCTGAAATCGTTTTCCACAGGAGCAACTGCAATGGTTCTAGATGGAGCAGCATAGATCTAACATGAATAATCACTCAAACTGTAAAACACAGAGATGATGTCAAAAAGCCTCAAGGGATCAGAATGACTAAACGCTACTCCCTAAGCATAGAGAAAAGACCAGAACACACACTGGTGCTGTCAGCCCACACCATTCCCAGTAATCGCCAAGGGGAGCGTTTCCCTAGCGGTGATCTGCCTCGAGAGAAACAGCTTTTCCCTGGTTCTGATGACTCTGATCTCTTCCAATGAGCCTCGTTCCATTCCCAGCTGCCTGGGGCATTTCTCTGAGTGGAGCAGTCCTGGAGGGTGCCTTTCCATGAAAATGAAAGCCCTGTTCATTTTCAGGACTGAAATGTTACTTGCTGGGACAGACTCTCTTTCCAAGTCCTCTCCAAATGTGCTCCATGTGGTTCCTTCCAGTGATCTCTGCAGCTCAGTGTGGTTCCAGAGTCCAGGAAACAGCGCTGCTTTGACGGTGTCAGAAAGCAGTGGACACACCTCAGTAATGAGGTGCTGATGAGACAAGAGGAAGCAGGTCTGTCCAGGCACCGAGGGGAGGAGGGGGCAGGAGAGGCGAGCCGGGTGCCAAGGTCACATGTATGGGAATGAACGGACCTACTATGGGAAGCAGGGCCTTTGTTATTTTAGCAAATTGACAAGTATCTAGTTGGCAGGGGTGGATTTCAATATTGTATCCCACAGGCTCTTTTGTTCATTTGAAGGTCAAGGGAAACCCTCTAAACCAGTTAGTTCATGAGAACAGCAAGAGGTCTGTCTTCCTGTAGGAGCCAAAATTTGCAATAAAAAGAGACTTAAAAAACACTGAGACTTTGAAAAGAAAAAAGAGGTAAATTATAGAAAGACCCCTGCCTCAGATGGGAGGTGGGCCACAGGACTTCTAAGTGTCCAACATAAATCAGACATTGGGATCTTTGGGGGCTCTTTTCATTTGCTGAAAGACAGGCCATCACCACTATTTTATGTCTCCTGTCCTTCTCCAGGGCCCATCACGCATCAAATCCCATCCACACCCCTCCCCTGGCTGTTCTCATTCCAGAGTGTGGGTGCAAGGCGGCTGAGGCGTGAGAACACAAGGACAGCGCCAGGCGCAGGAAGATGGAGCTTTGTGACTCCGTCACTTCCAGGAACAGTTACAGAGTGCCTGCGGCGTGTTGGGCACCATGCTTTCGTTGAAAATCGTATTGTCCTCAAAGAGAGGTAAGAGCCAGCTTGCACGTGTAAAGAAAATTCCCAGAAGGTCAACAGTGAGTCAGTTTCTTAAAGATGACTATTTTTCTGTGTGGGCAAAGCAACTTAGGTCTAACACGCTTACAGCTGTAAGTCAAGTTGTGCAGAAACGAATGTCACCTGCAAGCACATGGCACTGAGTGACTGAGCTGCTAAGAAATGCATGCCTGGACATTTCTCTTCCAGAGGTCAGAGCAGGGAGGGCAGCTGCAGGTCCTCACTGACTCCTTAGACACAAGTGGCTAATGTCAGAGTTTGCAAAGAGGGAGACCAGTCCAACTCCTTGGAAACCTAGAGACGCCATCACTGTCTTTGAGTGCCCAAACTAGCTCCTGCCCTGACCGCCTAGAAACAGCCATCTACTGCTGGGCAAAGTGAAGCTCCCCTGGCTCATGTGCGCTCCCACTGAGATGTCTGGTCACCACAGTGACAAGGGACAGTCTTGAGGCTGGCACACTGCAAAGTGAACACTGGATGGCTCAACAAGGTGTTCCTAAAAAGCCAGACTTCTCCATTTCAAGAAAGCTTCCACCTCCTCTTCTGCCTTCTCCTTCCGAGCGCTGCCTCCCCCTGTATCTGGCGGTTGACGTCATTTCCCGACCGCATTCTGGCTGGCTTTCCTGTGTACGTCTTATTGTGATAGGCTGATAAAACTCAGCAGCTTTTCTTGCAGGAACTTGACGTGCTTGGTACTGCCATCCCATGACTCCAGGGCGGCGGCTGTGGGGGGCAGGGGGAGGTGAGGTGGTGGGTAGGGGGCTCACACCCGCGGCTCGATCCTGTGTGAGAGCTCGAACAGAGCCTGCTGGCTGTCAATGACGTACAGGTGATGCACGTAGGACTTCAACTCTGGGTGCTCTTTTGGAGATATGTCGCCTCCTATTTTGGGGCGGGGGAAAAATGTCAGTC
This sequence comes from Tragulus kanchil, assembly GCA_022376925.1. Lineage (NCBI taxonomy): Eukaryota > Metazoa > Chordata > Mammalia > Artiodactyla > Tragulidae > Tragulus > Tragulus kanchil. Next base: position 105,449,429 of record JAIOJX010000030.1, on the reverse strand, counting down.
TTGTGAGAGCAGTCACGCTATTTCTAAACAGCAGTAAAACCTGGTACGAAGGTACGGAGTCAGTCCAGAAGGCTGACCCTCATTCCTAAGAGTCCCAGAAAATACCTTTGTATTCTGACCACAGAGATGCTTTATTCTAACCATGGAGCTCAGACTAGATTCCTCGGGTTAGGTAACCAGATTGGCACTGTACTTGTTTTGCCAACACTGATAGAATGATTTCTCCTCACATTACACAGTATTTAGTGATTGTTATGATCCTCTCTGAACAGGAAACAGCACAGACATGGTGGGTGAGTGGCAGGAGAGACTGGGAGGGCCCCCAAGTCTGTAGTCTTGGCTGCCCCATGAAATGGCCTTTCACAGGCTCTTGTAATGCAGGCTGGAATTGGAAATCATTGCTGGCCGGGTAACTGGGTGGACACAACAGTTCTTTTTATTTTTTAAAATATTTTGTATAATCTTTTGGTGTCCTTTTTTGGGGGCAGGGGCAGGATTTAAGGGAGCAACAGAATGTACAAACATCAGAAGTGAACCGAAGATCTGGTTAACAGGGAAAAGCGGAGTCAGGAAGTGTGTGGATGAGATGATGTTCTCCAAGCAAAGGACGAGGCAAGGGGGCTCCTCCTCTCAAATGCCCAGTGGACACAGGGCCACAGAGGCTCTGGCGCACCATGAACCAACCCAGTGTGCCATGCTGCTGGCAGCTCTGATAAGAAACCAGAGATAAGGTAGCCTGGACAATGGGGCCAGCCCACTTCCCTTAAGCCAGAAACAAATATAAACAAACACTGCCTCAAGGCCTGGGGAGCCGGCTGAGTCACACTCCAGGGAGACAAGGTAAATGTGAGCCTTCATGATCCATAAGCCTTCAGACTGAGAAGCAGGAGGGTGAGGTTGGGGTTCAGCTTGCGCAGAAGGAGCGGCCCTCAGGAAGCTGAGCACTTTAATGCAGAAAGTTTTTCTCTTGGTGAAAACCCTTTTTCCCTCTCCTCTGTGATAAACATGTTTTCTGAGGAAATAATTCAAGGCATGTATATCATGGACAGTTTGTAATTCTTAGGTTTAATAGGAACAATTCTTAGGTTTAAAGCAACAGGTGTTAACGTTTTCACTGTCCTCCTTGTTGCGTTTAGAAAACACGATGCTCCCAAGGTGAATCTGTTGTTAACTCTCCAGCCTCAGAAAGATGGCAGGAGGAATGCTTCCAACCACCACAAGCGACCCTGGCAGGGACTCTCTCTGAGTGGCTTGATGAACATTATTTTATCCCAAGTGCTGGTGTTGGTTAACTCTGCCTATATAAACTGTCAAAAAGAATTTAGGTAATTCAGTTCCAAACCTGATTTTTAAAGGTATGTAAATACAAAACACAAAATGGCCTGATGGTTATTTAAATTTCTCCTTTCTTTATGTGGTGCAGACTTATTCTCTGGTGCTGGGAGGTTCATGGCAAGGTCAAGGCCAGACACACAAGTGTAACTCTTCCTGCCCACACTTGCAGTAGAGATAGACCAGAAGCCCTTGGCAAGTGAGACTGAGGTCCGAGGATTAGCTGAGGACCCATAAATACTTGGGAAGCAAAGGAAGGTGAAAGAAATACACATCCTTTACTCATCAGCAATATTGTGCTTGTACATCTGAAAGAATCTCCATGAAAGTGCTATTACTATTTCTATTGAAACTGAATTATACTTGAGTAGTTAATGGAGAACCATATAAGAAAAAATCAAACAGTATTTGTTAATGTGAACACTTAGACAGGTCCTGTATGTATAATTCTCTCTTTTAAATAGAAACTTTGTAATCCACACAGAAGTTTAGTCACTTTGTTGGAGGACAATATCGTAACCCAAGACTGGCACACACACAAAGAAAATTCTTAAGAATATGTACCCAATTGTTAGTAATATGTTCCTCAGGAAGTAGGACTTTGATTGTTCTACTTTATAGGTCTGTATTGTTGAAAAAAAAAAAAATTTACAATGAGAATGCATTACTTAAAGTTAGGTTTTACTTAGTGCTCACTTCTGGTTGATTTATTTTTTTAAAAAATCCCCTTTTTATCTCTAAAGTCTGTGCAAGGCGAAGGAAAGAGTACAGGCCAGGTGGTCTGAGGAAAGACCCCAAGGGTCTGCTCTAGACCCACCGGCTCTTATACCCTCGAGCACTAGGGTCAGGACTCTACCCCCCAAGTGAAAGCTCCCTGAACTCAATACGTATTTATTTCCTTCCTTCCTGCTATGTTTTAACTTCATTTAAACATAATATAAATTATTCCTGAGGTTTGAAAAGGAACAAATATTTCTATATACACTAGTCTCAGTGGGGAATCTACAAAAGTGCTCAGAAAAATTTTTTTTTTCAGTAAAACGCACCACGAGACAGGAAGTTTTCATTGGAGAGAAGAAAAGATTCTGGAAGGCTGCTTTGCGCACTTTTACAAATGATATTTCTATTCCAGGAAGGCTCCAAGCAAGGAGGTGAAGGACAGGGTCACCCCTGATAAACCCACAGGTCACTCTGAGCCAGTGCACAAGCAAACAAGGCTTGCTGGAAGTGGGGTAGAGTGAGAGCTCCTGATGGTCATGAGTCACGCTGGACAGTGACAACCTGCAGCCAGGCAGGAGCAAGAGCTGCCGCTCCACTCTCACTCTGCATCCCAGACACACAGTTATGAAGCAGAGAGAATGCATGCGTACGACGTGCGTACTCTATTTTACCATCCGTTTACACTTTCTACCAGCAAATGCTTGTGATGTGGCCACAGTCTGTACCAATGCATGATAAATGAACATGCTATAACCCCCTTCAACAACTCACCAAACTGGTTAGTCCTGCAGTGCCTCAGGGTTCGGACAGTGTCGGCGATCATATGCTGGAAGGCGGGAGAGGAAACACGTTAGTGGAAGGGTAGTTCTGGGCGATGCTGAAGTAGCTGTGTCATGGGGCTGGCTGGATAGTCTAACACCATTGGGTGCAGACAGAAGAGTTAAGTGCTGGACCTAACTTTAATTGATTATATTGAATCTGGATTACAAAAGAATATTCGGACCTTGCCTGTGGAAACACTGGCTCCCAACCCCAGTTGCACAGATTCTAACCAAGCCATGGGAAAATGTATTGTAAAGCAGTGCGGCACAGGCCAATCTACTGAATGGGAAAAAATATCTGCAAATATGTGACTGATAAGGGTAAATATGCATAATATAATATATAACTCAACATCAAGAGAACGGACAACCCATTTAAAAATGAGCAGATGACCTGAAGAGACATTTTTTCCCAGGATGACAGATGCTAACAGCACATGAAAAGATGTTCAATATTGTTAATCATCAGAGGAATGCAAATCAAAACACAATGTGATATCACCTCACACCTGACAGAATGGCTAACACATGGTAAGCTGCTTCAGTTGTGTCTGACTCTTTGCGATTCTATGGACTGTAGCCCGCCAGGTTCCTCTGTCCATGGGATTCTGACGTGCATTGCAATTTCCTTCTCCAGGGGATCTTTCCCACCCAGGGATTAAGCCCCTGTCTCTTATGTCTCCTGCATCAGGTGGGCTCTTTATCACTTAGTGCTACCTGGCACTACAAATGTTGCTGAGGACGTGAAGAAAAGGGAACCCTTGTACACTGTTGGCAGGAACGCAAACTGATGCAGCCTTTATGGAAAGCAGTATGGAGGATCCTCAAAAACCTAAAAACAGAACTACCATATGATCCAGCAATTCCACTCCTGGGGATAAATCTGAAGAAAGTGAACAATAATTTGAAAAGACATACACCCCAATGTCCACAGAAGCATTATTTATAACTGCCAAGTTATGGAAGCAACCCAAGTGTCCATCAGCAGATGAGTGGATAAAGAAGATGAGACTTATATACATACACACAATGGAATAACTCAGTCATTGAAAAGAATGGGATTTTGCCATCTGCAACAACATGGATGGACTTGGAGGGTATTATGCTAAGCTCAGTAAGTCAGAGAAAGATAAATACTATATATTACTTATATGTGGAGACTAAAAAATAAGCTAGTGAATGTAAAAAAATTAAACAGACTCACAGAAGCAGAGAGTAAACTAATTGTTGCATACCAGTTGGGAGAGGGAAGGAGGGAGAGGCAAGATAGGCGAAGGGGATTAAGGAGTACCAACTATTACATATAAGATAAATAAGCTATAACGATATAGTATAACACGGAGAACATAGCCAATATTTTATAATAACTATAAATGGGGTAGAACCTTTAATAACTATGAATCACAAAGTTGTACACCTGCAACTTATATACTACTGTGTATCAACTATGCACCTCAAGTAAAAGAAAAAAATGAATATTCAAAATACATATATTTTAAAAAATGCAGCATGCCTGCCCTCAACCTACCAGTCCACATTTGCTACGCTTTCCCTTCAGGAGAAGTCTCCCTTTTTCCCCATGAAGACTTTCTGAAGTCTCCCTTCTGGACTGTCCTCAGCCTCCCCAAAGGTTTGTGCTGCTGTGATCACGGTGGGACTTTCCTCCTCCTCCACACCAAGCACCACGAGAGGGCCTCGTGGACCCAGCACCTCCACACAGCACCACACAGCCTCGCACATGCTGGCGGGATGAACGCAGGAATTTTGTGGAATCAGAGACTCAAGAAATTCAAACACTGATAGGAAAGCGGGTGTTTATGAAAGATGAGCATTTTCTAAAACACCGATGCCTTTACAGAGACTGCTCCCTGTTTATGATTTGCATTCCTTTTTATAGTCGTCAGTTTTCTGCTTTAATTCCTACTGTTCTCTAAAGTCCTTGCTGATCTCCAGGTGAAGGTTTCTCAAGCTCGCGGCTCCTTTCTTTTGCCGGGACCCCTCGCCTCACACTTGTGCACCTGCGGCTGTCTCCCAGCTGTGTCCACCTCGGTCCCTGTGCCATGGTAAGGGAAGCTCGCATTTAGGACAAGACCAGCCTCTGCCACCCTTTGTCCTGTGCAGCTCAAACACCTGCCATCATGTTCTAGACCTTGGGAAGTCTACAGTGACTCCATACTCTGTTTCATACAAAATTCAAACATCACCCTGTAATTCAAGAATCAACATTATTCACGATCTGGTTCTCCAAATCGTCCTAAATGGGCATCATTTTTTTCTTAATAATTGAAATACAGTTGATTTACAGTATTACAGTAGTCTCATGTGTACAACAGAGTGATTCAAAATTTTTATAGATCATCCTTCATTTAAAAGTATTACAAAACATTGGCTACGCCTGGCTGTACTGTAGAACACATCCTTGTATATTCTGTATTTTATACATAGCAGTGGGTCCCCTGGGCCATCATCTTTCCTGTTCTTGCCTACACACTCTGAACACAGGATCATCTGTAGGCAGTAAACCCTCAACAAATTATGGCAAACATAATAACATTGATGCTAAAAAAATTACTTAAAATTCAGCAGACCTCCATAAGTATTATCTGAATATGACCTACTTATTAAATTGTTCTCATAGCCTGCATTTCTATTGTAGTTCTACTCAGTAGTGAAAAAATGAAATAGGACCGTGATTACAGCAACAGCTCAGCAACAGCTCGGGCTGCATTTGTAAAGGAACTGAGGCCTGACTCATGTCTGTGAAGGTCTGTTGGATTTCCTTCCCCCGTCTGGTCACGATTCCCAGGACAGTTCTCGTTGTTTGAAGGTGTGGCATCACCTTGATTTCTATCACATGCCATCTGCACAGCTGATGTGAGGCTGGAGCCTGGGTGGCCCTGCAACCTGAGCCCTGATCTCACCCTCAGGTTTTCCAAAGGGAGAGGGAGGGAGGGAGCTGCAATAAAGGAGGAGGCTCTTAACACTGAGGGATAAAGAGAAGTAAAGGAGAAAGCATCTGTTTCTTTATTATTTAATGGTTGGAGGCTGAAACATTTGGAGCGGCTGAGGCAGCGAGGGGAACAATGGAAAACTTATTCGATCCAATGAAGCACTTCTGAGCCTTCTCTGTTCTCTGATCTAAGGCACTGGCTGGGATCAGTCTGATAAAGATAATACACTGGATTATCTGCCCATTGGCTAATATCCGTCATGAGGAATAGGCTTCTCACAAGTTAACTTGGTTAGGTTCTACTGGTTCATTATTGTGAAAAATGATGCTGTTTTAGCTTAAGTGAAACCCTGTCTTTTGCCTAAAGGAAATGTGCATTATTCACGATCTGGTTCTCCAAATCGTCCTAAATGGGCATCATTTTTTTCTTAATAATTGAAATACAGTTGATTTACAGTATTACAGTAGTCTAATGTGTACAACAGAGTGATTCAAAATTTTATAGATCATCCTTCATTTAAAAGTATTACAAAACATTGGCTACGCCTGGCTGTACTGTAGAACACATCCTTGTATATTCTGTATTTTATACATAGCAGTGGGTCCCCTGGGCCATCATCTTTCCTGTTCTTGCCTACACACTCTGAACACAGGATCATCTGTAGGCAGTAAACCCTCAACAAATTATGGCAAACATAATAACATTGATGCTAAAAAAATTACTTAAAATTCAGCAGACCTCCATAAGTATTATCTGAATATGACCTACTTATTAAATTGTTCTCATAGCCTGCATTTCTATTGTAGTTCTACTCAGTAGTGAAAAATGAAATAGGACCGTGATTACAGCAACAGCTCAGCAACAGCTCGGGCTGCATTTGTAAAGGAACTGAGGCCTGACTCATGTCTGTGAAGGTCTGTTGGATTTCCTTCCCCCGTCTGGTCACGATTCCCAGGACAGTTCTCGTTGTTTGAAGGTGTGGCATCACCTTGATTTCTATCACATGCCATCTGCACAGCTGATGTGAGGCTGGAGCCTGGGTGGCCCTGCAACCTGAGCCCTGATCTCACCCTCAGGTTTTCCAAAGGGAGAGGGAGGGAGGGAGCTGCAATAAAGGAGGAGGCTCTTAACACTGAGGGATAAAGAGAAGTAAAGGAGAAAGCATCTGTTTCTTTATTATTTAATGGTTGGAGGCTGAAACATTTGGAGCGGCTGAGGCAGCGAGGGGAACAATGGAAAACTTATTCGATCCAATGAAGCACTTCTGAGCCTTCTCTGTTCTCTGATCTAAGGCACTGGCTGGGATCAGTCTGATAAAGATAATACACTGGATTATCTGCCCATTGGCTAATATCCGTCATGAGGAATAGGCTTCTCACAAGTTAACTTGGTTAGGTTCTACTGGTTCATTATTGTGAAAAATGATGCTGTTTTAGCTTAAGTGAAACCCTGTCTTTTGCTAAGAAATGTGCTGAAACTACCAACTGTAGCAGGAAATTCAGTTTCACTCTCTGGCATCCAAGTATAACATAGGGCTTTAAACCACATAAATAGAGCTTTGTTCTTCTAGAAAAACTTCTGAGTTCCTCCTGAATTCTCTGTGTAAGGAGAGGGTCAGCAGGAGGCATGCTATATCTTACGTGCCATTTGCTTTGAGGACCATGAACTCAGAGATGCTACAAAATGTGCGCTCTTTAGAAATGATGGGTCAGCAAGCACCCGATGGGTGTACACACTGTGCTTATAATCTAGCCTTCTTTTTAATAAAAGTTCTCTTCAGGAATTTAAAAATTAAATAAAAGATTACCTGTATATACCATGTTATTTAGTTAAGCTTTATTAAACATTAATAATTGACCTTATGAGAAGTACTGGTATTTAGACTTTGTTTCAGTCCCTACGGTCAGTCTGAAGTCTTATCTCTATGAAAGCAAGATCCTAGACTATGCTGGTCGGCATTAAAAAGCTTCAATTGAAGGAAGCTGAGGAAGACCAGAGCTGCTGGTCAGAATGAAAGAGAAAGGGTGCAGGAAGCTTTCTACTACTGTTTGCAACCTGTTCATTTGTTCTCTCCCTTGGATAGCTCCACCTGAGGGGAAATGACACAATGAACTTAAGGCACTGGGTCCCTTTGGGAAGGAGGTCAACCACCAGTCTACCTTTTACGACAGACAACACTCGGTGTATACTGAGTACCCCTGCCCTCCTGTGTTCCCTACGGGTTACTGAGGGGGCAAGCTATAAGACCTTCAGAGGGAATTCCACTTGGGGCTTCACACCTCATCCCACATCTTCACACATGTTCAGCAAAGCTTGTTTGGCCTTCTTAAGCAGAGATGTCGGCCAAGATGTGAAATGAACACTGACCAGGGGCTTCAGAATACTCCTGCAATCATTTCATGAATACCCAACAGTGGAGATAACCTTGCCTACAGACTAGCATGTTGGTGCCCACAGTCTTAGGCTGCAGCTAGAGGTCCTGGGATCCCGAGAATGTTACTTGGTGACACAGAACAAATCTCTAAAGAACATGGACAGGAAAGCCCAATACTTTAAATATCTATTCTGGGCTGTGTTGGTTTGATTGTAGCATCTAAAACAACTGAGCTCAATTCCAAAGCACACAGTGCAGGGAGAGACTTGAAAAGTTATGGACGTGTCCTCTTCAAAACTAACTCCCCAGAAAGCGATCATCTTCCAGTCATTTAAATGGAGCTACGGCAAGACAGCCTAAGATGTTAGCCTTCCAGATTCCAGGGCTTGGGGTTTCCTGCTGTACACAAGCCCCCTGCACAGGCTCTGGGCCACCTCATCCCGTATAAGCGAGCCAACCTCACAATTAGAGCAGGGCACCTAGGGGGCAAAGGTCAGAAGGCCAAATGCTTGCTTCGATGGCCCTGCTTAATAAAAGTTCTCTTCAGGAATTTAAAAATTAAATAAAAGATTACCTGTATATACCATGTTATTTAGTTAAGCTTTATTAAACATTAATAATTGACCTTATGAGAAGTACTGGTATTTAGACTTTGTTTCAGTCCCTACGGTCAGTCTGAAGTCTTATCTCTATGAAAGCAAGATCCTAGACTATGCTGGTCGGCATTAAAAAGCTTCAATTGAAGGAAGCTGAGGAAGACCAGAGCTGCTGGTCAGAATGAAAGAGAAAGGGTGCAGGAAGCTTTCTACTACTGTTTGCAACCTGTTCATTTGTTCTCTCCCTTGGATAGCTCCACCTGAGGGGAAATGACACAATGAACTTAAGGCACTGGGTCCCTTTGGGAAGGAGGTCAACCACCAGTCTACCTTTTACGACAGACAACACTCGGTGTATACTGAGTACCCCTGCCCTCCTGTGTTCCCTACGGGTTACTGAGGGGGCAAGCTATAAGACCTTCAGAGGGAATTCCACTTGGGGCTTCACACCTCATCCCACATCTTCACACATGTTCAGCAAAGCTTGTTTGGCCTTCTTAAGCAGAGATGTCGGCCAAGATGTGAAATGAACACTGACCAGGGGCTTCAGAATACTCCTGCAATCATTTCATGAATACCCAACAGTGGAGATAACCTTGCCTACAGACTAGCATGTTGGTGCCCACAGTCTTAGGCTGCAGCTAGAGGTCCTGGGATCCCGAGAATGTTACTTGGTGACACAGAACAAATCTCTAAAGAACATGGACAGGAAAGCCCAATACTTTAAATATCTATTCTGGGCTGTGTTGGTTTGATTGTAGCATCTAAAACAACTGAGCTCAATTCCAAAGCACACAGTGCAGGGAGAGACTTGAAAAGTTATGGACGTGTCCTCTTCAAAACTAACTCCCCAGAAAGCGATCATCTTCCAGTCATTTAAATGGAGCTACGGCAAGACAGCCTAAGATGTTAGCCTTCCAGATTCCAGGGCTTGGGGTTTCCTGCTGTACACAAGCCCCCTGCACAGGCTCTGGGCCACCTCATCCCGTATAAGCGAGCCAACCTCACAATTAGAGCAGGGCACCTAGGGGGCAAAGGTCAGAGGCCAAATCTTGTTTGGACTCATCAGTTGGTACTGTGCTTAGGTCATAGTCGATGGCCCCTGCTTACTCAACCTTCTCTCAAATGCCTGAATCCAGAAAAAGTGCCCACAAATCCATTGCCATTACTGAAAAGGTCACTCAAAGGTCAGTATCTATGGAGAGGGGTCATGATATCATCTTTCAACATGCCTAGCAGGCTCAACGCTACACTAAAGTTCATCTGTCAGACAAATCCACTCTTGGGAGTCAACAAAGTCTCCCTGGAGCAGTCCTATTTCACAGATGCTCGGCCCTTACAGGCAACTGTTCCTCTGCCCTCAGCTCATGAGAAAGGCGAGGAGGAGCCCCTGCCTGACAGAACACCCGGGAAGGCCCTGGAAATGATTCACAAAGAGCCACTACAAGAACGTGTAAGGAGGGACTGGCCGGGGACCCCATTCTCACTTCCTCACTTGGTGGCACCATCTGTCCACAGGCTGATAAAGGGGTAGTCCTTCCTCTCCCATGCAGACCCTACAAATTCCATCTTAATATCCACGATGGATGGATCTCCCCAGGGGGAGGAGCAGCGCATGCCAAGACACAGGGAGTTGCCTTTAAAGTCCTAAGGCTGAACCTTAACAGAATGAATTCCTGTTGACAGGAACCTGACCATTTTCATTCTAGTTCAAACACATACACTCAACCACTGATGCTAATCTAATGAAGTTCCATTTTCAAAAACACAAAACAGAATTTCATTATCCAGCTCTCAAAACCTTGCCAGTGGGGCTTCCCTGGTGGTCCAGTTGGTAAGGACACCACCTTGCAGTGCAAGGGGCGCCGGTTTGATCCCTGGTCTGGGAAGATCCCATGTGCCCCAGAGCGGCTGGACCGATGTGTCCAATTACCGAGCCGGAACTCTGGAGCACATGCGCCCAGAGCCGGTGCTCTGCAGCAACAGACGCCACCGCGATGGGAGGCCCACAGGAGCCAAAGAACAAAAGAGGGACGAAAATAGAGAAATGAAAGACCAATAGAAGTGGCCCGCCCATCCCCCTCCCCCCCCCCCCCACCCCCCAAAAGATAAATAAAATGTTAAAAAAAAAAAAAAAAAAAACCTTGCCAGCACACTTATTTTTTTAAGTGGAATGCATTTTAATGACAATACGGAAATAACATGCAGCAAATAAATCGCCAAAATTTAATGCAGAATGTTGCTTCTTAGAGCAAGAAAAGCACACATTTCTCTTAGAGTTGAAAAAAACACAAACCATGAAGGTTTACATACCAGTTTTTCAAAGTTGACAAGATTATCCAGAAATGTTTTATTTCCTTCATGAATAAATGTTACATCTGAAAATTAAAAACAAAAAGATAAATGTACCATTAGGAATGGATCATGAGTCAGGGTTGAAGAGATGTAGATGCAATGCAGCTTATTAATTTTTCTTAGGCATTATGGATTATTTCATACATTTGACGAGGCAACTTGCGATTGAATCTATACAGGGTGTGTGGTGAGAAGGCATAATTTATGTGTGTGGGGAGAAAACATAGCATTCATACAAGTATGTACCTTACTCTTAAATCGTAGGCTTTAACTTCAACCTGCTTAATATAAGGTAACATTGTTCTGTAACTTAACTGGGCCATTATGTCTTTAGGCTAGAGCACTGAGCAGAAAGGAAATGGAAATACCCAGAAAGAACAAGTATTTTAATATTTGTGTGTCTGCTTTTTAACAATCCTGGCAAAATGGATGAGATCTGTGTTACTTCAAACATTAAGATTTAGATGTGGATGTTTAAATTTAGATTTTTGGTTCTCAAAGCCAGGGCTGGTGTGGGTATCCACAGTGAGTGAGGAAACGGACAGGTTAGAAACCACAAGGTTTCTGGGCCTGTTCAACTACTGGAAAGCAAGCATCACTGATGAGAACAACATAAGGAAGGTAGGATGAAGGTACCACTCTCACAGGAGGGGAATGTGACATTTGATTCAAGCCTCACTGCATTTGAAGTGACAGAGGCATTCAAATAGAAATATCCTTTTAGGTGCAAAAACTACAGTGATGCCTCTTCCAAGAGATAGGGACAAGCGACTATAGCCGCTGAAACTCTGAAAGGGGATGACTTACAAAAATTCAAAACAGAGGGTCACTGACTAAGCATTAGAGAATCCTCACAGACAAGAATCAAAGAAACATACTACAATTTAAAGAACAGGCAAATAATCACGTTATATCACAGATACAGAGGGCAAACCAAATGCAAACCATTTTCAAAAATCTTAAAATAACATGAGGTAGGGCTTCCCTGGTGGTCCAGTGGGTAAGGACACCGCCTTGCAGTACAAGGGTTTGATCCCTGGCCTGGGAAGGTCCCACATGCCGCAGAGTGGCTGGACTTATGTGTCCAACTACCGAGCCAGAGCTCTGGAGCGCGTGTGCCCAGAGTCGGTGCTCTGCAGTGACAGAGGCCACTGTGATGGGAGGCCCGCACGGGCCAAAGAACAAAGATGGATGAAAATAGATGAAAGACCAATAGAAGTGGCCCCCTGCCCCCACCCCCAAAAGAGGTAAAAGAGGTAAATGAACAGATTAAAGTTCCTCTACATAGAAAGGGAAAGTATTTGCATTTAATCAAGACTGATTCTGCTGGTCCCTATGGGGTAATTAGGAGCTTGGGAAATCAGCCTGCCAACACACTCTGCTGCAGAGCTTTAACTGGCCACCAGGGAGCGACGCTAGTCATACAATACACTGATACAACCTTTTCTCAAGGCATCCTTCATACACAGCTTTCAGCCCCACCAGACTGCAACGCTTTCCTAAGTTTTTTTCTTTCTTTTCTCTCTTTCTTCCTTTAAACTGATATCCAAACAGGAAAATAATTCACAATTACATATGGTCATCATCTGATGAACTCTCCAGTTATTTTACTAGCTTTCACAGTTTTGCTTTCAGTAGATTTCGGTGTGGGTATCCACAGTGAGTGAGGAAACGGACAGGTTAGAAACCACAAGGTTTCTGGGCCTGTTCAACTACTGGAAAGCAAGCATCACTGATGAGAACAACATAAGGAAGGTAGGATGAAGGTACCACTCTCACAGGAGGGGAATGTGACATTTGATTCAAGCCTCACTGCATTTGAAGTGACAGAGGCATTCAAATAGAAATATCCTTTTAGGTGCAAAAACTACAGTGATGCCTCTTCCAAGAGATAGGGACAAGCGACTATAGCCGCTGAAACTCTGAAAGGGGATGACTTACAAAAATTCAAAACAGAGGGTCACTGACTAAGCATTAGAGAATCCTCACAGACAAGAATCAAAGAAACATACTACAATTTAAAGAACAGGCAAATAATCACGTTATATCACAGATACAGAGGGCAAACCAAATGCAAACCATTTTCAAAAATCTTAAAATAACATGAGGTAGGGCTTCCCTGGTGGTCCAGTGGGTAAGGACACCGCCTTGCAGTACAAGGGTTTGATCCCTGGCCTGGGAAGGTCCCACATGCCGCAGAGTGGCTGGACTTATGTGTCCAACTACCGAGCCAGAGCTCTGGAGCGCGTGTGCCCAGAGTCGGTGCTCTGCAGTGACAGAGGCCACTGTGATGGGAGGCCCGCACGGGCCAAAGAACAAAGATGGATGAAAATAGATGAAAGACCAATAGAAGTGGCCCCTGCCCCACCCCCAAAAGAGGTAAAAGAGGTAAATGAACAGATTAAAGTTCCTCTACATAGAAAGGGAAAGTATTTGCATTTAATCAAGACTGATTCTGCTGGTCCCTATGGGGTAATTAGGAGCTTGGGAAATCAGCCTGCCAACACACTCTGCTGCAGAGCTTTAACTGGCCACCAGGGAGCGACGCTAGTCATACAATACACTGATACAACCTTTTCTCAAGGCATCCTTCATACACAGCTTTCAGCCCCACCAGACTGCAACGCTTTCCTAAGTTTTTTTCTTTCTTTTCTCTCTTTCTTCCTTTAAACTGATATCCAAACAGGAAAATAATTCACAATTACATATGGTCATCATCTGATGAACTCTCCAGTTATTTTACTAGCTTTCACAGTTTTGCTTTCAGAATAGAATTGCAAGTCAATACTTAGAGAACGAGCAGCCAACACAGTTAACTTGTATTTTTTTTGTAGAGCAAGGAAAGTACCTTATGCTCACTGTTTACAGTAAACACCACCTAGGAGCCTGGTATCTCCTCACTCCCAGAGAATGCGGGTTACAAATGTCCTATCAGCATTCCTGGACCACTTCCCCAGTGTTCCAAGGCGTGTCATTCCCATCCTACAGTCCCAGAGACAATGACTATAACACAGCTTACATTTACTACCAGCGCCAGGCACAGCCTATTCGTGTCATCCTGACAAAACACTCTAAGGTAAAGTTTAGCAGGGAAGAATGTGGACAAACAGCAGAACGTGGACAGAGGGAGCCCAGCGGGCCCACGATCACAGCTCTGTGTCTTGGAGCCAGGACCTGAGCCCGGAGGCCTGCGTTCTTCACCACCATGTCTTCCTGGTGCTCAGATGGACTTAGGCATCTCTTACCATCCGGTACTGTCAACTTGCTTGTTAGTTCACCGGATGTGGGGGCTTCTGCAAACTTTAAAGTGTTTCCTTTCTCACTCATTCTACCTCTTCTGCCCTATCCCCTTCCCAGGTGGTCTTGCTTAACCCCAGCTCTCAAGGATGTGTCAAGGAAGCACTGAGGGTGGGGGCTGGCAGGCTGATGCTGGCACCAGGATGATGCAGGGAAGGTGCGCTGGCCAGGCTGGGAGGGAAGTGGGGTTGGAAGGGCCCAGGAGAATGGGAATCAAAATGCCTGAAGGGTTTTTTTTAATTTTTAATTTTGGCCTCTTTTGTTGGTCCTTCATTTATTTACTTTTATCCATCTTTATTCTTTGGCCTGTGTGGGCCTCCCATCTTTTCAAGCTGACTTTGGGTAATTAGGAGCTTGGGAAATCAGCCTGCCAACACACTCTGCTGCAGAGCTTTAACTGGCCACCAGGAGCGACGCTAGTCATACAATACACTGATACAACCTTTTCTCAAGGCATCCTTCATACACAGCTTTCAGCCCCACCAGACTGCAACGCTTTCCTAAGTTTTTTTCTTTCTTTTCTCTCTTTCTTCCTTTAAACTGATATCCAAACAGGAAAATAATTCACAATTACATATGGTCATCATCTGATGAACTCTCCAGTTATTTTACTAGCTTTCACAGTTTTGCTTTCAGAATAGAATTGCAAGTCAATACTTAGAGAACGAGCAGCCAACACAGTTAACTTGTATTTTTTTTGTAGAGCAAGGAAAGTACCTTATGCTCACTGTTTACAGTAAACACCACCTAGGAGCCTGGTATCTCCTCACTCCCAGAGAATGCGGGTTACAAATGTCCTATCAGCATTCCTGGACCACTTCCCCAGTGTTCCAAGGCGTGTCATTCCCATCCTACAGTCCCAGAGACAATGACTATAACACAGCTTACATTTACTACCAGCGCCAGGCACAGCCTATTCGTGTCATCCTGACAAAACACTCTAAGGTAAAGTTTAGCAGGGAAGAATGTGGACAAACAGCAGAACGTGGACAGAGGGAGCCCAGCGGGCCCACGATCACAGCTCTGTGTCTTGGAGCCAGGACCTGAGCCCGGAGGCCTGCGTTCTTCACCACCATGTCTTCCTGGTGCTCAGATGGACTTAGGCATCTCTTACCATCCGGTACTGTCAACTTGCTTGTTAGTTCACCGGATGTGGGGGCTTCTGCAAACTTTAAAGTGTTTCCTTTCTCACTCATTCTACCTCTTCTGCCCTATCCCCTTCCCAGGTGGTCTTGCTTAACCCCAGCTCTCAAGGATGTGTCAAGGAAGCACTGAGGGTGGGGGCTGGCAGGCTGATGCTGGCACCAGGATGATGCAGGGAAGGTGCGCTGGCCAGGCTGGGAGGGAAGTGGGGTTGGAAGGGCCCAGGAGAATGGGAATCAAAATGCCTGAAGGGTTTTTTTTAATTTTTAATTTTGGCCTCTTTTGTTGGTCCTTCATTTATTTACTTTTATCCATCTTTATTCTTTGGCCTGTGTGGGCCTCCCATCGTGGGCTCCAGAGCGCTGGCTCGTAATTGGACACACCAGTCCAGCCACTCAGCAGCATATGGGATCTTTCTGTGCCGGGGATCGAACCGATGCCCCTTGCAATGCAAGGGGGACTCTTTACCCACTGGACCATTAGGGAAGCCCTGGCTGAAGGTTTTGATGCAAGCAACTGACTGGTGTGTGATTGCAAAGGCATGAGAGAGACAAATCAATCCATGGAGAGCGCAAAAACTGGGGTCTCCGAACCTCAGTCGGGGTGGGCTGTGAAGCAGTCAAGGGCACCCACGAGGTCCAGAGTGCTAGACATGAGCACCTGCCAGACCCTTTGGTCTGGAGACATCCAAACATGCTCCTAGCATTTTATAGGACAGGACTGGGGATGAAATAATGAAGAGACGGCAAGTGAAAAGGAAGGAAAAGACATAGAAGCACCTCAACGTTCCTTTTATTTACACTCCCAGGTGCCGTTAGTGGTAAAGAACCCGCCTGCGCTGCAGGAGATGCTAGAGACATGGGTTCGATTCCTAGGGTTGGGGAGATCCCCCTAGAGAAGGAGATGGCAACCCGGTACTCTAGTACTCTTGCCTGTAGAATCCATGGGCAGAGGAACTTGGCAGGCTATAGTCCACACAGTTGCAAAGAGTCAGACACAACTGAGTAATGCGCACACACACACACACACACCCAAACCTGCAGTAATAAAACTGCGCTTGAAGATTCAGACACGACCTCAGGTTACCTTCAGATACCAATTGATTATTCACTCTTCCGGAAGGACTAGCCTCTCCCCCAACACCATGACAGAGATGATTCAACTGCTTTTCACCTGTAGCTCAGCTGGAACCTTTCCCCAACACTTACTCAGGGTTTCCTGTTCACTGCTTTCTGAACTGGAGTCCACAGTAGGAGGAAAGGAAATCAGAAGTGAGAAATTCACTGGAAAATAGAAACGCTGACGGCTGGAAGCATTTGTAGGTTATGTGCTTTCTTTGATAACCTGCACATTATTGGAAACTATCTCAAAAAATGAAACATGGGAGCTCAAATTCTTCCTGTCACCCAGGGAGTATAATTTGGTCTCTTTCTCTAAATAAAAGCAATTCAAAGCAAGAGGCAAAGAGGCGAGGGCTGGGAAGTTTTCCTGAAAAAGCTGCCTGCTCGAAAGTAGATTACTGTAAATTTAAAAACAATTTTACAGTTAACTGAAGCTAAGAATTAATGCTGCCTATGTTTTCCAAAATGTCTATCACAAATGTGATATACGTATTTTAAAAGTGTCATCATATTTTCTTTGGAAATACTTTGGACAAAAACAGTAACTTTAAAATTCAACAGAGTACTAATACTATTTTTATAATGACAACAATTAAGATAAAGAGTTTCTAATGATAAAAGGGGGACAAAAGTTTAATTTACTAGCATGAATGAGAGAATGTACTTTCAGTAGAAAAAAGGGAAATTTGTTTCGCTGCTGACAAAGAGGCCTAGATAAATCAGTAGAGTAGAAAATTGTGTCCAAGCTAAGACATAAGTGTGAGGCACCTGGCTGCATTATATATTTTGGCGGAGAAACCCACTAATAGATAGTACAACGCTCAGCTCATGTCTAAATTAAAGGCAGACTCTTGACGATTTTCTCATCACCTTAAAAACATCTATCGTTTCAAAGTGTTTGTCTTCCTAAAATCAATTCCTTTCCCGGATCTGTCTTGGTTTCCTATTTTCCTATTTGTGTCTCAATGATTCTGAGTTTTTACCTCCCACATGCCCCCACCGCACTCTCCAGCTAGTGTTTTATTTTAAAGAAAAAACACAAGCCTGAGTAAACCCATCTTCAAAATGAAGATGAAGAATTACATGAATTTTTAAGTGGTTATTGTGACTTTACAATCTCTCCTTATATCATCCATTTTCAGTTCTCAGAATCTTTTGAGCTTGAATGAAACAATCTGCGTTCCTCTCAACTGTCCTAACATATGACTGTTTCACAGAAATGCTTGTTTTTCACTAGACGAAAACTAAAGAAATAACTGCACAGATGCACAGCAACTCAAAACCTGTCTAGGCTCCGGCTGTTCTCTAGAGAAGCCGAAAGGGAGTATCAGCTTGACCGCCAGTGGGACTGGACAGGAGGGGAGGCAGAGGAAGATGTCGTCAGGCCAACCAGCAATCCAGTTCCCAGGTAATTCATTTCCGGTTTAAACTTGGCACAGGGTCCATCTGGGAAGTTTTCCTGAAAAAGCTGCCTGCTCGAAAGTAGATTACTGTAAATTTAAAAACAATTTTACAGTTAACTGAAGCTAAGAATTAATGCTGCCTATGTTTTCCAAAATGTCTATCACAAATGTGATATACGTATTTTAAAAGTGTCATCATATTTTCTTTGGAAATACTTTGGACAAAAACAGTAACTTTAAAATTCAACAGAGTACTAATACTATTTTTATAATGACAACAATTAAGATAAAGAGTTTCTAATGATAAAAGGGGGACAAAAGTTTAATTTACTAGCATGAATGAGAGAATGTACTTTCAGTAGAAAAAAGGGAAATTTGTTTCGCTGCTGACAAAGAGGCCTAGATAAATCAGTAGAGTAGAAAATTGTGTCCAAGCTAAGACATAAGTGTGAGGCACCTGGCTGCATTATATATTTTGGCGGAGAAACCCACTAATAGATAGTACAACGCTCAGCTCATGTCTAAATTAAAGGCAGACTCTTGACGATTTTCTCATCACCTTAAAAACATCTATCGTTTCAAAGTGTTTGTCTTCCTAAAATCAATTCCTTTCCCGGATCTGTCTTGGTTTCCTATTTTCCTATTTGTGTCTCAATGATTCTGAGTTTTTACCTCCCACATGCCCCCACCGCACTCTCCAGCTAGTGTTTTATTTTAAAGAAAAAACACAAGCCTGAGTAAACCCATCTTCAAAATGAAGATGAAGAATTACATGAATTTTTAAGTGGTTATTGTGACTTTACAATCTCTCCTTATATCATCCATTTTCAGTTCTCAGAATCTTTTGAGCTTGAATGAAACAATCTGCGTTCCTCTCAACTGTCCTAACATATGACTGTTTCACAGAAATGCTTGTTTTTCACTAGACGAAAACTAAAGAAATAACTGCACAGATGCACAGCAACTCAAAACCTGTCTAGGCTCCGGCTGTTCTCTAGAGAAGCCGAAAGGGAGTATCAGCTTGACCGCCAGTGGGACTGGACAGGAGGGGAGGCAGAGGAAGATGTCGTCAGGCCAACCAGCAATCCAGTTCCCAGGTAATTCATTTCCCGGGTAATTCCATCACACCAGTGGGTGTAGGCACAGGGGCCTGATCCAGCAGAATTTATAAGCCTCTGAAGGGTACAGGTGATATAAGAGAACTCCTATAAAATCCCTTGGGAAGTACACAGACGGACAGACACTAGATGTCAGGAGCATGGGCCAGATAAAACAAACTTCCCTTTTGCTAATCCCCTTGGTTTGAAAGAGACGACTGCCAAGATCTCGTGAGTCAGTTTAACTAACAGGTTTCATGATGACTGATCTGGTGTCCTACAGAAGAGAACTTCGTGGACTAACTAGTAGCTGTCACATACTTCCCCAACTTTTCATACACAACACTGCTTGTGCTGACCAAAGGTATTTCTCACACAGCAGCACACCATGGGCTAAACCTGTGAAATTTAAGTTGCAAATGTAGAACATGACTGACTACTATTTGGATTCTCTATGCCTGCCTTATTGTTGGTTGAATTAAGTGGACGGTAGAGTCAAACAAGACAATGCTTAACAGCGAAAACACAAATATTTCCAGTGCCAACTTCTGTGAGTCAAGTGAAAACACCCTGATGTCTGCTTAAATACAATTAAGCATTTCAGGTATCTAAGAAAGAAGAAAACACTTGAAAAACAGTCACAAGCCAACACAGTTAGGCGTGAATGTCAAAATTACTTTAAACAAATAAACTGAAATTCTTTTTCTTGCCCTTCATAGTTAGACTGATAAATTTCTGGAAGGTGAAATTACATAGCATAAAAGATAGAAAATCGTTACCTTTAAGCAGTAAAGGCATGAAGGGGATTTTGGGTGGCTTCATTTTCTTGAATGCGTCTCGGTAGGCTTTGTGATTCAGGGATGGATCCTGCCAAACCAACCAGATTATAAAGAGAAAGAAAAATCAATGTGCTATAGCAACAATTCTAAATCCACTTTCGCTATTACAATTTGAACATGATTGAGATACAGAGTGGTTTTTCCTAAGAACAAAGTAGATAAAGGTTTCCTAGGTAAACTCACTAAATTAGGAAGGAAGATGTCGTCAGGCCAACCAGCAATCCAGTTCCCAGGTAATTCATTTCCCGGGTAATTCCATCACACCAGTGGGTGTAGGCACAGGGGCCTGATCCAGCAGAATTTATAAGCCTCTGAAGGGTACAGGTGATATAAGAGAACTCCTATAAAATCCCTTGGGAAGTACACAGACGGACAGACACTAGATGTCAGGAGCATGGGCCAGATAAAACAAACTTCCCTTTTGCTAATCCCCTTGGTTTGAAAGAGACGACTGCCAAGATCTCGTGAGTCAGTTTAACTAACAGGTTTCATGATGACTGATCTGGTGTCCTACAGAAGAGAACTTCGTGGACTAACTAGTAGCTGTCACATACTTCCCCAACTTTTCATACACAACACTGCTTGTGCTGACCAAAGGTATTTCTCACACAGCAGCACACCATGGGCTAAACCTGTGAAATTTAAGTTGCAAATGTAGAACATGACTGACTACTATTTGGATTCTCTATGCCAGCCTTATTGTTGGTTGAATTAAGTGGACTGTAGACTCAAACAAGACAATGCTTAACAGCAAAAACACAAATATTTCCAGTGCCAACTTCTGTGAGTCAAGTGAAAACACCCTGATGTCTGCTTAAATACAATTAAGCATTTCAGGTATCTAAGAAAGAAGAAAACACTTGAAAAACAGTCACAAGCCAACACAGTTAGGCGTGAATGTCAAAATTACTTTAAACAAATAAACTGAAATTCTTTTTCTTGCCCTTCATAGTTAGACTGATAAATTTCTGGAAGGTGAAATTACATAGCATAAAAGATAGAAAATCGTTACCTTTAAGCAGTAAAGGCATGAAGGGGATTTTGGGTGGCTTCATTTTCTTGAATGCGTCTCGGTAGGCTTTGTGATTCAGGGATGGATCCTGCCAAACCAACCAGATTATAAAGAGAAAGAAAAATCAATGTGCTATAGCAACAATTCTAAATCCACTTTCGCTATTACAATTTGAACATGATTGAGATACAGAGTGGTTTTTCCTAAGAACAAAGTAGATAAAGGTTTCCTAGGAGAATAAACTCACTAAATTAGGACAGGAAATCTAGGCAATGAATGAAAGTCAAGTTCTTGCTTGACAGTAATGAGAAATGACTGCAGAAGAGAGAGACCATTTGATTGCCCTATTATTTTCCCTCCAATAGGTTCCTTAAGTACAGTTTCATCTTCATAATTTCTATCATGAGGTAACCCCAAAGTCTTTTGTTAGGCACAATGCAAAGAAAAACTCCCCTTATAATGCACAGATAATGCAGAGAAAACAGGTGAACGGTTTCATTGTGTTCTGAAAAGAAACTGTACATTTTGTATCTCAATGTAAGAAATGGTAAAAAGGAAAAAAAGAACAATGCATAAGAACTGCACACTAAATTTATACTAATTAATTTCATACACTTTGAAATGGATTGTACTGAAAAATCTGCCATCTGATTATCATACCAAAAGGATCATTCTCACTATCTTTTTCCATGGAAAAGCAGCAGCAGTGAACTGTTGACCAGCTTCACTCCCTTAAGAAACAAAGCTACCAGAGAACAGACATATGGACATTGTGGGGTATGAACAGTGGGTGGGAGGCATAGAGGGAGTAACATGGAAACCTATACTATCATATGGGAAAAAGATACCTACTGTCATTGCCCTGAGGGAATAGGAGATCCTGCAGGGGTGGGGTGAGATGGCCTGGAGGGGTGGGATAGGGGGGACTGGGAGGAGGGAGGATGCCAGGGAGATGCATATAACAGATCTGGGAATATACATGTCTGTGAACAACAAAACTCTGTAAAAATTTTTAAAAAGCAAAATAAAGTAAATAAGAGAAAAAAAAAATAAACAAAGCTACCTTTTCATATGCAAGGGAACTAGGCTAAGCTGCCTGACAAGGAGGAGAGGAGATACTGACCACAGAAATCTAGCAAGAAAGCTGACACTAGCCATCAGTTTGGAGAATAAGTCCACTTTGGCCCAACTACTTACTGTTAAACTTTCCAGTTCAGAGAAAAGTTTCTTAAACTTCCCAGGGATTTTCTAAAAATAAACAGAAAAAGAAAAGGTCAAAAGAAGTCAGTTATTTTGAGAGGAATGTTAAGTTGCATTACATACGTCACATTTCTGAACATCAATCTCTCTGTCAACTTGTTCTACCCTGACTGCTTCTCATTACCCAATTTCCATCATTCCCTAATGTGACCTTCCTTGGGAATGTTGCTAAAGACAGTTTAAAATGACTAGCAGCTGCAGGATTCGGAAATCCAGCTGACTAGACATTCCATACACTGGTGATCTTTCAATGAAAAGCTGGATTTCAGTTTGATATCTTACCCTTGACAGATGCTCTCACTTTCTTAAACAGTCTTATTGAGTAGGAAATGATAATGTTGACTGACATTTTTGTATAAATGATATAATTACGTTTCACAACAAGTACAGATTAACCATGTCTGTTCTTGTACTCCAACAGGAAACCTGAGTCACGGCAATGGAGCCCACATGCCGAAAAATAAATTCACTATCTGGCCCTTTCCGCCAAATGTTTGCTGACCTCTCTTCTAGTTCCTTAAACCAACTTCTTTTCCTCTATTGCCTACTTAGGCCAGTGTGATCAATTTCCAGGCCTAGGGACACTGAGGTCACCAACTTGAGTGTGCTTCTCCCGCTTAGAACCCGAGGGCCTGCATCATACAGCACTGACAGGCATAACCAGGATTCAGGAGTCCTGGAACGTATAACATTTCTTTGGGTCCTTTTTTTTTAAAAAAAAAAAAAAGAAAAAAAAGAATATAAAACTAAATTTTGCAAAGATAGCTACCATCCACGGGAACATATTGCCAGGGGTCCTGCAGGTGCAAGGCCTACTAGCTTAAATTAATGAGCATCTCAGCAAATCTGCCTCTGGACAAATGGAGTTTTTGAAAGGACAAACATGGAACTGTAACCATGTCATCATGGGAGAAAACTAATTCAAGCTAGGAAGCATTTTTCAATTTTTGTTTCTTTCATATATATCATAGAACTATTTTGCAGATGACTTGATCCAAATAGTTTCTAATCCTTTTAAATATAGCAGTGTGTACACGCCTATCCCCAATTCCTGAACTATCCCCCTACTCTGCCCGACAACCAACCATAAGCTAAAACGGATACCCAACCAGGACCTACTGTACGGCACACAGAACTCTGCTCAATGCTATGTGGCAGCCTGGAAGGGAGGGGAGTGTGGGGGAGAATGGACACATGTATATGTATGGCTGAGTCCCTTCTCTGTTCACCTGAAACTATCACAACATTGCTAATCAGCTATACCCCAATAGAAAATAAAAAGTTCAAAAAAATAAATAAAAAAACAGTTCCTGAGGACTTGAGACACTAATTTTCAACATTTTTTTT
Source organism: Tragulus kanchil (assembly GCA_022376925.1). Lineage (NCBI taxonomy): Eukaryota > Metazoa > Chordata > Mammalia > Artiodactyla > Tragulidae > Tragulus > Tragulus kanchil. The sequence goes on along the minus strand of JAIOJX010000030.1, from coordinate 105,425,761 downwards.
CCCTAGTGGTACTTCTTGCATTTAAACCATTTAAGTCAATTTATTTTAAATAAGGACTTTTCACTGGAACATTTCCCACTCAGTTTCCTTTGTCCTCTCCTGTCCACTCTATCCTCCCCGTGGACCCCAGAGGCTCACCTCCCAGGTCTGGGACAGCCGGCTGACAGAAGCAGTGTTGAGACCCATCACAATAGCAAAGAAAGAATTCAGGTTTCTCTGGGCTTTGCAGCTATGGAATAAAGAAAGCAGAAGGCACTGTGAGGCAACATCCTTTCGCCAGATAGAGCACAAAAGACAAAGCTGCCAAGACCCTCCTCGGGTTCAGCCTCTAGGGTGGGGTCATGAACTCTGCTCCATGACCCACATGCCCCTGAGAGAGGAGTGGTATCCACTGAACACAAGAATTCAAATGCTTCTGCTCATCATTACCTTTAGGGAAAGATCTGTGCTTTTCTTAAAATCAATTAATTAATTTATTTTAATTGTAGGATAATTACTTTACAATATTGTGATAGCCTCTGTCATACATCAACACAAATAAACCATAGGCATGAGAGTGACCCCTCCCTCCGGAAGCCCCTACCCACCTTCCTCCCCATCCCACCCCTCTAGGTTGTCACAGAGCACCAGCTTTTTCCTGCATCACACATCAAACACCCACTGGTTATCTCTTTTATATATGATAATGTATATGTTTCAGTGCCATTCTCTCAATTCACCCCATCCTCTCCTCCCACTGCATCCAAAATTCTGTTCTGTATATCTGTGTCTCCTTTGCTGCCCTGCATGTAGGATCATTGGTACCATCTTTCTAGATTCTCTATATATACGTTAATAAGCAATGTTAATAAATCATATGTCTTTATGACTTTCTTCATTCTGTATCACAGGCTCTAGGTTTATCCACCTCATTAGAACTGACTCAAATGTGTTCCCTTTTATAGCTGAGTAATATTCCATTGAGTATATACCATAACTTCCTTATCCATTCATCTGCCAATGGACATCTAGCTTGCTTCCACGTCATAGATATTATAAATAGTGCTGCAGTAAACACTGGGGTTCATGTGTCTTTCTCAATTCTGGTTTCCTCAGGATATATGCCCATGAGTGAGATTTGCTGAGTCATATGGTAGTTTTACTCCTAGTTTTTAAAGGAATCTCCTTACTCTTCTTCATAGTGGTTGTGTTACTTTGCATTCCCACCAACAGTATAAAAGGATTAGCCAAGGCAATCTTTAAGTCTGGAACCAGAGGAATCAACCTTCCTGACTTCAGACTATACTACAAAGTTACAGCCATCAAGGCAGTATGATACTAGCACAAAAAGAAATTTAGACCAATGGAACAAAGTGGAAAGACAGGAAATAAATCCACACACCTATCCCTTTAAACTTCAGAAACTAATACTACGACATCCTCCCCCGCCAGATAGAGCACAAAAGACAAAGCTGCCAAGACCCTCCTCGGGTTCAGCCTCTAGGGTGGGGTCATGAACTCTGCTCCATGACCCACATGCCCCTGAGAGAGGAGTGGTATCCACTGAACACAAGAATTCAAATGCTTCTGCTCATCATTACCTTTAGGGAAAGATCTGTGCTTTTCTTAAAATCAATTAATTAATTTATTTTAATTGTAGGATAATTACTTTACAATATTGTGATAGCCTCTGTCATACATCAACACAAATAAACCATAGGCATGAGAGTGACCCCTCCCTCCGGAAGCCCCTACCCACCTTCCTCCCCATCCCACCCCTCTAGGTTGTCACAGAGCACCAGCTTTTTCCTGCATCACACATCAAACACCCACTGGTTATCTCTTTTATATATGATAATGTATATGTTTCAGTGCCATTCTCTCAATTCACCCCATCCTCTCCTCCCACTGCATCCAAAATTCTGTTCTGTATATCTGTGTCTCCTTTGCTGCCCTGCATGTAGGATCATTGGTACCATCTTTCTAGATTCTCTATATATACGTTAATAAGCAATGTTAATAAATCATATGTCTTTATGACTTTCTTCATTCTGTATCACAGGCTCTAGGTTTATCCACCTCATTAGAACTGACTCAAATGTGTTCCCTTTTATAGCTGAGTAATATTCCATTGAGTATATACCATAACTTCCTTATCCATTCATCTGCCAATGGACATCTAGCTTGCTTCCACGTCATAGATATTATAAATAGTGCTGCAGTAAACACTGGGGTTCATGTGTCTTTCTCAATTCTGGTTTCCTCAGGATATATGCCCATGAGTGAGATTTGCTGAGTCATATGGTAGTTTTACTCCTAGTTTTTAAAGGAATCTCCTTACTCTTCTTCATAGTGGTTGTGTTACTTTGCATTCCCACCAACAGTATAAAAGGATTAGCCAAGGCAATCTTTAAGTCTGGAACCAGAGGAATCAACCTTCCTGACTTCAGACTATACTACAAAGTTACAGCCATCAAGGCAGTATGATACTAGCACAAAAAAAGAAATTTAGACCAATGGAACAAAGTGGAAAGACAGGAAATAAATCCACACACCTATGGACACCTTATCTTTGACAAAGGGTGCAAAAATATAAAATGGAAAAAAGACAGCTTCTTCAACAAGTGGTGCTGGGAAAACTGGGCAACTACACGTAAAGAATAAAATCAGAACATTTCCTGACACCATACACACAAATAAAGTCAACATGGATTAAACACCTAAACGTCAGAGCAGAAACCACAAAACTCTTAGAGGAAAACATAGAACACTGCCTGACACAAATCACAGCAAGATTCTCTATGACTCACCTCCTAGAGGAATGGGAATAAATACAAAAATAAACAAATGGGACCTAATTAAACTTAAAAGCCTTTGCACAAGAAAGGAAACTGTAAGCAAGGTGAAGACAACTCTCAAAATGGTCCCTGGTGGTCTAGTGGATAAAGGGTCTGCCTTGCAGGGCAGGGGGCGCTGGTTCAGTTCCTGGCACGGGAAGACCTCACGTGCCGAGGAAGAGGGACTGGACCGTGTGTCCAATTACAAGCCAGTGCCCTGGAGCACACGCGCCCAGAGACAGTGCTCTGCAACAAGAGAGGCTGCTGCGAAAGGAGGCCTACACAGGCTGAAGAATAAAGATGGATGAAAGATAAATGATGACTTAGAGGCAAAAAAAAAATCTCCAAAATATACAAGCAGCTCATGTAGCTCAATACAAGAAAAACAAACAACCCAATCAAAAACTGGAGAGAAGACCTAAACAGACATTTCTCTAAAGATATGTGCTCTTGATACCCTCTGGATGCTTCAAAACATTTCTCCTTTTAAAAAATCTGTTCTGGATGTCTTTACAAGCTCAACTGAAAACTTGTACATTTATGTTTCTTTATAGATCCCAGATTCTCATTTCAGAACAATTCCCAAGTCCTGTCTCTTTAATTTGGATGTTACCTTTCTTTTTCACAGACAAGCCCCTCTCACCTCACGGGTCTAAGATCCCCTCTCATTATATTAGACCTATTTCCTTTTCTCTCAACAAAATAGCTACTATGTTATGTTTATATTTAACGTATGCCATATATTATGAGGGCACTGTCTCACATTTCTCATTTGAAAAAAAGGAAATACAGTACAAAATAAGACCATGTCAAGTTCCAATCACTCTGAAGGTTATCTGCTCTGCAGAATGTTCGTCTTGATTTTCAACTTAATTGGTCAAAACTCCACCAGTTTTCAAAGCCAGCTGAGGAGGTTTGATATAGCAGAGGGATGGTGGGCTTCCAAGTCAGCTGGACTGGCCTGTGAATCCCAAACTACTCCTTAATTAGGGGTGAATTAGTTTTTTTTTTTTTGAATTAGTTTTTAAAATTAAAAAATTACCCTAACTTGATGAGTAAACCTAAAAAATACAAGAAGTGCTTAGCAGTAATACAAAGTACCTAGCATGAGTACACCAGCTGCCCTCAGATGTTACCTCTTCTCATTGCAATCAATGGCTCAGATGCAATTTGGGAAGTGTACATGCAGCTCAGTATTCAGCTTTCTTGGGGATACACTGTGTTATATATTATGGATTCTACATTATTATCATTAATGGCTATAAAACACTTCATCAAAAACATATTTCATAATTTATTTATTCCCTTATTGTTGATATTTACATTATTTTTGATTCAATACAGAATGCAGCAATAAATATGTTTTGAAAAGAAAACGTTTTAATGGATGTTGTTTTTTTGTTTTTTTTTTTAATTAAGTTAGACTTCAAGGCTGGAGAAGGAAATGGCAACCCACTCCAGTACTCCTGCCTGGAAAATTCCACGGATGGAAAAGTCTGTCGAGCTACTCTGGATCTCACAGAGTCAAACACAACTGAAGTGAGTAAGCAGCAGCTGACTTCAAGTCATTACATGAATGCTCAAAGCCATTGTGACTTTGAGGTTTTTGAACATATTAAAAACTTCTGTTGAGGCTTCCCTGGTGGTCCAGTGGGTAAAGAGTGTGCCTTGCAGTGCAAGGGACACTAATTTGATCCCTGGCTGGGGAGGATCCCATGTGCCAAGGAGCGGCTGGACCGATGTGTCTAATTACGAGCCAGTGCTCTAGAGTGTATGCGCCCAGAGCCAGTGCTCTGCAACAGGAGAGACCACTGCAATGGGAGACCCACACAGGCCAAAGAATAAAAGATGGATGAAAATTTTTTTAAAAAGGCAAAATAAAACAATAAAAGAGGGATTTGCTCTGCCATGGCCTGCACTCTGTCTGTGGAGTGTGCTTTCTCTGAATCTGAATAAACCTCTTTCTTACCTATCACTTTGTCTCTCGCTGAATTCTCTGCAAAGAGACATAAAGAACCTGAACCTCAATGGGTCCAGACATAGGCTTATCACTAGACCAGCTACAGCTCATCATCAACACCATTGGCAACGTCTTCCATACATTTTCTTTGTGACAACTTTTGGGCACTAAACTGATTGGGAGACTAGAAGAGATAACATCTAAAATCATGTATTCATGCCCTGGTGCTGGAACAAAACATGCCCAGTCATCAAGGGGATCCATAGGAAGACTAAGGAACCCAGTTACTACTGCTCTACATTAAGATGATGGCTATGTAGGGATTTGAGCCCATATGGACTAAAACTAGGAGCTGCTCTGCCCCTGGGGCCCCTAGATCAGGTATGCAAGAGATTTTTACTCCTGATAAGCAGGGTTAATGCCCATGCTCAGCCTTGAAGCAATTACAGAAGATGGACCTTCACCCTTCTGCCTCCCGTAGGAATACAGGAGTAAAATCTCTTGAGGGGGAATGTAAGGGTTAGGAGGGAAAGGGCAGGGCACAATTTGTAAAGAATGACAGCCCAAGGACACAGCATAAACCCAAAAAGGAGTAAAGTCTGCTGGAGGAAATGGCAACCCACTCCAGTACTCGTGCCTGGAAAATTCCACGGATGGAAAAGTCTGTCGAGCTACTCTGGATCTCACAGAGTCAAACACAACTGAAGTGAGTAAGCAGCAGCTGACTTCAAGTCATTACATGAATGCTCAAAGCCATTGTGACTTTGAGGTTTTTGAACATATTAAAAACTTCTGTTGAGGCTTCCCTGGTGGTCCAGTGGGTAAAGAGTGTGCCTTGCAGTGCAAGGGACACTAATTTGATCCCTGGCTGGGGAGGATCCCATGTGCCAAGGAGCGGCTGGACCGATGTGTCTAATTACGAGCCAGTGCTCTAGAGTGTATGCGCCCAGAGCCAGTGCTCTGCAACAGGAGAGACCACTGCAATGGGAGACCCACACAGGCCAAAGAATAAAAGATGGATGAAAATTTTTTTAAAAAGGCAAAATAAAACAATAAAAGAGGGATTTGCTCTGCCATGGCCTGCACTCTGTCTGTGGAGTGTGCTTTCTCTGAATCTGAATAAACCTCTTTCTTACCTATCACTTTGTCTCTCGCTGAATTCTCTGCAAAGAGACATAAAGAACCTGAACCTCAATGGGTCCAGACATAGGCTTATCACTAGACCAGCTACAGCTCATCATCAACACCATTGGCAACGTCTTCCATACATTTTCTTTGTGACAACTTTTGGGCACTAAACTGATTGGGAGACTAGAAGAGATAACATCTAAAATCATGTATTCATGCCCTGGTGCTGGAACAAAACATGCCCAGTCATCAAGGGGATCCATAGGAAGACTAAGGAACCCAGTTACTACTGCTCTACATTAAGATGATGGCTATGTAGGGATTTGAGCCCATATGGACTAAAACTAGGAGCTGCTCTGCCCCTGGGGCCCCTAGATCAGGTATGCAAGAGATTTTTACTCCCTGATAAGCAGGGTTAATGCCCATGCTCAGCCTTGAAGCAATTACAGAAGATGGACCTTCACCCTTCTGCCTCCCGTAGGAATACAGGAGTAAAATCTCTTGAGGGGGGAATGTAAGGGTTAGGAGGGAAAGGGGCAGGGCACAATTTTTGTAAAGAATGACAGCCCAAGGACACAGCATAAACCCATTAGAATTAAATGGGTCCAAGATGGCAGACCAGACCTTGATCCTCAGTCAGCAAGCTAAAGACACACCCAGAGGTGCCATGACAGTTCCACCCCTCCCTAAAAGAGCTGGAATAACCCTCCTACTCATTAGCATATGGAATTACCCAGCCTATAAAAGCTAAGAATGCCATGCTTTCAGGGCCACTGGATTTGCTCTGCCATGGCCCGCACTCTGTCTGTGGAGTGTGCTTTCTCTGAATCTGAATAAATCTCTTTCTTACCTAAAAAAAAAAAAAAAAAAAAAGGAAAACAAAACATGTGAAGTAACAGTTTAAAAAAAACTTCTGTCCCCACAAAGTAAACCAACTTCCAACTGGACAGATGTGTACAGGAGCAAGGTTCCTGAGCTGAGAACCAGGGAAACTGTTTTGGGCTCTTTAAGTGGTAATACAGCAAGCTGGCTATGCCCCGGCTGTTCCTGGCTAAAGTTTTCTGCTTTTGGAGCCAGCTTTGTTTACTGGAGGCTGCCCAGGCTCAGCTGTTCTGGGCAGCAGGGATCACCCACTGGGAGCATTTCAGAAATTCTAGTTCCATCAATAGGGGAACCTGGAAAGGTACTGCAGCCTAACACCTACTGTCCAAAATACCTGGGTGAACACAGTCCTGCAAACCCGTCACTGATCAGTCTCCACTGGGCACAGTCTGTCCCTTTCAGAGTCTTCCTATCCAGCCCTGCAAACCCGACTCCACTGGTATCTGGTTTCTCCAGCTACATGTCAAGGGGATCCAAAACTAAGGAACCCAGTTACTACTGCTCTACATTAAGATGATGGCTATGTAGGGATTTGAGCCCATATGGACTAAAACTAGGAGCTGCTCTGCCCTGGGGCCCCTAGATCAGGTATGCAAGAGATTTTTACTCCTGATAAGCAGGGTTAATGCCCATGCTCAGCCTTGAAGCAATTACAGAAGATGGACCTTCACCCTTCTGCCTCCCGTAGGAATACAGGAGTAAAATCTCTTGAGGGGGGAATGTAAGGGTTAGGAGGGAAAGGGGCAGGGCACAATTTTTGTAAAGAATGACAGCCCAAGGACACAGCATAAACCCATTAGAATTAAATGGGTCCAAGATGGCAGACCAGACCTTGATCCTCAGTCAGCAAGCTAAAGACACACCCAGAGGTGCCATGACAGTTCCACCCCTCCCTAAAAGAGCTGGAATAACCCTCCTACTCATTAGCATATGGAATTACCCAGCCTATAAAAGCTAAGAATGCCATGCTTTCAGGGCCACTGGATTTGCTCTGCCATGGCCCGCACTCTGTCTGTGGAGTGTGCTTTCTCTGAATCTGAATAAATCTCTTTCTTACCTAAAAAAAAAAAAAAAAAAAAAGGAAAACAAAACATGTGAAGTAACAGTTTAAAAAAAACTTCTGTCCCCACAAAGTAAACCAACTTCCAACTGGACAGATGTGTACAGGAGCAAGGTTCCTGAGCTGAGAACCAGGGAAACTGTTTTGGGCTCTTTAAGTGGTAATACAGCAAGCTGGCTATGCCCCGGCTGTTCCTGGCTAAAGTTTTCTGCTTTTGGAGCCAGCTTTGTTTACTGGAGGCTGCCCAGGCTCAGCTGTTCTGGGCAGCAGGGATCACCCACTGGGAGCATTTCAGAAATTCTAGTTCCATCAATAGGGGAACCTGGAAAGGTACTGCAGCCTAACACCTACTGTCCAAAATACCTGGGTGAACACAGTCCTGCAAACCCGTCACTGATCAGTCTCCACTGGGCACAGTCTGTCCCTTTCAGAGTCTTCCTATCCAGCCCTGGACTCTACCTACAGTTGCCTGGTAGGCACGAGAACCTGACAGCCTAACTGGCCCCTTCATCTGGTTTCTCCCAACCTCCTGCTACATGGACTCTGCTTGGTATATTCCATGAAGAAACAAACAACACACTTCCCCGGTCTACGGTTTAGAAATCCACCTGTTTCTAAGAAATAGTCTGAAGGCATCAAAACTGCAACTCTGCTTTCCTTCAGCATGCTCTTCCCTCATCCCACCCCTTCTGTTTCATCTCATGCTGGTAAGTTCACACCAGCCAAGACAGACTCAAGTCAACTCCATCTCTTCCTGTGATGATGCCAGGCTCCTCTGCCAGGGCCCCTGTGGTCAGCGAGGATGCCCCCACTCCTATGCTAGGAGCATCTCAACTGGATGCTCTCCCTTCCTCTCCACAGTGGGAGGCCAACTGGTTGTCATTTCCCACTAGACATTTTCAGACTCTCCCCATCACTCAAACACACAGTACACAGCAAGCCTTTTAGACAGCATTTGTTGGAGCTGAAAACAAGACTTTTGGGGGAAATCCTTTCATTACTATTCATTATAAAATGCATACTGTCCTCTTCTGTACTCAAAAATCATTTACCTACACAAAACCTTAGATATAATTATTATCTTTTTATCTTTTATCTCCCCATGACAACTTTCATGGTTCAGATTTCTTTTTGAGTCATACCTGAAAATGAAAAAAAAAAAAAAAAAAAAAAATCCAAACAACTAACATCTAAACCTGTAAAAAGAAAAAAAGAATGAATGCGGGAGCGACTCCTCTATAAGACAAACTGATACAGCACAAATATGGGTCAGCATTCCCATCGGGAGTTCTCCTTCACCATGGTTCGTTCATTGCAAGGTCAGAACAGACTAACACTAAAACATTTCAGTTTAGCAAACACTCTCTTTGTCTGTGTGAAGAAAATCCACTCAGGCCACAGAGGTGGGGGATGGTACTGGTAAGAAGGAAGGAAACATGAATATGCAAATAGAATTTCTTGGGAGGGGAAGACACTTTATGATCATGGAAATTACTGTTTTCCCTGGGCTATCCCTACCAGTGTGATTATGAAGAATTTAACTTTATGTTTCTGACAGCATTCTATTCTATGGGTCAGGGATAGAGACCAGTACAGCAAATAATTCAAGAGCATGGGGCCATATGAAGAAGATGTGAATATACATATTTCATTTCACAAGAATAGATATGATCTTACACTGGAACTAAGCTATGTGTTGTCATTTTACTCCTGAGTGTCCCATTTCACCAAGTAGCTGGCTTTTACAAGAACGTTCTTGACCACAGAGAGTTTCGTCTTTAGGAATTCCACAGTCTATTATAGAAAACAACTGACGAAATTAAATAAAGGAAAAGGAGCATTTATCATAAAATGAGTCTCGGCATATATACTATTTAGCTTTTCTTCCCTTAGCTGTCACATCAAACACCAGGTCAGGTACGGCCATCTCTTGCCTAAATAACACAAAACATTCTGTTTCTGGGGTCTCCTCACCAACAGTTGAGTCTATGTGCTGAACACACTGATCAGCCATCCTGAGGGCTAACTCAGATCATACCTATCTCCTGCACAAACACGTCAAAGAATCCCTACTGCTTTCAAGTCAGTTTAAACTCTTCATCCCAAAATTCAACATCCTTTACATTTGGTCTCATCTTTCTTTTTAGCTCAGTCTCCCACAGCCTCCTCAGGAATACCTTCCACTCAGGCCAGACTGGATGAGGCTCCTGCCTCTGACCAGCTTCTCTGCTTCTCTCTCAGAAGTCTGACCTCTGTGGAGAGTGTGCTCTTGAATTCCCACCCACAATTCAAAACGCTACTTTCTTCCAAATGCTTTTCTAGCCATCCCTGCCTATACCCTTGGCATAGAAGCTCCCCATCCTCTAAAGCCCCTGAAAGAATTTCATCCTCAGATTCTATACTGCAAATGAGCCATTTGAGTTACAGAAAGTATCCACCCAGCAGACTGCAAAGTTTTCAAAGGCAGGTATTGGGTGTAGGCCCCCACAATATCCTGTATGGATGTGCAAACATAATGAGTAATCAATACAGATTTCATAAATACTTTACACCGTTTGTGTGTGTGTAGTCAGGTCTGACTCTTTGAGATCGCCCGGACTGCAGTCTGCCAGGTTCCTCTATCCATGGGATTCTTTAGGCAAGAGTACTGTATTGGGTTGCCATCTCCTCTTCCAGGGGATGTTCCTGACCCAGGGATCTAACCCACATCTCCTGCATTGGCAGGCAGATTCTTTACCACTGAGTCACCAGGGAAGTCCCATATTACAATGACATGTATACAAAAACGGTTTGACATAAGAACTACTTTGAAAGACAAAGGAGAAGAAAAATGGGAAGTCTGGATGGTAGGAGGAACTGGGAAAGATTTTGATTCTGGTCTCAGGATACTCATCTGGCATTTTAAAGGATGCTCTCAGGAAGTTACTAAAATGCCATTCAACTGATTTTACTGAGTCACTGCTATTTACCAAGCTCAGTATTAAATATCCCACGTACAATGATTAATTAGAAACAGTCCCTGTCCTCTGGAAGCTAGCACAGACAGTGAAAGAATTCTGTATAAGAAGGCAGGTTTAATCAATAAAAGTTCCTATTCTGGGTATCAAGGAGCTAGGAACAGAATCTTTTTTTTTTTTTTTTTTTTAAGGAGCAGAATCTTGAAGCGAATTGGACTTCCAGTGGTTCTCACCATGTCACGTCACCTTCCCCCGCTTTCCTACCGTAGCTCACCTGGCCACTGTGTAGTTTAGCTGCACAAAGGGGCATGTGTGCACTGCCTGTTTTCTCCCACAGCTCAGAGCATAGTGCTGTAGTCTGGGATTCTGACATTTACTTTAAGATATAAGTATTTCAAAAGTGAAGCCAGAAATAGTCAAAAGAGACCTTTTCAGTGGTCTAGGCACTTAAACTCACTATTACCCTTTTGTACCCGGTCCCTTCTTATCATCACAAGGAAAAAAAATGTACCCTCTCAAGGAACGGAGCAGAATTGTATTTTTCACCGCTAAAAACACAAACACATGGAGATTAAACAACACATACCTAAAAAACCAACTGATCATTGAGGAAATCAAAGAAGAAATAAAAAAATTCCTAGAAGAAAATGACAATGAACACACGACAGTGCAAAACCTATGGGATACAGCAAAAGCAGTTCTAAGAGGGAAGTTTATAGCAATACAATCCCACCTCAAGAAACTAGGAAAATCTCAAACAGACGACCTTACCTTACGCTTAAAACAACTGGAGAAAGAAGAACAAAAACACCCCAAAGCCAGCAGAAGAAGGGAAATCATAAAGATCAGAGCAGAAATAAATGAAAAAGAAACAAAAGAAACAATAGTAAAGATAAATAAAACAAAAAGCTGGTACTTCGAAAAGGTCAATAAAATCGACACACCACTGGCCAGACTCATCAAGAAAAAGAGAAAGAAGAACCAGATCACCAAAATCAAAAATGAAAAAGGAGAGATTACAGCGGATAATGCAGAAATCCAAAGGATTATAAGAGACTATTATGAACAACTCTATGGCAACAAACTGGACAACCTGGAAGAAATGGACAGTTTCTTGGAGAGGATTAATCTCCCAAGACTCAACCAGGAAGAAATAGAAACTATGAACAAGCCAATCACAAGCTCAGAAATCGACCTTGTGATCAAAAACCTACCCAAAAATAAAAGCCCAGGGCCAGATGGTTTCACAAGTGAATTCTACCAAACATTTAAAGAAGAGCTAATGCCTGTCCTTCTAAAACTCTTCCAAAAAATTGCCCAGGAAGGAACACTTCCAAACACATTCTACGAGGCCACCATCACCCTGATACCAAAGCCAGGCAAAGACATCACAAAAAAAGAAAATTATAGGCCAATTTCACTGATGAATCTAGATGCCAAAATCCTCAACAAAATCCTAGCAAACAGAATTCAGCAACACATCAAAACGCTCATTCATCACGATCAAGTTGGGTTCATCCCAGGCATGCAAGGCTTCTTCAACATCCGCAAATCAATCAATGTGATACACCATATCAACAAATTGAAAGACAAAAATCACATGATCATCTCAATAGATGCAGAAAAAGCCTTTGACAAAGTACAGCATCCATTTATGATAAAAACTCTTCAAAAAATGGGCATAGAAGGAAATCAAAGAAGAAATAAAAAAATTCCTAGAAGAAAATGACAATGAACACACGACAGTGCAAAACCTATGGGATACAGCAAAAGCAGTTCTAAGAGGGAAGTTTATAGCAATACAATCCCACCTCAAGAAACTAGGAAAATCTCAAACAGACGACCTTACCTTACGCTTAAAACAACTGGAGAAAGAAGAACAAAAACACCCCAAAGCCAGCAGAAGAAGGGAAATCATAAAGATCAGAGCAGAAATAAATGAAAAAGAAATGAAAGAAACAATAGTAAAGATAAATAAAACAAAAAGCTGGTTCTTCGAAAAAGTCAATAAAATCGACACACCACTGGCCAGACTCATCAAGAAAAAGAGAGAGAAGAACCAGATCACCAAAATCAAAAATGAAAAAGGAGAGATTACAGCGGATAATGCAGAAATCCAAAGGATTATAAGAGACTATTATGAACAACTCTATGGCAACAAACTGGACAACCTGGAAGAAATGGACAGTTTCTTGGAGAGGATTAATCTCCCAAGACTCAACCAGGAAGAAATAGAAACTATGAACAAGCCAATCACAAGCTCAGAAATCGACCTTGTGATCAAAAACCTACCCAAAAATAAAAGCCCAGGGCCAGATGGTTTCACAAGTGAATTCTACCAAACATTTAAAGAAGAGCTAATGCCTGTCCTTCTAAAACTCTTCCAAAAAATTGCCCAGGAAGGAACACTTCCAAACACATTCTACGAGGCCACCATCACCCTGATACCAAAGCCAGGCAAAGACATCACAAAAAAAGAAAATTATAGGCCAATTTCACTGATGAATCTAGATGCCAAAATCCTCAACAAAATCCTAGCAAACAGAATTCAGCAACACATCAAAAAGCTCATTCATCACGATCAAGTTGGGTTCATCCCAGGCATGCAAGGCTTCTTCAACATCCGCAAATCAATCAATGTGATACACCATATCAACAAATTGAAAGACAAAAATCACATGATCATCTCAATAGATGCAGAAAAAGCCTTTGACAAAGTACAGCATCCATTTATGATAAAAACTCTTCAAAAAATGGGCATAGAAGGAACTTATCTTAACATAGTGAAAGCCATATATGAGAAGCCCACAGCGAACATTATCCTCAATGGTGAAAAACTCAAAGCATTTCCTCTAAGATCAGGAACAAGACAAGGGTGTCCACTTTCACCACTCTTATTCAACATAGTCCTGGAAGTTCTAGCAATAGCAATAAGAGAAGAGAAAGAAATCAAAGGAATCCATATTGGAAAAGAAGAAGTCAAACTCTCTCTATTTGCAGATGACATGATATTATACATAGAAAATCCCAAAGACACGGTTACAATACTACTAGAGTTAATAGGTGAATTCAGCAAAGTCGCAGGATACAAAATCAATATACAGAAATCACTGGCATTCCTATACACAAACAATGAAAAATCAGAAAATGAAATCAAAGAGGCAATCCCCTTCACCATCGCAACCAAAAGAATCAAATATCTAGGAATAAACCTACCCAAAGAAACAAAAGAATTGTACACAGAAAATTACAAGACACTCATGAGAGACATTAAAGAAGAGTTAAACAGATGGAGAAATATTCCGTGTTCCTGGGTCAGGAGAATCAATATTGTGAAAATGACCATACTACCAAATGTCATCTATAGATTCAATGCGATCCCTATCAAACTTCCAATAACATTCTTCACAGAACTAGACCAATGAATAACACAGTTCATATGGAAACACAAAAGACCTCGAATAGCCAAAGCAATCCTCAGGAAGAAGAATGGAGCTGGGGGGATCAGCCTCCCCAACTTCAGACTCTACTACAAAGCAACAGTCATCAAAACAGTATGGTACTGGCACAAAAACAGAAATATCGACCAATGGAACAAGATCGAGAACCCAGAGATAAAGCCACGCACCTATGGGTACCTTATTTTTGACAAAGGAGGCGAACATATAAAATGGGACAAAGACAGCCTCTTCAACAAATAGTGCTGGGAAAATTGGACAGCTACATGCAAGAAAATGAAGTTGGAACATACCCTGACACCATACACAAAGATCAACTCAAAATGGGCATAGAAGGAACTTATCTTAACATAGTGAAAGCCATATATGAGAAGCCCACAGCGAACATTATCCTCAATGGTGAAAAACTCAAAGCATTTCCTCTAAGATCAGGAACAAGACAAGGGTGTCCACTTTCACCACTCTTATTCAACATAGTCCTGGAAGTTCTAGCAATAGCAATAAGAGAAGAGAAAGAAATCAAAGGAATCCATATTGGAAAAGAAGAAGTCAAACTCTCTCTATTTGCAGATGACATGATATTATACATAGAAAATCCCAAAGACACGGTTACAATACTACTAGAGTTAATAGGTGAATTCAGCAAAGTCGCAGGATACAAAATCAATATACAGAAATCACTGGCATTCCTATACACAAACAATGAAAAATCAGAAAATGAAATCAAAGAGGCAATCCCCTTCACCATCGCAACCAAAAGAATCAAATATCTAGGAATAAACCTACCCAAAGAAACAAAAGAATTGTACACAGAAAATTACAAGACACTCATGAGAGACATTAAAGAAGAGTTAAACAGATGGAGAAATATTCCGTGTTCCTGGGTCAGGAGAATCAATATTGTGAAAATGACCATACTACCAAATGTCATCTATAGATTCAATGCGATCCCTATCAAACTTCCAATAACATTCTTCACAGAACTAGACCAATGAATAACACAGTTCATATGGAAACACAAAAGACCTCGAATAGCCAAAGCAATCCTCAGGAAGAAGAATGGAGCTGGGGGGATCAGCCTCCCCAACTTCAGACTCTACTACAAAGCAACAGTCATCAAAACAGTATGGTACTGGCACAAAAACAGAAATATCGACCAATGGAACAAGATCGAGAACCCAGAGATAAAGCCACGCACCTATGGGTACCTTATTTTTGACAAAGGAGGCGAACATATAAAATGGGACAAAGACAGCCTCTTCAACAAATAGTGCTGGGAAAATTGGACAGCTACATGCAAGAAAATGAAGTTGGAACATACCCTGACACCATACACAAAGATCAACTCAAAATGGATTAAAGACCTAAATGTAAGGCCAGAAACCATCAAACTCTTAGAGGAGAATATAGGCAAAACCCTCAAGGACATCAATCAAAGCAAGATCTTCTCTGACCCACCTACTAGAATAGTGGAACTAAAAAGACAAATGAACATGTGGGACCTCATGAAACTTAAAAGCTTTTGCACAGCTAAAGAAATTACAAAAAAGCTGAACAGACACCCCACAGAGTGGGAGAAAATCATAGCAAATGAAACAACAGACAAAGAATTAATCTCCAAAATCTACAAGCAACTGAGACAACTCAGCACTGGAAAAACGAACAACCCAATCAAAAAATGGGAAAAGGACCTAAACAGACACCTCTCCAACGATGACATACAGATGGCCCCAAAACACATGAAACGATGCTCAACTTCACTAATAATTAGAGAAATGCAAATCAAAACTACAATGAGATATCACCTCACACCCGTCAGAATGGCCATCATCCACAAATCGACAGACAATAAATGCTGGAGAGGCTGCGGAGAAAAGGGAACACTTCTGCATTGCTGGTGGGAGTGTAAATTGATACAGCCTCTATGGAAGACAGTCTGGAGATTTCTTAAAAAACTAAAAATAGAAGCACCATATGACCCAGCAATCCCACTCTTAGGCTTATACCCTGACGAAATCAAAACTGAAAGAAGCACCTGTACCCTAATGTTCATTGCAGCTCTCTATACAATAGCTAGAACATGGAAGGAACCTAGATGCCCATCGACGAACGAACGGATCCAAAAGCTCTGGTACATATATACAATGGAATACTACACAGTTGTAAAGAGAAATGCAGAAGAATCAACCCTGATGAGGTGGCTGGATCTAGAACGTATCATCAAAAGTGAAGTCAGTCAGAAAGAGAAGGACAAATACAGTATATTAACACATATATATGGAATCTAGTAGGATGGTGATGATGGCACATGCAGTGAAGCGACAGAAAGACAGACATGGACAGTGGACATATGGACATTGTGGGGAAGGAACAGTGGGTGAGAGGCGTAAAGGAAGTAGCAAAACCCATACCCTGACACCATACACAAAGATCAACTCAAAATGGATTAAAGACCTAAATGTAAGGCCAGAAACCATCAAACTCTTAGAGGAGAATATAGGCAAAACCCTCAAGGACATCAATCAAAGCAAGATCTTCTCTGACCCACCTACTAGAATAGTGGAACTAAAAAGACAAATGAACATGTGGGACCTCATGAAACTTAAAAGCTTTTGCACAGCTAAAGAAATTACAAAAAAGCTGAACAGACACCCCACAGAGTGGGAGAAAATCATAGCAAATGAAACAACAGACAAAGAATTAATCTCCAAAATCTACAAGCAACTGAGACAACTCAGCACTGGAAAAACGAACAACCCAATCAAAAAATGGGAAAAGGACCTAAACAGACACCTCTCCAACGATGACATACAGATGGCCCCAAAACACATGAAACGATGCTCAACTTCACTAATAATTAGAGAAATGCAAATCAAAACTACAATGAGATATCACCTCACACCCGTCAGAATGGCCATCATCCACAAATCGACAGACAATAAATGCTGGAGAGGCTGCGGAGAAAAGGGAACACTTCTGCATTGCTGGTGGGAGTGTAAATTGATACAGCCTCTATGGAAGACAGTCTGGAGATTTCTTAAAAAACTAAAAATAGAAGCACCATATGACCCAGCAATCCCACTCTTAGGCTTATACCCTGACGAAATCAAAACTGAAAGAAGCACCTGTACCCTAATGTTCATTGCAGCTCTCTATACAATAGCTAGAACATGGAAGGAACCTAGATGCCCATCGACGAACGAACGGATCCAAAAGCTCTGGTACATATATACAATGGAATACTACACAGTTGTAAAGAGAAATGCAGAAGAATCAACCCTGATGAGGTGGCTGGATCTAGAACGTATCATCAAAAGTGAAGTCAGTCAGAAAGAGAAGGACAAATACAGTATATTAACACATATATATGGAATCTAGTAGGATGGTGATGATGGCACATGCAGTGAAGCGACAGAAAGACAGACATGGACAGTGGACATATGGACATTGTGGGGAAGGAACAGTGGGTGAGAGGCGTAAAGGAAGTAGCATGAAGGCCTGTACTATCATAAGTGAAGAAAATAGCTCTAGTCATTGCTCTGTGAGAAAAGGGGATCCTTCAGGGTGCTGTGTGATGGTCAGGAGGGGAGGGAAGGGGGGGATATACATGTGACTAATCTGAGAACATGCATGTCTGTGAACAACAAAACTCTGTAAAAGTTAAAAGTAAAATAAAGGTTTAAAAAAAAAAAAAAAAAAAAGAATTGCATTTTTCCCCCCACTAGACACTCACTGAGCGGCGATTTTGATGAATTTTTTCACCAGCTGCACGCGCTTGCCCAGGGGGCTGCAGAGCAGGATCTCCGTGGCCACCCAGAGCTGGACCTCGTTACACCGCTGGAGCAGCAGGCTCAGGTTCACCGTGTGCTCCCCGCGTCCTTGTCTGCTGAACGTGAAGTAGATCAGCTCTTGCTGAAAGACAGGGCATCCATGCCAGCACTTATTCTTACCGCACAGGGTCAGGTTGATACAAAATACAATCCTGTCTCAGAAATTTCATTTTAATTGGAGGATAACTGTTTTACAATGCTGTGTTGTGTTTCTGCCATAGGATATTGTGAGTCTGCCATAAGTATGCATATGTCCTCTCCCTCTTGGACCTCCCTCCCATCCCCCTCCCTACCTCACCCCAATAGGCTGACACAGAGCACTGGGCTGAGCTCCCTGTGTTATACAGCAACATCCCATTTAGCCATCTGTTTTACGTGCGGTGATGTATACATTTCAATGCTACTCTCTCAATTCCCCCCCCTTTTTTTCCCCAATGTCTTCTCTGTCTGCATACCTACTCCCATTTCAATAGCTAGAACATGGAAGGAACCTAGATGCCCATCGACGAACGAACGGATCCAAAAGCTCTGGTACATATATACAATGGAATACTACACAGTTGTAAAGAGAAATGCAGAAGAATCAACCCTGATGAGGTGGCTGGATCTAGAACGTATCATCAAAAGTGAAGTCAGTCAGAAAGAGAAGGACAAATACAGTATATTAACACATATATATGGAATCTAGTAGGATGGTGATGATGGCACATGCAGTGAAGCGACAGAAAGACAGACATGGACAGTGGACATATGGACATTGTGGGGAAGGAACAGTGGGTGAGAGGCGTAAAGGAAGTAGCATGAAGGCCTGTACTATCATAAGTGAAGAAAATAGCTCTAGTCATTGCTCTGTGAGAAAAGGGGATCCTTCAGGGGTGCTGTGTGATGGTCAGGAGGGGAGGGAAGGGGGGGATATACATGTGACTAATCTGAGAACATGCATGTCTGTGAACAACAAAACTCTGTAAAAGTTAAAAGTAAAATAAAGGTTTAAAAAAAAAAAAAAAAAAAAGAATTGCATTTTTCCCCCCACTAGACACTCACTGAGCGGCGATTTTGATGAATTTTTTCACCAGCTGCACGCGCTTGCCCAGGGGGCTGCAGAGCAGGATCTCCGTGGCCACCCAGAGCTGGACCTCGTTACACCGCTGGAGCAGCAGGCTCAGGTTCACCGTGTGCTCCCCGCGTCCTTGTCTGCTGAACGTGAAGTAGATCAGCTCTTGCTGAAAGACAGGGCATCCATGCCAGCACTTATTCTTACCGCACAGGGTCAGGTTGATACAAAATACAATCCTGTCTCAGAAATTTCATTTTAATTGGAGGATAACTGTTTTACAATGCTGTGTTGTGTTTCTGCCATAGGATATTGTGAGTCTGCCATAAGTATGCATATGTCCTCTCCCTCTTGGACCTCCCTCCCATCCCCCTCCCTACCTCACCCCAATAGGCTGACACAGAGCACTGGGCTGAGCTCCCTGTGTTATACAGCAACATCCCATTTAGCCATCTGTTTTACGTGCGGTGATGTATACATTTCAATGCTACTCTCTCAATTCATCCCACCCTCTCCTTTCCTGTCTGTGTCCACAAGCCTGTCTTCTCTGTCTGCATACCTACTCCCATTCTTCAAATAGGTTTTTGAGAACTACTTCAGATAGACACTGTTGTATCATATGTTAGACATAACAAATAAATTGTTCTTAAATATTAATATTAAATTCAGTACAATTTATCTAGACTTTCAGAAATGCCTCACGAAATGATGTTCACATAGAAGCTTTGCATAGGTATAATTTTTAGAATGCAAAAGTGATGTTTTCCATGAAAACCTAAGACATTCTAAAGTCACAGACTGAATCAAGTCCAAATTTCCCAAACTAGTTCTATAGGCAACTTCAAACGCAAATGACTCTCATTAGTATTTGTTAAGATGCATACTAGAGGTTCACAGGTAGATTCTCTAGCTAGACAACGGTTTTCACATTTCAGAGTGAATCACCCTGAGGTCTGTTAAAGCCCAGATTGCTAGGCCCTGCCCCCCAAATTTTCTGCGTCATTAGGTCTGTGGCATGACCAAAAATCTGCAGTTCTACTAAGTTCCCATAACTTGGTATGCTGATGATGCTAGCCTGGGCTCACACTCTTTGAGAACCACTGATATAAGACATTGTCAAATCACAGAAAGAGAGTAGGATTAGGACAAGGTACCGAACTGAGAGAATCAAGTTAGACCGGTAACTATTGACATAAACTGATCCTATGCAAGCAATGGAAGAGACCTGTTTCTAACCAGAGAGCTCTGTGTGAGAGTGTGTGTGTGTGGGGGGGGGGAATGTTTTACACAAGAAGTCCACACCCTCTCACTGCAGAAGCACATAAGCAGGGACACACCCAGCTCTACTAACACTTTCAAAGTCACAAGTCATTTAGCTCGAATGAGTTCACTGCCTGCTCAAATTTAGTTCATTATGTTGGGATGTTTCCAGTGAGAAAATATGAGGATGTTTAAAAGATGCTCCAAAATGAAAGCGAAGCTTTGGGAGATCCCTAAATTGGGCATGAGCTTCTTCTTCAGGAGGAAAGGCCTTCATGTAACGAAACACTCCACTAACCAGCAAAGCCAATGCAACACGGGGCTGCTCAGTGCCACCTCGTCTTTCATCCCCTGATTCCTGTGAGCCTTTTTACGGGCCACATGTACTCATCAACTGTCAGTAGCATTTTGTCTCTCATCTCAGGTTTTACAAATATTTACGCTGTCCTCAAGGGAGAGGCTATTGGATGTAAAAATTAGAAATACATCTCAAAATGTTCAAGAGAGCTCTTGAAGTCCTGCAGCACAGTCTAAATGCATAGAATGTTCTTAGGAATGTGTGTGTGTGTGCACATGCACGTGGGAGTGTAGACACAGACATAAATGTGATTCTTTATGTAAGCACTTTGTAAAGCTCACAGAAAAATAAAAACATATCAAACATATCAAATGCAAAACATATCAAATATCAAATGCAAATAACTCAAACATATCAAATGCAAGACATCTCTTTAACCCCATTCAAGCCTCATTGTATATATATATATACATACATATGAATATATGTTTTCAAACATAAAAAATATAGCATATTTATATATTACACAAATATCCAATTGTATTAGGTACAAATAAAGCATGATCATGTATTTTAATTTTCCTAGGTTTGGGTCAGTCTTTCAATATATTTGAAGTCCTCAAATATCTTTCTGGGCCATGGTATCCCACAAGTCGACCTTTATCACCAGACGATGGCGGCTTCTTAAAACACACATGAATATTCTTCAAATAGAATCTCTAATTAAAATGGCACTGGTATTTATTGGATGACTTCCCTCCTTACTTACCTCGTGAATTGAATTGAAGAGGCTCCAATCAAAATTCATTAATTCCAGAGCAAGATCCCAAGTGTTCATTCCCAAAATCCTGATCGACCTTTGCTGTGATTCCTCATTTTCTGTAAACGGATTCTAAAGTGACAGACAGAAGCAGAAGAATCCTCAGTAAATTCCCAGATGGTGGGTACTGAATTGGCTGGCCATAGAAAGGCACTCGAAACCCACATTAGAAACATAATCTTGTCTGAGTGCACGTAATAGTTTCCCTGGCCTGTGCACCTTCAGTGAGGTACAGCCAATTCAGGGAACCGCCTCAGAAGCTGTAGACTGTGATCAATGATACTTCACCGAGTTGCCCATCCCCCCCCCCCACACACATGTGCACTCACAAATCTGATTATAAAACACTGCCCCAGCAGACAGCATAATGAAAGCAAAAGCCCTGAAGTCACTTTAGCTTCTGGTAAGAATTAATGTGCCAGCAGGGTTAGGATAAAAACAAACAAAAGAAATGTCACAGTGCACTTCAATAAAGATAGACATGGCTTTTACAGGAAATATGTTTAACAAGTCTCATCCCAGACATACATTTACAAATTTTATTAAAATGCCCATGGAAAGTGAAAAAAAAAAAAAAAAAGAAAGAAAGAAAGAAAAAACAGAAAAAAAAAAGAGTTAATTCCTTTATACACCATGGTAAATGATAATTTTAAAGTATCAAATGCCTTCCCTACACAAATGGGTATGAGGAGTTTGGTAATAATAGTATTTCTTTAAAGTCTAATATAAATACCACCACAATTTTAAACCTACTGTCACTGTTATATTTATTAAATATTATTTGGCATCTTTTAAAACATCTGATATCTTCTAATCAAGGTATAAATTCTCTCAATTGACTTGAATGGTTAATGATGTTAAACTAGTTAAGGACTTGGGGAAAAAAAAGAGGGCTTTTCAAAAATAAATACCATAGAAAAGTAAAGGGAATATTTCAGAATCCAAATATTAGTCTCTATTATTTGAAATGCAAAATAAATTGTTAGCATTTTTGAATGTTTATATTTATGGAAAGGTTTCCTAATTGAAAACATGACAAAAGACCTTCACAAGCTTTTCCACAGACTTGATTCTCCTTAGAGCAGGTCTAGCTACACACTGTCCCTGTACCTCCAGCATGGGCACAAGGTGGAACTTGGTAAAGGCCGAACGAATGATTGAAAAATGTAGGTGCAGACACTGAGGCACTGAGGTGGGGACAGCTCGGCTTTCTCAGGGACCGGTCTGGCTAGATGGGGATCCACATGGACACCAGGCTACACTGAAGACATTCAGAGAACGACAAGGTAGAATAAACATCGATCTTTGCTTATGAAGTTGGAGGTATAAGGACATTTCCACTTGGCTTTTATCCTCCTATTTTTTCACTAGATGCGCCCTTACCCTGGCCCTCCTCTCTGATTATTCAAGGTAGTCCACGGCCCTCTACAGGAAACACTTTCTATTTCTTTCTCTGTTCTACCCATTCAGGGCTACGATTCCTGCTTTCCAAGAAGACTGACCCAGGCACAAGCATGGGGATAGGAGTGGTTTCCTGCAGCCTTCTCTTACAGTTCTTTCAATGAAGAAACAAAAAAATGTCACAGTGCACTTCAATAAAGATAGACATGGCTTTTACAGGAAATATGTTTAACAAGTCTCATCCCAGACATACATTTACAAATTTTATTAAAATGCCCATGGAAAGTGAAAAAAAAAAAAAAAAGAAAGAAAGAAAAAACAGAAAAAAAAAAGAGTTAATTCCTTTATACACCATGGTAAATGATAATTTTAAAGTATCAAATGCCTTCCCTACACAAATGGGTATGAGGAGTTTGGTAATAATAGTATTTCTTTAAAGTCTAATATAAATACCACCACAATTTTAAACCTACTGTCACTGTTATATTTATTAAATATTATTTGGCATCTTTTAAAACATCTGATATCTTCTAATCAAGGTATAAATTCTCTCAATTGACTTGAATGGTTAATGATGTTAAACTAGTTAAGGACTTGGGGAAAAAAAAGAGGGCTTTTCAAAAATAAATACCATAGAAAAGTAAAGGGAATATTTCAGAATCCAAATATTAGTCTCTATTATTTGAAATGCAAAATAAATTGTTAGCATTTTTGAATGTTTATATTTATGGAAAGGTTTCCTAATTGAAAACATGACAAAAGACCTTCACAAGCTTTTCCACAGACTTGATTCTCCTTAGAGCAGGTCTAGCTACACACTGTCCCTGTACCTCCAGCATGGGCACAAGGTGGAACTTGGTAAAGGCCGAACGAATGATTGAAAAATGTAGGTGCAGACACTGAGGCACTGAGGTGGGGACAGCTCGGCTTTCTCAGGGACCGGTCTGGCTAGATGGGGATCCACATGGACACCAGGCTACACTGAAGACATTCAGAGAACGACAAGGTAGAATAAACATCGATCTTTGCTTATGAAGTTGGAGGTATAAGGACATTTCCACTTGGCTTTTTATCCCTCCTATTTTTTCCCTAAATGCGCCCTTACCCTGGCCCTCCTCTCTGATTATTCAAGGTAGTCCACGGCCCTCTACAGGAAACACTTTCTATTTCTTTCTCTGTTCTACCCATTCAGGGCTACGATTCCTGCTTTCCAAGAAGACTGACCCAGGCACAAGCATGGGGGATAGGAGTGGTTTCCTCTGCCAGCCTTCTCTTACAGTGCTCCATTTCAATGAAGTCTTTTGGAGTCAAAATTATCTTAACTATGATTCCAACGGGGAAATTTTTGGTGGGGGAAGCATTCATGGGCAGGGCGGCATCTGGCTCAATTCACAGGCCTATTTATCCCACAAGACACTGCCCAAGGCCTGCCCTCTGCTCTTCCAAGGCCCTGGACTGCAACAGAAGAGCTCTGGGAACTCACTCGAGGGAAGCACAAGAGACGTCCGTGTGACTGGGGGTGGCGGGAGGGTGCAAGGGAGACGATCAGAGTGCTGATCTCTTCAGCTCAGGAGCCCACAGCACCTGCCTATTAGATCCTCCTCCTCTACAAGGGTTGGGGGGCAGGTGCACCAATCTCATTATTTACTCGAAGATGCTGTGCACCATCCTTTCCGTCATGTTTCACTGGTGGGATGACGTCGTGTACAGACACAGGCCTGATGATCTGCAGAAGCACGCTCAGAATCAGGAAATCCCAAGTAAGACACAGGCTTTCCCTCTCTTTTTCTCCCTCATGATGTACAAACAAAAGTGCAGGAGCTCCAAAGTCAAATATAACTGGACTGAAGTCCTAACCCTCTCCCTGCTTGGCTGGAGGAGGCCAGGTTCAGTCATGCGGCCTCTGTGAGCTTCCCAGGGTTAGCAGGAATGTTCAGTGAGATACTGTATATAAATCACTCAGTATATATGTGTCTGGCGGTAAGCGTGAAAATAGCAGTGAACAATGTTATTGTGGTAACCTGACATCTTGTAGATAATTCTACATATTTTTGTCATAAGCAGTTTTGCTTTAATATAGACTCATCCATTATATACATAACAGGAGCCAGCTGGAAAGATCCATTCCTGTGAGGACCTCGTGGCACAGACTAGGACCCTCAGTCCGGATGACATGATCCAGATCTGGTGGGGCCTACTTTTTATGGGTGATGGGTCTGAGGCCTGATCCCACCATCCAGAAAGAAGATTTTAGGAACAACACCCACTCATCTAGTTAGGCATTGATTCAATGGCTCAGTTTACCATTCAGGGCACGGCTTTCAAAATGACCCAGGCACAAGCATGGGGATAGGAGTGGTTTCCTCTGCCAGCCTTCTCTTACAGTGCTCCATTTCAATGAAGTCTTTTGGAGTCAAAATTATCTTAACTATGATTCCAACGGGGAAATTTTTGGTGGGGGAAGCATTCATGGGCAGGGCGGCATCTGGCTCAATTCACAGGCCTATTTATCCCACAAGACACTGCCCAAGGCCTGCCCTCTGCTCTTCCAAGGCCCTGGACTGCAACAGAAGAGCTCTGGGAACTCACTCGAGGGAAGCACAAGAGACGTCCGTGTGACTGGGGGTGGCGGGAGGGTGCAAGGGAGACGATCAGAGTGCTGATCTCTTCAGCTCAGGAGCCCACAGCACCTGCCTATTAGATCCTCCTCCTCTACAAGGGTTGGGGGGCAGGTGCACCAATCTCATTATTTACTCGAAGATGCTGTGCACCATCCTTTCCGTCATGTTTCACTGGTGGGATGACGTCGTGTACAGACACAGGCCTGATGATCTGCAGAAGCACGCTCAGAATCAGGAAATCCCAAGTAAGACACAGGCTTTCCCTCTCTTTTTCTCCCTCATGATGTACAAACAAAAGTGCAGGAGCTCCAAAGTCAAATATAACTGGACTGAAGTCCTAACCCTCTCCCTGCTTGGCTGGAGGAGGCCAGGTTCAGTCATGCGGCCTCTGTGAGCTTCCCAGGGTTAGCAGGAATGTTCAGTGAGATACTGTATATAAATCACTCAGTATATATGTGTCTGGCGGTAAGCGTGAAAATAGCAGTGAACAATGTTATTGTGGTAACCTGACATCTTGTAGATAATTCTACATATTTTTGTCATAAGCAGTTTTGCTTTAATATAGACTCATCCATTATATACATAACAGGAGCCAGCTGGAAAGATCCATTCCTGTGAGGACCTCGTGGCACAGACTAGGACCCTCAGTCCGGATGACATGATCCAGATCTGGTGGGGCCTACTTTTTATGGGTGATGGGTCTGAGGCCTGATCCCACCATCCAGAAAGCAGATTTTAGGAACAACAACAAATCATCTAGTTAGGCATTGATTCAATGGCTCAGTTGATCCCTAAAAGTTCTTAAATTTAAAACCCAAAATAACACAGTGAGGGGGTTCTCCATTTCTTCAGATGCTGACTTTCCGGTGGCATCTGACGCTGCACCATTATGTGCCCATTTACACAGGGGACGTTGCCCATCCACCCTCTCTTCAAGGGACCAGCACACTAAAAGGGCACCCAGGGGTCAGAAACTAAGGACAAAGTCTCTTTCCCTTTAAATGCACACAGGAGGGATTCCCCAGCCTGATCTCTATTTATCCACCAGGAAAGAAGAAATGGAATTAAAGATTCCATTGGAGAAAGAGTCCCACATCTCAAATCCCTTGTATCAGAGGGGTTTAGACAGAAACAGTGCTCGAGTCAGGAAGGGCTTAGAGTCCCTGAAGAGGGGCTTGCCTCTGATTCGCAAAAGCAGTGTTGTTTGATAAGTGTATTGTTGGCTACAGGAGGAAACAGCTTGATGTGCTTTTCCTAACAGTCATTCTAAAACATACAAATTACATGTTCTCAGTCCGACATTTGTGTCTGTGTGCTTCAAGCACAAGGCCGAAGGTACTCACCAAAGTGTCGGCCAGGTCTTTCCGGTAGACATATATCCGACTGGACGCTTCAAGGGATTTGGAGATGGCCAAGTCGTTTGGCTGAAGCTCATGCTTTCCTGTATTTACAGAAAAGAACCGTCAGAGACACAAGAGGAGGTGGTAGGCATTCACTGTACTTCTAAAGAGTGAAACTTGCCAAAGAAAAATACTTAAAAATCAACGGGATGTGAAGTAGATTTAATTCAGTTCTGCATACGGCACACAATGACACCAGACAATCAAAGCTCATTATCCATGAAGAGGTACCCTCTTAAGATTCATTCTTTGAATATTTAGTCCTTCCTTACACAGAAGAGCTTGGGGAAATGGTAAAATTCACTCATCATCTTATATGAGGGACTTCCCTGGTGGTTCAGTGATTAAGACTCTGTGCTTCCAGTGCAGGCAGCACTACAGGGATTTCCCTGGTTGGGGAACTCAGATCCCACATGCCAAGAGGCAGGGTCAAAAAAAGAGAAAGTAACCATACCAAGAAACTAGCCAGTAATGCTGGTAACAGTTGGGTATATCTCTGTCCTAAACCTTATGCAAATGTGTATGTGCACAAATGTATATATGGTCCCAATTATCTACATGTATACATTAATAATCATTAGAGGTACATATATATTATTATTCCTTACATGCTTTTATATTCTAATTTTATTGGAAGTACTTACCCACTTGTCAAAGTTATTTATATATGCCATTTATAATTGGTTATATAACAGTCTATTACACCATCATTTAATCTTTCCTCTATTGTTGAACATTTAATGGTTTCCACTTTTTTTGTCATATAAATTAGATAGCGAGATACATGCTAAATACTAGCAGGGGGCCTGACACATAACAGGGATTTGATAAATGAGGTCTATTATTACAGAAGCCATAATTTATATTGCTGAAGTCAACAGCCTTCTGCATAAATCTTCGGCTCCTTATAGATGATTTTCTTAAGATAGATTCCCAGTACTAGAATTACTAGGTCAAAGGAAATGAATTCCTGTAAAGTTTTTGATACAAGCTGTCAACCTGCTTTCAATTCTTACACCCACCAATACTCACCAGTACTTTGAGAAAGTTTACTGTTTTACTTAAATCAAAAATAGGTTCTCGGTTTATTCTGTACTTCTTGACCCCTAGTAAAGCTGAATAGTTTCCATCTATTCCTCTACTACTTTATTTCCCTTTTGTTCCTATCCTTTGGCCATTTTTCTATCATAGCTGGACTCTTATAATACAATGTGCTTCTCAAAGAAAAATGTCCTCCCCTCACCAACAGAATGTTGAATTTACTACACTGTAGCATAATCGGCATCTCCTAAGGTAGCCCTCTATTTATTTAGCATGGTTGGAAAAACAGTATGTCATATCTAGTTTTCTAGATAACATACTCAGTTTAAATGACAGATTTTGTTTTGAACATTTCCACTTGATATAGACTATACAAATGATACTCAAATACATTCCTTATGGGCCAACATTGCAAAGCTCAGTAGTGCTGCCATGTCAGGCTGTTGATGTCCACATGGATCCACATAGCCGGGCTCTCTCCTCGCTGTTTGTTTAAGCTACAATTTCATGCAACCCTCTGTGTCTATATACACCTTAGATTTGAATTTATAAGAGTCATTCTGCATTTGCTATGAAATAAAATGCCATGGTTTTATTTGGTTCTGACAGCCATTTTTCCATTTGCTAAGAAACATTTTCTCTTACTGTCAGGTTTGTTACTATACCTTAAATGATGAAAAGTGATAGAAATTTAAGCTCAATAACGGGGTAGGTTTTTGTTACTACATACGTATACCTACTCTGAGTACAAAACATCTAGAAACCTACTAAAAAAGCCATGAGAATAATAGGACCAATACTTTTAGAAAAATTCATAAAACCTACAACATGGCCAACATGTATTTTCTTTTGACAAAAGGAAGATAACAGTAGATCTCACTGTCATTTCATTTTGACGTAGCACTTAAAACGTTATTTTATAAAAATTATGCAACTAAAGCAAGGAATACATTAGGCTCTGTGTTTTTTTTTTCCCTTCATTAAAAACATTATTGTTTGGGGGATATGAAACTGCAGGCAAACAAGATTGCTAATTGATGAAAAATGATGGCATATGTCCAAGTCTAAGAGATAATTTAAGAGATTCGTTGATATTGCTAGTGATGATCAGCTATGAGTCTATGCAGAAGAGAACACCAGATGAATCTGATTTAATAGAGTGTAAAAATGGCATTTCACAGCCGTCAAATAGATAGTGGGTAGTAAAAGAGCCAGTCATTAATTCCTATGTTTTTTGACCCTAGTAAAGCTGAATAGTTTCCATCTATTCCTCTACTACTTTATTTCCTTTTGTTCCTATCCTTTGGCCATTTTTCTATCATAGCTGGACTCTTATAATACAATGTGCTTCTCAAAGAAAAATGTCCTCCCCTCACCAACAGAATGTTGAATTTACTACACTGTAGCATAATCGGCATCTCCTAAGGTAGCCCTCTATTTATTTAGCATGGTTGGAAAAACAGTATGTCATATCTAGTTTTCTAGATAACATACTCAGTTTAAATGACAGATTTTGTTTTGAACATTTCCACTTGATATAGACTATACAAATGATACTCAAATACATTCCTTATGGGCCAACATTGCAAAGCTCAGTAGTGCTGCCATGTCAGGCTGTTGATGTCCACATGGATCCACATAGCCGGGCTCTCTCCTCGCTGTTTGTTTAAGCTACAATTTCATGCAACCCTCTGTGTCTATATACACCTTAGATTTGAATTTATAAGAGTCATTCTGCATTTGCTATGAAATAAAATGCCATGGTTTTATTTGGTTCTGACAGCCATTTTTCCATTTGCTAAGAAACATTTTCTCTTACTGTCAGGTTTGTTACTATACCTTAAATGATGAAAAGTGATAGAAATTTAAGCTCAATAACGGGGTAGGTTTTTGTTACTACATACGTATACCTACTCTGAGTACAAAACATCTAGAAACCTACTAAAAAAGCCATGAGAATAATAGGACCAATACTTTTAGAAAAATTCATAAAACCTACAACATGGCCAACATGTATTTTCTTTTGACAAAAGGAAGATAACAGTAGATCTCACTGTCATTTCATTTTGACGTAGCACTTAAAACGTTATTTTATAAAAATTATGCAACTAAAGCAAGGAATACATTAGGCTCTGTGTTTTTTTTTTCCCTTCATTAAAAACATTATTGTTTGGGGGATATGAAACTGCAGGCAAACAAGATTGCTAATTGATGAAAAATGATGGCATATGTCCAAGTCTAAGAGATAATTTAAGAGATTCGTTGATATTGCTAGTGATGATCAGCTATGAGTCTATGCAGAAGAGAACACCAGATGAATCTGATTTAATAGAGTGTAAAAATGGCATTTCACAGCCGTCAAATAGATAGTGGGTAGTAAAAGAGCCAGTCATTAATTCCTAGGTTCCTGTGTGGCCCTGGGCCGCCCCCGGGTCAGCCTCCACAGGGGTTAGGTCGCAGCTATGCCACCAGGGCCTTTTAGGGTCCTTCTTTCTCCAGGACCTTCTGTCTGCAAGGGGACCTAATGCTTACTTTCTGTAATGGTATTACCTTGAGAAGCAAATGCTGATTCTGATGAAGCTTAATTTTGTTTATAATCATTTAATATCTTTGGTCACTTAAAAGTAATATACAAATATCATATTATCTGGAGCATTTCCTAATATATTTCATTAGACATTCAACTACTCTCTGACTCCCTGATTAAAGTTCACATAGTCTGTATGTGTCCGAAATGTTTGCTGTTTTTCTTTAGAGAATGTTTTCCTGGGAGGTACCATGCCCAGGGGGAGGAAGGAGACACCCACTCACTGGGACCAGAGAGACGGGCTGTATTTGTTTGGCTCTGTAATCCACTAGCGCCTAGGACCGTTCTACCTGCCTCTGAGTAACAAAGCGAAAGAGGCCATGGTCCCTCACGTAATGCTTTAACATCAAGCACGTTCTGATCTTCTCCAAACTTGATAACAAAAGGTAGACAGGAATGCCCTTTATCTGCTCCCCCTCCCCCACACGCCTCATTTCTAGTTCATTAGTTTACACAGTCTTCCCATTTCTCAACTACTGAGGCTCAGTCATGTTCTTTGCATTTTTATTAGGGTTAATGAGATATTAAATAAAGAGTGTAAGCCAAAAAAGGAGGCCAGCGACACAGAGATCTGACAGACTCCAGTGAAAACGTAGGGTTCTGTTCAGGTCACACAATCAATAGTGTCAGTTTGTAATCTGTGTGATCTTATTCAAAACACACAATAAACCATTCTCAGAGGATAAAGAAGGCCCAGCAGAAGGAAAGACTATAACCAGGGCTCTCCCCAGGTTTACCTGAAAGAACCCCCCGTGAGCTTTTGGTTTATTGTACAGTTTATTTCCCAAGAGTCTTTAAGTATTAAATTGTCAGCCGGTAAAATGACTAGTTCAAGGCTGTCTTTCTTTTTAATAGAGTGTAAAATGGCATTTCACAGCCGTCAAATAGATAGTGGGTAGTAAAAGAGCCAGTCATTAATTCCTAGGTTCCTGTGTGGCCCTGGGCCGCCCGGTCAGCCTCCACAGGGGTTAGGTCGCAGCTATGCCACCAGGGCCTTTTAGGGTCCTTCTTTCTCCAGGACCTTCTGTCTGCAAGGGGACCTAATGCTTACTTTCTGTAATGGTATTACCTTGAGAAGCAAATGCTGATTCTGATGAAGCTTAATTTTGTTTATAATCATTTAATATCTTTGGTCACTTAAAAGTAATATACAAATATCATATTATCTGGAGCATTTCCTAATATATTTCATTAGACATTCAACTACTCTCTGACTCCCTGATTAAAGTTCACATAGTCTGTATGTGTCCGAAATGTTTGCTGTTTTTCTTTAGAGAATGTTTTCCTGGGAGGTACCATGCCCAGGGGGAGGAAGGAGACACCCACTCACTGGGACCAGAGAGACGGGCTGTATTTGTTTGGCTCTGTAATCCACTAGCGCCTAGGACCGTTCTACCTGCCTCTGAGTAACAAAGCGAAAGAGGCCATGGTCCCTCACGTAATGCTTTAACATCAAGCACGTTCTGATCTTCTCCAAACTTGATAACAAAAGGTAGACAGGAATGCCCTTTATCTGCTCCCCCTCCCCCACACGCCTCATTTCTAGTTCATTAGTTTACACAGTCTTCCCATTTCTCAACTACTGAGGCTCAGTCATGTTCTTTGCATTTTTATTAGGGTTAATGAGATATTAAATAAAGAGTGTAAGCCAAAAAAGGAGGCCAGCGACACAGAGATCTGACAGACTCCAGTGAAAACGTAGGGTTCTGTTCAGGTCACACAATCAATAGTGTCAGTTTGTAATCTGTGTGATCTTATTCAAAACACACAATAAACCATTCTCAGAGGATAAAGAAGGCCCAGCAGAAGGAAAGACTATAACCAGGGCTCTCTCCCCAGGTTTACCTGAAAGAACGCCGCCCGTGAGCTTTTGGTTTATTGTACAGTTTTTATTTCCTTCAATAGGGAGTCTTTAAGTATTAAATTGTCAGCCGGTAAAATGACTAGTTCAAGGCTGTCTTTCTTTTTTCTTCCAAAAGTAATTCCATCCTTTAGCAATATCCCAAGTTAATTTAAATATGAAAACAGAAGGCTTATCTAGAGTACAAAATATGTAAAGCTTTGTAATATATTTCAAAACACTGGCGCGCCTCTCTATTTGGTTCTTGGGGAGGAAATTCAGCACCCAACTGTTGTCATGGAAACACCTATGGTAGGCGGCTTCTAATTGTTAGGGTGGTCACCCAGCTTCAGACCCAGAAGGGACGTGCTGCACGTTTACTCCATAAAAATGTCAACTCTCTCCCTTTGGAGGCGAGCCAATGAAAGGGTAATATTCCAAGTCAGAATATAACTTACCCCCAGAGAAGGCGACGGCCACCAGAGCCAGATCCTCTTCCACATGCTGGATCTTTTCTGCCACAACTCTCAGGATCTCTTGGGCTGTACTGGAAACTGTGGCCTTCACGCTGACATAGGAATGCTCCGTGATGTACACGTGGCAAAAAACTACATGAGGTGAAAGAATTGGGGGTCATCAGAAAACCGCGGCCATGAGATACACAGACCTTTCCAAATCAAGGCATCTATAGTACAGAACAGACACAGTTAGATTTACACATCTAGGTGTGCACGTGAGTGTCCAAGGGTATGAGCACAGAACTACTACTACCCACACACATGAGATGGGGATATTACAAAGGGGATGAGCGAGCTGCAGTAGTCCTTAGCATCCCACCGTGTAGTAAGAGCCCACACCATGTCGAAGCTCGTGGTGTGCTCCTGGTGGACGCAGCCAACCACAACACAGGGGAGTCTGTACAACACAGACTGGACTTCGCAGGCCCTTCTGTGAGGGTTACTGACATCTTCCAAAGCAGTCTATTAAATTATCTAACTCACTGTACACTTCCTTTCTGCACGGTCACAGTGGCTCACTATAGACCACCACATTCTGTTATTCAAATTCTCATAAGCTTTATCTAAAAATCTGTCACTTGCTATAGCTTCTGGCTTCAAGCTTCTTGATCACTGAAGAATGAATCCCGGCACTCTGTCCGTAACAAGGTGGTGGTGAGCTTCATTTGCTTCTTTTATCAGCCTTGTAAATACAGAAAACACTAGCTTCTTTAGAAAAGACAGGACAATAATATACTTATGAATTTCTCAAGAATAATAAAAAAAAAGTGGAGTGCAGCTCCTGGAGAAATTCCATATGCAATTTAAATGGCACCACAAAAATAAACCCAGGAGGGCTTCCCTGGTGGTCCAGTGGGCAAGGACACCGCCTTGCAGTGCAAGGGGTGTCGGTTTGATCCCTGGCCTGGGAAGATCCCATGTGCCGCAGAGCAGCTGGACTGATGTGTCCAATTGCCGAGCCGGAGCTCTGGGGCGCATGTGCCCAGAGCCGGTGCTCTGCGATGACAGAGGCCACCACGATAGGAGGCCCACAGGAGCCGAAGAACAAAGACGGATGAAAAATGGAGAAATGAAAGACCAATAGAAGTGGCCCACCCCTTCCCCTCCCTCCCCACTCCACAAAAAAAATAATAAAATAAAAAATAATAATAATAAATAAACCCAGGAATGTTTTTATAGAAATGGAAATGAAGGAAAAGACAAACCATGGGTTTACTAGTACAAACCTCAAACTAAACACACTTTGTCAGAGACTGACAGTATTTTGTTGTGGGTTTGGTTGGTGTGCCATTAAAACTCTAGCATCTAGGGCTTCCCTGGTGGTTCAGTGGGTAAGGACACTGCCTTGCAGTGCAAGGGGCGCTGATTCGATCCCTGGCTTGGGAAGATCCCATGTGCCATGGAGCAGCTGGACCAATATGTCCAACTACCGAGCCAGAGCTCTGGAGCACATGTGCCCAGAGCCAGTGCTCTGCAATGACAGAGGCCACTGCGATGGGAGGCCCACACAGGACAAAGAACAAAGATAAATAAATGAAAGATCAATAGAAGTGGACAAAAAAAGAAAAAAACTCTAGCATCTAACAAACAGCATTTTTATGTGCTGTTGACAGACTTGTGAGAGACAAAGGGCATTTTTCCTTTCACAGAGAGGTGCGATTTTGGAGCAAGGCAAAGATGCGGTCCAGAAACTGCTAAATGCGAGGAAAGTTTACAGCGTGCTTAGGAAAATGGCGAACAAAAACAGTCTGTGGGATCTTGAAATAGACTCTTTGAAACTCAGTTTGGAATTATACAGCTAGTTGTAAGACAACTGAGAGAGGAAGAGATGAGTTCGCTGCACTTGTTCCTCCACGTGGTGCAGAGGACACTCAGGACCCTGCAAGCACCATCATGAGCGGCTCGTCACCCACAGATGGTGGAACAGAAGAGGCATCTGTGACATTCTGGTGCTCAAGGGTTCCAGAGGATGAGCGAATATTCAGTGTCCACACTCAGAATTTCAGCCCTGCTGGGACAGGCGAGCTTGAAGAGAAAGTCTCCAGAGACAATAGCATGAATATTTCAACGGCTATTTCACAGCTCTGAATCTGTCTCAACTTTTACCCCAACAGGAGGAAAACTGTTTCCTTTCTAAAAGAGTAAAGCAGAAACGCACGTCAGCACCCTCAGTGTGCTGCCAAGGGGCTTTCCCTGCCCTGACCAGGGAAGGAGCCCTCTTCATGGCAGGGCCGGGGAGTCATGAGCCCTTTTGGCACCAGCACCGACTGAGGACACCCTGCACATGTGCCCGGCACGGCCTTGTCTCAGAGGAGTTTCGGTTGCACATCCTTCCTTTCATTATTCGTCCCAAGATTCTCTCCCCTAAATCTCAAGGACTGACTCAGCCCAAGCCCTGAATGGTGTCCTCAATGGACTTTCCAGTGAGTCACGGGCGACAGACAGGCTGACAGCAGGCCAGAAGGCAGCTAAGGGAGCCTTTCCCCTCTAAGAACACAGGGGGCTCTTCAGAGTCTCCTTCCCTTACTCCCCAAATTAAAAGGGTCCTGGTCCCTAGGACAGTACTCAATGATGAAGAAAACTATACTACTTGTGGATGCTAACATGCTTGTTGTCGTGGGGGTGTGGCAGTTGGAAGTCGTTCCCTGGCAGGCGGAGGTGTTAAAGTTGGAGAATGGTGGTGATGAGGTGATGATTGGCGGCTCTTCCACCTGCCCCCAACCCTGCTTCAAGTCATACTCACTTTCCTCTGTTTCCGTCACAGTTCCTCTGTGCTGGAGCCAGTTCTCCTTAAGACTGAACTGGTGGAAAAGGGCTTTATTCTGCAAGAAGGGTGAGCAAGAACAATGAATGAATAGATTGCTGCCCTTTGAAAACCACAGCTGTTTGCAACATGTTCCAAAAGAGAGTGCCAACTTTTTTTGAATATGAAATCCACCCATCTAATCCTAAAGGAATAAACTGGGAGTTGTCTCAGTTAATGCTGTGGAGGTAGAGAGTCCCCCCGGAGCAACAAGCCTCGTCACCCACAGATGGTGGAACAGAAGAGGCATCTGTGACATTCTGGTGCTCAAGGGTTCCAGAGGATGAGCGAATATTCAGTGTCCACACTCAGAATTTCAGCCCTGCTGGGACAGGCGAGCTTGAAGAGAAAGTCTCCAGAGACAATAGCATGAATATTTCAACGGCTATTTCACAGCTCTGAATCTGTCTCAACTTTTACCCCAACAGGAGGAAAACTGTTTCCTTTCTAAAAGAGTAAAGCAGAAACGCACGTCAGCACCCTCAGTGTGCTGCCAAGGGGCTTTCCCTGCCCTGACCAGGGAAGGAGCCCTCTTCATGGCAGGGCCGGGGAGTCATGAGCCCTTTGGCACCAGCACCGACTGAGGACACCCTGCACATGTGCCCGGCACGGCCTTGTCTCAGAGGAGTTTCGGTTGCACATCCTTCCTTTCATTATTCGTCCCAAGATTCTCTCCCCTAAATCTCAAGGACTGACTCAGCCCAAGCCCTGAATGGTGTCCTCAATGGACTTTCCAGTGAGTCACGGGCGACAGACAGGCTGACAGCAGGCCAGAAGGCAGCTAAGGGAGCCTTTCCCCTCTAAGAACACAGGGGGCTCTTCAGAGTCTCCTTCCCTTACTCCCCAAATTAAAAGGGTCCTGGTCCCTAGGACAGTACTCAATGATGAAGAAAACTATACTACTTGTGGATGCTAACATGCTTGTTGTCGTGGGGGTGTGGCAGTTGGAAGTCGTTCCCTGGCAGGCGGAGGTGTTAAAGTTGGAGAATGGTGGTGATGAGGTGATGATTGGCGGCTCTTCCACCTGCCCCCAACCCTGCTTCAAGTCATACTCACTTTCCTCTGTTTCCGTCACAGTTCCTCTGTGCTGGAGCCAGTTCTCCTTAAGACTGAACTGGTGGAAAAGGGCTTTATTCTGCAAGAAGGGTGAGCAAGAACAATGAATGAATAGATTGCTGCCCTTTGAAAAACCACAGCTGTTTGCAACATGTTCCAAAAGAGAGTGCCAACTTTTTTTTTTGAATATGAAATCCACCCATCTAATCCTAAAGGAATAAACTGGGAGTTGTCTCAGTTAATGCTGTGGAGGTAGAGAGTCTGAGCAACAAGCCAGACCTTGGCCAAAGTCAGCAACAGGGCAAAAAGCCCCCGTAATGATTCTCTGCAACATGTTAGAGAATATGGGTGTGATTTTCAACACCTGGCTACTACAAAAGTCTACAGCCTCTTCTCCAAAGTAAGAGATGGTTTCCCCACCCCAGTATCAACCTTGCTTTCAGGTCAGGCCACTTTGAGATGGTTGCATACTTCTGCAGTAGAGCGGTGACTTGCTTAAAGGAAACAGGTACACGATTCATTATGATTATCTGTCTCCTGACATATCAACTCCTACAAAATTTGAGCCTGACATCTCATTTTGCATTCCCCGCCCCCTCCCACCCCACCCCACCCCACCACCCACCCCACCCCGCCACCTAAGCTGAACAGGAAACACACACATTTTGGCTACCATCTCTCAGTTGAGTTGAATACTGCAAACCTTCTTCTCACAAGACTTTCTTAGTCTTGTAGGCAAGAGTCTGACATAGATGGTTTTCTCTTTCTACATCAACAATTAAAAATCAAATTCAGGGCACAGTAAGAAAACTCTGGGACTCCAAAATGCACCACAGAAATGCAGGATGTCATAAAGTCAAGGGCACCTGGCTGAAACTGGATCTAAGTGAGGCAGCAGCGGGAGGCAAGCTGCAGCCTCCAGCTCCCCACCTGGCCCCGCCTCGCTGGGGGTGGCATTCATGTTAACTATGAAGGAATGCCAAGTGGGAGAAGGCCAGGTCCCTAACCCAGATCACCCAGTTTCTGAGAGAAGGGTCTGCCTCACCTTCCTTTGTGGTGAATATTCATCTACAGTGCTGAAAGGGAAAGAACAAGAGGTCAGTCTTTGTATCAAACCCAGAACAATGCCACCACTGTCACAGAGACTAAGACTTTCAGGCACTGGGCAGAGACTTTCACTTTTCGAAAAGGTAAGTCACAGAGTACTCGTTAGCTCACTATGTAAGACACACTTGACATTAGGCTCTAGATTTCAAGGGAACGAGGAAGAAAAGAAGCTAATTATTCAACAGGTATATTTTGCTTTCTACTCACAGAAAGTGAGCACTAAGGAAATAACTGGATTTATTCAGCCTGCAGAAATTCTAAGTTTATTCACATTTCGCTAGCCTTTAGGTGAGATTACTTTTCTTCAGAGAGCTAAATAAGTCAGCCAAGGCTGCTCTTTTCCAGAATGCTTTTATGTGTGGTGGAACTGGGAGGCTTTCTTTACATCCCCAGCTCACATCTCATTCCAGAATCTGAAATATATTTCATTATCATATATCAAAGAGGCAAGAATCATGTCTTATTTTCTTAATCTATTATTTCTCATTTTTATGTACATTTTTAAATGGAATGTATTAAACTCCATTAATGTATTTAATACATTTAAATTTGTATTAAATCAGAATTAAATTTTCCCAACTGTAAGAAGATCTGCCTTACAAGCATAGATCAACTTTCAAGTAGGATACGATTTTGATGCAAATGTTTCTTTTTCTTTTTTGTTTCATTTGTGTGTTCATATTTTCATACTAGTCCTAGGCTATGGAAATTTATTTGAGCGTAGAGTGTGATGATAAAAGAAGACCACCAAAATTCACAACATTCATTACTAACATGCTGTACCTCATTCCTGAACTAAGGGACTAAGGGTTACACACGATTTGTTTACATCCTGAATTTATTTATATAGCCTTTACTACATAGGAACTCCCTTTATTAAAAGTAAGTCAGGGGCTTCCCTGGTGGTGTAGTGGGTGAGGACTCCACCTTGCAGTGCAAGGGGCGCCGGTTCGAGCCCTGGCCTGAGAAGATCCCTTGTGCCGCAGAGAGGCTGGGCTGATGTGTCCATTTACCACGCCAGAGCTCTGGGGCGCACACGCCCAGAGCCGGCGCTCTGCGACACCAGAGGCCACTGCAATGGGAGGCCCACAGGAGCCAAAGAACAAAGACGGATGAAAATAGAGAAATGAAAGACCAATAGAAGTGGCCCGCCCACTCCCTCTCCAACCCGACCCCCACCCAAAAACAAATAAATAAATAAATCTTTAAAAAAAAATAAGTCAGGATTTCCCTTTGCCACATAGGATCTCCCTGTAATAAAAAATTAAGTCTTAAATTGATAATGTGGGAGGCTTGAATTAACATTTTCTATGAGAAGTACATTTGTGACTGGCTAAAACTTAATGTAAGTTTCAAAAGTTTCCAACAGATGGCTTTCTACTCACAGAAAGTGAGCACTAAGGAAATAACTGGATTTATTCAGCCTGCAGAAATTCTAAGTTTATTCACATTTCGCTAGCCTTTAGGTGAGATTACTTTTCTTCAGAGAGCTAAATAAGTCAGCCAAGGCTGCTCTTTTCCAGAATGCTTTTATGTGTGGTGGAACTGGGAGGCTTTCTTTACATCCCCAGCTCACATCTCATTCCAGAATCTGAAATATATTTCATTATCATATATCAAAGAGGCAAGAATCATGTCTTATTTTCTTAATCTATTATTTCTCATTTTTATGTACATTTTTAAATGGAATGTATTAAACTCCATTAATGTATTTAATACATTTAAATTTGTATTAAATCAGAATTAAATTTTCCCAACTGTAAGAAGATCTGCCTTACAAGCATAGATCAACTTTCAAGTAGGATACGATTTTGATGCAAATGTTTCTTTTTCTTTTTTGTTTCATTTGTGTGTTCATATTTTCATACTAGTCCTAGGCTATGGAAATTTATTTGAGCGTAGAGTGTGATGATAAAAGAAGACCACCAAAATTCACAACATTCATTACTAACATGCTGTACCTCATTCCTGAACTAAGGGACTAAGGGTTACACACGATTTGTTTACATCCTGAATTTATTTATATAGCCTTTACTACATAGGAACTCCCTTTATTAAAAGTAAGTCAGGGGCTTCCCCTGGTGGTCCAGTGGGTAAGGACACCGCCTTGCAGTGCAAGGGGCGCCGGTTCGAGCCCTGGCCTGAGAAGATCCCATGTGCCGCGGAGTGGCTGGACTGATGTGTCTAATTACCGAGCCAGAGCTCTGGGGCGCACACGCCCAGAGCCGGCGCTCTGCGACAACAGAGGCCACCGCAATGGGAGGCCCACAGGAGCCAAAGAACAAAGACGGATGAAAATAGAGAAATGAAAGACCAATAGAAGTGGCCCGCCCACTCCCTCTCCAACCCGACCCCCACCCAAAAACAAATAAATAAATAAATCTTTAAAAAAAAATAAGTCAGGATTTCCCTTTGCCACATAGGATCTCCCTGTAATAAAATTAAGTCAGCCTTTAAGTCTTAAATTGATAATGTGGGAGGCTTGAATTAACATTTTCTATGAGAAGTACATTTGTGACTGGCTAAAAACTTAATGTAAGTTTTTCAAAAGTTTCCAACAGATGTGTTTTATGTTTAAAATATAAAAACTACATTGTAAATCAGAGGACAGTTTTTCTCTTCAGATTTAACTTTGTAGCTATATCTGAAAACTGAACAACAACTTGATGTTTTCATTTACCAAAATTATGAAGGAGTTAGTGGTAAATCAGGTAAAATCAGGTATTAACAATTTGAAAGACTCATGATAGGATACCTCAGTTATACCTGGACATGACAAAAGTAACTGAGTAAAAGCTTTCTTTCAGTTCTTCCAAACCGATAAGGAAACTTCAGGGAAACCATGAAAGTGAACTTTAAACATTGTGCCATGACTTGCTGGGCTCTGTTTATAAAATATTTTTTCCTATCCCATTAGAGATAGCTATGAGCCTCCCAAATGACCAAACTAAGTAATAATTTATCAAATAATTGTTCGTATGCACCCAGAGCGTCATGGCTTGGTTTGTTTCTATCATATCAAACAGGGTTAAAAAAATAGCCAATAAGTTCATTCATCTTGAGATATAAAACAAAATACATACTCATTACTAGCAAACAATGAATCATGATAAATCCCAGACCTGAAATGTTCAAAATGATCTGAGACACCTCCCATTCTGTCACTCTTGGTGCTGCCTTCTTTTACTATCAGTGATGAGGAAAACGAAATACTTACTGACGACGGTGCATCCCAAGTATCTTTTGAAATTCTTTCAGCTCTTTTTCAAGTATTGGATATTCATATACATCATCCAGCACATTCCTGTATATGGTCTGAGGGAAAAAGAAAAATGGCAGCTGACTTGGCTGGATGTCTATTCTGTAAAGATTCACCATACAGTCATTAACCTGCTCAAAGAGGAAAATGGAATCCAGAACAATGCTGGAGGGTAAACCAGGTACCAAGGAGCTCCTTGAGGGGACAGGGCTGGTGTCGCTCTCTGGCAGCCCTTAGGGGCTATGGGTAGAGAGAGCTGGAAACTTAAGAGATCTCTGGCTGGCTACTCAAAATTTCTGGGCCTGTTCTACAATATATTTTTAGAAATAATATCCACATACTCATTTGGGAGGAAAAAAGAAAGCTATTGAATGAAATTACCTTATTGTTCTGAAAACAACAGCAGTCAGATATTAGCTTTAAGCCAGTTTTTCTTTGGATGTCTACAGATATACGAAATTCAAAATCAAAGTAATTTCTTTCATGAAAGACAAAATCAGTTTAGACACTTGCCTAATAGAACTGTTTCCTGCTCAGATTCCATTGCACCCCTCTCCTATGCTGACCTACAGGGCTAATATGAATGATATTGGTGGCCAAATGAGTCTAACTGTCTACAAATTTTCCCCTGAGAATCATCTGTGTTGAAAAGATACTGAAGCCTACTAATGATTAGAAACACATACCAACTCACCTAATTTCAAATGTAAATCTAGGTTTAACATCCATTTTATAAGTTATTATTGTCTTAATGTCTCAAAATATACCAGGTCCTGAAAATACTTCATAATAAACACTTTGTCTATAGCATTTTCAAATGACAAATAATGTTTTATCCCATTACTGTAGATATGGCAGTTAGTTTAAACTTATAATATATCTCAGTATATTAGACAGTATCAAGTTTGAAAATATGTTTTAATTAATTAATAATTATTATTTTACTTGTGATTAAATTCTCATTACTTACATAAAATAAATAAACTTAAATGAGTGATTATAAAACTCACCTTTGACATTTATTCATACTGAATTATTTAAAGTTAAAAATTTCTATCTATGTAAAGAATATTGGGCCTCAGAAGTTAAAAACCTATACATACTTTGTATCTTAACTTCAGTGTTACAAATAAGTTAGATGACTGTAACATACAAATGAAATTATTGAAATGCACAACTGAATGTAAGATCAATCATCTGGCATCAAAGAAATCACTGAATAATGGAAGGATTACATTACCTTCAAAAACATTTTGCACAACTGATTAATGACTTCAACATCTGAGGCTCCTTGAGGGGACAGGGCTGGTGTCGCTCTCTGGCAGCCCTTAGGGGCTATGGGTAGAGAGAGCTGGAAACTTAAGAGATCTCTGGCTGGCTACTCAAAATTTCTGGGCCTGTTCTACAATATATTTTTAGAAATAATATCCACATACTCATTTGGGAGGAAAAAAGAAAGCTATTGAATGAAATTACCTTATTGTTCTGAAAACAACAGCAGTCAGATATTAGCTTTAAGCCAGTTTTTCTTTGGATGTCTACAGATATACGAAATTCAAAATCAAAGTAATTTCTTTCATGAAAGACAAAATCAGTTTAGACACTTGCCTAATAGAACTGTTTCCTGCTCAGATTCCATTGCACCCCTCTCCTATGCTGACCTACAGGGCTAATATGAATGATATTGGTGGCCAAATGAGTCTAACTGTCTACAAATTTTCCCCTGAGAATCATCTGTGTTGAAAAGATACTGAAGCCTACTAATGATTAGAAACACATACCAACTCACCTAATTTCAAATGTAAATCTAGGTTTAACATCCATTTTATAAGTTATTATTGTCTTAATGTCTCAAAATATACCAGGTCCTGAAAATACTTCATAATAAACACTTTGTCTATAGCATTTTCAAATGACAAATAATGTTTTATCCCATTACTGTAGATATGGCAGTTAGTTTAAACTTATAATATATCTCAGTATATTAGACAGTATCAAGTTTGAAAATATGTTTTAATTAATTAATAATTATTATTTTACTTGTGATTAAATTCTCATTACTTACATAAAATAAATAAACTTAAATGAGTGATTATAAAACTCACCTTTGACATTTATTCATACTGAATTATTTAAAGTTAAAAATTTCTATCTATGTAAAGAATATTGGGCCTCAGAAGTTAAAAACCTATACATACTTTGTATCTTAACTTCAGTGTTACAAATAAGTTAGATGACTGTAACATACAAATGAAATTATTGAAATGCACAACTGAATGTAAGATCAATCATCTGGCATCAAAGAAATCACTGAATAATGGAAGGATTACATTACCTTCAAAAACATTTTTGAATGTTCATCTTCATGTAACCAGTCTTTGTACAGAGTAATCCACTGGGAAACAAGATGCAAGACCTTCCGTTTCCGACAAGGAACGTCAGAGTTTTCTTCTTTGCCTTGATACTTTTTAGCAGAATAGGTACAAGTGGTTAAGAAAGAATACTGCATGGTTGCAACAAAAATACGAAAAGATTTGTTTATTTTTGCTTTCACAAAATATGCTAAAGCACATTTTTTAAAAAAAATCGGCAAGTATATGCATATATAGGAAGAAAAGAACATGTATAGGGAGAGTAACAGGTATGCACTGAAAAGAACAAAAGAAAACCCAGGAAAATGATTTACCTACACTCGGTGATAGGCTG
This sequence comes from Tragulus kanchil, assembly GCA_022376925.1. Lineage (NCBI taxonomy): Eukaryota > Metazoa > Chordata > Mammalia > Artiodactyla > Tragulidae > Tragulus > Tragulus kanchil. The sequence continues at coordinate 105,381,899 of JAIOJX010000030.1, read as the reverse complement.
TGAGGATAAGGACTGGATGATCAAACTGACAGAGGCCTAACATGGTTCCACGAGCAGCACAGGCTAATGACACCTTGAAGAGATACTGTGCAAACTGTCTCTATGGCTCAGCAGGTTAAGAGTATGCCTGCAATGCAGGAGACGCAGGAGTTGTGGGTTTGATCCCTGGGTCAGGAAGATCCCCTGGAGAAGGAAATAGCAGCCCACTGCAGTAGTGTTGCCTGGAGAATCCCATGGGCAGAGAAGCCTGGCAGGCTAAGGTCAAAGGCTCACAGAGTCAGACATGCTGAGTGACGGAGCACATAACATGGTTCCACAAGAAGTACAGGTTAAAGCCACCTTGAAGAGAGATCAGGTGGCCAGTTAATCACAAGGGTGGCTCCAGTAGATCTGGCCTCAGCACAGAGGTGGACCCTATTTCCATAAAGATTACATCAGGGGCTTCCCTGGTGGTCCAGTGGGTAAGGACACTGCCTTGCAGTGCAAGGGGCGCCAGTTCGATCCCTGGCCTGGGAAGATCCCACGTGCTGTGGAGCGGCTGAATCGATGTGTCCAATCACCGAGCCGGAGCTCTGGAGTGTGTGTGCCCAGAGCCGGCTCTCTGCGACAACAGAGGCCGCTGCGATGGGAGGCCCACACGGGCCAAAGAACAAAGATGGATGAAACTGTATAAATGAAAGACCAATGGAAATGGCCTGCCCGTCCTCCTCCCTCCTCAACCCCTGCCCCCAAATAAGCAAAAAAAAAAAAAAATTCCACCAGAGGTAGGCCAGGTACATTTTTGGGCGGGGGGGGGGGGTGGGGGCACTTCCATTGGTCTTTCATTTATTTATTCTCATCCATCTTTGTGCTTTGGCCTGTGTGAGCCTCCTATCGCAGTGGCCTCTCACTGAGCACCTGCTCTGGGTGTAAATGCTTAAAGCAGGCACAAATACGAAAAGATTTGTTTATTTGCTTTCACAAAATATGCTAAAGCACATTTTTAAAAATCGGCAAGTATATGCATATATAGGAAGAAAAGAACATGTATAGGGAGAGTAACAGGTATGCACTGAAAAGAACAAAAGAAAACCCAGGAAAATGATTTACCTACACTCGGTGATAGGCTGTGAGGATAAGGACTGGATGATCAAACTGACAGAGGCCTAACATGGTTCCACGAGCAGCACAGGCTAATGACACCTTGAAGAGATACTGTGCAAACTGTCTCTATGGCTCAGCAGGTTAAGAGTATGCCTGCAATGCAGGAGACGCAGGAGTTGTGGGTTTGATCCCTGGGTCAGGAAGATCCCCTGGAGAAGGAAATAGCAGCCCACTGCAGTAGTGTTGCCTGGAGAATCCCATGGGCAGAGAAGCCTGGCAGGCTAAGGTCAAAGGCTCACAGAGTCAGACATGCTGAGTGACGGAGCACATAACATGGTTCCACAAGAAGTACAGGTTAAAGCCACCTTGAAGAGAGATCAGGTGGCCAGTTAATCACAAGGGTGGCTCCAGTAGATCTGGCCTCAGCACAGAGGTGGACCCTATTTCCATAAAGATTACATCAGGGGCTTCCCTGGTGGTCCAGTGGGTAAGGACACTGCCTTGCAGTGCAAGGGGCGCCAGTTCGATCCCTGGCCTGGGAAGATCCCACGTGCTGTGGAGCGGCTGAATCGATGTGTCCAATCACCGAGCCGGAGCTCTGGAGTGTGTGTGCCCAGAGCCGGCTCTCTGCGACAACAGAGGCCGCTGCGATGGGAGGCCCACACGGGCCAAAGAACAAAGATGGATGAAACTGTATAAATGAAAGACCAATGGAAATGGCCTGCCCGTCCTCCTCCCTCCTCAACCCCTGCCCCCAAATAAGCAAAAAAAAAAAAAAAAATTACATCAGAAGTAGGCCAGGTACACTTTTTGGCAGGGGGTGGGGGGGGGGGCACTTCCATTGGTCTTTCATTTATTTATTCTCATCCATCTTTGTGCTTTGGCCTGTGTGAGCCTCCTATCGCAGTGGCCTCTCTCACTGCAGAGCACCTGCTCTGGGTGCATGCACTCCAGAGCTCCCGCTCGATAGTTGGACACATTGGTCCAGCTGCTCCGCGGCACGTGGGATCTTCCCAGGCCAGGGATCGAACCAGCAGCCCCTGCACTGCAAGGCAGTATCCTTACCCACTGGACTATCAGGGAAGCCCCAGATATACTTTGATCCTTAGAAATTCACATTCTAAGGTAGTGCCAAATGATGGAGCATAATTTGTGACATGATTCAAATGTCCACCCCTAGGAATTTATGTGGAAAAAAAAAAAGAATTGGGTAAAGGTGCAAACGTAAGTAAAAAGGACTGCTAATTTACACTTTCATCGGAATAAAACATATTGAATAAGAATAATATAAAGGTTTCAACCACTGAGAACATCCATTTAAAGGGCTCTGCTGTAGCCATAAAACTCTAGCAGTATATTTACTGACACAGGACATTCACAATATACTGCTAAGTAGGAAAGCAAATAATAAAAGAATACATAAAGATCGTGCATTTCTATTAACTATGCCTATTTATATAGTCATTACCTGGAAAGATATATGCTGATATTAACAGTGGCTTCTTAGATAATGAGGTTTCAGAGAACATGAATTATTTTTATTGCACTTACAAGCATTTCTAAATTTGTATACAATGACCATGTGTTAAAATTAACATAAAAATAACAACCTCAAAGGCAAAGACTTAGGAATAAGACAGCTCGGCACTTTCCAAAATGATCTACTGTTTTTTGCCTCCCAAATAATCATTTCTGAGTACCTTGGACACATGAAAAAATTAACTAGAAATAGAAAATGCTCTCTGACACAAATCACAGTAAGATCCTCTATCACCCGCCTCATAGAGTAATGGAAATAAAAGCAAAAATAAACAAATGGGACCTAATTAAACTTAAAAGCTTTTGTACAACAAAGGAAACTATAAGCAAGGTGAAAAAACAACCCTCAGAATGAGAGAAAATAATAGCAAACAAAACAACTGACAAAGAATTAATTTCCAAAATACATAAGTAGTTCATGAAGCTCAATACTAGAAAAACCCAATGAAAAAGTGGGCAGGAAATTTAAACAGACATTTCTCCAAAGAGGACATACAGATGGCTAAAAAACACTTGAAAGGATGCTCTACATAGCTCATTATTAGAGAAATGAAAACCAAAACCAGGATGAGTTATCATCTCACACCAGTCAGAATGGCCATCAGGAAAAAGTCTACAACCAATAAATGCTGGCGAGGGTGTGGAGGAAAGGGAACCCTCTTACGCGGTTGGTGGGAATGCAAACTGGTACAGCCACTACAGAGAACAGTGTGGAGATTCCTTAAAAATTAGGAATAAAACTACCAAATGGCCCAGGAATCCCACTACTGGGCACATATCCTGAGGAAACTGGAAGTGAAAAATACACAAGTACCCCAACGCTCACTGTAGCACTGTTTACACTAGCCGGGACACGGAAGCAAGCCGGATGTCTAACAGATGAATGGATAAAAAAGCTATGGTACATATTAGAATATTACTCAGCTATAAAAAGGAATACATTTGAGTCAGTTCTAATGAGGTGGATGAACCTGGAGCCTATTATACACAGTGGAGTAAGTCAGAAAGAGAAAGATACATATTGTATACTAACACATACATATGGAATCTAGAAAGACAGTACCAACAACTCTACGTGCATGGAAGCAAAGGAGACACAGATATAAAGAACAGATTTCTGGTCACAGTGGGAGGAGGAGAGGGTGTGATGATTTGAGAGAGCAGCACTGAAACACACACATTATCATATGTAAAACAGATAGCCAGTGGGAGCTTGATGTATGATGCAGGGAACCCAAAGCTGGTGCTCTTGACAACCTGCAGGGATGGGGTGGGGAGGGAGGTGGAAGAGGGGTTCAGGAGGGAGAGGTCATATGTAAACCCATCATGCTGATGATGGCAGAGGCCATCACAATATTGTAAAGTAATTATCCTCTAATTAAAATCGATAAATACTTTTTTTTCAAAAAACAAAATGCTGGGCTTCCCTGGTGATTCAGTGGGTAAAGAGTCCACCTTGCAGTGCAAGGGGCACCGGTTCGATCCCTGGCATGGGAAGATCCCACATGCCGCAGAGTGGCTGAACCAGTGTGTCCAGTTATGAGCCAGTGCTCTGAAGCACACGCGCCCAGAGCCGGTGCTCCGCAATGAGAGAGGCCACTGCAATGGGAGGCCCACACAAGCCAAAGAATTAAGATGGATGAAAATAAATCAATGAAGGACCAATAAAAGAGGACAAAAATTTAAAAAAAACAAAAACCAAAAATGCTATGATATTAAACACAGGTAGGCTTTAGGGTTAATGGACCAGATTCTTTATTCTTTAATGCTGATATATAATTGCAAAATAGGATTAAATTATGTATCAGGCTTTATAAGTTTTTTAAATAATTTATTCATTAAAAAATTATTTATTTGGCTGCACTGGCTCTTAATTGCAGCATGTAGGACCTACCTACCCAACTAGGAATTGAACCTGGACCCCCTGCACTGGGAGCACAGAGTCTTAGCCACTCAATCAGCAGAAAGGTCCCTCAATGGTTTTAAAAAGGCTATGTACATATTAGAGTATTATTCAGCTATAAAAAGGAATACATTTGAGTCAGTTCTAATGAGGTGGATGAACCTGGAGCCTATTATACACAGTGGAGTAAGTCAGAAAGAGAAAGATACATATTGTATACTAACACATACATATGGAATCTAGAAAGACAGTACCAACAACTCTACGTGCATGGAAGCAAAGGAGACACAGATATAAAGAACAGATTTCTGGTCACAGTGGGAGGAGGAGAGGGTGTGATGATTTGAGAGAGCAGCACTGAAACACACACATTATCATATGTAAAACAGATAGCCAGTGGGAGCTTGATGTATGATGCAGGGAACCCAAAGCTGGTGCTCTTGACAACCTGCAGGGATGGGGTGGGGAGGGAGGTGGAAGAGGGGTTCAGGAGGGAGAGGTCATATGTAAACCCATCATGCTGATGATGGCAGAGGCCATCACAATATTGTAAAGTAATTATCCTCTAATTAAAATCGATAAATATTTTTTTTCAAAAACAAAATGCTGGGCTTCCCTGGTGATTCAGTGGGTAAAGAGTCCACCTTGCAGTGCAAGGGCACCGGTTCGATCCCTGGCATGGGAAGATCCCACATGCCGCAGAGTGGCTGAACCAGTGTGTCCAGTTATGAGCCAGTGCTCTGAAGCACACGCGCCCAGAGCCGGTGCTCCGCAATGAGAGAGGCCACTGCAATGGGAGGCCCACACAAGCCAAAGAATTAAGATGGATGAAAATAAATCAATGAAGGACCAATAAAAGAGGACAAAAATTTAAAAAAAACAAAAACCAAAAATGCTATGATATTAAACACAGGTAGGCTTTAGGGTTAATGGACCAGATTCTTTATTCTTTAATGCTGATATATAATTGCAAAATAGGATTAAATTATGTATCAGGCTTTATAAGTTTTTTAAATAATTTATTCATTAAAAAATTATTTATTTGGCTGCACTGGCTCTTAATTGCAGCATGTAGGACCTACCTACCCAACTAGGAATTGAACCTGGACCCCCTGCACTGGGAGCACAGAGTCTTAGCCACTCAATCAGCAGAAAGGTCCCCTCTGTAGCTATTTTAAAACATAATTCACCCACTGTTTCCCCAACCTGCAAAAAAAACATCAAGGACTGAATGGATAAAAAAGATGTGGTATGCATACACAATGGAATACTACTATATATATATATATATATATATATATATATATATATATATATATAAAAATTAAATCACGAGTACATTGAGGACATCTGATTTCTTTGATTTCTACCTGTGAAACAAACGCAGGGAAACACATAGAAGAGTATGCTGAAGTATGTATTTTCCTTTTGAAAGGCATGATGTAAGGATTTATCTTGCATTATTTCCATTTAAACAAATATTCTTTTCATCTGCTCCTGTGACCATCATGGCCTGACTTACAATAAAGATAAAAATTTTCCTTAAACATTGTGAGGCAAGACATTCATTTGGAAACTTCGAGTACATTTCCCTGGAATGGCTTCCTGGCCTTTGATTTGCTAAATCTCTTCTAGTTAGTGTATGCAATCCTAAAGTCTTCTTTTTTTTTTAAACATTTATTTATTTTATTATTTATTTTTGGGCGGGGGTCGGGTTGGGGAGGGAGGGGATGGGCGGGCCACTTCTATTGGCCTTTCATTTCTCTATTTTCATCCATCTTTGTTCTTTGGCTCCTGTGGGCCTCCCATCGCAGTGGCGTCTGTCATTGCAGAGCGCCGGCTCTGGGCACATGTGCTCCAGAGCTCCGGCTCGGTGACTGGACACATCAGTCCAGCCGCTCCGCGGCACGTGGGATCTTCCCAGGCCAGGGCTCGAACCGCCACCCCTTGCACTGCAAAGCGGTGTCCTTACTCACTGGACCACCAGGGGAAGCCCTCCTAAAGCCTTCTTAACTGGTCATTAACCCTCTAATCACATCCATCATCCTGAGGACAGCATGCCCTGACAAAGATCTGAAATAATGATGGCTGATTACGGGGGTCAGACCTCCCAAGTGGGGAATCCTCGTCTGTCTTTGGATATTTGGCCAGAAGCACACGTATGTTTCCCCACCCATGTGGTCTGGCACTAACTGACTGACTGTCTTCTAAGTTCAGTTAATGTCAATCCAGTCAAACTCTTGACGCTGGGGCTTTCCCCATAGGCCAGACTCACCCCCAGATTCTAAAGCCTTGGGACACAGGGTTGACGAAAGCATGGTATCGACCCACGATATACCCACGACACAGAATGTGAGAACAGCAGCTGCGCATCTTCAGTCCCCCGTCCTGTTCTTTCTTGTTTCATCTTTCACCTTTGCTATCAGGACATTAATATTTAACACAGCCACACTCTATCAGGGGCTGAGTAAATGAAGAAAGGCAGCTAATTCCTAATGTAAGACATCTGTCTGAGAGGAAGCCGATGCAGCATCCTGAAGCTAATGAAGGATATTGCCTCAACAGCGCCTGGCACAAGTCGTCAGTTGTCATGAAGACTGTGTACGTGAGAAGGAAGTCATCAAGGAGGGTCTCTGCAAAGAAAAGAAAACAAACACGAGGTGAGCAAATTGGTGGTGAGAGGGGCAGCTGCTTCGCCAGGCCCTGGAGCTCTGTGAGCAGCAGAAACACTATCAACAGCAGTGGGAGGGCGAGACGAGGAGGATTCTGGCCACAAAATACCTTTACTAAAGTTATTTTTAAAAATTCTTTATACAATATAAGTACAATGCCTCAAGCAATGGATTTTTTTTTTAAATTGTAAGACTCTCTAAATATATAATTTTGTCATCTGTTTTCTTCTTCCCTAAAACCTCATGATACTCTGGGAAACCAATGCATTAAAAAATGTGCTTTTTAAAATAAATTTTATACAATTTCTGAAGTATGTATTCCAGATCCACAGGGAATGACACTTATATGTTCTAATAAATAAAGACTTCCTAAAAGCTATTTTCCTAAGTGTAGGGCAAGAACAATGGATAATAAGCCCAGAGGACACATGGCAGGTTCCAAGGCCATTCACCTTTTTCTCTTGAAAGCATCTGTAAAGAGTTGGGAAAGTGGTAAGTAATTTTCTAACTGCTGTGAAGAGAGACAGGACTAAGTCCAGTTAAAAATGAAGAGAGAACAGATATAAAGGATCATGACATACTCCTTCCTAATTCCTTTTCTACCTCTTCCACCCATAAAAACAGGTCCCATTTTTATTGCCTCTTTGCTTGAGCGCTCTTTAAAATGTCCAGCTTTCATATCATACGGAACTGCTCAACAGGCAAAGTGACTGACCTCCAGTATAACTTCAAAAATGACAGAAAAGATTTATATTCAGAATGCAAAGTAGACCTTTTTCCACAGTAGTCTTTATTTACTCTCCATATCGTAAAATTCACTTTACTCTATTACTTAATTTTCATGTTGTTTACATTGTAGATATGAAATTTTACCTATTTGCAATACTGATAAATTGTACGAGTTTGTATGCTTAATAGAAAAACACAACAGAGGTGAGGGCCATAATCCTGAAGCTAATGAAGGATATTGCCTCAACAGCGCCTGGCACAAGTCGTCAGTTGTCATGAAGACTGTGTACGTGAGAAGGAAGTCATCAAGGAGGGTCTCTGCAAAGAAAAGAAAACAAACACGAGGTGAGCAAATTGGTGGTGAGAGGGGCAGCTGCTTCGCCAGGCCCTGGAGCTCTGTGAGCAGCAGAAACACTATCAACAGCAGTGGGAGGGCGAGACGAGGAGGATTCTGGCCACAAAATACCTTTACTAAAGTTATTTTTAAAAATTCTTTATACAATATAAGTACAATGCCTCAAGCAATGGATTTTTTTTTTAAATTGTAAGACTCTCTAAATATATAATTTTGTCATCTGTTTTCTTCTTCCCTAAAACCTCATGATACTCTGGGAAACCAATGCATTAAAAAATGTGCTTTTTAAAATAAATTTTATACAATTTCTGAAGTATGTATTCCAGATCCACAGGGAATGACACTTATATGTTCTAATAAATAAAGACTTCCTAAAAGCTATTTTCCTAAGTGTAGGGCAAGAACAATGGATAATAAGCCCAGAGGACACATGGCAGGTTCCAAGGCCATTCCCCTTTTTTCTCTTGAAAGCATCTGTAAAGAGTTGGGAAAGTGGTAAGTAATTTTCTAACTGCTGTGAAGAGAGACAGGACTAAGTCCAGTTAAAAATGAAGAGAGAACAGATATAAAGGATCATGACATACTCCTTCCTAATTCCTTTTCTACCTCTTCCACCCATAAAAACAGGTCCCATTTTTATTGCCTCTTTGCTTGAGCGCTCTTTAAAATGTCCAGCTTTCATATCATACGGAACTGCTCAACAGGCAAAGTGACTGACCTCCAGTATAACTTCAAAAATGACAGAAAAGATTTATATTCAGAATGCAAAGTAGACCTTTTTCCACAGTAGTCTTTATTTACTCTCCATATCGTAAAATTCACTTTACTCTATTACTTAATTTTCATGTTGTTTACATTGTAGATATGAAATTTTTACCTATTTGCAATACTGATAAATTGTACGAGTTTGTATGCTTAATAGCACTGAGGCTCTCTTATACTACAAATGTGAACGTAGAAAGAACTGCCCAGCATAGAACTCTACAGCTCCGTGCTGAACACTGGAAAAACTCCAGAACTTCAGAAACAACCAGCAACATTTCTTTAAAAGTTATCAGTGCGAAGCAAAAGACTGTGAAGAAGACAAAATTCTGTTAAAATGAGGTTGTGAATGACAGGTGCAGGCCTGTAGCAGTGGCAGAGGTTAACTTTTTGCATGGTTTGTTTATGTTGCAAAATATCAAGATAGGGCTTCCCTGGTGGTCCAGTGGGTAAGGAGTCCACCTTGCAGTACAAGGGGCACCGGTTCGATCCCTGGCACGGGAAGACCCCACATTCTGCGGAGCGGCTGGACGGGTGTGTCCAGTTACGAGCCAGCGCTCTGGAGTGCGTGTACCCAGAGCTGGTGCTCTGCAGTGAGAGACGCCACTGCAATGGGAGGCCCACGCATGCCAAAGAACAAAAAAGATGGATGAAAATAAATATAAATAAAAGAGGCATGATAGGGAAAAAGAGAAAGAAAGGGGAAAAAAAGCTTTGTCACCCAACAAATCTTTCTTAACAAAAAAAAAAAAAAAAAATCAAGATAATCCTGAATTACACAAGTAAGCAGTTGCAAATGGTAATGGGCTACCAAAAAAAAAGCTTGTTTTCTAGTTGAAAAAAGCCCTTAATTCAAATGAATCAGAGGTCTTAATGAAGAATATTAGGCATTTTTTCCAAGGGTATTTTTTAAGATAAGTATTAGCGAAAAAGTGAGAGCGTTAGTCATGTCCATCTCTTTGCAACTTCATGGACTGTAGCCCACCTGCCTCCTGTCCATGGAATTCTCCAGCCAAGAATACTGGAGTGGGTTGCTATGCCCTTCTCCAGGGAATCCTATTGACCCACCGCCTAAACCTGGGTCTCCGCACTGCAGGCAGATATTTACCTTCTGGCTTACCAGGAGAGCCCAAGTAACAGTATTCCTCACTAAAAAATAAATACATTTGAAAATGGCACCTAAAATGTAAAATAAGCCTCAGCGCACACATAGTGCATCACACTGCAGTGTGTGAACAGTCACTTTTATGATTACTCTTAAGCAACTTCTCAAACAGGTGTGCTGAGGCTTTGCTGGACATATGTTAAGCCCAGCACAAGTTGTGGGCAAGTGGCTGGTCGCACAGTCGAATGTGAGGGAGAAACAACCAGCAACATTTCTTTAAAAGTTATCAGTGCGAAGCAAAAGACTGTGAAGAAGACAAAATTCTGTTAAAATGAGGTTGTGAATGACAGGTGCAGGCCTGTAGCAGTGGCAGAGGTTAACTTTTTGCATGGTTTGTTTATGTTGCAAAATATCAAGATAGGGCTTCCCTGGTGGTCCAGTGGGTAAGGAGTCCACCTTGCAGTACAAGGGGCACCGGTTCGATCCCTGGCACGGGAAGATCCCACATTCTGCGGAGCGGCTGGACGGGTGTGTCCAGTTACGAGCCAGCGCTCTGGAGTGCGTGTACCCAGAGCTGGTGCTCTGCAGTGAGAGACGCCACTGCAATGGGAGGCCCACGCATGCCAAAGAACAAAAAAGATGGATGAAAATAAATATAAATAAAAGAGGCATGATAGGGAAAAAGAGAAAGAAAGGGGAAAAAAAGCTTTGTCACCCAACAAATCTTTCTTAACAAAAAAAAAAAAAAAAAATCAAGATAATCCTGAATTACACAAGTAAGCAGTTGCAAATGGTAATGGGCTACCAAAAAAAAAGCTTGTTTTCTAGTTGAAAAAAGCCCTTAATTCAAATGAATCAGAGGTCTTAATGAAGAATATTAGGCATTTTTTCCAAGGGTATTTTTTAAGATAAGTATTAGCGAAAAAGTGAGAGCGTTAGTCATGTCCATCTCTTTGCAACTTCATGGACTGTAGCCCACCTGCCTCCTGTCCATGGAATTCTCCAGCCAAGAATACTGGAGTGGGTTGCTATGCCCTTCTCCAGGGAATCCTATTGACCCACCGCCTAAACCTGGGTCTCCCGCACTGCAGGCAGATATTTACCTTCTGGCTTACCAGGAGAGCCCAAGTAACAGTATTCCTCACTAAAAAATAAATACATTTGAAAATGGCACCTAAAATGTAAAATAAGCCTCAGCGCACACATAGTGCATCACACTGCAGTGTGTGAACAGTCACTTTTATGATTACTCTTAAGCAACTTCTCAAACAGGTGTGCTGAGGCTTTGCTGGACATATGTTAAGCCCAGCACAGGGAAGTTGTGGGCAAGTGGCTGGTCGCACAGTCGAATGTGAGGGGGACTTGTGCAGGGGTGTCACTGAGCAATAGTGTTCATGAACTGTAACATTTCTCTGTATTAAACATGGTTGATGAGAATCCTCAACTTCTCTGGTCTGACTGGAAATAAAGCCTCTTTTGTATTCAGTATTAGATATAGGCAACAAGGACCTCAGAGAAGCCTACCATCTACTTTAGGCTTTGCATGAGCCCTTACAGATTGGCACAAATTATACACAGAAGCCACTGGGTGACATCACTGAGCACCTCACACAATTCAGCATATAAAATTCTTGGTGTGACACTCAGGTTCAAACTCTCTGGAATATTCGTATGTGTGTGCTCAGTCACTTAATCGTGCCCTTGTGACCCCAAGGACTGCAGCCCACTAGACTTCTCTGTACACGGAATTTTCCAGGCAAGAATACTAGAGTGGGCAAGTTGCCACTTAGTCCTCCAGGGGATCCTTCTGACCCAGGGATCAAGCCCACATCTCCTGTGTCTCCTGCACTGGCGGACAGATTCTTTACCACTGAGCCACCTGGGGAACCCCTTGGAACATTCCTAAAGTTAGCTAATTTAATAAGGTTGGAAATATTCTCTATCAAGGTTCATTCCATGAATAATTCAGATTAAAAAGAACACTATACTGGAAATACCTGTGAATAATGTATACAGTATTTGATGCAATAGAGAATTATATTAATAAAAAATAAAAAAATTAAGAACACTATGAACTTTGACATAAGCAGTCATTCCATTCAGGAACAGTCTTAAAAGGATAAACTGAGTGACTCTTGAGAGTTTGATTGGATGGTGGCAAAACCATTTGGCATTCAATTCCATTAAACAGCTCATATAATATTTTGTTGAGGGCTTTGACCTAGAAATGCTTATTTTCCCCGAAGCTACTACCATATTTAATATTCAACAGCATTTACCTAATTATTTCCCTGCCATAGAAATAATAATTAAAATAAAAACAATGAGGCTACAAAAAACATCTCCAGTTAAAAAATCTAATGAATAGAATAGCTAAAAATCCTAATGAACACAACAGATTCCCAATACTCCTAACTCAAATCTTGATATAGCTACCATTTTATTCTGAAAATTTTCTGCATATAAAGAGCTTTCTTTTATTCTTCTCTGCATTGGTATTTCTTCCGCCACATATGAAACTAATTGAGTGATATAATCAAAATGACACACTTCAAATAAAAGTGCGTTTTAATAGCAATGTTTCAAAAAGGGCTGTCTCACTGGTATTTAGACATATTTTTAGAACCACAATGGCTATATAAATGATCCCCTGAAGACTATTAGCCAACAATGGCCATTTAGAAAGACTAGCAAATCCACTGGCACCCACATTAAAACATTATAATTATCTATTACATTATATACTGCTTAATTATTAGTAATTTAAGACTAGTAGAAAAGCACTTTGTGTATAAAAACATTTTTTCACTTAAACACATTCATAGTTGCCATACAGATTAACATTCTGAACAAAAAGATGCATTCATTTTTATTTCTAGTTTAATTAATATGTAGGTATTAATATACAAAAAATCTGTCTTTGAAATTATATCCATTAAACCAATCACTAAATCTAATCCCAAGTTCTTGGCTCGTCGGTGACAAAAATACTCAGCCATCCTTTTGGGAATACCCCCTTCCCCCCAAATAATATAACATTTTGTACTAGCTTTTTTTAATTACAGAAATTATTCTTTGCAGTATAAAAGTAACATGTGGATAACAATCAAAATTGGAAGGCAAATACTATTACAGCTTTATGAACTATGTAACTTGAAATAAAATATATCAATATGCTGTCAAAAATCTAAAAGCTTGACATAATTAGCCATAGTGTTAATTAGTTTAATACAGAATTTTTTCCAATCATCTGCTACTTTTTAAACTCTAAGGTACAAGAATTGTCTATTTTTATTTGACTTTGCTTGAATGTATTTTTCCTTTATGCATAAATTAAATTTTTTCTATTGCTTTAAGTGCATAAAGCACTGAAAATTCATATTTTATTTCTGCAAAGCACAAATATTTCTAGAACATCCAGGAGTTGTGTCAAGTGGAATGGTAATGGCTTGGTAAAGATCCATTTCATAGGTTCTGCTATGTAAATTTAATCAAATCAAAGGAAATGGTCTAAATGTTTCCAAAAGGTCCTAACTTAAGGCCTTTTTGTTGTTGTTGTTGTTTTTCTTTGGTTACTAGAAAAAGAGAAAAAAAAAACCCAGTAACCCTAAGTCTAGAAATCATAATGAGTATAGGTTAAGAGCAATTAGAAAAATCTACTTCAGTTTTATTTTCCAACACTCACCAACAAAATGCACTGCAATAATGAAACCACTCACCCGTTAAAGTGAATTACTAAGAAAGCAAATAAGAGTTTTGACAGACAACTGCCTATAGGAGCCATTTAATCTATGCAAGATAATGTGAATATTCAATATTTCTATACTAATTCATATTCCCAAGAGTACTGTTGTGAGTTTTGTTTCACCTGTACTTGTACTTCAGATGCAATGACATTTAAGGTTCTCTAAAGTATGCTCGACTTAACCTTTTTTCACTTAAACACATTCATAGTTGCCATACAGATTAACATTCTGAACAAAAGATGCATTCATTTTATTTCTAGTTTAATTAATATGTAGGTATTAATATACAAAAAATCTGTCTTTGAAATTATATCCATTAAACCAATCACTAAATCTAATCCCAAGTTCTTGGCTCGTCGGTGACAAAAATACTCAGCCATCCTTTTGGGAATACCCCCTTCCCCCCAAATAATATAACATTTTGTACTAGCTTTTTTTAATTACAGAAATTATTCTTTGCAGTATAAAAGTAACATGTGGATAACAATCAAAATTGGAAGGCAAATACTATTACAGCTTTATGAACTATGTAACTTGAAATAAAATATATCAATATGCTGTCAAAAATCTAAAAGCTTGACATAATTAGCCATAGTGTTAATTAGTTTAATACAGAATTTTTTCCAATCATCTGCTACTTTTTAAACTCTAAGGTACAAGAATTGTCTATTTTATTTGACTTTGCTTGAATGTATTTTTCCTTTATGCATAAATTAAATTTTTTCTATTGCTTTAAGTGCATAAAGCACTGAAAATTCATATTTTATTTCTGCAAAGCACAAATATTTCTAGAACATCCAGGAGTTGTGTCAAGTGGAATGGTAATGGCTTGGTAAAGATCCATTTCATAGGTTCTGCTATGTAAATTTAATCAAATCAAAGGAAATGGTCTAAATGTTTCCAAAAGGTCCTAACTTAAGGCCTTTTTGTTGTTGTTGTTGTTTTTCTTTGGTTACTAGAAAAAGAGAAAAAAAAAACCCAGTAACCCTAAGTCTAGAAATCATAATGAGTATAGGTTAAGAGCAATTAGAAAAATCTACTTCAGTTTTATTTTCCAACACTCACCAACAAAATGCACTGCAATAATGAAACCACTCACCCGTTAAAGTGAATTACTAAGAAAGCAAATAAGAGTTTTGACAGACAACTGCCTATAGGAGCCATTTAATCTATGCAAGATAATGTGAATATTCAATATTTCTATACTAATTCATATTCCCAAGAGTACTGTTGTGAGTTTTGTTTCACCTGTACTTGTACTTCAGATGCAATGACATTTAAGGTGCTCTAAAGTATGCTCGACTTAACCTTTATTCCGAGCGGCCAAGAAAAGCTTTGTACTTGAAAGGACCCATTTCTGGCCTGGAATGTTAGAACTTACCATTATTTTTTGAGAAGCAGTGCCAAAGTGTACTATATAATTTGCTTAAGTACAAACAAAAAAATTTCACGTTCACCACAGGTCAAAGTGCTAGGCCACTGATAGGAGTTCTGGCTCTCACTCAGTGCATTTCATGTCTCAAAGAGCAGTCTTCGTGGTCGAACGCAGCTATCTACCACAGCTTTTAAATTCACTCGGTTCCTGCAGACTTTTACGGTTTCACCAGAGGACTGCTTGGCCATTCTAAAACTGCCAAATCCTGAGATCTAGCTTTATTTTTAGATATCCATTACACAAGAAATGCTTATTCATTTAATGCTGTTTCTACATCAAACCTGAAAAGTCATCCCTTTAACGACAGGTACTTTCTATTGATAGGAATGGCATGGCAGTCTTCCAGTGATAAAATCCCTTTTCATTTTAACTTGGAAAATTTGGTTCTGGAATCCCACCACATTTCTTTAGGAGAGAAGGACTTGAAGCGCAGCAGGTTTTGTGCTCCTGGCTACGTTTAATTCCACATGCCGCCTTTTAAAAATGTCACCAGAAGGAGCGTGGACTATTAACAGCAGCGCTTTTATCTTTTCCGCACAGAGAAAAGGTCACGTTTGCAGGTCACTCTGTCATTACAGAGGGGACGGACTCATGAGCCCCTGCAGTCCCAGCCCCCATCAGCTGCTCTGTCTCCAGACACAAGTCATGAATCTGCCACGTCTGCTGGGAAGCTCAGAAGACAGTGTAGACATGCAAAGGGAGTCAGTGAGCTGGAGTCCCACCTGGGGACGCTTGAGCAGAGCATCTCGTTGCCCTGAGCCTTAGCTCAATCACCTGTATCAAAATCTAGCAGAGCTGTAGTTCAACTAAACAGAACAGGATAGCTAAAGCATCTGGCAAAGAATCCGGCACACAACAAATACTATCTGTTCATGTGTGCACGTGTGCTAAGTCACTTCAGTCGTGTCTGATTCTTTGCGATCCCATGGATTGTAGCCTGCCAGGCTCCTCTGTCCACGGGACTCTTCAGGAAAGAATACTGGAGTGAGTTACCATGCCTTCCTCCAGGGATCTTCCTGACCCAGAGATCAAACCCGCACCTTCTGCGGCTCCTGCACTGCAGGCGGATCCTTTACCACTGAGCCACTGGGGAAGCCTACCTGTTCTTACTTTCCTAAAATAAAATTGTCTGTCTGTCCTGTCCCCTTTATCCAAGTATTACCAGTCAATGGATGAACCAAAACTGTGTATTGAGGGCTGAGACATTTGCTGAGACACGGGGGGTCTCAGAAAGCACAGAGGCTGGTCCACGGCATGAACTACGTAAGGTAACAATGCAGCTGAGCAGTGCCAACCACAGACATCACAGGGAATGGAGAGACTCCAATATGCCAGGGGAGGTTTCACCAAACGGGTGGCACAAGAGATGACCCCTGAACTTCCAGAAGAATCAGTGGAGAAAGAAGTTAAGTGTGTAAGCCAAAGAATGGGTATGAATGTGTGTCTGTGGCTGAGTCACAGATCAGCGGCCTTTAAGCTTTGTATTTTCCTAAAGATGTTTTTATTAGATGACACTATTTAAAAATCAGAGATCTGGCAACACCAGGTTCACAGCTAAAAGGCAAACTGTAGCTTACAGCTGAGTAGTGACTTTTAAGTAGGTGACTCTCCCCAGTTCAGCACAGGCCTGCTCTGGTTGGCTTCTTTTGTTCATATGAACTGTCTGTGGGCATGTGAGTTGGCAAGTCTTAGTCTACAGCATGGTTATGAAAAAGTAATGGAAGAGGCCACATGGTATAAAAGAAACCTAGAAGAGTAGGTTGGAGCAAACTCCTAGAGGGTGTCTGAGCTCTAGATGAAAGAGTCTGGGGCTTGTTCCATAGGAAAACAGAAGTGAGTCTGCATCCCAGAAGTCTGTGGGGAAACGGGAGGAATAAGGAGAGAGGGGACAAGGTTATTCTTAAATACACTGAGCTTGGGTCTCTTAGGTTACTTTAAGTGAAACTATTGAGCAAAACATTAAAGATCAGTTTGCTGAAGACGGCTGGATGATGACGAGAGCAGTCATATATAAAAGAGAGAGTGGTTGGGAACAACATGAATTCTCAGCAACAGTCCTAAGAAGACATAAGCAGGGAAGGGGCTGAGGGTTGAGCTTGGGCAATGGCATGAGAAAGATGAGCTTAAAAGAAAAAAGAGGAAAGACAAGAGCCCAGAGAATTGGGAGACACAAGTATAACAGAAGCCAACAAGAAAGAAGGACTGGAAAAGAGAGCAGATCAAAAGCAACAAAAGTCCCTGGAAGAAGGTTCATGAGACAGAGCATTCAAAGGCCACTGGATTTGGTGTGTGCTGGTCTCTGGTCTGCTGGCTTTAGAGATCCACCCCTTTCTAAGCAGTGGGGGCACACTCCAGTTAGACTAAAAGGAACTAAGGGTATTCTGACACGCAGCTCTCACACCCTCTAGCACACTGTGTCTCCCCAAAGACTCTTCTTGTAATTGTGTAGCTTATTGATCAGTAACAGCAGGTGCTCTCATGAATGAACCAGGAGGACAAATTTCTTCAAGATCAATGTAAGTATCATTTTACTTAGCAGTGTAGATGAGAACATGGGGATTATTACAAGTATGAAGCTTCTAATACCAGTTTGCCAGAACTACAACAAAAAGTAATATCAAAGATTTGGTCAGGGCTTCCCCTGGTGGTCCAGTGGGTAAGGACACCGCCTTGCAGTGCAAGGGGTGCCGGTTCCATCCCTGGCCTGGGAAGATCCCACGTGCTGCGGAGCGGCTGGACCGATGTGTCCAATTACCGAGCAGGAGCTCTGGCGCGCATGTGCCCAGAGCCGGTGCTCTGCGACGACAGACGCCACCGCGATGGGAGGCCCACAGGAGCCAAAGAACAAAGATGGATGAAAATAGATAAATGAAAGACCAATAGAAGTGGCCCGCCGGTTCCCCTCCCTCCCCAACCCGACCCTCGCCCAAAATAAATAAATAAATAAATCTTTAAAAAAAAAAAAAAGATTTGGTCAGTCTAATATAATTGAACTGAGTTCCTGAATCTTGTATGACCAGCATCACACAATGAATTCTTAATGTACAAATTATATTCCTTAGTGCCTGTCCAACATTCTAAACTTTCATGAAAAGAAAAAATTAATTTAAATATTAAATCTTAAATCAGAAGTCTCAGGCCTGATTGTTGTTGTTCAGTCACTAAGTCATTTCTGACTCTTTGCAACCCCATGGACTACAGGCCTGGTTATTTCAAGCAATAACTCTAATTCTTGAAAAAACTTAAAACAAGTTATGACAGGGCTTCTCTGGTGGTCCAGTGGGTAAGGACACCACCACCTTGCAGTGCAAGGGGCGCTGGTTCGGTCCCTGGCCTGGGAGGATCCCATGTGCCGTGGAGCGGCTGGACCCATGTGTCCAATTACTGAGCCGGAGCTCTGGAGTGCGTGCGCCCAGAGCCGGTGCTCTGCGATGACAGAGGCCACCGCGATGGGAGGACCACACGGGCCAAAGAACAAAGATGGATGAAACTAGACAAATGAAAGACCACTGGAGGTGGCCCGTCCACCCCCTCCCTCCCCACCCTTGCCAAAATAAATAAATAAATAAATGTTACCCAAAAAACCAAGTTATGACATTTTTATCTCCTAAGCACTAACAAGAATCTCTATTATCAGCTTTCTTTCAAAACTTGAAATATATCACCATTTTGAGTATTAATTTTTCTCCTTTGGTCATCGTTAATCACTAATGCTGAATTTCAGACAAGTAAAATTTTATTTATTTACTAATTTACTTTTGTTTCTGGTAAAAAAAAATTTTTAGGGACACTAGAAAAGTTATTTTAAACAAGGTTTAGCAATGGATACTCAGATGCCTATTTTAAAGCTAAGAACTGGCATGATAGCTAGATATATTAAAGATAAAAAGATATTCTACAAACTTATTCATTTAAAGTAAATACAACAAGGGCTTTTTCCAAGCAATCTGGCACAAGATCTTATGGAAACTGAACACTTCCAACTAAGAAAACATACTTTAATGTATTGCTATTGTTTGAAAATATTTCTATGACAAGTATCTCAACCAGTGGCTGACAGACATGGCTTTCTGTCTGGTTTTCACAGAAGTCACTAGAGTTCTTTCCAGCATCACATGACCACTTTCTTTCTCACACAGGTAAAACGAAAACTCGTGGTTTAGGGTCACACAGAAAGGTTTGGTCGAAACCAATGACTGAACTCCTATTACTCAGGGTTGAGCATGGACCTCTCTGCTGTGATGAAGACAAAGTTGCAAGATAAAATGTCGACTTGTTTAAAGATTTGGAATTTGACTGGTGAGATCATTAAAGAACTCCAAAGGGGAGCTTCCCTGGTGGTCCACTGGGTAAAGAGTCCACCTTGCAGTCAAAGGGCTCCAGTTTGACCCCTGGCCTGGAAAGATCCCACATGCTGAAGAGTGGCTGAACCAGTGTGTCCAATTACAAGCCAGCACTCTGGAGCGCATGCGCCCAGAGCCAGTGCTTTGCAACGAGAGAGGCCACTGCGATGGGAGGCACACACATGCTAAAGAATAAAAAAGGTGGACTGAAAAAAAAAAGAGGCTTGATGGGGGTGGGGGAAGGGAAAGAACTCCAAAGGGCAGTCTGCAAGCTCCAGCCTGATGAGGATTCCATCCACCTGAATGTCTAAGCAAACGGCCACTCTCCAGCCCCGCCCACCACCACCACCACCCAGCACACATATTTTAGCCCCAGAGAGCCTCAAATTTGCTTGGAACTATGCCTATTCCTTATCAGGGATAGCTTTGATGGATGATAGGGAAACATCAGAAGGGAAAGCAGTAGCTAGTCTATGTGAGAAAAACCACCAGCCACCCTTTATGGACCACATGCTGAGAGCTGTACCAGGAGCCTCACTGATGTCATCTGCGCTCCTCATAGTCACCCTAGGCGGTAAGCAGGGCTTATACCTTTGCAGGATGATGACATGGAGACAAGGTAAGTAAGGAGACTAACCATTGCATTAATGCAAGGTACTGTGGGAAGGGTTCTAGGTCCCAAGCTGGACTGAGCCCCAGCAACGGCGCTCACGGCACGAACTGAACACTTCCAACTAAGAAAACATACTTTAATGTATTGCTATTGTTTGAAAATATTTCTATGACAAGTATCTCAACCAGTGGCTGACAGACATGGCTTTCTGTCTGGTTTTCACAGAAGTCACTAGAGTTCTTTCCAGCATCACATGACCACTTTCTTTCTCACACAGGTAAAACGAAAACTCGTGGTTTAGGGTCACACAGAAAGGTTTGGTCGAAACCAATGACTGAACTCCTATTACTCAGGGTTGAGCATGGACCTCTCTGCTGTGATGAAGACAAAGTTGCAAGATAAAATGTCGACTTGTTTAAAGATTTGGAATTTGACTGGTGAGATCATTAAAGAACTCCAAAGGGGAGCTTCCCTGGTGGTCCACTGGGTAAAGAGTCCACCTTGCAGTCAAAGGGCTCCAGTTTGACCCCTGGCCTGGAAAGATCCCACATGCTGAAGAGTGGCTGAACCAGTGTGTCCAATTACAAGCCAGCACTCTGGAGCGCATGCGCCCAGAGCCAGTGCTTTGCAACGAGAGAGGCCACTGCGATGGGAGGCACACACATGCTAAAGAATAAAAAAGGTGGACTGAAAAAAAAAAAAAAAGAGGCTTGATGGGGGTGGGGGAAGGGAAAGAACTCCAAAGGGCAGTCTGCAAGCTCCAGCCTGATGAGGATTCCATCCACCTGAATGTCTAAGCAAACGGCCACTCTCCAGCCCCGCCCACCACCACCACCACCCAGCACACATATTTTAGCCCCAGAGAGCCTCAAATTTGCTTGGAACTATGCCTATTCCTTATCAGGGATAGCTTTGATGGATGATAGGGAAACATCAGAAGGGAAAGCAGTAGCTAGTCTATGTGAGAAAAAAAACCACCAGCCACCCTTTATGGACCACATGCTGAGAGCTGTACCAGGAGCCTCACTGATGTCATCTGCGCTCCTCATAGTCACCCTAGGCGGTAAGCAGGGCTTATACCTTTGCAGGATGATGACATGGAGACAAGGTAAGTAAGGAGACTAACCATTGCATTAATGCAAGGTACTGTGGGAAGGGGTCTAGGTCCCAAGCTGGACTGAGCCCCAGCAACGGCGCTCACGGCACGACGCTCTCCTGAGGTCGTGGAGCCAAACCATCCATGTCAGGGGTGCTGGTAAAGGAAATGCAGGAAAGTCATGGAATCCTGGGTTTATACAGAGAAGAACACCATAGATACAGGAACTTGGACATTTTATGAGCTTTGAATGGCCAAAGTGCCCCTGTGAAGTTGTTCTCCATCTACCTGCTAGCATGCTGGAGTTCCTTTATCCCTACTCAAATATTACTTTGTATTTTTTTTTTTTTTTACAGCAAACATCCAGCAATAGCAAATAGCTATAAGAGATCATTTAATTTACTTTTCTAAAGGTGGAAATGATAATCACTTGGAAGGATTAAGACAGTCTACAAATTTATAATGCTTTTAAGATGTTTTAATGGCCACTATATATGTATTTTAAAAAACTGAAATGTAAAGGCAGAAAGGAACACAATTTTTTTTAAAAGGTCAAATCATAAAACTCTTCCTTTTCTTCTACATAAACTTCTCTGTATTAGACATTATACATATTGGAAATCATTAGTCACATTAAATTGTATTTCCTAAAGCCAAAGAACTGACTCGCATGTTAATGTCTTGTCTGTCCCTCACCTCAGTTATTGCCTGTCAGTCCAATGTCTGGATAAACAGGCCATTAAACATGTATCAGCTGCCACTGGGCAAGGTATTTTTGCCTTTTGGCTAAAGGCACTCATGCATATTCCTTGTCTCAAATGATCCTAATAATAAATCAGTTTTGTTTCATTTTAAATTAAATGTACTACTCACAAGCCTAAGAACATCCTTAATCTTTTCTGTTAGCATGATTCATGGTGACTTGACTCACACAGGTATGTCATGGGCATATATGAGTTCTGAAATATCACCAAGAATACATATAAAATTGTATACTATAGCCTGCTTTAAAAAGAATAAATTTAATTTGTGCTATTGTTAAAAAAAAAACCACTTCTTCAAAGCCATATGACATGAACTGCTACATTGTATATGTTAAATTTACATACGAAAAATTATTTCTCACAACTAGTAGGGAACTATATTCAGTATCTGTGATAAACCATAATGGAAAATAATGTAAAAAAAACCAAAAAGAATGTCTATATGTGGAAAACTGAGTCACTGTGCTGTACAAGAGAAATTGGCACAACACTGTGAATCAACTATACTTCAATTAAAAAAAAAAGAACACATGAGGCTAATATCAAGACTCACCTGTAGAGAAGAATATAAGACTTAGTCCAAACCACTTTATAGGCTTTAAAAAAGTGGTTACAGGGCTCCCCCTGGTGGTCCAGTGGGTAAGGACACCGCCTTGCAGTGCAAGGGGTGCCGGTTCCATCCCTGGCCTGGGAAGATCCCACGTGCCGCGGAGCGGCTGGACCCATGTGTCCAATTACCGAGCCGGAGCTCTGGAGCGCATGCGCCCAGAGCCGGCGCTCTGCAACGACGGACGCCACCGCGATGGGAGGCCCACAGGAGCCAAAGAACAAAGACGGATGAAACTAGACAAATGAAAGACCAATAGAAGTGGCCTGCTGCTCCCCTCCCTCCCCAACCCGACCCCGCCCAAAATAAATAAATAAATAAATCTTTAAAAAAAGTGGTTACATACCACTTTAAATTACAATATGTTTCTATTACTTTCAAGGGACAAAAATATATAATTAAGGCTCAGGTTATAAAGTATCAAAAGAAATTAACATAAGCTTCTATTCATAAAATTTCATGCCATTTTCTTCTTTAGGATCCAAATTTTGATTTTTGTGGGCATACTGCTCACCAGATAGTTCAAAAACAAACCAAACAATACATTTCCTATCCTCTCTTGTAGCTACTTCCCTTTTTTTGGGAGGGCATACTTGTGCCACTAGTTTTGTCCATGAGGAAAAACAGAAGCCAGGTGTGACAAACAGGTATGTTCTTAACTTGTTCCATCTTGCTACCTGGACTGCGATGCTCTATATTCATCTGGTTCTGGAATCAGAGATTTTAGATGGCATGATTAGTTAAAAACACAAAGAGTCTGAATACCAAGAATACATATAAAATTGTATACTATAGCCTGCTTTAAAAAGAATAAATTTAATTTGTGCTATTGTTAAAAAAAAAACCACTTCTTCAAAGCCATATGACATGAACTGCTACATTGTATATGTTAAATTTACATACGAAAAATTATTTCTCACAACTAGTAGGGAACTATATTCAGTATCTGTGATAAACCATAATGGAAAATAATGTAAAAAAAACCAAAAAGAATGTCTATATGTGGAAAACTGAGTCACTGTGCTGTACAAGAGAAATTGGCACAACACTGTGAATCAACTATACTTCAATTAAAAAAAAAAGAACACATGAGGCTAATATCAAGACTCACCTGTAGAGAAGAATATAAGACTTAGTCCAAACCACTTTATAGGCTTTAAAAAAGTGGTTACAGGGCTCCCCCTGGTGGTCCAGTGGGTAAGGACACCGCCTTGCAGTGCAAGGGGTGCCGGTTCCATCCCTGGCCTGGGAAGATCCCACGTGCCGCGGAGCAGCTGGACCGATGTGTCCAATTACCGAGCCGGAGCTCTGGAGCGCATGCGCCCAGAGCCGGCGCTCTGCAACGACGGACGCCACCGCGATGGGAGGCCCACAGGAGCCAAAGAACAAAGATGGATGAAACTAGACAAATGAAAGACCAATAGAAGTGGCCTGCTGCTCCCCTCCCTCCCCAACCCGACCCCGCCCAAAATAAATAAATAAATAAATCTTTAAAAAAAGTGGTTACATACCACTTTAAATTACAATATGTTTCTATTACTTTCAAGGGACAAAAATATATAATTAAGGCTCAGGTTATAAAGTATCAAAAGAAATTAACATAAGCTTCTATTCATAAAATTTCATGCCATTTTCTTCTTTAGGATCCAAATTTTGATTTTTGTGGGCATACTGCTCACCAGATAGTTCAAAAACAAACCAAACAATACATTTCCTATCCTCTCTTGTAGCTACTTGTGGCCACAACTAAAGTTTTGGTCCATGAGGAAAAAACAGAAGCCAGGTGTGACAAACAGGTATGTTCTTAACTTGTTCCATCTTGCTACCTGGACTGCGATGCTCTATATTCATCTTGGTTCATGGAATGCAGGCCAGATTTTAGGGACACTGGAGCAAACAGCTGGAAGGAATCACACCTCTGGCTGATTTCAGAGGGGTTTTATCAGCTCTGGACTGCATTTCTTTATTTCTGTTTTCACATGAGAGAGAAGTATATGTATACATGTTTACATCACTGTTTGAGATTTTCTGTTATATGCAGCCATGGTTAATCACAAGTAATATATATGCACAGAAAATTTTCAGGAACTCAAACATAGCATCAGTAATGCGGTCCTGTCCTCAAGTTTCTTAACTACCTTAAGCAGGAAATGTACATTTAAGGAAAGAATTTACCCTAATCTTACTACTGTGAATTTCAAGAATGCAGTGATGAAGAGACAGCTGCCTGCCTTGCATGTTTCTGACTTCTTTTTACAAGAACAAACAACCTCCCCAGAATACTGTCAAATAGTGTAAATTGTCCTAATAATTCTGAGATATGCACTCACAATATGCCCATCAGCACTGGCAGAATTTCAGCTTAATAAAATTTTTCTACAAAAGTCATCAGCAGTAAATGAGAATGCCCTTGCAATGCCTTCAAATTCTGATTAAACTGAACTAAGAAACAGGAGGTCACTTTTCACATGCTCAACTCTGGGGACAAGATCTAAAATTAGGATGAATATATCTCCACACTGTCCTTCTTCTACATTTTTTTCTCCCCTTAATAAAACACATGACACTGGATTTATGATATCAAGCAAAACAGGAAGACAATGTGGGGCAGGGAGAGGGTACCTGAATTTCTTTGCTTTCTGGTGGCAAGTAATTAAGGCTCAGGTTATAAAGTATCAAAAGAAATTAACATAAGCTTCTATTCATAAAATTTCATGCCATTTTCTTCTTTAGGATCCAAATTTTGATTTTTGTGGGCATACTGCTCACCAGATAGTTCAAAAACAAACCAAACAATACATTTCCTATCCTCTCTTGTAGCTACTTGTGGCCACAACTAAAGTTTTGGTCCATGAGGAAAAAACAGAAGCCAGGTGTGACAAACAGGTATGTTCTTAACTTGTTCCATCTTGCTACCTGGACTGCGATGCTCTATATTCATCTTGGTTCATGGAATGCAGGCCAGATTTTAGGGACACTGGAGCAAACAGCTGGAAGGAATCACACCTCTGGCTGATTTCAGAGGGGTTTTATCAGCTCTGGACTGCATTTCTTTATTTCTGTTTTCACATGAGAGAGAAGTATATGTATACATGTTTACATCACTGTTTGAGATTTTCTGTTATATGCAGCCATGGTTAATCACAAGTAATATATATGCACAGAAAATTTTCAGGAACTCAAACATAGCATCAGTAATGCGGTCCTGTCCTCAAGTTTCTTAACTACCTTAAGCAGGAAATGTACATTTAAGGAAAGAATTTACCCTAATCTTACTACTGTGAATTTCAAGAATGCAGTGATGAAGAGACAGCTGCCTGCCTTGCATGTTTCTGACTTCTTTTTACAAGAACAAACAACCTCCCCAGAATACTGTCAAATAGTGTAAATTGTCCTAATAATTCTGAGATATGCACTCACAATATGCCCATCAGCACTGGCAGAATTTCAGCTTAATAAAATTTTTCTACAAAAGTCATCAGCAGTAAATGAGAATGCCCTTGCAATGCCTTCAAATTCTGATTAAACTGAACTAAGAAACAGGAGGTCACTTTTCACATGCTCAACTCTGGGGACAAGATCTAAAATTAGGATGAATATATCTCCACACTGTCCTTCTTCTACATTTTTTTTTCCCCTTAATAAAACACATGACACTGGATTTATGATATCAAGCAAAACAGGAAGACAATGTGGGGCAGGGGAGAGGGGACCTAACTTGCTCTAAGCACTATGCAAATCTTTCTTCATAACAAGTCTGTTTAAGGCACATTGAGAGGGATGTGGCAAGAAGGAAAATACCAGATGCTTTAATATTAAAACTACCATCTATCACCAGCACTGATATATACACCCACTCACCTAAACTCCTATTCCTTTTTTGACTGAGAATTTAAGTGGAAATACCCAACCAGGCATGAGATGGGTAAGTTTAACTTGTGCCTTATGTCTTCATACTAAGTGAGAGTCATTTATAGGATTACAAGATATAAAAATTAGAAGATTTACCAAGTATCCTGTGTGCTGAAAACAGACAAGAAGATTAAGCCCAGAGCAGAAAAGGATACTGGTCTGCTCTGAAAGTGATTTTCTGCCACTATTTAGACAACAACAAAATATTCTGGTGATTATAACAAGATCTTTAGTTTTCCACACTTTCTGTTCAGCCATACCTACCAATTCTGTCTCATTTCATATTTATTTCTGAGGCCTAGGGGAAGGACTGCCAGCCAAACAGCAGCTTTAAGTACAAGGCAAAAAGCTGAAAACAGAATGAAAAGAATGGTTTTGATTGTAGAGCAAGAAAGCCCCAAGGGCAGAAAATGAGGATAATGGGAAATGGGAGGGGAAGGTTATAATGAGAAAGACTGCAGAGAGAAATGAGAAAAAGCTCAATTATAGGTGTGTTAAAGACAAAAATTCTCTCACTTGAAGAATATCCCTTTTAGACATGTGCTTGTCAATTACAGCAGTTCTGTGGCATTGCACACTGTACAGGAAGCCGTAATTTGATTGAAACATGCTGTGAGAGACTAACATGCGGTGATTATAATCAACATAACATCATCCACTAGCATTCCTTCCTCACACTTATAAGACTATATGAAGTATACACTCTTATACAGAAAAATTACTTGTTTTTTCTCCATTTTCTGATAGGATGCTAAAATTTTTGACTGAGGATGATATCACAGCATTTAAAAATACAGACAAGAACATTTGATGATCTCACTTGAATTTCATCAAGGGGAGAGCAGATACACAAGATCTCTGAGGGAGAAAGAGGAACAGAGGGAGGGAGTCTTTTTCCTCAGCTGAATTGCTTCAAACACAGTCTTGAGTAATTTCATTTGCTGATGTTACATTAAACTCTGGTTCTGCTAAAATTAAACACACGTTTGAGACAGTATCACATCTCCAGAAATTTTAGAATCTGCTGCTTCTTTCAACTGGTTGCTCCAAAAATACCTGACTGACAAGACACATTTAAATAAGTTTCTGGAAATACAGCAGGATGCTCGCAAAATCACAAGTGTTTCTACTGAAAAACAATCTTAAATATGTTAGTATACCCCAAATTCACTGAGAAAATAAGGTCATTTTTAAAACTTTAAGACTTAAGAAAAACATTTTCTTTTTAAAGAAACAAAAATCTATTTTAATTTTAGAAAGAATCTCCCCCGCCAAAGAAAAAAGTTTATTAAGAACAAAAATCAGCATAAATTAACTGAAAAACTGTGCTATAAAGCTTATGGATGATAAAACTATACATATAAAAATAGAAGTAGCAGCCCTTATACTTAAAAGCTTTATATTAAGGAGACAAAATATAAAGGGAAAACTATACAAAGTTATTCTCAAATGCATCTATTTGAGAAGAACTATAAGTAATACTGGTTTGTGTTTAAAAAGCAACCTTCACCCTATGTCAAAAAGACTATACAGATTTAATCATGTGATTAAGTCTTAATCACATAATTATAAAACCAAAGATATTCTATATGCTTTGTGACTTACTAGAGAGGGCCTTTATACTTTAAAATAGACTGTAACTTTATGTATTTTGATTCTCTGAAAATCAGTACTTTACGTACATATTTATGGCAACTCTCAGTGTATCAGCGTATTCTATTATTTGTAATAATTTATCCTCTAGCCATTCTAGGAAATGAGAATTTACCAACTACAAAGAAGAAATACCTAAGGTCTCCCACAGCTGTCTGCCTAAAGAGATGAGGACCAAACTGAACATTCGAGGCAGAGAGAAAGCATTTCAAGGGAAGCTAAGAAAATGGAAAGAAGGGGAATAAAGCAAATAAAATGTGCGAAGATGAATAAAGGAGAAATTCCATTCATTTCTAAGTCTTCTGGCTAGTTTACAAAGGGAGACCCCCATGGTTTTGGCAGTTGAGGACATCACAACCAGGACAGAGTTGACAGAAACGAGCAATCACGTGTGTATTTCATTTAGAACATAATGTGTGAAGGAAGCTTTCATCCTCTATCTCACTTCCAGCTTCCTGGACACAGCCTTCACTCCAATCCATCAGAAAGTTGTTAATATTTTCATTAAAATACCAAAGAAGTATTCAAAGAAGAAAGTCCAAAAGCTCTTGTTAAGATGCACAAGTTTCTCAAAATCCTTAGAGTCAGAAGAGTAAAGGTCTACTTCCTAAGGTCATTCTTGCCCCTTGTGTGTTTCATTTTCCATTTCCTATCTTCAGATCCTCCTGAGATTGCTTTTCCACAGTCCTACAACATTTTAGTTTGTTTCCAGTGTGCTCTAGACTTGAACTTAAAGCACTGGAAGAGATTAAGTGGTGCAAACATGAAAATGATGCAACTTAAAAAATGTGCTCAAGCGCTTCCCTAGTGGCCCAGTGGGTAAAGAGTCCGCCTTGCAGACCAAGGGGCACCGATTCGATTGCTGGCCCAGGAAGATCCCACATGCCGCGGAATGGCTGGACCGGTGTATCCAATTACAAGCCAGTGCTCTGGAGCGCATGTTGATCAAAGCCAGTGCTCTGCAACAAGAGAGGCCACTGTGGTGGGGGGTGCACCCAGGACAAAGAGTAAAGATAGATGAAAATAAACGAAAAATAAATAAATAAAACAGGCCAAAATTAAAAAAAAAAAAATGTACTCCAGTCTCGTTCTAAATAGGAATTGTTTCCCTGAAAATTAGGCTGTACTTCTGGTTATATCCTTATCCATTATACGTCTCCTTTGCCCACTGGTTATGCTGTAATGAAAACTTCCACATTTCCATTATTAATCAGCCTACATTAATGACCTTATGCTTTGGCTCTGTCTCACTTCATTTCACCTTGCTTCATTAACAACAAGAGTATTAATTAACCACAATCTACTGGCAGTGTAAAAGCATCAATTCCCTTCTTATCATGCATAATACCACTTGTTCAGAGGTGGTGTGAATAGATTAGCTCAGAAGATGAACACCTCAAATGAAATTCAGTCAAAATCTGATTAAAAAAAAATATATATATTATTTATTTATTTATTTTGGCAGGGGTGGGGAGGGAGGAGGGTGGGCGGGCCACTTCCACTGGTCTTTCATTTGTCCAGTTTCATCCATCTTTGTTCTTTGGCCCATGTGGGCCTCCCATCACGGTGGCATCTGTTGTCGCAGAGCACCGGCTCTGGGCACATGCACTCCAGAGCTCGGGCTCGGTAACTGGACACATTGGTCCAGCCACTCCACAGCACGTGGGATCTTCCCAGGCCAGGGATGGAACCGGTGCCCCTTGCACTGCAAGGCGGTGTCCTTACCCACTGAACCACCAGGGAAGCCCACAAAATCTGATTTTTAATCATTTCTCATGTGTGTGGCCTGATACAGCATCAGCTGATATTAGGACCTCTTCCCTCCCACACAAGGTCTTGTGTAAACTTTTCGAAGCAGTCCACCAATCCAGTGGCCACCTTGCTCACAGGTGGAGACCAAAAAGCAAGTCTTTGTCCTAGAGATTAGCTTGCCCTTAAGTGACTATTGAAGTGCTTGATTTGAGGTTTATAGCTAGAGTTGAATTGTAGGTTTTTCACTTCAATTCTGCCTTTTATCCATGATTCTAATAATTAGACAAAAAAAATCTGGGATAAGGCTAGAATACAGCTGAGTTCATTTTCAGATTCAAATGACCTCCCTCTCTCTGAAGCAGCTTAGTTAACTTCTGCCTTAGCGTCTAGGCCCATTAGTTAGAGATAATCATCCTACAGAAGCATCAAATGGAGGGGACATTTGGATAAAGCAATGGTGTCAAAAACTGGCTCTCAAATCTGGAGGCAGCCTCAGACATCATGTGATCTGAGTTCTTTGCTTTCATAAATGAGTCAACAATTCAAATTATCTCATCACTTTGTCAATATTAATTTTTAAAGTCTTCCAATACTTCGATTGCAATCACCAAAAACATTATATTCTCCATATTAGCAATTAGGAGAGAAACTAAAGGAACTGCCAAGAAACCAAACCAAACCCAAAGTGCAAATATTATAGAGCAGAACTGAGACCACACCCTGATAGGAGCACTTTTACTCCTAGTTCTCTCTCATCGGCCCTTTGGGGATTTCACTGTCTCTGTGGACTGCTGATTCAAGCCTTCACTTTGTCTGAAAAAACAAGATTCTGTTTAACAGTGGGGCTCTCGTCTGCATTGAGGCACACCCAGGGCATCTGGAGTCAGTGCTAATGAATTTCTTTAGTCTTAATTTTTTCATTAGCATGTATGCAAACAAAATTAACCTAATATTTAAAGTTGACAGCTTTATAAAGCTGTAAAAGACCTCAAGTGGCAACCTAGTCCAGTTATGCATCTCTGAGAAAACCATTTGCACATCAAGTGGCTAACCTAGCATCAGCAGAGCCAGCTGATATCTTCCCAGGCAAAACCTCCTTCACCTCCCACTGAACCACCAGGAAGCCCACAAAATCTGATTTTTAATCATTTCTCATGTGTGTGGCCTGATACAGCATCAGCTGATATTAGGACCTCTTCCTCCCACACAAGGTCTTGTGTAAACTTTTCGAAGCAGTCCACCAATCCAGTGGCCACCTTGCTCACAGGTGGAGACCAAAAAGCAAGTCTTTGTCCTAGAGATTAGCTTGCCCTTAAGTGACTATTGAAGTGCTTGATTTGAGGTTTATAGCTAGAGTTGAATTGTAGGTTTTTCACTTCAATTCTGCCTTTTATCCATGATTCTAATAATTAGACAAAAAAAATCTGGGATAAGGCTAGAATACAGCTGAGTTCATTTTCAGATTCAAATGACCTCCCTCTCTCTGAAGCAGCTTAGTTAACTTCTGCCTTAGCGTCTAGGCCCATTAGTTAGAGATAATCATCCTACAGAAGCATCAAATGGAGGGGACATTTGGATAAAGCAATGGTGTCAAAAACTGGCTCTCAAATCTGGAGGCAGCCTCAGACATCATGTGATCTGAGTTCTTTGCTTTCATAAATGAGTCAACAATTCAAATTATCTCATCACTTTGTCAATATTAATTTTTAAAGTCTTCCAATACTTCGATTGCAATCACCAAAAACATTATATTCTCCATATTAGCAATTAGGAGAGAAACTAAAGGAACTGCCAAGAAACCAAACCAAACCCAAAGTGCAAATATTATAGAGCAGAACTGAGACCACACCCTGATAGGAGCACTTTTACTCCTAGTTCTCTCTCATCGGCCCTTTGGGGATTTCACTGTCTCTGTGGACTGCTGATTCAAGCCTTCACTTTGTCTGAAAAAACAAGATTCTGTTTAACAGTGGGGCTCTCGTCTGCATTGAGGCACACCCAGGGCATCTGGAGTCAGTGCTAATGAATTTCTTTAGTCTTAATTTTTTCATTAGCATGTATGCAAACAAAATTAACCTAATATTTAAAGTTGACAGCTTTATAAAGCTGTAAAAGACCTCAAGTGGCAACCTAGTCCAGTTATGCATCTCTGAGAAAACCATTTGCACAGGTCAATATGGTAAATGGCTAACACCTAGCATCAGCAGAGATGCAGAGCCTATGGCTTCTATGATAGCTGTACCAAGAGTCATCGGGGATACCTATGCCACTTTAAATTCCTTTCACGTCTTTTATTTATTTTTTCAACAAGGTCTATTTCCTCTGGTTCTGAACTTTGTTGATCAGGACCAGAAGTTTCATGTGAATTCTCTATACTACTTTAAATACATTAAAATAGAGCTTCTTTATCTTTAACAACATGTAGATTGCTCATTTAGCACCCATTCACTTCATATCCACTATTTCCCTCTTTGTTTTCTGTCTGACTCCCTTCATTAAAATGTAAGCCCATCAGGGGCTTGCCTGGTGGTCCAGTGGGTAAAGACACCGACTTGCAGTGCAAGGGGCACCGGTTCGATCCCTGGCCTGGGAAGATCCCACGTGCCGCGGAGCGGCTGGACCGATGTGTCCAACTACCAAGCCGGAGCCCTGGAGTGCATGCCCCCAGAGCCGGTGCTCTGCAATGAGAGAGGCCACTGCGATGGGAGGCCCACACAGGCCAAAGAACAAAGAATGGATGAAAACAAATAAATGAAAGACCAACAGAAGTAGCCAAAACAAAAAAAAGTAAGCCCATCAGAGGAATTTGAGTATTTTGTTTACAGCTGTATCCCCACAGCTAGAACACTGCCTATTTAGTATTAGAGGTTGAAGGTATTTGTGGGTAAGGAAAGCGAAAAAGTACGGTTATATTTTATTATAGAGCAGAACTGAGACCACACCCTGATAGAGCACTTTTACTCCTAGTTCTCTCTCATCGGCCCTTTGGGGATTTCACTGTCTCTGTGGACTGCTGATTCAAGCCTTCACTTTGTCTGAAAAAACAAGATTCTGTTTAACAGTGGGGCTCTCGTCTGCATTGAGGCACACCCAGGGCATCTGGAGTCAGTGCTAATGAATTTCTTTAGTCTTAATTTTTTCATTAGCATGTATGCAAACAAAATTAACCTAATATTTAAAGTTGACAGCTTTATAAAGCTGTAAAAGACCTCAAGTGGCAACCTAGTCCAGTTATGCATCTCTGAGAAAACCATTTGCACAGGTCAATATGGTAAATGGCTAACACCTAGCATCAGCAGAGATGCAGAGCCTATGGCTTCTATGATAGCTGTACCAAGAGTCATCGGGGATACCTATGCCACTTTAAATTCCTTTCACGTCTTTTATTTATTTTTTCAACAAGGTCTATTTCCTCTGGTTCTGAACTTTGTTGATCAGGACCAGAAGTTTCATGTGAATTCTCTATACTACTTTAAATACATTAAAATAGAGCTTCTTTATCTTTAACAACATGTAGATTGCTCATTTAGCACCCATTCACTTCATATCCACTATTTCCCTCTTTGTTTTCTGTCTGACTCCCTTCATTAAAATGTAAGCCCATCAGGGGCTTGCCTGGTGGTCCAGTGGGTAAAGACACCGACTTGCAGTGCAAGGGGCACCGGTTCGATCCCTGGCCTGGGAAGATCCCACGTGCCGCGGAGCGGCTGGACCGATGTGTCCAACTACCAAGCCGGAGCCCTGCAGTGCATGCCCCCAGAGCCGGTGCTCTGCAATGAGAGAGGCCACTGCGATGGGAGGCCCACACAGGCCAAAGAACAAAGAATGGATGAAAACAAATAAATGAAAGACCAACAGAAGTAGCCAAAACAAAAAAAAGTAAGCCCATCAGAGGAATTTGAGTATTTTGTTTACAGCTGTATCCCCACAGCTAGAACACTGCCTATTTAGTATTAGAGGTTGAAGGTATTTGTGTAAGGAAGGAATTACATTTTTCTTTGGCACTCATCACATGTACATATAAACTGAATAAATGTACGGTTATATTTTATTACTGGAGCGGTGTGTAAAGTGAAAAGTAGAGGAATTTCAGAGGGAGCACTAGTGTAAGAACCAGGATACAGTATACTTCATCACGGGGGTTGGGGAACGCAGTGCTTTTCTCAGGCAACAGACTGTTTCCGAATCTCTCAAAATGGCCTGGTAATAAAGCTCTCTGCAAATGGATTTTACTAGTAGGTGATAAATCAAAGCTGTTCTCTGTAAACGTTATAGCAGAGTTTCTCAAAGGAACTTAATAAGTTTCCCACTGGACGAGGTTCTACACAAACAGACTTAAATCATCACCAGGTATGGCCACTGGGTCTTGAATTCCAAGTCTGCTATCCCATCAACATTCTAACTGCTCTCTGAGGCTGAAGAAACTCAGCAGGAAGACAGAGTAACATGAAGTCCGACCAAATTGCCTAAGTCATGCCTGAGCGACGGTGAGGTAAGCATAAAATGACTGCAAGGTTCTGGCGGCTGTCTCCATGAATACTAGGGGTTCCTCCAAATGTAGAATTCTGTAGGTCTGGGACAAATTTTGAAAGGAAAGGGCTGATATAAATCTCTGTGAACTAAAGCATTTAAGTGATGAAAGATAAATCAGAAATCATTTCATGTATAACTGCTCAAGGTCTCAGGGTGGTTTATTAATAGAGCCTAAAAGCAGCACCCAATGCTTCAGAATCTCATTTTAGTGCCCATTCTATTCTTCTGGGTGCATATCTGCCTTCCTTAAAGCGCCATTTCTTACAAAAGCAACCCTTTTTGGCTTAAGACTGACAGACCACCCAGAGACCCCTGGAGTGTCAGAACCCTGGCAAAAACCCAAATGGGCTTTGCTCACTACACCATCACCTTCTCCAAGAAATGAGAGCAAAGAGCTGCTAGCCAGCACTCCTGTCTCTTCTGATGATCTCATTTTCTCAAAACCATTTCAGAAGATGGACCAGCAATTCAGGTTTATGATCCTGAACTTCTCAGGCTGCAGAGGCACAGAGCTCAGGAGAGGGAGTGAGGAAAGTGGAGGGGGCAGTGGAGGAAAGCAGAAACGATACCCCTAGCTTCCAGGGGAAAATACATAACGATTTGTCTTTGGCAAAAATGGGGAGACAAAGCCATCCTTTTAGTTCTGTGTCCCTAAGACCAGGCTATGTACAACGTCACCAGGGGAGCTTTCAAAGCCCACAAGACTCAGGCCTCAACTTGGGTCAACTGAACCAGGATCTCGGGTGGGACACAGACACTGGTATTTTGAAAAATGTCCCATGTGTTGCTAATGATGCAGCTACAGATAAGATCTACTGCTGGTCTATTATGTGTTACATGATACCCCAAAAATAAAAAGATAATTCCAAGATAATTTTACATGCATGTTAGTTGCATAAAATCTTGGAGATGTTGATATTTGGTAGAAACCAATGCAATACTGTAAAGCAATTATCCTTCAATTAAAAATAAATAAATCATGGAGAGCCTCACCACCATCTAAATCCACCAAAAGTTTTAGTCCTCAATAGCCACACAGGCACAAGTTCACAAAAGTCTTGCCACCTGCAAAAGAAAGCCTACAGCAGAAGTATCAAACGTCTTTTCAGAAATCCTAACACTTAAGGAAATCAAGGAAGAAGTTAATCGGATTCTGTATTTCCAATGATCGAGGAAAAGGCATTCTCAATATTCCTTCAAAAGAAATATGTATCAAGTGTTTAGGACAGGCTTGCTGTTGGTAGGGGGAAGAAGATAACCTAGAGCCTATCATACAGAGTGAAGGCAGAAAGAGAAAGATAAATATTGTACATTAACACATATATGTGAAATCTAGAAAAATGGCACTGATGACCTTATTTGCAAGGCAGCAATGGAGAAATAGAGACAGAGAACTGACTTATGGACACGGGCGGTGGGGGGGCACGGGAGGGAAGAAAGGGTGGGATGTATGGGAGAGTAACATGGACACTTTACATCTATAAAATGGGAATTTGCTGTACGACAAAGAGAACCCAAACAGGGGCTCTGTAAAACCTGGAGGGTGTGAGGAGGAAGGAGATGGGGGGAGGAAGGACATATGTATCACTCCTGTCTCTTCTGATGATCTCATTTTCTCAAAACCATTTCAGAAGATGGACCAGCAATTCAGGTTTATGATCCTGAACTTCTCAGGCTGCAGAGGCACAGAGCTCAGGAGAGGGAGTGAGGAAAGTGGAGGGGGCAGTGGAGGAAAGCAGAAACGATACCCCTAGCTTCCAGGGGAAAATACATAACGATTTGTCTTTGGCAAAAATTGGGAGACAAAGCCATCCTTTTAGTTCTGTGTCCCTAAGACCAGGCTATGTACAACGTCACCAGGGGAGCTTTCAAAGCCCACAAGACTCAGGCCTCAACTTGGGTCAACTGAACCAGGATCTCGGGTGGGACACAGACACTGGTATTTTGAAAAATGTCCCATGTGTTGCTAATGATGCAGCTACAGATAAGATCTACTGCTGGTCTATTATGTGTTACATGATACCCCAAAAATAAAAAGATAATTCCAAGATAATTTTACATGCATGTTAGTTGCATAAAATCTTGGAGATGTTGATATTTGGTAGAAACCAATGCAATACTGTAAAGCAATTATCCTTCAATTAAAAATAAATAAATCATGGAGAGCCTCACCACCATCTAAATCCACCAAAAGTTTTAGTCCTCAATAGCCACACAGGCACAAGTTCACAAAAGTCTTGCCACCTGCAAAAGAAAGCCTACAGCAGAAGTATCAAACGTCTTTTCAGAAATCCTAACACTTAAGGAAATCAAGGAAGAAGTTAATCGGATTCTGTATTTCCAATGATCGAGGAAAAGGCATTCTCAATATTCCTTCAAAAGAAATATGTATCAAGTGTTTAGGACAGGCTTGCTGTTGGTAGGGGGAAGAAGATAACCTAGAGCCTATCATACAGAGTGAAGGCAGAAAGAGAAAGATAAATATTGTACATTAACACATATATGTGAAATCTAGAAAAATGGCACTGATGACCTTATTTGCAAGGCAGCAATGGAGAAATAGAGACAGAGAACTGACTTATGGACACGGGCGGTGGGGGGGCACGGGAGAGGGAAGAAAGGGTGGGATGTATGGGGAGAGTAACATGGACACTTTACATCTATAAAATGGGAATTTGCTGTACGACTAAGAGAACTCAAACAGGGGCTCTGTAAAAACCTGGAGGGGTGTGAGGAGGAAGGAGATGGGAGAGAGGTTCAAGAGAGAGAGGACATATGTATACCTGTGGCTGATTCATGTTGATATTTGGCAGAAAACAGTAAAACTCTGTAAAGCTATTTTCTTTTAAATAAAACAAACAAACAAAATCAATGAAAAAAATGACATGCTTGTCCTAGCTTCACTCAAGGTCCCATCAGTGCAATGCTTCCAAGACCACTAACCTAGTGATGGAGTGTAGCTCTAGGATCCCATCAATTAAGAGAGATACTCCTATGATATAAACCAGGTACTTTCACAGAGGTGGCTGCCTCGTTACACAGGTAAGGGGCTCACTTTCTCCACGACATAATGAGCCTACTAGATGCTACTGAAAGCACACCACCTGCACAGAGGCAAGCATGTCGTGGTCAACACACAGTGAGTACACAATGTACCAAACGATAACCTCATGAAGTAAAAACAGCCATACGTGGAAGAAAGCAGGTCAAGCACAGTAAGCATTGGCTGATAGGCTTTACCCGTTCCCACTATCCTAGTCTCTGCTTTTTCTTTAAAACTATAATCATAAGCATATTTGCTTTGGAAAGATGAACAAAAATCTGAGACATGGAGAGAAAAGAGGGCAGCAAATAATGTTATTTGTTCATGTTTCCCCTAAGGTAGACTCATCATAATGCAGATTTAGAAAGAAAAATCAATAAGAAGGGTTCTCTCTGTGTAATTCATCTGATACATAGTGTACCGTCCCCACCTGCCCCACTCTGAAACAGAAATCATTATTCCTAACAGAAGCATCTGGAGACAAAACACACTTCAGCCTTTCAAAGGAGATGAAAGGTTAAGTAGTAGCAGCCACCACTGTGAACCCTCCAGACCAAGGACCCTCCAGACCAGGGACTCTTTAGACCAGAGATCTTACAGACAAGCGACTCTCCAGACCAGGGAAAGTGGTACAGACTTACTCCTTCATCCCTCTAGCTCCTCTACTCGTAACAGTTTTTCTTGCTTCTTGCCTTCCTTGTAATTCTCCTGGGCGGGAATGCCCAATGATGTCTGCCCTATTTCTGGGAAGATGAAAGACAGACATACTTGATTTTTCTCTAACATTCCAAATGCTTCAAGTCAGAACCTGAACCTTGAAAGAAAAGGAAATCTTTGCAAACAGCTTCAGTCTTCCCATGCTCACAAAGAGATATCCAGTTACTGGACTCAAATAGTTTTTCCATTTTAAACAATGAAGGATTATTCATTCATTCATTCATTCATTCATCCAGTCATTCCACAGATAGTCAGAGGATGAGTTCTTTTGTGTCTGGTACTATCAGGGAGGAAAGGTAGGCACCAGGGGATTATGATATGAAAATAAGCATGGTAAGTGTTGTGTGGACCAAGTCATTTAGGAATATTGTTAGTAGGTTGCTTGTAAGCATCGCTAATATTTTTTGCTTTTAAAACTCAGCTTGATATAGTGCCAGAATACTATATGAATTGTTGTTTCTATTCCATTCTTAATTCAGGTAATAACAAAAATACATCCTCTCGTATTTCTAGTCCACCCAATTAAGTAAACTTTTTTTTCCCACTTGCACCTTAACATCAATTTAATAATCACCAGGACCTGTCCTTTCTGAGTATAGCTCTCTTCTATTGGGCCGTGCACCTACATTTTCACAATGAAGTGACTTTTGTGGGGAAGAGATGGGACATAAGTTGCATCTCTTGCTTGGTTAACTTCCCCAGCCTCTGGCGGGTACAGGAATGTGAGAATCAAGATCAGGCTCATCCCAGCCGGGGCCATTTATTTCCTCCCGTGGACCCTTTCTCCCTCATTGCCACTGGGGCCATGTGGACGACCACCATATGGCTCCACCCGGCTCCATATGGCTCCAGCTCCCTAAAAAGGGCGCTCAAAAACATAAAAACACTGCTGTACACTTTTATTACAGCCCCTTCTCATTTTCCTCCATCTGTCTTCCATATGTTTACGAGACTCTATTAGACTCCTGCACACACAGACCTTTTATTATGAGGGTCACCAGCCTCACCAAGATAAAGAACTGAAACTCACCTCTGTCAGTGACAAGGGCCGTCAACTACTCTTAAATATGTGATTCATTCAGCATTTAAATTGGAATGAACTTATAACCACTTTTCTCCCGTTTGTACAAGAAACTGACCTTATATTTATGATATTTCTTTTAGCTTTATCAACAAAAGCCACATACTGGCCTTTCTGTTGTACTCTCTCCAAGCACTGTTTGTGACATTTAGAAGAACTGCAAAGTGACTTGTACTCAGGTGTTCCTCTGATATTACACATCCATCTCTTTTCCAAGTTGATTTTTCTTATTTTCATTAAAACTCTCCTTTCATAAGCTCTCAAGCTAAGTGGGTATTATGCCCCTGGATGAAATAAAAGGACAAGAAGCCTGACCCATAAGAGGAAGAGCTGTTACCATTTTTCCTCTCAGGTATCTCTGCAAACATGGAAAGTATCACGCGTGTTCTCTGCAAGTGCTAAGGCAATGAGCAGGAGTGAGGAGAGGCTGACCGCAGCAGGACTGAGGTCACACCACTGAGTCCTGGTCCATCTTTGCTTCGCTTGGCACCTGACAAGAGTGACACATTTGACCCCAGTGTTGGTATAATTCAGAATAAACTAGAAATGACAGTCACTAGACACCAGGTACACATTTCGCAACAAGAGGCAACCCTTGGCTAACAGCACGTAGGTAGGGTGCTTTCTCGCTCCCATCGTTAAGTAGTAGGAACTTGTTAGTGGGCACCAGGATTTCCCAGGTGGCTGAGTAGTCAAGAATCCGCCTGCTAATGCAGGAGACGCAGGCTCA
Source organism: Tragulus kanchil (assembly GCA_022376925.1). Classification (NCBI taxonomy): domain Eukaryota; kingdom Metazoa; phylum Chordata; class Mammalia; order Artiodactyla; family Tragulidae; genus Tragulus; species Tragulus kanchil. The sequence goes on along the minus strand of JAIOJX010000030.1, from coordinate 105,341,726 downwards.
ATCCCTGTGTCAGGATGACCCCTGGAAAAGGAAATGGAAAACCCTCTCCAATATTCTTGCCTCAGAAATCCCATGAATAGAGGAGCCTGGTGGCCTATAGTCTATGAGGTCGTAAAAGAGTTGGGCATGACTGAGCACCTAAACAACAACAAGTAGGCCATCTTTCACAGAAAACGAATGACAGTGAGAACGAAAAACAAAAACAGAAACCAAGCAGGCCTGATACTGACTTCAGTCATTTCGACTCTTGCTAACACAACTTAGACATAAAGTCCTGTGTTACAGAGCAGAACTGTGTTGCTCTTAAGAAGAAGCCAATGAACCCTCCATCTGGTACCCACGTTTCAAGGGGTCCTCTTCATGGCAGAGAACCTGCCTGTGATTGAGTTCACACCAGCTGTGTAAAGCCGTCTAGTAATTCGTGCAGGGACAGCTGTGGCCAGTTCCACAGTGAAGTGAACATGGAAACTAGTGCTCAAATGCGCGAAACATTAATAGATAAACAAAAATCACCCAGCCAATGCCACAAGAACACGTTCTTCTTTTAGCTTGTTTGTGCATCTTAACATCACACATGCGTATAAATGTGTGTATAAATGACACTACTGCTATTTTTCCCCAAGTATTCACATGCACATAAAGTTTGAATTTTGAGATCAAACAATAACACTATCAGTAGGATGCATGGTTTCCCTTTTTTGAAACCTGACTGCATATTTCACACATCTTTGTTTCTCCTCATGTCCTGTATAATGCAGCACAGATGAGTTAAGTTCATACAAAACGGCTAGGACCCAAGGCAACTCTTGTTCTCACCCTAGCTGTCCTCTCACAATCCTTCCTGCATGGGAAAAAAAGTTACTTTGTCCTAACACAACCCCCAAATGCTTTTATTGATGCAGTCCATATATTGCAAACTGTGGGCAAGACAGGTGCTATGGTGGCAGCAAAAGGTGCATTTTAGTCAGCGGATCAAGTTACAGAACACAGGCTACAGCCAGAGGCCTGTGCACTGGGATAAGTGCTCCAGGCTGGGACAAATTACAAACCTTGGTTAACAGAACCCAGCACTGCCCTTGTGTGAGGAAGGAAGTTTGGGCAGATTATGCAACAGCAGTGTTTCCAGAAGTGCAAGGGTGAAAAAGCTAAGTGGGTATTTTGTCCCTGGATTAAACAGAAGGACAAGAAGCCTGACCCATAAAACTTCAGTGAATTCTAATTTCTAGTCTGAGAAGCTGTGAGCATCACCTTCTGCACAACAGGGCTTGCTCTGAGCAGTTGGTAAACCACTTGGAAAAAGGCATAAGTTGCTGTGAAGCTTCTGGTTGCTGAGTAGTTGCATTAATTGTTGACATTTCAGCAGGGAGACTCCTCTGGCCAGCTCAGTGCTTCCCACAGGCCAGGTAAACGCTTGCTGGTAAACCCCACCCCTGTACTCCTTCCCACTGAACATTGGCGACTGGATTCTGGCCTCTTGCCAACTGCCTTTAGGTGATATTTGGTCAAAAAAAAAAAAAAACCTGCTAAGGAGAGAATATATGTCCTCATATTAGTTTCTTTGTACAGCCACTTCCCAGGCGGCTGCTCGGATCTCCCTGTGTCCATTTACTGGATTTAAACAGCACAGCAGGAAGCTAAGGGGGAGGTGCACAAAGCGTCTGCAGGCTCAGCCCACCCAGGCTTTGGCTACGGAGGGAGCCTTGCCCCTCAGGAAACTGACAAGGGCACTGCAGCTCTGAGTCTGGAAGCGGGAGACACCCCCGTGCCTTACCTGTTTCTTTGTCCTGGACTTCTTCCAGGTGCAAGTCATTCAGAAGGTGCTCCAAGATCTTCTCCGGGGTCCCGGACACGACCACGTATCTGTCAGAGAGCAGAGAGTCCACAGAGTCCTCCTCAGTGGAGGACTGTGAGCGGCTGCTCCACTCCTCGTCCTCATCCTCCTCGTCAATGTATTTGAAATAAGGCACATCGAAGGTGGGCAAGGGCAGCTCACGGTCTGCCAGCGCGGCAGGATCCTTCCTCTCTAAGTGAGGGTCAAAGACCCTCAGCCGGGAGCTGCCCATTGTGCGCGGCCACTAACAAAGGCATCCCCTAGACACGCAGAGATCTAACCGTCTCTGTCCTGTCGCTGGGAACCGAGTCCATCTGGCTGCTAGGAGCTCTGCAGTCAGCTAGAACGCTCTCTAGCTCGCTGGAGAGAGGCGGAGAAAAAAGGGAGGGAGGGAGTGAAGAGGCGGCAGAGAGAGCGAGTGAGATGGAGCGGGAGAAGGGGAGGCAGGCAGGGAAAGGAAACCAGAGCGCAGGGCTCCGGTGGAAACTCTCACCTCCAATCGCTCTCGGCGCTCCCCGCCTGGGGGGCTGGGCTGCAGGTCCGCACTTTCTTCAGCACCAGCACGCTCTGGTCCTGCTCTTTCACCTCAACCATCGTCACTTCGTCATCCTGCTTTAATTGCCGACAGGAGTGATGGATGGAAGAAGGAGAAAGGGAGAGAAGATTAAAAGGCAAAAAAAAAAAAAAAAGAAAAGAAAATGCTAACGAAAGCGGCAATTTCTCAAGTTGCTTTCCCACCTAATTTCTTTACAGATTCAGAACAAATTAGGAATCTGTTCAAGAATCTCCCTCTAATGGTACAGGGTCCAGGATCAAGTTCTATGGACACATAAAGCATTAAAAAGAGATAAATACTTTAAAGAAGATAGGGGGGGAAAGTGTGGATGGGAGTCAGAGCTCATTTTTAAAACTACCTGAACGATCTGAATAAAGAAATCCAAAGTTCAAAGTCTCAAAGACACAAATACTAATTACATGTGTACACATTCTTTTACGTGGTTACTGCTTCTTAAACAGTCACTGTATTAAGATTGAAAAACCATATAAAACATCATTTAAATACTAAAACGAGGAGCAAGCCGTAATAAGCAGATGCAGTGGATACGTATTCTTCATTCACAGCACAGCCTTACTTTAAAAGGTGGGCAAAAAACCACTCATTCTAGCATTCAGTTCACACACCCCCAACCTGAGAGGACCTTCACATTTATCAGGTACTTGTTTTGCCAGAATACAAGCAAAAAAGGATCTTCTAGTTAGAAACTCATCTAGGCTGATATTCTGGTGTCACGGGTGAGTGCACTGACTTTCTTCACCTCTATCCCTTTTAACTCGGAGAGAAGGCTTAACAATCATTCATTTCTGCACACACAGCTTCCACAGCCAGAGCCCGGCGTGGCCCGCTGACGTGGCTCTGTTGGAGTCGAGCTCAGTGCTGACCCAGCAGAGTGGAGCTGCCCCAAGTGATGAACACTTCCGGAGCAGAGAGTGTGAAATTCTGACGGGTGACATAAAGTCAGAGGAAAGTGTGTATGTGGGTGTGGGGGGGTGGGGTGGCCTGTGGGAGACACACGTTTCTGAGGATCTGAGCAAAAGATTGATGCAAGAAGCTGACAGCAAACAAGCATCACCTTAAGGATGATGCCACCTCCTTAAAAAGGGAAACAGGTCCTAGAGTTCCTGGCATGCTTCTACATTCCTGCTCCTGCCAGAAAACCTACATAAATTAGGTACAAACACATAAATACAACATTTTCCCCACAAAGAGATAAAAAGTACTATGTCTTCATGTCTTATTAATCAGGTCTTCACTGATTATCAGAGACACCAATGCATTTAATTCACCTTCCCCAAGAAAAGGAAGGCACTATTCTTGTCATAATTGCCAACCAAGTCAGTGGGAATATTAAGATTTCAGCTCCCAGTGTCCTGATTTCTAACAAACTGTAGCAACCTACTCATTTGAGCCCTCCAAGATCTTCTTAAAAACAAAAATGACTAGTCATTCTAAACAGCAATATAATTTTATGATCATGCCTTTTTAATCTCTCAGCGGCAAATAATTTTACTATGTAAAGCTGATGTATTACATTTCAGCAAGGTCAGACACGCAGTTACTGTGGCAATTAATGCTGGATATTCATTGTTCAAGTCCCTGAGGATGGCAGTGACTCCTGTAACATGAATACCAATGTGTAATTGCTATCTTTCATTTCTCCAAAGGGGTTCTTTTGTTATCCATGTGGTTGAAATGAAATAAGGTGGCAGGAGCGATGAGCATAATATTGATCAAAAAAAGGAGGGTGGAGGGCAGAATGTGAGTCTGGAATATGGAGACACAGAATTGGATAATTCAGTAAAGAGCAGGGATGGAAGAACATAAACCTTCCCTGGCTTTCCTCTCATCCTACACCAACACTCATTTCATACTGAGCCCGCCGTCATTTTGAAGTACATTTTACATTCTACGTGCATGTGATAGATGGCATTATTAACTTCCACGGGCCATGCACATCCATATGGATGGGAAGGGCTTCTCTAACATGTGTGTAACTAATATGTATGACAGGGCTGTGCACAGAGCAGCTACACTCTGCTGGGCAGGGGAAGAGCTCGACCATGTTGATGTACTGTCAATAGCATCTTATGTCACAGTGGTAGTTTCCATTTCGAAAACCTGTTAAAATATAAAGAAGCGAAAAGGCAGAAAAATCAAAGTATAAAGGGAGATGGAAGTTATCTAAAATTGCCGTGAAAACGTAATAGCCCTATATATTATATCCAGCTCTCAAGAAGGAAGCTGAAATCAATGCCTCATGCCCGACCCGTGCCTGACTGCTGTTCCTAAAAAAGAGCTGAAGTACCAGAGTGTAGGCTCTGGGCATGAAACTTTATTCTGGTGCTTGCTCAGTTAAGAATAAAGGTATTTAGAGAACTAAAGACAAGAAATATGCTCAATGACAGATAGTTCGTGAAATGCAAGTAAAGCATCAAAATGCTTAATTTATAGACAATCATTCAACAGACAGTAAGAGTCTCCTGTGGGGAAGGCACTGTGCCAGCCACTAAGGGGCAAGCAGAAGTGAGCAGGACCAAGGCTCTGCCCTTAGATGACAAGGTAATAGTTCCCTAACAACATTAAGTCTAATGTGGTGAGCTCCCCAAGACGAGGCCACATGCAAGAGACAGAGCAAAAGTAGAACCCATGGGATTTGATTGTCAAGATGACAGATCAAATCCCAGATCTGTGGGTGACAGAGAATGGAAATGCTGTTAAATGGAATAAAAAAAAAAACGGTTCTGCTGAGACTGATGGATCTGGTTTCAAACAATTGATGTTTCAGTACTGATAATACATCATGCTGTAGATGTTTAGCAAGCAGTTAGAAATAAAGAACGAGGCCTCTGGACAAAGGCCAAGGACAGAGACAAATCTGTGAATTAGTCAACTTAAGGAATGGATGAGACTATTTCAAGGGAAGCAGGAGATAAAGCGGACTATGATGGGTAAAGGTAGAGAAAACATAGCAAGTCGGGGGAGGAGGGGAATCAGTCACAAGGAAACCCACTAAAGAGATAATGAAGTGAAACCAAAATGAGCCAGGAGTACATAGCTTACAAAGATGAAGAGTCTACGAGAGAGTGATGACAAGACCAAGTTAAGTCCAGCAGTGGGAAGGGGAGTGTTGAGCTGTGAGTGGACATGGAGGAAGTACACAGATGAGAAAGAGACCACCTCCTTGGAATTTCAACGCAAAGGGAAGGAGTCAGGCTGAAGAGACTGCCTTGATGTCAGCAGGTGAGGTGTGATGGAGAAGAGGTGACAGACAGATCAGGGATGCCTGGGGAGGTGAGGCTACCACAGGGCCAAGAGTTCCTCCTTTCAGAGAGGATCATGGGAAAAAAAGATGGTGGAGATTTAGAAAAATAGAGCAGGGAAAATAAAAAAGATGAGGTAGAACAGATGAGACGGATTTCCACCATCTTTGTAGAGAGGGAGTTGAGACCATCTTCTGGAAGGAGGGGCTTCCTTGGTGCCCTAAAGAGAAAACTGTTGAAAAACTGGCTTTAAGAGGTACCATGGGGAATAAACAAGTAATGGAGAAAGGAACTGTCAGACAACTTTGTGCTGCTGAGGGTGGAAAACACATGTTTATGGTTTTAGGCCTTTCTGCTGAGGTGCTCAGAAACCTGAGAGGGGAACGGTGAACAATTCCCCACCCCACCCCCCACCGCCCTGGGGAAGTGATCAGCAATGGAGATGTGAGGGCAGAGAGGTGTCCTGGGCCTTGCCAGCCCACATGCATACAGTTCATCACCACATGGTGTCTGTCTGCTTAGGGGAAGGATGAGCCAAGAAAGGAGCTGATAATTTGGGGCAGCACAGAGGGGCCTAGGACAAGTCTTTACAGGAGTGAAGGGACAGGCATGTGGTTGAGGAAAAAACGAGGCCTCTGGACAAAGGCCAAGGACAGAGACAAATCTGTGAATTAGTCAACTTAAGGAATGGATGAGACTATTTCAAGGGAAGCAGGAGATAAAGCGGACTATGATGGGTAAAGGTAGAGAAAACATAGCAAGTCGGGGGAGGAGGGGAATCAGTCACAAGGAAACCCACTAAAGAGATAATGAAGTGAAACCAAAATGAGCCAGGAGTACATAGCTTACAAAGATGAAGAGTCTACGAGAGAGTGATGACAAGACCAAGTTAAGTCCAGCAGTGGGAAGGGGAGTGTTGAGCTGTGAGTGGACATGGAGGAAGTACACAGATGAGAAAGAGACCACCTCCTTGGAATTTCAACGCAAAGGGAAGGAGTCAGGCTGAAGAGACTGCCTTGATGTCAGCAGGTGAGGTGTGATGGAGAAGAGGTGACAGACAGATCAGGGATGCCTGGAGAGGTGAGGCTACCACAGGGCCAAGAGTTCCTCCTTTCAGAGAGGATCATGGGAAAAAAAGATGGTGGAGATTTAGAAAAATAGAGCAGGGAAAATAAAAAAGATGAGGTAGAACAGATGAGACGGATTTCCACCATCTTTGTAGAGAGGGAGTTGAGACCATCTTCTGGAAGGAGGGGCTTCCTTGGTGCCCTAAAGAGAAAACTGTTGGAAAACTGGCTTTAAGAGGTACCATGGGGAATAAACAAGTAATGGAGAAAGGAACTGTCAGACAACTTTGTGCTGCTGAGGGTGGAAAACACATGTTTATGGTTTTAGGCCTTTCTGCTGAGGTGCTCAGAAACCTGAGAGGGGAACGGTGAACAATTCCCCACCCCACCCCCCACCGCCCTGGGGAAGTGATCAGCAATGGAGATGTGAGGGCAGAGAGGTGTCCTGGGCCTTGCCAGCCCACATGCATACAGTTCATCACCACATGGTGTCTGTCTGCTTAGGGGAAGGATGAGCCAAGAAAGGAGCTGATAATTTGGGGCAGCACAGAGGGGCCTAGGACAAGTCTTTACAGGAGTGAAGGGGACAGGCATGTGGTTGAGGAGAAAGCAGGTGGAAGCTCTGATCAAGGAGGCTGGCCTCTGAAGCAGAGCAGATAGGAGCAGTGAAAATGAGAAGAAGCCCTGACACCTGGAAGCAAGCCTGGCATTCGGGCCCAGCCTCGTGTTCTCCTGTTGAACATCAACGATTCTGAGAAAAATCAACACCAGAAAAGGCCATTCTGTGGGACAAGACAAAAACATGGCCACTCGGAAGTCATCTCTGAATAAGACAAAGCATAAACACTGGTCATGGCAGAAAGCAGCAGGAAGCCCAGCTAAACCAGTGATGGCTGCTTCTTTCCCAGTGACAGTCTTAGCTTTGCTGCCTTCTTAAAGATTTAGGACATCTCACAGAGCTACCCAAGAGTCAACAACACAAACCCAGGTCCTGTAAGTCCTTCTTCTAACACCTTCCTGTACCGAGCTTCCACGTGGCTCTCCACAGGGCAAGGGCGCCACACCCACACCAAGCAACAAACCCAACTCACTCAACTATAGCTATGTTCCTGGTGGTCTCCGGCCAGAAGACACTGACTATGGACAAGGGTCATAAGCCACCCTGCTGCTGGCATGGAACGGTGTGAATATGATGGGTTATTGGAGTCAAGAACAAAATGTATTTCCTTGTCCAGAGGATGAAAGAGTCACACCCAGGAATGTTCCCAAAAGTGCTTACAGGCAATGGGGCTCAGAAGATGGGTGAGGAAGAATGTCTGGGCAAGCAGTACAGACCTCAGGGGGAAAAGGGCTCTGCAAGTGCACTGAAGACGAAGGTGCAGTGGGCAGTGGGGCGGGGGAGCGCGGGGGAGACTCACAGAAGGCACCGTGGTTCCCCATCCTGCCCCCATGCCTTGGCCGGTGGTGCTCAGCCCTGGCTGAAACAGGCTTAGTGAGAATTCTCTCCCTCTTTGACATATACAGCTCCCAGGCCTGCAGTAACCAGGTCTTTCCTCTACACTCTTGAAGGGACAGTGGGAAAAACAACAAACTCCAAAGACCAGGCCACACAGATTCTTCACGGCTTTGTCCCTGGGATGCAGTCTGGGAGGAGCAGGGAGGAGGGGGAGGAGAGGAAGTGCAAAAAAAACAGGTGTCCTCAGCTGAAAGGGGGAGGATGAGTGCTGAGAGGGTGAGCTGTGTGATCACAGACTCACAGGACCTTCTGAGCAGCGTCCACAAGTAATATGAAAACAGAGGAGGGTTCCTGGGTTTTCCCTGTTTCTCATCTTTGTTCATTCTTTGGGTAACTAGCTCTGATTTTTCTTTTCTTTTCATGGCTACACCACTCTCCTGCTTGCAAACTCTCAATAAGGATAGAACCCGGAACTTTGACTAACTTTAGATTGACTTCCAAGACAAAGATCGGTTTTTATGCTTCTAAATGCAACTCTCCTTCTTTCATTTCTTCACATGAAAGACATTTAAGATAAATGTCTCCACTCATATAGGGTAATAAAAAAGTCTGAAGTGAAGAACTGATGTTCACAGTTTAGCAGGTCTGGACTGAACCAAATTTCTGACTGCATTTATATTTTCACTTATCACTGGCGCTAGCAAGAAAAAGTGATTACTAAGGGGTTTCTCAGGTCTGCTGAAATTGTCACAAATACTTGCTTGATTTTCCATTATCTCTGCTGGGAAACTTTCCTTTCCCAAGTGCTCACATAAAGCAGTCACTGGGATTCTCCAAGGCATCATGTCCCTGCTGTTCTGTGGGCATAAACTCTTCCGGGAGCGCTTAGTTGATGGGTCATGGATGGGCTTCAGGGACTCAGAGAATTCTCTGAAAGTATATAAGATTTTTTTTTTTTTTTTAAGATTTTTTAATGTAGGCAAAATTTTCCAGACAGAGTGTAGAGCTCTGGGTCTCACTGGAATCTATGTACCCCAAAACGTACAAATCATTCCATACAATGAGACTTGTATTTATCATGGCATCTAAGGAACCTTCTTTGACAGATCTCTTGCCAGCAGTTCTGTATATCCAGGTGAGGAGGCCCAAAGAACCCTGTCATGACATCCATCACATGGACCTCTGATCATCTTTGCTCCCTCTGTGTTCTCCATGAAGTGACGACCTCTTGAGGGCAGGGTCTGTGACTTTTAATTCTTTTCCTAACACACAGCTCAAGTCCTGGTGAACGATATTAACTTGATAATGGTTTACTGTGCTTGCAAGTTCATGAGCAAGCGAGACAGTCAATGAGTAGATTACCTTTAAAAGGAAGAATTCAATCTCAGCAGTCACTCTCCACTAAGGCTGCCTTTACCCTCTCACAGGACCTTCTGAGCAGCGTCCACAAGTAATATGAAAACAGAGGAGGGTTCCTGGGTTTTCCCTGTTTCTCATCTTTGTTCATTCTTTGGGTAACTAGCTCTGATTTTTCTTTTCTTTTCATGGCTACACCACTCTCCTGCTTGCAAACTCTCAATAAGGATAGAACCCGGAACTTTGACTAACTTTAGATTGACTTCCAAGACAAAGATCGGTTTTTATGCTTCTAAATGCAACTCTCCTTCTTTCATTTCTTCACATGAAAGACATTTAAGATAAATGTCTCTACTCATATAGGGTAATAAAAAAGTCTGAAGTGAAGAACTGATGTTCACAGTTTAGCAGGTCTGGACTGAACCAAATTTCTGACTGCATTTATATTTTCACTTATCACGGCGCTAGCAAGAAAAAGTGATTACTAAGGGGTTTCTCAGGTCTGCTGAAATTGTCACAAATACTTGCTTGATTTTCCATTATCTCTGCTGGGAAACTTTCCTTTCCCAAGTGCTCACATAAAGCAGTCACTGGGATTCTCCAAGGCATCATGTCCCTGCTGTTCTGTGGGCATAAACTCTTCCGGGAGCGCTTAGTTGATGGGTCATGGACGGGCTTCAGGGACTCAGAGAATTCTCTGAAAGTATATAAGATTTTTTTTTTTTTTTTTAAGATTTTTTAATGTAGGCAAAATTTTCCAGACAGAGTGTAGAGCTCTGGGTCTCACTGGAATCTATGTACCCCAAAACGTACAAATCATTCCATACAATGAGACTTGTATTTATCATGGCATCTAAGGAACCTTCTTTGACAGATCTCTTGCCAGCAGTTCTGTATATCCAGGTGAGGAGGCCCAAAGAACCCTGTCATGACATCCATCACATGGACCTCTGATCATCTTTGCTCCCTCTGTGTTCTCCATGAAGTGACGACCTCTTGAGGGCAGGGTCTGTGACTTTTAATTCTTTTCCTAACACACAGCTCAAGTCCTGGTGAATGATATTAACTTGATAATGGTTTACTGTGCTTGCAAGTTCATGAGCAAGCGAGACAGTCAATGAGTAGATTACCTTTAAAAGGAAGAATTCAATCTCAGCAGTCACTCTCCACTAAGGCTGCCTTTACCCTCTCCACTCAGTCACTTTTTCTATTACAACACTTATCACATGCTTATCTGTGTTTTGAACCTGTGTGTTCTGCTTGCTCCATCTGTCAAAATTCTCTCAAACGAATAAACTCCCATGCAACTGACATATAAGAGACCACATAACTAACACAATGCTGGGAAGGCCCGCACTACTGAGGGCCTGGTATTATCCCTCAGTCGAGGGCACACGGAAAACACAGTGTGGGTATGAACAGGTCACCCTGTGGGCCGAAGTGTGGATTTTTCACCCTCTAAGCTCCCCTCCTGCCCCAGCCAGGATCCTCAGCACTCCTCACGTGACCCAGGGCTCCCTCTTCAGACCTGAGTCAAGCAGGTAGCATAGAACACCATCTAGATGGAGGATGCACAGAAACATCTAGCTTGACACCACAGCATTCAAGAACTCACACAAGCAGCACGAGATGCAATGCTGTTTCCCCTCAAGTCTGTGAACACAACAACTGAAGATGCTAACCTATTTATGGTGAAAAAGTACTTGCTATGGAGTAAATGTGTCCTCTCTCTAAAAATTCCTAAGCTGAAACCCAATTCCCAATGTGATGGTGTCTGGAGGTAAAGCCTTTAGAAGGTGATTAGTTCACAAGGGTGGTGACCTCATAAATGGGATTAGTGTCCTTGTAAAGGCCAAATTTCCCTTGGGGCCCGGGGTCTCTTCATACTCTGAATCTGCATGTACCAAAGTACAATTTGAGACTTGTATTTATCATGGAATCTAAGGAACCTTCTTTGACAGATCTCTTGCCAGCAGTTCTGTATATCCAGGTGAGGAGGCCCAAAGAACCCTGTCATGACATCCATCACATGGACCCTCTGATCATCTTTGCTCCCTCTGTGTTCTCCATGAAGTGACGACCTCTTGAGGGCAGGGTCTGTGACTTTTAATTCTTTTCCTAACACACAGCTCAAGTCCTGGTGAACGATATTAACTTGATAATGGTTTACTGTGCTTGCAAGTTCATGAGCAAGCGAGACAGTCAATGAGTAGATTACCTTTAAAAGGAAGAATTCAATCTCAGCAGTCACTCTCCACTAAGGCTGCCTTTACCCTCTCCACTCAGTCACTTTTTCTATTACAACACTTATCACATGCTTATCTGTGTTTTGAACCTGTGTGTTCTGCTTGCTCCATCTGTCAAAATTCTCTCAAACGAATAAACTCCCATGCAACTGACATATAAGAGACCACATAACTAACACAATGCTGGGAAGGCCCGCACTACTGAGGGCCTGGTATTATCCCTCAGTCGAGGGCACACGGAAAACACAGTGTGGGTATGAACAGGTCACCCTGTGGGCCGAAGTGTGGATTTTTCACCCTCTAAGCTCCCCTCCTGCCCCAGCCAGGATCCTCAGCACTCCTCACGTGACCCAGGGCTCCCTCTTCAGACCTGAGTCAAGCAGGTAGCATAGAACACCATCTAGATGGAGGATGCACAGAAACATCTAGCTTGACACCACAGCATTCAAGAACTCACACAAGCAGCACGAGATGCAATGCTGTTTCCCCTCAAGTCTGTGAACACAACAACTGAAGATGCTAACCTATTTATGGTGAAAAAGTACTTGCTATGGAGTAAATGTGTCCTCTCTCTAAAAATTCCTAAGCTGAAACCCAATTCCCAATGTGATGGTGTCTGGAGGTAAAGCCTTTAGAAGGTGATTAGTTCACAAGGGTGGTGACCTTATAAATGGGATTAGTGTCCTTGTAAAAGAGGCCCCAGAAAGATGCCTTGCCCCCTCTGCCCCGTGAGGACACAGCAACATGAGAGCTGTCTATGAACAGAAAGTGGGCTCTCTTCATACTCTGAATCTGCTGGTGCCCTGATCCTGGATTTCTCAGCCTTTAGAACTGTGAGAAACAAATTCCTGCCATTTGTAAACCTCCCAGTTTGTGCTGTTTTGTTACAACAGCCCAAAAGGTCTGCAATGGCATTTAGAGTCAATCGCTTATTATGATTCCTCTCAGTTCCCAGCCTTCTTGGTTGAACTTTCATTCATCTTACAAAATGGGTACATGTCAGGAACCATGTCCTCCAGGAAACCTGCACTATTCACCTCCAGTCTGATAGGGTGGGCCCTTTTCTGTGAGCCCATGGTACCACATAAGTCCTTCAGACTCAGCATTTCAAGGAGCACATACTAATGACCTTTTTTTTGTCTCCCTTCTAAAGTATAAGCTCACACGTGGGCAGGCAACCGTATCTTCTACAACTTTGAATGTGCAACAAACAGATCTTGGCGTTTCACAGAAACTCAACGAACATTAGCCAAATGAGTTGATGAATGAACAGAAAGAGGAATGAATAAAAGTGCAATTCTGAGGGGAGGTTTAGAGAACAACCACTTAAGTCCTGCAGGCTACATTTCAAGTGGTGAACTCGGATGGTGCTGAGAGAGCAGACAGTCGCCTGAGAGGTGCTCTTCCTAAGAAGGGTCACACAACTACCCAGGTGTTAGGTAACACTGGCTTGCCCTGTTCTGTCTCTTTTTTTCCTATTCTGCATCTTGATCACCAATTTTAGTGTTTGGGACACTCAAGCACTCGGGTATGGGTGAACTGGAAAGCTGCATGCTTGTCACACTGTAGAGATACAGACAGACAAGGGGTTACAAGATCAAAACGACTTGCTCTAAATCAGATCTTGGTCTGAGGGTAGTTAATGTGATAACCGCTAAGGCAGCACTCAAATTTGGCTAGTATTTAAGAGAACACCTGGTAAGTATTTTGTGAAGCATGATGCATCATGCAATCATTAGTTATCAGACCATTTAAAAAAGCTAACATAATTTTATCTCACAGTGGTAGAGGTAACAGCTCAAGAACTAAGGAGACAGCACTGCTGTATGCAACTAAAAGGTCCACTCAGAACAGGCAACAAGGAAGGGATCAAGTCAAGACCAGGCAGATAAATGAATCACTTTTATTGAGGGTTCACCATATATCGGCCAAGCTAGAATCTGAACAGCAACTACCTTATCTAATCATTGTAACAGCTCTATGAGGTAAATACTGTTAAATCTCCCATTTTGATAAAGTAGCTTGGCTTTGCAAGGTCTCAGGGTAAGGGAGTGTGTGGTAAAGCTGAGACTGAATCCAGGCAGATCCAACAAAAGAGCTCTTAACCAGAACCACAGATGTCCCCAGAGGATGGTCACTACTGCACGTTAGAGACTACAGCTAAGGAAGGGGACTTGGTTTACCCTGGTGCTAGCAGGCAAAGCAGGCCAGTCTGCTCAGAGGGTGAGGCCGTAGATGTGTCTATGTCATGCAGAGTTCCAAGAGGAGAAGAGGGCTGACGAGGACTGCACGTGGTCTCAGGACCACAACTAAACCCACTCAGCCAGGGCAAAGCTCAAGACCCAGCAAGGGGGATACGAAGGACTGGCAGGAAGAGAGCGAAACCTGGCATGGGTCAATGTGGTCGGATGCCCACAGACTCGGGCACCCAGAGACCTGCAGAGTAAGACTGGCAGGGTTTCCATGCATGAGATGCTCTGGGTCTGACAGGCACAAGAACCAGGCACACATGGAACCATACTTTCATGTCACATGAGTCTTACCTCTAACAAAACAAAACAGGGCTGTGATGTGCCTGTGGGAAGAGGAATCTGCTGGTCAAAGCACATGGGACTCTGCACCAAGGAGCTACAAGGGGGTCTGGGAAACATGCCCTTTGAAGTACTGTTCAGGTAGTTGGAACGTCTAAAAAGAAAAAGATGCAGAGAATGAAACCATTGCAGAAAATTTTCATTCTCTGAGCTACCCTGCCTTGGAGGACAGAAGTATTGGTGATGTTCTAGAAATGTTCCCCTTCAGTTAATGGGTGGGAAGCTCAAGGAAGAAGACTGAAGGCCAATTTTAGGAAGCAGGCATTCTTTTTCAATCCTCAGATCCTACAGAATTCCATTGTCTCCTCTTCGCTTTTCTCCCTGAAGTGTTGGATCCCTAAGCAGGAAAACTGCATGTGATTTAATGGTTAGGGACTCTCTCCTCATCTTGTACTATGGAAATTCACACACTGCTTAGCAAATCAAACCACCATGGCCCACATCTAGTCTTGTTCTGTAAATGTGGGTACAACAGAAGTGGAATACTTATCTGTAAAAAAAATCTTTGGCCAAAACCAATTTTGTCTGAGAACAACTTTCACAGAATTTGCTGACCACGTATCTCATGATTCTCTCTTCTTATAGCAAAAAAAAAAAAAAAAAAAAAAGGCAAACAGATCTTTTTTTTTTTTTTAAAAAAAAAAAGAAGGTCAAAAGGATATTGCTGGCAAGACAGGCCTGATTAAGACAGCAGCTAAGGGGAAGATAAAGTAAGCAGATGTGTGTCAAGGTGAGCCGTGGTTTACATTTACCAGATCATGAGGTTCTGGCCTGGGAAACACATCCTGGCAGAGTATTTGAATAATGACAATTAGTTCCTTTAAAAAATCCTAAGCATAATATGATTAAATAATTCAAATGAAAGCCTAAATAGGACTAATAGAATTCGTTATCCCCAAACCCACAAAATCTAGGTCAAGTCTGACTTCCATAGTGTGAAAGTAAACACAAAGTTGTTACAGAATATGGCCTAATTCCCACAGAAATCCAGTAGCCAAGACTGGATAGAAAGTTCTGGCTGCTAAAGAAGAATAGTATTTATTGAATTTTACTGCCTCTAATAATTATTATCACATAAAATACAGTTTTCTGAGAACCCTATAATTAGGGAAAGGCTAGGAATCTGATCGTGGGCCAACTTCAGCTACGGTAAACCTACGTACGGTACAACAGAACAGAGTCGACGGGGACAGAACAGGACATGCTGAAACACAAGCATGGTCTTTCCATCACAAGTATATGTCAAGTGGCTTGATGGATTGTCCTAGATATTGGTACAAAGAAAGAGGCTCACTCATCAAGGGTTCTGAAGGTGTTTAACGCAGGGACAATTTACAGAAAGTCTGAGGAAATTCACTATAAAATGGTGAGTTTGCCATGGATCAGCAAAGGGAGATATTAACAACCCCTGGGCTTGAAGGGGCAAGAGAAGCAGAGCGAGTACTGGATCCCTTGGGAGGGAGTTGGAGAAGTAGAAGAGCAGCTTTGCAGGAGGAGCCGCAGTCCCAGAGGGGGACGGTCACTGCCAGAACCACAGCAGGAAGCAGACGGAGGTGGGAGCAAACACTCTGACCCTCCTCTCATCCTGCCTTGATCTCCTGCCACGCCAAGCCCTATTGGGAGCTGGAAGGCAAGAGATCTGGGTGCTACAGTCCATGTGGGTTAGGACTCACTGGCCACCGGCACAGAGCAGAGGTGAGGATGGAAGAGGGGACACAAATGCTCTTTACCCAGCAAAGTTGACCTTTCAGTTTCCAGAGAGGCTTAGTAAGTCAACTTATCAGATGCCACCATATAACTCCATGCCACCATGGAGTCCATCATCTTAGTGTCAGGAAAACAACTCGGAAATCTAACAGCTTTAGAGTAGGTTATGTTGGCGTGTCCCTAACTTACTCTATATTTTCTTAACACTCCTTCTGATCTAATATCAGTTCACTACCATTCAGATCTTATACTTTGCTTTATACAAGACATTCCCTATGTGATCCTTAAGAGTTACTAAATCATACAGGTGTTACTTTAAAAAAAAAAAAAAACATAAAATCTTAAATTTTATTATATCTTTCTCAGCACGTCAGCTAGTGCCAATACACTAGTTCTTGGCTGATGACTAGGCTGTGGGTGAGGATGGAGGGGAGAAGGGAAAGGAGAAGTGACAGGACAAGTTCCACCCTGATATCTGCTGTATGAGAACAGGGCCTTGGTCTGTTTTGGTTTCTGTGCTACCTCTCCATCTAGAATAACACTGCCTGTAAAATGAATGAACAGCCAGGTGAATGAGGAGTGAGCAGACAGATACTAGACATCAGAATGGCCCAAGACCAAGGACTGAAAGGTTGGCAAAGGCAAGGAGGAGGAGATTCAAAGGGACTTAGTCCAGAGAGCAAGCTAGGGTAGAAAGGAGAAATTTCAGGAATGAGTTAATACCTTATGAGACCCTAGCTTTCTGATGGGGTTGCTGATTATCTACAAGGGAGCAATCAACATCTTAAGCATCAACATGTCTATAAACAGGATAAAACACCAGCAGCAATAAACAAGGCATGCTGTCAGCCACGGTCACGGCATGAAGCTGCTGCCGCCATTGCTTCTGCAGCCCCTCCATCCCAGATATGGTGGTTATTTCATTCTACTTTCATTCTGAGTTACATACACTCGCCCTGGTCAGCAGGCCCAAGGGAATAGGCCAAGGCTCGGCCGCGCTGGGAAGTCACTAAGACTTACACTTTGGCTTCAAGAAGCCTAGGTCAAAGGGCAACTGAAGGCACTGCCTTGTGCATATACAATCTGACAGAAGCCTATTAGAAGGTAATTCAGAAGAAATGAGGATGCCTTCAAATTCTAAATTAGATCATTAAGCATCTCCTAACATGACTGAGTTCACTGGAGAAAAACCATCAGTCAATACTTTGAACGTAAATTCCATCAATCCACAGCATCCTTGCAGAGGGTTTGCACAATATATCCACAACAGATTCTGTTACTTTGCAAAAATCTGAGATGACTTACTGGTGGGAACAATACTTATTTCCACTTCTCATCATTGGTATATCTCAATGGCCCTCAAAATACAATACATATATTACCTAAGCTTTAAAACAACCAAAAAAATCTGATATCTTGTTTCCGAGGCAATTTTACAGAAATGACAGACATAAATTTTAGAAAAACCTTTTTTGCTCCTAAGAAGTTTCATATCATTTTGTGTGTGTTTGACATACATGCAAAGTTATTCTAAAGGGAAAATATCAATATTGACACTTTCCCCAAGCAACCTGAAGATGAGATGAAAACCTATGGTACATTATGACTCAGACAAAATTTCTACTAGTTGCAGATATGCTTGTCATCTGCGGTTTAAATAATTCACAGTAGCAGTTTGTAGGAGCATTTAAAAATCTGAGTAAAGAGAGGACGGTTTGGATTTCTTTTTTTTTTTTAATTTTGGCCTCCTTTATTGGTTTTTTCATTTATTTTCATGCATCTTTATTCTTTGGCCTGTGTGGGCCTCCCATTGCAGTGGCCTCTCTCATTGCAGAGCACTGGCTCTGGGCACATGTGCTCCACAGCGCTGGCTCATAATTGGACACACTGGTCCAGCTCCGTGGCACGGGTTTGGGAAAACCCTCACTGGGCCCCCGGGATCCGGTTTGGATTTTACAGCAGCAGTTTTCCTTAAGCATCAACATGTCTATAAACAGGATAAAACACCAGCAGCAATAAACAAGGCATGCTGTCAGCCACGGTCACGGCATGAAGCTGCTGCCGCCATTGCTTCTGCAGCCCCTCCATCCCAGATATGGTGGTTATTTCATTCTAC
The DNA here is from genome assembly GCA_022376925.1 of Tragulus kanchil. Classification (NCBI taxonomy): domain Eukaryota; kingdom Metazoa; phylum Chordata; class Mammalia; order Artiodactyla; family Tragulidae; genus Tragulus; species Tragulus kanchil. The sequence continues at coordinate 105,323,537 of JAIOJX010000030.1, read as the reverse complement.
TTTCATTCTGAGTTACATACACTCGCCCTGGTCAGCAGGCCCAAGGGAATAGGCCAAGGCTCGGCCGCGCTGGGAAGTCACTAAGACTTACACTTTGGCTTCAAGGCCTAGGTCAAAGGGCAACTGAAGGCACTGCCTTGTGCATATACAATCTGACAGAAGCCTATTAGAAGGTAATTCAGAAGAAATGAGGATGCCTTCAAATTCTAAATTAGATCATTAAGCATCTCCTAACATGACTGAGTTCACTGGAGAAAAACCATCAGTCAATACTTTGAACGTAAATTCCATCAATCCACAGCATCCTTGCAGAGGGTTTGCACAATATATCCACAACAGATTCTGTTACTTTGCAAAAATCTGAGATGACTTACTGATGGGAACAATACTTATTTCCACTTCTCATCATTGGTATATCTCAATGGCCCTCAAAATACAATACATATATTACCTAAGCTTTAAAACAACCAAAAAAATCTGATATCTTGTTTCCGAGGCAATTTTACAGAAATGACAGACATAAATTTTAGAAAAACCTTTTTTGCTCCTAAGAAGTTTCATATCATTTTGTGTGTGTTTGACATACATGCAAAGTTATTCTAAAGGGAAAATATCAATATTGACACTTTCCCCAAGCAACCTGAAGATGAGATGAAAACCTATGGTACATTATGACTCAGACAAAATTTCTACTAGTTGCAGATATGCTTGTCATCTGCGGTTTAAATAATTCACAGTAGCAGTTTGTAGGAGCATTTAAAAATCTGAGTAAAGAGAGGACGGTTTGGATTTCTTTTTTTTTTTTAATTTTGGCCTCCTTTATTGGTTTTTTCATTTATTTTCATGCATCTTTATTCTTTGGCCTGTGTGGGCCTCCCATTGCAGTGGCCTCTCTCATTGCAGAGCACTGGCTCTGGGCACATGTGCTCCACAGCGCTGGCTCATAATTGGACACACTGGTCCAGCTCCGTGGCACGTGGGATCTTCCTGGGCCAGGGATCAAACCAGTGCCCCTTGCACTGCAAGGCAGACTCTCCACCCACTGGACCACCAGGGAAGCTCCGGTTTGGATTTTTACAGCAGCACTTGATAACCATCCTCAACTGGTTCCTAAGGCACTGGCTTCTCCCAAACTCCTTAGGAAATGCAGATGTGTTGGGAAAATGCCTCCTGAATAAGTAAAGATCTAATTTATAAATTGAAATTACTTGAGAAAGTAAGCTCTTAACTGTGAACAGATCAAGAAGTATTTTTCAGATTTAAAAAGCACTGGATCCATGAAATTTGCCAATAGAGTAGATACTAAGTGTTCTCACCACACGCACACATACTATCGAACATAATCACATGAGGTGTGGATCAGTTAATTAGCTTGATTGCGGTAATCATTTTACAATGTATGCATATATTAAACATCACATCATATACTTTAAATTTATATGATTTTTATCAATTATACCTCAATAAAGCTGGAAAAAGCTTTTGAATAAAAAGTAAAATAAGGTGTAGCGCTTCCCTGGTGGTCCAATGGGTAGAGAGTCCGCCTTGCAGTGCAAGGGGAACCAGTTTGATCCCCGGCCCAGGAAGATCCCACGTGTCGAGGAGCAGCTGGACTGGTGTGTCCAATTACAAGCCAGTGCTCTGGAGTGCACGTGCCCAGAGCCAGAGCTGTGCAACAAGAGGGGCCCCAGTGATGGAAGGCCCCCACAGGCTAAAGAATAAAGATGGATGAAAACAAATAAATAAGAAAAAAAACAATAAAAGAAGCCAGAATTTTTTTTAAAATTTTAAAAATGCAAATAAGGTGTAAAGTAATACTTAGAAAACAAGAAGGCTTCAAGTCAAAGGAAGGAACTCTTTCCAAATCTGTTGTGTATATAGAAATGTACTTTTATACATGTGTGCCTGTGGACAAGTGTGTGTGTGTGTGTGTGTGTGTGTGTGTGTGTGTGTGTATGCACGTGAGCACATGTGCAACATCAGAGAGGGCAGAGGGGTAATAAAAAGGGCAGCCTCAGTCCTTATGCAGGTTATGGAGTGAAAAATTCCTAGTTACCGTAGCAACCGCAAGATCACATGGCATAGGAGCAAGGAGATACAAAGCATCTTAAGCAAACACTCTTGTTTTTTCATGTTTTGCACATTCCTCAGTGTTTTAAGAGAGGCATGCCTTAGGTCTCGGCCATAACCATCCCAGAAACCTCATTTCACAGTGTGAAACAGGAAGGGAGACACTAAGACTGTGTCACTCTTGGTTTATTGTGCAGCCATATAAAAAGCTGGTGTTAAAACAGGTTGAGAGAATTTAAACCACGATGAAATACTGCTACAATTGAGAGAAAAACAAAACTTAATGGTTAAAAGAATGAAGACAGAAGGTTAAAATAAGAAAGAAAGTAATTTGCTTACACGGGAGTAGGTATTTCTCCCTCTTTTTCTGGAGTGAAGAATGGGTGTGGAGTAAGAGAAGAATGGACTGAAAAGAAATGGAAGTATTTAAGTGATAAAACAAACCAAAAAAAAAAAATCTTCTATTTTCTTGAATATTGATGTGTCCTTACTGAGCCAAAGAGGGCTGAAATCTTCATATACGAACCTGCCTGCCTAAGATCCCTGCTCCATAAACTATGACTCACTGACATTTGAAAGTCTGTCTCTACTCTTTACCAAGTATCTGTTCTCCTAAAGGCTTGTCTGGAATTACAAACTGACTATTGGAGAGGAACCTCCTTGTCCTTTCTGCCTGTCATTTCCAGGCTAATTCTCCCTGGTATAAAACCTTTCATTTAAACCTTTAAATCTCCAATGAACTGGAATCCTGGAGTGGGTACAAACTGGATTTGCAAAGATTTGGTTTGAGTGCTTGAACTTCAGAAACATTTCAAATCACTCACAGTTGCCTCCTCTACTGATTTAGGTCCGCAAATACTGATTGAAAGCCTCATACCAAACATGGAGATTACCCTCAAAGAAGAAACATTCTTTATGAGACACTGGGGAGAGATAGAAATTTGCATTTAAAAAAAAAGTCCATTGGCTTGGAGCAAGGCTGTGGATAGTGATTAGTTCATGAACTTATCCATTATAAATGAATAGACTCCTTTCCTCTTATTTCTAGCAGTTCAAGGCAGTAGGATCTGTTTGTTTTAGTTTGTCATTATGTGAGTTTTATATCTCAGTCCTCCCAGGACATTCTGAACGCAGAAAAACAATTCCAAATATTTAATGGCATGGCTTGAAATACGGCTTCAACACCCTGATAGCAAAGCTACTGCTAGCTGGATGCTGGCTCACCATCTGTCCCACACCAACTGCATTTCACAAAAAGTAAATTTTTAGAAATTCTAGCCACAGGTGTATTTTTTGAACATAAAAGAACAGGATGATTTTAGGCATTGATAAGCATAGTCAGTCAGAGTAAAAAATGGCTACTTAGAGCCTCCTGAGTAAGCAACTGGCATCCGTTTTAAAATGACAACATCTTTCCCCAAAGTGTTCCACACTCCAAAGTATGAATGCTATGAAACTGCAGGGGAGAAGCATCGTCTTCAATTTAAGATGCGAATTTTAGAGTCAGAAGAAATCTTAGACCTCTCATCTCCTACTTTTTATAGATGAGAAAACTGAAGCTCAGAGAGGTAATATTACTAAGTTCATACATGATACATTCAATTTGGAGGAAGTCTGTTAACAGTTTCAATTTCTCAAGAATAAAATGGATATTTTAATGCGGGCAACAAAACAGTAAAAATCTGAAAAAAATCTGCATGTGATAGTTGATCAATAAATCTTACTTTTACATTATAAAAATAAATCACAGCTATATTAAAGGCCTGAGAGAGAAGTGCAATTCTAGCACAGAAAAAAATAAAATCGAGTGTCTAGCCACAGAAGTGGGAAGAACTTTCTAATTTTAAAGGCATTTTTTTTTAAGTTAAAAAACAGGAATCAACAATTTTGCTCATATATGCGTAAAAACAAAAAAGAAGCTTGGAAAAAACACATGTAACAAATATGGCAAAGATTTATGTCCCTGGGATATAAAGTACTTATTCAAATTAATAAGAAATACCACAATGGAAAAAATGGGCAAAGGAGGTAAACAGATTATTTATAGAAGAAATATAAATGGATTGATATAAACTGAAAGTATTCAACTCCACTAGAAAAGACATGTAAATTTGAACAAGATAATACTTTTCCTTTCCGAAAATTTCTCCTTTTCAGTAAAACTGTTTTTAGTTTGTCATTTTTGTGAGTTTTATATCTCAGTCCTCCCAGGACATTCTGAACGCAGAAAAACAATTCCAAATATTTAATGGCATGGCTTGAAATACGGCTTCAACACCCTGATAGCAAAGCTACTGCTAGCTGGATGCTGGCTCACCATCTGTCCCACACCAACTGCATTTCACAAAAAGTAAATTTTTAGAAATTCTAGCCACAGGTGTATTTTTTGAACATAAAAGAACAGGATGATTTTAGGCATTGATAAGCATAGTCAGTCAGAGTAAAAAATGGCTACTTAGAGCCTCCTGAGTAAGCAACTGGCATCCGTTTTAAAATGACAACATCTTTCCCCAAAGTGTTCCACACTCCAAAGTATGAATGCTATGAAACTGCAGGGGAGAAGCATCGTCTTCAATTTAAGATGCGAATTTTAGAGTCAGAAGAAATCTTAGACCTCTCATCTCCTACTTTTTATAGATGAGAAAACTGAAGCTCAGAGAGGTAATATTACTAAGTTCATACATGATACATTCAATTTGGAGGAAGTCTGTTAACAGTTTCAATTTCTCAAGAATAAAATGGATATTTTAATGCGGGCAACAAAACAGTAAAAATCTGAAAAAAATCTGCATGTGATAGTTGATCAATAAATCTTACTTTTACATTATAAAAATAAATCACAGCTATATTAAAGGCCTGAGAGAGAAGTGCAATTCTAGCACAGAAAAAAATAAAATCGAGTGTCTAGCCACAGAAGTGGGAAGAACTTTCTAATTTTAAAGGCATTTTTTTTTAAGTTAAAAAACAGGAATCAACAATTTTGCTCATATATGCGTAAAAACAAAAAAGAAGCTTGGAAAAAACACATGTAACAAATATGGCAAAGATTTATGTCCCTGGGATATAAAGTACTTATTCAAATTAATAAGAAATACCACAATGGAAAAAATGGGCAAAGGAGGTAAACAGATTATTTATAGAAGAAATATAAATGGATTGATATAAACTGAAAGTATTCAACTCCACTAGAAAAGACATGTAAATTTGAACAAGATAATACTTTTCCTTTCCATCAAGAACACCTAGTTTCTCCTTTTAAGAATCAAAACAATCAATGTGAGTGAGGCTATAACAAAACAAATAATGGAGCATTGATGTTTACGAAAGCAGAACAAGCTTTATCAAGAGTAGTCAAGCAAAAAACACAAAAGATTAACACAGTTCATACTTCTGAGTAGTAATTACTCAGCTAGGAATTTGCCCTTAGGAAACATAAACTTAGATAAAGATTTTTGTAGAGGTGTGCATCTCAGATCATTTATAACTGTTAAAATTTGAAAACCTATTTCCCTCAAACGGGAAAAGTAGATAAGTGAAGTCTGTTATGAAAACGTAAGGAAAGCCTCATAATGCATGTGCTGATACACCTGAGACAGTGAGGGGAAATCCTGGTTAGTTCTCAGTAATTTTTTCTTTTCTTCCTTGTAGTTTTCTATTATTTCTAAATTTTCTACAAAAGGCATGTATTATTTTACAATTAGTAGAACAATTTAAACAAAAATGTCTCTAACAAAGAAATTCACTATAAATTCCAACAAGCTGCCTGATGTCTTGTTCTTGACCATTGAACATTCATAAACCTCAAGAATGAAACTTGTTTTCAACAACAAATTCAATCAGTAAAACTGGCCAAGAACTATATATATTATTTTTTTTTTTCCTAACTAGAAAATGGGGAGAGAGGAAGGTGGTCAATGCCATTTTCCAACAATATCTAACTTTCCTTAGATATGAGACTTTTCATATTGGCCATTTATGATTTGTTCTCACCTGGCTGTAACGCAGGAAGTAAAACAGATGCTGTTTAATCTAGCAAATGCCTCACAAGAAGGTGAAGAAACAATTTTCTAGAAACAAACACTGTACTCAAAATACACCCTTTTTCTTTGGTCTGTGTGCAGCCCTTCTTTAACTCTCTGTGTTTTCTCATGTTCTCCCTTATAAACGGTGAGTGTGGCTCAGGGGTTCAAATCAGATCTTGCTCACTTAACTCTCTGTTCCATCATGTGTGATGCTTTTCTTAATGAATATAGGCAAGAATAAATTAATCTTGGCCAAGTACTTTTAAAATTTTTCTCTATATATGAAAAGGAGATTCTCTAAATTTAGAATTATTTAAGAACACCTAGTTTCTCCTTTTAAGAATAAAAATCAATGTGAGTGAGGCTATAACAAAACAAATAATGGAGCATTGATGTTTACGAAAGCAGAACAAGCTTTATCAAGAGTAGTCAAGCAAAAAACACAAAAGATTAACACAGTTCATACTTCTGAGTAGTAATTACTCAGCTAGGAATTTGCCCTTAGGAAACATAAACTTAGATAAAGATTTTTGTAGAGGTGTGCATCTCAGATCATTTATAACTGTTAAAATTTGAAAACCTATTTCCCTCAAACGGGAAAAGTAGATAAGTGAAGTCTGTTATGAAAACGTAAGGAAAGCCTCATAATGCATGTGCTGATACACCTGAGACAGTGAGGGGAAATCCTGGTTAGTTCTCAGTAATTTTTTCTTTTCTTCCTTGTAGTTTTCTATTATTTCTAAATTTTCTACAAAAGGCATGTATTATTTTACAATTAGTAGAACAATTTAAACAAAAATGTCTCTAACAAAGAAATTCACTATAAATTCCAACAAGCTGCCTGATGTCTTGTTCTTGACCATTGAACATTCATAAACCTCAAGAATGAAACTTGTTTTCAACAACAAATTCAATCAGTAAAACTGGCCAAGAACTATATATATTATTTTTTTTTTTCCTAACTAGAAAATGGGGAGAGAGGAAGGTGGTCAATGCCATTTTCCAACAATATCTAACTTTCCTTAGATATGAGACTTTTCATATTGGCCATTTATGATTTGTTCTCACCTGGCTGTAACGGAGGAAGTAAAACAGATGCTGTTTAATCTAGCAAATGCCTCACAAGAAGGTGAAGAAACAATTTTCTAGAAACAAACACTGTACTCAAAATACACCCTTTTTCTTTGGTCTGTGTGCAGCCCTTCTTTAACTCTCTGTGTTTTCTCATGTTCTCCCTTATAAACGGTGAGTGTGGCTCAGGGGTTCAAATCAGATCTTGCTCACTTAACTCTCTGTTCCATCATGTGTGATGCTTTTCTTAATGAATATAGGCAAGAATAAATTAATCTTGGCCAAGTACTTTTAAAATTTTTCTCTATATATGAAAAGGAGACAGTTCTTCTGAAATTAAGAATTATTTAGGCCCTCAATAAAGTCAACTTCACATACATCTGAATGCCCACTACTGGTAGCAGCAAGCTACACAGCTCTCTGGCTGTCTCCATCCTAGCAGGATTCTTTCTAATCATCTCTGTGAGCTCAAACATGGGACTCTGAAATAAGCTGCTAGTGATGGAGAAGCTACGTCTCTGACTGATGAAGGACGCTGGCATCGGTCTGAAGACCTCAGTGCAGTTAAGTAAGTGACTGAATGCCCCAGACTGGCTGGTCATCACATCTGGCTATGGAACACACATTTCATTCCTCTGGGTCTTCCGTAGGCCTGTGCTACCCACCTCTTCTGTCTAGCATCCCCCAGCCTAGGAGGTCTTCAATCTGCCATCCTCTATCACTCGGAAGGAACAGACACCATTCCTGGCTTTTCCTGGATTGAAGCAATCTCAAAACTTAGGTTTGGGCCAAAACTGGACCAAGAAACCCTCACTACACTCTTGGAAAGTTCAGGCATGGCCAGGTGTAGTACCTAAAAGCAGAAGTCAGAGCCAAGATGCAAAAATGGCAAAGCACAGAGGGTGGTGCCCTGGGGGATAAGCAGCTGCAGATGCTGACTCTACCCAGGGCCACCTGGATCTTCATTAAGGATTTTTCCAGGGTGTGGTGAACTTGTCTCAGGTCTCCGCAGATCTCCTTCATATGCCAAGATTATGAGTAATACTAAAGGTCAGGAATTTGAGATTTACTGACTTGAGACAGAAGTGGGATCTACTTAAAACTGGGATACAGATCAGATTTGATTGCTAAATTACAACAATGGAAATGGCATTTAACAGTTCAACAAATCATAAAGGGCATCTACCCACAAGCATCTGGTGTTCACGTATTTTCCTTAAAAGACAATCAGAATAAAATTGGCTCTCTACTCTGCTCCATAGTTTCTTCTCTTGGATTTTTAAGTGTGAGTTAGGATTTGGCCTCAGCTAAGCTCAAAAGCTTCCCTTCTCCAGCTCCAGCTCCAGCTCCAGCCCTTAACCACAAGCCTGAAGTTAGAAATCAGCACCAACTAGGGGCATGCCTGCTTCTGCCTCTGCTACTGTACATCTGGTAGCTCTATTTATGTACAGCTTTTAAGATTCCAATCATACATATTATGAGAGGAGACAGTATCACCTCCATGGCTTCCCACAATTTTAAAGTCATATCTGAGTATTGTTTTAGTACAGATTTAATTTTCAGATCTGTGCTTCCCTATAGATGCTAAATGAGAAGCACTGAGTGCTCCCGTTTACCTTTTGTTAACAAAACTGTTTGTCCCTGCTTTTCGGATTTGCTGCATTAGTCTTTTGATGCTTCCCAGGTGGTTCATGGTAAAGAACCTGCCTGCCAATGAAGGAGACACGAGTTCGATGCCTGGGTCGGCAAGATGCCCTGGAGAAGGAAATAGCTGTCTACTTACAGTATTCTTGCCTGGAGAATCCCACGGAGAGAGGAGCCTGGTGGGCTACTACAGAGGAGAATGGGGTTGCAAATAACAACAACTGCTAATAAGGAGGGTAGAAGCAGTGCAACAGAAATGCTTTACTGGAGCAAAGATCACTTCAGTCAGGCTAGCCTCTGTCAGGGCCCCACAAAACAGAACTCCAGAAACACAAAGAGATAAAAGCACAAAGACTGAATCATACCTTTCTCTAACAAACCTAAGGATCTCCAATTATGATTAAATTTTAATTAATGATCTTTTGCTTCTGATAACAGAAGCTAAAAGGGTATACATTTTACTAACAGAATATATTAGTGGAAATATTTCAACATGTTTTAGTGATTAATGAGCTTCAGACAGAATTAATGGACTGTGAAGTATTTATTGCCCATTTTAGAGGATACTCTTTATAATCCTATTTAGCACTTGCCAGTTTTTGACTGAAACTTTTTCTTACCCAGTCAAGATACATCGTATCAAAAAAAAACTTCTTATCAAAGCCTATGCCTCTCAGAGGAAAACTCCAGGATACTCAGATTGATGGAAAAAAATAACACATCACCACAATTCCCCAACTTGTAATAACAATAAGGTCACTGAGCTGGGAGAAAGTGACAGCATCCATCAACCATAAAATCAGTTTGGGATTTTATTATGCACTGTACCATCTGGGGATCACTAGAATTCTATATTCACAAGAGTATCAATAGAATGCTTGTTTTACCTCTATAAATCCTAGCCAAGAGAAGATCAAGAAAAGTTGACTGAACCATCCATATGATGTTGATCGCACAGGGTCAAAATTTTAACTGGACACCTTCCACCCCACCCCCACCGGGGAAGTCGCTAGGATATGCTTTGTGACTCATTAAGTTTTCATGAGCTTCCTTAGAAATCCCTACCCCTGGGCCACTTCTTGCCATCGTAATTGTCTTATTATCACCACGGTTCACTCCCTCTGTATTTCTTGGCTCTAAAGAAGCCCCTAATCCTTTACTGACTCGGCTCACCTCGTTCATGCCCAGTCATTCCTGGAACCTGAACAAAGAGGACATTAACAAGACTTTGTTAAAGTTGTTGAGCCTTGTTCACTTAATTATGGACAAATGCACAATAAATGAAGAGGCATGCTATATCTTATTTCCCCATTTTTTTCCCTTAATACAGGAGAGAAAGACTGGGAAAGGAAAAAAAAAAAAAAAGCTAATCCAGGTAAACTTAATGGAGTAGCATTAACTTCTAGAAACCCAAACAAGTCTTCCATGCTTCAGTAATGGAGGGGGGGAGTTTTAGAAAAAAAAGTAAAACGAAATTTGTATGTACTGACAAATAAGAACATGACCATGTTTTAAGTAAAATATGGGTACTTAACATGATTTATTAGAAAAATATGTACTGTATATTTGCCCACAGTCTGTTATGTTCTGTTATGATATTTTCAGCCATTTTCTATTTTTGCTATCTTAAAACAACATTTAGGGCTGCTGTATGCCAGATGGAATTTTTCCTTTCCACCCACTTCCCACTGCAACAGGAAAACAAAGGCTCTTTGCATCCCACATGAAACTCTTTTATAAATTTCTTTTCCTCATCTTTATCAGTTGAAGTATCTGAATCACTGAGAAATTACTCAGATTGATGGAAAAAAATAACACATCACCACAATTCCCCAACTTGTAATAACAATAAGGTCACTGAGCTGGGAGAAAGTGACAGCATCCATCAACCATAAAATCAGTTTGGGATTTTATTATGCACTGTACCATCTGGGGATCACTAGAATTCTATATTCACAAGAGTATCAATAGAATGCTTGTTTTACCTCTATAAATCCTAGCCAAGAGAAGATCAAGAAAAGTTGACTGAACCATCCATATGATGTTGATCGCACAGGGTCAAAATTTTAACTGGACACCTTCCACCCCACCCCCACCGGGGAAGTCGCTAGGATATGCTTTGTGACTCATTAAGTTTTCATGAGCTTCCTTAGAAATCCCTACCCCTGGGCCACTTCTTGCCATCGTAATTGTCTTATTATCACCACGGTTCACTCCCTCTGTATTTCTTGGCTCTAAAGAAGCCCCTAATCCTTTACTGACTCGGCTCACCTCGTTCATGCCCAGTCATTCCTGGAACCTGAACAAAGAGGACATTAACAAGACTTTGTTAAAGTTGTTGAGCCTTGTTCACTTAATTATGGACAAATGCACAATAAATGAAGAGGCATGCTATATCTTATTTCCCCATTTTTTTCCCTTAATACAGGAGAGAAAGACTGGGAAAGGAAAAAAAAAAAAAAAGCTAATCCAGGTAAACTTAATGGAGTAGCATTAACTTCTAGAAACCCAAACAAGTCTTCCATGCTTCAGTAATGGAGTGGGTGATTTTTTAAAAAAAAATTAAAGCCAAATTTGTATGTACTGACAAATAAGAACATGACCATGTTTTAAGTAAAATATGGGTACTTAACATGATTTATTAGAAAAATATGTACTGTACATTTGCCCACAGTCTGTTATGTTCTGTTATGATATTTTCAGCCATTTTCTATTTTTGCTATCTTAAAACAACATTTAGGGCTGCTGTATGCCAGATGGAATTTTTCCTTTCCACCCACTTCCCACTGCAACAGGAAAACAAAGGCTCTTTGCATCCCACATGAAACTCTTTTATAAATTTCTTTTCCTCATCTTTATCAGTTGAAGTATCTGAATCACTGAGAAATCACCAAACTCTGACTGAATCAATAAGCAGCAAGCATTATGCAGCAGAGTAAGTACATTTAATGTGAACATACTTGCCTGCCTGGTGTTAACGAACAGAAAAGTATCCACATTACATGCAAGTTCAAAACTCATTCTATAAAAACAGGACTGAATCACAGTAAACTTTGTTTTTATCAAGAGAAATGATGATGTAGTACATTTTAGGGTAAAACTAATAAGAGTCGAGCTATGACTGGACATTCTGCCTTCATGGCAAAGCTTTGACATTTGTGCCCATTACTGTTTTATGTAAAACCAAGACAGGACTGCAAGGGAAGGAGAGTCAGATAGCTTGGAAAGGAGTGAGTGTGACCCATTCTCAGCTGGTAAACCCATTCCCACACTGTAGCCAAGGAATCTCAAAAATTTGAATCTAATCATCTCTCTCTTGTTTAAATTCTTCACAAGGGCTCTGTATCACTCTCAGCACCCCAATTTTGGCTAAGCCGTGTGCCCCTGTGCCTCTCCCTCTGGACCTGCCTCCTGCCTCCAGCTCGCGGGTCAGCCGCTTGGTTCTGCCTGCAGAGCTGCAGCATTCGCTCTGCACCAGGCCCTTCCTGTCCGCCCCAGGTTCTCTCCTCTTCCATGAATGTCCGCTCTGCCTCACTTCTTCAACAAAGTCTTCTGACTCTTTAGATTCCGTCTCTTCCTCAGGGGCACATGCTTGTCTCCCTAGCTCAGATGAGTGCCCTGGGACAAGCTTCCATGGTGCCCTGGAACTTATGTGCAGATGACTGGGAACTCAGGGCTTCCCAGGTGGCTCAGTGGTAAAGCATCCACCTGCCAATGCAGGAGGTGCAGGTTCAGTTTCCAGGTGGGGGAAAAACCCTAAAGGAGGAAATAGCAACCCACTCCAGTATTCTTTCCTAGAAAATTCCACAGACAGAGGAGTCTGGAGACAGTCCAGAGGGTTGCAAAAGAGTGGGACACGACTAAGCAACAAAACAACAACTATGAACTTAGTCTCCAAATTTCTTGCAGTGCTACTTCCTCCCAAATACTGATGTATCAGGGCAGTCTTTGGGGGAATCAAGGCACAATGTACATGAGTTCCTGTCTCTTCATGTCTCATTCCTCTAAGTCTCAGTGGTAGGCAGTTGTCAGAAAGCTCTGTTCATCTCTGTGGGAACGACTGTCCACCTGTCTGTGCATGCTTTCTCTACCATTTTGTCTTAGCACCCACTGTAAATAGAAATGAAACCAAACCAAAGATTTCTATTTTGTCTTAAACATCTGAAAATTGATAAAAATGTAGTACATTTTAGGGTAAAACTAATAAGAGTCGAGCTATGACTGGACATTCTGCCTTCATGGCAAAGCTTTGACATTTGTGCCCATTACTGTTTTATGTAAAACCAAGACAGGACTGCAAGGGAAGGAGAGTCAGATAGCTTGGAAAGGAGTGAGTGTGACCCATTCTCAGCTGGTAAACCCATTCCCACACTGTAGCCAAGGAATCTCAAAAATTTGAATCTAATCATCTCTCTCTTGTTTAAATTCTTCACAAGGGCTCTGTATCACTCTCAGCACCCCAATTTTGGCTAAGCCGTGTGCCCCTGTGCCTCTCCCTCTGGACCTGCCTCCTGCCTCCAGCTCGCGGGTCAGCCGCTTGGTTCTGCCTGCAGAGCTGCAGCATTCGCTCTGCACCAGGCCCTTCCTGTCCGCACACAGGTTCTCTCCTCTTCCAGGAATGTCCGCTCTGCCTCACTTCTTCAACAAAGTCTTCTGACTCTTTAGATTCCGTCTCTTCCTCAGGGGCACATGCTTGTCTCCCTAGCTCAGATGAGTGCCCTGGGACAAGCTTCCATGGTGCCCTGGAACTTATGTGCAGATGACTGGGAACTCAGGGCTTCCCAGGTGGCTCAGTGGTAAAGCATCCACCTGCCAATGCAGGAGGTGCAGGTTCAGTTTCCAGGTGGGGAAAATCCCCTAAAGGAGGAAATAGCAACCCACTCCAGTATTCTTTCCTAGAAAATTCCACAGACAGAGGAGTCTGGAGACAGTCCAGAGGGTTGCAAAAGAGTGGGACACGACTAAGCAACAAAACAACAACTATGAACTTAGTCTCCAAATTTCTTGCAGTGCTACTTCCTCCCAAATACTGATGTATCAGGGCAGTCTTTGGGGGAATCAAGGCACAATGTACATGAGTTCCTGTCTCTTCATGTCTCATTCCTCTAAGTCTCAGTGGTAGGCAGTTGTCAGAAAGCTCTGTTCATCTCTGTGGGAACGACTGTCCACCTGTCTGTGCATGCTTTCTCTACCATTTTGTCTTAGCACCCACTGTAAATAGAAATGAAACCAAACCAAAGATTTCTAGTGTTAATTGATCAGATGACAACCTACAAGTATCAATTCTGTTATATTAATGCAGATCAGGCCTTGACAGAGGTAGAGAAAGAAAGGATATAAGGTTGCCAGGGGTCTGGAGTGAGGTATACCACTATGAAGAACAAAAGTTGAGAAAAATACTCTATTTTTCAATATTTCACCATATTTACTATGACTTCTCAATGGCTATTTTAATTTTATAAGTAGAAGAACTTAATAAACCTGGTGAGCAGCATCGGTACCATAGGAAAGCCAACATCATACAGAACATAAATTTGATATACCAAACTAACTGAGCCGGTATCTATTTTCTCAATCTGGCCTTTTAAAAATAAACTTGAATATCTTCAGAAAAAGAAACGAACACCATAATGACAAGTTCCTCTCTGCTTAAAATGTTAAAAAAAAAAACATTAAAAACTGAAGCTATTATTTTTCAAATGTTGAGTAAGACTTGTAATGGGCTCCTTGTGAGAACCCCAGCTAGTGGACAGATGGCTCTGCCAGACAATGGGAGCTCGTCACTGACGACCACTGGCTGCCTGGCTGCCATTTTTCTGGAAGAAAGAAAACAAAACAAAAGCAGAATATAAAGTGAACCAAACTTGTAAATCTTGCTCCTGAAAAAAGGAGAAGAGTTTCTTTCTGGACTGCTGCAACTGTGATTAAGTTTACCAGAGGTACCTATGAAATATTTAAATACTTCATTAAGATTCTTTCCTAGAAAATTCCACAGACAGAGGAGTCTGGAGACAGTCCAGAGGGTTGCAAAAGAGTGGGACACGACTAAGCAACAAAACAACAACTATGAACTTAGTCTCCAAATTTCTTGCAGTGCTACTTCCTCCCAAATACTGATGTATCAGGGCAGTCTTTGGGGGAATCAAGGCACAATGTACATGAGTTCCTGTCTCTTCATGTCTCATTCCTCTAAGTCTCAGTGGTAGGCAGTTGTCAGAAAGCTCTGTTCATCTCTGTGGGAACGACTGTCCACCTGTCTGTGCATGCTTTCTCTACCATTTTGTCTTAGCACCCACTGTAAATAGAAATGAAACCAAACCAAAGATTTCTAGTGTTAATTGATCAGATGACAACCTACAAGTATCAATTCTGTTATATTAATGCAGATCAGGCCTTGACAGAGGTAGAGAAAGAAAGGATATAAGGTTGCCAGGGGTCTGGAGTGAGGTATACCACTATGAAGAACAAAAGTTGAGAAAAATACTCTATTTTTCAATATTTCACCATATTTACTATGACTTCTCAATGGCTATTTTAATTTTATAAGTAGAAGAACTTAATAAACCTGGTGAGCAGCATCGGTACCATAGGAAAGCCAACATCATACAGAACATAAATTTGATATACCAAACTAACTGAGCCGGTATCTATTTTCTCAATCTGGCCTTTTAAAAATAAACTTGAATATCTTCAGAAAAAGAAACGAACACCATAATGACAAGTTCCTCTCTGCTTAAAATGTTAAAAAAAACAATAAAAACTGAAGCTATTATTTTTCAAATGTTGAGTAAGACTTGTAATGGGCTCCTTGTGAGAACCCCAGCTAGTGGACAGATGGCTCTGCCAGACAATGGGAGCTCGTCACTGACGACCACTGGCTGCCTGGCTGCCATTTTTCTGGAAGAAAGAAAACAAAACAAAAGCAGAATATAAAGTGAACCAAACTTGTAAATCTTGCTCCTGAAAAAAGGAGAAGAGTTTCTTTCTGGACTGCTGCAACTGTGATTAAGTTTACCAGAGGTACCTATGAAATATTTAAATACTTCATTAAGTAATGTCTCGAATGGCTCACTGGTTTTCTGTGTGTGAATTTTATTTCCAGCCAGAGTGTAAAATTCTTGGAGGTAAGACCTATCTTCTACCACTTTCATGGTTAACTCTGTGGCCAAATAAATCCTGATTAAAGGTGAACTAAAACAACTCACTTGAGGAAGCCTATTTCCTCTAAAAAGGTACATACATGAGTGCTGAACTAAGTTGGAATTTTCTCATTAAGAAAAATAACATGGTTTCTACACATAATTTCTCAGTGGTGGGCCACTTAATACATTATGACTTGCCTATTACATTTGCATTTTGGCTTTTGAAACCAAGCAATGATGTTATAACATTGCATTTGTCTTTAAGTAGTTTCTTGGTTAAACTAAATTACTGGTGAACTTTAAGTAATGCCATGATCGCTCTTTAATTTTATTCACCTAGATGGATAATGCAAGTCTGAATACAGAATAATAAGGCCATTTCTTTTTGGTATTTCATATAGAGCATACAGAGGGCTTTCATTTTATATAAAGTTTTCTTTTTTAAAGTAAGAAGCTAAATGAAAGTTGGGAAAATGCAGAGACCAACACTTAAGAGTGTGAAATAAGTGTGGCAGTAGCCAAAATACTCCAGCCCACTTCTGCCCCAGTAATGCATGACCAGCGAACCCTTTGACGCAAGCAGGGGTCCAGGATGAGGCTGCAGGAAACAGGAGAAAGGAAATTCCGGTTGAAGTTGTGAGATAGGGACCCTAGCCTGGCAGCAGACTCTGCCAAGATTCAGTTTCAGAACGTGTAAAACCTCCTTCCCACCCATATTTCATGAGTGAATTGGAAAAGGGGAAGGAAGTAGGGTGGGTCCCAGACTTAACAAAGGAACTAAAGAAAGCGGGGTGGGCGAGGGAGGGATACAGTGAGGGTCTCTAGGGAAAGCAAGCATCGCTGAGCACAGCTTTCACGTACATTCTATAGACCTTCGTTTCTGCAGTGTGGACACTGGGAGGTCGAGCTCAGAAGCCGCTTGCTGGTGTTTCTGCTCTACAAGTTAACGCATTACAAAGCATAAATGACATTTCAGGAAAAGCTGACTTTTGGTTTTCTGGTAAACAGTGCAGCGGTACACCAGAACACAGCACCCACCTCCAGAGCTACGCTTGAATCCAGCTACTTCACAGACACCAAAAGTGAGCTGTTGCAGTGTCGTTAGTTGCTCAGTCGTGTCAAACTCTTTGAGATTCCATGAATGACAGCCCTCCAGGATCCTCTGTCCGTGGAGTTCTCAAAGCAAGAATACTAGAGTGGGTTGCCATTTCCTTCTCCAAGGAATCTTCCCAACTCAGGGAATGAACCTGGGTCTCCTGCACTGCAGACTGATGCTTTACCATCTGAGCCACCAGGGAAGCTGCTGAACTGTTTGTACACTTTAAAAAGTTAAAATAAAGACAAGCTAGTACCTTCGCATTCCCTTTTCTTTTTTCTTTCCCATGCTCAATCTCCACCATCCTTTCAATACATAATCATTCTGTCCTTCTCTCCAAGATGTTGTTGTCCTGGTGGCCACTCTTTCTCAGGACCATTGTGATTCCTACCATCTCGGCTTCCTGTCCTCCCATCAGGCTCCCTGCTCAGGCGACAGCCAAGGGAAGATGTGACCCGGCAGCAGTCAGACTTGAGTTTCCGCTTTGCCCAGCTCTGCTTGGTCAACTCACCAGTCTCATCTTTCTGATCCATCACACTGAAATAATTTAATTGCCCTCACAGAAGGACCCTTCCAGCCTTCTTTTTTAATGAAAACTAACAAAACAAGTCAATGGCTCTTCATTATTTCTAGAATGAAGTGAAACGTGTCAGCCATCGAAATCCTCCACAGTCTGGCCCTGGTCTCATTTCTCACAAACATTTTCTTCTCCTGACTCCTTGTTATCATCTCCCTCAACTCCTTCTTGGTGCTCTGGTGACACAGAATGCTTTCAACTTCCCAAAATACCATCTGTATTTTCTAAATTTGCTAATCTTCTTCATTTTCAGGGCATGACCCTTTCACGTACATTCTATAGACCTTCGTTTCTGCAGTGTGGACACTGGGAGGTCGAGCTCAGAAGCCGCTTGCTGGTGTTTCTGCTCTACAAGTTAACGCATTACAAAGCATAAATGACATTTCAGGAAAAGCTGACTTTTGGTTTTCTGGTAAACAGTGCAGCGGTACACCAGAACACAGCACCCACCTCCAGAGCTACGCTTGAATCCAGCTACTTCACAGACACCAAAAGTGAGCTGTTGCAGTGTCGTTAGTTGCTCAGTCGTGTCAAACTCTTTGAGATTCCATGAATGACAGCCCTCCAGGATCCTCTGTCCGTGGAGTTCTCAAAGCAAGAATACTAGAGTGGGTTGCCATTTCCTTCTCCAAGGAATCTTCCCAACTCAGGGAATGAACCTGGGTCTCCTGCACTGCAGACTGATGCTTTACCATCTGAGCCACCAGGGAAGCTGCTGAACTGTTTGTACACTTTAAAAAGTTAAAATAAAGACAAGCTAGTACCTTCGCATTCCCTTTTCTTTTTTCTTTCCCATGCTCAATCTCCACCATCCTTTCAATACATAATCATTCTGTCCTTCTCTCCAAGATGTTGTTGTCCTGGTGGCCACTCTTTCTCAGGACCATTGTGATTCCTACCATCTCGGCTTCCTGTCCTCCCATCAGGCTCCCTGCTCAGGCGACAGCCAAGGGAAGATGTGACCTGGCAGCAGTCAGACTTGAGTTTCCGCTTTGCCCAGCTCTGCTTGGTCAACTCACCAGTCTCATCTTTCTGATCCATCACACTGAAATAATTTAATTGCCCTCACAGAAGGACCCTTCCAGCCTTCTTTTTTAATGAAAACTAACAAAACAAGTCAATGGCTCTTCATTATTTCTAGAATGAAGTGAAACGTGTCAGCCATCGAAATCCTCCACAGTCTGGCCCTGGTCTCATTTCTCACAAACATTTTCTTCTCCTGACTCCTTGTTATCATCTCCCTCAACTCCTTCTTGGTGCTCTGGTGACACAGAATGCTTTCAACTTCCCAAAAAAATACCATCTGTATTTTCTAATGCTATTCCTTCTGCTGGGAATGCTTTTCTTCAGCTTGGATTGTTTAAATCCAACTTAAAACCTACTTCATCAAACTCCACCTCAGCCATGAGAAAGGATCCTGTTTCCCCAAGTCACAATTCTTCCTCTGATACCCATGTATCTCTCTGGGGATTATTGCCATTGTCTCCTCGTCCCACTGTTATTGGTGTCAGTATCTTCTCTCCACAGCTTGACTAGACGCCTTCAGAGAGGAACCTGCATAGTTATTCTGGATCCCATACAACATTAGTTTTTTGTTTTTTGTTTTTTTTAAAGATTTATTTATTTATTTATTTATTTTGGGCGGGGGTCGGGTTGGGGAGGGAGGGGAGCGGGCGGGCCACTTCTATTTGTCTTTCATTTCTCTGTTTTCATCCGTCTTTGTTCTTTGGCTTCTGTGGGCCTCCCATCGCGGTGGCGTCTGTTGTCGCAGAGCGCCGGCTCTGGGCGCATGCGCTCCAGAGCTCCGGCTCGGCGATTGGACACATCAGTCCAGCCGCTCCGCGGCACGTGGGATCTTCCCAGGCCAGGGCTCGAACCGGCGCCCCTTGCACTGCAAGGCGGTGTCCTTATCCACTGGACCACCAGGGGAAGCCCCAACATTAGTTTTAATAAAGACACACTGGATGAGGGACTTCCCTGGTGGTCCAGTGGTTAAGAATCTGTCTTCCAATGCAAGGACGCAGGTTTGATCCTTGGTTGGGAAACTAAAATCCCACATGCTGCAGAACAACTAAGCCCGAACACCACAACTAGAGAAAGCCCACAGATGAGCCTAATGAGTAAACGACCAAGGATATTCTAGAATAACAATACAGAAACACTGACTCAGACTAAACAGGTCAGGAGAGCATCTAACTAACCATGGTTGGTTCTGAAGGAGGCACACACATCACCTCAGCCAATGTCAAAGCTTTGGCCAAATTATTCCATTTGTTTTGAGGTTACCAGAGATTCTCTATGCTTAAGGTATCATCAAAGTACCTGGGTGTCAGAAGAAGCAGGCTCCCTATGGCTAGCCAG
Organism: Tragulus kanchil; assembly: GCA_022376925.1. NCBI lineage: Eukaryota > Metazoa > Chordata > Mammalia > Artiodactyla > Tragulidae > Tragulus > Tragulus kanchil. Next base: position 105,303,554 of record JAIOJX010000030.1, on the reverse strand, counting down.
AAGTCCCATCTAATTTGCTGATGAGTTGAAGACCGTGTGCTGTAGCATCTACCTCAGACACCTGAAACACACTGCAGGACACAGAGCGAGGTGAACAGCTGTGGAGCTTTCTGGCAAAAGTGACCAACCATTCTAGGAATAAAGACAACTTTCTCACGTCTGTACGAGAAAACTGTAGTAGATTCAAAAACTGCTTAGTATAAATTAGCACACACATCCTCCCATCTCCTGTCATCAAATGTGGCCAAGTTCACCATCTAAATGACTCAACATCTGTGTCCTTTTCATTTCCCAGGGTTGCCACCCTGGTGCAGGCTTACATCTCTCACCTGACTCACAACAATAACTTTCTAAGGGTTCGCTCCAGCACTTCCTCACTCAGTTTTTCCTCTAAACCAATGCCAGAGAGATCTTACAAAGACCCATCTGACTATGCCACTTCCCTTCTTTGATGGCCTTCCTCTGCCAGAAAAGCAAGTCTAAACTGCTCAGAGTGGGTTGCCAGCCCTTTCACAATTGAATTCTAGTCTCCCTCACAGCCCACCCCACCACACCTTATTTCCCAAGAACTGCCCAGGGCTCAGCTCACATGCCTTCCTGCTGGTCCCTCTGTCTTAAATGCTCTTCCTTGCCCTACCTTTCTATGACCATTAGTCATCCTTCAAGGTCAAGCTCAAAAGTTCTCCTTTGGTAACACATGCCCCTTCCTCTATGGATACAGAGAACTAAGACTAGAAAATACAATGCCTACCTAAGAGGCAATTTCTTTAAAGAATTAATGACCTAATGCTAATCTCACTCTCATAATGTTTATAAGAAAGAGCCTTTCTGCCCCCTTCTTAAAGTTCTCACATAATTTTCAACATTTAGGAATGAGTGCTGGGCTGGCTAATTTGCTTACAGCTTGTTAATATAAAGTAGCAAAACTAAGTGCTTCCTGAGAAACCTATGATAAATATACATGTAACTTTTTTTTAAATTTCATAACACCTTGGCCAAAGCACAGAGTGAAGCATTTCTCTAAGTGCATCCATTTATAATCATAGCATTTACCAGTTTAAGAAGATACTAGATATGCCCACTCAGAAATCTTGAAGCCCCTTCAATTTGTAACAGAAATACCAGCAACAAATGCCAAATTCTATCAAATTCATGTCTATCTCTGGGCAGTAGTACCTCAGTGCAACCTTCTCCTTTGGCACATATGTACAAAGAGGGTCATAGCTCACTAGGACTAGAGCAGTGAAGTCATTCAGTAAAAAGAATAGCTGGATTCTAACTCAAATTTTACCCCCATCTACTTAAATAATTTTGGCTCGGGAATGGAAGATGAGGTAGTTGAAGTATTTGAGAAACACAAAAGAAAGGAAATCTGTATGTAACTCTAGGGTTTGGTCGTTATTGTTCCAAGAGTAGGAAACTGCAGAACTAGGTTTACATTAAGTAAACTGCAGTTTCCTCTGTATATTCTGTGTGTTTTCATGAACAAGAACAGATGACTGCTATTGAAAAGAAAGTGAGGGCAGGAAAAATGAAAATGCTTCAAAAGCTCTGAACTGAATGGGCAAGTGAAAGGATCACTGTATCCAGTGCTTAAGACAAAAGAGTGAAATAAATCCAGCAGATGGTTTTATTCCTAACAAACAACTATAAAAGGTAGAGGAGGCCTCTAGGGTCCAAAGGTTCTGTTTGGTGGCATACTCTGAAAGTCTTGGCCTTGAGAGCAGATCAGGTCAGCTGGTGTCAGCTTGAAGAAGGGAGATCATGGAATAGCTAAATTCATATTTATTATGAAGGAGGACAGATCCTTAATATCCACCTTCCCTGATCATCAGCTTCAGCTGGAAAAGTCTACACAGAAAAGGCCATCATCCCACTCATTATTTACACATCATCTTTCCTCTCAGAAGGACACACTCTTCAAAGCTGTTAATGCATCCATACTATTACATTCATGGAAGAAGTAAAAAAAGTGGTGTTTTTTTCTACCATCTTAAAATGAAGGTTTAAACAGAACAGTGAGTACACACCCATAAGCAGAGTTGCAAACCTTCCAAAACTAAATTTCTGTCTCTTAAGTCCTTAGAATTAACAGCAGCAATTTCTGATTTGTTACTATGTATTTGGAGGGTATTATATTCATAGCATTTACCAGTTTAAGAAGATACTAGATATGCCCACTCAGAAATCTTGAAGCCCCTTCAATTTGTAACAGAAATACCAGCAACAAATGCCAAATTCTATCAAATTCATGTCTATCTCTGGGCAGTAGTACCTCAGTGCAACCTTCTCCTTTGGCACATATGTACAAAGAGGGTCATAGCTCACTAGGACTAGAGCAGTGAAGTCATTCAGTAAAAAGAATAGCTGGATTCTAACTCAAATTTTACCCCCATCTACTTAAATAATTTTGGCTCGGGAATGGAAGATGAGGTAGTTGAAGCATTTGAGAAACACAAAAGAAAGGAAATCTGTATGTAACTCTAGGGTTTGGTCGTTATTGTTCCAAGAGTAGGAAACTGCAGAACTAGGTTTACATTAAGTAAACTGCAGTTTCCTCTGTATATTCTGTGTGTTTTCATGAACAAGAACAGATGACTGCTATTGAAAAGAAAGTGAGGGCAGGAAAAATGAAAATGCTTCAAAAGCTCTGAACTGAATGGGCAAGTGAAAGGATCACTGTATCCAGTGCTTAAGACAAAAGAGTGAAATAAATCCAGCAGATGGTTTTATTCCTAACAAACAACTATAAAAGGTAGAGGAGGCATCTAGGGTCCAAAGGTTCTGTTTGGTGGCATACTCTGAAAGTCTTGGCCTTGAGAGCAGATCAGGTCAGCTGGTGTCAGCTTGAAGAAGGGAGATCATGGAATAGCTAAATTCATATTTATTATGAAGGAGGACAGATCCTTAATATCCACCTTCCCTGATCATCAGCTTCAGCTGGAAAAGTCTACACAGAAAAGGCCATCATCCCACTCATTATTTACACATCATCTTTCCTCTCAGAAGGACACACTCTTCAAAGCTGTTAATGCATCCATACTATTACATTCATGGAAGAAGTAAAAAAAGTGGTGTTTTTTTCTACCATCTTAAAATGAAGGTTTAAACAGAACAGTGAGTACACACCCATAAGCAGAGTTGCAAACCTTCCAAAACTAAATTTCTGTCTCTTAAGTCCTTAGAATTAACAGCAGCAATTTCTGATTTGTTACTATGTATTTGGAGGGTATTATATTCTCATTAGCTGTAACTATAATATTCTGGATTAAACTAATAAGGCAAAGGCAATAAAGTATCTTTTCAGTAAGTATAAAGCTGCTTTAATCAGTTTGATTTTAAAAGATCTCCCCCACCCCTCAAGTGACTGCTGATCCACTGAATCAAATATATAATCCATCATAAAACATCATCCATTTTAAAGACCACTAGGAAAGAGAAATGCTCCCAATTAAACTAGGACATGTTTTTATATCATCAACTGTTAAGACTGATGCTGATTCGACTCATGTTAAAGTGTGGGGGTGAAAAAAATGTGGGGGAAGTACACCCTGAAATCAGTAAAATATAGCACATAAAACCACCACTCTTCTAACTAAAGTGAATCAAAAAGAATATTGTTTTGAGACATTTAAGGCATGCACCAGGATATTCTACGGACACAGAAGAGGCTAAGAATCAGTCTTCAACACAGTCAACTTTCAGAATGTTTTTAACAACTCAAGCAAGTTCCTTAACTTTTCAGTAGGACCTACTGAGGTAAAGACTCCTTAGACCTCCACTCGCATTTAAAGTCAATGGTCATCTCTGAGAGAACTGCCACTGCAAGGCTTTGAAACCACCTAATTATTCTCTTCCTGAGACACCAATAGTAATGACTCAATGCCACACTACTAGAGACGTGCTATGTGATCAAACCAAACAGCCTGCTGCCCTGGGACCTCTCACCTCCTCTCCCACTCAGTCAGTCCCTGGCATCTGTATTGATGGTTTTGGAACAGCACAGGCATGAACCACTTCTGCCCCATGGAAAGGGTAGATAATAAAATTTCAAAGAAAGATTAAAGTCAAAGAAAAGACAGGTTCATAAACACTGAGGAATTTACCCCTTCGGGAGCAACCCTGGAGGGCTCAGTACAGAGAGTGAAGCCTTACAAACAACAACACGCAGTCAACAGAGGACAATGTGGAGCAAAAGAGAGTGGCCCCGTTGTCTCCCCAGCATGACGGCAGCATTCTCAGTTCTAAGGCTCAGTCTGAATAACTGCTTTCAGGACAAGGGAGCAGAGCGTCCCTTCCCTCGAATCTAACTACATCCAAACAATATAAGTCTTGTTGAAACACAAATGTTCATGACATACTGGGAAAATGCCTTTTTGACTCTCCCACTTGGTCTAAGCATCTAGAATCTATTTCTCTATTCTTACCTATTTCTCGTGACTCAGGACACAGTTGCTTGGTAAGTAAAACCCCCCCTTCTGTGCTCAACATAAAAGTACATTGGAATGTCCTTTCAAAACTCATATCCCACCAACTTTCTGATGGGGTGAACCTCCCCAAGTCAAGCCTGAAAGCCATCAAACAGACATGCATTCATACGGGCTCCCATGCATTCTTACATTTCTACATGATCTACTTCTGTGAAGAGATCACTTACAAATCCAGTGTCATATACCACTAGCTTAGAAAATTAAAGCAGTGTCTTTTTGTTTTCTTCACTAAGAAGCATGCTTTTGGAGGGAAAAACCAATCCCAAACCCAAAGAATTTAAAATAAAATATTCTTCCCACCAAATCCACAACCAGGCAGAAACATTTTCCACCCTTTCAAACCTGCCTCCCCAAGAGGGAAAGTGCTTACGTGTTCAGACTTGTCCTGTTCTTTTTTGTCCGTCTGCAAAAACTGACAGTTCTCTCTTGCCAGCTTCTGGACCAGTTCAATCCGCCCGATATCATCTCTCTCCTGAAGCTTGCACATCACGCCGGCCTTGATAGTTGGAGAAAATGCGAAGATATACTTAAATCCACAGTCCCAGGACATGACACCGTGCACTGCAAAGTTCACCTTATAATACACTCATCTTCTCTGTCGCCTGGATTAAATCATGGTCTTGGTAAAATGTTTTGCCTCTCAAAATTGAAACTGTATTCTCTTAACCTAGGAATGCCACACCAAAAGACTTAAGTTGAGATCATGTGTCGGTCTACTTTAAGAAAGCGAAAGGCAGAGCAAACTAAATCATTTGCTGCTAAAGGGTGCTCCTGATATGCCACTATTTGTTCCTGTGCAAAGAGGCCCGTTGTCTCCCAGCATGACGGCAGCATTCTCAGTTCTAAGGCTCAGTCTGAATAACTGCTTTCAGGACAAGGAGCAGGCGTCCCTTCCCTCGAATCTAACTACATCCAAACAATATAAGTCTTGTTGAAACACAAATGTTCATGACATACTGGGAAAATGCCTTTTTGACTCTCCCACTTGGTCTAAGCATCTAGAATCTATTTCTCTATTCTTACCTATTTCTCGTGACTCAGGACACAGTTGCTTGGTAAGTAAAACCCCCCCTTCTGTGCTCAACATAAAAGTACATTGGAATGTCCTTTCAAAACTCATATCCCACCAACTTTCTGATGGGGTGAACCTCCCCAAGTCAAGCCTGAAAGCCATCAAACAGACATGCATTCATACGGGCTCCCATGCATTCTTACATTTCTACATGATCTACTTCTGTGAAGAGATCACTTACAAATCCAGTGTCATATACCACTAGCTTAGAAAATTAAAGCAGTGTCTTTTTGTTTTTTTCTTCACTAAGAAGCATGCTTTTGGAGGGAAAAACCAATCCCAAACCCAAAGAATTTAAAATAAAATATTCTTCCCACCAAATCCACAACCAGGCAGAAACATTTTCCACCCTTTCAAACCTGCCTCCCCAAGAGGGAAAGTGCTTACGTGTTCAGACTTGTCCTGTTCTTTTTTGTCCGTCTGCAAAAACTGACAGTTCTCTCTTGCCAGCTTCTGGACCAGTTCAATCCGCCCGATATCATCTCTCTCCTGAAGCTTGCACATCACGCCGGCCTTGATAGTTGGAGAAAATGCGAAGATATACTTAAATCCACAGTCCCAGGACATGACACCGTGCACTGCAAAGTTCACCTTATAATACACTCATCTTCTCTGTCGCCTGGATTAAATCATGGTCTTGGTAAAATGTTTTGCCTCTCCAAAATTGAAACTGTATTCTCTTAACCTAGGAATGCCACACCAAAAGACTTAAGTTGAGATCATGTGTCGGTCTACTTTAAGAAAGCGAAAGGCAGAGCAAACTAAATCATTTGCTGCTAAAGGGTGCTCCTGATATGCCACTATTTGTTCCTGACAGCCTGTTTCCTGTTACATAAGCCCAGCAAGAGGTTAAAAACTCATGGGAAAGTTAGCCAGGAACTACCCCAGCAATCAGGGTGAAGTGATAGAGTACTAAAAATAACAGGACACAGCCTCCTAATTCCTTAGCTCCACCAGTTCATTCTGGGTACAAATACACAGTTCACAAGAAGAGCACCAAATAATTCTTCTCTTTCATAACTGGAAAGTTACTGTGGGGCGATATTAGTAAAATACCTCCAATGTGGCATGAAATGTGGTGGAAAAGGTTACTAAAAATAAACTGCAAAAAGAAATCCTCAAATTTCATCAGAGTTTAGAAATGATCTGCAAAGCAAGTATATTTTTTTAGTATACCCAAGTACCAAATAATAATAATATGAAGATGGAAAATCTAGGGCTTTGATCATAAAAAAAAGTTCATTATAACACACTATGAACTGTTTCTTCTCAAATTCCTTCAAAAATGATTCACACTTACATATGAGGAAATGATCTAAAAAGAAATCTGAAGTTACTCTGGATAGGAATGGCCAAGAGTATCAAATCTTTGCTTTGCCCTATACAATCTACAGGATTTCAATGGACCCAGCAACATGATCAGATATGGAGAAGGGGGCAGCAAGTGATCACAGGTTTAGGGTCTTAACGGTTTGTACTGAAGACACACATTGTGTTGAGTGGGCAACAGAAAAAATGGAACTGTCCATGCAAAGCAGTGACTAAGTATTTATTCCTAAGGGCCAGGACAGCTCCTTATCTAGCAATTTGTCCAACAAATAGGAAGGAAACAAAACAAACAAAGAAAAATCACTGAAGTGGCCCAAATCAGATTTCCCTGGAACAGCAAGTGGAATTTCTTCACCAAAGTCAGAGATTTATTTTTACCACATCCTCCACAAGTGGTCTTCCAGTTCGTCTCCAGGGCTTCCTTAGACAAGGATCTCAGTTTATCTTAAAGACAGCTTGTGCAGCGCCGGAGAGCCAGAAGGACTGGAGAGCCCCTTATTCTGCTCTGAAACCCTTGAACTTCAATCCACTAACTAGTACTGCCTTTTCCAGCAGCTGAAACTATGTCTATTTTTTATCCAACATGACAACTTTCTAAATATTTAATTGCCAGTATTTATAAGGTCCTCCTTTTTGCATTCCACATGTATGGTCCCCTAGATTCCGATTTTATTCATTCATTCATTCAGTCAGTCAGTCACTCACTCAACTGATTTTATTTGACCAACAACCATGTGCCAAGGTCTTTTACAGGTCCTAAGAGTATAGTGGTGAACAACAATAAAAACCAAGTCCCACGTGTCATGGAGCTTACATTCAGGAAATGCGATTACACTAACATACAGACATGAAATATCCGATGGTGGTACATGGTAAGAAGGAAAACAGAGCAGGGTAAGGGACAGAGAAGTGTTATTAAGATAGAAATGTCAAGATTGGATTCTCTGGTTGACATCTGAGTGGAAAGCTAAAGGAAGTGAAGAATGTTCCAGGCAGAAATTCCCTGAACAGACGTTCAAGGGCTCTGAGGCCTGGCAGTGTTCCGCACATCTGAGGGTGCGGGAAGAACACAGCAGGGCTGCAGTGGAGTCAGCTGTGGAGGGGCTGGGGTGGAGGTACGACCCAGTGCGACTGCTCAGAGAAGTGGTGCCGGACCAGGACATGTAGCTTCCATACAGGACATGTTAGAGCTTTGCTTTGTTTTTCTGAACAAAATGGAAAAATACTTGGAAATGATTTGAACATAGGACTGAAATAATCCAACTTGTCATTTAACAGGATCATTCTGTCTTCTGGGTTGAGAAAACATTGTTAAGTGGGGAGAAGCTGCTAAAATCAGAAGGCCAATCAGGAGATGTGGTTTTCAGACAAGAAATGGTTTGGAACTTGTGGCAGCAGTGGACATGGTCAGAAGCAGTTAGAATCTGGACCTATCTCAAGGGTAAGGTCAGCAGAATTGGTTGTCTTCAAGATATCTGGCCTGAATGACTAGAAGGGCAGGACTATCACTTCCTGAGATTGGGAGAGGTCTGGTGTGGGTATCACTGTCCTGAGAGGGGTTGGACCGAAAAGGGGGAGTCAGCATTCATTATCGGGGGGTCAGTCAAACCCTTGAACTTCAATCCACTAACTAGTACTGCCTTTTCCAGCAGCTGAAACTATGTCTATTTTTTATCCAACATGACAACTTTCTAAATATTTAATTGCCAGTATTTATAAGGTCCTCCTTTTTGCATTCCACATGTATGGTCCCCTAGATTCCGATTTTATTCATTCATTCATTCAGTCAGTCAGTCACTCACTCAACTGATTTTATTTGACCAACAACCATGTGCCAAGGTCTTTTACAGGTCCTAAGAGTATAGTGGTGAACAACAATAAAAACCAAGTCCCACGTGTCATGGAGCTTACATTCAGGAAATGCGATTACACTAACATACAGACATGAAATATCCGATGGTGGTACATGGTAAGAAGGAAAACAGAGCAGGGTAAGGGACAGAGAAGTGTTATTAAGATAGAAATGTCAAGATTGGATTCTCTGGTTGACATCTGAGTGGAAACCTAAAGGAAGTGAAGAATGTTCCAGGCAGAAATTCCCTGAACAGACGTTCAAGGGCTCTGAGGCCTGGCAGTGCTCCGCACATCTGAGGGTGCGGGAAGAACACAGCAGGGCTGCAGTGGAGTCAGCTGTGGAGGGGCTGGGGTGGAGGTACGACCCAGTGCGACTGCTCAGAGAAGTGGTGCCGGACCAGGACATGTAGCTTCCATACAGGACATGTTAGAGCTTTGCTTTGTTTTTCTGAACAAAATGGAAAAATACTTGGAAATGATTTGAACATAGGACTGAAATAATCCAACTTGTCATTTAACAGGATCATTCTGTCTTCTGGGTTGAGAAAACATTGTTAAGTGGGGAGAAGCTGCTAAAATCAGAAGGCCAATCAGGAGATGTGGTTTTCAGACAAGAAATGGTTTGGAACTTGTGGCAGCAGTGGACATGGTCAGAAGCAGTTAGAATCTGGACCTATCTCAAGGGTAAGGTCAGCAGAATTGGTTGTCTTCAAGATATCTGGCCTGAATGACTAGAAGGGCAGGACTATCACTTCCTGAGATTGGGAGAGGTCTGGTGTGGGATATGCCAACTAGACATCCACATGGAGCTGCTAGGTTGGCTGTTTGGAGACCCAAAGAAAACTAAGCTTGGGATGGGAGTCATAGTGTAAGTGGTATTTAAACCAGGGGAAGGACTGAGGTTACCAAAGGGGAGACGTAAAAAAAGAGGTAAACTTTGTGCAAAGACACGACTTTGTGCAAAGATGTAAACTCTGGCCACCAGATGCAAAGAGATGACTCACTGGAAAATACCTTGATGCTGGGAAAGACTGGCAGCAGGAGGAGAAGGGGGTGGGAGAGGATGGGATGTTTGATGGCACCATCGACTCAACGGACATAAGCTTGAGCAAACTCCAGGAAGGGCAGGGAAGCCTAGCGTGCTGCAGTCCATGGCATCACACGCTGAGTGACTAAACAACAAAAGAACAGAGAAAAGAAGAAATCCACGAGTCTAATATTTAGATCCTGGGAAGATGAGGAGTACTCTGGAAAGGAGATTAAGGAGGAGGGGCTCCCAGAGAAGAACACGGCAAGTAATGAAGATAGGGTTTTCAAGGAAGAGAGAGTGAAAAACTGCAGTCAGTGCAGTTGAAACATCAAATAAGAGGAGCTCAAAAATAACTGACTGAATTTAACAAAAGTAATTGGTGACTTTGAATAGAACTCTTTTTTTTTTTTTTTTTTTTTTTTGAGAAAACAGTGGTAGGGGGGAAAGCCTTACTTGAATGGGTTTAACAGAGAATGAGAGACAACTCTTTTGAGGTGTTTCATTTCAAGAAAGGGGGCACTATTAACAGAGAGCCGTTGCAGGGAGCTTTGCTTGCTCGTTTAAGGAGAGGGACATTCTACCGCCTTTATCTTTATTAGAAATCATCCAGTATAGACAGAAATTTGATCATGTGGGCATTTTTAGGAGACATGTCCTTGAGTAGGAAAGAGAGCATAAAGACCTACTCTCAAAAACATGGATATGAATACTTCGCTCACTGTAACAGGAGGGGAGGTGGAGTACAGGGGGAGAACATGCAGGTAGGCTGGCAACTCTGGTGACAGGAACATGCAAACTCTTTTTTGAAGATCTCTACATCAGAAGCAACAATTCAGGTAATCAGCTGAGAGTAGAGACTCTGAGAAGATGCTAGAAGTTTAACAAAAGAAAGCATGCATAACAGTCATTTCAGTTCCAAGAGTTTATTAGTAAGATTTTTTTTTAAGGGGTAAAACTGTAAATATTCTAGGCTCAGTGGGCCATGTGGTCTCTGGTGCAAGGATGCAAGTGTGCTATTTTAGCATAAAAGCAGCAAAAGACAGTCTGCCAGTGAATGAGCATGGCTGTGTTCTAATAACACTTTTTACGAAAACAGGCAGGGGCCTGTGGTTTCTCTACTCCTGACCTGAGAGAAGAGGAAACTGGACAAGCAAGTAGAATCAGACAGGCAAGGACCCAACTTGGTGTTTCACCCCTTACACAGGGTGGCCTTTTACCATCCTAAGCCAGCCTCCTTAGGACACATTGCTTTATTAGGATTTTAATTGAGCCCATAACCTAAAATAATGCTAAACATATGAGTCAGTCTTGAAGATGCTCTTTTAATCAATGCCAGAGAGTATAAAAGGAGCTCTGGAAAGGAGATTAAGGAGGAGGGGCTCCCAGAGAAGAACACGGCAAGTAATGAAGATAGGGTTTTCAAGGAAGAGAGAGTGAAAAACTGCAGTCAGTGCAGTTGAAACATCAAATAAGAGGAGCTCAAAAATAACTGACTGAATTTAACAAAAGTAATTGGTGACTTTGAATAGAACTCTTTTTTTTTTTTTTTTTTGAGAAAACAGTGGTAGGGGGGAAAGCCTTACTTGAATGGGTTTAACAGAGAATGAGAGACAACTCTTTTGAGGTGTTTCATTTCAAGAAAGGGGGCACTATTAACAGAGAGCCGTTGCAGGGAGCTTTGCTTGCTCGTTTAAGGAGAGGGACATTCTACCGCCTTTATCTTTATTAGAAATCATCCAGTATAGACAGAAATTTGATCATGTGGGCATTTTTAGGAGACATGTCCTTGAGTAGGAAAGAGAGCATAAAGACCTACTCTCAAAAACATGGATATGAATACTTCGCTCACTGTAACAGGAGGGAGGTGGAGTACAGGGGGAGAACATGCAGGTAGGCTGGCAACTCTGGTGACAGGAACATGCAAACTCTTTTTTGAAGGTCTCTACATCAGAAGCAACAATTCAGGTAATCAGCTGAGAGTAGAGACTCTGAGAAGATGCTAGAAGTTTAACAAAAGAAAGCATGCATAACAGTCATTTCAGTTCCAAGAGTTTATTAGTAAGATTTTTTTTTAAGGGGTAAAACTGTAAATATTCTAGGCTCAGTGGGCCATGTGGTCTCTGGTGCAAGGATGCAAGTGTGCTATTTTAGCATAAAAGCAGCAAAAGACAGTCTGCCAGTGAATGAGCATGGCTGTGTTCTAATAACACTTTTTACGAAAACAGGCAGGGGCCTGTGGTTTCTCTACTCCTGACCTGAGAGAAGAGGAAACTGGACAAGCAAGTAGAATCAGACAGGCAAGGACCCAACTTGGTGTTTCACCCCTTACACAGGGTGGCCTTTTACCATCCTAAGCCAGCCTCCTTAGGACACATTGCTTTATTAGGATTTTAATTGAGCCCATAACCTAAAATAATGCTAAACATATGAGTCAGTCTTGAAGATGCTCTTTTAATCAATGCCAGAGAGTATAAAAGAAGACCCGTGGAGTTAAGGATCCTCCTTTAAACTAAGAAGGCAAGGAAATTATTCAGGGAAATTTCTATACAAAGACGATCAACACTCTTTAAATGTTTCGATACTTAAAGGAATACATTTCTGTTATCCAGAAAATTCACTTATGCTGACCATCTAGGATTTCTTCTCTCTCTGTCCCTGTCATCCTCTGGTGTTTAATACACTATCCTGCTGGAGGAAAGAGGGTGTGAATGGCCCTGCAAGCTCTGGACTTGCTGCAATGGCTGCTTACCCAGCAGTGTGGTGGATCGGTCCCCTCGACCCCTGTCTCCCTGCTCCCTGGGGTGGCCGCCCTGTGTAACAGATGTTCTGTGTGGGATAGGCCAGGCTGGGGTGGTACCTGGGAGGAAAGCACCTCGAGCTAACTGATCTGGCAAGTGAGGGTGAGTCTGCTACCTCCTCTCACCAGCACGGGCTCCAAAGCAACTGGGCTAAGTGTCCACAGACGCCAGGCTGGAGAGAGTCTTTCCTTCTGTCTATGGGTCCTATACGTATCCTTAAAAAACAACCGATGATATTATCAGCAATGAAACAATAGGACTGAGGGGAGGAAATTAAAGACACCTTGACTATTTCTTTGGTTTCTGTGTGAACATGAGCTTTTTGCTTAGGACACTAGAGACTTTTCTTTCTTGAGGAAGTACATTTTAATTAGAACCAGATACTTGGGTTTTTTTTTTAAGATTTTTAAGGGGTAAAACTGTAAATATTCTAGGTGGGGCAAGGATGCAAGTGTGCTATTTTAGCATAAAAGCAGCAAAAGACAGTCTGCCAGTGAATGAGCATGGCTGTGTTCTAATAACACTTTTTACGAAAACAGGCAGGGGCCTGTGGTTTCTCTACTCCTGACCTGAGAGAAGAGGAAACTGGACAAGCAAGTAGAATCAGACAGGCAAGGACCCAACTTGGTGTTTCACCCCTTACACAGGGTGGCCTTTTACCATCCTAAGCCAGCCTCCTTAGGACACATTGCTTTATTAGGATTTTAATTGAGCCCATAACCTAAAATAATGCTAAACATATGAGTCAGTCTTGAAGATGCTCTTTTAATCAATGCCAGAGAGTATAAAAGAAGACCCGTGGAGTTAAGGATCCTCCTTTAAACTAAGAAGGCAAGGAAATTATTCAGGGAAATTTCTATACAAAGACGATCAACACTCTTTAAATGTTTCGATACTTAAAGGAATACATTTCTGTTATCCAGAAAATTCACTTATGCTGACCATCTAGGATTTCTTCTCTCTCTGTCCCTGTCATCCTCTGGTGTTTAATACACTATCCTGCTGGAGGAAAGAGGGTGTGAATGGCCCTGCAAGCTCTGGACTTGCTGCAATGGCTGCTTACCCAGCAGTGTGGTGGATCGGTCCCCTCGACCCCTGTCTCCCTGCTCCCTGGGGTGGCCGCCCTGTGTAACAGATGTTCTGTGTGGGATAGGCCAGGCTGGGGTGGTACCTGGGAGGAAAGCACCTCGAGCTAACTGATCTGGCAAGTGAGGGTGAGTCTGCTACCTCCTCTCACCAGCACGGGCTCCAAAGCAACTGGGCTAAGTGTCCACAGACGCCAGGCTGGAGAGAGTCTTTCCTTCTGTCTATGGGTCCTATACGTATCCTTAAAAAACAACCGATGATATTATCAGCAATGAAACAATAGGACTGAGGGGAGGAAATTAAAGACACCTTGACTATTTCTTTGGTTTCTGTGTGAACATGAGCTTTTTGCTTAGGACACTAGAGACTTTTCTTTCTTGAGGAAGTACATTTTAATTAGAACCAGATACTTGGGTTTAAAATTATGTATTTTAAACATGAAACGCTATTATTTTTTTTAAAAAAGGGTTTTCAGATGGGTTTACTTATTTCATGTTTATAATTAAATCATCTGAATTTTTTAAAAGGAATACTGTAATCTTGATTTTTCCGGTCTCTTGCATAATTTCTAGATGCATTTTCATATGATAATCAATGCTATGGCACTCCTTACATAGAGCTATGAAAAAAGGCTTTCAAGGAGGGTTATGAAAGCGTCTTCACTCCCTGGAGAACTTGAAGCCTGGAAAGATGCCCGTCTATCCTAGATAGTTTTATTAGACAGTCCTCTTTGGAAATACCATGCTCAACCAAACATTCTCTGGGGGGTTCCTTTCACAGCTCTGCAATTTGGTGATTTAATTCAAAAAAGCCATGAATTTATTAATATATTTCAAGAGCTTTGTTTTGGCAGAAGAAGCATGGTAACTCACAGCCCTTGATCTAGACTTGCACATTCCTGGACTACTTAATTTATGTATGTGAAATTAATTATAAACAGTTTACCTAACATGGCTAGGCCAAAAAAATAAATAAATAAAAGATTCATGTGTAACCATCAGAAGAGTTATTTAAGAGCCTTATTTTAAGGTCTACTTTGAAAAAAAAATAAAAGAAAAACTCTGTAATGTATAATTAAAGCTATTCATATGACTTCCAGTATTTGAGATGAAAAATGTTACGAATGTAAATGAAAAGTCTGCTTCCTTTATAAATGGAGTCATAAAAATATTTGGTCCATTCTTTCAGGAATAAGAATGACACCTGGACAGTTCCCTGAACTTCTCCTAGCGAACCTCTTTCAGTTTGAACTCCCCCCACCAGCACGGGCTCCAAAGCAACTGGGCTAAGTGTCCACAGACGCCAGGCTGGAGAGAGTCTTTCCTTCTGTCTATGGGTCCTATACGTATCCTTAAAAAACAACCGATGATATTATCAGCAATGAAACAATAGGACTGAGGGGAGGAAATTAAAGACACCTTGACTATTTCTTTGGTTTCTGTGTGAACATGAGCTTTTTGCTTAGGACACTAGAGACTTTTCTTTCTTGAGGAAGTACATTTTAATTAGAACCAGATACTTGGGTTTAAAATTATGTATTTTAAACATGAAACGCTATTATTTTTTTTAAAAAAGGGTTTTCAGATGGGTTTACTTATTTCATGTTTATAATTAAATCATCTGAATTTTTTAAAAGGAATACTGTAATCTTGATTTTTCCGGTCTCTTGCATAATTTCTAGATGCATTTTCATATGATAATCAATGCTATGGCACTCCTTACATAGAGCTATGAAAAAAGGCTTTCAAGGAGGGTTATGAAAGCGTCTTCACTCCTGGAGAACTTGAAGCCTGGAAAGATGCCCGTCTATCCTAGATAGTTTTATTAGACAGTCCTCTTTGGAAATACCATGCTCAACCAAACATTCTCTGGGGGGTTCCTTTCACAGCTCTGCAATTTGGTGATTTAATTCAAAAAAGCCATGAATTTATTAATATATTTCAAGAGCTTTGTTTTGGCAGAAGAAGCATGATAACTCACAGCCCTTGATCTAGACTTGCACATTCCTGGACTACTTAATTTATGTATGTGAAATTAATTATAAACAGTTTACCTAACATGGCTAGGCCAAAAAAATAAATAAATAAAAGATTCATGTGTAACCATCAGAAGAGTTATTTAAGAGCCTTATTTTAAGGTCTACTTTGAAAAAAAAATAAAAGAAAAACTCTGTAATGTATAATTAAAGCTATTCATATGACTTCCAGTATTTGAGATGAAAAATGTTACGAATGTAAATGAAAAGTCTGCTTCCTTTATAAATGGAGTCATAAAAATATTTGGTCCATTCTTTCAGGAATAAGAATGACACCTGGACAGAATTCCCCTAGGAAAACCCACAAGGATGATCAACGAACAACCTTCATGCCATAAGACGAAAAAGCACCGTTCTGTGAGTTGAAGCATCTTCTGCTTTATCACAACCTCGAAGATGAGCTTTTCTACAACACCTAGAGAAAGCATCGTGCTGCCATTGCTATTCAAGGGGAAGGAAAACCAGGATGAAACAGTCCACCTTTCATGAAAGCACTTTTGTAATAACAGAATGCTTTTCAACACAATTTCATGGTATTTTGGTAAAGTGATATTGATCACTATATAATAGGTTCATTTTTTCAAAAATTAAATAGAACTTCATACAATTTTTTGCATAATTAAGTTATCATCACTTAATAATAAAATGATTAAGTCCAATGGGGGAATAGGAGACAAAACAATGATTGAATCTAGTGGTCAATGGCCACCTGAATAAAAGCAAGAATTTTCAAAGTTCAACATGCTATAAATTACTCACTGAATATCTCATTACAACTCTTAAACTAGAACCTGCAAAAATTCCATCCTTTTTGGTAAAGATACTTTAATCCTTTAGTCCTATATAAAGGGTCATATACAGAGGGAGGGGTCTAGAATGCTTTCTGTGTATGCAGACACCCCAACAGCGGACAGAGAAACACTGCAGCCCCACCCTGACAGATTCCATAAATATTTAGACCAAAAAACAATGTGAGAGATGATCATGATAAGAACTCCACGAGGCTAACTTTTTCTGAGAACTTATTGTACACCAGGCACTGTTCTAACTGCTTTACATACATTCATTTAATCTTCAAAACAACTATCTCCATTTTAGAGATGTTGGGAAGGCAGTTTAGCATGCTGGTTATAAGCAAGATTGCTGGAGCCAAACCACCTTGCTTGGATTTCTGTCCCCACCTCTAGGTAATGAATTCTAACAGGATCCTGGGGGACTCCCCAAGGCATGGGGGACAGGCCTTTTTTGCCCCCTGTTGCTAACAGGAAAGACTCCAGCCTCCAGGCCCTCCCAGTGAGTTCCACAAAGGGCAAATTCAGTTGCTAATCATGGGAGGAAGAGCCAAGACTACACATGAGGTTAAGATGAAGGGGCCAGAGAAACTAATCAAGGTCAGGAGAGGATAGCACATTCTAATCTTGTCTGCAAACTCACCCTTGGGAAGTACCTTGTAAAACTCTTCATCAAATTTTCCTGGAGTGGGGAGGACACACAGAGTTTTTTAAGGAAGGCGACCGCGGTATGTCGCCACCTTTGTCTGGCAAAGTAATAAAACTATCCTTTCCTACTTCATCTAGAGTTCTGTCTCAGAGACACAATTCAGCACTGGTGTACAGAGAAGCCTGAGCGTTTGGCATAAGCAGCTCATCTGTAAAGTCGTAGTAATTATATTACCGGCCTCACAGGGTTTCTTGTGAGGTTTTAAATACTTTAATAAAAACAAAAATCTTAGCAGAGTGCACTTGAAGTGCAGTCAAAGTGTTAATTCTCAATACTCTAAACAAAAGCGACATGGGGCCCCAGAGACTAGAGTAGCTTGTCCAGGGCTGCTGTGGACAGAGCCCGGGCAGCCCTGGCAGCCCGGCCCAGGAGGCAGCGCTCTTTACCTCAGGGTGGCTGCCTGACACACACGGCAACTCTTTTATGTGTCAGGAGGCTGGGCATTTTTGTTGCTTCATTTCAACTTCACAACAACCTTACAACATCTCCACGTTCCAAAGATGAAAATCAAGCAGGCTGGTCACTGCCCAGCATGCTGGGGACACTGGTGACAAAGAGGAACACACAGGTTTAGAGGCCCTACAGAACGTGCCTACAGGCACCAGCCAGGAGGAAGAAGGGCTGCGATGTAAACCCCAGGCTGCACGCTCTCTCCACTCTGCCTACCCACCGCTGCATGCAAACAGGGAGTTTCCCAGGCAGAAAACCAATGAGTGAGGGCAGAGCCAGCTCACCGGCAGAGAAACCTTTGTACGACAAGGCCTAGAGTCTCTTCAGAGGTAGAGACTGGCTTAACCTTTTATACACTCAAAGTTGTCAACAGCCACAGGACGTTTTCCGCAGTGACATATTTCATCACATATAGGGAAGGAAAGAGAAACCAGCACCCATGAGTTCCACAAAGGGCAAATTCAGTTGCTAATCATGGGAGGAAGAGCCAAGACTACACATGAGGTTAAGATGAAGGGGCCAGAGAAACTAATCAAGGTCAGGAGAGGATAGCACATTCTAATCTTGTCTGCAAACTCACCCTTGGGAAGTACCTTGTAAAACTCTTCATCAAATTTTCCTGGAGTGGGGAGGACACACAGAGTTTTTTAAGGAAGGCGACCGCGGTATGTCGCCACCTTTGTCTGGCAAAGTAATAAAACTATCCTTTCCTACTTCATCTAGAGTTCTGTCTCAGAGACACAATTCAGCACTGGTGTACAGAGAAGCCTGAGCGTTTGGCATAAGCAGCTCATCTGTAAAGTCGTAGTAATTATATTACCGGCCTCACAGGGTTTCTTGTGAGGTTTTAAATACTTTAATAAAAACAAAAATCTTAGCAGAGTGCACTTGAAGTGCAGTCAAAGTGTTAATTCTCAATACTCTAAACAAAAGCGACATGGGGCCCCAGAGACTAGAGTAGCTTGTCCAGGGCTGCTGTGGACAGAGCCCGGGCAGCCCTGGCAGCCCGGCCCAGGAGGCAGCGCTCTTTACCTCAGGGTGGCTGCCTGACACACACGGCAACTCTTTTATGTGTCATGAGGCTGGGCATTTTTGTTGCTTCATTTCAACTTCACAACAACCTTACAACATCTCCACGTTCCAAAGATGAAAATCAAGCAGGCTGGTCACTGCCCAGCATGCTGGGGACACTGGTGACAAAGAGGAACACACAGGTTTAGAGGCCCTACAGAATGTGCCTACAGGCACCAGCCAGGAGGAAGAAGGGCTGCGATGTAAACCCCAGGCTGCACGCTCTCTCCACTCTGCCTACCCACCGCTGCATGCAAACAGGGAGTTTCCCAGGCAGAAAACCAACGAGTGAGGGCAGAGCCAGCTCACCGGCAGAGAAACCTTTGTACGACAAGGCCTAGAGTCTCTTCAGAGGTAGAGACTGGCTTAACCTTTTATACACTCAAAGTTGTCAACAGCCACAGGACGTTTTCCCCGCAGTGACATATTTCATCACATATAGGGAAGGAAAGAGAAACCAGTTTGCACTTAACTTGTTTAAAATACCCTCTGGAGTGAAGAATGCAATAATGTGAATAACATGCCATAGAGTCTGGCATATAGGTGTTTAATTTATATACATACATGTATATATACACATGCACACATATATAACAAATATCAAATTTTGTGGGAAGTGCACACATGTATGTTCACATGGGCACACACGTGTATCTACCACTAAGTCTGGCTAGGTATCTGATGCTGAAACTCAGAAGGTTTTCTTTACACTCGCCTTACACAGCTTGAACCACTGGTGAGTCCACCCAGCACATACGCATAGCTGGACCCACAGGATGAAAGCACTGTGAGGGGCCCCTCCCACTGTGGCAGCAGATGGGGCTTCCTCAGACACATCACAGGAGGTGAGGGCCACCCAGGCCTCTAACACTCACAGTCAGGCACCCCAGTGAACTAACTCATGCCTCGTCAACCTAAAAAGAATCCGTTCCTGATCTATCGGCTCACTGGTTTCAAGTGGCTTCATGCTGCCGTTCCTCTGTACATTCTGTAGATGCGCAGCGATGTCACCACTGCTGAAGGAAAATCACAAAGATCTCCTAGAGCAAGGTCTGTGTATGCGTTTGAAATACACAAAGGAATAGAACTGCATTGAAACAGATTTTTGCCTACAGAATAAGTGAAAAATAGCGGCTTAAATTAAGAAACTAAATAACAAATCTCCCACTAACAACTAAATGGCTTAATAAACCTTGGAGAAAGCAATCCCTGCCTGGGTTTACAGTATGAAACCGTGTACTGCAACATTCTGAATGTTACCACATGGTTTAGAGGCCCTACAGAACGCGCCTACAGGCACCAGCCAGGAGGAAGAAGGGCTGCGATGTAAACCCCAGGCTGCACGCTCTCTCCACTCTGCCTACCCACCGCTGCATGCAAACAGGGAGTTTCCCAGGCAGAAAACCAATGAGTGAGGGCAGAGCCAGCTCACCGGCAGAGAAACCTTTGTACGACAAGGCCTAGAGTCTCTTCAGAGGTAGAGACTGGCTTAACCTTTTATACACTCAAAGTTGTCAACAGCCACAGGACGTTTTCCCCGCAGTGACATATTTCATCACATATAGGGAAGGAAAGAGAAACCAGTTTGCACTTAACTTGTTTAAAATACCCTCTGGAGTGAAGAATGCAATAATGTGAATAACATGCCATAGAGTCTGGCATATAGGTGTTTAATTTATATACATACATGTATATATACACATGCACACATATATAACAAATATCAAATTTTGTGGGAAGTGCACACATGTATGTTCACATGGGCACACACGTGTATCTACCACTAAGTCTGGCTAGGTATCTGATGCTGAAACTCAGAAGGTTTTCTTTACACTCGCCTTACACAGCTTGAACCACTGGTGAGTCCACCCAGCACATACGCATAGCTGGACCCACAGGATGAAAGCACTGTGAGGGGCCCCTCCCACTGTGGCAGCAGATGGGGCTTCCTCAGACACATCACAGGAGGTGAGGGCCACCCAGGCCTCTAACACTCACAGTCAGGCACCCCAGTGAACTAACTCATGCCTCGTCAACCTAAAAAGAATCCGTTCCTGATCTATCGGCTCACTGGTTTCAAGTGGCTTCATGCTGCCGTTCCTCTGTACATTCTGTAGATGCGCAGCGATGTCACCACTGCTGAAGGAAAATCACAAAGATCTCCTAGAGCAAGGTCTGTGCATGCGTTTGAAATACACAAAGGAATAGAACTGCATTGAAACAGATTTTTGCCTACAGAATAAGTGAAAAATAGCGGCTTAAATTAAGAAACTAACAAATCTCCCACTAACAACTAAATGGCTTAATAAACCTTGGAGAAAGCAATCCCTGCCTGGGTTTACAGTATGAAACCGTGTACTGCAACATTCTGAATGTTACCACAGCAAACAATTCCAAACCAGTTCTTACATGAACTCAGAGGGACATGAAAACGTGTATATTCCTGCCTAAGAAAGTTAGTGTGATCTTTCTGACCAGAATGTGCAGATCTACAGCTTTTAAGGAGAAGTGTGAGCGGTCAAGCAGACTAAGACTCTTTCTTTGCCAGGTCTATTGAGGTACACCTGGTAGACAAAAAGTCATACACATTTACTGTATCCATTTGGATGAGTCTGGACCAGCAACACCCTTCATTTTGTAAGGGCTCCAAAAGGCTTGTCTGTTTCCAGTTTTTCAACTGTCTTCACCCTGAATGCAGAGTCTATCCAATTCTTACCCCAGGTAGATCAATCAACCCCACAATTCTATACACAACATGACTTCTAAACAGTGGACTCCCCTGGGCCCACTCCTTTCTCTTCTGTGACAAAATCCCATGGCTTTGCTTTTCAACGTACTTCTCTTTTCAATCCTAACAACTTCCCTACCAGGTAGGCTTAGAGGTGAGTCATCTAAAACTTGAAAGTGTTAAGAAACTGCTTTAAAGCAGTTAGGTGTTCAGCCACATCCTGGAAGGCTGTAGCTGGGTGTCAAGGCCAGTGAATTAATTAATTAATTAATTCACTCAGAATTCCGAGTGGAGCAGAACTGCTGGGGACCTTGCCATCTGTTCTGCTTCTCTCCCTGCTGTCCCCATCAAGAACCTTTCAATTCTCAGCATTTACACAAAAAGTTGACAGCAGCAGGGTGCCCCAAGTCTTCATGCTGCTATAGTATTTGTAGGTCTTTGCTACTAAAAGCATGTCTGTGCCACGAGGTAACTGCTGGGGGTGGGTCCAGAAACTTGGCCAGGGTAGGAACTGCACCAATCTGCCCGGCCTGTCATGGCTGACTCTCCTCTGCCATTGCCAGGGGGAGGCAGTCTCCCCTGGTTCTTCACTTACTTTGCTTGCTTTCTCTGGGAAGTGGAGGCTCTCTTCGTATCTGTCTTTCCTCCATGAGTCAAGTCATAAACATAATGAGCAATTTAAACATAATAAGCAACTTAGGCCTTTCTTGTGAAAGTCACTCAGTCGTGTCTGACTCTTTGTGACTCCATGGACTACAGCTGGCCAGGCTTCTCTGTCCATGGAATTCTCCAGGCAAGAATACTGGAGTGGGCAGCCTTTCCCTCCTCCAGGGGGTCTTCTCAATCCAGGTGTCGAAGCCAGGTCTATCCCATTTCAGGTGGATTCTTTACTATCTGAGCCACAAAGTATCTCCTAATAAAAAAATAAGTGCTTCACTCCCCAAATGTGACGATTTACAGAACACAGAGGTGAGACCAGGACCATCTGCTAGCACCTGTGCTAGCTCATCACTCTCACCACAGAATAAGGGTGCAAGGAGGGGCCGCCATAGAGCAAGTCACACCTGAGGATCTGCAACACCTTCAGCCTCTGTCACAGTTACGTGTTTGTCACCATTCTCTTCATCTTGTTCAAGTGCTTGAGTAAAGAAAGAAAGAAAAAAGAACAAGGTTAAAAAGAAAAAACAAATGACTCCACTCCTTTCTCTTCTGTGACAAAATCCCATGGCTTTGCTTTTCAACGTACTTCTCTTTTCAATCCTAACAACTTCCCTACCAGGTAGGCTTAGAGGTGAGTCATCTAAAACTTGAAAGTGTTAAGAAACTGCTTTAAAGCAGTTAGGTGTTCAGCCACATCCTGGAAGGCTGTAGCTGGGTGTCAAGGCCAGTGAATTAATTAATTAATTAATTCACTCAGAATTCCGAGTGGAGCAGAACTGCTGGGGACCTTGCCATCTGTTCTGCTTCTCGCCCTGCTGTCCCCATCAAGAACCTTTCAATTCTCAGCATTTACACAAAAAGTTGACAGCAGCAGGGTGCCCCAAGTCTTCATGCTGCTATAGTATTTGTAGGTCTTTGCTACTAAAAGCATGTCTGTGCCACGAGGTAACTGCTGGGGGTGGGTCCAGAAACTTGGCCAGGGTAGGAACTGCACCAATCTGCCCGGCCTGTCATGGCTGACTCTCCTCTGCCATTGCCAGGGGGAGGCAGTCTCCCCTGGCTCTTCACTTACTTTGCTTGCTTTCTCTGGGAAGTGGAGGCTCTCTCCATATCTGTCTTTCCTCCATGAGTCAAGTCATAAACATAATGAGCAATTTAAACATAATAAGCAACTTAGGCCTTTCTTGTGAAAGTCACTCAGTCGTGTCTGACTCTTTGTGACTCCATGGACTACAGCTGGCCAGGCTTCTCTGTCCATGGAATTCTCCAGGCAAGAATACTGGAGTGGGCAGCCTTTCCCTCCTCCAGGGGGTCTTCTCAATCCAGGTGTCGAAGCCAGGTCTATCCCATTTCAGGTGGATTCTTTACTATCTGAGCCACAAAGTATCTCCTAATAAAAAAATAAGTGCTTCACTCCCCAAATGTGACGATTTACAGAACACAGAGGTGAGACCTGGACCATCTGCTAGCACCTGTGCTAGCTCATCACTCTCACCACAGAATAAGGGTGCAAGGAGGGGCCGCCATAGAGCAAGTCACACCTGAGGATCTGCAACACCTTCAGCCTCTGTCACAGTTACGTGTTTGTCACCATTCTCTTCATCTTGTTCAAGTGCTTGAGTAAAGAAAGAAAGAAAAAAGAACAAGGTTAAAAAAAAGAAACAATATCAAATGTAGCATCCTAAGAAAATTATTTCAGGTCATTTTCCTTTAAGATGGCAACTTTACAGGAAAAAATAATATTAGGTAGAGACACAAAATATAAATATCAGTACTATTTTTTATAATAAGTTATTTTGATGGATAGTTTAACTCATAGAACTGGGTATTTTTCACACACATTATCTCATTTGTTCAATCAGTGGCATTAGAGATATCTGACGTCAATTTTCCTCAAGCTCTCAATACATCTAATTGTCAGTTTTACCCAAATAGATAAATAGATATAATTTCTCTATCTTATACATAGCAATGTGCATCTGCTGACCCCAAACCTTTAAGTTATCCCTGAGCCTTCCTTCCCTTTTGGTAACCATACATATGTTTTCTAAGTCTATGAGTCTCTGTTTTATAAATAAGTTCATTTGTATCACTTTTTGAGATTCTACATGTAAGTGATATCATGTTTGTCTTTCTCTTTCTGTCTTATTCCAACTAGTATGATCATCTCTAGGCCCATCCACGTTGCTGCAAAAGGTATTATTTCGTTTTTTTAAACGACTAAGTAATATTCCATTGGGTATATATACTACATCTTCTTTATCCATTCCTCTGTTGATGGACATTTAGGTATTTCCATGTCTTGGTTTCTGTAAATAGCGCTACTATGAATATGGGGGTGCATGTGTCCTTCTGAATTAGTCTTCTCTGGCTATATGCTCAGGAATAGGATTGCTGGGGGAAGCATGATAATTTTATATCTGGACTCTCTGTC
Organism: Tragulus kanchil; assembly: GCA_022376925.1. Classification (NCBI taxonomy): domain Eukaryota; kingdom Metazoa; phylum Chordata; class Mammalia; order Artiodactyla; family Tragulidae; genus Tragulus; species Tragulus kanchil. Next base: position 105,279,017 of record JAIOJX010000030.1, on the reverse strand, counting down.
CAAGTCCTTGTCGCCCTTTCTGTGCTGGTACCAGAAAGCCCCTGACTCCAGCCTCTCCTTAATAAAGTCTGGCTTGAGCACAAATGTTAATAATCAGTCTTAAAAAATATAACAATAGAGGCTTCTCTGGTGGTCCAGTGGGTAAAGCTTGCAGTGCAAGGGGTACCAGTTTGATCCCTGGCATGGGAAGATTCCACATGCCACAGAGCGGCTGGACTGGTGTGTCCAATTAGGAGCCAGCACTCTGGGGCACATGTGCCCAGAGCTGGTGCTCTGCAACGAAAGAGGCCACTGCTATGGGAGGCCTACACAGGCCAAAGAACTAAGATGAATGAAAATAAATGAAGGACCAATAAAAGAAGGCCCCCAAAAACCAAAACCGAACCCAAATACTTTAAATATATATATATATATACACACACTGCTTTGGCCTCTGTATTGCCTATTTCATCAAGTCTAACGCTGTTCATCATAGAAGGTTTTCCTTGAATTCTCCGGTTTCCTCTTCATCTCTGACTTCACGCTGACATTCAATATCAGAATGTACTGTACTCAGCTCCAATCCAAACTCTATGATTTCATCATTTTTCTCCTTGTAGAACTTGCTCTTCCATTCTCACAAATACACATTTAGCACCTGCTAAGTGCCTGACACTGGGGTTATTCTGGTCAATAAGAAAGGTAAGCCCCTGATCTCATAAAGTACACACACTAGCTGGGGAATAGCTAACAAATGCTGATCCAACTAGTAATGATCATAATTATTAGAATAATAATCTTTAAGAATGAGAAGGGGGTAAAGATCATGATAAACGGGGAAATGACAAAAAACCCACTGAGGGTGGTCACTGTAGAGAGCAGGCCGGCGTGGTGCTTCTTTGAGGAAGTGATATTTGAGACCCGAGGCTGAGACACAGTCATCCATGGCGGATGAGAGGGATGCAAGACAGGCCTGGAGGGAGCATTGACTGCAGTCAATGTGGATGTTAGTCTATGAACATGAGGTCCGGCAGCATTAGGAATTTTAAATATGGGAACTGCATGACGTGATGGGTCTATTTTTAAAAGTTCTGTTGGCTTGCTTTGTGGAGACCAGATTTAGGAGAAGCAAGACAGGGAGCGAGGAGCCCAGTTAGGTAACCACGGCTGATCATCCAGGCTAGAGATGACCGTGACACGAACCAGGGCTGGGGGGTGGTACAGATGAGCTGAAGCAACGTGGAAGATCTGAGCTGTGTTTCTGAGATGCAGTGTGCCCAACAACCGAATATGAGAGGCCAGGCACTGCACCATGGGGCAGGGGCGGGGTGGTGGTGGTGGCAGGGAGATTAGTGGGCAAAGGCAATCCAGAATGATCCCTAAGTAGAATAAGTCATGGCTTGTCCCACTGTACCACTTACTCTTTTTTCTTCTCCATCCAAAGCAGGCCCCAGATACAGCAACATACTGACTACAAGGCCGCCCACTGTACTTTTGGATTCAGTTGGCACTGTTTTGTGTACTTTCAAGTTCCATGGTCTCTTCTCTGTATTCTTACAAATACTGTTTCATGTACCTTTGCTTTTATATGTCTGTTATACCCAGTGTGTGGCGCTTACCATGGTGCCTACCTAAAGTGCTGGGTACACAGTACGAGCTCTGTCAAAATTAACTGAGATGAACAATTTCTCCCCAAGTGACCCAAATGGCACAAATTGACTACACCCACATACATAAGCTATGTCTTTCATAACCATTATGAAAAAAAGGGGAGAGAAAACCTTAAACTCCACAGAAAACCAGAACTCCTACCAGCTAAGCATTAAAAGGCTAGGCAGGAACAGCAGAAGCTGACAGAAGCTTTTCTTCACTCATGCCTGCTCAAAGGGGGTCCTCTGTTGCTACTGCTTCCCAATTAGGAGGAAATTTAAGAATAGAGAAATTTAAGAATAAACAAAAATACTCATTTTCGTCCTTGAAAAGCTAGAGACACAAATGAAAAGGGAAAAATAAAATACAAAATAACATCACAAGTCCACTTAGAAATGCAGTGGGCTATAGAAATAAGCAAACTAACTGAAATAATATAAGAACCCTTTCCTCATGCTGGAATGTGGGAACACTGTTCCTGGCAGGCAAGTCAGTAACATGCCAACAGGCTACAACTATGCCTGCATTAGGTACCTTGGCACTTAATTTATGTCTTATTTGAATTTTATGCTTTTCAGGGTTTTAGTCTGGAAGAAAGTAAAAAATTAAATTTTGGAGTATTTTGGCATATTACATTCATGGTTTTGTTTTTAAAACAACAATGCTCTAATGTCTGTGCATTCCTTTTCTCATCTTATTATACTGCACCATACAACATGCCGGAGCAATTTTTCTTCTCCAGTGGGCCAGGCACTGCACCATGGGGCAGGCGGGTGGTGGTGGCAGGGAGATTAGTGGGCAAAGGCAATCCAGAATGATCCCTAAGTAGAATAAGTCATGGCTTGTCCCACTGTACCACTTACTCTTTTTTCTTCTCCATCCAAAGCAGGCCCCAGATACAGCAACGTACTGACTACAAGGCCGCCCACTGTACTTTTGGATTCAGTTGGCACTGTTTTGTGTACTTTCAAGTTCCATGGTCTCTTCTCTGTATTCTTACAAATACTGTTTCATGTACCTTTGCTTTTATATGTCTGTTATACCCAGTGTGTGGCGCTTACCATGGTGCCTACCTAAAGTGCTGGGTACACAGTACGAGCTCTGTCAAAATTAACTGAGATGAACAATTTCTCCCCAAGTGACCCAAATGGCACAAATTGACTACACCCACATACATAAGCTATGTCTTTCATAACCATTATGAAAAAAAGGGGAGAGAAAACCTTAAACTCCACAGAAAACCAGAACTCCTACCAGCTAAGCATTAAAAGGCTAGGCAGGAACAGCAGAAGCTGACAGAAGCTTTTCTTCACTCATGCCTGCTCAAAGGGGGTCCTCTGTTGCTACTGCTTCCCAATTAGGAGGAAATTTAAGAATAGAGAAATTTAAGAATAAACAAAAATACTCATTTTCGTCCTTGAAAAGCTAGAGACACAAATGAAAAGGGAAAAATAAAATACAAAATAACATCACAAGTCCACTTAGAAATGCAGTGGGCTATAGAAATAAGCAAACTAACTGAAATAATATAAGAACCCTTTCCTCATGCTGGAATGTGGGAACACTGTTCCTGGCAGGCAAGTCAGTAACATGCCAACAGGCTACAACTATGCCTGCATTAGGTACCTTGGCACTTAATTTATGTCTTATTTGAATTTTATGCTTTTCAGGGTTTTAGTCTGGAAGAAAGTAAAAAATTAAATTTTGGAGTATTTTGGCATATTACATTCATGGTTTTGTTTTTAAAACAACAATGCTCTAATGTCTGTGCATTCCTTTTTCTCATCTTATTATACTGCACCATACAACATGCAGGACAGTGAATAACAATTTGATGATTGAGAGTTCACACTATTTGTTGAGATTTAGGTATAATTCTTAGTACATATAACTAGAACCAAAGAAAGAGGAGACTAGCAAAATAGGCATACTTGGGATACAACTTCTGTCCTGTATTTCTAGTGTATTCTCATTTCTTATTATATATTTGAAGACCCGAGAAGGTTTTGCTCAGGGTTACTACGTTGGTTAATAGAGCAAGAATTAGAAATACAAGTACATTAAAGGCACGTTGCAAAGGTAACTCAACAACTGATCACAACATGGGCAAGAGACACTCAAAGTTCTACTGTGCTCTTAACCTAGGCACCCTGATAAAGAAGAAAAGAGTGTGATCTCTTACTACACATAACATTACTTTATTGGAAATACTAAAAAAAAGGATTTTAAGAATGTACTTTTAGCTAAATATATTTTCCTACGTTTACCACTTGGGGGAAAAAACACCTCATTTATCGTGGCTTTCTGAAGATTTATAATCACCCCGTGAAGTGTCAAGGATGACACAGTTAGCCGCCTAAAAGAGAATGCCTTATTGACGCTTTAATGTGAAGATCGATGTGTAGGAACACATATGGGGGCACTTTCTCTCTCCATGCCTCCTCAGACTGTGGCTCATCTGGTGGAACAAGGAGGAAGCAGTTACTTGGATTTTGAGCCGAATTCTTTATCTGATCAGAATAAGAATCTGCTGGGGGAATTTTTCTTCTGTAAATATTGATTTTGGGACAGTTCCCTCCCATGGAACACAGATATGGGAATGACAGCTTCTGGGACCGGGGGAGGCTTGAAGCCTTGCTCTCTGCCAACACAAACCATCCCCTTATCTCTCAACACACAGAGTCCAAGAGCCAGAAGAGGCCTTTGAAAATAACTTACCACAACAAAGTCACAGCACAGGATCTAAAGTGTACACTTTGAATGGTAAATATGAGAGCTCACCAGAGAACCAAGAATACATGTGGATTAATTAGCACTAACTGACAGAAGAGTACTGAGTTAAATTGTATCTATTTGTAAACTGGCCAGGAGCAATTTAAGAGGGATTACTGATGATAGCCTCTGCGGATGCCAGAGTTTGCCCAAATGTCACCTTTTTGCTACGTTGGGGACCAAAGGATCTCTCTCCCCACAACTTACTGGGATGGTTGCTAACAAAACTCTCCCAATAACTCTGTTAATACTATTATTGAAACACTAAGGGGAAATGCATGCTCTTTCAGAATGATGTTTACTTAATTCTTGATCAATTCTGTAAAGGTCAAAGCCAAACCAATAGGTCGGGAAGTACAGTGACTGCAATGCACTAAATGACTATCGTTGAGACTATTTTCAAAAAATCAACCAAATGACTGGTTTTGAATTTACGAATCAACCAAAATTCTTATTACAGACAGAATGTAGTGTTTCAATGTGAGAAATCAGTAAATAGACTAAAGAGAAGTAATTCATTGAGCACGTTGCCGAGAATCAAAGTTTTGGCAGTAATATCATCCTTCACCTGTGCAGAACTTTTATAGAGAGAAAGCTCTTTCATAAAGGGTCTCATTGAAGTTTGAAAGACCTTAAGAGTTGAGCAGGTAGAAACATTCTCATTTTCTACAGTCCTCCTGTATAAAATGTTGTCTCTTTGGCAATTCAAGTCACTCTCAGTTAAGGATAAAGCAATAAAGGCTGGTCAAACTGTACATCTACAAAGCCATTCTTACTCTGATCAGAATAAGAATCTGCTGGGGGAATTTTTCTTCTGTAAATATTGATTTTGGGACAGTTCCCTCCCATGGAACACAGATATGGGAATGACAGCTTCTGGGACCGGGGGAGGCTTGAAGCCTTGCTCTCTGCCAACACAAACCATCCCCTTATCTCTCAACACACAGAGTCCAAGAGCCAGAAGAGGCCTTTGAAAATAACTTACCACAACAAAGTCACAGCACAGGATCTAAAGTGTACACTTTGAATGGTAAATATGAGAGCTCACCAGAGAACCAAGAATACATGTGGATTAATTAGCACTAACTGACAGAAGAGTACTGAGTTAAATTGTATCTATTTGTAAACTGGCCAGGAGCAATTTAAGAGGGATTACTGATGATAGCCTCTGCGGATGCCAGAGTTTGCCCAAATGTCACCTTTTTGCTACGTTGGGGACCAAAGGATCTCTCTCCCCACAACTTACTGGGATGGTTGCTAACAAAACTCTCCCAATAACTCTGTTAATACTATTATTGAAACACTAAGGAAATGCATGCTCTTTCAGAATGATGTTTACTTAATTCTTGATCAATTCTGTAAAGGTCAAAGCCAAACCAATAGGTCGGGAAGTACAGTGACTGCAATGCACTAAATGACTATCGTTGAGACTATTTTCAAAAAATCAACCAAATGACTGGTTTTGAATTTACGAATCAACCAAAATTCTTATTACAGACAGAATGTAGTGTTTCAATGTGAGAAATCAGTAAATAGACTAAAGAGAAGTAATTCATTGAGCACGTTGCCGAGAATCAAAGTTTTGGCAGTAATATCATCCTTCACCTGTGCAGAACTTTTATAGAGAGAAAGCTCTTTCATAAAGGGTCTCATTGAAGTTTGAAAGACCTTAAGAGTTGAGCAGGTAGAAACATTCTCATTTTCTACAGTCCTCCTGTATAAAATGTTGTCTCTTTGGCAATTCAAGTCACTCTCAGTTAAGGATAAAGCAATAAAGGCTGGTCAAACTGTACATCTACAAATCCATTCTGTGGATTCTGAATAGAACTTCTCTCCATTTCTTTTTTAATGAAATACTACAGAAAACAATAGAAAGAACAGGGAAAAAATTAAAAGTCAAAATGCACTGCAACTAGTAGTTTTTTTCACAAATGTGAACTAGATATTGTCAGGTCAGGCTCCTTTGTGCCTCCTGTGGGTTTGGATATTAAAAAAATGTTAGGGGGGGCTTCCCTGGTGGTCCAGTGGGTAGGGAGTCCGCCTTGCAGTGCAAGGGGCACCAGTTCGATTCCTGGCCTGAGAGGATCGCACACGACACGGAGCGGCTGGACTCGTGTGTCCAATTACCAGTCAGAGCTCTGGAGCGCATGCGCCCAGAGCCGGTGCTCTGCCGCGAGAGAGGCCATTGCGGTGGAAGGCCGACACAGGCCAAAGAACAAAGATACATGAGAATAAATAAATGAAGGATCAATAAAAGAGGCCAAGAGGGCTTCCCCTGGTGGTCCAGTGGGTAAAGACACCGCCTTGCAGTGCAAGGGGCACCGGTTCGATCCCTGGCCTGGGAAGATCCCACGTGCCGCGGAGCGGCTGGACCGATGTGTCCAACTACCATGCAGGAGCTCTGGCGCGCATGCGCCCAGAGCTGGTGCTCTGCGACGACAGTGACCACCGCGATGGGAGGCCCACGGGAGCCAAAGAACAAAGACGGATGAAAATAGAGAAATGAAAGACAAATAGAAGTGGCCCGCCCATCCCCCTCCCTCTCCAGATCACCCTACAAAAGATAAAAAAAAAAAAAAAAAAAAAGAGGCCAAGAAATCAAAAAAAAAAAAAAAAAGTTAGGAAAATGTTTTCAAGCCACAGGTGGCAGAACTTCCTCGTTGTCCAAATAGCCAGCTATATTTTTGGTGCCATTCCTCAAAAAAGGTCATAATATTTATTTCAGGAGGCCCCTCAAGAAGACTCTGCCTCCAACAAGGAGTGCACTCCATGTGAGAGCAAGGCAAGATATGCTGACAGAGTACATTCACCTAAGTTACCAACACATAACCACAAGTGCTTCCAAATGCTCAAACCTTCTCTAATCTTTAAAAAAAAAATAACCACAAAGATGCTGGTCAAACTGTACATCTACAAATCCATTCTGTGGATTCTGAATAGAACTTCTCTCATTTCTTTTTAATGAAATACTACAGAAAACAATAGAAAGAACAGGGAAAAATTAAAAGTCAAAATGCACTGCAACTAGTAGTTTTTTTCACAAATGTGAACTAGATATTGTCAGGTCAGGCTCCTTTGTGCCTCCTGTGGGTTTGGATATTAAAAAAATGTTAGGGGGGGCTTCCCTGGTGGTCCAGTGGGTAGGGAGTCCGCCTTGCAGTGCAAGGGGCACCAGTTCGATTCCTGGCCTGAGAGGATCGCACACGACACGGAGCGGCTGGACTCGTGTGTCCAATTACCAGTCAGAGCTCTGGAGCGCATGCGCCCAGAGCCGGTGCTCTGCCGCGAGAGAGGCCATTGCGGTGGAAGGCCGACACAGGCCAAAGAACAAAGATACATGAGAATAAATAAATGAAGGATCAATAAAAGAGGCCAAGAGGGCTTCCCCTGGTGGTCCAGTGGGTAAAGACACCGCCTTGCAGTGCAAGGGGCACCGGTTCGATCCCTGGCCTGGGAAGATCCCACGTGCCGCGGAGCGGCTGGACCGATGTGTCCAACTACCATGCAGGAGCTCTGGCGCGCATGCGCCCAGAGCTGGTGCTCTGCGACGACAGTGACCACCGCGATGGGAGGCCCACGGGAGCCAAAGAACAAAGACGGATGAAAATAGAGAAATGAAAGACAAATAGAAGTGGCCCGCCCATCCCCCTCCCTCTCCAGATCACCCTACAAAAGATAAAAAAAAAAAAAAAAAAAAAGAGGCCAAGAAATCAAAAAAAAAAAAAAAAAAGTTAGGAAAATGTTTTCAAGCCACAGGTGGCAGAACCCACTTCCTCGTTGTCCAAATAGCCAGCTATATTTTTGGTGCCATTCCTCAAAAAAGGTCATAATATTTATTTCAGGAGGCCCCTCAAGAAGACTCTGCCTCCAACAAGGAGTGCACTCCATGTGAGAGCAAGGCAAGATATGCTGACAGAGTACATTCACCTAAGTTACCAACACATAACCACAAGTGCTTCCAAATGCTCAAACCTTCTCTAATCTTTAAAAAGTAAGGGAAAAGCAATTGTAAGCCTCGCCTCATCACTATATACGTTTTTAGTAGTAAAACTTGAAAAATGGTGGTCAGTATTCACCATTGAGTCATGCCATATAGTTTTATTTTTTTTAACTCTTTAAAGTTTTGTATATTTATTTTTCCAGTTTTACTGGAACATAATTGATATATATCACTGTATAAGTTGAACGTGTGCCAAAGTGATTACTACAGTCAGTTCAGCTAACATCCATCTTCACTTATAGATACAACAAAAAGGAAAGAAGAAAGGAAAACAGCTCTCACTGTGATGAGAAGTCCTAGGATTTCCTCTGTGCGTCTCACACAGTAGTGCTACACAGCCATCGTGCTGTGCATTGCACGGCAGGCACTCAATTATCTGACAGTTGGAAGTATGCACCACCCTCTTGCATTTCCTCCTGCCCCCACCCTCTGCTCTGGTAACCGTAAGTCTCATGTCCTTTTCTATGAGTTTGATTCTTTTCTATATCCACTCATCCATCAGTGAACATTCAGCCTACTTCCCCATGTGGCTGCTGTAAATAACGTTGCAATGAAATAGGGATGCAGATAACTTTTCAAGTTGGTGTTTTCATTTCTTCTGAATATATATTCCCAGAAGCAGATTTGCTGGATCACACGATAGTTCATTTTAAATATTTCTGAGGATCCTTCATACTGTTTTCCATAGCGGCTGCACCAATTTACAATTTCACCATGCCAGAATATTACAATCTGGTCTACCCAATACCATGCAAACTTCTCTTTGAAAGCTGACCAATAACCACTCTATCTCTGTCCCAATCTGTTTAACCTGTTGGTTGAACTTGAGACTGTTGTTTTAAAACTCTCTTTTCTAGATGCTTATCAGGTTGAAACCCTCTAAGAATGCTAGTTTCCTGCAGGCTCTCTTTCCTCTCTTTGCCTCTTTCCTCCGTCATCATATCAGTTCCTATGGTTTCAGCTTTCCCTGTGGTGCGGGTTATTCCCAGTTCTGTGTCCCCACCTCTGCCCTCTTAGCCGAGCGTCAGGCCCACATCCCCGGTCACACGCTGAAGACGTTCATTTCACAGACCACCCCGCGTCTGCTGCACCATACAAGCTGCTAAGATAGGCGCAGTGCCGCCACCTCTGCCCTCAAGAAAGAGTCATCTGTTTAACACACGGGGACCCAGGGGTCTGAACTCGCCTGCCTCACCTGCAGTCTGTCTCACAGGCCTCTCCGTCATCCTAGGGTCTGTGCCTTAGCCCAGGTCACCATCAGGCGCCTTCACACTCTTTCTTACCCTCGGCCCTCACACCTGCTTCTCGCTAGATCCTGTCACTTCTCCCGCTGGAAAGTTTCTTCCCCTCTTGCTCTCTGCCACTGTCACAGCCCATGACCCCACCACCCATCACTGGGGCCAAGGCACTGCCTCTGAGCCAGCCCCTCCCTCCATCCATTCTCCACCCAGCTGCTCCACTTCCAAACTGCAGTCTGGTCCTGCCACGCCCCTCATCACTGTAGACTCCTGCCTCTCGCCTCATAGAGAACACCACAGCCACGCAAGGGGCTCAGTGTTCTGTTTCACCAGCAACGGAATATAGGTGTGCTGGTATTCTGGAGAGTCACAGCACTCAGACAACACAATAAATCTACAGTGCGGAGGCTAAAACCAGAGGAAGGTCAAAACCTGCCGTCTCCTCCATCAGATGCTTGACGCTCCACACTCCAGGCTGGAGGCAGCTCAAGCCACCAAGGTGGGTCCTGGCTGCTGGCCAGTCTCCTGACTGATGGCATGATTTACCCCTGCCCCCAGGCAGAGAGGAATCCATTTCAATTCTTTTGCCTTCATCTTGAGGAGGAATTGAACCTCCAAACTTCCTTTCCTCCACCTCTTAATAGGTTTTTATCTATTAGGTCTTTTCTTTGGTGTTGCATTTAATCCATTTATGTCCAGTCAATGGAAAAGTTATTCAACAGAAAAAAATGATAATATCACCGAGGAAGATGTGTTCTTTACTTAGAACATCAATATTTGGTCCATTGGTAAGGGTAACGAAGAACTCATCAGTACTTGAGCCCAGAAGCCTGCTCAGTTGTCCTTCTCACAAAGACATGTACTGGAAAGAAACTAGTTTCCTCTTAATGCAAAGATGGCTTATATGCCATCCAACTAAAATAAAACCTCAATGAAAAACAACCGAGTTAACCTTAGCAACATTTTTCTTCGCCATTTTTCTTGGGAGACAGACAGGCTTTCATTTTTAAGTGTCTAGCAAGAATTGTGTTCTGGTGACAGGACAGGCTCAGGCTAATCCTGTGACAAGAGATACGAGCAGCAGTGATGCTCGACGCTTCACCATGCTCTTTCATTTCAAAAGACCATACTGAGCTCCATTATTCTGTCCAGATTTGCTCAAGAATTAAAGATCTTAAAGATTTATCTCAGGGAGTAAACCAAAACAGTTTCTGGAACTTTGCTGGTGGTCCAGAGGTTAAGATGCCGCACTTTCACTGCAGGTGGCACAGGTTTGATCCCTGGTTGGGGAACTAAATTGCCACATGCCACAAGGTGCAGCCAAAAAAAAAGAAAAGAGAGAGAAAAAATGCTTTCTAAGCCTAACTACATACCAGTGAGAAGAAGTTTTATGCTTTATGCTATCTAACTCTCTCCTACCTCCACGAGCCCCAGAACCATGTGCCCTTTGGTTCATTTCAAAGAAGAAGAAAACAAATGTCTGGGAGCCACTACTTCACAGGAAGGGACTAAGCCAAAATGATTTCTGGGAGACCTCGAAACCTGCCGTCTCCTCCCTCAGATGCTTGACGCTCCACACTCCAGGCTGGAGGCAGCTCAAGCCACCAAGGTGGGTCCTGGCTGCTGGCCAGTCTCCTGACTGATGGCATGATTTACCCCTGCCCCCAGGCAGAGAGGAATCCATTTCAATTCTTTTGCCTTCATCTTGAGGAGGAATTGAACCTCCAAACTTCCTTTCCTCCACCTCTTAATAGGTTTTTATCTATTAGGTCTTTTCTTTGGTGTTGCATTTAATCCATTTATGTCCAGTCAATGGAAAAGTTATTCAACAGAAAAAAATGATAATATCACCGAGGAAGATGTGTTCTTTACTTAGAACATCAATATTTGGTCCATTGGTAAGGGTAACGAAGAACTCATCAGTACTTGAGCCCAGAAGCCTGCTCAGTTGTCCTTCTCACAAAGACATGTACTGGAAAGAAACTAGTTTCCTCTTAATGCAAAGATGGCTTATATGCCATCCAACTAAAATAAAACCTCAATGAAAAACAACCGAGTTAACCTTAGCAACATTTTTCTTCGCCATTTTTCTTGGGAGACAGACAGGCTTTCATTTTTAAGTGTCTAGCAAGAATTGTGTTCTGGTGACAGGACAGGCTCAGGCTAATCCTGTGACAAGAGATACGAGCAGCAGTGATGCTCGACGCTTCACCATGCTCTTTCATTTCAAAAGACCATACTGAGCTCCATTATTCTGTCCAGATTTGCTCAAGAATTAAAGATCTTAAAGATTTATCTCAGGGAGTAAACCAAAACAATTTCTGGAACTTTGCTGGTGGTCCAGAGGTTAAGATGCCGCACTTTCACTGCAGGTGGCACAGGTTTGATCCCTGGTTGGGGAACTAAATTGCCACATGCCACAAGGTGCAGCCAAAAAAAAAGAAAAGAGAGAGAAAAAATGCTTTCTAAGCCTAACTACATACCAGTGAGAAGAAGTTTCATGCTTTATGCTATCTAACTCTCTCCTACCTCCACGAGCCCCAGAACCATGTGCCCTTTGGTTCATTTCAAAGAAGAAGAAAACAAATGTCTGGGAGCCACTACTTCACAGGAAGGGACTAAGCCAAAACTGGACCTGAATCTCTTAAACTGCTTCAGTCTACGAAATTTTGCCTCAGGGACTGTACACCAGAAAACACAAGTCATAACTACATGGCGAGTCTTATTAACTAAGGTTTTATAGTAGACAAGGAAACTACATTCCAAAAATAATGTTTATTTACATTATAAACACTTCTGATATGATGCTAATTTTTGTTGCTGTTCCTGAATTGTCAGCAATTCTTACTACTGAATCTTGCCTTGACGTTACAGTGAAATTTTAAAACATGCAGAGGAACTGCCAAGAATTCCCTAGAAGAAAAGCAAAGACACCAAATGGTCCAATCAGTCCATCAATGTGAGGGTGGGGGGAGCAGACAGGCCAAGAGGAGGCTAGGAAGGAATATCTGAAAACTTTCCTTAACCTTCAATGAGCTTTATCCCACTTTTTTTTTTTTTTAATTTCCTCTTATTACACATTTGGGGAAAAAAGTATGGCATTACCACACTATTTCTAGTACGTGACTTTTGTCCACTTACACCAACTTGCCAACCTTAAACTTCATTACTTGCAAAAGGGGATAGATCATAACCACAACCCCATAGGGTGGGTGTATAGATGAAAGGATGGAAGTCAAGTGCTCAATCAGGGGTAGCTGCATTATGCTACAAAGCATATAATGTGCTTTTTTCTTTTTTTGTTTTCCTCGCTGGATAGAAACTTTTCCTAATCAGACCCACCTACAGCCAGGATAGAGCAGAAGACAAGGAGCATAAAGATGAAGCCAATTATATTTGTGTTCCAACACCCAAAGCAGAATTTTGCAGCAAGACAAAAGACTTGAAAGGGCAAACACTGTAGAGAATGTCACCCTCCTTTGCACATCAGGAACCCACTCCAGAAGTCTCTGATTGCAGGGTTCTCTGTTCTGGGATGGCTAAGCCACAGGTTCATCCCCTTCAAGTGAACAGTCAGAATGTAGTGGGTGAGAAGAACTCAAGGCTGTTCCCTGTTGCTACGAGTGGACTGGGGGGTGGGACAGGAGGACGAGGTAGCAGAAACAGGTCAGGGCAGCGGGCCTGAACCTCCCAGGTAGGCCTGGCTCTGAGGCTGGGGCGGGTGGAAGGGCCGAGTGCTGGTGAGTACACTTACAGGGCTGTGGCACATAAGGGAGACAGCCTTGAACCCCACCCAAGCCCCACGCTGGACCAGCACACTCACAGCTCTGACTGAATCTTCCCTTAAACCGGTTACACAGTTCCGGGAGTCTTATTAACTAAGGTTTTATAGTAGACAAGGAAACTACATTCCAAAAATAATGTTTATTTACATTATAAACACTTCTGATATGATGCTAATTTTTGTTGCTGTTCCTGAATTGTCAGCAATTCTTACTACTGAATCTTCCCTTGACGTTACAGTGAAATTTTAAAACATGCAGAGGAACTGCCAAGAATTCCCTAGAAGAAAAGCAAAGACACCAAATGGTCCAATCAGTCCATCAACGTGAGGGTGGGGGGAGCAGACAGGCCAAGAGGAGGCTAGGAAGGAATATCTGAAAACTTTCCTTAACCTTCAATGAACTTTATCCCACTTTTTTTTTTTTTTAATTTCCTCTTATTACACATTTGGGGAAAAAAGTATGGCATTACTACACTATTTCTAGTACGTGACTTTTGTCCACTTACACCAACTTGCCAACCTTAAACTTCATTACTTGCAAAAGGGGATAGATCATAACCACAACCCCATAGGGTGGGTGTATAGATGAAAGGATGGAAGTCAAGTGCTCAATCAGGGGTAGCTGCATTATGCTACAAAGCATATAATGTGCTTTTTTCTTTTTTTGTTTTCCTCGCTGGATAGAAACTTTTCCTAATCAGACCCACCTACAGCCAGGATAGAGCAGAAGACAAGGAGCATAAAGATGAAGCCAATTATATTTGTGTTCCAACACCCAAAGCAGAATTTTGCAGCAAGACAAAAGACTTGAAAGGGCAAACACTGTAGAGAATGTCACCCTCCTTTGCACATCAGGAACCCACTCCAGAAGTCTCTGATTGCAGGGTTCTCTGTTCTGGGATGGCTAAGCCACAGGTTCATCCCCTTCAAGTGAACAGTCAGAATGTAGTGGGTGAGAAGAACTCAAGGCTGTTCCCTGTTGCTACGAGTGGACTGGGGGGTGGGACAGGAGGACGAGGTAGCAGAAACAGGTCAGGGCAGCGGGCCTGAACCTCCCAGGTAGGCCTGGCTCTGAGGCTGGGGCGGGTGGAAGACCGAGGGGACACGGGGATGGGAGTGCTGGTGAGTACACTTACAGGGCTGTGGCACATAAGGGAGACAGCCTTGAACCCCACCCAAGCCCCACGCGGGACCAGCACACTCACAGCTCTGAGTACCATGAGGCTGTGAGGTAGCCAAGGGGCAAGGCTTCCTTTTCTGAGCTGCTGGGAAGTCTGCAAGGACTCAGAAATATCTCCACGGCCTGGGAACAGAGCCCAGCAGTGGAACTGCCCTCATCCCCGGGCTGGACCAAGCATGTGGCAGGAAAGCCGTGAGGTTACAGTTTCAGCAAGAGGCAATATAAAGCCCGAGGCCCAGGACAGTCCAGACATTGAGCCAGAGCGATGGGCCCCTGGCTGTCCCTGCAGACCCCCCAGGCAGCAGCCACGGGCATGGGCACCGCTGCAGAGACCAGAGGAGCCCATGGCTGCCACAGGACCTTCACACGCCAGAAACTAAATGGCCCAGGAAGGGAGATCTAAACTAGACCCCAGCAGGACCAACATCCTGAACAGATAGTTTACCACAAAGAAAGTTCGAATCAGAACAGTGGAAATTTTGCTCACTGGCAGTTGGTAAGATCATACAGCATAGTTATTGAAAATGAAGAACAAAGCATTTCCCATCTACATTTCAGCACAGTGACAATCTGTTATCTTACCATTTTGAGTATTAGTGTAAGTGCTCTAATGGTTCATAAACTAAAATAATCTCATAAGATTACCAGAGAAGAAAACCAAGCCAAGATATCTGTGGAAAGAAAAAAACTTTTGATCCAGCACTAGCACTGGCTGGGAGCCCAACTACTTTCCACATCCGTGCCGAAGGCATGGAGCCAACTATAATTTCTCTCAAATAAAAGAATATGTATTTTGATTTTTCACATAAAATTGATAAAAAAAAAATCCCTACTGGCTATTTTATTCATCTGACTTTCTTCTTGGAATACCAAGGTAATGAGAACCTGCACTAAAGCAGGTTCCCCAGGAGAACTCCCTTGGCAGGGCTTGGACCACTCATATACATGCAATCTTTTGATGAAACTGTCCATTTGATTACAAGACTAACCCTGAAACTAGTTGATTTATGTAGGCCTAACATTAGCAGCAAAATGAAGCAGTGTAAACAGTTTGGACTGAGGTACACACGGTAAGCCAGAGCTCCACACCTATGGTTAGCCTCAGCGAGGACCCTGAGATGAGTTCAGGGCCCAGGGGTCCAGTGAGCAGGCCTACGGCCTCGGTGTGCTACTCTGACGCCCTGAGGCCAGATGATGGTCTGTCCACCTTGTCTGCTGCTCCTCTGACCAGGCAAGGTGGACAGACACTCCCCAGGGTCAGTGGGCTGCTGGGACAACACCCCCACCCTCCTCCTCTGAAGCAAGAGGGGTTTCCAGTCAGGGCCTATGGAAAATTTCTAATCCCAGTTAATATCCCCAATCTAAAGGTAGAAACTTTTCTTACTAATATTTGATACATGTGTGCTTTCTCTAGTAGGCCTCCGTCAGATGAAGGAAAAGAGCCCTTACCTTGCTCCACCTTCAAAACTATGATATGGAGACAGGCCTTTAAAAATAACTAAAAAATTGATACATGTGTGCTTTTCTAGATAGTTTACCACAAAGAAAGTTCGAATCAGAACAGTGGAAATTTTGCTCACTGGCAGTTGGTAAGATCATACAGCATAGTTATTGAAAATGAAGAAGCATTTCCCATCTACATTTCAGCACAGTGACAATCTGTTATCTTACCATTTTGAGTATTAGTGTAAGTGCTCTAATGGTTCATAAACTAAAATAATCTCATAAGATTACCAGAGAAGAAAACCAAGCCAAGATATCTGTGGAAAGAAAAAAACTTTTGATACAGCACTAGCACTGGCTGGGAGCCCAACTACTTTCCACATCCGTGCCGAAGGCATGGAGCCAACTATAATTTCTCTCAAATAAAAGAATATGTATTTTGATTTTTCACATAAAATTGATAAAAAAAAAAATCCCTACTGGCTATTTTATTCATCTGACTTTCTTCTTGGAATACCAAGGTAATGAGAACCTGTACTAAAGCAGGTTCCCCAGGAGAACTCCCTTGGCGGGGCTTGGACCACTCATATACATGCAATCTTTTGATGAAACTGTCCATTTGATTACAAGACTAACCCTGAAACTAGTTGATTTATGTAGGCCTAACATTAGCAGCAAAATGAAGCAGTGTAAACAGTTTGGACTGAGGTACACACGGTAAGCCAGAGCTCCACACCTATGGTTAGCCTCAGCGAGGACCCTGAGATGAGTTCAGGGCCCAGGGGTCCAGTGAGCAGGCCTACGGCCTCGGTGTGCTACTCTGACGCCCTGAGGCCAGATGATGGTCTGTCCACCTTGTCTGCTGCTCCTCTGACCAGGCAAGGTGGACAGACACTCCCCAGGGTCAGTGGGCTGCTGGGACAACACCCCCACCCTCCTCCTCTGAAGCAAGAGGGGTTTCCAGTCAGGGCCTATGGAAAATTTCTAATCCCAGTTAATATCCCCAATCTAAAGGTAGAAACTTTTTTTCTTACTAATATTTGATACATGTGTGCTTTCTCTAGAAGGCCTCCCTCAGATGAAGGAAAAGAACCCTTACCTTGCTCCACCTTCAAAACTATGATATGGAGACAGGCCTTTTAAACAAATGAAAACAAAACTAAAAATCAAAATGTAGAAAACAGAAACATTAAAAACTAAGATGGCAATTCTATCTGTCATGCTCTTCTCTTTCAGTTTTCAGAATGGAAGAAAAATGGGCAACATTTCCAAAAGCTTCCATCTGTTCCTAACAATATACAATATAAAGTCAATCTCAAACTTCTCATAGTCATTTTTATACCAGAAAACAACAACATGGTAAGGTACACCCTTCCTCCATTAATTTTAATAGGTCTTAAAGCAAAAGTGTTGTTTCTGTTAAATATCTGCTTTTTCAACACATAGAAATCGGGCAAAAGAAGAACCAGATAATTCCTTTAGTCCTGTCGACTTGGGATCTGCCCACAATTTATGAGGATATGGCTGTGGCTCAGGTGCACCTTTTTTTTTTTTTAAGCTTTTATTTTACTTTTAACTTTTACAGTTTTGTTGTTTACAGATGTGTATGCTCCCAGATTAGTCATATGTATATCCCCCCCTTCCCACCCCTCCAGATCGTCACACAGCACCCCTGCAGGATCCCCTTTTCTCACAGAGCAATGACTAGAGCTATTTTCTTCACATGTGATAGTACAGGCCCTCATGCTACTTCCTTTACACCTCCCACCCACTGTTCATTCCCCACAATGTCCATATGTCCACTGCCCATGTCTGTGTCTCCATCGCTTCACTGCATGTGTCATTGTCACCATTCTACTAGATTCCATATATATGTGTTAGTATATTGTACTTGTCCTTCTCTTTCTGACTGATTTCACTTTTTATGATAGGTTCTAGAGCCAGCCACCTCATTAGGGCTGATTCTTCTGCATTTCTTTTAACAGCTATGTAGCATTCCATTGTATATATGTACCAAAGCTTTTGTATCCATTCATTTGTCGATGGGCATCTAGGTTGCTTCCATGTTCTAGCTATTGTATAGAGAGTTGCAGTGAACACTGGGGTACAGGTGTTTCTTTCAGATTTGATTTCATCAGAGTATAAGCCTAAGAGTGGGATTGCTGGGTCATAGGGTGCTTCTATTTTTGATGAAGGAAAAGAACCCTTACCTTGCTCCACCTTCAAAACTATGATATGGAGACAGGCCTTTAAACAAATGAAAACAAAACTAAAAATCAAAATGTAGAAAACAGAAACATTAAAAACTAAGATGGCAATTCTATCTGTCATGCTCTTCTCTTTCAGTTTTCAGAATGGAAGAAAAATGGGCAACATTTCCAAAAGCTTCCATCTGTTCCTAACAATATACAATATAAAGTCAATCTCAAACTTCTCATAGTCATTTTTATACCAGAAAACAACAACATGGTAAGGTACACCCTTCCTCCATTAATTTTAATAGGTCTTAAAGCAAAAGTGTTGTTTCTGTTAAATATCTGCTTTTTCAACACATAGAAATCGGGCAAAAGAAGAACCAGATAATTCCTTTAGTCCTGTCGACTTGGGATCTGCCCACAATTTATGAGGATATGGCTGTGGCTCAGGTGCACCTTTTTTTTTTTTTAAGCTTTTATTTTACTTTTAACTTTTACAGTTTTGTTGTTTACAGATGTGTATGCTCCCAGATTAGTCATATGTATATTCCCCCCCTCCCACCCCTCCAGATCGTCACACAGCACCCCTGCAGGATCCCCTTTTCTCACAGAGCAATGACTAGAGCTATTTTCTTCACATGTGATAGTACAGGCCCTCATGCTACTTCCTTTACACCTCCCACCCACTGTTCATTCCCCACAATGTCCATATGTCCACTGCCCATGTCTGTGTCTCCATCGCTTCACTGCATGTGTCATTGTCACCATTCTACTAGATTCCATATATATGTGTTAGTATATTGTACTTGTCCTTCTCTTTCTGACTGATTTCACTTTTTATGATAGGTTCTAGAGCCAGCCACCTCATTAGGGCTGATTCTTCTGCATTTCTTTTAACAGCTATGTAGCATTCCATTGTATATATGTACCAAAGCTTTTGTATCCATTCATTTGTCGATGGGCATCTAGGTTGCTTCCATGTTCTAGCTATTGTATAGAGAGTTGCAGTGAACACTGGGGTACAGGTGTTTCTTTCAGATTTGATTTCATCAGAGTATAAGCCTAAGAGTGGGATTGCTGGGTCATAGGGTGCTTCTATTTTTAGGTTTTTAAGAAATCTCCAGACTGTCTTCCATAGAGGCTGTATCAATTTACACTCCCACCAGCAATGCAGGAGTGTTCCCTTTTCTCCGCACCCTTTCCAGCATTTATTGTCTGTCGATTTGTGGATGATGGCCATTCTGACGGGTGTGAGGTGATATCTCATTGTAGTTTTGATTTGCATTTCTCTAATTATAAGCGAGATTGAGCATCGTTTCATGTGCTTTTGGGCCATTTGTATGTTCTCTTTGGAAAGGTGTCTGTTTAGGTCCTTTTCCCATTTTTTGATTGGCTTGTTCATTTTTCTGGGGCAGAGTTGTCTGAGTTGCTTGTAGATTTTGGAGATTAATTCTTTGTCTGTTATTTCATTTGCTATGATTTTCTCCCATTCTGTGGGTTGTCTATTCAGCTTTTTTGTAGTTTCTTTTGCTGTACAAAAGCTTTTAAGTTTCATTAGGTCCCACATGTTAATTTTTCTTTTTAGTTCCGCTATTCTCATAGGTGGGTCAGAGAAAATCTTGCTTTGATTTATGTCCTTGAGTGTTTTGCCTATAGTCTCCTCTAAGAGTTTTATGGTCTCTGATCTTACATTTAGGTCTTTAATCCACTTTGAGTTGATCTTTGTGTATGGTGTCAGGGAATGTTCCAACTTCATTTTTTTGCATGTAGCTGCCCAATTTTCCCAGCATCAGGTGCACATATTTAAAGCCAAGGTTAAACTCACTTCCTCTTTAAACTAGTGGGCCACCCTCTCCCACCTAACTATCTTCCTGGTAAGTTCAGTACAGAAACTCCAGTAGGAATATTTGCTTATTCTTGAGTCTGCCCACCAAATAAAGTAAGATAATAATTCTCTTCATTTACAAAGATTTTACTGCCAATGCCATTAGAGCTTTTAATTCTGTTACCATTCCCATGACAAAATTTCTACTGAGGTCAAGAAACACTGAAAAGCTATCTGTTTTGCTTCTATTGTATAGAGAGTTGCAGAACAGCTGGGTACAGGTGTTTCTTTCAGATTTGATTGCATGAGGGTATAAGCCTAAGAGTGGGATTGCTGGGTCATATGGTGCTTCTATTTTTAGGTTTGTAAGAAATCTCCAGACTGTCTTCCATAGAGGCTGTATCAATTTACACTCCCACCAGCAATGCAGGAGTGTTCCCTTTTCTCCGCACCCTTTCCAGCATTTATTGTCTGTCGATTTGTGGATGATGGCCATTCTGACGGGTGTGAGGTGATATCTCATTGTAGTTTTGATTTGCATTTCTCTAATTATAAGCGAGATTGAGCATCGTTTCATGTGCTTTTGGGCCATTTGTATGTTCTCTTTGGAAAGGTGTCTGTTTAGGTCCTTTTCCCATTTTTTGATTGGCTTGTTCATTTTTCTGGGGCAGAGTTGTCTGAGTTGCTTGTAGATTTTGGAGATTAATTCTTTGTCTGTTATTTCATTTGCTATGATTTTCTCCCATTCTGTGGGTTGTCTATTCAGCTTTTTTGTAGTTTCTTTTGCTGTACAAAAGCTTTTAAGTTTCATTAGGTCCCACATGTTAATTTTTCTTTTTAGTTCCGCTATTCTCATAGGTGGGTCAGAGAAAATCTTGCTTTGATTTATGTCCTTGAGTGTTTTGCCTATAGTCTCCTCTAAGAGTTTTATGGTCTCTGATCTTACATTTAGGTCTTTAATCCACTTTGAGTTGATCTTTGTGTATGGTGTCAGGGAATGTTCCAACTTCATTTTTTTGCATGTAGCTGCCCAATTTTCCCAGCATCAGGTGCACATATTTAAAGCCAAGGTTAAACTCACTTCCTCTTTAAACTAGTGGGCCACCCTCTCCCACCTAACTATCTTCCTGGTAAGTTCAGTACAGAAACTCCAGTAGGAATATTTGCTTATTCTTGAGTCTGCCCACCAAATAAAGTAAGATAATAATTCTCTTCATTTACAAAGATTTTACTGCCAATGCCATTAGAGCTTTTAATTCTGTTACCATTCCCATGACAAAATTTCTACTGAGGTCAAGAAACACTGAAAAGCTGGGCAGTTGTCCAATCAAACTTGAGGAACACTGCTTTAGAAAATCAAAATTTTATTTAGTTAAGTAGGAATTCTTAAGCGTTCAGAAGGAAACCTAAAATATTTTAAAAGTATCTATCTATCTGTTTCCTCACCTCCAACCAAAAAGATTTATGTCAAAATGTATTGCTGAAACTCAAGTCGTAAAAATAAGCCTTCATTGTCTCCAGGGTCAAAATTTTTCTCATCAATCTCATTCCAAAAACAGATGTCAATCACTGTAGCATTAAAATGCA
Source organism: Tragulus kanchil (assembly GCA_022376925.1). Taxonomy (NCBI): domain Eukaryota; kingdom Metazoa; phylum Chordata; class Mammalia; order Artiodactyla; family Tragulidae; genus Tragulus; species Tragulus kanchil. Next base: position 105,257,364 of record JAIOJX010000030.1, on the reverse strand, counting down.
GTATTTTTATAGTTATCTGAAAACTGCAAGTGGCTACAACCAAAATTTGTCTAGCTACTTACAATGTCTGAATAAGAGATTCTCAAATGTTAAGTATTTCTGTGTCACATAAGTAGAAAGAAGAGGATGTGAAGTAAATTTCACATTTATCACAGCAGCCTCACTTTTCTAGTACAATTCAGCTGAATCAAATTGTGTACTTTGCATTACATACTATGGCACATTATTTACCTTATATTCACACACACTGTGCCCGTGCCATTTTCAGTTTTACTGAGAACAGCTCCATTTTCATGGCTGCTTACACAATTAGACTTTTAATGTGACAAATGATGGACAATAGCTGGGTCATGTGGCCAAGACAAAGATTCCCCTTGAGTGCGCTTACTTGTCAACACAAATGATAGCAGAAAATCTTCCCTGAAAAGGGGGGTGCGGGGAGGGCCTCCTATAGATCTTCACTAAGCAAAAAGTCAAAGAATGAAAAAAAATGTTTGGAAAAGAAATTAAATTATCAGCAGTTACTATTCTTTCATTCTTCCTAAACAGACAGCAATTTTGATGGTGTCAGGGAATGTTCCAACTTCATTTTTTTGCATGTAGCTGCCCAATTTTCCCAGCATCAGGTGCACATATTTAAAGCCAAGGTTAAACTCACTTCCTCTTTAAACTAGTGGGCCACCCTCTCCCACCTAACTATCTTCCTGGTAAGTTCAGTACAGAAACTCCAGTAGGAATATTTGCTTATTCTTGAGTCTGCCCACCAAATAAAGTAAGATAATAATTCTCTTCATTTACAAAGATTTTACTGCCAATGCCATTAGAGCTTTTAATTCTGTTACCATTCCCATGACAAAATTTCTACTGAGGTCAAGAAACACTGAAAAGCTGGGCAGTTGTCCAATCAAACTTGAGGAACACTGCTTTAGAAAATCAAAATTTTATTTAGTTAAGTAGGAATTCTTAAGCGTTCAGAAGGAAACCTAAAATATTTTAAAAGTATCTATCTATCTGTTTCCTCACCTCCAACCAAAAAGATTTATGTCAAAATGTATTGCTGAAACTCAAGTCGTAAAAATAAGCCTTCATTGTCTCCAGGGTCAAAATTTTTCTCATCAATCTCATTCCAAAAACAGATGTCAATCACTGTAGCATTAAAATGCAGTATTTTTATAGTTATCTGAAAACTGCAAGTGGCTACAACCAAAATTTGTCTAGCTACTTACAATGTCTGAATAAGAGATTCTCAAATGTTAAGTATTTCTGTGTCACATAAGTAGAAAGAAGAGGATGTGAAGTAAATTTCACATTTATCACAGCAGCCTCACTTTTCTAGTACAATTCAGCTGAATCAAATTGTGTACTTTGCATTACATACTATGGCACATTATTTACCTTATATTCACACACACTGTGCCCGTGCCATTTTCAGTTTTACTGAGAACAGCTCCATTTTCATGGCTGCTTACACAATTAGACTTTTAATGTGACAAATGATGGACAATAGCTGGGTCATGTGGCCAAGACAAAGATTCCCCTTGAGTGCGCTTACTTGTCAACACAAATGATAGCAGAAAATCTTCCCTGAAAAGGGGGGTGCGGGGAGGGCCTCCTATAGATCTTCACTAAGCAAAAAGTCAAAGAATGAAAAAAAATGTTTGGAAAAGAAATTAAATTATCAGCAGTTACTATTCTTTCATTCTTCCTAAACAGACAGCAACGTGTATTGCCTAATACTTGGTACTGAGGGCATGACCGGCAGACCCAGCATGGCTCCCCAGCATTACCCAAGCCCAATCTCTTCCTTTTACAAAACAAAATAGAAACCGAGGCTGAGGGAAGCCAGTGACCTGCCAGAGGGAACGCTGGGCAGATTTCCTGACTACGTGCCCAAGACTGCCAGATTTTGGTAGCAGACTGTCTTCAGCTGACCACAGAATTTTATAACTTTATAAAGCAGCATATAACAAGGATTCTCCTACTTAAGGAATATTTTAGGTCATAAGAGATCATTTTACCCATTAATATACCTTTCCATTTAATTATCCAGTCATCTTTTCTTATATTTCCTTACCTATTCTAATATTTAATATCTTAAAACATGTATAAACTACTTTTGTACCTCAGGTGTATACAGAGAAGCAGTCACAGCATTTGAAACTGTAAAAATGGATCAAGGGTCACTCCCCTCATCCCACCCCCTGCCTTCAGTCACGCACCTCACCCCCCTCCATAAACCTTCATTCAAGCACACAGAATTGGTCACATATAGGGTTTTAAGTGGATGCCTAGCCTTCTGGGACACTTGGTAATTAGCACACTAGCCTCCCAGGCTGACTTCCAGACCCAGGGTGGCATGTATCATATGTTCTTCCGGGAAGCAGCTTCCAAATCCCAGAAGACCAAGAACAAAGGAGCTGACAGGCCCTGGAGGAGCCACTCTGTCAACAGTGTATTAAAGACACCTATTAGTTGCCTCAATAAGCTAATTAGCTCAACAAATGCAAAACCTAAATCATTAAAGAAAATGGTTCTGACTGCATTGCCATGCTCTGATTTGGTGCCGCTAACCCAGCAGGGTGGGGACAGGGCTGCTCCACAGAAAACAAAAATGGTCCACACTGGGAGCCAGCATGGGATGGGACTGTATTTTTTATGAAAGTCAAGCCTTCCAGGAAGTTTCACTGGTTAAAAAAAAGGGTACCGGGGAGACCTCTGTTTATGCTTTGAAATCTAAATCAAAAATGGTTAAAAAAAGGGTACGGAGACTTCTCGTGAAATGAAAAAAAATGTTTGGAAAAGAAATTAAATTATCAGCAGTTACTATTCTTTCATTCTTCCTAAACAGACAGCAACGTGTATTGCCTAATACTTGGTACTGAGGGCATGACCGGCAGACCCAGCATGGCTCCCCAGCATTACCCAAGCCCAATCTCTTCCTTTTACAAAACAAAATAGAAACCGAGGCTGAGGGAAGCCAGTGACCTGCCAGAGGGAACGCTGGGCAGATTTCCTGACTACGTGCCCAAGACTGCCAGATTTTGGTAGCAGACTGTCTTCAGCTGACCACAGAATTTTATAACTTTATAAAGCAGCATATAACAAGGATTCTCCTACTTAAGGAATATTTTAGGTCATAAGAGATCATTTTACCCATTAATATACCTTTCCATTTAATTATCCAGTCATCTTTTTCTTATATTTCCTTACCTATTCTAATATTTAATATCTTAAAACATGTATAAACTACTTTTGTACCTCAGGTGTATACAGAGAAGCAGTCACAGCATTTGAAACTGTAAAAATGGATCAAGGGTCACTCCCCTCATCCCACCCCCTGCCTTCAGTCACGCACCTCACCCCCCTCCATAAACCTTCATTCAAGCACACAGAATTGGTCACATATAGGGTTTTAAGTGGATGCCTAGCCTTCTGGGACACTTGGTAATTAGCACACTAGCCTCCCAGGCTGACTTCCAGACCCAGGGTGGCATGTATCATATGTTCTTCCGGGAAGCAGCTTCCAAATCCCAGAAGACCAAGAACAAAGGAGCTGACAGGCCCTGGAGGAGCCACTCTGTCAACAGTGTATTAAAGACACCTATTAGTTGCCTCAATAAGCTAATTAGCTCAACAAATGCAAAACCTAAATCATTAAAGAAAATGGTTCTGACTGCATTGCCAGGCTCTGATTTGGTGCCGCTAACCCAGCAGGGTGGGGACAGGGCTGCTCCACAGAAAACAAAAAATGGTCCACACTGGGGAGCCAGCATGGGATGGGACTGTATTTTTTATGAAAGTCAAGCCTTCCAGGAAGTTTCACTGGTTAAAAAAAAGGGTACCGGGGAGACCTCTGTTTATGCTTTGAAATCTAAATCAATTTAAATATAAATTGCTTTCCTTCTTTGTCATTATGAGAAAGAAGTAAAACGTGGCTTTCAGATCTCCGGTGTGCAAATGGTCATTAACTTTCATGTGACCTTGGGTGGAGAACTAATATTGAATGTGTGCACAGGGTACACTCATTACACTCATCGAGTTTCCTCACAGAAAACACATTCCCAGGAGCTGTCATGCTGGTAGCCGGCCTCCCACACTCAAATAGAAAACAGAAGTCCCCCTTTCGTGGCTCTCTCCCATCTTCCACCCATCTCTCTGCTCCAAGCCTCAGGAACTATTTCCCAAAGGTTGGCCGCATTTATAAAATGCAGGCAATGACAGGTAGGTATCTGGTTGGTGTAAAATCATTGTCCTGGACCACATGAAACTAGGAAGCATCAGTGCTCAGCTCTCCCTCCCAGGATCTGGTTCCCTAAAACAAGAACAAGTGCCCATTTAGAGTGATAAACTCCTTTGTCCAGTAAGCCTTATAAACCTTACCTATCTTCACTGAAGAATCCCTGCAATGCCTTTTTCAAAAACAAAGGTCTCTAAACCTTGCACTCTGCTGTGGTTATTACAATTCTTCACCTCCTAGGCAAATCCATTCCAGTTCCTCTCTCAGTGGACATCACCATGTGGAAGGATGAAAAGAGAAATCTTCCTGCCTTGCTTCCTAATTTGTTGTGTTCTAAGTAGCCCTCAGGGGTAAAAGAGAATGAATTCAGAGAAATTTCTGCCCCAGACCCAGGGTGGCATGTATCAAGCTAGCAGCTTCCAAATCCCAGAACACCAAGAACAAAGGAGCTGACAGGCCCTGGAGGAGCCACTCTGTCAACAGTGTATTAAAGACACCTATTAGTTGCCTCAATAAGCTAATTAGCTCAACAAATGCAAAACCTAAATCATTAAAGAAAATGGTTCTGACTGCATTGCCATGCTCTGATTTGGTGCCGCTAACCCAGCAGGGTGGGGACAGGGCTGCTCCACAGAAAACAAAAAATGGTCCACACTGGGGAGCCAGCATGGGATGGGACTGTATTTTTTATGAAAGTCAAGCCTTCCAGGAAGTTTCACTGGTTAAAAAAAAGGGTACCGGGGAGACCTCTGTTTATGCTTTGAAATCTAAATCAATTTAAATATAAATTGCTTTCCTTCTTTGTCATTATGAGAAAGAAGTAAAACGTGGCTTTCAGATCTCCGGTGTGCAAATGGTCATTAACTTTCATGTGACCTTGGGTGGAGAACTAATATTGAATGTGTGCACAGGGTACACTCATTACACTCATCGAGTTTCCTCACAGAAAACACATTCCCAGGAGCTGTCATGCTGGTAGCCGGCCTCCCACACTCAAATAGAAAACAGAAGTCCCCCTTTCGTGGCTCTCTCCCATCTTCCACCCATCTCTCTGCTCCAAGCCTCAGGAACTATTTCCCAAAGGTTGGCCGCATTTATAAAATGCAGGCAATGACAGGTAGGTATCTGGTTGGTGTAAAATCATTGTCCTGGACCACATGAAACTAGGAAGCATCAGTGCTCAGCTCTCCCTCCCAGGATCTGGTTCCCTAAAACAAGAACAAGTGCCCATTTAGAGTGATAAACTCCTTTGTCCAGTAAGCCTTATAAACCTTACCTATCTTCACTGAAGAATCCCTGCAATGCCTTTTTCAAAAACAAAGGTCTCTAAACCTTGCACTCTGCTGTGGTTATTACAATTCTTCACCTCCTAGGCAAATCCATTCCAGTTCCTCTCTCAGTGGACATCACCATGTGGAAGGATGAAAAGAGAAATCTTCCTGCCTTGCTTCCTAATTTCTTATGTTCTAAGTAGCCCTCAGGGTTAAAAGAGTCCAACTTCCTATGCTGCTCCTCTCGGATATCTTGTTATTCAGGAGAAACCCGGGCAAAGGGTTATTTTCTTGTAGGGTATGTCACTGAATGGTTATTTATCATTTCGACTTAATAGCTCTAATTACAAAAAACGGTGTCACGGGATTTTTTTTAAAAAGGCAATTTTCTTGGTACCCCAGTGGGAGAGTTAGAAAAAAAAACTTTCAAAGCATCTGCTTTGTGCATTTTCAATTGTCCCTGAGTTTTACTGATGCTATTATTTTCTTGATTGGAAGATTTTTACATTTCAAGTAACCCTTTACTTGGCACTGCACTGACAACTACCATTTCAAGACTCGTATTATACTTTTTTGCCATTATATAAAAAAGGAAGAACAACTTGTCAACCACTGAATTGATCACTGTTCAACAAGAACAGGCACTGGTGGAGATGGGATGTGAATGTACCAAGTCTGTCAGCAAGCAGAAGAAGAGCCTCTGGAAATGTTAGAACAAGGAGTTACTATAGCAGCAAAGAAAGGGGGGAGACTCTTACAAACGTCAACAATCAGCATGGTGTTGGGTAAAGCTCTCTCTTCTCCGGAAAGCATCCTCGATCGTCAATCAATCAGGAAGACCAGAATGTTGTGCTGATTACTTTAGGGGAAAGCACATGCTACTTCTTTCCTCTCAGATGACAAACGTTAAATAGCATATTTGTTAGTGAGGCTAGTAAGACAATCGGTGTGAGTCTGTGCTGACTACAAACGAGAGCCATGAGCCACTGCAAGCATCAGGCATGGCAGACAGGAAATTGTCCTGGACCCCATGAAACTAGGAAGCATCAGTGCTCAGCTCTCCCTCCCAGGATCTGGTTCCCTAAAACAAGAACAAGTGCCCATTTAGAGTGATAAACTCCTTTGTCCAGTAAGCCTTATAAACCTTACCTATCTTCACTGAAGAATCCCTGCAATGCCTTTTTCAAAAACAAAGGTCTCTAAACCTTGCACTCTGCTGTGGTTATTACAATTCTTCACCTCCTAGGCAAATCCATTCCAGTTCCTCTCTCAGTGGACATCACCATGTGGAAGGATGAAAAGAGAAATCTTCCTGCCTTGCTTCCTAATTTCTTATGTTCTAAGTAGCCCTCAGGGTTAAAAGAGTCCAACTTCCTATGCTGCTCCTCTCGGATATCTTGTTATTCAGGAGAAACCCGGGCAAAGGGTTATTTTCTTGTAGGGTATGTCACTGAATGGTTATTTATCATTTCGACTTAATAGCTCTAATTACAAAAAACGGTGTCACGGGATTTTTTTTAAAAAGGCAATTTTCTTGGTACCCCAGTGGGAGAGTTAGAAAAAAAAACTTTCAAAGCATCTGCTTTGTGCATTTTCAATTGTCCCTGAGTTTTACTGATGCTATTATTTTCTTGATTGGAAGATTTTTACATTTCAAGTAACCCTTTACTTGGCACTGCACTGACAACTACCATTTCAAGACTCGTATTATACTTTTTTGCCATTATATAAAAAAGGAAGAACAACTTGTCAACCACTGAATTGATCACTGTTCAACAAGAACAGGCACTGGTGGAGATGGGATGTGAATGTACCAAGTCTGTCAGCAAGCAGAAGAAGAGCCTCTGGAAATGTTAGAACAAGGAGTTACTATAGCAGCAAAGAAAGGGGGGAGACTCTTACAAACGTCAACAATCAGCATGGTGTTGGGTAAAGCTCTCTCTTCTCCGGAAAGCATCCTCGATCGTCAATCAATCAGGAAGACCAGAATGTTGTGCTGATTACTTTAGGGGAAAGCACATGCTACTTCTTTCCTCTCAGATGACAAACGTTAAATAGCATATTTGTTAGTGAGGCTAGTAAGACAATCGGTGTGAGTCTGTGCTGACTACAAACGAGAGCCATGGCCACTGCCAGCTCAGCATGCAGGAGGCAGCAAAGGAGGAAAAAGGGCACAGTACCAACCACAGGGAACTGTCAGTTCCAGGGGACAAGGTGCACCCCTCTGGGGACAGGACAGGGAAGACTTGGAAATTTTGAAAGGGCTGAAAATATCACTAAAAATTAACCATAGTATCCCAATTGCTTAAAATACAACCAACAGACTTCTGTCATTATAAACTAGTATTTTCTAGCTTGAATGTTCATTATTAGAGCACTTAGAGGTTAGATGGGGAAAAAAATATTCAAGAAGATTACTACAGCTTTTATTAATACTTTCAAGAGCATTTAAATTTTTTCAATAGCAAGTTAATCACAGGAAACTGGAAAGGTAGAAGGGGCTTGAGATAGCAATAACTCTACCAGCACATAACTCTGTCTTTGCTGGCCCTTAATTTTATTATTACCATCCACTCTAAAAGCCATTTGACTGTGCATTCTCCGTTAGGAGCAATGTGTTCATGAGCGAATGAGGATAAAGTCACACACCGCGTAACATTAAAATAAGAAGTAAAAAGTCAGAGGACCATAAAAGTAGCAGCAATTCCATTGGCTTAATAGCTATTTTTCTTTTTCTAAATGTGCAGAAGGGAAAAACCTTTCTCTACTGTTAAAAATAATCAGTCTATCTATTCCATTTCTTCTGACAAAGCGACGGAGACGCCCTTTCTTGGGGCAGCTTCTACCCTGAAGGAGGGTAGGTCTCTGCAATCGTGTCAGATCTTCAGCCTCTCTGCAGAGCTTCCTGTGAACACTGACTCTCCCCAAGGCTCACTTCTGCTATAATGTGTTGTTGGTAAACAGTGACTGTTACCAACAGCAGATCTTCAAAGCTGGGAATTCAGCCAGGTAACAAAAGGCCCTCAACTTGTCTGATGGATTCACCAGGATTGCCAGATCCAGGGGTCTCCTGCTTAAATGTTTCACACACACACAGTTCAATGCATAGCAAACAGTAATAACCAGGCTGTAGAAGTCACATACCCATTCAAATGCCTATTTAAGCTCGAGTACAGGATTCAATGATGACTGAACAAACAAGATGATTTCTGAGGCTAGGAGAAACAATTCAACATGAATGTAAAACTTGGGCCTCCTTCTCATCCTTTCTGGCCTATTAAAAATAATAATGTTTCTAAAAAAGCTAAAATAAGGGCTTCCCTGGTGGTCGAGAGGGTAGAGAGTCTGCCTTGCAGTGCAATGGTCACCAGTTTGATTCCTGGCCCGGGAAGATCCCACGTGCCATGGAGCAGCTGGACTGGTGTGTCCAATTATGAGCCAGCACTCTGGAGTGCATGCGCCCAGAGCCAGTGCTCTGCAACGAGAGAGGCCACTGTGATGGGAGGCCCACACAGGCCAAAGAATAAAAGATGGATGAAAATAAATATAAAAATAAAACAGGCATGTTGGGTGGGAAGCTAAAACCAAACGCATTTGATACAACTTATGACATATATCTTTAGTATCACCAAGAAATAATAAAATATCTTGGTACCAAAATAACATGTTAACCTGAATCTTTGAGAAAGGGGAGGGGGGGAATACTGCTATATACCGCTTGAAAAATGTCAGTTTTCACTGTATTCATTTCCATTTCCAGGGACAAAAGTGGAAAATGGGAATGCCTTTTCACAAACCCCATCTTTACTCCCCATAAACCAGAAAATTCCTAACAAGGGAGGGGACATAGGATAGCAGGGAAAACCAGAGACTGGGTGTTGGAAAGCCTGGATCTACATTCTGGCTACAGCTTTCCTAGCCTGTGGTCTCTAGCAGAATTTCAGCTGTTTAACCTGATCTACATTTGGCTACTAATGTGTTGTTGGTTTAACACTGACTCCCAAGGCTCACTTCTGCTATAATGTGTTGTTGGTAAACAGTGACTGTTACCAACAGCAGATCTTCAAAGCTGGGAATTCAGCCAGGTAACAAAAGGCCCTCAACTTGTCTGATGGATTCACCAGGATTGCCAGATCCAGGGGTCTCCTGCTTAAATGTTTCACACACACACAGTTCAATGCATAGCAAACAGTAATAACCAGGCTGTAGAAGTCACATACCCATTCAAATGCCTATTTAAGCTCGAGTACAGGATTCAATGATGACTGAACAAACAAGATGATTTCTGAGGCTAGGAGAAACAATTCAACATGAATGTAAAACTTGGGCCTCCTTCTCATCCTTTCTGGCCTATTAAAAATAATAATGTTTCTAAAAAGCTAAAATAAGGGTTTCCCCTGGTGGTCGAGTGGGTAGAGAGTCTGCCTTGCAGTGCAACAGGCACCAGTTTGATTCCTTGCCCAGGAAGATCCCACGTGCTGTAGAGCAGTTGGACTGGTGTGTCCAATTACTAGCCAGCACTCTGGAGTGCATGCGCCCAGAGCCAGTGCTCTGCAACGAGAGAGGCCACTGTGATGGGAGGCCCACACAGGCCAAAGAATAAAAGATGGATGAAAATAAATATAAAAATAAAACAGGCATGTTGGGTGGGAAGCTAAAACCAAACGCATTTGATACAACTTATGACATATATCTTTAGTATCACCAAGAAATAATAAAATATCTTGGTACCAAAATAACATGTTAACCTGAATCTTTGAGAAAGGGGGGGAGGGGGGGAATACTGCTATATACCGCTTGAAAAATGTCAGTTTTCACTGTATTCATTTCCATTTCCAGGGACAAAAGTGGAAAATGGGAATGCCTTTTCACAAACCCCATCTTTACTCCCCATAAACCAGAAAATTCCTAACAAGGGAGGGGACATAGGATAGCAGGGAAAACCAGAGACTGGGTGTTGGAAAGCCTGGATCTACATTCTGGCTACAGCTTTCCTAGCCTGTGGTCTCTAGCATGACATTTCAGCTCTACATTCACTCTGAATCATGAGATTGGGACAATACAAGTTAAGTCCTCCAGCAAGGAGCACCCTGCCATGGTAGCCATTCCTCTTTGATGGTTTTCTCTGGGGAGTCACCCCTGCCCAGCCTCAGTCCATGGGACTTAGCCTCAGTATCCTGCTCTCCACCCATGCTTTCATGCTCCAGAGATGGACATCCCATCCTTCCAGCAAAGTGTCCACTGAGACTGCCGTGGGCCCCACCAGGAAAGAGGGTCTCTCTTTCTGTTGAGACTGATAAGCTGATAGAGTCCCTGAGCCAGTAAATCCCCTCTGTGGTTTTCAGTTTATCTTTTCTCACTTGTCCCTGAGAGTCCTGAATAGAATATCCCCTAGGTTGTGACTCCATTAAGGATAATGAAGGAAATTAATGAAAACATTCACTGTTATAATTAAATATTGGAGCTGGAAGGAATCTCAAAGGTTCCCACATTCTACACCCATCCCCCTCACGGTGGGGGAATTACTTTAAAACTGGATTTACTTTACTAAAGTCACAAAGGCATTTAATGGTATCAACAGAGCCTAGAACATCTTCTTTCTTTTCCAAATATTAATATCCTTGGTGTTTAGATTTGAAACATTTAATTAGGTATGGGTTTGGCAGGGAGAGTAAGATATACAAACTGCAAATGAAGTTTACTAATATGAGATTTCTGGAAGGCCGAAAACAGAAGCCCACAATGGCACAAATCTCATCTAATCTAAAGATAATAGGAGCTAAATATGCTTTGGCTGGGGATTCCCTTAAAAAGGGAAAGACAATATGTCCTAAAACTCTTAACTGGTAACAATCTGCAGTAGAATTAGCAATTCAACCAAAAAGAAATGAATGCAGGGACATCTGTGTTAACTTCTTAAAATCCTGTGAAGCCTTAAAATGCTGTTCACGTTCACTAAGGTTAGCATTTAGAGGAGAAAACTGTTTAAAGGCACATTCTAATGACTTCTTAGAAAATTACAACACAATGGATTTTTTACTAAGCTAGATCCTTGAATCATTTATATAATCTATTGATTGGCAGTTACTTTTATTTGTTTGTGTGGAAAGCTGAAACCAAAAACTTTTTTCTTTTATACTAATTTTTATTTTAACAGCCCTTCACAGGGAGACATAAATCTGGCATGACCACCTGAGCCCTAATTAACACTTCTACTGCAAGACAGATATTAGGGCAATCAATTCCTTCTGTCAAGCCCCAGATGTGCCAACTATCATTGTAATAGTTTTTTTTTTTTTATTAGAAGAATACCAGTTTCTCTTTCTTCTTTCTTAGGAAAAAATCAAAATAAGACAATGAGTATATACAGGAAGTACCATTCTGTAGCTAAAATTCTGTTTAATTACAGCTGAGCTTAGTAGGTCTTCCTCTTATGCCCTGCGAGCTGCACAGTGATACGTCTGCCCTGGCTCACCACTGCACCCTCAATACTTGACAGCGCACCTGGCACACAGGAGGTGCTCAAAGAGAAGCTCATAAAGGAAGAAAAGCAACACCTATGACTGAGGCTCTCGTACTTTGGCACTGCTGTTTTTCATCTACTCTCAATGCCAAATAAAGCAGTGCGGGTGAAGGATAAACCATGTGGCTATCTCATGTCCATACCTGGATCCTCTGAATACTGCAATGTCACCATGTTGGTTGTTTCTGCCCCTAGATTGTTTCCCAAATTTGTTATGGTTTAGGGGATGTGGCCCAGAAAAATCTGTTTTACTCTAAAAATGATTTTTCTTGGCTTGCCCTATTTTTCTAATCAGAAAACTTATTTAATTTTGTCGGGGACAAAATAAGAGTGCTGACTATCTTTTTTATTATTCAACTTATATCACAGGGCCCTAGCTAATGAAATAGCATAAGGGGGAAAAAAAAGGAGTTATATGGGTTGGTAAGATAGAGACAAAATAGTCATGATGGATCGATGTTGTTATCTGCCTATACAGAATACTCAAGACAATTTTAAAACAACCTACTAGAATTCATTTGAGTTAACATTTTGCTAGGCACAAAAACAAGAGTTCTCATAGAGCAAAAACAAACAATTAGAAAAGATAACAGATGTGGATCAACAAACGAATTGAAGTATAAATGGAGAGGGAGAAGACCCAGAATAGCCAACATAAATTGAAGGAGAAAAGGTTGGAAGACTGACCCTACCCAGCATCAACACAGTAATCCAAACAGGGTGGTACTGGTAAAAGGACAGACAGATGGGTCAATGGAACATAAGACAGAGCCCAGAAATAAACCCACACAAATAGTGTCAAATGATCTCTGACAAACGATTAAAGGCAATGAAACAAAAAAAGGATAGACTTTTCAACAAATGCTGCTAGAACAACTGGACATTCACACACACACACACACACACAAAAGAACCTAGACCCAGACCTAACACCCTTCATAAAAATTAACTCAAAATGGATCACAGACTTAAATAGAATGCAAAACTATAAAAGTTCTAGGATATGATAGAAGAAAACCTAGATGACCTCAGGTATGGTATAACTTTTTAGTTCTAACACCAAAGGCAGGATCCAAGAAAGAAAGAAGAAAGATAAGCTTGACTTCATTAAAATTAAAAATCTCTGCTCTTTCAAAGACAACGTGAAGAGAATGAGAATACAAGCTAGTGACTAGGAGAAAGTATCTGCAAAATATATCTGACAAAGAATGATCATCAAAAATATATACAGATTTCTTAAAACTCAACAAGAAACCAGCAACCTGACTATAACACGAATCAAACAACAAGAAAACAAACAACCTGACTGTAAAGTGAGTCAAAGACTTTAACAAACACTGCATCAGAGGAAATACAAAGATAACAAATTAGCACTGGAAAAGATGCTCAATATCATATGTTATTTAAGTCGGGGACAAAATAAGAGTGCTGACTATCTTTTTATTATTCAACTTATATCACAGGGCCCTAGCTAATGAAATAGCATAAGGGGAAAAAAGGAGTTATATGGGTTGGTAAGATAGAGACAAAATAGTCATGATGGATCGATGTTGTTATCTGCCTATACAGAATACTCAAGACAATTTTAAAACAACCTACTAGAATTCATTTGAGTTAACATTTTGCTAGGCACAAAAACAAGAGTTCTCATAGAGCAAAAACAAACAATTAGAAAAGATAACAGATGTGGATCAACAAACGAATTGAAGTATAAATGGAGAGGGAGAAGACCCAGAATAGCCAACATAAATTGAAGGAGAAAAGGTTGGAAGACTGACCCTACCCAGCATCAACACAGTAATCCAAACAGGGTGGTACTGGTAAAAGGACAGACAGATGGGTCAATGGAACATAAGACAGAGCCCAGAAATAAACCCACACAAATAGTGTCAAATGATCTCTGACAAACGATTAAAGGCAATGAAACAAAAAAAGGATAGACTTTTCAACAAATGCTGCTAGAACAACTGGACATTCACACACACACACACACACACAAAAGAACCTAGACCCAGACCTAACACCCTTCAAAAAAATTAACTCAAAATGGATCACAGACTTAAATAGAATGCAAAACTATAAAAGTTCTAGGATATGATAGAAGAAAACCTAGATGACCTCAGGTATGGTATAACTTTTTAGTTCTAACACCAAAGGCAGGATCCAAGAAAGAAAGAAGAAAGATAAGCTTGACTTCATTAAAATTAAAAATCTCTGCTCTTTCAAAGACAACGTGAAGAGAATGAGAATACAAGCTAGTGACTAGGAGAAAGTATCTGCAAAATATATCTGACAAAGAATGATCATCAAAAATATATACAGATTTCTTAAAACTCAACAAGAAACCAGCAACCTGACTATAACACGAATCAAACAACAAGAAAACAAACAACCTGACTGTAAAGTGAGTCAAAGACTTTAACAAACACTGCATCAGAGGAAATACAAAGATAACAAATTAGCACTGGAAAAGATGCTCAATATCATATGTCATTAGGAAAATGAAAACTAAAACAACAAAATCTGCACCAATATTGTTTTCTTTCTTTTGCTGAATCCCTAGACCTTTTCCATACTTGTGGTAGTATACAAACACATTTTTAATTTCATTTTTCCTTGAAGTATAAAATAAAGTAAGGCAGTGAAATTTTAAAGAACAGTGGCTATACCTGTGCTATTTTGATGGTAAAGTAAATAATTTTCTTTGGCCACTTCTATTGATCTTTCACTTATTTATCTTTGTTCTTTGGCCTGTGTGGGCCTCCCATCGCAGTGGCCTCTCTCTGGGCACATGTGCTTCAGAGCTCCAGCTCAGTAGTTGGGCACATCAGTCCAGCTGCTCCACAGCACATGGGATCCTCCCAGGCCAGGGATCAAACTGGCCTCCCTTGCACTGCAAGGTGGTGTTTTTACCCACGGGACCACCAGGGAAGCACTAGGGTATCCTGAGATACATTCAACTGCTCACAACCACATGACATGTGAAATATCACCAAAGAATTAGAACCTTCCTCCAACCCCATAAAAGACTACTTACCAGATTTCCTTGCTTTCAAAGCAATAACAGCTGCTAGCTCTCTCTGCACCTAATAAAATATAGGAGGAAAAAATCAAATTAGAATAAGAAAAGAGGCAGAGCTGATTTTAGATATGCAACCAAAGTTGAGCTGCTATGAAGAGAAGTTCACTGCCATATTTTTGTTTGTTTCTAGTAATATGGAAAAACTTCTGCATAGAAATTAGGCCAAAACCTCAAAAAATCTGATTCACTTATTTTAAAAAGAAATTAAACAGTTGCCAGAACGTACACATTGGAAAATACTGTTACTTACGTCGCTCTGATGGGAAGTTAGCTCAAAAATATAACTGTGTAACATTTATAAATAATGCAAATAAATTATTAAAACAGGCATAATACTGTCACAAAGACATTAAATATTCTTTTTCTCTCCACGATTCTAGTTGATACAGAAATTGTAGAAAAACTGACGTAGGTGATCCTAGTTTAATTGAACCTCTGCCTGAGGACAATGAAGGATCACTTGAGGCCTGACAGGTTGACAGCAACCATTTCAGAGAAACTGCTGCACTGAGCAAGTGCTATCATCACACAGGGCAGGTGAAATGGAAACAGGCAGGATGAACTTAAATATCCTAAGCGCCTTAAACCTCACTTATTTGTCCAGATTTTTGCTTACACACTCATTCTCTCCCCCCACCCCTAAACGCATTTGCTTAAATCCTTTCTCTAAAACATTCTCAAAGAGGAACATAAAAGAGACCAAAAAAGATAACCACAATTACTTTCAAAGATAACATGGGAAAAAAACCCGATAACATGGAGGATAATATTTGGGAAACCTCTGGAGGCTTGGAGAGGTGGTGGTAGTGAGTCTGGAGGGCCCTACAGCTTAATATGTTACACTCATGACATTTTACAGAGTGTGACAGTTCATGGTTAAAGAAGGCTTGCTAAGGAAATTAATCTAGTTTACACGGATGTACACGAAGGCAAAACTAGCCCAGCGGGACTCTGCTTAGGATCCATCTCACAATGGCCAGGTTGTCATCACCCCTGAAGAAAGCATTCCCCATCCCAACACTACTTTACTGGGAGTCTTTCCCTGGCTGGCCAGTATGAATGCCACTCAAAAGGGTATATATACTCTTAATTTAACTGATTCTTCGATTCTCTGGGACTTTTTCAGGAAACATATACTGTAATAAGAAGATAATCCGTCCCTCTCTAATGGTGAGAGTTTGAGATCCAAAAACACTCATGGGGGAATAGATAAAGAAGATGTGATACAATATACAATAGAATATCACTCAGCCACTAAAGAGAGTGAAATAATGCCATGTGTAGCTACAGATGGACCCAAAGACTGCCACACTGAGAGAAGTCAGAGAGGAAAAATATTGTATGATGTCCCTTACATGTGGAATCTAAAAAGAATTGATACCAATGAACTGACAAAACAGAAAGAGACTCACAGACTATCACAACATTTGTCAAACACCTATATGGGTGTGCGCTCAGTTGCTCTTACCCCAATATGAAGCAAAAAGTTTAAAAATAAATAAATAAAAATGCTCATGGATATAAAAATTTAGTTGAAGAATTTATGCAGAAAAAGAGCTGGGAGAAATAAAAGCGATGATTGTGCAGAGGAAAGCCTTTACAAAATACTTGTATGGGTGGTAATAAAACAAAATAAAACATAAATTACTGTCTATTATATATTTGAAATTGTGTGTAAGGTTTATCGTAGTAACAGCGTCTCTTCTGAATTCTCCTGTTACAGTGTCACAAATATTTAGGGGTGGACACAGATGCAGATTAGAAGTAGTCCCGGGGACCCTGTCAATGGCCTTCTGATGTTATGGGCTCCAGGGAAGATGACTCTTGGCACAAAGAAAGGAAGACAGTAGAGACGGAAAAATATGCAGAAGGTGGATCACTTAATTTGCCTACAGGAATCAAAAACTGTCTTCTCCCCCTTCCTCCTTCAGTTTTCTGTACCTGATACTCTTCATGAGCACTTTGGATATTCCTTTTCAATTTAGAAGATTCAAAATAGACATAGCTCAGAAAATTCCCAGAACTGTATAAAATATCTTTGCATGTTTTCTAAAGAAAAACAAATATAAAATATCTTTGTATGTTTTCTAAACAAAGATGGATGGAGAGATGAATGGTGGCAAAAGAAAGGGGGAAAAGGGGTGAGCAAGAAACCAGGAGAGCATTTTGGGGGGAGCCAAGAAGATGAAAAAAGGACTAGTGAGAAAGACAAGAACCTTACAGTTCAATTTCAAGGAACCTAAGCTTTTTCTTTCTTTTTCCTCCACATAAAATGGATGAGATGACTCTACTGTACCACATCCTATTCCCTGAGCACCTGCAGTCAGGAAGCACACAGAAGGGTTATGTAGGCTGGGGTACAGAACAGCTTCCAGGTTTCTGTCCCCAAGGGAAAACGCTTTTGACTCAAACCCAAGGGTAGGTCATTCTTCCTCTGAAACACAAAAGGGGACGCACTGATCAAGCAAAACACAAACTGGGTAAGACCCCACTAGACACACTCCCACAGCATCCTCCTAGCTTTTTTTTTTTTTTTTTTAAAGACACACTGCAGCTGCTTAGTCACTTAGCTGTGTCCGACTCTGTTAAGACACACTAGCAATCATTTAATTCATCATTTTCAGTTGTGGCTAACACCTGTCTTCTGGGCAGAACCTCCACCAAGGTAACCATCTTTCCAGCACATTATTCAGGGCCGTCAAAACACTTGCACTGACCCACAGGAGGTGAATGAAGAGGCACCTTAAGGGAACGGAGAAAGAACTCAAGGGGGAGGGAAAAAAAAAAAAGGGCTGCCTGAGGGAGGACAAGGAAATTTCAGAGAAGGCACTCCTCCCTTAGAAGGGACTCACAGCAGAAATCTTCAGAATCTATTAGAAGGACTCAGTGTCTCCTTTAACAAATAACTGTTAGGTTTACACTGAAAACTAAAACTTTTAACAACTGCAAAAACAGAGACTAGACTTTTCTTTAAGTGCTAACAAGGGACCTGGTGGCACTGAAGAAGAAACACACCACTGGGCTTCCCCTGGTGGTCCAGTGGGTAAGGACACCGCCTTGCAGTGCAAGGGGCGCCAGTTCGATCCCTGGCCTGGGAAGATTCCATGTGCCACAGAGCGGCTGGACCGATGTGTCCAATCACCGAGCCGGAGCTCTGGTGCGCATGTGCCCAGAGCCGGCGCTGTGCAACGACAGATGCCACCACGATGGGAGGCCCACATGGGCCAAAAAACAAAGACGGATGAAAATAGAGAAATGAAAGACCAATAGAAGTGGCCCGCCTGCTCCCCTCCCTCCCCAACCAGACCTCGGCCCAAAATAAATAAATAAATAAATCTTTTTTTAAAAAAAAGGAAGAAACACACCACTTCAGCACCGCTCGAGTCTCCAGAGGTCTAAAATCCTGCCTCACATTTTGATAACAACTTCCTGGGAACGCTAAGCAAAACCCACCCAGCTGAGCTGCTCCTGAATTCCTAACATTCAGGAACTGATAAAGATAATAAATATGAGGCAACTCTCTCTCCAAGTTCATCCGTGTATGTCTATCCACATGCACACTTTCCCTCCTAACAAACACGTCACTGAAAAAAAAAAGTTATAAACGTGTTGTTTTATACCACTAGATTGAGGGATAGTTTATTATGCTGAAAAGTCTTTTGTAGACAATTCTTTTTCTACTTGATCTACTTGTGTTGTTGGTGAACCTAGGTTTCCCTCTCCGTGACACAAATGGAACCCTCTTCTCGGGTCAGACTCAAAAAATAGTATATGTAGAGAGAACCAAAAGCCATGTTCCGATATTCACCATTGTTTTTACTAAAAGCAAGTGCTAAACCACTGCCTAGGAAATGAGAAGAAACCTGGCAGCAAGGACATGATTACCAAGGTCTTCCTATCACAAACCTTCCCTCCTACGATCTGAAACCCTTCAGGCTAATGTACCTGAGAACTCAACATTTTATATAGTTCAGAAATGTACCCTATCTAGGTTATACCCTCGGTGAAGTCTTGGGCAGTAACTTTTAAGAAGAAATCAGACACATGACTATCTCTGCAATGAAATGTATGATTATTCATATCAAGTGGGATAAAAACAGACGAGGAAAAGCCTCAGGAGTTTCTATTTTATATCCAGTTTAGTTTAGGTTTTGTCACCAAGTAAGTTATGAAAACTTTTTGTTTTTCAGGGCTTTTATAGTTCAGATTTGTGAATAACAGATTGTAAACCTCTATTTATTTTACGTTGAACGTTTCTCTCCATCTTTTTCTCATGTTCACTCTTGTCAAATAGCTATGCAGTCGCTACATTCTGCCTACTAAGAAATGTTTTCTTTAAGTAGCTTGGCTTTTCATCTATTTTGAACCTGACTGCACATGAGAGTCACTTGGAAGCTTTAAACAACTGATAGTTGGGCCCCAACTAAATCAGAACCTCTGGGAAGAAGTCCACCTATCAGTATGTACTGCTGTTGTTGTTCCCAAACTCCCTATGCGAGTCTAGGTTATATTTAGCGTTAAGAAGCACTGCTTTATTGAATAAGACATCTTCACTTCCCCAAGACTCAACCTTTTCATCTTGAAATTATTTCAACTGACAATTTTTAGTTTCTCCTCTAATATAATTCATTTGTAAAGGAACATAATCTTCACTGTGTTTTAGGTATTAGCTTATGATATAATATGATAAAATTCAGTTTCTCCATCAGCTGTTTGATAGTCACAATCTACCCAAGCACAAGGAAAATTGCAAAGGAGCTTTTAAAGAAGCTTAAACTTTAAAACAGAGTTTACTCAATATAAAAAAAAAAACCTATAACTCGAAATACATCTGCAGCTTAGGGTATATTTGATCTAGTGAATATCTAAATAGAGGATAATTAAAGGACTGATAAAACACATCTCAAAAAATTTTCTGTCTCCTCTGGGTATCCATCAGCAATTTTTAAATGTTTTAAAATGTTGGCTTTCTATTTTCAATAACCAGCAGGGCTATTCACAAAACAGCCCTGAAATTTAGTAAGAATCAGGGCCACCCTCAGTTCCAGCATTTCGTCTTTTTTTTTTTTTTCCTCTAGTACCTTATAGGGCTTGCATCCTCACAATACAAATGTAATGATCTTGCATCAGCACAAGACTCAAGAGGCAATGGGAAATGCCAACAACAGGGCCTGAGTGCCAGAGATGGTGTCCATGGAAGAGGTTCAGTGAGAAAGACACAGCAGACTTCCTGGAGGAAGAGCCCTTGGAAACCAAGCGTGAAGCCAGGTAGAAAGTCAACAAAGGTCACCGTGGGAGGACAGACCAACGGTGGCAAAAGTCTTAGCTAACCAAATAGCCACCCTTACAAACTAATTTTAAAGAGAATTGTGAATTCACAAATTTCCTACAGGCTTTGAGTATATCTATCATCTTAGAAACATTTAAAATTTGATACCATAATCAGAATGATTTTAAATGACAGAATCCATTTTCTCAATTTCCGAAATTAAATGTAAGAAGAAGCATAATACAATACTCTTCTCTTTTATCCCCAAATATGACTGCTTTCAAAACTGTAAAATCTTAAGATAGCATGGACGTGAAGAATTCTAGAAATAAATAAATATGCTTCTTAAAGTCATCAACGTGCTTTTGCATAAGATACAAACTGAGTAGTGATGGTGGCTAGACTTGTGTCCTATGAGGGAATTTTCTCTTCCTTCAGTGACAATTTGCTATGTTCCTCTGAGGCTTGCTTCTGTGGCCATAGGGAACAAATTCAATATTTTGTTCTGAAGAGTTAATATTGACACAAGACTGACACACCTGTTAATGTCAACTGATAATTAGAAAATTAAGAAAGCTATTTATCTGTCTTAACAGCACTGTTCTCTGCTTCATAGTTTAACAAAGAGTTGTTTTCCTAATAACTGCTCTCACCACAAAGATGGGATGATAAAATACACTCATGATTGCTTACCTATTTCAAGGATATTAGGGATAATCTAAAAATCTTATAAAGACTTTGTTAATTACATACAGATATCCCTATTAATTTGATTATAGATAAGAGCTGATCAAAGATACATACATACATAGAAGTAGCCTGACACTAACAAAACAAAGTGGAATAAAGTCCTACCCTTGGGTTTTTTAAGTCTGTTATTTAAATCTGCTACACATGCACACATGTACCATGAGGGATGCTTACATTAAAAGGATGTGACAACTTTTATTTTATATCCTAAGCAGGGTTTAAGTTAACAGTGGAAATGAGATTATTTAGGACAGGGCAACAATGCTTAGGAGAGCACTAGGATGGCATACAGGTCACCAGAAAGTGATGGACTCCAGAAGATCAACGTCTGGACTGTATTTGGTTTGAAGTACCATCTACTTAGGTTCAGGAGGAATTGACAGTAGCCACAGGACCACCACAGGGCAGTCGCCTCTCGTAGTCAGTGCAGAGGATGCAGCAGTCTTCATTCACCTTGTCTTCTCTGCAGTGTCTGGCACATTACTCATCCCTTTCTTCTTAAGCACAGGGACTCCATAACACCAGACACTCCAGGCGTTTCTCCCTTCTGTCTGGCTGCTACTTCTCTTTCCCCAAGGCTTTGCATCCCCCTGTCTTTAAGTCTGGATGATCCTTAGCCCTCTTGACCTTGTTCTCTTTCTAGTCATTCCCCCTAGGCAACCTCACTTACTCACAGGGGTACAATCTATCTGTGTCTCCAGGGCCCTAAAGTCTCATCTCCATCCACCTACAGGACTTAAATGTCCCACTAGTAGCTCACATGCAAAATTTCCAAATATGAAGTCACTGTCTTACCACTTCCCTGCATTCTGTAATCTGCTGCATGGAGCCATCCACCCAGGCAGTGAAGGGGACCATCATGTGCCCAGGGTCTCAGGCCAACAAGTGAGGTATCCTTGATTTGTCCCAAAAAAAAATTTGCTATTTATCTGTCTTAACAGCACTGTTCTCTGCTTCATAGTTTAACAAAGAGTTGTTTTCCTAATAACTGCTCTCACCACAAAGATGGGATGATAAAATACACTCATGATTGCTTACCTATTTCAAGGATATTAGGGATAATCTAAAAATCTTATAAAGACTTTGTTGATTACATACAGACATCCCTATTAATTTGATTATAGATAAGAGCTGATCAAAGATACATACATACATAGAAGTAGCCTGAAACTAACAAAACAAAGTGGAATAAAGTCCTACCCTTGGGTTTTTTAAGTCTGTTATTTAAATCTGCTACACATGCACACATGTACCATGAGGGATGCTTACATTAAAAGGATGTGACAACTTTTATTTTATATCCTAAGCAGGGTTTAAGTTAACAGTGGAAATGAGATTATTTAGGACAGGGTAACAATGCTTAGGAGAGCACTAGGATGGCATACAGGTCACCAGAAAGTGATGGACTCCAGAAGATCAACGTCTGGACTGTATTTGGTTTGAAGTACCATCTACTTAGGTTCAGGAGGAATTGACAGTAGCCACAGGACCACCACAGGGCAGTCGCCTCTCGTAGTCAGTGCAGAGGACGCAGCAGTCTTCATTCACCTTGTCTTCTCTGCAGTGTCTGGCACATTACTCATCCCTTTCTTCTTAAGCACAGGGACTCCATAACACCAAACACTCCAGGCATTTCTCCCTTCTGTCTGGCTGCTACTTCTCTTTCCCCAAGGCTTTGCATGCCCCGGTCTTTAAGTCTGGATGATCCTTAGCCCTCTTGACCTTGTTCTCTTTCTAGTCATTCCCCCTAGGCAACCTCACTTACTCACAGGGGTACAATCTATCTGTGTCTCCAGGGCCCTAAAGTCTCATCTCCATCCACCTACAGGACTTAAATGTCCCACTAGTAGCTCACATGCAAAATTTCCAAATATGAAGTCACTGTCTTACCACTTCCCTGCACTCTGTAATCTGCTGCATGGAGCCATCCACCCAGGCAGTGAAGGGGACCATCATGTGCCCAGGGTCTCAGGCCAACAAGTGAGGTATCCTTGATTTAGCTCAACCTACCACCTTCTCTCAACTCAGACTGCTGTCTCTCATTTAGCTCTCTTGTAGCCACATGATTCCCAACAGAAAATATAAATCTTATATTACATCTGCTAAAAAACTCTTTAAAGACCCCCCATGACACCATGACCAAGTCCAGTGTCTAATATGTCATATATAATACTCTTTTCATCAGGTCTTCAGTATCATCTATTTCCATATCTTGTGTTTGGGGAAGAGGGGAATCCTTCATTGCTGTGCTTGGGCTTTCTCTAGTTTCAGTGAGCAGGCTTTGCTGCGGTGAGCAGGCTTCTCATTGCAGTGGCTTCTCTTGTCGTGAAGCATGGGCTCTAGGCATGTGGGCTCAGCAGTTGCAGCTTGCAGACTCTAAAGCACAGGCTCATTAGTTGTGGTGCACAGGTGTGGCTACCCCATGGCATGCAGCATCTTCCCAGACGAGGGATTGAACCTGGGTCTCCTGCATTGGCAGGCAGACTCTTAACCATTGGACCACCAGGGAAGCCTCTCCATTATCTCCTCTTAACATTTATGTCTTAAAAAAAAAATTCATGTTTCAATCTTAGTAAAAGAGAACACCTTTAAGTCTCTGAAGGGGCCATGGTCTTTCTTGGCTCTGAGACTTTCCATGTGCTCTTCTGTCTGGAATGCTCTGCCACTTCCCCATTTTGTGTGGCTGTCACTTACGTGTCCTTCAGATCCCAACCCAGCTGCCATCTTCTCATGAGTTTCCAGTCTACCCCAATGGAGTGAAGTCCTCCCTGTCTATACCCCAGCAGCATTCTACGCCTACCTCAATCAGAGCACTATCATACACTCTAGCTAACGGTCTCAAATAGTAGAATGTAAGCCCAACGAAGTGGGCTCTTTCATTCATCATTCTGACCCTGACTCCTGATACCACTCCTGGTACTTATATTTGTGGTCGATAATGTAACTAAAGTGTTTGTAGCTGCTGTTGAGAAGAGAAGCTTTACCGGGAGGCATGATCATTAGCTTCAAATATTTGGAAGGTTGAAGATAAAATTCACACCAAGGGAAAAAGCTGCAAAAAGGCATGGCTTAGCTTGACAGACTTTTAAGTACTCAGAGCTACCCACAGTGGCAATGGTGTACTATGCGAAGTTAAGTAAAAATGTAAATCTTTGTGTGGGAAGATACATTTCAGAAGCATCCAGACCAAGGATTTGTTCTAAAGATTTGTTTGATGAATGCCTCCTTATCCAAATCATCTACTATCAAAAGAGAACAAGCATGAGCCTCCTGGGAGGAACTATGTCTGTCAGCCTGCAGGGGAAGAATGGGGAATGCTATAACCATCTCATCTACCCAGCAGAGCTGGAGGGAGTGCAAATGTCAACAAACAGATGAAAAATGACTGTTGGAGACCATTCCTTACTGTGGAAATCTCTTCAATTTCATGGCACAAAGAATAAGAGATGCTACAGATGAACTGGCCAAATGAAATCTGAAAAGAGCAAGCAAATGACACTGACATCTTTTCAAAAGAAGCAGGTGTATCTACTCCTTCAGGCTTCAAAGCTGCTCTCATAATTCTTGATCTAGTGACTTCCCCTAAAGCCCTCACTGCTCATCAAGATGAGAATTTCTTGGCAAATAAACACTTCATATATATCTATATCTATATCTATATCTATATCTATGAAACGTGTTATAAGGAAACAAGTATACATTGAACACTCTGGGCTTTGCTGTGACAATATATATATTTTTTTTTTTAGTTTTTTTTTTTTTTTTTTTATTCTTTATTTTAAAGGTTTTACAGAGTTTTTGTTGTTCATAGACATGTATGTTCCCAGATCAGTCATTGCATATCCATGGTCCCCACCCTCCCAGTTTCCCCCATCCCACCCCTCCAGATCTTCGCCCCAAGCCATTGTGAGCACTCCTATTCCCTTAGCACAATGACACTAGCTATCTTTTCCACACATAACAGTATAGGTTTCCATGTTACTCCCTCCATGCTTCCCCATCCCTATTTCTTCCCCACAATGTCCTTATGTCTATGCTCTGTCTGTTTTTCCATGAGTTCCCTGCGTGTGTTATCAAGACCGTCCTACTAGATTCCATATATGTGTGTTAGTATACTGTATTTGTCTTTCTCTTTTTGACTTACTTCACTTTTTATGACAGGTTCTAGAGCCAGCCACTTCATTAGGACTGAGTCTTCAGCATTTCTTTTAACAGCTGAGTAGTATTCCATTGTATAAGATGAGAGGATAAAAACCAGGGACAATATTTTTTAAAAAAATTTTATGTGTCAAGTTACTTTCTTCCATTTTCTGGCAAGACCAGAGTATTTTCAATTCATGCCACATTTAAATAATTCTTCAATAGATTTATATGATATAATTTATTTACCAAAGTATCTTTAAAGACACAATTCCAAACTCATGTCTTTAGTATACCTTTTATTTCATATTATATGTCATTTCTCACATGCCTTTTCTCAATCAATGTGCTTTTAAGAAGTAAGGCTCTAAACTGTAGTAGGAGTGTAACTAAAACACTAGACATTCTAGGGATCTTCTATAGTAAAGGCCTCCTATCTGTAGGAGTAAAAGGATGATACATTAGAAACTCTTGCAAAAAAAGAAAGAAACTCCTGCATTAGCATGAATCCAGATCATCTAAGGCCCTTTCCAACTAGGAAGTCTATCTACAAAAACTGTGATTGTGGAAGGACTTCCTGGAAGAAAAGATGCAAAACACAAGGTCCAAAAGCCTACAACAGGAACAGGAAATCTCAATTTATTTTATGCCTTTGTTGTTGTTCAGTCACTAAGTCATGTCTGACTCTTTGCAATTCCATGAACTGCAGCATGCCAGGCTTCCCTGCCCTTCACTATCTCCCTCAGTTTGCTCAAACTCATGTACACTGAGTCAGTGACGCTATCCAACCATATCATCCTATACCACACCCTCCTCCTCTTGCCCTTAATCTTTCCTATCATCAGGGTCTTCTGCAATGTGTCAGTTCTTCACATCCAGTGTAGCCCAAGTATTGGAGCTTCAGTTTCAGCATCAGTCCTTCCAATGAATATTCAAGATTGACTTCCTTTAGGAATGACTGGTTTGATTTCTTTGCAGTCCAAAGGGACTCTCAAGAGTCTTCTCTAGCACCACAGTTTGAAAACATCAATTCTTCAGCGCTCTCCCATCTATGTGGTCCAACTCTCACATTCGTCTGTACATGACTACTGGAAACACCATAGCTTTGACTATATGGACCTCTGTCAGCAAAGTGATGCCTACCTGGAGGGAACTGCTAGTATTCTGGTTGTTGGGACAGTCACTGCTCTCCACCCCACAGCATAGGATTGCTGTGGCCATAGAGTGAGTTAGTATCTACAAAGCATTCAGGAATGAGGTCTACAACAGCAAGTGCTATTTTGCATGTTAGCTATCATCATCATCATCACATTACTGTAATACAGTTAAGCTTAGCAACAAATTATAATAGAAGAACAGTCTAATCCCTAGTTGCTTTACTATTTCACATGTTTAAGCTTCTTCTTCCCACCTTATTTATGAACTCCTTGACAATCAGTATTACTTCTGTTTATAAAGTGTCCCCTACATGACCCCTGCATTGCTTTCAGCATAAAAGGGAGAGTTGCAGCAGTGCCTACAGTGCTGGTACTTCAAGAGTTTATATTTTTAAAAAATATGCTTTTAGATTTCCACAGAATTCTGAAGCTTTTACAAATGTGTGAAAGGCAGGCTTCAGTTTTACAAATTCACTTTGAAACTTTAGACGGATCAATCAGCTAGCTGTGGCCTGGCAGTTTTTGGCATCTGAGAGATAACGGCTGTTGAATGAATCAAGTGATTGCGGGGATGTAATCAGCAAGGAATGTGTATTAATTTTGTATTTATGCCCATCGCAAATCACTACCCACTGAGCAGCTTAAGAGGACACCCATTTAGCATCTCATACTTCCACAGGCCAGGAGTGCAGGGACAACACGGCTCGGCTGGATCCTCTGCTTACAGACCCACGAGGCCAAAAATCAAGGTATGGGCAGAGCTGTGTTCCCTGTGGAGGCACTGGGAGAGGCCACGCAGCCAAGTGCACCCAGGCTGTTGCTAGAACCCGCTTCCTGCGTCTGTAGGACTGGGGTACCCATTTCCTTGCTGGTGTCACCTGGATCCTGCCCTGAGCTCCTAAAGGCCTCTCTCTGGTCCCTGCACAGGGGCTCCTACTTCTCAGAGTCAGCGCCAACCCACTGAATCCTTCTCATGCTCAGAATTTTTCCTCATTCTCTCTTCTGCCATTTCTCTTTGATGCCCACTAGAGCAAGACTCAGAGGATTAGCCTGGGTCCAAAAGACAATCCAGGTCTGTACACTTAATTATATCTGCAGAATACCTTTTACCATGTAATAGAATCTTTACAGGTGCCAAGCAGTGCATTCATCTTTGGGGCCATTCTACCTACTAAGGTCCAGCAACTTGGATCCTCAGAGGCCTCCTGTAAAACTAGCCTTCAATCCCTTTTTTGGATCTTACAGTAACACTCTGATAAGTCTAGTCCTGGGTCGTGATTTACCTGCTATAACACCTTTACCAGGGCCCAGCTCCAAGTTCACATAGTGGAACCCAATGACTTGCAAGTCAGTCCGAATAAATTATTGAATTGTTAAACCATGCAGTCAACATGTGAATCATGTTGACAATATTTCATGATTCCTAGCAGGTTAAAAATTAAAATGCAGTTTAATATAACTTCATAGGCTTCATTTTATACAATTTTTCAAATAAGAAGACTCTATAACCAAATCCCAAATCCAACCTGTTTAGACCTATTCAGTAACTATGAAGTATTTTAAGTAAAGATAATATAAAGTTGCTTTTTGAACCCTAAATTGTTATTTTTAATTACTGTAGACTCTTCATTAACCCTTCCTTCTCAAATGCTTACTTGCAATGCAAATGACAATACTTGCCAGAGCAGCTTAACGGGGAAACTGTTGAATGAATCAAGCGATTGTGGGGATGTACTCAGCAAGGAGTGTGTATTAATTTTGTATTTATGCCCATCGCAAATCACTACCCACTGAGCAGCTTAAGAGGACACCCATTTAGCATCTCATACTTCCACAGGCCAGGAGTGCAGGGACAACACGGCTCGGCTGGATCCTCTGCTTACAGACCCACGAGGCCAAAAATCAAGGTATGGGCAGAGCTGTGTTCCCTGTGGAGGCACTGGGAGAGGCCACGCAGCCAAGTGCACCCAGGCTGTTGCTAGAACCCGCTTCCTGCGTCTGTAGGACTGGGGTACCCATTTCCTTGCTGGTGTCACCTGGATCCTGCCCTGAGCTCCTAAAGGCCTCTCTCTGGTCCCTGCACAGGGGCTCCTACTTCTCAGAGTCAGCGCCAACCCACTGAATCCTTCTCATGCTCAGAATTTTTCCTCATTCTCTCTTCTGCCATTTCTCTTTGATGCCCACTAGAGCAAGACTCAGAGGATTAGCCTGGGTCCAAAAGACAATCCAGGTCTGTACACTTAATTATATCTGCAGAATACCTTTTACCATGTAATAGAATCTTTACAGGTGCCAAGCAGTGCATTCATCTTTGGGGCCATTCTACCTACTAAGGTCCAGCAACTTGGATCCTCAGAGGCCTCCTGTAAAACTAGCCTTCAATCCCTTTTTTGGATCTTACAGTAACACTCTGATAAGTCTAGTCCTGGGTCGTGATTTACCTGCTATAACACCTTTACCAGGGCCCAGCTCCAAGTTCACATAGTGGAACCCAATGACTTGCAAGTCAGTCCGAATAAATTATTGAATTGTTAAACCATGCAGTCAACATGTGAATCATGTTGACAATATTTCATGATTCCTAGCAGGTTAAAAATTAAAATGCAGTTTAATATAACTTCATAGGCTTCATTTTATACAATTTTTCAAATAAGAAGACTCTATAACCAAATCCCAAATCCAACCTGTTTAGACCTATTCAGTAACTATGAAGTATTTTAAGTAAAGATAATATAAAGTTGCTTTTTGAACCCTAAATTGTTATTTTTAATTACTGTAGACTCTTCATTAACCCTTCCTTCTCAAATGCTTCACCTCTGCAATGCAAATGACAATACAGTCTGCTAGGCAAAGATGACATGTGACAGTGCATGCAAAAGCAGGAGCAGAAGGCTTGCACAAGATAAGAACTCAACAAAAACCACCCAGTCTTAAGTCTTTTATCCAGATTTCCTTTGTTCTCCGTAACTCAACAACAGGCTAATACAATATCTGCAAGCAAGTTTCTTCAATAATTTCCCATATACATAAGTTCATCTCTCTGTTGTTTCTAATAAAAAGATGGAAAACAACCACAGTGTTCAGGGATGATAAATCCACAGCATGGGAGTGCTATGAACCAAAACCAAAGTTGCAGGAGGTACTTTTGGCCATGAAAATGCATTAAGGGAAAAGTACAGATCTCAAAATAAGAGTCTTTTTTCACAAATTTTACAAAAAAATATATACACACAAGAAAAATAACCTAGAAGGTAATAAATACTAAAGTGTTAATAGTGAATTATTTCTAAGTGGTTTCATTATGGGTATCTTTTTTATCCTGGAATTTTTTTAAATGATTAACTCCTTATATTCAAGTTAAATAACCCAAGTATCAAATAAATTTTTTAAATTTGCAAAGCATAATTCATAGTAACAACAACTCTCTACCAGACTTACCATTATTTTGACACAAATAGGATTCACCCTAATTCTAACTATCCAGTGTACTCGTAAAAGTTTCCTTATGTTCTGATTTGTATTAACACAATACCATAAAATAACAAACTAACTTAAAATCTGCCTTAATCCATCACCACCAAAAACTCAACTAGTTTTCTTTCTTTTATATGCCTCCTGGTCCTGCTTCACTTATGGACATACTACTACAGCTGTTCCATTGAGTTAAATATGCAAAATTACATTTCATCTAAGCAACTATAAGAAGTTCTATGTTCAACAAATTTACAAAGAAGCAACCCAACATGAAATGTTCACGGATCATTCTTTGAAAGCTCCTTCCACTTCCCTTAGATGTGATTAACAGTAACTCTTCACAAATCCATCACTGTTAATATACAAACTGATGGCTAAATGGTGTCTCTATTCCTTGTAAATTAAAAAGATATGTTTGCATGTGTATGGCAGATAAAAATTATTATTTCCATCTTGGGAACTGATACCGAAAGACCATAATATATGTGTACATGCGTGCACATGTGCACACACACATAAACACACACACACACACACACACACACACTTACACACATACTTCTTCCCCAGTTGATAAGGGATTAGTCAGTATGTTTTATTCTTGAATGGGTGCTGCACACTGACATACATCTTTCTTTTTTTTTTTTTTTCTTTAAGGTTTTTCCTTTTTTTTTTTTTTTGGGGGGGGTGGAGAGGGGGGGGGGGAGGGCCACCTCTATTGGTTTTTCATTTATCTATCTTCATCTGTCTTTCTTCTTTGGCCCCTGTGGGCCTCCCATCGCAGTGGCCTCTGTTGTCACAGAGCGCCGGCTCTGGGCGCATGCGCTCCAGAGCTCCGGCTCGGTAATTGGACACATCGGTCCAGTCACTCCAGGGCACGTGGGATCTTCCCAGGCCAGGGATCGAACTGGCGCCCCTTGCACTGCAAGGCGGTGTCCTTACCCACTGGACCACCAGGAAGCCTGACATACATCTTTCTGAACCGATGCTTTTAAGTATATGTCCCCACACTGGGCTCATCTCAGAAGGCAAAACACCATGCATTATGCTGTTCAAAACCATCTTCACAAGGCTAGAGTTAAATAAGATTTAGTACATGATTTGAGCATGTACAGATGCTTTCTTTGGAAGCAGAGACAATAACTTAGTATTTCCATAAAATAACAAACTAACTTAAAATCTGCCTTAATCCATCACCACCAAAAACTCAACTAGTTTTCTTTCTTTTATATGCCTCCTGGTCCTGCTTCACTTATGGACATACTACTACAGCTGTTCCATTGAGTTAAATATGCAAAATTACATTTCATCTAAGCAACTATAAGAAGTTCTATGTTCAACAAATTTACAAAGAAGCAACCCAACATGAAATGTTCACGGATCATTCTTTGAAAGCTCCTTCCACTTCCCTTAGATGTGATTAACAGTAACTCTTCACAAATCCATCACTGTTAATATACAAACTGATGGCTAAATGGTGTCTCTATTCCTTGTAAATTAAAAAGATATGTTTGCATGTGTATGGCAGATAAAAATTATTATTTCCATCTTGGGAACTGATACCGAAAGACCATAATATATGTGTACATGCGTGCACATGTGCACACACATAAACACACACACACACACACACACACACTTACACACATACTTCTTCCCCAGTTGATAAGGGATTAGTCAGTATGTTTTATTCTTGAATGGGTGCTGCACACTGACATACATCTTTCTTTTTTTTTTTTTTTCTTTAAGGTTTTTCCTTTATTCTTTTTTTTGAGGGGGGGTGGAGAGGGAGGGGGGTGGGAGGGCCACCTCTATTGGTTTTTCATTTATCTATCTTCATCTGTCTTTCTTCTTTGGCCCCTGTGGGCCTCCCATCGCAGTGGCCTCTGTTGTCACAGAGCGCCGGCTCTGGGCGCATGCGCTCCAGAGCTCCGGCTCGGTAATTGGACACATCGGTCCAGTCACTCCAGGGCACGTGGGATCTTCCCAGGCCAGGGATCGAACTGTTGCCCCTTGCACTGCAAGGCGGTGTCCTTACCCACTGGACCACCAGGGAAGCCTGACATACATCTTTCTGAACCGATGCTTTTAAGTATATGTCCCCACACTGGGCTCATCTCAGAAGGCAAAACACCATGCATTATGCTGTTCAAAACCATCTTCACAAGGCTAGAGTTAAATAAGATTTAGTACATGATTTGAGCATGTACAGATGCTTTCTTTGGAAGCAGAGACAATAACTTAGTATTTAATTTTAAAAAGATATGTCCGTGTATATCTATATCTTTTATTATTTAGGGATGTATTGCCAGGGTAGAAGAAAATAGAAGAAAATCTATTTGCTGTGTGGTTGATGTAGAATGTATTAAGCCTTTTTGATTGACAAAGGAGAGAAAAATACCATTGAGCTACCTGTTTACATATTGATAGTCATGACGTGTTACTAGAGGTCCTACCTGAGAGAAACTGAAGGAGCTGTAACCAACTCTCCATGTGGTCCTAGAGACTTAAAAATTCATAGCTGAAGGCACCCTGAACACCGTACCAGCTGATGGAGGTAGTTCTAAAGCACAATGAGGGAAGGTACTAACAACCTCCCATGGTTCCTTAGAAATACCAAGAACAAGGAATACTACACCAAGAATGTACCGTCCTCTGGGGCTTTCTTGATGCTCCTTGAAACCAGATCTGTCTTTGCAGGCCTCACTTCCTCTCAAATCTCAATCTACCTGTTCCTTCCCCAAATCATTAAGCCACTGGCAGGGCTGGAGCCAGGCTACGAATAGAAGCAGGGATCTTACGTTCCCCACAGATAAGAAATATAAGGAAACAAGGTGGTCACAGTCCTGTGGCAGCCAGACAGAAGGTGAGTCATTCCCTGGGGGAGTCTCTTACTTGTATTCTCTGAACAAACATGCCTACTCAAGTCTGTGATAGACTCAGAAGATGGAGATTAACTCCACTCTGTTTCCCTGTTCCCCAGAAAAGAAAAGGCAGATAGTCCAGAAAAAGAGGTGAGTGGAGATTAGTACGTTAGCATTTAAAAAGCTTATTTCTAAATGTGGCAAAATGCGTCACTGGATAGTGCCCATGATGTACTCCATATGACAGATTCTCCCCATTTTCCCTAACCTAAGATTATTTCTTAAATCAATATATCATCCCTTTTAAATAAGTCTCCAAAATTCTGTTTAAAGATTCAGTAAAACTCAAATCCTGTGCTATTTCTGCTTCCTAAACTGGTACCAATGTGAACAATTCCAGTCAAAAAAAGCTGTCACCATTCTCATTAGAGAAGCCCCAAGAAAACTGGACTGGGTTGCCATTCCCTTCTCCAGGGGATCTTCCTGACCCAGAGATTGAACCTGGGTCTCCCGTACTGCAGGCAGATTCTTTACCATCTAAGCCATCAGGGAAGTCCTCTTTTCAGATACGACTGTTCAAACAGGAATTTCTCCAATGTATCAAACTCAACTCGTAGATTCATCCAGAACGATGAACTAATGGAATCCAAGCCACTTTATATGCAGCCTTTACATGAATCCAGAAAAGGTGTAGACAGAGTCCTATGAACTGACTAGACGTGGCAAAGGAGAGTAGATTTAAACAAGTGAAAGCAAAATATGAGAACAGGTTCATGAGAGGAGTGAGACAGCTGACAAGACAATCTTAGACAGTTAAGGTCTCTGAGCTTCCTCATGTCATGCTTTTGATGATATATGACAAATGGTTGTTCATTAGGCCTCACTTCCTCTCAAATCCCCCGGGATGCTCCTTGAAACCAGATCTGTCTTTGCAGGCCTCACTTCCTCTCAACTCTCAATCTACCTGTTCCTTCCCAAATCATTAAGCCACTGGCAGGCTGGAGCCAGGCTACGAATAGAAGCAGGGATCTTACGTTCCCCACAGATAAGAAATATAAGGAAACAAGGTGGTCACAGTCCTGTGGCAGCCAGACAGAAGGTGAGTCATTCCCTGGGGGAGTCTCTTACTTGTATTCTCTGAACAAACATGCCTACTCAAGTCTGTGATAGACTCAGAAGATGGAGATTAACTCCACTCTGTTTCCCTGTTCCCCAGAAAAGAAAAGGCAGATAGTCCAGAAAAAGAGGTGAGTGGAGATTAGTACGTTAGCATTTAAAAAGCTTATTTCTAAATGTGGCAAAATGCGTCACTGGATAGTGCCCATGATGTACTCCATATGACAGATTCTCCCCATTTTCCCTAACCTAAGATTATTTCTTAAATCAATATATCATCCCTTTTAAATAAGTCTCCAAAATTCTGTTTAAAGATTCAGTAAAACTCAAATCCTGTGCTATTTCTGCTTCCTAAACTGGTACCAATGTGAACAATTCCAGTCAAAAAAAGCTGTCACCATTCTCATTAGAGAAGCCCCAAGAAAACTGGACTGGGTTGCCATTCCCTTCTCCAGGGGATCTTCCTGACCCAGAGATTGAACCTGGGTCTCCCGTACTGCAGGCAGATTCTTTACCATCTAAGCCATCAGGGAAGTCCTCTTTTCAGATACGACTGTTCAAACAGGAATTTCTCCAATGTATCAAACTCAACTCGTAGATTCATCCAGAACGATGAACTAATGGAATCCAAGCCACTTTATATGCAGCCTTTACATGAATCCAGAAAAGGTGTAGACAGAGTCCTATGAACTGACTAGACGTGGCAAAGGAGAGTAGATTTAAACAAGTGAAAGCAAAATATGAGAACAGGTTCATGAGAGGAGTGAGACAGCTGACAAGACAATCTTAGACAGTTAAGGTCTCTGAGCTTCCTCATGTCATGCTTTTGATGATATATGACAAATGGTTGTTCATTAAGACTCAGTTCCTGGTGACTCCCTGAAAAGTACTTTCTAAGATATTCCATCTAAGGAAAAGACGACACAGGAGAAGAATCAGAGGCTCGGGTTAAGTGCAGATCCTAGTTAATGAGAGGAAAATCAGAGCCTTTTTACCCTTAAAGCAGGATTCCACATAGGGAAAAGGTGAGAGACTTTTACAGAAGGCATGAGAGAACTAGTTCAAGGTTGATGTGAACACTGATGGAGTTACATCACAGCTTCTAGACACTGACCGGGGAAAAGCCTTGCTATAAAGTTGACAAGGCACTGCAGTTACAACCAGCTCTTTTTATTTTTTTGTCTTTTTTTTTCCTAGAGAGATGCAAGAAAAAACTGCATCACAGATCTCTTTTTCTCTCACACTTTTATCAGAATTTATACATCCTGTTGGCTTCTTGGGGCTTCATCTGCTTCAAGATCTTCTAGGACTTACAGTAGCAGTAGCCTTCATTTGTAATTTGGGTTAGATTTTTTTTAAGTCAGTAGTATTTCTCGGACAAGTGATAATGTATCCTACAAGAAGGAATTTGGAAAATACCCCTAAGAACATCAAGCTCAGAGGGGTTCTACAATCAAGTGGGATGAGCTGCAGAAAATGAGAAACAGGACAGAGTAGAAATATATCAAGAGAGAAATCTAGGGCTTCCCCTAGTGGTCCAGTGGGTAAGGACACCGCCTTGACGTGCAAGGCGCGGTCCCATCCTGGCCTGGGAAGATCCCACGTGCCGCAGGCGCTAACGCATCCTCTCTTCAGATACGACTGTTCAAACAGGAATTTCTCCAATGTATCAAACTCAACTCGTAGATTCATCCAGAACGATGAACTAATGGAATCCAAGCCACTTTATATGCAGCCTTTACATGAATCCAGAAAAGGTGTAGACAGAGTCCTATGAACTGACTAGACGTGGCAAAGGAGAGTAGATTTAAACAAGTGAAAGCAAAATATGAGAACAGGTTCATGAGAGGAGTGAGACAGCTGACAAGACAATCTTAGACAGTTAAGGTCTCTGAGCTTCCTCATGTCATGCTTTTGATGATATATGACAAATGGTTGTTCATTAAGACTCAGTTCCTGGTGACTCCCTGAAAAGTACTTTCTAAGATATTCCATCTAAGGAAAAGACGACACAGGAGAAGAATCAGAGGCTCGGGTTAAGTGCAGATCCTAGTTAATGAGAGGAAAATCAGAGCCTTTTTACCCTTAAAGCAGGATTCCACATAGGGAAAAGGTGAGAGACTTTTACAGAAGGCATGAGAGAACTAGTTCAAGGTTGATGTGAACACTGATGGAGTTACATCACAGCTTCTAGACACTGACCGGGGAAAAGCCTTGCTATAAAGTTGACAAGGCACTGCAGTTACAACCAGCTCTTTTTATTTTTTTGTCTTTTTTTTTCCTAGAGAGATGCAAGAAAAAACTGCATCACAGATCTCTTTTTCTCTCACACTTTTATCAGAATTTATACATCCTGTTGGCTTCTTGGGGCTTCATCTGCTTCAAGATCTTCTAGGACTTACAGTAGCAGTAGCCTTCATTTGTAATTTGGGTTAGATTTTTTTTTTTAAGTCAGTAGTATTTCTCGGACAAGTGATAATGTATCCTACAAGAAGGAATTTGGAAAATACCCCTAAGAACATCAAGCTCAGAGGGGTTCTACAATCAAGTGGGATGAGCTGCAGAAAATGAGAAACAGGACAGAGTAGAAATATATCAAGAGAGAAATCTAGGGCTTCCCCTAGTGGTCCAGTGGGTAAGGACACCGCCTTGCAGTGCAAGGGGCGCCGGTCCCATCCCTGGCCTGGGAAGATCCCACGTGCCGCAGAGCGGCTGGACCGATGTGTCCAATCACCGAGCAGGAGCTCTGGAGCGCATGCGCCCAGAGCTGGGGCTCTGCAACGACAGACACCACCGCGATGGGAGGCCCACAGGAGCCAAAGAACAAAGACGGATGAAAATAGAGAAATGAAAGACCAATAGAAGTGGCCCGCCCACTCCCCTCCCTCCCCAACCCGACCCCCGCCCAAAAAATAAATAAATAAATAAATAAAAAGAGAGAAATCTACACTGATGAAAACCATCAACTATATCAGCTCTGAGAAGGAATATGAGAGTGAAAGTGGGTCTACTTAAATGGTCCCCAAGCGTTAGATCTATTCTCATCTGATTCTGAGCTCTCTCCCTAAAATACTGTACACTAGATTTATCATCTGAATCCATCTCTCAAGACAGGGTCACAAACCCTTCACCACCATCACCGCCAGGTTAGTGCAGACACTCAACACGGTTCTCTTTCATCATTTGAGTGATGGCTGACTTCGCTGGACAAGCAGCACAGGAGACCACATCACTGCCTCCCCACGCTTTTACAAACACCACTAATATGACCATGCCATCAAATAGGCATCTAATATCTTAAATTCATAATTTAGCCTTAGTCACATCACCTCAGTGGTTTGATAACTGGAATGTGTGAATAAAAATCACAAACTTTACTAGGATGTTTGTATTTTCTTATCTCCAAAATTTACATCAAGAAAATTTAGCCTGAAGTAACAGAAATAACCCATGGTTTGTTGAGGATGCTGGTTTCAAGAAACATGAGTCCAGAATCAGTTTTTATCTCCTATTTAAGGATGCCCATGTTGCCACTTCCTGTCTTTGGATGATGCCCAAGCACTTTGCAGTTCTTTAAAATGCCTCAAAGTTTAGCTTATTTCCTAAATTTATATCCTAAGAACTATGACTTTGAAAGCAATATTTCTATGTCTAGTTTATCCTGCATTTTAAAAAGATTTATAAAAGCTATGTAATCAATCATGAACACTCTTTTGGTCATTTACACTGGGAGAATCCATGCTTAAAAATAAAATGGGGGCTTCTCTGGTGGTCCAATGGGTAAAGAGTCCATCTTGCAGTGCAAGGGGTACCGGTTCGATCCCTGGCCTGGGAAGGTCTGACGTGCTGTGGAGCAGCTGGACTGGTGTGTCCAATTGCAAGCCAGCACTCTGGAGCGCATGCCTCTAGAGCCGGTGCTCTGCAGTGAGAGAGATCACCATGATTGGAGGCCCACACAGGCCAAAGAATAAAGGTGGATGAAAATAAATAAATAAAAATAAAATAAAATCATGTTTAGAACTTTCCAGGCAAGAATTGACAGGCTATGTCATCCTAGGGCCCTTGCAAGCATGCCAGCTTTATCAGACTAACAGAGACTCAGAGGAAATGAAGAAGAGAAGGTTTCAAGTTAACAAAATGTGTAAGGTCAGAAGACATTAGAAAGGCAGCTAAGATGTTAGAGCAGAAATTATATGCACAGCAGGGAAAGCCAGAACATTTTGAAATAATAAAGCCCTGAGTGTGACTGTGGACCTTATATCATGGAAGGGGTCTATTATAGGCATGTCCTTTTTCCTTAGGCTGAAAACTTCTTACAAAGTTTTCTTCTTTGTTTTTTTTTTTTTTTGGCCACTTCTATCGGTCTTTCATTCATCTATTTTCATCCATCTTTGTTCTTCAGCCTTTGTGGGCCTCCCATCGCAGTGGCCTCTCTTGCTGCAGAGCACCGGCTCTGGGCGCATGCGCCCCAGAGCTCCGGCTCGGTAATTGGACACATCGGTCCAGCCGCTCCGTGGCATATGGGATCCTCCCAGGCCAGGGATCGAACTGGCACCTTACCCACTGAACCACCAGGGAAGCTCCTCTTTGTTTTTTTGATGTGAGGCATTTGGAAGGGTGGCTCTTGCCTGAAACTCACCAGAAACGTAGCTAGAAGATTTCTATTGTCCATGTTTGTGTAAATCTAGCAGCTGGAAATCTGACCAAATTACCAAGGCGTTTTTATTTCTGTACACATTACCTTTTTTCCTGTTACTTTAATACGAAAGCTCACATGTGTTTTCTTTCAGAGTCGAATTTTAGTTATTACTTTTTAGATGAAAGGACTTTCTTCTTGATGAACCTAAGCTGAGACTAAGAAATAATCTATTTTAAAATGAGGGGCTTTTTAAAAGATAGCCATTTATAAAAACCCCTAGTTTGAGTAAAAAGAGGTGAATGCACACAGCAGTGCAGTCAACTCTATTGCAGGAAACTGCCATCCCCACTTCCAGTGACCCCTAATTACCCCAAGCTCTGAAGAGCACTTCAACAACTCTGCATTGCAGACGCCACTTTTGCTTTCTTTGAACGCATTTCAGGGTCACACAAGAGGACAACTGTTACTCGAGTGATGAATGCATACACCTGCCTTCCTGTGTGGTGTCAACAGCTGGGTAACGTGTTCAGACCACGGCCAAGAGCAATCACTGCACTGTAAGGCCACACAGTCCCTTCATAAATGCTTACACAATGAACCAAGGAGTTTTAGAACTTAGATACAGTCTAGTCCACGCAGAAATTATATGCACAGCAGGAAAGCCAGAACATTTTGAAATAATAAAGCCCTGAGTGTGACTGTGGACCTTATATCATGGAAGGGGTCTATTATAGGCATGTCCTTTTTCCTTAGGCTGAAAACTTCTTACAAAGTTTTCTTCTTTTTTTTTTTTTTGGCCACTTCTATCGGTCTTTCATTCATCTATTTTCATCCATCTTTGTTCTTCAGCCTTTGTGGGCCTCCCATCGCAGTGGCCTCTCTTGCTGCAGAGCACCGGCTCTGGGCGCATGCGCCCCAGAGCTCCGGCTCGGTAATTGGACACATCGGTCCAGCCGCTCCGTGGCATATGGGATCCTCCCAGGCCAGGGATCGAACTGGCACCTTACCCACTGAACCACCAGGGAAGCTCCTCTTTGTTTTTTTGATGTGAGGCATTTGGAAGGGTGGCTCTTGCCTGAAACTCACCAGAAACGTAGCTAGAAGATTTCTATTGTCCATGTTTGTGTAAATCTAGCAGCTGGAAATCTGACCAAATTACCAAGGCGTTTTTATTTCTGTACACATTACCTTTTTCCTGTTACTTTAATACGAAAGCTCACATGTGTTTTCTTTCAGAGTCGAATTTTAGTTATTACTTTTTAGATGAAAGGACTTTCTTCTTGATGAACCTAAGCTGAGACTAAGAAATAATCTATTTTAAAATGAGGGGCTTTTTAAAAGATAGCCATTTATAAAAACCCCTAGTTTGAGTAAAAAGAGGTGAATGCACACAGCAGTGCAGTCAACTCTATTGCAGGAAACTGCCATCCCCACTTCCAGTGACCCCTAATTACCCCAAGCTCTGAAGAGCACTTCAACAACTCTGCATTGCAGACGCCACTTTTGCTTTCTTTGAACGCATTTCAGGGTCACACAAGAGGACAACTGTTACTCGAGTGATGAATGCATACACCTGCCTTCCTGTGTGGTGTCAACAGCTGGGTAACGTGTTCAGACCACGGCCAAGAGCAATCACTGCACTGTAAGGCCACACAGTCCCTTCATAAATGCTTACACAATGAACCAAGGAGTTTTAGAACTTAGATACAGTCTAGTCCACCACTCTATTTGGCCAAGGCCATACTGTTTGGAAGAAATAAGAATCAAGGTCTACATTCTCTGTTCAAAGACAGTTTCATTATCCCTGGCCATCAACTGAAGACATGAATTTTTCCTGTTTGCCCTTTATTCCCATTCCTACTCCAGCACCTTACCTCAATGTATTCAGTCTTTTAGCTTGGAGCTTTTTTCCAGTAAGACCTGTGGTGGTGGTGGTTTAGTTGCTCACTCATGTCCAACTCTTGCGACCCCCTGGACTGTAGCCCGCCAAGTCCCTCTGTCTGTGGGATTTCCCAGGTGAGAATACTGGAGTGGGTTGCCATTTCCTTCTCCACGGGATCTTCCTGACCCAGGAATGGAACCTACATCTCCTTCATTGCAGGTGGATTCTTCATTGGTTGAGACAAGATCACCTCAACCAAATATACAGCCACCACTTGGCTGTCCACCCTTCCTTCCTGGAGGCTCTCTTGAATGTTACTCTCCTGGTATAAACCACTCGCTGTTTCCACTTCCTATCACTGTCTTCTCTTCTCCCTACCGTCTTCTTATCTTGGATGCTGCTCAACACTGAATCTTCCACTCTGCTCTTCAACTGACAATCTGGACCAGTTCTCGAAACTCTAGTCCTGACCTTTTTGAGTTCCAGATTCACATCTGCAGATGCTTCCTGGGTATTTTTGCACCCATATGCCCTCACACTCAGTGTGTCCAAAGTTATACCATCTCTCCTTCCACATATTTCACCCAGCTTCTTAAAAGCATCATCACTTTTCCATTCAAGTTCACAACTTCGGTTACCTGACTCCTTTTCTACCTTTACTCAGTCCTAGCGATCTTTTAAAAATTCTTTATGCTCCTTTTCCTTGTGGTCCCCCCTCAAACCACCAGAAACTAGGTTTTCATCAGCCTCTCTAGATTTTCATCAGTCTCCCCATCTCCAACTCGTCTTCTTCCTTAGATGTCTACTTCATC
Organism: Tragulus kanchil; assembly: GCA_022376925.1. Classification (NCBI taxonomy): domain Eukaryota; kingdom Metazoa; phylum Chordata; class Mammalia; order Artiodactyla; family Tragulidae; genus Tragulus; species Tragulus kanchil. The sequence goes on along the minus strand of JAIOJX010000030.1, from coordinate 105,216,148 downwards.
ATGCCAATCTGTTGTTCAAAAAGCCTTTCACTTCTGTATGAGGTGCCTCCTCTTTAAGGGCTGGGAGGGGTGTCCTCTTTCCCACTATGTTTCCCCATTCCTCTGTCTACACACAGTAAATCCCATAATGAGAGTACACATCCACCACCTGCTTATATGCTTTCCATGCTGACTCAGGTCCTCACCCTCTTCAACAGAGCTCTGTTATTGTCTTTTGATGTGATATCTATACACTAGAAGTTTCAGTGCTCAACTGCCGCTGTTTTATAGGTTAGTTTTTTAAGGTGCTTGTCTTTCTGGAATGGCTGTAAGCCCTGCATTATACATGGCCACTGCTTCTGAAACTTACTAACTACATTACATTATTTTTAAAAATGAGCCACAGTGGTTAGGAGAACATGATTAAGAAGCAGAAAATTTTGAGTTTAGATCCTGGCTTTGTTCCTTTTTAGATGGGTGACCTTGGGCAGGTTACTCCACCTCTAGAAGCTACTTGGTGTATAAAAGAGACTATGCCACCTATTTCACAAGACTGGTCAAGTATAACGAGTATATGTACATACACATACAAACACACAATGCTTAACACAGTATTTGGTCCATAATGGGTTTTTTTTTTATTTTAAACAGATGACTGTTAATGATTCTGCACCCCATAGACTGACTCCTCTTTGGTCAATATTTTAAACTATAAGTGAAGTGAAGTGTTAGTCGCTCAGTCGTGTCTGACTCTTTTGCAACCCCATGGACTGCAGCCCGCCACGCTCCTCTGTCCATGGCATTTCCCAGGCAAGAATACTGGAGTAGGTTGCCATTTCCTTCTACAGGGGATTTGCCCAACACGAGGGTGGAACCTGTGTCCCCCACACCATAGGCACTCTTTCTTACTCTCTGAGCTACGAGGGAAGTCCTTTAAACTGCAAAAGTCATGTTAAATACTTTTTCTTAACATGCTGTCAAGATTCCATTGCACATGAAGTTTTATACCACTCATCACTATATTTAGTCAAAAAGTACTTTTCTAAGCTAGATCAGAAGACTAGGGAAGCCAACTTTTAACCTTTAAGTCATGCTCAGATGCCAAAGCTTGGAGTGTGAAACTATACAAGATCAGTTTCATTCACGTACATAATCCAATCCAGCATGATTTTCAGCAAACACCACTTTTTAAACACAGTAAAGAAGAACTGAACAATCTTTCAGAATTTTCCCCATTCCTCTGTCTACACACAGTAAATCCCATAATGAGAGTACACATCCACCACCTGCTTATATGCTTTCCATGCTGACTCAGGTCCTCACCCTCTTCAACAGAGCTCTGTTATTGTCTTTTGATGTGATATCTATACACTAGAAGTTTCAGTGCTCAACTGCCGCTGTTTTATAGGTTAGTTTTTTAAGGTGCTTGTCTTTCTGGAATGGCTGTAAGCCCTGCATTATACATGGCCACTGCTTCTGAAACTTACTAACTACATTACATTATTTTTAAAAATGAGCCACAGTGGTTAGGAGAACATGATTAAGAAGCAGAAAATTTTGAGTTTAGATCCTGGCTTTGTTCCTTTTTAGATGGGTGACCTTGGGCAGGTTACTCCACCTCTAGAAGCTACTTGGTGTATAAAAGAGACTATGCCACCTATTTCACAAGACTGGTCAAGTATAACGAGTATATGTACATACACATACAAACACACAATGCTTAACACAGTATTTGGTCCATAATGGGTTTTTTTTTTATTTTAAACAGATGACTGTTAATGATTCTGCACCCCATAGACTGACTCCTCTTTGGTCAATATTTTAAACTATAAGTGAAGTGAAGTGTTAGTCGCTCAGTCGTGTCTGACTCTTTTGCAACCCCATGGACTGCAGCCCGCCACGCTCCTCTGTCCATGGCATTTCCCAGGCAAGAATACTGGAGTAGGTTGCCATTTCCTTCTACAGGGGATTTGCCCAACACGAGGGTGGAACCTGTGTCCCCCACACCATAGGCACTCTTTCTTACTCTCTGAGCTACGAGGGAAGTCCTTTAAACTGCAAAAGTCATGTTAAATACTTTTTCTTAACATGCTGTCAAGATTCCATTGCACATGAAGTTTTATACCACTCATCACTATATTTAGTCAAAAAGTACTTTTCTAAGCTAGATCAGAAGACTAGGGAAGCCAACTTTTAACCTTTAAGTCATGCTCAGATGCCAAAGCTTGGAGTGTGAAACTATACAAGATCAGTTTCATTCACGTACATAATCCAATCCAGCATGATTTTCAGCAAACACCACTTTTTAAACACAGTAAAGAAGAACTGAACAATCTTTCAGAAGGCTAGAAAAGTTTCCAGGAAGCCCAGCCAGTGAATAAAGATTTTGTGACAGAGGACTGCTAGAGCCTGTCAGCAACCAGAGCTTAATGATTAGTGACCATAGCCAGCTTCTAGGAAGAAAGGGATAAGCTTTCCTTCAACCAACAGGTCAGTTAACAGCTCTAATTAATGGCTTTAAAAGACAGAATGGAAATGTCATAATCCAGTACATTAAAAACTAAAGACCTGATCATTTGTCGGTTGAGGTGATCTTATTTTTCCTAATGGAACATACAGTCCTTTTCTCCTTTGTGCAGCATGTCACAACTTACAATTTGTCCGCGGTTAAGTCATAAAGTATTAAAAAAAGAAAAGAAAAAACTCCTCCACTAAGGTTCTAGGAACCTTCCACCAAGGGTATCTGTGATCTTGCTAGAGAGGCTGTCTGAGAGTAAAACAAGTTAATGCCATTGTCTCCTTTTGCCCTGAATAGGGCCTCCTACAGTGATGAGCAGCCACGGGGCAAGTGTCTCTCCACATCACTACCCACACTGCCTCCCTTCCAAGACCCCTCATTATTTCTGCACTCCTGGGCAGGGAAATTGCATGGCCTTACCGCAGACGTTAGACGAGCAAGGATTTCATCACTGCTCTCTTCCGGGTCTTCAATTTTCTGATGAGATCTTTGGAAAACAAAGAATAAATTACACTTTAGCATTGGTTGCTCAGATTTATTCAGCGAGTTATGGGGAATATAGGGTAAGCAACAGCATTATTGTTTCACCATAGGCACTCTTTCTTACTCTCTGAGCTACGAGGGAAGTCCTTTAAACTGCAAAAGTCATGTTAAATACTTTTCTTAACATGCTGTCAAGATTCCATTGCACATGAAGTTTTATACCACTCATCACTATATTTAGTCAAAAAGTACTTTTCTAAGCTAGATCAGAAGACTAGGGAAGCCAACTTTTAACCTTTAAGTCATGCTCAGATGCCAAAGCTTGGAGTGTGAAACTATACAAGATCAGTTTCATTCACGTACATAATCCAATCCAGCATGATTTTCAGCAAACACCACTTTTTAAACACAGTAAAGAAGAACTGAACAATCTTTCAGAAGGCTAGAAAAGTTTCCAGGAAGCCCAGCCAGTGAATAAAGATTTTGTGACAGAGGACTGCTAGAGCCTGTCAGCAACCAGAGCTTAATGATTAGTGACCATAGCCAGCTTCTAGGAAGAAAGGGATAAGCTTTCCTTCAACCAACAGGTCAGTTAACAGCTCTAATTAATGGCTTTAAAAGACAGAATGGAAATGTCATAATCCAGTACATTAAAAACTAAAGACCTGATCATTTGTCGGTTGAGGTGATCTTATTTTTCCTAATGGAACATACAGTCCTTTTCTCCTTTGTGCAGCATGTCACAACTTACAATTTGTCCGCGGTTAAGTCATAAAGTATTAAAAAAAGAAAAGAAAAAACTCCTCCACTAAGGTTCTAGGAACCTTCCACCAAGGGTATCTGTGATCTTGCTAGAGAGGCTGTCTGAGAGTAAAACAAGTTAATGCCATTGTCTCCTTTTGCCCTGAATAGGGCCTCCTACAGTGATGAGCAGCCACGGGGCAAGTGTCTCTCCACATCACTACCCACACTGCCTCCCTTCCAAGACCCCTCATTATTTCTGCACTCCTGGGCAGGGAAATTGCATGGCCTTACCGCAGACGTTAGACGAGCAAGGATTTCATCACTGCTCTCTTCCGGGTCTTCAATTTTCTGATGAGATCTTTGGAAAACAAAGAATAAATTACACTTTAGCATTGGTTGCTCAGATTTATTCAGCGAGTTATGGGGAATATAGGGTAAGCAACAGCATTATTGTTTCATACACTAGTGAAAGTAACCCACATAAGTAACATGGTGACAACAGTGCCATAGGAATGCCACTCTGTTGCAACCCGACTATTCTTCAGAACCTGTTAGCAAGAACCTCTTTCCCAAACATCAGTTAAACCCTGAGGATTGTTACTGCTCTCCAAATGAATCAAAGAATAATCCTAACACACCAAATTCACTAACATGGGTATGCACAGAGAATAAGGAGAGGGTGAGTACCATGCGGTTAAGTACTGGAATTTCTGGCCAGTCTAAATCCAGAGTGTGAAAACATGAAACATGAATTTTCCACTGTCTTTGAGTTTTAGCCAAAACAGATTTATTAGGAAACAGTCTGTTATAGGCCTTGTAGTGTGACAAGAATCACATGGGACGCACCATCAGTAGCACTCGGCTCTTTTTTAGGAGACCATAGCCCGGTAGAAAAGAAAATTATTTATATGGTAAATAATTAAGGAGATATACAACATAATACACACGGTCATATCAGTTTGTTCAGAAAAATCACCTTTCTAATGTAATTCATGAAAATTTTTCACCACACAAATGGACATTGTTAACATATAAAATCTACTTCAAACAAACTTTATAAAATTACATTTCTTTTTCCTGACTGGGTCAAAGGAGAAAACACTGACCAATGTCAACTGAATATCTGTAATTGTCTCCCAGGCCTATTTCCAAAAGCAATTCCTTTCAGCACCTTCTGATCTTGCTAGAGAGGCTGTCTGAGAGTAAAACAAGTTAATGCCATTGTCTCCTTTTGCCCTGAATAGGGCCTCCTACAGTGATGAGCAGCCACGGGGCAAGTGTCTCTCCACATCACTACCCACACTGCCTCCCTTCCAAGACCCCTCATTATTTCTGCACTCCTGGGCAGGGAAATTGCATGGCCTTACCGCAGACGTTAGACGAGCAAGGATTTCATCACTGCTCTCTTCCGGGTCTTCAATTTTCTGATGAGATCTTTGGAAAACAAAGAATAAATTACACTTTAGCATTGGTTGCTCAGATTTATTCAGCGAGTTATGGGGAATATAGGGTAAGCAACAGCATTATTGTTTCATACACTAGTGAAAGTAACCCACATAAGTAACATGGTGACAACAGTGCCATAGGAATGCCACTCTGTTGCAACCCGACTATTCTTCAGAACCTGTTAGCAAGAACCTCTTTCCCAAACATCAGTTAAACCCTGAGGATTGTTACTGCTCTCCAAATGAATCAAAGAATAATCCTAACACACCAAATTCACTAACATGGGTATGCACAGAGAATAAGGAGAGGGTGAGTACCATGCGGTTAAGTACTGGAATTTCTGGCCAGTCTAAATCCAGAGTGTGAAAACATGAAACATGAATTTTCCACTGTCTTTGAGTTTTAGCCAAAACAGATTTATTAGGAAACAGTCTGTTATAGGCCTTGTAGTGTGACAAGAATCACATGGGACGCACCATCAGTAGCACTCGGCTCTTTTTTAGGAGACCATAGCCCGGTAGAAAAGAAAATTATTTATATGGTAAATAATTAAGGAGATATACAACATAATACACACGGTCATATCAGTTTGTTCAGAAAAATCACCTTTCTAATGTAATTCATGAAAATTTTTCACCACACAAATGGACATTGTTAACATATAAAATCTACTTCAAACAAACTTTATAAAATTACATTTCTTTTTCCTGACTGGGTCAAAGGAGAAAACACTGACCAATGTCAACTGAATATCTGTAATTGTCTCCCAGGCCTATTTCCAAAAGCAATTCCTTTCAGCACCTTCTGTGGGCTGCGGGGGATTGGCGGTAATTGCCCTGCAAAGCAGCGCCATAGCACCGCAGTCCGGTGATTGATTTCAATCTCAGAAACTGCAGTGGGCCAGCCCGAGCACCAGCCTTGAGGGGCAGGGGGGCTTCTCTTAGTAAGAGAGCTAGGAACAGGCTCTTTGAGAAAGAAAGGATTAATTCTAGTACTGGCTTCCAGTTTCTGTAAATGTTACTAAACCCTTTCAAAAGAAAAATGTCCCACCCTTCAGGTGAGAAGAATGAATTACAAACTATCACCTTCACAAGAACTGCATGTCACAGGTACCGAGCAGTGGGCATGTTGTCTAATAACTTAATTCCTGGTGCAGCAAAGTCTCTGAAACATGACCTTGATAATGAACATTTCAGACAATAAGCTTTATTATTAAAGTGATCTACTTAGGTTTCCATACACACCAAGCTCCACTGAGAAGAGACTGCAGCCCTTTATAACCTAAGTCACCAAAGCAGGTTTCTAAGATGATGCTGAGGTGACAAAACAAATCTTAGAGGAAATTAGGAGCCGAGAGCATTAGACACAGAGCACCAACAAGGACTTCAGAGCCCCGTCTGTGTCTGTCGTGAAACGCAGCTGGTGGTACCATCTCACGCTCCCTGGCCCCCAGCAGACACCTGAAGGATGAGCTAATGTGCATGATGTATTTCCCGTGAGCAGAGTCTGTCATGAATGTGTTTTCAACAAACTGCTGAAAGGAACTCCAAACTCCAAGGGAATTTTTTTAGCAAAACTTTCGGTTTTTTCTTTTATAGGAGACCATAGCCGGTAGAAAAGAAAATTATTTATATGGTAAATAATTAAGGAGATATACAACATAATACACACGGTCATATCAGTTTGTTCAGAAAAATCACCTTTCTAATGTAATTCATGAAAATTTTTCACCACACAAATGGACATTGTTAACATATAAAATCTACTTCAAACAAACTTTATAAAATTACATTTCTTTTTCCTGACTGGGTCAAAGGAGAAAACACTGACCAATGTCAACTGAATATCTGTAATTGTCTCCCAGGCCTATTTCCAAAAGCAATTCCTTTCAGCACCTTCTGTGGGCTGCGGGGGATTGGCGGTAATTGCCCTGCAAAGCAGCGCCATAGCACCGCAGTCCGGTGATTGATTTCAATCTCAGAAACTGCAGTGGGCCAGCCCGAGCACCAGCCTTGAGGGGCAGGGGGGCTTCTCTTAGTAAGAGAGCTAGGAACAGGCTCTTTGAGAAAGAAAGGATTAATTCTAGTACTGGCTTCCAGTTTCTGTAAATGTTACTAAACCCTTTCAAAAGAAAAATGTCCCACCCTTCAGGTGAGAAGAATGAATTACAAACTATCACCTTCACAAGAACTGCATGTCACAGGTACCGAGCAGTGGGCATGTTGTCTAATAACTTAATTCCTGGTGCAGCAAAGTCTCTGAAACATGACCTTGATAATGAACATTTCAGACAATAAGCTTTATTATTAAAGTGATCTACTTAGGTTTCCATACACACCAAGCTCCACTGAGAAGAGACTGCAGCCCTTTATAACCTAAGTCACCAAAGCAGGTTTCTAAGATGATGCTGAGGTGACAAAACAAATCTTAGAGGAAATTAGGAGCCGAGAGCATTAGACACAGAGCACCAACAAGGACTTCAGAGCCCCGTCTGTGTCTGTCGTGAAACGCAGCTGGTGGTACCATCTCACGCTCCCTGGCCCCCAGCAGACACCTGAAGGATGAGCTAATGTGCATGATGTATTTCCCGTGAGCAGAGTCTGTCATGAATGTGTTTTCAACAAACTGCTGAAAGGAACTCCAAACTCCAAGGGAAGCTCTTGTGTATGTGACTGATCAGAGCTATCTGATGAGTAATGACTAAGCTGTTGCGAGTTTACTGACAAATAACTTCATCTCTGTTGAAGCAAAACTACCTTTCATCATGCTTCCAGCACAAAACATGCCCTGGCAGAAACGTTTCTAGAGGAAACATGTGTGAGAAAGACAGAGTGATGCTCTCCTGACAGCCGTCCCCCAGCCTGGGTCCCATTTTAATGCCCTCAATCACCACGATCTACAACTAGAACTCCCAAGTCTTTCTCTAGTCCCTGAATCTTCCCTGAGCTAACCCTGTGGTTCTATTGGCCTTCAACATGGCTCTAGATGGCCATTGCAGAATATCATTTTCACTCCCATGGGGATCTTACTGAGGCCCTCAGACCATGGACTTTGGTATCCATGGGGATCCTGGGACCAATCCCCTGTGGATTCCAAGGTAAGGCTGTGCTTGGCTCTTTACCAAAGGGGGCTGTGCTGCTCAGTGAACAAGGGAGGAAGAGAGAAACTCTGGAGAGGAAGGGAAACGGAGGAACAATGGGTGGACTCAGCAGTAATGACAGTGACGAGGTGACGTAAGAAAGAGAAAAGGAAGTGACCCCAGGAAGGAAGTCCCATCCCTGAGGGTCTGTGCCAGCAGGAAGCTCGGGCCCAACTGTCATTCCCTTTATGATTTTTCATGGATGCTTCTCAAGGTCTCTTCCTGACAACAGCGCAAGCCTGATCCCATGAACCTCCAAGGGAAATGCCGAATCCTAGTGCCATATGCAACAACAGGAGAGACTAAAGATCTTGTCAAGAAAACTGGTGTTATCAAGCAAATGTTACATCCAAGGCTGGGCATGATAAAGCACAGAAATGGCAAGGACCTTACAGAATCAGAAGTGATTAAAAAGGGAGATGGCAAGAGGACAGGAAGCAACCTGGATGGCCAAGGGCAGATGTATAAAGAAGCTGTGGTACATACACACAATGGAATATTACACAGCCATAAAAAGGAATGAATCTAAGTCAGTTCTAGTGGGGTGGATGAGCCTAGAGCCTGTTACAGAGTGAAGTAAATCAGAAAGAGGAAAGCAAGTATCGTATGTTAACACATATATATGGAAACTACAAAAAATGGTACTGAGGAACCTATTTGTAGGGCAGCAAAGGAGACACAGACAGAGAACAGATTGGAGACACAGCAGGCAAGGAGAGGGTGGGATGAACTAAGAGAGTAGCACTGAAATGTACACATTACCCTGCATAAAACAGACAAGCAGTAGAATTTGCTGTATGATACAGAGAGCTCAAACCAGTGCTCTGTGACAACCTAGAGAGGTGCAATGGGGTGGGAGGTTGGGAGTGAGGTTCAGGAAGGAGGGAATCACCACGATCTACAACTAGAACTCCCAAGTCTTTCTCTAGTCCCTGAATCTTCCCTGAGCTAACCCTGTGGTTCTATTGGCCTTCAACATGGCTCTAGATGGCCATTGCAGAATATCATTTTCACTCCCATGGGGATCTTACTGAGGCCCTCAGACCATGGACTTTGGTATCCATGGGGATCCTGGGACCAATCCCCTGTGGATTCCAAGGTAAGGCTGTGCTTGGCTCTTTACCAAAGGGGGCTGTGCTGCTCAGTGAACAAGGGAGGAAGAGAGAAACTCTGGAGAGGAAGGGAAACGGAGGAACAATGGGTGGACTCAGCAGTAATGACAGTGACGAGGTGACGTAAGAAAGAGAAAAGGAAGTGACCCCAGGAAGGAAGTCCCATCCCTGAGGGTCTGTGCCAGCAGGAAGCTCGGGCCCAACTGTCATTCCCTTTATGATTTTTCATGGATGCTTCTCAAGGTCTCTTCCTGACAACAGCGCAAGCCTGATCCCATGAACCTCCAAGGGAAATGCCGAATCCTAGTGCCATATGCAACAACAGGAGAGACTAAAGATCTTGTCAAGAAAACTGGTGTTATCAAGCAAATGTTACATCCAAGGCTGGGCATGATAAAGCACAGAAATGGCAAGGACCTTACAGAATCAGAAGTGATTAAAAAGGGAGATGGCAAGAGGACAGGGAAGCAACCTGGATGGCCAAGGGCAGATGTATAAAGAAGCTGTGGTACATACACACAATGGAATATTACACAGCCATAAAAAGGAATGAATCTAAGTCAGTTCTAGTGGGGTGGATGAGCCTAGAGCCTGTTACAGAGTGAAGTAAATCAGAAAGAGGAAAGCAAGTATCGTATGTTAACACATATATATGGAAACTACAAAAAATGGTACTGAGGAACCTATTTGTAGGGCAGCAAAGGAGACACAGACAGAGAACAGATTGGAGACACAGCAGGCAAGGAGAGGGTGGGATGAACTAAGAGAGTAGCACTGAAATGTACACATTACCCTGCATAAAACAGACAAGCAGTAGAATTTGCTGTATGATACAGAGAGCTCAAACCAGTGCTCTGTGACAACCTAGAGAGGTGCAATGGGGTGGGAGGTTGGGAGTGAGGTTCAGGAAGGAGGGGTCATCTGTTTACCTATGGTTGATTCAAGTAGATATATGGCAGAACATTGTAAAGCAATTATTCCCCAATAAAAAAATAAAATAAAATAAACAGGTGGCAAGAACACATAGAAGAACTATGTAAAAAAAGGTCTACATGACCCATATAACCATGATGGTATGGTCACTCACCTAGAGTCAAACATTCTAGAGTGTGAAGTCAAGTGGGCCTTAGGAAGCATTACTATAAACAAAGTTAGTGGAGGTGACAGAATTCCAGCTAAACTAATGCAAATCCTAAAAGATGATGCTGTTAAAGTGCTTCGTTTAAAATGCCAGCAAATTTTAGAAACTCAGCAGTGGTCACAGGACTGGAAAAGGTCAGTTTTCATTCTAATCCCAAAGAAGGGTAATGCCAAAAAACATTCAAACTACCATAACATGGCACTCATTTCACATGCTAGCAAGAAAATGCTCAAAATCCTTCAAGCTAGGCTTTAGCAGTATATGAACCCAGAACCTGCACATGTACAAGCAGGGTTTCAGAGGCAGAGGACCAGAGATCAAATTGCCAACATTCATTGGATCATGGAGAAAGGGAGTTTCAGAAAAACATATACTTTAGCTTCATTGACTACGCTAAAAAGTCTCTGTGTGGATCACAACAAACTGTGGAAAATTCTGACAGAGACAAGAATACCAGACCACTTTACCTGTCTTCTGAGAAACCAGTGTGTGGGTCAAGAAGCAACAGTTAGCAATGGACATGGAACAATGGACTGTTTCTACACTGGGAAAGGAGTGTGTCAAGGCTATATACTGTCAGCCTGCTTATTTAACTTATAGGCAGAATATATCATGTGAAATATCGTGCTGGATGACTCATAAGCTGGAATCAAGATTGCTGGGAGAAATATCAACAACTTCAGATATGCAGATGATACCACTCTAATGGTAGGAAGTGAAGAACTAAGGAACCTGTTGATGACTGTGAAAGAAGAGAATAAAAAGGCTGGCTTAAAACTCAAAATACAAAAAACTAAGATCATGGCATCCAGTTCCATCACTTCATGGCAAATAAAAGCAGAAAAATGGAAGCAGTGACAGATTTTCTTTTCTTGGATCCACTTTAAAATCGCTGCGAATGGTGACTGCAGCCACAAAATTAAGATGCTTGGAAAAAAGCTATGACAAATCTAAATAGTGTATTAAAAAGCAAAGACATCACTTTGCCTACGAAGATCCATATAGTCAAAGCTATGGTTTTTCCCATTGTCATGCACAGATGTGAGAGCTGGACCACAAAGAAGGCTGAGTGCTGAAGAACTGATGCTTTCAAATTGTGGTGCTGAAGAAGACTCCTGGTAGTCCCTTGGACAGCAAAGAGATCAAACCAGTCAGACCTAAAAAAAATCAACCCTGAGAATTCACTGGAAGGTCTACTGCCAAAGCTGAAGCTCCAATACTCTGGACACATGATGCAAAGAGCATCAGGAAAGGGAAAGATTGAGGGCAGGAGGAGAAGGGTAGCACATAGGGTGAGATCGTTGGACGGCATCACTGACTCAATGGACATGGGTTTAAACAAGATGGAGGAGATGGCCAAGGACAGGGAAGCCTGCTGTACTGTGATCCATGGGGTTGCAAAGATTCGCTCCAAAATCATTGCAGACAGTGACAACAGCCATGAAATTAAAAGATGTTCGCTCCTTGGAAACAGAGCTATGACAAACCTAGAAAGTGTATTAAAAAGTAGAGGCATCACTTTGCCAACAAATGTCTGTATAGCCAAAGCTATAGACTCATTGACTGAACAAGACTGCTTCGGGCAGATCTCTCTAAGCTGGAGAGGTCTGCAATATCTAACGGTGCTGCTGTGAGGACCCAGGAGTGGCAAAAGCCAGTGTTCTTCTGCCCTTGTCCCTCTAACTATGAAACAAGACACATTAGCATTCCACTTAAGCCCCACCAAAAACAAAACACACGCCTGGCCTCTCTACAGGCTTCTCCACCTCAATTACAGGCAACTCCACCCTTTCAGCTGGAAGTCATACTTGATCCCCACCCTCTCATAGTCTCCGCACTGTGTGTATCTGTGTGCTAAGTCACTTCAGTTGTGTCTGCCTCTTTGCCACCCTATGAATTGTAGCCTATCAGGCTCCTCTGTCCATGGGATTCTCCAAGCAAGAATACTGGGGTGGGTTGCCAAACCTTTCTACGGGGGATCTTCCTGACCCAGGGATTGAACCTGTGGTCTCTTACATCTCCTGCATTGACAGGTGGGTTCTTTACCACTAACGCCACCTGGGAAGCCATCTCTACACTGTTTCCATCCCCAAATCCTATAAGCTTCACTGGACAACTTCTCACTAGCTCTACTCTGACCACCGTTGCCCCACAATCTCTTACCTGGAGTCAGAGTAGTCTCGTTACCTGGAGTCAAAGTTAGATCATGTTCGTCCTCTGCTCAAAACCCTCCACTGATTCCCCACCATCCTCGCTATAAACGCAAAGTCATTATAGTGCTGCATCTCTCACTCTCTCTGCTCCATTTCAGTCTCTCTTGCCCTGCCTTTAATGTCCCTATCCTGGGCCTTGCCTTGACTGCCTCCAACACTAGAACTCTTCCCCCACACTGCACACTGCCTCTTCCCTCAAATCAACCTCTTAGAGAGGCCTTTTCTGACCCATATCTCTATCACTCACTTATCTGTGTAAATTTATCCACCATTAACCAACATCAATCTGGTTATTTATGAAATTGTCCTTCCCTCCTCCTTGGTAACTCAGCTGATAAAGAATCTGCCTGCAGTGTAGGAGAACCTGGTTGGATCCCTGGGTTAGGAAGATCCCCTGGAGAAGGGCTAGGCTACCCATTCCAGTATTCTTGCCTGGGGAATTCCATGGCTTGTCCATGGGGTCACAAGGAGTCGGACATGACTGAGTGACTTTCACTTCCTAGACTATAGGCCCCAGGAGAGTAGAGATTTCTGCCTGTTTTGTCCATTACAGTCCCAATATATAGTTCATAGGAAGCATTCACCAGATCTCTGTTGAAAAAATTAACCAAGGACCTTAAACTTCAGAGAGCGCTACATCACCCCCCAGATGACCACTGCACAGACATCAGCTTGCTCTCTGTTGTCAGCTCAACTGAAGGGCCCAGCTTACACCCAGAAGCTAGTCCCCTTGGCTCGTCAATCATCCTCCCAACTTCCTGCAGCAGTCCCTCCTCTCGATGTCCCCCCTCCCGACTCTGGTCACTAAAATCCAACACGAATGGCTTTCTCATATCAAAAAAAGGTGATGACTTTGAAAATATCTTAACTAAAATAACAGCAACCAATGGTCACCCCCACCTCTTCATCTTCCTCTAAGAAATAATTACTATAGACTTACTGGCAGTGTCCAACTTGGCCAACTGTTTGACAATCATCTACACAATTCACACCGTGGCAGAGAAGAAGCAGAAAGTTCCCCGCCCCCAAAAGATTTCCCAACACAAACTCTCAACTCTGAAAGGGTTCAACAGTCAACGGTGTTGACTTCCAACAAAAAGCCTTAGGAGGCAGCACATGAGACACATAACCCGGGTAACAGAATTTGTTTTACACCAGTTAGGTCTATCACAATTTCTAGAAACTTGAATTTAACTGGTATCCCTGCAGGGGCTCCTGAAACTCTCTTAGTGAAAATTCCTTCATGAGAATTAGTTTAATGGAAGGCAGCAATGCTCACCACTATACCATCAATGTCCCTAATATAATGGGTTTGAGATTATTCCAGTGAAGTTTTTCAAAATGAAGCCCACCATAAATCTTTGATACGAGAGAGAAAACCCATGAACCTTAACAAGGTTTTGACCAAAATACTTGTGTTTCAAGGTTCAAGAGCAACCAGTATCATCCTGGAGTTGGAAAACCCTACTTCCTTTTCGACAGTGGAGGAGGTGTCCCAGAATTTCTGGATGGAAAGCTGGAAGCATTTCTTACAGGAATATTATCTAAATAATACCACATTACATTTCTGTGTTGTTGTAACTTTAAAAATGCACAAGTTCTGTCTGTATCTATGTCTCAATTTGCATAGCATGTTTGCTAGGCTATCAAGAGCTACCACTCCACATGTAATATGTTGGATGTTAACTGTATCCAAGAGTCATAAAATAGACAAACCTCCGGAGTCTAGTGGTTTACGAGGTGTTAACCATGCAAAACTGTCACACACTAATCAGCTGAGGTGTCCCCACGACCTTCCATGCACACATGAGCCAGTGTTATCCTGGGCATGGACATGTTGCACCTCACAGAGGACGCTAACAACCTGAGACTATCCCTAAATCGATGTACTCTGGTAAAGATAAGCAGTCTGCTCCCACACCTGGAGGAAGTTTGATTTGTAAACAATGGAAATTTTGGAGGGTCATGAACTTTGGCTGTAAAGCAAATGGGATCAAAGCCAAAGTAAGACCAGCCAACAGAGAGTAAGGAACTGAGTAAACTTAACTAAAATAACAGCAACCAATGGTCACCCCCACCTCTTCATCTTCCTCTAAGAAATAATTACTATAGACTTACTGGCAGTGTCCAACTTGGCCAACTGTTTGACAATCATCTACACAATTCACACCGTGGCAGAGAAGAAGCAGAAAGTTCCCCGCCCCCAAAAGATTTCCCAACACAAACTCTCAACTCTGAAAGGGTTCAACAGTCAACGGTGTTGACTTCCAACAAAAAGCCTTAGGAGGCAGCACATGAGACACATAACCGGGTAACAGAATTTGTTTTACACCAGTTAGGTCTATCACAATTTCTAGAAACTTGAATTTAACTGGTATCCCTGCAGGGGCTCCTGAAACTCTCTTAGTGAAAATTCCTTCATGAGAATTAGTTTAATGGAAGGCAGCAATGCTCACCACTATACCATCAATGTCCCTAATATAATGGGTTTGAGATTATTCCAGTGAAGTTTTTCAAAATGAAGCCCACCATAAATCTTTGATACGAGAGAGAAAACCCATGAACCTTAACAAGGTTTTGACCAAAATACTTGTGTTTCAAGGTTCAAGAGCAACCAGTATCATCCTGGAGTTGGAAAACCCTACTTCCTTTTCGACAGTGGAGGAGGTGTCCCAGAATTTCTGGATGGAAAGCTGGAAGCATTTCTTACAGGAATATTATCTAAATAATACCACATTACATTTCTGTGTTGTTGTAACTTTAAAAATGCACAAGTTCTGTCTGTATCTATGTCTCAATTTGCATAGCATGTTTGCTAGGCTATCAAGAGCTACCACTCCACATGTAATATGTTGGATGTTAACTGTATCCAAGAGTCATAAAATAGACAAACCTCCGGAGTCTAGTGGTTTACGAGGTGTTAACCATGCAAAACTGTCACACACTAATCAGCTGAGGTGTCACACACGACCTTCCATGCACACATGAGCCAGTGTTATCCTGGGCATGGACATGTTGCACCTCACAGAGGACGCTAACAACCTGAGACTATCCCTAAATCGATGTACTCTGGTAAAGATAAGCAGTCTGCTCCCACACCTGGAGGAAGTTTGATTTGTAAACAATGGAAATTTTGGAGGGTCATGAACTTTGGCTGTAAAGCAAATGGGATCAAAGCCAAAGTAAGACCAGCCAACAGAGAGTAAGGAACTGAGAAAGCAGGCACGGGAAGTCTCCAAGGAAGGGTAGGACCCGCAGCCCAGGCAGAAGAGTGTGTCCGGAGCAGAAGGAGGGACTTGTTCTTCGCCACATTAGGAAAAAATGGTGAGGAGTCAGCTGACAACACCAGAATCCACCTTCTCCTTGGACAACCCAGAGTCCATTCCATGCGGAACATCAGGCAAGGAAAAGCATTAGGGACTTTCTCTTTTGGAAATATTTCTTGGGCCAGATTTGAAAAATTTTTCCTAAGCAGCCACTGCCACCAAGTCCTCTACACCACAGGAGAATGTTCTTCAAGGGCCACAGAGTCAGTTTCTACCAAACCCAACAACCTACAAACCCAGGAGGATATCTGACACTGAAGTACTAACCCGACTGTATCTTCCCATGACATCTATAACCAGACATGTCTATTCTGCTTAACAAAGCAAATTCCTGTGACAAAAAGAAAAAGTGGGATGCTGGAAGTATGAGAATTGGATTTTTTTTGAGACCAATGATATCATGAATACAAATACCTGTTCAAACTTCTCACAAGAGAAGGTAATTTTTCACAGCATCAGGCTACTAATTATGCTTCTCAAG
Source organism: Tragulus kanchil (assembly GCA_022376925.1). Classification (NCBI taxonomy): domain Eukaryota; kingdom Metazoa; phylum Chordata; class Mammalia; order Artiodactyla; family Tragulidae; genus Tragulus; species Tragulus kanchil. Next base: position 105,199,566 of record JAIOJX010000030.1, on the reverse strand, counting down.
GAAATTTACCAAACAGTAGTTAAGTTGTGAATGTGACAGGTTTCATTAAGAGTCCAGGGCATATCGTCACACATTCATGTAAAATTGAATAAAATCAGTTATGACTGATGTCTCTTTTTCATATTTCACACTGACGATTTGAGAGCTAACGCTTAATATTTAATTAAACAGCTACATTTCAAAGGTTGGCCCGAGCAAGCCTAAAAGTTCAACTTTCATTAAAATCCCTGTACTATTTCTTTTATTTGCAGGGGAGGGGGGGTTGAGGAAGGGAAGGGGGCGGGCAGGCCACTTCTATTGGTCTTTCATTTATCTATTTTCATCCATCTTTGTTCTTTGGCTCCTGTGGGCCTCCCATCACAGTGGCCTCTGTTGTCACAGAGCACCGGCTCTGGGCGCATGCACTTTGGCTCGGTAATTGGACACATGGGTCCAGCCGCTCTGCAGCACGTGGGATCTTCCCAGGCCAGGGATCGAACCGGTGCCCCTTGCACTGCAAGGCAGTGTCCTTAACCACTGGACCACCAGGGCAGCCCTGTACTATTTCTAAGTCGATGTACTTTGATAAACAGTGTGTTCCCAGGTCAGGTATCTCACCTGTAAACAATGGAAGTTTTGGAGGACTTAGTATTTCCTTGGGAGAGGGGGTGATCAGTAATAACCAAAATTGAGACAAGCTGATTTCATAGCATTTTTATATAATCTAGTGACAAATGGAAATTTTTCTTCAACTTATAACCCTAATACAAAACTTATGCCAACTTCTATCATGAAAAATTTTTTATGAGGTACTCAAAAAGGGTTTTTGTACTCATCTAGTATCTCTTCCTCTCCAAGGATCATAAATGAGAATCTAATTAGGAGAAGTCATGAATACAGAGAGCAGGCTCAGGATGCAGGAATGGTAGATTTGCAGTCCATCTCCCCAGTCAGAAGATGTTAATCTAGCTCCAGCTCAGAAATTAAGGATGCCAATGAATTCTTCATGTTGCTTATACATGCCAGGTATAAATGGACAAGGAAGGCAGGATAAGGAGGTCGAAGGAGCAGAGATGATGGGGGTGGGAGGGGCTTAGAGTCACTTTACCAAACAATTGCTTCTCAAGGAAATTTACCAAACAGTAGTTAAGTTGTGAATGTGACAGGTTTCATTAAGAGTCCAGGGCATATCGTCACACATTCATGTAAAATTGAATAAAATCAGTTATGACTGATGTCTCTTTTTCATATTTCACACTGACGATTTGAGAGCTAACGCTTAATATTTAATTAAACAGCTACATTTCAAAGGTTGGCCCGAGCAAGCCTAAAAGTTCAACTTTCATTAAAATCCCTGTACTATTTCTTTTATTTGCAGGGGAGGGGGGGTTGAGGAAGGGAAGGGGGCGGGCAGGCCACTTCTATTGGTCTTTCATTTATCTATTTTCATCCATCTTTGTTCTTTGGCTCCTGTGGGCCTCCCATCACAGTGGCCTCTGTTGTCACAGAGCACCGGCTCTGGGCGCATGCACTTTGGCTCGGTAATGGACACATGGGTCCAGCCGCTCTGCAGCACGTGGGATCTTCCCAGGCCAGGGATCGAACCGGTGCCCCTTGCACTGCAAGGCAGTGTCCTTAACCACTGGACCACCAGGGCAGCCCTGTACTATTTCTAAGTCGATGTACTTTGATAAACAGTGTGTTCCCAGGTCAGGTATCTCACCTGTAAACAATGGAAGTTTTGGAGGACTTAGTATTTCCTTGGGAGAGGGGGTGATCAGTAATAACCAAAATTGAGACAAGCTGATTTCATAGCATTTTTATATAATCTAGTGACAAATGGAAATTTTTCTTCAACTTATAACCCTAATACAAAACTTATGCCAACTTCTATCATGAAAAATTTTTTATGAGGTACTCAAAAAGGGTTTTTGTACTCATCTAGTATCTCTTCCTCTCCAAGGATCATAAATGAGAATCTAATTAGGAGAAGTCATGAATACAGAGAGCAGGCTCAGGATGCAGGAATGGTAGATTTGCAGTCCATCTCCCCAGTCAGAAGATGTTAATCTAGCTCCAGCTCAGAAATTAAGGATGCCAATGAATTCTTCATGTTGCTTATACATGCCAGGTATAAATGGACAAGGAAGGCAGGATAAGGAGGTCGAAGGGAGCAGAGATGATGGGGTGGTTGGTGGTGGCACTTTAGAGTACATAAAGTTGTCAGGGAAGACAGGGACCTGAATTATGAGAGTCATCACTGCAGAGCTGATATTAAAAACATGACCCAGGGGGCTTCCCTGGAGGCCCAGTGGGTAAAGAGTCCAGCTTGCAATGCAAGGGGCACCGGTTCCATCCCTGGCCTGAGAAGAGCCCACATGCCGTGGAGCGGCTGGACCCATGTGTCCAACTGCCGAGCCAGAGCTCTGGAGCGCATGCACCCAGAACCGGTGCTCTGCAGCAAGAGAGGCCACTGTGATGTGCGACCCACACAGGCCAAAGAACACTGATGTGCGACCCACACAGGCCAAAGAACAAACATGGAAATGAAAGACCAATAGAAGTGGCCAAAAAAAAAAAACCCCAAAAAACAAACCATGACCAGGTGAGGGTACATCCAGAGAGAGAAAGAACAGGAAAAAAAAAAGTTGACACTCCCTATTGAGAGGTCAATATTTCCAAACATGGGCTTTATATTTTTTTTTGTTTTTTCAAACATGGGCTTTAGATTATGCAGGAATGGTGAGGGCAGGTCAGGAGATGACAGCCATAGAAGAGATAAGTCAATATGGGGAGAATTCATATCTTAACAATATTGTATCTTCCAACCCACAAATATGAATAGATCCTCTACTTATTTAAATCTTGATTTTTTTTTTTAAGAAATCAGGCTTATAAAGTATTGGACATACAGCTCTTGCACATTTTTTTAGACTTGCACTAAGCATTTCATAGTTTCTTTTTCTGTCAGTACAGAGAAATGTAACTTTGTACATTTATCTTGTAGCCTGTGATCTTGCTAAACCCATTTATTAGGTGTAGTAGGTCTTTTGTATATTCCTTGGGATTTCTATATATATAATTAGGTTAACTGTAGAAACCGGCAGTTTCTTCAAAGAAAGATGGCTTTAGTTTTTCCTTCTAACTTATATACCTTTTATTTCTTTGTCTGGCCTTATTGCACTGGCTAGTGCTAAAAACAGTGATGAGGCAATAATATATTAGCCTTGTTCCCAATCTTAGTAGAAAAGCATTAAGGAGGCTTCCTTAGCCAGTTGAAGGGGTAAGGAGGTCGAAGGAGCAGAGATGATGGGGTGGTTGGTGGTGGCACTTTAGAGTACATAAAGTTGTCAGGGAAGACAGGGACCTGAATTATGAGAGTCATCACTGCAGAGCTGATATTAAAAACATGACCCAGGGGGCTTCCCTGGAGGCCCAGTGGGTAAAGAGTCCAGCTTGCAATGCAAGGGGCACCGGTTCCATCCCTGGCCTGAGAAGAGCCCACATGCCGTGGAGCGGCTGGACCCATGTGTCCAACTGCCGAGCCAGAGCTCTGGAGCGCATGCACCCAGAACCGGTGCTCTGCAGCAAGAGAGGCCACTGTGATGTGCGACCCACACAGGCCAAAGAACACTGATGTGCGACCCACACAGGCCAAAGAACAAACATGGAAATGAAAGACCAATAGAAGTGGCCAAAAAAAAAAAACCCCAAAAAACAAACCATGACCAGGTGAGGGTACATCCAGAGAGAGAAAGAACAGGAAAAAAAAAAGTTGACACTCCCTATTGAGAGGTCAATATTTCCAAACATGGGCTTTATATTTTTTTTTGTTTTTTCAAACATGGGCTTTAGATTATGCAGGAATGGTGAGGGCAGGTCAGGAGATGACAGCCATAGAAGAGATAAGTCAATATGGGGAGAATTCATATCTTAACAATATTGTATCTTCCAACCCACAAATATGAATAGATCCTCTACTTATTTAAATCTTGATTTTTTTTTTTAAGAAATCAGGCTTATAAAGTATTGGACATACAGCTCTTGCACATTTTTTTAGACTTGCACTAAGCATTTCATAGTTTCTTTTTTCTGTCAGTACAGAGAAATGTAACTTTGTACATTTATCTTGTAGCCTGTGATCTTGCTAAACCCATTTATTAGGTGTAGTAGGTCTTTTGTATATTCCTTGGGATTTCTATATATATAATTAGGTTAACTGTAGAAACCGGCAGTTTCTTCAAAGAAAGATGGCTTTAGTTTTTCCTTCTAACTTATATACCTTTTATTTCTTTGTCTGGCCTTATTGCACTGGCTAGTGCTAAAAACAGTGATGAGGCAATAATATATTAGCCTTGTTCCCAATCTTAGTAGAAAAGCATTCAGTCTTTTGTTATTAAGTATGATATAAGTTATATGTTTTATGTAAGGTTATATCAGATTAGAGAAATTCCCTAACATTCTTAGTTTTTTGAAAAATTTTATCTTGAATGAATGTTACACTTTTTAAAATACTTTTCCTGCATCTATGGAGTTTCTCATATAGTTCTGTTTTGGACTGGATCTGGTAGATTACATTGATTGCTTTTAGATGTTGAATCACCCTTATATTCATAGGATAAGTATCATTTTTATGATGCATAACTTTTATATATTGCCAGATTCTATTCAGTAATATCTGTTATAGTTTTTATGCTTACATTCAGCTTTTTTTTTGAAATTTGTTATAACAACAACTGGTCTCATAGAAGGCCTTCCATTACTTACATATGTTCACATCTCTTACAAGGCTTAGCACAGTTATTAACACAAACCTGATGGTCAGTAAATGTTAAGTGAGTCACTCAGTAAAGAGTATTTGTGACAAGGGAGTGTCTTTTCGTAGACTCTCTAATTCCCTGATCCTTTTCCTTAACTGAAAATTAAGAGGAGAAAATTCAGTTATCTAGAAAATCCCTTCCAGATACAAATGTTTAAAATCTACAGAATACCAGAAATGTGAGCCAAGTGTGACAGGTATCATGCTTAGTAAAATCTTTATCTCCTGATAAAATTAATTTGGCTTCTTTACGTGGTATTTTAAGTCTGTGATTTAATTAACCTTTACATTTTCTGTCACTGAGTGGTGCTCTTTCTTTAGGGCTAACCAAAGAACAGTATATTTCAACCCTGTGTGCATCAGCCTCATGTTAAAAAAAATACTGCTATCACATGGGTAAACCTATGGCTGATTCATGTTGATATTTAGTAGAAACCAACACAATACTGTAAAACAATTATCCTTCAATTACAAATAAATTAATAAACAAATGATATCCATGTCTCATCTCGCTAACCTAATTTTCATTTAGTAAATCTCAGGTTATATCTGTTTAATTTTTAAAGTATCATGGTTGCAAAGAGATCATTTCCAAGTTCGCCTTCTGCCTTCAATACGCATAGGAGCTGCCAAGTACAGGGGCTGGGTCTTTTATCAAGTGACACAATATTAATAGTGTAATCACAAAAGCACAACAGCTCCAAACTGCTGTGAGCATTAAGTACATCATATGCAAATGCTCAGAATGTGGTAAGTACATGTAAGTGTTAACTACTACTGCTATAGTTACTATTATTATTGTGACTGCTAGGTTAGCTTAGCCATTTGTTCCCCACTTTTAAGTGGCTGTGTACTGTGCTATGCTCAGTCACTCAGTTGTGCCGACTCTTTGTGACCCCATGGATCATAGCCCACCAGACTCACTGTCCATGGGATTCTTCAGGTAAGAACACTGGAGTGGGTTGCCATTTCATCCTCCAGGGGATCTTCCTGGCCCAGGGATCAAAACTGTGTCCCCTACATTGGTAGGCGGACTCTTTACCACTGAGCCAACCAGGAACATAGAAATAGATCACAGACACCTAAATTCTGTATCTGTTGAGCAAATATATGACCAAAATGTCACTGTGAATTCAAGTAAATTGTATTTTACTTATTTCAGCAGCATCTACATACAGTTAAGCCATTCTCTTTGGGTTTTTTTGGTTTTTTAAAAGATTTATTTATTTATTTATTTTGGGCAGGGGTCGGGTTGAGGAGGGAGGGGAGCAGGCCGGCCACTTCTTTGGTCTTTTGTTTCTCTATGTTCATCTGTCTTTGTTCTTTGGCTCCTGTGGGCCTCCCATCGCGGTGGCGTCTGTCGTTGCAGAGCGCAGGCTATGGGCGCATGCACTCCAGAGCTCTGGCTCGGTAATTGGACACATCAGTCCAGCTGCTCCGCGGCACGTGGGATCTTCCCAGGCCAGGGCTCAAACTGGCGCCCCTTGCACTGCAAGGCAGTGTCCTTACCCACTGGACCACCAGGGGAAGCCCTCTCTTTGTTTAATACAAAGATAATGCTTGGCTTCCCTGTAGATTTTCAGACCCCTACAACCAGTCTGAGCTTGCCCCCCACCCCTCTAAAGATCTGAGTTCCTCCAGCTGTGACCTACTGCTCCAGATGTATCAAGCTGCCTTGTACCATCTCAACATACCACCCATCTACTTAACTTTCTGCCCTCTACACTGTACTCTGCCTCAAGCACCCATCTGCTTCTCTATCTACAGCATGGAGTCATAAATGTTAATAAGTTCATCTTAACCCACTGCACTCAGCTTCCCCTACAGTTGGTGAGTGAGGAATCGAAGGTACCATCCAATTAAGTGCTCTGCTCATTAACAGTAACAACAATGAACAGGCATGATTTAAAACAGGATAGAGGGAAGGTCAGGGTAGGATGCAGTGATAGAGAAAGCAGAGGGCAGGTGAGTGAACCGGATGTTTGTGAGCCTCAGGAGCATGAGAATGTCGGCAGACATCCAGGGTGGCACATCAGCCAGGACCATTAGGCACTGATCAAGCTGGAGAGATGAGCTCAATGACGCCAGTCCCTGACTCCATATTAACAGCACACCCCAGTTACTCTCCAGGAGTCACTAGGCAAAATCAATGGGGATGAGAAAGGGCCACGCTGAGAGAGCCTGGTCTGCCAGGTCAAGGGCCCATACCACCCACCATATCCCCAAAGGCTATCTTGCTGAGGAGCAAGGAAAGGGAACAAAGAGGCCAAACCATTTTGCCAAATTATGCTCAGCAGTTAACAAAGGAAACATAAAAGCTCCTTTACTAGAGTAATTTTACTGCATTAGGCTAAAATCAGGGGGCTTCTCTTTTTCATCTCTTTGGCCATTCAGCAGGACTGAAGCTCATGTGGATGGCAAGCAACAGCCCACTTAGAGAAAAACAAAGAAGTTACAGTTTTCTGTTCCTGCCTGAGTGCAGCATGAGTTAAATTTTAGCAATCCTCTATGACTCTTTTAACAGCAGCATAAATGCTAACTGCCCTGTAATTGGTAGAATACGGTTTTATGTTTTGAGGTTCACAGACTGTTATTCAGAGCACCACGACGCCCACCCACACAAGCTAGAAGGGTTGCAACACAGGTGGTTGAACTAAAACAGCTGAGTTCCCACACAGCCTAAATTCTCCAACGAGTCAGTGATAGAGAGAAACGTGTCTTACTTGTCCTGAAGGAATTATTAGGCTGCCTTTCTCTACACTCTGTTCCTTCAGTATTCCTAGCCTCTGTCCCCGTCCGCTGCCCTCCGCCATAAGAGAGTTAGAAAAAGTACCTTCTGGATGACTTGATGTGGCTTTCAGTCTAAATAAGACAGCAAAATAGTTCTTTCTTTCCCCAGAGATTGTCCTTGACAATCAATGCACTGACTTCTTGCAAATTATCTATTCAGCTTGGATATGAAAGTTTTTTTTTAATAGGAGTTTTGTCTCTTCATATCAACGTAGAAACTTGCACTAGCTCCATCTTCCTTCTTGATTTAAATATTTTATTTTAAATGGAAAAAATGTTAGTGATAGAGAAAGCAGAGGGCAGGTGAGTGAACCGGATGTTTGTGAGCCTCAGGAGCATGAGAATGTCGGCAGACATCCAGGGTGGCACATCAGCCAGGACCATTAGGCACTGATCAAGCTGGAGAGATGAGCTCAATGACGCCAGTCCCTGACTCCATATTAACAGCACACCCCAGTTACTCTCCAGGAGTCACTAGGCAAAATCAATGGGGATGAGAAAGGGCCACGCTGAGAGAGCCTGGTCTGCCAGGTCAAGGGCCCATACCACCCACCATATCCCCAAAGGCTATCTTGCTGAGGAGCAAGGAAAGGGAACAAAGAGGCCAAACCATTTTGCCAAATTATGCTCAGCAGTTAACAAAGGAAACATAAAAGCTCCTTTACTAGAGTAATTTTACTGCATTAGGCTAAAATCAGGGGGCTTCTCTTTTTCATCTCTTTGGCCATTCAGCAGGACTGAAGCTCATGTGGATGGCAAGCAACAGCCCACTTAGAGAAAAACAAAGAAGTTACAGTTTTCTGTTCCTGCCTGAGTGCAGCATGAGTTAAATTTTAGCAATCCTCTATGACTCTTTTAACAGCAGCATAAATGCTAACTGCCCTGTAATTGGTAGAATACGGTTTTATGTTTTGAGGTTCACAGACTGTTATTCAGAGCACCACGACGCCCACCCACACAAGCTAGAAGGGTTGCAACACAGGTGGTTGAACTAAAACAGCTGAGTTCCCACACAGCCTAAATTCTCCAACGAGTCAGTGATAGAGAGAAACGTGTCTTACTTGTCCTGAAGGAATTATTAGGCTGCCTTTCTCTACACTCTGTTCCTTCAGTATTCCTAGCCTCTGTCCCCGTCCGCTGCCCTCCGCCATAAGAGAGTTAGAAAAAGTACCTTCTGGATGACTTGATGTGGCTTTCAGTCTAAATAAGACAGCAAAATAGTTCTTTCTTTCCCCAGAGATTGTCCTTGACAATCAATGCACTGACTTCTTGCAAATTATCTATTCAGCTTGGATATGAAAGTTTTTTTTTAATAGGAGTTTTGTCTCTTCATATCAACGTAGAAACTTGCACTAGCTCCATCTTCCTTCTTGATTTAAATATTTTATTTTAAATGGAAAAAAAATGTTTCTTTTTTCTTTTTAAAAACATATGCTTAAAGAACAGAATTTACAGAGAGACAAGAGGTAGTTTCCTCACATACTGCTGAAGCAATTAGAGAGAAGACAGCAAATTAGAAGGACCTGGGTGTAGAACTTCACAGGCAGAACTTAATGGCTTTCACATAGAAAAACTGTTATTAAAAGAACAATAGGACTGGGTTTTCAACTTGTGAATGGACAGTGTAAGTTAATGAGTCAAGAGGACATTAGAGGGCATTTCACTAGAATGGGTAAAAATGAATGGATAATACACTGAAATGGATACCACAGGACTAAAAATGACACAGAAGAATGAAAAAACTTTTTGATACAAACACCAAGAGCAGTAGCTCAGTAAAAGCTAGGGCTTTCCTGGTGGCTCAGACAGCAAAGAATCTGCCTGCAGTGCAGGAGACTTGCTTGGGTGAGACCCTGGATCAGGAAAATCCCCAGGAGAAGTGAATGGCAACCCACTCTTGTATTCTTGCTGGGAGAATTCCATGGACAAGAAAGCCTGGTGGGTTACAGTCCACGGGGTCCCAAAGAGTCAAACACGACTGAGCGACTAACACACACTATTACACTACACGAGGCTGCCATAGACTGCAGACATCATGGCAGTTCTGTGGCCAAGGTAGGACTTGGGCTCCCCCTTGAGGGGTGGGTAGAACCCGACCAGACAAGGAAAGAGCAGAACTTCACAAGGACATGAGGGAATAAACAAGTGTGGGTTTCGGGCTAGAATGAATGGAGATCATCAGAATGGAGCAGACGTTATAATGGGATTTTAGGCACCGTGCCTTAAGAAGGGCTGTGACAGCCCAGCTGGAAGAGGACAATGTCCCTGAACATCTTCTCTCTGACCAGAGTTTATTCCGAGTCTGGATAATCTAAGCTTTGGTTAGGGTAAAAAAGTTTGACCGAAAGCATTTTACCAGAGCTTATAAATTTGCTTATAACTATGGTACAGAGGAAAAAAATTATACACACACACACACACACACACACACACTCTCCAGTAGAGATTTGCAGTGGGTTCAGTACTTTTACCTTTTCATAGGAAGAAAGGAAATGAAAGTCCCTCAGTCGTGTCTGACTCTTGGTGACCCATGGACGAGCCATGGCATTCTCCAGGCAAGAACCCTGAAGTGGGTAGCTGTTTTCTTCTCCCAGGGATCTTCCCAACCCAGGGATCAAACCCACATCTTCCGCACTGTGCATGGATTCTTTACTATCTGAGCCACCAGGGAAGCCCGAGAATATTAGAGTGGGTAGCCTATCCCTTCCCTTCTCCAGGGGACCTTCCTGACCCAAGAATCAAACCGGGGTCTCCTGTATTGCAGGTAGATTCTTTACCACCTAAGCTAAGACGGAAGCCCATCTTTTCAGTTGTACTTATAGGATAAGCAGGTCTATCACTCCCCAGTGCCAATTTTCCCAGAGGAATTACCACTCCCAAATGTACATGTTCACATCATGAGAAAAAGAATGTGCTGACAAAGCACGCTACGCAGACTGTCAGCTCCAGAGGCATGGCACCGCGCGTGATGACTGGTCTGACAAAACGCTGCAAGTAATCTGGAATTAATTTATGAACCAAACTTTCTAAAACATTTTCATTTTTAGAACCTACAGTAGACTCAGCAGAGGAGAAAAGAGTGGAGGTAAACCATGAGGACCGCTTGCGAGTTTACTGCAGACCTCCTTATGCCCCACTACTCTGGGTACATCCACCTGGACTGTGCATGCTTCTGAGTTCAGGATGGGAAACGGTTAAAAAGAGCTGCCAGAGAATGCCAGCCCCCCAGAGTCCCAGGAAGTCTCACCCACCTCTGGCTTAACAAGCATTCAACTCCTTAAAAGGCTTTTAAAAGTTATTCAAATGCTCCCTGACTTTTCCTGGGAAACTTCTGGCCCAGATTAAGAGCACATCACATTAAGGAACATTTTCTGTACTTGGACAGTCAAATGACGCATGATATTTGAATTTTGCTTTACCATGGCAAGGTCCTCTAAACACTGATGGTGTTGGTGGCATTCAGAACCATTTCAGAGTCAGTCTAACATTTTTATAGCTTCTGATCATCACATCTCAGAGAAGGAAACTAGAACGACCTCCCCCTAACTCCTGGGCACACACTCTAGCAGGTGTTACAAGCATGGGCGTGAGAGCCAGACAGACATGAGACGTACCACACTCCACATGTGTGACCGCAGATAGGTCACCTGCTCTGTGCCTCAGCTTTCTCACTTTAAAATCATAGAAACTGTTTTATGTAATTCACCTGAAAATGAAATAATGAATATAAAATATGTATCTTAGTCCCTGACAAAAAGTGCACTCCCTACAATCAACCTTCCAGTGTCTTATTAATATTCTGGTATTTCTTTTTCTAAAATCTTTACTAACTGTTCAATATTGTCTCTTTTTTTAACATGCATAACTCATCTTTTTAATGACTGTAGGTGTTTCTCCCTGAACCTACTTTTCTTACCCATTAGGTGAGGATAATACCCTCTAATTTCAAGGTACTCTAAAAACTGAAAATGTAGAAGTTACTGAAATTTTTAAGTTGTGATTGATTATACTGAAATAAGTTTGTCATGAAATAAGCTGTGGATAAACAAAGGTATGTCAGATTCATCATACCATAACTCAAGTCCTGTTCCCAAACCTCCTCTAGAGAGTTAATCTGAATTCATTTTAATCATGTAGTGAGTGACTCAGCATCTTCACGTGATAATGACTCATGAGTTTTAATTTGTCAAATGCTACTTCTGGATTATTTTCAGAAAGGTCTGTTAAGCTCTTTTTTAGGAAAGTCACAATTTGGCTAGAGGATAAAATGTCAGTTCATATTTGCTTGCAATCATGTTTATTCCCACTCTGGATCATCTACTCAAATGGCAGTGATTAAATTAGAAGCACCAGGGTGCAGCTGGCGAGGTGTGGACTTCTGGGGTTGGAACACCAGTCTAGTCATTTATTAGCTGGACTGAAGTTTCAGCATTTTACCTTTCTGAACCTGCATCTGAGAAATGGGAATAAAACCATTACTTCTTAAAGAAGATGATCTTAAAGGACAGAGCACAGTCCCCAGACACAGGGATGGCTGCTGACGTGAGGACATTAGAGAAGGAAACTTAGAACGACCTCCCCTAACTCCTGGGGGCATTCAGAACCATTTCAGAGTCAGTCTAACATTTTTATAGCTTCTGATCATCACATCTCAGAGAAGGAAACTAGAACGACCTCCCCCTAACTCCTGGGCACACACTCTAGCAGGTGTTACAAGCATGGGCGTGAGAGCCAGACAGACATGAGACGTACCACACTCCACATGTGTGACCGCAGATAGGTCACCTGCTCTGTGCCTCAGCTTTCTCACTTTAAAATCATAGAAACTGTTTTATGTAATTCACCTGAAAATGAAATAATGAATATAAAATATGTATCTTAGTCCCTGACAAAAAGTGCACTCCCTACAATCAACCTTCCAGTGTCTTATTAATATTCTGGTATTTCTTTTTCTAAAATCTTTACTAACTGTTCAATATTGTCTCTTTTTTTAACATGCATAACTCATCTTTTTAATGACTGTAGGTGTTTCTCCCTGAACCTACTTTTCTTACCCATTAGGTGAGGATAATACCCTCTAATTTCAAGGTACTCTAAAAACTGAAAATGTAGAAGTTACTGAAATTTTTAAGTTGTGATTGATTATACTGAAATAAGTTTGTCATGAAATAAGCTGTGGATAAACAAAGGTATGTCAGATTCATCATACCATAACTCAAGTCCTGTTCCCAAACCTCCTCTAGAGAGTTAATCTGAATTCATTTTAATCATGTAGTGAGTGACTCAGCATCTTCACGTGATAATGACTCATGAGTTTTAATTTGTCAAATGCTACTTCTGGATTATTTTCAGAAAGGTCTGTTAAGCTCTTTTTTAGGAAAGTCACAATTTGGCTAGAGGATAAAATGTCAGTTCATATTTGCTTGCAATCATGTTTATTCCCACTCTGGATCATCTACTCAAATGGCAGTGATTAAATTAGAAGCACCAGGGTGCAGCTGGCGAGGTGTGGACTTCTGGGGTTGGAACACCAGTCTAGTCATTTATTAGCTGGACTGAAGTTTCAGCATTTTACCTTTCTGAACCTGCATCTGAGAAATGGGAATAAAACCATTACTTCTTAAAGAAGATGATCTTAAAGGACAGAGCACAGTCCCCAGACACAGGGATGGCTGCTGACGTGAGGACAGCTTTACGTTGGAACAAAACAGCATCGACTTACAGGTCACAGAGGCCAGCTCGACTCGGGAGGAGAGGCACGAGCTGCAGTAAGAGCCTGACTCCGTTCTGCCACTCCTCTTCCCGCTCAAACTCACAGTACAGATAGCTGCACTCGTCCGACGAAAACTGGTAGAAAACATAGGTATCCTGAAAGTACAAATGCTGGTCCACTGTTGGAGACACGAAAGGCGTGGGTCAGTTTCCAAGCATATTATTTAAGGAGTCATAAACTGAGTTGATAAATTGAAAGGCTTACTAATTGTCAGGGAGAAGCCAGGGATAGGACTATAATTAAGCCCATTCACATTCATAAACCCATTGAATGAAAAAGGACTTACTGACCAACCGATTTTTATTACTTGAAGCTTTGGCCAGCACAATCACGTGGATTTTATAACTGTTCTACTTCAGGGACAAGTGAATCAATAGGAATTCAAAGGGAGTTTTCTTTTTCCTTTTTTTTTTTTTTTTTTGTTTTACGCTCTCAAAGAAGTACATATCATCACTTTAGTGGTACACAAATACAACACAATAGCAAGTTTTACATTGGTGGTTCTCAACAAGGAGCAACTGTTTCCTGCCCCGAGGACATCTAGCAACGTCTGGGGACATTCTGAGCTGCCACAACTAGAGGGTGCTACTAGCATTTGAAGGCTGGAAGAAAGGGATGCTACTAAACATCTTACCATGTACAAGACAGCACCCTGACCCCAACAAAGGTCTGTTAAGCTCTTTTTAGGAAAGTCACAATTTGGCTAGAGGATAAAATGTCAGTTCATATTTGCTTGCAATCATGTTTATTCCCACTCTGGATCATCTACTCAAATGGCAGTGATTAAATTAGAAGCACCAGGGTGCAGCTGGCGAGGTGTGGACTTCTGGGGTTGGAACACCAGTCTAGTCATTTATTAGCTGGACTGAAGTTTCAGCATTTTACCTTTCTGAACCTGCATCTGAGAAATGGGAATAAAACCATTACTTCTTAAAGAAGATGATCTTAAAGGACAGAGCACAGTCCCCAGACACAGGGATGGCTGCTGACGTGAGGACAGCTTTACGTTGGAACAAAACAGCATCGACTTACAGGTCACAGAGGCCAGCTCGACTCGGGAGGAGAGGCACGAGCTGCAGTAAGAGCCTGACTCCGTTCTGCCACTCCTCTTCCCGCTCAAACTCACAGTACAGATAGCTGCACTCGTCCGACGAAAACTGGTAGAAAACATAGGTATCCTGAAAGTACAAATGCTGGTCCACTGTTGGAGACAAGAAAGGCGTGGGTCAGTTTCGTCAAGCATATTATTTAAGGAGTCATAAACTGAGTTGATAAATTGAAAGGCTTACTAATTGTCAGGGAGAAGCCAGGGATAGGACTATAATTAAGCCCATTCACATTCATAAACCCATTGAATGAAAAAGGACTTACTGACCAACCGATTTTTATTACTTGAAGCTTTGGCCAGCACAATCACGTGGATTTTATAACTGTTCTACTTCAGGGACAAGTGAATCAATAGGAATTCAAAGGGAGTTTTCTTTTTCCTTTTTTTTTTTTTTTTTGTTTTACGCTCTCAAAGAAGTACATATCATCACTTTAGTGGTACACAAATACAACACAATAGCAAGTTTTACATTGGTGGTTCTCAACAAGGAGCAACTGTTTCCTGCCCCGAGGACATCTAGCAACGTCTGGGGACATTCTGAGCTGCCACAACTAGAGGGTGCTACTAGCATTTGAAGGCTGGAAGAAAGGGATGCTACTAAACATCTTACCATGTACAAGACAGCACCCTGACCCCAACAAAGAATGATCTGGCAGAAGATATCAACATTACCAAGGCTGGGAAACCCTACTTCAAAAGAAATCAAGAAGTGGCGACTTCTCCAAAAAATATTAACACAAAATGCTTTGTAAAACCAGAAACCTGAACCTCACATGCAAGCTGATAATTATACTCCTTAAAGGCAGTTAACAGTTTTTCTAAACAAGAGCATCAGGTGCTAGGTGCGCCTAACATCACACCCACGTCCCCATCCGTACCACCTTTCCACAGTGGAACTTGGGGTAAACCTTATTGAACCTTACTTTGTTCTCTGAGCCTCAATATTTATAACCTGGAGAAGAAAAGGGCTTTCCAGTGACCCAGCACCTGTGTGGTAGAGCTAGCTAAATAAAGAATACAAGCTGCTTGACTTTGTATTCTTCAATTCCCTGGACTCAACAAAGAAAAGAGATATTCACCATCTATTTTAGTGCCTAGTTAACATCAATGTTCTGTTCTATTTAAACAGCTTCTTTTAATAGACCGTATTTCCAACTCCTCATGATTACTTTACACAAGTAAAGTGGCATACACGTTCAAATCATAGTCAGTTTCTGATGGTTATTCTAAGTACAGTAAGACAAATCGCATGTTTAGAGTAACTAAAGATGTCCATTGATCTTTTTAAAAAATTGTGAGCATCAATTTGAGTAGAGGATAGAGGGAGAAGGGAAAGACTTTTACAGGTAGTAATTAATGAAACAGCAAGCACCTAATTATTTCTACAAAGATGTGAGAAATAATAAAGGGAGTTTTCTTTCCCTTTTTTTTTTTTTTTTGTTTTACGCTCTCAAAGAAGTACATATCATCACTTTAGTGGTACACAAATACAACACAATAGCAAGTTTTACATTGGTGGTTCTCAACAAGGAGCAACTGTTTCCTGCCCCGAGGACATCTAGCAACGTCTGGGGACATTCTGAGCTGCCACAACTAGAGGGTGCTACTAGCATTTGAAGGCTGGAAGAAAGGGATGCTACTAAACATCTTACCATGTACAAGACAGCACCCTGACCCCAACAAAGAATGATCTGGCAGAAGATATCAACATTACCAAGGCTGGGAAACCCTACTTCAAAAGAAATCAAGAAGTGGCGACTTCTCCAAAAAATATTAACACAAAATGCTTTGTAAAACCAGAAACCTGAACCTCACATGCAAGCTGATAATTATACTCCTTAAAGGCAGTTAACAGTTTTTCTAAACAAGAGCATCAGGTGCTAGGTGCGCCTAACATCACACCCACGTCCCCATCCGTACCACCTTTCCACAGTGGAACTTGGGGTAAACCTTATTGAACCTTACTTTGTTCTCTGAGCCTCAATATTTATAACCTGGAGAAGAAAAGGGCTTTCCAGTGACCCAGCACCTGTGTGGTAGAGCTAGCTAAATAAAGAATACAAGCTGCTTGACTTTGTATTCTTCAATTCCCTGGACTCAACAAAGAAAAGAGATATTCACCATCTATTTTAGTGCCTAGTTAACATCAATGTTCTGTTCTATTTAAACAGCTTCTTTTAATAGACCGTATTTCCAACTCCTCATGATTACTTTACACAAGTAAAGTGGCATACACGTTCAAATCATAGTCAGTTTCTGATGGTTATTCTAAGTACAGTAAGACAAATCGCATGTTTAGAGTAACTAAAGATGTCCATTGATCTTTTTAAAAAATTGTGAGCATCAATTTGAGTAGAGGATAGAGGGAGAAGGGAAAGACTTTTACAGGTAGTAATTAATGAAACAGCAAGCACCTAATTATTTCTACAAAAGATGTGAGAAATAATAAAAGGTAAGCCATCACTTTCATTTATAAAAGAACACAAATATTCACTAGCAAAAACAATTTCTATCTAGATTATCATGTCATCTAGAAAATCAAACACGTTTTGTTCTAGTATTTAAACAGTTCTGTGCCTTCAGAACACATAATACCAACCTGATGAGAGAATTCCCATATCCAGTAGGAGCTGCCACACCCCTATGGCCATCGATCTGCACTGGACAAAAGGACAGTGTTCGAGAAGCCAGTCTACCAGTTCTGACCCAATGCAGCTTCTCCTAGACAAATGCAAAACCATTCACAGTAAGACATGGATGCCACCTATTTGTCCAAAAAGTTAAATTAAATCCCATCCCTTTCATGGGCTTCGTAGACAAGCAACTCAAGAATAAATGGCATGTACTTCTTACTGATTCTTCAGATTTCAACTCAAATATCACTTCCCTACCAAAGCTTAGAACCATATCCTCTTCTACTTTTTCTTCACATCACCTAACATTTAGCAATTATACATCTTCCTAAATGCATATATCTTTGCAAATGCACTGAGGGCAGGAAGAGAAGGGGGCAACAGAGGATGAGATCGTTGTATGGCATCACCAATTCAATGGACATGAGTATGAACAAACTCCAGGATATGGTGAAGGACAGGGAAGCCTAGCATACTGCAGTCCATGGGGTCGGACATGACTTAGTGAATCAACAATGACCAAATGAATAAAATCTACTTTCCTCCCTTGAGAATATTTTCAGGAGAGCAGGGATTATGTGTATGTAAGTCATGACTAAACCTCAACATTAGATCAGTACAGGCACACAGCAAGTTCTCAGAATACATACATTTAAATAAATGAAGGAATAAATTTAATAGCCCTTTACTTAAACACAAAATTTCTGCCTTGATAAGATGAATACCTCAAGTTGGTGGTGATCAACTTTGGTTCAACCATTTATACATTTTTATCTCATCTCTTTGAGAACAAAATAATTCCGAGATTAGACAAAGTTACACCGAGAGTGAGTGATATAAAGTTCAGTTTTCTACTCTTCAAACAGAGATTAAACTTAATATTTGTCTCAAAGAGCAATAAATTTGACTGCTAATCTTCTTAATATAGCCTAAGCAATCCACCAAGCAGCCTAGATCATAAAGCCATAAATCTGGATCATGGATTCTGCTAATCACATGCAAGAAATACTCTCTGTAATCCGTCTTAAAGTACACAGCTGTATTCAAAGAATGCTTCAATTTGGGCATCATAAGCAGTATGTTCATGCCTACCTTTTCATCTTTAACACTACAAAAGTAAAACCAAGGGCTGCCACACCCCTATGGCCATCGATCTGCACTGGACAAAAGGACAGTGTTCGAGAAGCCAGTCTACCAGTTCTGACCCAATGCAGCTTCTCCTAGACAAATGCAAAACCATTCACAGTAAGACATGGATGCCACCTATTTGTCCAAAAAGTTAAATTAAATCCCATCCCTTTCATGGGCTTCGTAGACAAGCAACTCAAGAATAAATGGCATGTACTTCTTACTGATTCTTCAGATTTCAACTCAAATATCACTTCCCTACCAAAGCTTAGAACCATATCCTCTTCTACTTTTTCTTCACATCACCTAACATTTAGCAATTATACATCTTCCTAAATGCATATATCTTTGCAAATGCACTGAGGGCAGGAAGAGAAGGGGGCAACAGAGGATGAGATCGTTGTATGGCATCACCAATTCAATGGACATGAGTATGAACAAACTCCAGGATATGGTGAAGGACGGGGAAGCCTAGCATACTGCAGTCCATGGGGTCGGACATGACTTAGTGAATCAACAATGACCAAATGAATAAAATCTACTTTCCTCCCTTGAGAATATTTTCAGGAGAGCAGGGATTATGTGTATGTAAGTCATGACTAAACCTCAACATTAGATCAGTACAGGCACACAGCAAGTTCTCAGAATACATACATTTAAATAAATGAAGGAATAAATTTAATAGCCCTTTACTTAAACACAAAATTTCTGCCTTGATAAGATGAATACCTCAAGTTGGTGGTGATCAACTTTGGTTCAACCATTTATACATTTTTATCTCATCTCTTTGAGAACAAAATAATTCCGAGATTAGACAAAGTTACACCGAGAGTGAGTGATATAAAGTTCAGTTTTCTACTCTTCAAACAGAGATTAAACTTAATATTTGTCTCAAAGAGCAATAAATTTGACTGCTAATCTTCTTAATATAGCCTAAGCAATCCACCAAGCAGCCTAGATCATAAAGCCATAAATCTGGATCATGGATTCTGCTAATCACATGCAAGAAATACTCTCTGTAATCCGTCTTAAAGTACACAGCTGTATTCAAAGAATGCTTCAATTTGGGCATCATAAGCAGTATGTTCATGCCTACCTTTTCATCTTTATCAGCCTCAGATGAAAAGCCAAATGAAGAAAACTTTCTGAAACACATTTTTTTAATTTGCAGATATTTCACTGAAACCCACTTTCCTATATGAAAAAAAAGTCCCACCAAAATGTTTTTCTGAAGACATGTATCATGTAAATGGCTATCATTCTCCTATATTTGCTATTTAAGGGTCAAAGATGTCAGTATTTATTTATATTCTTAAAACTGAAAAATGCTGCCTATCTTTTGTAACTGGCATGGCACAGCTACCTAGAATTCACCCAGTAACTACCAGAATGAAGAAATGCCATGAAATGATATATTTTCTGAGATGATGGAAAAATAAGGTAGCAGACATTTCTGGTGAGATATCTGAACAACTATCCTAGCTTTGGTTAAAATATCACTTTTGGGGAGCAAAGATTTGAAAGACACTCTTAGGTCATTAAGGCAATTCCAGGTTGTATCAACTGTACAAAGTCCAGTTACAGGTTAGCAGTAAGGCAAAAGAAAGACTTAACAGTCAAATGAAGGGATGTTTTTTGAAACAAAACAAAATAACAGATTGCAACAAAACTGGCAATTAGACCAAACTATCAATATTCACTTCTAATTCCATAGGACATCTTTCACAGTAAATGCTCTAGGTGTTAATTCCTCAACACCTTTGTTAATTAGCCAGCGTCTTGGGGCTTGTAAAGCACTTTTGTCATCTTAATCCTTATTCTCAGAACAATACAAACAGCTCCTCCACCTGTTCTGTGTCTGCCACCACCTGGAATGTGGCAGGATACAACAAAACATTTACTAAACAAACAATTTCCAAATTGCAAACAGTGACTAGACAGATGCATTGGCTTGTTTCTTCACAGGTGATAAGGAAGCTAATTCTCAGAACAGGGCTTCGAAAGTTTGTGCTGAGTGGGATTCACCTGGGGGACCTTGTTAACATGAAAATTCAGGTGCAGTGCAGCTGGGTGTGACCTTAGAGCCCTCACTTCTAATACGCTGCCAGATAATGTCAGTGACGTAGCTCATAGCCCTACCTTCTCAATAGGAAGGACTTGCTCAGTCTTAGGTACAGGTTGCTGAGTGGTGGCAGGACTGAGTTGGTTTTCTAAAACACAGTATCACCATGACTGTGTAGTTATGACTTAATAATCAGGCTCCTGTTCTCAGAATAAGCTACTCTTTCAGTTGTGCACAATCTCTTTCTATCCCCACCTGCAATTTATCATATTATGTTTCGAATCGCTTTCAACAACCCATTTGCATCAGGCAAAACACCATTGGGATAAAGATAAACACTATCACTGATGCCAGCAATTCACCGATTCAATGGACATAAGTTTGAGCAAACTCTGGGAGACAGTGAAGGACAGGGAAGCCTGACGTGCTACAGTCCATGGGGTTGCAAAGAGTCGGACACAACGTGGCGACTGAACAACAGTACCAGCAAATGAAAAACAAATGAGGTGAGTGGCCACTGCAGTTAACCCAGCAGTCACTCACTGACCTGCGGATCCGGTCAGCAACAACCCACTTTAAATCCCTGAACCTACAGGACCCAGGGGCGAGTAGAGGAGAAATCAGAGCTGCCTGGAAGGGAGGACTGTGAACACCACAGCAGCTCACGCTCCTGTGGATCTTCAGTCTTGTACTGAATCCAGAAATTGTAAAAGGACCCAGGGGCGAGTTTCAGCAAAACTGGCAATTAGACCAAACTATCAATATTCACTTCTAATTCCATAGGACATCTTTCACAGTAAATGCTCTAGGTGTTAATTCCTCAACACCTTTGTTAATTAGCCAGCGTCTTGGGGCTTGTAAAGCACTTTTGTCATCTTAATCCTTATTCTCAGAACAATACAAACAGCTCCTCCACCTGTTCTGTGTCTGCCACCACCTGGAATGTGGCAGGATACAACAAAACATTTACTAAACAAACAATTTCCAAATTGCAAACAGTGACTAGACAGATGCATTGGCTTGTTTCTTCACAGGTGATAAGGAAGCTAATTCTCAGAACAGGGCTTCGAAAGTTTGTGCTGAGTGGGATTCACCTGGGGGACCTTGTTAACATGAAAATTCAGGTGCAGTGCAGCTGGGTGTGACCTTAGAGCCCTCACTTCTAATACGCTGCCAGATAATGTCAGTGACGTAGCTCATAGCCCTACCTTCTCAATAGGAAGGACTTGCTCAGTCTTAGGTACAGGTTGCTGAGTGGTGGCAGGACTGAGTTGGTTTTCTAAAACACAGTATCACCATGACTGTGTAGTTATGACTTAATAATCAGGCTCCTGTTCTCAGAATAAGCTACTCTTTCAGTTGTGCACAATCTCTTTCTATCCCCACCTGCAATTTATCATATTATGTTTCGAATCGCTTTCAACAACCCATTTGCATCAGGCAAAACACCATTGGGATAAAGATAAACACTATCACTGATGCCAGCAATTCACCGATTCAATGGACATAAGTTTGAGCAAACTCTGGGAGACAGTGAAGGACAGGGAAGCCTGACGTGCTACAGTCCATGGGGTTGCAAAGAGTCGGACACAACGTGGCGACTGAACAACAGTACCAGCAAATGAAAAACAAATGAGGTGAGTGGCCACTGCAGTTAACCCAGCAGTCACTCACTGACCTGCGGATCCGGTCAGCAACAACCCACTTTAAATCCCTGAACCTACAGGACCCAGGGGCGAGTAGAGGAGAAATCAGAGCTGCCTGGAAGGGAGGACTGTGAACACCACAGCAGCTCACGCTCCCTGTGGATCTTCAGTCTTGTACTGAATCCAGAAATTGTTCCGAGAACATGCAGATCTAACCAGCGCTGCAATGCTCGATAGGAACACTGCGATACGGAGGTGATGGCTCCAAGGCCAATGTGATTGCCACGGCAAAACACGACCTTTAGTAATCTCTCAAGTTGAAACTTTGATTTCTCTTGGCCTCCTTCTGTCTCCAGTTACAGCTTTAGTAATCAATTCATAGTTGTACAGAGAGAACCCTCGTCTCATGTCAAGGGGATAGAGGTATTTAGAGACTTACATGAAGGTTCAAAAAAGTAGTATGATTTTTCCTATAATACCCAGTGAATGGAAAATATTTCAAAATTGTGAATGTAATTCTCATGTGGTACTCTGTCTCAATTTACTACCAGACAAATGAAAATGACCCAGACTAGGCGATCATATTAGCACTTTGTGTCTAATCCCAGAGCATTGATCAGTCCTTAGCCTATAAAACCATGCTCTCTCCACATTCTCTCCAGATAAACCCTAAATATGCTTTTGCCTGGATGGATGGTTCTTTTCCATGAACCTGGTTCATGTACATCTTCCAATTCTTTTTTCAGTCTATATCCAATCAGGAACAAAACTGAGAGCAAGGACCAATCTACATACAGCCTTATATAGAAGCTAAAACGAATCCTAGTGAATCTTAGTCACAACTAGACCCTAAGTCTGACACAGGCAGACCTTGTTGTTGTTTTTTTTTAATTTTGGCCTCTTTTTTCTTGGTTTATTTATTTATTTATTTTCATTCGTCTTAATTCTTTGGCCTGTGTGGGCCTCCCATCGCAGTGGCCTCTCTCGTTGCAGAGCACCAGCTCCAGGCGCATGCACTCCAGAGCGCTGGCTGGTAACTGGACACACAGGCCCAGCTGTTCCTCAGCATGTGGGAACCTCCCGGGTCAGGGATCGAACTGGTGTCCCTTGCACTGCAAGGCGGACTCTTCACCCACGGGACCACCACAGAAGCCCCAGACCTTGTTTGACTGCACTTTCCTTAGCTGTACTTCACAGACACTATGACTGCAGACTGAAGGCTTGTGGCAGGCCGAATTTAGCGAATCTATCAACATCATTTTTCCAGTGGCATCTGCTCACTTTGTGTCTCTGCGTCACGTTTTTGCTACTTCTCACCACATTTCGAACCCTCCACTAACAGAAAAATGATGACCTGCTGAAGGCTCAGATAATGGTTAGCAAGTTTTAGCAATAATTTTTTTAGAGAAAGGGATGTATACCGTTTATAGACAGTTACATTTGTTTCTAGGCAATAATGCAACTGCACACTTCACATCACAGTGTAGCGACTGTTACATGCACTGAGAAATACAGTAATGCATGTGACCCACTTCACTGTGCTGGTCCAGAACCAAACCCACACTATCTCTGATGAACGCGTATACAGGCAGATTTAGATTTTGAGACAAAAAAAAAGGAAAAAAAAAATTAGACTTGTCTAAAGTTGATACCATCATCTATTAAATAAACGACGAGAGTGAGAGCAACTCTACATGGAGCAATACAACTATCATCACACCCGTCTTCTCCCAGCCTGATGCGTCTGCTCGACCTGGGCCCTGGGCTAGTGGTTTTCAGACTTTAGGCTTGAGCTCCTTATGAGAGGAAGCAGGTGGAGGTGATTCTGGAGCTTTTTAAAGAGGTTCTTTTCCATGAACCTGGTTCATGTACATCTTCAATTCTTTTTTCAGTCTATATCCAATCAGGAACAAAACTGAGAGCAAGGACCAATCTACATACAGCCTTATATAGAAGCTAAAACGAATCCTAGTGAATCTTAGTCACAACTAGACCCTAAGTCTGACACAGGCAGACCTTGTTGTTGTTTTTTTTTAATTTTGGCCTCTTTTTTCTTGGTTTATTTATTTATTTATTTTCATTCGTCTTAATTCTTTGGCCTGTGTGGGCCTCCCATCGCAGTGGCCTCTCTCGTTGCAGAGCACCAGCTCCAGGCGCATGCACTCCAGAGCGCTGGCTGGTAACTGGACACACAGGCCCAGCTGTTCCTCAGCATGTGGGAACCTCCCGGGTCAGGGATCGAACTGGTGTCCCTTGCACTGCAAGGCGGACTCTTCACCCACGGGACCACCACAGAAGCCCCAGACCTTGTTTGACTGCACTTTCCTTAGCTGTACTTCACAGACACTATGACTGCAGACTGAAGGCTTGTGGCAGGCCGAATTTAGCGAATCTATCAACATCATTTTTCCAGTGGCATCTGCTCACTTTGTGTCTCTGCGTCACGTTTTTGCTACTTCTCACCACATTTCGAACCCTCCACTAACAGAAAAATGATGACCTGCTGAAGGCTCAGATAATGGTTAGCAAGTTTTAGCAATAATTTTTTTAGAGAAAGGGATGTATACCGTTTATAGACAGTTACATTTGTTTCTAGGCAATAATGCAACTGCACACTTCACATCACAGTGTAGCGACTGTTACATGCACTGAGAAATACAGTAATGCATGTGACCCACTTCACTGTGCTGGTCCAGAACCAAACCCACACTATCTCTGATGAACGCGTATACAGGCAGATTTAGATTTTGAGACAAAAAAAAAGGAAAAAAAAAATTAGACTTGTCTAAAGTTGATACCATCATCTATTAAATAAAAAAAGAGAGTGAGAGCAACTCTACATGGAGCAATACAACTATCATCACACCCGTCTTCTCCCAGCCTGATGCGTCTGCTCGACCTGGGCCCTGGGCTAGTGGTTTTCAGACTTTAGGCTTGAGCTCCTTATGAGAGGAAGCAGGTGGAGGTGATTCTGGAGCTTTTTAAAGAGGTTCACAACTCCATATACACAAAAGCATTGTTTCTCAACAGAGTAAGTCATGTCTAATCTATGTGAAATGTGTCAAAACCTACATAAATACTAGTAAGATTAATTAAACATGGGATTTTGAAGTGTTAATTCATGGTAGCTCTCTCATCTCCACTAAGTAAGTTGCTCAGTGGTACCTAAGATTGCAGGTCCTGCCAAGTTTTTGATTAGAAAGAAGTTGTTGGCCTGGGATGGTTACTGACAGGGAAGGGACATGAAGACATTATCTGGGGTATGAAAACCGCCTAGATCTTGCTGGGGATACTTGTCACACAGGATTGTGTGATATTATACCCTTAGATTCGTGTATTTTACTGTATGTAAACTATGCCTCAATAGAAAAGAGGGGTCTTCTTACTCAAATAGGTTGGGAACCACTATCTCCCAAAATCCAGGCCATGATGATATTTTTCCCATCTGTGCTAAGTGGAAAAAAAGAAAATACCAAAAGGAGTTTGTGATAAAGCTAAACATAGTCAGCTCAAAGAAACGTCTTTATTCTGAGACTCTTTTCCTACCTTTTGGGGGCGTCATTTGTTCTGAGTATTCTTTCTTATTCTTTGTGGTATTATAATCTCAATTCTGTAAGAACAAATAATGAAAATATATGCTAGGGCTTCCCTGGCGGTCCAGCGGGTAAGGACACCGCCTTGCAGTGCAAGGGTTGCCGGTTCGATCCCTGGCCTGGGAAGATCCCACGTGCTGCAAAGCGGCTGGACCCATGTGTCCAATTACCGAGCTGGAGCTCTGGAGCGCATGCGCCCAGAGCCGGTGCTCTGCGACAACAGAGGCCACCGCGATGGGAGGCCCACAAAGACCAAAGAACAAAGATGGATGAAAATGGACAAATGAAGGACCAATGGAAGTGGCCCGCCTGCTCCCCTCCCTCCCCACCCTCCCATAAATAAATAAATAAATCTTTAAAGAAAAAAAATAAAAGAAAATATATGCTAGCAGTTCCTTCTCTGTTTATTTTTGTAGTTTTAATATTGTTTGCTGAGGTTTAATACCTTTACTTGGTAAAATCTTAATAAAAAGCTGGTTACTCACTTCTGTTGTTTCTTTAAATGGCTCCATGAAATGAACACATGTGTCCTGAACTTCCTATGTGACCATCTTCTTGGCCCAGATGTACGTTATACCAACCATACGCCCATCCATTTACTCTAACACCTCTGCCCTATTCACCTGCCAAGGCGGAGAAGTGCCACCCCGATGGCCACCTGGCCCTCCCGCTTCTCTGCAGCCCTCGAGGGAGCAGCTCACTCCCATCTGGGGAGTCAGTGCAGGAGCTCTCTCCCCCAGGACCTCCAAAAGGTCCTCACAGAGCCTTGACAGAGGAGACCTGGATTTACAGAAGGCCCGATGGGCGGGTGCCCAACAGAAACATTGTAAAACGTCACCTCTCCGAGGAAGCAGAGCAGACGCGCTCAGAAGGCCCCGATTGGGCTGAAGGTGCTTAATTCAGAGGAAAGTCAACCCTGATGATATTTTTCCCATCTGTGCTAAGTGGAAAAAAAGAAAATACCAAAAGGAGTTTGTGATAAAGCTAAACATAGTCAGCTCAAAGAAACGTCTTTATTCTGAGACTCTTTTCCTACCTTTTGGGGGCGTCATTTGTTCTGAGTATTCTTTCTTATTCTTTGTGGTATTATAATCTCAATTCTGTAAGAACAAATAATGAAAATATATGCTAGGGCTTCCCTGGCGGTCCAGCGGGTAAGGACACCGCCTTGCAGTGCAAGGGTTGCCGGTTCGATCCCTGGCCTGGGAAGATCCCACGTGCTGCAAAGCGGCTGGACCCATGTGTCCAATTACCGAGCTGGAGCTCTGGAGCGCATGCGCCCAGAGCCGGTGCTCTGCGACAACAGAGGCCACCGCGATGGGAGGCCCACAAAGACCAAAGAACAAAGATGGATGAAAATGGACAAATGAAGGACCAATGGAAGTGGCCCGCCTGCTCCCCTCCCTCCCCACCCTCCCATAAATAAATAAATAAATCTTTAAAGAAAAAAAATAAAAGAAAATATATGCTAGCAGTTCCTTCTCTGTTTATTTTTGTAGTTTTAATATTGTTTGCTGAGGTTTAATACCTTTACTTGGTAAAATCTTAATAAAAAGCTGGTTACTCACTTCTGTTGTTTCTTTAAATGGCTCCATGAAATGAACACATGTGTCCTGAACTTCCTATGTGACCATCTTCTTGGCCCAGATGTACGTTATACCAACCATACGCCCATCCATTTACTCTAACACCTCTGCCCTATTCACCTGCCAAGGCGGAGAAGTGCCACCCCGATGGCCACCTGGCCCTCCCGCTTCTCTGCAGCCCTCGAGGGAGCAGCTCACTCCCATCTGGGGAGTCAGTGCAGGAGCTCTCTCCCCCAGGACCTCCAAAAGGTCCTCACAGAGCCTTGACAGAGGAGACCTGGATTTACAGAAGGCCCGATGGGCGGGTGCCCAACAGAAACATTGTAAAACGTCACCTCTCCGAGGAAGCAGAGCAGACGCGCTCAGAAGCCTGCAGCTGAGGAGTCCTCACCCGATCTTCAGACCAGCAGCCCCACTGTCCAACACTTGGCTCAGCTTAATTCAGAGGAAAGTCACTGCCTGTCTCCTAAGTCAA
This sequence comes from Tragulus kanchil, assembly GCA_022376925.1. NCBI lineage: Eukaryota > Metazoa > Chordata > Mammalia > Artiodactyla > Tragulidae > Tragulus > Tragulus kanchil. Next base: position 105,171,974 of record JAIOJX010000030.1, on the reverse strand, counting down.
CACTTCAAACCAACCAACCCGCCTACTCCTGATAATAGCCCATCTCTCCATGATCAAAATTATGACTGCAACACATTCTCAGGTTTTTTTCTCAAGGAGAATTTCTGACAAGGTGTGAGGAAATTGTGTTACCTATAAAATCCCTTGAGGTTCACTCTGTCCTTTATCAGGTCAGCTGCCTGAACGATGATAATATTCCGCAACGCTCTTCCTGCACAAGAAGAATTCTCTCCATAAATCTACATGGGAAAGACAAAGACTCACTGAGAATGCAGAACAATAATGTGACAATTTGTGAGCCGCTGATGACACACTATATAGAAAAATTATGGCCAAGTTCCTATGCTTAAAATACTTCTATCTTAGCATACATAACTACAGGCTTACATCTACCTTTTTTTTTTTTTTTTTTGCTATTGGATCACTTATTAGGCTATAAGAACTGCTTTCCAAATGCTTAACTGCTTTAACTATAAATTTCCTCTTACACAAAATTTCCAGGACAAAATACCTGGTTTTTTTTAATATACTATTTCTATTAATACAGCAAGTTGAAGAATATTTTTATATGAACACTTCCATATTGATAATGAGTATATGTAAATGTATTGGAAGATGAGAAAATTAATTTTTTTTCCCTATCTAGGAAGCAGCTTGAAACATAATACAATTTGATAGCAGGCTGTGGTCTGCTTTGCTTTTATTTATTTATTTATTTTAAAGATTTATTTATTTATTTATTTTGGGCAGGGGTTGGGTTGGGGAGGGAGGGGAGTGGGCAGGTCACTTCTATTGGTCTTTCATTTCTCTATTTTCATCCGTCCTTATTCTTTGGCTCCTGTGGGTCTCCCATTGCGGTGGCCTCTGTTGTCACCGAGCACCGGCTCTGGGCGCATGCGCTCCAGAGCTCCGGCTCGGTAATTGGACACATCGGTCCAGCCACTCCGTGGCACATGGGATCTTCCCAGGCCAGGGATTGAACCGGCACCCCTTGCACTGCAAGGAGGTGTCTTTACCCACTGGACCACCAGGGGAAGCCCTGCTTTGCTTTTAATTTTTAAGCTTCACTCAACTGCAGAATACACTGTTAATTCCGAGAGTCCTGGTTTCATCTACTTCACAATTCCATCTAGCAGATAAAAAATTCATATAGCTTCTTTTTTTTAATCTTCTGATTTGCCTGTATGCATCTCTGATTCTTGGAGGATGAAGGAGGGTATTCCTTAGATCTGAAGAGGTCCATGTCCCACTTTATAAACTACTTCCTTTCTCTGTAATTGGTATCTTCACCGCAGAGCAATGTTGCTCACAAAGGAAACGAACTCTCTTTTCAAGTCAAGGCTCATGAAAATGAAGATATACTAAGGGTGCACGCTTATATCTGTTTACTTGTTTCTTGCTGAACTCTTTCTGCACTCAACCAAATTTTGACAAGACTATTTTTCCCAAGGCAAACAACTGATAATATGCTGACTACAACTTAATCCAGAACACTTCAACCCCATCCCGATACTCCCTTAATTTTCATACTATCCCCTCCTAAACACAACTTAATGAAAAAATGAGAAGGACAGGAAATGATTTGTTTTTAACACGTCAAATCCATTTTTTAAAAAATACTTAAGTCAGACAACAGAAAGCATTACCATAAAAGTATGAGTCAGCTGACCCTTGACTAGTCCTGACCATGTACCAATGCTCATTTTCCTAGTTATTCAAAAACATTGAGCAGCCATTAGCCCCATTCTAGATGTGGGGACTTCAGGCGTGAACACGACCGAAGTCTGTCCTCACAGAGCTCAGTCTCCTGTCTCTCTGAAATACCCAACACTGTCTGATTTTTTTTTTTTTTTGGTCCGCTGGCTTTTTAACAACACAATGAAGGCATCCATACCTTGTTTCAATAAACATCTGGGGATATTCTACCATTAGATAATTATAACTAAATAATCCCCCTTTTCACAGTTTTCAGAGTAAAATATCTTCTCTTTAAAATACAGCATTTCTATCATTCAGCAATTTGAAAATATTTATATTATATATGAACCCTGCCATATTCATAATGCATTCATGTAAAGGACTTGGGAAATGGGAAAGTTTTTTATCCTATTTAGTGAACTCCTTCCTCCACGGCGCTCTTGTCAGAGAACTTCCAACACCTTCGGTCATGTCACTCTCTGTGTTAATTCCGAGAGTCCTGGTTTCATCTACTTCACAATTCCATCTAGCAGATAAAAAATTCATATAGCTTCTTTTTTTTAATCTTCTGATTTGCCTGTATGCATCTCTGATTCTTGGAGGATGAAGGAGGGTATTCCTTAGATCTGAAGAGGTCCATGTCCCACTTTATAAACTACTTCCTTTCTCTGTAATTGGTATCTTCACCGCAGAGCAATGTTGCTCACAAAGGAAACGAACTCTCTTTTCAAGTCAAGGCTCATGAAAATGAAGATATACTAAGGGTGCACGCTTATATCTGTTTACTTGTTTCTTGCTGAACTCTTTCTGCACTCAACCAAATTTTGACAAGACTATTTTTCCCAAGGCAAACAACTGATAATATGCTGACTACAACTTAATCCAGAACACTTCAACCCCATCCCGATACTCCCTTAATTTTCATACTATCCCCTCCTAAACACAACTTAATGAAAAAATGAGAAGGACAGGAAATGATTTGTTTTTAACACGTCAAATCCATTTTTTAAAAAATACTTAAGTCAGACAACAGAAAGCATTACCATAAAAGTATGAGTCAGCTGACCCTTGACTAGTCCTGACCATGTACCAATGCTCATTTTCCTAGTTATTCAAAAACATTGAGCAGCCATTAGCCCCATTCTAGATGTGGGGACTTCAGGCGTGAACACGACCGAAGTCTGTCCTCACAGAGCTCAGTCTCCTGTCTCTCTGAAATACCCAACACTGTCTGATTTTTTTTTTTTTTTTGGTCAGCTGACTTTTTAACAACACAATGAAGGCATCCATACCTTGTTTCAATAAACATCTGGGGATATTCTACCATTAGATAATTATAACTAAATAATCCCCCTTTTCACAGTTTTCAGAGTAAAATATCTTCTCTTTAAAATACAGCATTTCTATCATTCAGCAATTTGAAAATATTTATATTATATATGAACCCTGCCATATTCATAATGCATTCATGTAAAGGACTTGGGAAATGGGAAAGTTTTTTATCCTATTTAGTGAACTCCTTCCTCCACGGCGCTCTTGTCAGAGAACTTCCAACACCTTCGGTCATGTCACTCTCTGTGGAGGAGACGGCGTGATCAGGAGCAACGGGCAGATCTATAACTCTAGCAAATACTACAGCAGGATTTGCGAACCATTGTTTCAGAAAATACTGTAAGGCAGAAAAGAATCATACCTGGGAAGGAGAATGTTCGAGGTAAGGATTGGAAATTCTTCTTGATAGCGTCTATTTTGGAAGGAAAGAAAAGAGAAAAATTAGAACCAAACAGATGTTTGGTACCGTTGTACCATTAAGGACACAATGTATGCAACTGTGGCAAGCCCAGCAATTGTCCAAGTCAAAAAATGTTCATGGCCATAGAGGATTAACATCTTATTCTCATCAAGGTAAATACCTGGACAACATTCATTCCAATAGGCCAGGACATTCTATTGGAAAAGCTTCCAATCTAGGGTACCGCTTTAAAAGTACAATAGAAGAGCAGACGTTGTATCCATGTTAATTTATCTTCAATGTGATTTTGATTTCATTTCTCCTCTCCCTTTCATTTCCCCTTTTACTAATATAATACCAGCAGCCCTGGACTGCTGTTTCAGTCTCTCAAGGGATTTCCCCAGGCTCCCGTCACACCCTCCACAGGCCATCCTGCAAACCTCATGTGAACAAAAGTCCTTGCATAACCCCCTTAACTGAGGGTGGGTCTCTTCTTGCTTATAGGAGTCAATCTAAACCCCTCCCTGCCTGCTTGTCTTAGGACCAGCATAATCAGCCTCCAGCAGATTTCTAGTATTCTCCTTCTACCTCCCCACATGGCATCTGTGACTCAACATGAAATCCACTTATCAGAAGAACTGCAACTCATAACCGCCTCTGCTCACACACTTCTTCACATCAGAAAGCCCTCCATCTTCCCTGTCACACCCCTGAACCCCAGTGAAGCCCAGTTCTGTGCAGCCACCTGCCGGGTGAAGCTCTGTGGCCCCTCCCTTGGAATTTGTCCCTCTTGGAGCTCTCTGTTCCTATTTCTGTGGCAACTCCTGCGTGCTCTGCATTACTAGCTGTCCTACACATGCACTTATCCCAACTAATCCATAAGCTGCATGCGAGGAGCTGGCAGCATACCTGGCCTTTGCTTTCACAGCCTCTAGCACCCAACTGTGCACCAAAATGTTTAATTTTTCTGTTCAATTATTACAGACTATTTATATCTCTGTATCAATTGAGTATCTGCTGAATGATCTGAATTGTAGGAGCTAAATTTTCCTACCTAACAATCCAGTAAGCAGCACCATCACCCACATATGTTTAAGCACAATAGAAAACAATTATCATTTCCTGTTGTGGTTTAGGAAAAAGAACAGAGAAACGAACATTGACAGAGCTTCCAACCCTATGTTTAACAGCTCTTTACACTTCTATTCCGAAGCTTGCTATCTTTTGAGATCCCATAGTTTTTTGTCTGCCGCCTCCACTTCTCAGAATCACTTACAAAACATACCCTGCCACTCACTGCTTTCCAACCTCTGAACCTTCTACCAGATTTTCCGACAGAATTCCCATTCTGTCTCTGGCTCACTTCACACAGCTCCCATATTACTTATTTTCTAATGAAACCAAAATAAATATATGGACTCTATATTGAGAAATGGCAATTGGTACACTCAGCTAAAGACTTACAATGCCCCTGCCCTGAAACTGTTTAAAATAGGCCATTTAATTTTTTTTTTTTTTTTAGATTATTTCATTTCTTTTTGGCTGTGCTGTATCTTCATCGCTGCACAGGCTTTTCTCTAGCTGCAATGAGTGGGGGCTACTCTTTAGTTGTGGTGCTCAGGCTTCTCATCGCGGTGGCTTCTCTTGTTGCAGGGCATGGGCTTCAGGGAACACAGGCTCCAGTGGCCGCGGTTTCTGGGCTCTAAAGCAGAGACTCAGTAGTAGCGGTGCACGGGCTTAGCTGCTCCACAGCATGTGGGATCTTCCTGGACCAGGGATCAAACTGTGCCTTCTGCTTTAGCAGGCAGATTCTTTACCACCAACCCACCCAGGGAAGCCCCAGACAGGCCATTTGCAATTGTCATGTATTAAAATGAAACATCCACTTACCCTTTCTGCTGTAGCCTATACAACTCCCAACCGCTGAGCATCACTGCTGTGCTCTGCATTACTAGCTGTCCACACATGCACTTATCCCAACTAATCCATAAGCTGCATGCGAGGAGCTGGCAGCATACCTGGCCTTTGCTTTCACAGCCTCTAGCACCCAACTGTGCACCAAAATGTTTAATTTTTCTGTTCAATTATTACAGACTATTTATATCTCTGTATCAATTGAGTATCTGCTGAATGATCTGAATTGTAGGAGCTAAATTTTCCTACCTAACAATCCAGTAAGCAGCACCATCACCCACATATGTTTAAGCACAATAGAAAACAATTATCATTTCCTGTTGTGGTTTAGGAAAAAGAACAGAGAAACGAACATTGACAGAGCTTCCAACCCTATGTTTAACAGCTCTTTACACTTCTATTCCGAAGCTTGCTATCTTTTGAGATCCCATAGTTTTTTGTCTGCCGCCTCCACTTCTCAGAATCACTTACAAAACATACCCTGCCACTCACTGCTTTCCAACCTCTGAACCTTCTACCAGATTTTCCGACAGAATTCCCATTCTGTCTCTGGCTCACTTCACACAGCTCCCATATTACTTATTTTCTAATGAAACCAAAATAAATATATGGACTCTATATTGAGAAATGGCAATTGGTACACTCAGCTAAAGACTTACAATGCCCCTGCCCTGAAACTGTTTAAAATAGGCCATTTAATTTTTTTTTTTTTTTTAGATTATTTCATTTCTTTTTGGCTGTGCTGTATCTTCATCGCTGCACAGGCTTTTCTCTAGCTGCAATGAGTGGGGGCTACTCTTTAGTTGTGGTGCTCAGGCTTCTCATCGCGGTGGCTTCTCTTGTTGCAGGGCATGGGCTTCAGGGAACACAGGCTCCAGTGGCCGCGGTTTCTGGGCTCTAAAGCAGAGACTCAGTAGTAGCGGTGCACGGGCTTAGCTGCTCCACAGCATGTGGGATCTTCCTGGACCAGGGATCAAACTGTGCCTTCTGTTTTAGCAGGCAGATTCTTTACCACCAACCCACCCAGGGAAGCCCCAGACAGGCCATTTGCAATTGTCATGTATTAAAATGAAACATCCACTTACCCTTTCTGCTGTAGCCTATACAACTCCCAACCAGCCCTTACTAGGCCTTCTGCTGGCTGAGCCTAGGCATGGTACTCACTTACTGAAATACTGAATGGTGTAAAATTTGCATCAACATCAGATTTATAATTTGAAGATGAATCATGGTGATACGTGGATTTTTCCCCCTCTTAAGCAGCCTTTTAAATGTTAATATGGCAGGCCAGAACTGACAATCTTTATTATTCACCCAATTGCCTAAATCAGCTCTGAAAGGCAACTATGTCACACAATCTAGTTTAAAAAGAAAGCTTCCAGGTAGAGACAAGCTCTAAAGAATTAGGTGGGGGCCCTTTCACAAAAGAAAGGAAACAGTTTCCTTTCTCTCGGCTGCCAGTCCCAAACTGGCTGGCTGGATACTAGCCTTAGACTCTCACAATTCCACTTCATGGAAACGTCCCCCATGGGTGGCTTGTTACAAAAGGCTGGTAAGGTGAGTCAGTAAAGCCGTGGGGTCCATGCCAACGAGATAACAGTGTGAGACGAGCTCCCAGCCCACAGGGAATCAACCAGGAACTGCCTTTGACAGGACACAATACCTAGGTTTGTTGTCAGAGAGGCCTGAGAAGCCCACTCTCGACTGGCCCCCGGGGTGCTGTGTTTCCTGAAGGCTCCAGACAGCAGCTCTCCAACAGTACCAGAATAGACTGATTTGTTCCACTGAAAATACAACTCTGTACCTCCTTTTGTTATGAGACCACTTTATGTTAGCTGTTGGTATTGATTCAAAATTTCAAGTGCCAAGGTTTAAAGAGAAAAAGAAGATGGAGGAACTGCCCATTATTACCTCATTTTTTTATGGACCTTGTGAAAGGGATGTCATGGAATTTTACTGGATGAATTCCACAGGCCAATTTACGTATCGAGAATCACTGTTCTATAGCACCTCACAAACTGTGCCTTCTGCTTTAGCATGCAGATTCTTTACCACCAACCCACCCAGGGAAGCCCCAGACAGGCCATTTGCAATTGTCATGTATTAAAATGAAACATCCACTTACCCTTTCTGCTGTAGCCTATACAACTCCCAACCAGCCCTTACTAGGCCTTCTGCTGGCTGAGCCTAGGCATGGTACTCACTTACTGAAATACTGAATGGTGTAAAATTTGCATCAACATCAGATTTATAATTTGAAGATGAATCATGGTGATACGTGGATTTTTTCCCCCTCTTAAGCAGCCTTTTAAATGTTAATATGGCAGGCCAGAACTGACAATCTTTATTATTCACCCAATTGCCTAAATCAGCTCTGAAAGGCAACTATGTCACACAATCTAGTTTAAAAAGAAAGCTTCCAGGTAGAGACAAGCTCTAAAGAATTAGGTGGGGGCCCTTTCACAAAAGAAAGGAAACAGTTTCCTTTCTCTCGGCTGCCAGTCCCAAACTGGCTGGCTGGATACTAGCCTTAGACTCTCACAATTCCACTTCATGGAAACGTCCCCCATGGGTGGCTTGTTACAAAAGGCTGGTAAGGTGAGTCAGTAAAGCCGTGGGGTCCATGCCAACGAGATAACAGTGTGAGGCGAGCTCCCAGCCCCCCGGGAATCAACCAGGAACTGCCTTTGACAGGACACAATACCTAGGTTTGTTGTCAGAGAGGCCTGAGAAGCCCACTCTCGACTGGCCCCCGGGGTGCTGTGTTTCCTGAAGGCTCCAGACAGCAGCTCTCCAACAGTACCAGAATAGACTGATTTGTTCCACTGAAAATACAACTCTGTACCTCCTTTTGTTATGAGACCACTTTATGTTAGCTGTTGGTATTGATTCAAAATTTCAAGTGCCAAGGTTTAAAGAGAAAAAGAAGATGGAGGAACTGACCATTCATTACCTCATTTTTTCATGGACCTTGTGAAAGGGATGTCATGGAATTTTACTGGATGAATTCCACAGGCCAATTTACGGGACTCTGAGAATCACTGTTCTATAGCACCTCACAAACTTGCTCTCCGAGCAGTTCCCTGAATGAGCAGCACAAGAAACGTTGACAATGCACCCTTCTCCACTCAATATTCTTTCCCTGATACTCCATCACTCAGCGGTTTTCAGCCCATCCAGGACTCCCCCCAGTGTGTTTCTCCTCTGAGCATCTCTGGGTTTCATCTCATCACTCGTGGCAACTAATTTCCCTCACGTCCCTTCTGAAGCACCTACTGAGCTCCTACTCTAGCACACTGGGAGTTCCGGAAACAGACCCATGACCAAGATACCATCCTCTAATTTAGAAATCCGTTTACCGAAAGACACAGGATCTAAAGAACACTTTAAACCCATAAGAGGTCTTTTTCTTCCTCCCAATTTCCCATCAATTTTCTCTTTAATCTCAGACGACTGGTCCAATTGATGCAGTGCCCTCTTTTAAACGGTTCTCACTGTGATATCTCAAATATAATGCCTGGGCAAGATGATTCTCTCTCCATCCTTTACTTCCAATTTCCTAGAATTACATAAGCTAGATGCAATGATTCTTCCACATAGGACTTTATATGGACCACAGAGAGAAGAGAAGACTAGGAACAATACAAATGAAATTAGATTTTAATTCAAATTTACTTCTTCTCTTTTCCAATTTAATGAACCACAGAAAATGATTCCCTAAGTGATTTGGTCCAAACCTCATATTTTAAACATGTGTTAGAAAACTGCAATCTTTTAATATTCACAAATGAACTCCCAGAAAAAAATAATGGCATAACACAGAAGGATAACTGGGAAGCAAGCATATCGTGCTGACTGGCAACCTACCCTGACGGGGGTGCTGTGTTTCCTGAAGGCTCCAGACAGCTCTCCAACAGTACCAGAATAGACTGATTTGTTCCACTGAAAATACAACTCTGTACCTCCTTTTGTTGTGAGACCACTGTATGTTAGCTTGTCGTATTGATTCAAAATTTCAAGTTCCAAGGTTTAAAGAGAAAAGAAGATGGAGGAACTGACCATTCATTACCTCATTTTTTCATGGACCTTGTGAAAGGGATGTCATGGAATTTTACTGGATGAATTCCACAGGCCAATTTACGGGACTCTGAGAATCACTGTTCTATAGCACCTCACAAACTTGCTCTCCGAGCAGTTCCCTGAATGAGCAGCACAAGAAACGTTGACAATGCACCCTTCTCCACTCAATATTCTTTCCCTGATACTCCATCACTCAGCGGTTTTCAGCCCATCCAGGACTCCCCCCAGTGTGTTTCTCCTCTGAGCATCTCTGGGTTTCATCTCATCACTCGTGGCAACTAATTTCCCTCACGTCCCTTCTGAAGCACCTACTGAGCTCCTACTCTAGCACACTGGGAGTTCCGGAAACAGACCCATGACCAAGATACCATCCTCTAATTTAGAAATCCGTTTACCGAAAGACACAGGATCTAAAGAACACTTTAAACCCATAAGAGGTCTTTTTCTTCCTCCCAATTTCCCATCAATTTTCTCTTTAATCTCAGACGACTGGTCCAATTGATGCAGTGCCCTCTTTTAAACGGTTCTCACTGTGATATCTCAAATATAATGCCTGGGCAAGATGATTCTCTCTCCATCCTTTACTTCCAATTTCCTAGAATTACATAAGCTAGATGCAATGATTCTTCCACATAGGACTTTATATGGACCACAGAGAGAAGAGAAGACTAGGAACAATACAAATGAAATTAGATTTTAATTCAAATTTACTTCTTCTCTTTTCCAATTTAATGAACCACAGAAAATGATTCCCTAAGTGATTTGGTCCAAACCTCATATTTTAAACATGTGTTAGAAAACTGCAATCTTTTAATATTCACAAATGAACTCCCAGAAAAAAATAATGGCATAACACAGAAGGATAACTGGGAAGCAAGCATATATTACTTTCATTTTTTTCCTAAGTTAAGTGCCCACTAAAGTTAAACTATAACAGTCTGTGAGGATGGGTCTAAATCAAACATGGAACTCATTTCAGCCTTACTGCACTTACGGCACATTTTTTTTATCAGCTCTTAAAGGACATCTCTTGGCGCTCTCCTTGGATTGAATTAAAATACTGAGGCTACAAAGGGAGAGAGAAATGAAAAAGACTGAATCACTTCAATCACCATAGAAGTATGACCTGCTCTATCACAAACAGGAACCAATAAGAACTACCAAGCTTGTGGATAAGTTGAGAGTTCAGTTCACAACACAACTTTCCGTCATCTTCAGCCCCTGTCCTCTGGGTAACCAAGTAGAAATGAAGATGTGAAAATGGGTAATGTGTTAGGAGACTACGGACCACAACAGAGGAGGTTGTGCAGCTGACGTGGGGGCCCTTTTTAAGTCTCAGCACATCCCTGCTTCTCAACCAAAGCTTGATCCAGGGGTAAAGGACTGAACCCATCCAGCCAGGATGTTGGCTCGAGAAGGACACAGTCACCACAAGTTCAGCATAATGCAAACTGGAGACATGCCAAGTGCTGATAAGGGAGTGCAGGGCCAGGCACCCCAACTCTATCTGCAGACTCTGGTCCCACTTGAAACATGTCTTCTCCACAAAGCCTGATCGAACCAAAGCCAATGATGTTCCCGAATTAGATTTTGCGACTGCCTTGTGACACAGTAAGAAAACAGAATGAGAGGGAAGGTGGCAAAAATGCTTAGGGAGCACCGTCTTTGTTCTCAGTCACTTTCCCATACTAGGAAGCACACCCACCTGTTACATCTGGGCAATGATTCTCTCTCATCCTTTACTTCCAATTTCCTAGAATTACATAAGCTAGATGCAATGATTCTTCCACATAGGACTTTATATGGACCACAGAGAGAAGAGAAGACTAGGAACAATACAAATGAAATTAGATTTTAATTCAAATTTACTTCTTCTCTTTTCCAATTTAATGAACCACAGAAAATGATTCCCTAAGTGATTTGGTCCAAACCTCATATTTTAAACATGTGTTAGAAAACTGCAATCTTTTAATATTCACAAATGAACTCCCAGAAAAAAATAATGGCATAACACAGAAGGATAACTGGGAAGCAAGCATATATTACTTTCATTTTTTTCCTAAGTTAAGTGCCCACTAAAGTTAAACTATAACAGTCTGTGAGGATGGGTCTAAATCAAACATGGAACTCATTTCAGCCTTACTGCACTTACGGCACATTTTTTTTATCAGCTCTTAAAGGACATCTCTTGGCGCTCTCCTTGGATTGAATTAAAATACTGAGGCTAAAAAGGGGAGAGAGAAATGAAAAAGACTGAATCACTTCAATCACCATAGAAGTATGACCTGCTCTATCACAAACAGGAACCAATAAGAACTACCAAGCTTGTGGATAAGTTGAGAGTTCAGTTCACAACACAACTTTCCGTCATCTTCAGCCCCTGTCCTCTGGGTAACCAAGTAGAAATGAAGATGTGAAAATGGGTAATGTGTTAGGAGACTACGGACCACAACAGAGGAGGTTGTGCAGCTGACGTGGGGGCCCTTTTTAAGTCTCAGCACATCCCTGCTTCTCAACCAAAGCTTGATCCAGGGGTAAAGGACTGAACCCATCCAGCCAGGATGTTGGCTCGAGAAGGACACAGTCACCACAAGTTCAGCATAATGCAAACTGGAGACATGCCAAGTGCTGATAAGGGAGTGCAGGGCCAGGCACCCCAACTCTATCTGCAGACTCTGGTCCCACTTGAAACATGTCTTCTCCACAAAGCCTGATCGAACCAAAGCCAATGATGTTCCCGGAATTAGATTTTGCCACTGCCTTGTGACACAGTAAGAAAACAGAATGAGAGGGAAGGTGGCAAAAATGCTTAGGGAGCACCGTCTTTGTTCTCAGTCACTTTCCCATACTAGGAAGCACACCCACCTGTTCATACATCTCATGCATCTACAGACAACAGCCCTGAGGGTCGGAGAAATCAGGGGAAATTTTCTTAAGGTCCCAGAGCTGGAAAGCTACACAGTCAGGGCAGGAAGAAAGTTTTGATTGATTCCTAAGCAACTACTTTATTGCAACATGCTGCATTAGTAAAATAATAAATGCATTTCTACTGTGTGCTAGAGATAGTACTAAATATTTTATATGCAACATATGGCTTAATTTTGGAAAGACTATGAGGTATTATTAACCTCAATTTTCACATGATAAAGCTAGACTTAAAGCAGTTAAGAAATTCACCCAAGTTTGCAGTCCAAGCCTGCCTTTAGTTACTTCCCCATACATTTATCTTATAGCACAGAATATGTTGATTTAAGGCTCATGTGACAAGCAAGTGGATATAAACGCAGGAAGACATCACAGATAGTTGTCTCTTCTAGGTCCAGAGGCACTTAACCCTGGATGTAAATCAGAACCCTCAGTGAAAAGGAAGAAATAATCACACAGGAGCTCAGGTCCCCAGAATTAGAATGTACAGGAGAAGAGCCTGAGTGGGTAGCTTTAAAGCACTTTGGTTTCAGAAAACCTTTTAGGTTTTTAACACAGTGCTTAAAGTTGGTGCTATGAACCTGTCATCATCCACCTCCACGATGAAGTTTCGACCATCTCCTCACCGCAGTGCTTTAAGTCCAGCACATCCCTGCTTCTCAACCAAAGCTTGATCCAGGGGTAAAGGACTGAACCCATCCAGCCAGGATGTTGGCTCGAGAAGGACACAGTCACCACAAGTTCAGCATAATGCAAACTGGAGACATGCCAAGTGCTGATAAGGGAGTGCAGGGCCAGGCACCCCAACTCTATCTGCAGACTCTGGTCCCACTTGAAACATGTCTTCTCCACAAAGCCTGATCGAACCAAAGCCAATGATGTTCCCGGAATTAGATTTTGCCACTGCCTTGTGACACAGTAAGAAAACAGAATGAGAGGGAAGGTGGCAAAAATGCTTAGGGAGCACCGTCTTTGTTCTCAGTCACTTTCCCATACTAGGAAGCACACCCACCTGTTCATACATCTCATGCATCTACAGACAACAGCCCTGAGGGTCGGAGAAATCAGGGAATTTACTTAAGGTCCCAGAGCTGGAAAGCTACACAGTCAGGGCAGGAAGAAAGTTTTGATTGATTCCTAAGCAACTACTTTATTGCAACATGCTGCATTAGTAAAATAATAAATGCATTTCTACTGTGTGCTAGAGATAGTACTAAATATTTTATATGCAACATATGGCTTAATTTTGGAAAGACTATGAGGTATTATTAACCTCAATTTTCACATGATAAAGCTAGACTTAAAGCAGTTAAGAAATTCACCCAAGTTTGCAGTCCAAGCCTGCCTTTAGTTACTTCCCCATACATTTATCTTATAGCACAGAATATGTTGATTTAAGGCTCATGTGACAAGCAAGTGGATATAAACGCAGGAAGACATCACAGATAGTTGTCTCTTCTAGGTCCAGAGGCACTTAACCCTGGATGTAAATCAGAACCCTCAGTGAAAAGGAAGAAATAATCACACAGGAGCTCAGGTCCCCAGAATTAGAATGTACAGGAGAAGAGCCTGAGTGGGTAGCTTTAAAGCACTTTGGTTTCAGAAAACCTTTTAGGTTTTTAACACAGTGCTTAAAGTTGGTGCTATGAACCTGTCATCATCCACCTCCACGATGAAGTTTGGCGCCCACCCCTCGACCATCTCCTTCCTCACTCGCCCTCCGGAGATTTCACAGCAGAGGTGCAAGTCATCCAAACAACAGCCCTGCGGTCTGTGTCTGAGCTTCTGCCTCTGGCTTGTGTAGAATAAAGCATCTCAGTGAATCGCACCTTGCACCTGTTCCTGTGTGTTTTCTATTTGCCCACCTCCGACAGAGCCCTCAGCCAAGGCACCTCACGTCAGCGGGGCGGCACTGTATTTACATCTCTTCTGAAAGGTCAGCCCTCTTTTAATGGCATCCGGAGCACTAGATTTAATTTCTTCTTGCCACTACTGAAGGATTCTCTTCTAGTATAAACATGTTTGCCCCACTTAAAAGCTAAAGGCAAAAATTAAAGTGGGGCCTAGGAATACTCATATATATTTCACAATCTTGCCTGATTAGGAAGATAAATCAGCAGGAACCAGGAGCTCCCAGGAAAATATATACAATAGCTATCACAGAAAAAAAAAAAAACCCAGTGTCATCAATTTGACTTTATTCATTCCTGAGAAAAGTTTCTTCTCACTGTGTGTACAAATAAGAGTCTAACTTTGCCTAACAGGGGAGGCCTACTTCATTGGCTAATGCAATCAAAAAAAGCCCTTACAATTTAGGAATCAGGTCACTAAAGACTGTGGATCAGCAGTTAAACTGGCCGCTTACTTATCTTCACTTGTCACCGAATTTCCTACCTGCAATAACATCAATCTGTTCAGTCACACCTGGATTCCAAGATGAGCCCTTTCCTTAGCAGTCAAAACGTGAAGAAGCTCCCACCTGCCCAATCCAGGACTTGGGCAGCAAAACAATGAAAGTATTACTTTATACCCGTAGGAAAAATACCCAAGAGTCCAGGCTGATCTAAATCACTGAATAAACAAGCCTAGGGCAGAAGGCACAATGCGGAAACAGTTCTTTCAGTTACTGAATGGAATGAAAAAAGGCAAAGAATATCACTATTAGGCAAAGAACACAGTACTAAATGTTGCAGGCAAGAATCATCGGTGGGCTTCTGGTGGTCCAGGGAGGAATGTTGAATCCCCTCAGTGAAAAGGAAGAAATAATCACACAGGAGCTCAGGTCCCCAGAATTAGAATGTACAGGAGAAGAGCCTGAGTGGGTAGCTTTAAAGCACTTTGGTTTCAGAAAACCTTTTAGGTTTTAACACAGTGCTTAAAGTTGGTGCTATGAACCTGTCATCATCCACCTCCACGATGAAGTTTGGCGCCCACCCCTCGACCATCTCCTTCCTCACTCGCCCTCCGGAGATTTCACAGCAGAGGTGCAAGTCATCCAAACAACAGCCCTGCGGTCTGTGTCTGAGCTTCTGCCTCTGGCTTGTGTAGAATAAAGCATCTCAGTGAATCGCACCTTGCACCTGTTCCTGTGTGTTTTCTATTTGCCCACCTCCGACAGAGCCCTCAGCCAAGGCACCTCACGTCAGCGGGGCGGCACTGTATTTACATCTCTTCTGAAAGGTCAGCCCTCTTTTAATGGCATCCGGAGCACTAGATTTAATTTCTTCTTGCCACTACTGAAGGATTCTCTTCTAGTATAAACATGTTTGCCCCACTTAAAAGCTAAAGGCAAAAATTAAAGTGGGGCCTAGGAATACTCATATATATTTCACAATCTTGCCTGATTAGGAAGATAAATCAGCAGGAACCAGGAGCTCCCAGGAAAATATATACAATAGCTATCACAGAAAAAAAAAAAAACCCAGTGTCATCAATTTGACTTTATTCATTCCTGAGAAAAGTTTCTTCTCACTGTGTGTACAAATAAGAGTCTAACTTTGCCTAACAGGGGAGGCCTACTTCATTGGCTAATGCAATCAAAAAAAGCCCTTACAATTTAGGAATCAGGTCACTAAAGACTGTGGATCAGCAGTTAAACTGGCCGCTTACTTATCTTCACTTGTCACCGAATTTCCTACCTGCAATAACATCAATCTGTTCAGTCACACCTGGATTCCAAGATGAGCCCTTTCCTTAGCAGTCAAAACGTGAAGAAGCTCCCACCTGCCCAATCCAGGACTTGGGCAGCAAAACAATGAAAGTATTACTTTATACCCGTAGGAAAAATACCCAAGAGTCCAGGCTGATCTAAATCACTGAATAAACAAGCCTAGGGCAGAAGGCACAATGCGGAAACAGTTCTTTCAGTTACTGAATGGAATGAAAAAAGGCAAAGAATATCACTATTAGGCAAAGAACACAGTACTAAATGTTGCAGGCAAGAATCATCGGTGGGGCTTCCCTGGTGGTCCAGTGGGTGAGGACACTGCCTTGCAGTGCAAGGAGCTCCAGTTCGATCCCTGGCCTGGGAAGATTCTACGTGCCGTGGAGCGACTGGACTGATGTGTCCAACTACCAAGCCGGAGCCCTGGAGTGCATCACCAATCATGAGACTTGACAACACTTGCCTGCTATTAATAACACGATACCCTGAGAAAGGCACTTGAGCATATTTTTGTCAAAATGCATACATGAATTTAATGAGAAACATCACACAACTCCAAGTTGAGGGACATCCTTAAATAGATCTAGCTGTACT
This sequence comes from Tragulus kanchil, assembly GCA_022376925.1. Taxonomy (NCBI): domain Eukaryota; kingdom Metazoa; phylum Chordata; class Mammalia; order Artiodactyla; family Tragulidae; genus Tragulus; species Tragulus kanchil. Next base: position 105,155,367 of record JAIOJX010000030.1, on the reverse strand, counting down.
CCGCAAAAATTGGTGAGGTTAGGAAAGCCCAAGAGAAACTGAGGGTCCATTCCAGATTGGAGGAGAACAAAGGAAACTGACAAGGAAAGGCAACTGGATCCTGAGTACGGTCCTGGATGAGGATAAGGATCTCAGTAGGTCAGCTGGCTATAAGTGAAGGAGATCCGTATTTCAGCCACCTGAGTGTCAGTGCTGGTGCAGAGAAGTGCACTGTGGTTACATAACACTCGGGGAAGCCGGGTAAGGGTTATAAGGCAACTTTCTCTGTAAGGTTTATATGTTTAACTCTGAAATTATTCCAAAATGAAAAAAAGTTAATAGCCTCTTTCCTCCCTACAAATAAAGCCTCAAAACACATTCAAATATTATTTCACAGTACAGCATCTATTTCTGTGCTAAAAGCTGCTCTCACCATAACATTACCATTCCAGGCTGCCCAAGAGAATGAGTCTCCTTGTCCCCCTGACCACTCCGGCCTCCAGAACCTTCACACTAATCAGATTAACCTCCCTAAAATACCTCCTTACATATGACCTTGTTATTCAAAAATAAAACTTATTTTAAAACTTTATGCTCACTATGCACTCACAGACAATATTCTAAGACTTTACTCAAAGAGGCCAATCCTTCAATGTCTACATAATCCTACATAATTCGATCTTTACTCTGCAAACAATGTGCATTCTCACTTCCATGCCCAAGTCTTTGCCATGACCTCTGCCCCCTGTATTGCTTTTCATTTCCACAACCTGCCCTTCCTTCAATCCACACAAAGCTGGGTGAAGCTCACCCAAGCCCTGAACCTCATGTGACTGACCTCTTCCACTAAACACTCTCAGTATCTGCCACTGAGAGGCCTCCCGGTTTCACCTGCCTGTGGAGACCTTTTCTCCTCAACTAGCCTCATAAATCTCCAGGGGAACTTTGGTCTTCTGTCCATCTAGGACCTTTACAGTGCATAGCAGAGGCTGCCCAGCCAGTGGTGACTTCTTCCCACTGTCACACCGCCTGGTGATCCAGACTCCCAGGCCAAGGAATAAGGCAAGATATCACCCCCTCAAAACCTATGAAACCCACAGCGCCCTCTGCCACCCTTTCCATTTTGCTTTCTCCAGTTTTTCAACTCCACTGTAAGTAGTCACATATGAAAAAAGAGCATATACAGAGTACATTTTTATATACTGAGTCATTTATGTGCTTGTTTTAAAGCTTAAAGAGTCACTTGAATGCCAACTAATTCTTTGCAGTGGAAAAGACTTCAATAAGTCACCTTGTGTGGGGTCTTCAAGAGGAAGTAATGTTTACTTTTCCCTTCCTACATCACTGCCCACCCAGAACTATGCAAAAGAAAGATACCTACACCTTGGAGTAGGTATCTCTCTCCTCTTAGTTGGCTCTGGGAATGCATTAGTCTCTTTAAGGTTTCTTGTCAATTTGTATGTAAGCTTTTGAAAGTTGCAAAAAACATGGTGATAATGTAGTCTTCTGGCAGAAGGAAGACTTAGAAACTAGCTCTAGTTTTCATTTTTCAATTACTCACCCAAGCTATACAGAGCACCTCAGAAACACAGCACCAGAAAGGACAGTGCCCAGAGGCCTCCTGGCCCATCCCACAGCCCTCATCTGAGGGACCTCAGGCAGCCCGGGGCAAGGGCCACAGGTCAAACCCCGCTGCCATACTGGGTTCATAGTGTTAACTGGAAAACTGCTGCACCCTGAGCCCATATGGCCTCTGGGCCATTCTCACTATGCACTCACAGACAATATTCTAAGACTTTACTCAAAGAGGCCAATCCTTCAATGTCTACATAATCCTACATAATTCGATCTTTACTCTGCAAACAATGTGCATTCTCACTTCCATGCCCAAGTCTTTGCCATGACCTCTGCCCCCTGTATTGCTTTTCATTTCCACAACCTGCCCTTCCTTCAATCCACACAAAGCTGGGTGAAGCTCACCCAAGCCCTGAACCTCATGTGACTGACCTCTTCCACTAAACACTCTCAGTATCTGCCACTGAGAGGCCTCCCGGTTTCACCTGCCTGTGGAGACCTTTTCTCCTCAACTAGCCTCATAAATCTCCAGGGGAACTTTGGTCTTCTGTCCATCTAGGACCTTTACAGTGCATAGCAGAGGCTGCCCAGCCAGTGGTGACTTCTTCCCACTGTCACACCGCCTGGTGATCCAGACTCCCAGGCCAAGGAATAAGGCAAGATATCACCCCCTCAAAACCTATGAAACCCACAGCGCCCTCTGCCACCCTTTCCATTTTGCTTTCTCCAGTTTTTCAACTCCACTGTAAGTAGTCACATATGAAAAAAGAGCATATACAGAGTACATTTTTATATACTGAGTCATTTATGTGCTTGTTTTAAAGCTTAAAGAGTCACTTGAATGCCAACTAATTCTTTGCAGTGGAAAAGACTTCAATAAGTCACCTTGTGTGGGGTCTTCAAGAGGAAGTAATGTTTACTTTTCCCTTCCTACATCACTGCCCACCCAGAACTATGCAAAAGAAAGATACCTACACCTTGGAGTAGGTATCTCTCTCCTCTTAGTTGGCTCTGGGAATGCATTAGTCTCTTTAAGGTTTCTTGTCAATTTGTATGTAAGCTTTTGAAAGTTGCAAAAAACATGGTGATAATGTAGTCTTCTGGCAGAAGGAAGACTTAGAAACTAGCTCTAGTTTTCATTTTTCAATTACTCACCCAAGCTATACAGAGCACCTCAGAAACACAGCACCAGAAAGGACAGTGCCCAGAGGCCTCCTGGCCCATCCCACAGCCCTCATCTGAGGGACCTCAGGCAGCCCGGGGCAAGGGCCACAGGTCAAACCCCGCTGCCATACTGGGTTCATAGTGTTAACTGGAAAACTGCTGCACCCTGAGCCCATATGGCCTCTGGGCCATTCTCCTGACAAAAATATTTACTATCTGACCTTTTACAGAAAAGGTTTACCAATCCTGGTCTAGATTATCAAATTTCACAGAGCCGTAGGAGCTCTGTCATCTCGCTAGCAATATATTCCAAAGAGTAAATAACCAGTTACTAAAAATTTTTTTTTTATTTTGAATCAAATGATCTCTCACTACGTTAAGATTATTTCCTTCAAAATTGAAGATACATTTCCATCTTCACTGACATATTACATAAAAGCTAGCAATAGGCCAAAACAATTATTTGGCTCCCTAGATTAAAACAAACAAAAGCGATTGTCACTAATTCCTTTTAAACTAGGAATTTCCAATCTATATGGTAATGCAGAATATACCCTGTTTCAAATGTCTGAATCTTGCACACAGTATCCCCTCTACTTGGAAGGCCTTTCTCCTCAAATATTTAAGTTTCCACACAATTTATGTTAAAATGTATTCATATGCTCAAATTCTCACACCTTTCCCCATAAGAATTTCTCTTAGTTACTTCAAAGCACTGTCGATTTCAGATACTTATTTACATTTGCATTGTCCTTAATTCACTATAAAAACCTTAAAAGAGTCTGTGTTCCACTCATATTTATGTCATGTCCACAGTATTTAAGATGGTTCATTGCATACAATTAATTCTCATTAAGTTTATGTAAACAACAACAAAAAAAATTGGTCTTACTATCTTAAATCTTTTCATCTGTTGGGGTTTACAGCTCCTTCCTCTGTGCATTGCACCTTCTTTTCCTAGGAGGCAGCCTTGCCTGATGGTTAGGAGTAGAGCTTTGGATGTGCATGGCTTAGATTCAAAGCCCATCTGTACCTCTTAAAAGTTCCACATCCATGGACAAATCATTTAACTTCTCTGTGCCTCTGTTTCCATCTCTTCAAATGGGAGAAATAAAATCCACTCTTAAGGTTGTTGTATAGATTAAACAACTTAAAATAGTGGTTCTCAAATTGCATGCATCAGAGTCACTTTATTAAACCAGACTACCAGGCTCCATCCTAGAGTGTTTTGGCTGCCTTAGGTTCTAACAGGTTCCCAGAGGATGTTGATAGACTGACTATACTCTGAGAACCACTGACTTAAAATATTAAAGAGCACAGAACTATAAAAGCCATTCTCCTGACAAAAATATTTACTATCTGACCTTTTACAGAAAAGGTTTACCAATCCTGGTCTAGATTATCAAATTTCACAGAGCCGTAGGAGCTCTGTCATCTCGCTAGCAATATATTCCAAAGAGTAAATAACCAGTTACTAAAAATTTTTTTTTTATTTTGAATCAAATGATCTCTCACTACGTTAAGATTATTTCCTTCAAAATTGAAGATACATTTCCATCTTCACTGACATATTACATAAAAGCTAGCAATAGGCCAAAACAATTATTGGCTCCCTAGATTAAAACAAACAAAAGCGATTGTCACTAATTCCTTTTAAACTAGGAATTTCCAATCTATATGGTAATGCAGAATATACCCTGTTTCAAATGTCTGAATCTTGCACACAGTATCCCCTCTACTTGGAAGGCCTTTCTCCTCAAATATTTAAGTTTCCACACAATTTATGTTAAAATGTATTCATATGCTCAAATTCTCACACCTTTCCCCATAAGAATTTCTCTTAGTTACTTCAAAGCACTGTCGATTTCAGATACTTATTTACATTTGCATTGTCCTTAATTCACTATAAAAACCTTAAAAGAGTCTGTGTTCCACTCATATTTATGTCATGTCCACAGTATTTAAGATGGTTCATTGCATACAATTAATTCTCATTAAGTTTATGTAAACAACAACAAAAAAAATTGGTCTTACTATCTTAAATCTTTTCATCTGTTGGGGTTTACAGCTCCTTCCTCTGTGCATTGCACCTTCTTTTCCTAGGAGGCAGCCTTGCCTGATGGTTAGGAGTAGAGCTTTGGATGTGCATGGCTTAGATTCAAAGCCCATCTGTACCTCTTAAAAGTTCCACATCCATGGACAAATCATTTAACTTCTCTGTGCCTCTGTTTCCATCTCTTCAAATGGGAGAAATAAAATCCACTCTTAAGGTTGTTGTATAGATTAAACAACTTAAAATAGTGGTTCTCAAATTGCATGCATCAGAGTCACTTTATTAAACCAGACTACCAGGCTCCATCCTAGAGTGTTTTGGCTGCCTTAGGTTCTAACAGGTTCCCAGAGGATGTTGATAGACTGACTATACTCTGAGAACCACTGACTTAAAATATTAAAGAGCACAGAAAGGTGCTCACTGCGTAAAACAGGCTCAACAAGCATTCACTGTTTTTTAAAGAGGGAAATTTATTTTTGTTTCATTTTTTGCTGCACTGTGCAGCATGCAGGATCCCCGCCAGGGGTCGAACCTGAAACCCCTGGAAGCGCTGGAAACGAGGAGTCTTAACCACTGGGTCACCTGGGAAGTCCCAGGAAGCATTCACTATTGTTGGGGGGCACTCAGTCTCATATACATGAGGGTGGGTCTCCCTTTCTACACTATAAGCTTATCCAGGGGCACAACTATATCTTTTTTCATCCACAATTCCTAGGACATGACAGAATGTGACAAAGCAAGACCTCTTCTTCTCACCCAAGGTTTCCCCTGTTCAGAAAAGAAAATAGAATTTGTGGGGAAGGAAACTCTCCTACAGGCCAATGTCCAGGATTTTCACAGCAAGCACCTTTTGGACAAAGGCTATTTCATTTAACCACCTGACCCATGCGGGAGGTCATTTCTCATACTCTGGAGTCTGGAGGAGTAACTGAGTCAGTCAGCTTTTCTTAGATCTTGGGACCATGGTCCTTTCCCAAATGGGTACAGAATTTCCATGGCTTTTACCAATAGTAACAACCTGCCACCACCTCTGTTTATCTGTGGATGGACTGGACCTAGAGTTCTCAATCTGATCTGGACACTGCCAAGTGGAAATCTTGTAATTCACGTTCAACTTAGCCTGTCTCCTGGTTGCTATGATTTATTTCCCTTAGAGTTCCTAAACCTTTCAGTTAATGATTTATTTTAGGACTTGAGAGGATCGATATTAACCTTGACTATTTACAATGTCACATACACAACTTATAACATTCACAACACTTGCATTAATACCAGGGCGATGACACAGGTCCTCCACAATTTGACAGGCAACCCTAACCGTGGTGCTGTGATTCCACACGCAGACTTGCAGTATCACACACAGTTTGGGCTTCCCAGAAGGAACCTGGAGCAGCTGGGTATTCCACTACTGCCGATCTTATGCAATTCCAGTTTGAAAACTCATTCTCTTAATGGAGATAAGAACAGAGACATCTCCCAGGACCCCCCCCCACACACAAAACTTTTCAGGTTCCCAGAGGATGTTGATAGACTGACTATACTCTGAGAACCACTGACTTAAAATATTAAAGAGCACAGAAAGGTGCTCACTGCGTAAAACAGGCTCAACAAGCATTCACTGTTTTTTAAAGAGGGAAATTTATTTTTGTTTCATTTTTTGCTGCACTGTGCAGCATGCAGGATCCCCGCCAGGGGTCGAACCTGAAACCCTGGAAGCGCTGGAAACGAGGAGTCTTAACCACTGGGTCACCTGGGAAGTCCCAGGAAGCATTCACTATTGTTGGGGGGCACTCAGTCTCATATACATGAGGGTGGGTCTCCCTTTCTACACTATAAGCTTATCCAGGGGCACAACTATATCTTTTTTCATCCACAATTCCTAGGACATGACAGAATGTGACAAAGCAAGACCTCTTCTTCTCACCCAAGGTTTCCCCTGTTCAGAAAAGAAAATAGAATTTGTGGGGAAGGAAACTCTCCTACAGGCCAATGTCCAGGATTTTCACAGCAAGCACCTTTTGGACAAAGGCTATTTCATTTAACCACCTGACCCATGCGGGAGGTCATTTCTCATACTCTGGAGTCTGGAGGAGTAACTGAGTCAGTCAGCTTTTCTTAGATCTTGGGACCATGGTCCTTTCCCAAATGGGTACAGAATTTCCATGGCTTTTACCAATAGTAACAACCTGCCACCACCTCTGTTTATCTGTGGATGGACTGGACCTAGAGTTCTCAATCTGATCTGGACACTGCCAAGTGGAAATCTTGTAATTCACGTTCAACTTAGCCTGTCTCCTGGTTGCTATGATTTATTTCCCTTAGAGTTCCTAAACCTTTCAGTTAATGATTTATTTTAGGACTTGAGAGGATCGATATTAACCTTGACTATTTACAATGTCACATACACAACTTATAACATTCACAACACTTGCATTAATACCAGGGCGATGACACAGGTCCTCCACAATTTGGCAGGCAACCCTAACCGTGGTGCTGTGATTCCACACGCAGACTTGCAGTATCACACACAGTTTGGGCTTCCCAGAAGGAACCTGGAGCAGCTGGGTATTCCACTACTGCCGATCTTATGCAATTCCAGTTTGAAAACTCATTCTCTTAATGGAGATAAGAACAGAGACATCTCATCTTGCCAGGAGCAGGCCTGTGCCTTCCTCCTCTTTTGTCTCCGATCACACACAAAACTGTGGGCTTTGTGGCCTTCACCTACTTTGCAAGCCCTCAAAGAGCTGGCTTGTGAAACTTACTTTATCCTGGGTCACACGTCCTCCTTCCTCTCATTCACTTGTCTTCTTTTCATCTGAATGTGTGCTTAATCACTCAGTTGTGTCCAATTCTCTGCAACCGCATGGACCGTAGCCCACCAGGCTCCTCTGTCCACGGGATTTTCCGGGAAAGAATACTGGAGTGGGTTACCATTTCCTCCTCCAGGAGATCCTTCCTGGCCCAGCAATCAAGCCCAGGTCTCTTGGGTCATCTGCGCTGGCAGGCGGATTTTGCACCCTGCGCCTCCTAGGAAGCCTCTTTACCCCTGAGGTCCACTGAAAGCCCGCTTTCCAGCCACACCAGGGCCTGTCACTTCCTCAACCCCCCCAAACATTCTAACAGCCACACTTTGGAATCAGAACTCTGTTCACAGCGTGTGGGGATTTCCTTTCAGTGTTTTCAGTGATGACACCCTTATCATCAGTTCTGTGTGCTGACCGCAGATCCCACCACATGCAGAGTTCAAACCAGGGTCGGTCATGTGGGCCCAGGCTCTCTCAGTAGTGAGTGGAGTCTAATGAGCCTTGCGCTGTGTCGGCATTGGTGAGTTTCCAGGCCTGACTGTACGCTTACTCTTTCAACTCCCTGACACCAATTCAGGCCTTCTTCTCCCTCCACTGAATCCCCTCTGTTCTTGTCTTCCTACCAAATTATTTCTTCAACCTGTCTGGACGTTCTTTCTTTCCTCTAACGAGTCATCAGAGTCATTCCTCAAATGGTCTCCCTCCTCTTCTCACAATTTCTGACTCCAGCACAAAGGCCCAAGACAGTCCCAGCAGTCAGTCAGTGATCCCTTCAGCCGCAGCAAGACATGCAGCATACCCCGCAACTCACCCGGCAGTCCTGAGTTCAAGGGGATCTATTTCTCTGGTTTCTAGAAATTCCCCTTTCAGCATAAGAGGCATCAGCGACTTCGGGTCAGTTCTCCTAGCTCAGAAGGGAACCTTCTGGAATGCTACTAAAACCACCTGGCAAGTATTCGCCTTCCTCAGGCTCCAGCTCAGCGGCTAGCAATCCACAATTGACTAGCTCCTTCCTCCACGTGGTCTGTGCAGCGCTATCTCTTGAGTGCTTCTGGGAGATGCAGAGTCTCTGCGCCCACCAGAGACACACCCAGTCAGGAGACGAAGCTTAACGAGATCATCAGGTGAATCAGACCTCAGTCAAGTCTGAAAAGTGTCCATTCACATCACCTAGCTAGGCACTCCTGCTTCTGCTACAAGTGTTTTCAAAACAAGACATCAGGGCTTCCCCTGGTGGGCCAGTGGGTAAGGACACTGCTTTTCAGTGCAAGGGGCGCCGGTTCGAGCCCTGGCCTGGGAAGATCCCACGTGCCGCGGAGCGGCTGGACTGATGTGTCCAATTACCGAGCCCGAGCTCTGAGGCGCATGCACCCAGAGCCAGCGCTCTGCGAGGACAGATGCCACCGCGGTGGGAGGCCCGCAGGAGCCAAAGAACAAAGACGGATGAACATAGAGAAATGAAAGACCAATAGAAGTGGCCCACCCACTCCCCTCCCTCCCCAACCCAACCCCTGCCCAAAATAAATAAATAAATGAATCTTTAAAAAAAAAAAAAAAACAAGACATCACAGAAATCCTGAAAAAGGATTAGATGGGCAAAATGAGTTTTGAAGATGTTACTTACTTTCTCCTCCCTCCTTAAAAGCTGAAACACACCCCTGAGCAAATTAAAAATGTTCAAGAATTTCTGCTGTAAATAAATATGTTCAAACCAACAAGGAATTCTAAAAAGTTATTTACCTATTTTTATAGATAACTGCTGCCATCTTAAAGCACATTTATTGGTGTTAACAGGAAACAGTACTCTGAGACGTCTGAGCACCTCCACTTAACAATTACAAAGCATTGCACCGATTTCTCCAAGCCTCTCCTGCTGGCCTGCTGACCAACGACTTTTAAACGCATCTCTTCCTCAGTCAGAAGTGATACTGCCACCTACCTTCTTGGCTGAGGAGGCCAAGTAGACAGCAGCCTTGGCCCCAAAGGCGGACATTATAAGGCCAAGATGAACAAGAGAAAAAGGTCAAAAGCGACTTGGTCAGTTCTCCTAGCTCAGAAGGGAACCTTCTGGAATGCTACTAAAACCACCTGGCAAGTATTCGCCTTCCTCAGGCTCCAGCTCAGCGGCTAGCAATCCACAATTGACTAGCTCCTTCCTCCACGTGGTCTGTGCAGCGCTATCTCTTGAGTGCTTCTGGGAGATGCAGAGTCTCTGCGCCCACCAGAGACACACCCAGTCAGGAGACGAAGCTTAACGAGATCATCAGGTGAATCAGACCTCAGTCAAGTCTGAAAAGTGTCCATTCACATCACCTAGCTAGGCACTCCTGCTTCTGCTACAAGTGTTTTCAAAACAAGACATCAGGGCTTCCCCTGGTGGGCCAGTGGGTAAGGACACTGCTTTTCAGTGCAAGGGGCGCCGGTTCGAGCCCTGGCCTGGGAAGATCCCACGTGCCGCGGAGCGGCTGGACTGATGTGTCCAATTACCGAGCCCGAGCTCTGAGGCGCATGCACCCAGAGCCAGCGCTCTGCGAGGACAGATGCCACCGCGGTGGGAGGCCCGCAGGAGCCAAAGAACAAAGACGGATGAACATAGAGAAATGAAAGACCAATAGAAGTGGCCCACCCACTCCCCTCCCTCCCCAACCCAACCCCTGCCCAAAATAAATAAATAAATGAATCTTTAAAAAAAAAAAAAAAACAAGACATCACAGAAATCCTGAAAAAGGATTAGATGGGCAAAATGAGTTTTGAAGATGTTACTTACTTTCTCCTCCCTCCTTAAAAGCTGAAACACACCCCTGAGCAAATTAAAAATGTTCAAGAATTTCTGCTGTAAATAAATATGTTCAAACCAACAAGGAATTCTAAAAAGTTATTTACCTATTTTTATAGATAACTGCTGCCATCTTAAAGCACATTTATTGGTGTTAACAGGAAACAGTACTCTGAGACGTCTGAGCACCTCCACTTAACAATTACAAAGCATTGCACCGATTTCTCCAAGCCTCTCCTGCTGGCCTGCTGACCAACGACTTTTAAACGCATCTCTTCCTCAGTCAGAAGTGATACTGCCACCTACCTTCTTGGCTGAGGAGGCCAAGTAGACAGCAGTCTTGGCCCCAAAGGCGGACATTATAAGGCCAAGATGAACAAGAGAAAAAGGTCAAAAGCCAGAGCCACCTAACCCACCGATTAAATCAGCCTCTGACCACCCCAGACTTTCTGGACATATCCTTCTCATTTCACCGTATTTTTCACTGAGAGGAAGACATTCATAGGCCGATTTACATGTGTTCTGCTATGTAAGATCAAAAAACAACTCTGATTTTCTGTGTTCACTTCTCCTCTTGAAGCATAATTACTGTAAGAAGTACTTCTTATGGGGTTCCATTTTCAGAACTTCCTCAATTTTTAGTTTTAATCAACCATTTTTTTAGATTTCATTTTAAACACCTAGAGTTGCACTATTACTGTTTGCTATCTGCATGAAACCAGGTAACAATCTTACTATCTTCTCTAACTTGACAGAGCTGAGCTGGGGTCAATCAGAACCCTTAATTTTTTTTTTTTTTTTAAATGTCTTTCTTCCCCCCATCATGCCTCTTTTTTAAAAATTTTATATTCATTCATCTTTTATTCTTTGGCATGTGTAGGCCTTCCTTTGCAGTGGCCTCTCTTGTTGCAGAGCACCGGCTCTAGGCGCGTGCACTCCAGAGCACTGGCTCGTAATTAGACACACTGACTCAGCCGCTCCGCAGCACATGGGATCTTCCCACGCCAGGGATCGAACCAGTGCCCCCTGAACTGCAAGGTGGACTCTACACCCACTAGACCACCAGGGAAGCCCCCTTAATTTCCGGCACAGCCAAAAATAAATAAAATTTTAAATTTTTAAAAAATGTTCAAACCAACAAGGAATTCTAAAAAGTTATTTACCTATTTTTATAGATAACTGCTGCCATCTTAAAGCACATTTATTGGTGTTAACAGGAAACAGTACTCTGAGACGTCTGAGCACCTCCACTTAACAATTACAAAGCATTGCACCGATTTCTCCAAGCCTCTCCTGCTGGCCTGCTGACCAACGACTTTTAAACGCATCTCTTCCTCAGTCAGAAGTGATACTGCCACCTACCTTCTTGGCTGAGGAGGCCAAGTAGACAGCAGCCTTGGCCCCAAAGGCGGACATTATAAGGCCAAGATGAACAAGAGAAAAAGGTCAAAAGCCAGAGCCACCTAACCCACCGATTAAATCAGCCTCTGACCACCCCAGACTTTCTGGACATATCCTTCTCATTTCACCGTATTTTTCACTGAGAGGAAGACATTCATAGGCCGATTTACATGTGTTCTGCTATGTAAGATCAAAAAACAACTCTGATTTTCTGTGTTCACTTCTCCTCTTGAAGCATAATTACTGTAAGAAGTACTTCTTATGGGGTTCCATTTTCAGAACTTCCTCAATTTTTAGTTTTAATCAACCATTTTTTTAGATTTCATTTTAAACACCTAGAGTTGCACTATTACTGTTTGCTATCTGCATGAAACCAGGTAACAATCTTACTATCTTCTCTAACTTGACAGAGCTGAGCTGGGGTCAATCAGAACCCTTAATTTTTTTTTTTTTTTTAAATGTCTTTCTTCCCCCCATCATGCCTCTTTTTTAAAAATTTTATATTCATTCATCTTTTATTCTTTGGCATGTGTAGGCCTTCCTTTGCAGTGGCCTCTCTTGTTGCAGAGCACCGGCTCTAGGCGCGTGCACTCCAGAGCACTGGCTCGTAATTAGACACACTGACTCAGCCGCTCCGCAGCACATGGGATCTTCCCACGCCAGGGATCGAACCAGTGCCCCCTGAACTGCAAGGTGGACTCTACACCCACTAGACCACCAGGGAAGCCCCCTTAATTTCCGGCACAGCCAAAAATAAATAAAATTATAAAAATTTAAATTAAACAATGGTTAAAGTGGTTGATTTCATGTATTTTATCACAATACAAAAAAAAAAAAAGTAAGGCTTCCTTGGTGGTTCAGTAGTAAACAACATGCCTGCCAATGCAATGGACATGGGTTTGATCTGTGATCCGGTAAGGCTCTACATGTCACAGAAGAACTAAGTCTGAGTACCGAAACTACTGAGTCAATGTTCTAAAGCCTGTGCTCCGCAACAAAAGAAGCCCGTTCACTCCAGAGTAGCCCGTTTGCCGCAACTAGAGAAAAGCCTACACGGTAACCAAGACTCAGCACAGTCAAAATAAAATTTTAAAAACTTTTTTCAAATTTTAAACCACAATTGATAGGTTTTGAAATTCCAAGTTCACTTAAAAATGATCACCTCCAAAACTAAGTAAGCACATAACTAAAACCATACTAAGCAGCTGGAGGCTCTTCTTGGGTTATAACCTTGCCTATGAATTGCCTGAGCCTCCAGGCCCAAGGGCAAATCAACGCCTAGTGAAACCTACTGTTTAAGTTTAATGAGGTTTTAAATGGCAATTGTATCACAAGAGTCATCAGTATAAATAAAGCCTTAAACAAGAAGGTGAAAACCAGACCTTTCCCACCTGCAGAAAACAGACCTCGGCTCTCTCCACCCCCCCTACATTCCTGTAGTCAGGATTCAAGGCTAAGAGAAGGTTTTCAAAAGTTGTTCCCTATTTCTTATTGCTGACTTCATTTGACACCCAGAGGGAAACTTTGTTTTGAAAGCTTTCCAATTACAAATTCACCCCAGATTGGTGGCAGGCAATTCTTTTCACATAGTTTTCACTTAAGTCCTATGTGTCTCAAGTTGGACAACAAACACTTTGACACCATCACAGCCCTATTACCCACCGGGTGATACATTCCATTTTAAAGCACCTTCTCTCTGGCTCTCTCCCACGCTTCAGTGCCTGAGGGAGCAACCCACTGCAAGATGAGCACAGACAAACCTGGAATAAGCTCTGGCTCTTTATTTGTTTATCATTACCTTTTAAACTTTTCCAGCAACCCACAGCAGGGAGTACATTTTATGTGGTGGCCCAGGTCATGCAAACATATCTATATTTGTATTTAACTGAAAGAAAACACTTTTAATCATCCCCTTATACAACCTGCCAAATGAGATCAAACCTAAGCCCACTGTTATTTTATACATATTCGTATTAAATGTTAACATCTCACTATGATTCTACAATACTCATGTTAAACAGTCAATGAAAAAACTTTAGCCACTTAAATATTTAAAATATTCAAAAAATAAATATTTGAATCTTTACATATTTACACAATCAAAAACAGGCTTATCATATACCTAAGCCATACCCAGGTATGACCATATACCTAGATATAATATGTCTGTGTGGAGAAAGAGACCAACTAAATTTGGGATCCAAAAGAGCATATGCAACACACAGACTACACCTAGTCTCTGATTTTCTTTTCAAAGTAAAGCTTCTCTATAAATGGACTATGCCCCGGTATGCCAGCACTGTTCATAGTCTTACTTAAGAGAAAGATTATTTCAATAAAAGAATAGATACATGTAATTGTCTTTGAACAAAACTGAAGAGGGGAAAGAGTAAGTATTATAAAGCCACCTATTCTTTAAAAAATATTAATAACAATTAAAGACCGTGATGCTGGTGTCAACTACAAATTGGCATTTGCCAATTACATCTCTAATGACTAAACAAGGACATTTGCCATCCGGCTCTGTGGAGACTGAACCCTGTGCTGTTGGGTTCAACACTCCTTGAGGTAGTTCAGGGTGGAATGAGACACTCTATGCTCCAGGGAACCTGGTGGGACAGGTCTTTAGATAGGTGGATGTTTTTAGGAACAGATTTTATGATCTCAATCCTTGTATCTCCTCATACTTAGAAAAGCATTAAATCCCTTCATGGTGACATCAGATCCTCATGACTAACTGAAAACTCTTTGTAAAATGACTGTTTAATGGTACTGAATTCCCCTTCATCAAAACCAATATATACTGACCTTTCCCCAACTACCTCTTTGGAGCAGTGTCTCAGAGCTATCTGAGATGCTGCCTCCTTTTGCCCCAAATAAAACTTAACCCACAACTCTCAGGTTGTTCATCATTTTTAAGTTAACACTGGGAAAGACTGAGGACAGGAGGAGAAGGAGAAAACAGAGGAAGAAATGGTTGGATGGTATCATCAACTCAAAGGACATGAGTTTGAGCAAGCTCCAAGAGATGGTGAAGGACAGGAAAGCTTGGTGTACTGCAGTCCACGGGTTGCAAAGAGTCAGACACGACTGAGTGACTGAACAACAGCAACAAAATAACATTAATAAACAATAATGTTATTTATTTAATGTGTTTAAATAAAAAAGAGGGAGGACTCCTACACCCTTCAAAGGGGTATGACAGTTTATCAACTATGAGAAGCTCCATTTTGGTTGTTTCTCTTTGAACGAAATAACAAAAGGAAAGAGTAAAGAGGATGTTAGTAATGATCATGAAAATACACTATCAAAAAACAGATGACAAAAAGTGACAGGAAAAAACTGACTATAGAAAAAATTGACTATATTATCGCTTAGGGTGGCAGAGTAAAACTAAAGCCCCAGTCTACAGCCTTTATGTGCTCCTGGTGTTAATAATGTCCTAGAATTGATGATTTTGAGGGAACCATGAATTTACAAACCTTTGGCCGTTGAACAAACCTTTGGCCATTAACAATAAGGGAGAAACTAGTTTCAACAAAGAACAAAGAAGTTGTGGGCCCAAAAGCCAAGCCTGCAGTCCTGAAAACAGACAAGATTTATATTTAGCAGCTAGAAGCCAAAACATACATATAGGTATGTACAACCTCAACCAGAAATGCATACTCACCAAACAGTGAGATATTGCTTATTATTTGCCAGTCACTGTTTAAGTACTTCTTACAAATACAAATGCATTTCTCACTGATAACTACCCTGGGAGGTAGAGAACGGTTAAGAGATGTGCCCAGAGTGATTTAGCTGGTGAGTGACAGAGACCCTACTTGGCTGTTCTCACCTTTCATGCTCTTGGTTGCTTACATTTTGCGGCTTCTCTGGAAATATCCTTGGTTCCTGCCCCTTCTGAACCCTATCTCTCCAGCCTTTCAATAATTCTCCAGCAGGACCTACAACACCTCCTAGTAAGTTTGCAGTTGGTTTCTCTTGTTTGCAATCAAGACCCCAGACTGACTTGGTCCCAAATCCAATTAGAGAAGAGTTTAAGTGAACACAATAGGCTCCTCTGAACTCTGTCCCAGACAGCAGCAAGAAGGAGGGAGGCTCAAGGAGTGGGCACATATTTGCCACGTAAATGAGCCAAATTCTCATCCTACAGGGTAAGAAGCAAGAGCGGTCAGAGAACTTATAAAAGTAAGAAAGAACGGTTTTTGTTTTTCTCATTGTCAAGCAGAGGGCAGGTGGATTTTGAGAGGTCGGCCTAGAAAACGTTTACAATTTTCTACCTGAGCCTACTGAGACAAGCAGCTATGGGTATCTGTAGGCCACAATTCCCTGGACTTCACACACAGAGAAATTCAAGAACTGGGAAAAGGGAGGATTAAACGAAACACTCTCCTTTCCATGCAGTCAGTGGCCTCTCTGCCCACGTGGGCTGTCTTTACGGTCCTCTACCTGTCCTGAGGTGGAGTCAGAGGGCAGCTGGCACAAAGCTCAGCTGGTGCTGACAGTGGAGACCTGGCAGCCTAAAGTCAAGCTTGGGAGGGAGCGGATGTGTGGAGGCATCCATTCCCATCTGCCTGAGACCACAAGGCAGGAGCAACAACCATGAGACTCAGCAGACTGCCGCAACCAGGAAATGGAAATTTCAAAATACATCCTAAGGACAAACACCATCACTTAGTTATTTAGAAAGAATCCCCTTTGGGCTTCCCTGGTGGTCCAGTGGGTGAAGAGTCCGCCTTGCAGTGCAAGGGGCACCAGTCGATCCCTAGCCTGGGAGGATCCCATATGCCTCGGAGCAGCTGGACAGGTGTATCCAATTATGAGCCAGTGCTCTGGAGTGCATGCACCCGGGGCTGGTGCTCTGCAGTGAGAGAAGCCACTGCAGTGGGAGGCCCACACACATCAAAGAGTAAGGATGGATGAAAATAAATATATTAAAAAATAATAATAAAAAAATTAAAAGAGGCCAAATTAAAAAATAAATTAAAAAAGAATCCCCTTTCTCTTTTTTCCATCATATAAGCTGATTTACACACTATTTTTCATTCAAACACACACACACACTAATAATTTTTATATAGAGTAGACATCATCTCTGGTCATATCCCTGACAGTGTTATTCCTTTCAACACTAAGAACTTACTAGGAGTTCTTGTTAATTTTTAGCTCTCCGTGAAAACAGAGAGGAAATCACTAAATCCTGGCTTCCTGACCTTCCCCAACCCTCAGACCTCTCACTCCCAACACCTCCATCTCACACCAGACCCTCGGCCCCTGTTACTTGGACAACAACCGCTAAGGGATTTGGCTGCCTTCGACCTCTCCTTTCTCCTTTCTGCACCCCACACACCTAGACCAAACTGTAAGAAATGTCTTTGTCAATACATGCAACCTTAACTTTCAGATTCTGTCCACATGCAGTCTCAATGTTATTCTGTCCCCCAAACCCATATCTGTACCACATGAAGTGGTTCTCAACCCTAAATAGGGTATCCAGCACAACTCATCAAGAGAATGGACTTTGCACAAAGACTTGAACTAGGTGTGTAGGTATCTGGAGAAAGACTTCAGACAAAGAAAACAACAGGTGCAAAGGTCCTGAGGTATCCCCGGTGTGATGAACAAGCAGCAACAAGGCCAGTAGGGCTAGCACAGTGAAAGAGGGTAAAAATGTGGCTTTATGAGATCTGAGGACAAGACTGTCTTCCTGTCTATAAAGCAAACTCTTCGCACTGTTGACAAACCACTCACTCACATTTATATTTAATGTAAAATATGGCAGAATCTCTGGGCAAATTCAAGCACAGTAGCGGCAACATCTGCTGCCTAATAACTAACCCTGGCTGTTGTTTTATACTTGCTTTGTTCTTTTCCTACTGTAACAGCAAGTTCAATTTTTGAGATCAAAGAATTGTCAGGAGCACAACCTCTCAGAAGAAGTAGTGCTTGCAGGTCTGTTAGAAGGATACTATATGTCACCTTTCATGGGAACAGGCAGATCTGTTCTCTTGCTGACAGGCTGCTTTCACTTCTTTTTTTTTTTTTTTAAGTTTTTTAATTTTCTTATCCCCATCATGCCTCTTGTCATTTATATTTATTTTCATCCCTCTATTCTTTGGCCTGTGTGGGCCTCCCATTGCCGTGGCCTCTCTCTGCAGAGCACGGGCTCTGGGCGCACATGCTCCAGAGGGCTGGCTCATAATCGGGCACACCGGTCCAGCCACTCTACGGCATGTGAGATCTTCCTAGGCCAGGGATGGAACTGGTGCCCCTTGCACTGCAAGGCGGACTCTTTACCCACTGGGCCACCAGGGAAGCCCTCACTTCTTTCTTGAGGTCTTCAAGAAAACATTCTTGGGGCTGTATTCCAAACGTTAGTTTAATTGGGATGCAGCACATAAGGTACGGCCAAACCTCAGAGGTTTTCTCTTGTCTCCAGCCCAGGGAGGTAGATGCCCCCTCCCCTCTGTACTCCTAGGTGCTTTCTGTTCTATCACAGTCATTCAGTTCAGTTCAGTCGCTCAGTCGTGTCTCTTTGTGACCCCAAGGACTGCAATACGTCAGGCTTCCCTGTCTTTCACCATCTCCCGGAGCTTGCTCAAACTCACGTCATGACTGACTCAGTGATGCCATCCAACCATCTTGCCCTCTGTCATCTCCTTCACAGTCACTTCTGTGCTAACTTGTAATTTCTACAATTTTGTAAGGTCATATCAAAATACTATGAACCTGTTTACCTCTCCTGCTGGACTGAAAGACTGATTATGCCTTTATTCATGTCTGAATTCTTACTTTCTGGAGCCTGAACTAGGCATCACTAATATTTGTGCCACTTTTCTCCTTCAGAGACCCTGGGAAAAGGACACTTCCCCCATGCTTGGAAGTAAGGCCATGTGACTTGCTCTGGTCAATCAGATGTGAACAAAAGGCCCTTCAGAGAGGTGCCCCGAAATGCCCTTGTGGAATTCTCCATTCTTTCCTCATGTTTCTCAGTCATCACAAAGGTGTTGATGACATGGAAATGTCCTACAATAGAGGCAGAGCCACCACCTGGAGGGCAGCTGTCCTGATGAGCACCCAGACACAAGATGGTCTTTCGGCAACTAAGAAACAACCTTCTGTTGTGTTAAGCCACAAAGATTTGACGGTATTTTTGTTATTGCAGCAAAACTTAAGACTCTTATGACAAATCATATGGTAGGTGCCTTACACAGATTTTTAGAAAGAAGAAAAAGTATTAGGAAATGCAAAAGTGAGGATGACTCACTGGATGGCAGTCTGGGATGAGAGGCAGGTGCTCCATTACTATGAAGCTGCCTGTGGTGAAGATCATTAATCCACTTTACTCTGTGCTGCGGGCAGAGCATAGTTACTTATTTCTAATTAATAGAATTGGGGAAACACTTAATTGCCCCAGTACTATTATCAGAAAACTTCAACCTATACTCTGTAGTTCCCTCTAATTTGAGACTAGAATTTCAACATTAAAAAGGCGTGGAGTTCAAATCAAGATCAGATTTATTGCAAGACAGTAAATCAACATTTATACGTCTTGATAATCAACTTAATACAACATAGCTGTGCATCAGTAATCGTAGTCAAACCATAACAATAAGGTTTAAAAGTTCAGAACTCAATCAATAAAAATACAATAGTCTTACCCCAGAGCTGGAGAGCCTCTCATGTTCGAGCCACATGAGCAAGCTGCCTCACAGTCTAATCATCACTCTTTTTATAATAAATTTTTCCTTTCTTTTCAATTTCTTTATAACTTCTTTGTTTCTAACTATTTGATTTTTAATTGTTTTCAACCACTTAATTTATATAATCTTTTTGTCTAAACATACTGATTCACTTAATAAATCATCAACTCATCACTTCTCTATTTTAGCTTATATCTATTCAAGAATTACATAAAATTAACTTTATTTCACTTGATCAAAACACATTCAAATCAAATCCTTTAAATCAAATACTTTCTTCCCTTTATATTATTTAAACTCATGATTAAGGAAAAATCTGAACTTTGGAACTTTAACACCCTGTGCTAGACCAGGGCAGGCTATTCATTTTAACTTGAGCTGCTCTATACCTAAGAATAATGACCCATTGTTTTTTAAAAAATTTTTCTTTACTGTTCATGCTTCTCCCCTTTACTCTTATGGGGTGGCTGTGACTCAGATGAAGTTTCACTTTCTGCCTTGCTAGAGGAACTTTCTTTCACTGATTCAAAATTTCTCTTACTTCTTTTGGACACAATATTCTTGCCTTTTAGATTAATATATATTCCTCCTTTAGGTAACATCATATTTACCCATTCCTCTTCTCCTTCTGAACTTATCTCACTTTCTAAAGGGCGAATTTTACGTCTAAAAAACTTATCTGGGGTTCAAGGACTATCTGAGCTATCCGTGTCATCAACACTCATTTCTTCATATCCAGGCGCCCAGTAATTTCTTAGTAACTGACCTGTGGTAGCCCATGTCACTCTGTCTTCCGATTTTGTACTCCCAAAACTAATACCCTAAATGAAGGTTCCACACTTATTACTGTCATTAAGAAATGAAACTGATTTTACATTTCACAACCTTAGCTCTCACCAGAGCAATACCTTCTTGTACAAATGCTTTTGACCCTGACAGAGTCCCTATTTAATACAACATAGCTGTGCATCAGTAATCGTAGTCAAACCATAACAATAAGGTTAAAAGTTCAGAACTCAATCAATAAAAATACAATAGTCTTACCCCAGAGCTGGAGAGCCTCTCATGTTCGAGCCACATGAGCAAGCTGCCTCACAGTCTAATCATCACTCTTTTTATAATAAATTTTTCCTTTCTTTTCAATTTCTTTATAACTTCTTTGTTTCTAACTATTTGATTTTTAATTGTTTTCAACCACTTAATTTATATAATCTTTTTGTCTAAACATACTGATTCACTTAATAAATCATCAACTCATCACTTCTCTATTTTAGCTTATATCTATTCAAGAATTACATAAAATTAACTTTATTTCACTTGATCAAAACACATTCAAATCAAATCCTTTAAATCAAATACTTTCTTCCCTTTATATTATTTAAACTCATGATTAAGGAAAAATCTGAACTTTGGAACTTTAACACCCTGTGCTAGACCAGGGCAGGCTATTCATTTTAACTTGAGCTGCTCTATACCTAAGAATAATGACCCATTGTTTTTTAAAAAATTTTTCTTTACTGTTCATGCTTCTCCCCTTTACTCTTATGGGGTGGCTGTGACTCAGATGAAGTTTCACTTTCTGCCTTGCTAGAGGAACTTTCTTTCACTGATTCAAAATTTCTCTTACTTCTTTTGGACACAATATTCTTGCCTTTTAGATTAATATATATTCCTCCTTTAGGTAACATCATATTTACCCATTCTTCTTCTCCTTCTGAACTTATCTCACTTTCTAAAGGGCGAATTTTACGTCTAAAAAACTTATCTGGGGTTCAAGGACTATCTGAGCTATCCGTGTCATCAACACTCATTTCTTCATATCCAGGCGCCCAGTAATTTCTTAGTAACTGACCTGTGGTAGCCCATGTCACTCTGTCTTCCGATTTTGTACTCCCAAAACTAATACCCTAAATGAAGGTTCCACACTTATTACTGTCATTAAGAAATGAAACTGATTTTACATTTCACAACCTTAGCTCTCACCAGAGCAATACCTTCTTGTACAAATGCTTTTGACCCTGACAGAGTCCCTATTTAAAGGAGGTAGTTTTGAAAATGTAAAGTCAGTCAGAAATCAGTGTTTGTAAACTCTGCATCGCCCAGTGCAGACCAGTGAGACAGTAGTTATCCACGCCCTTGCAAAAGTTCCCCTTCTCTTGGGACGTGAAGGAAGCGAGGTCGATATAACTTCTGTGAGAGCTTAAATCATCTAAAACAAGAGGGCTTCCCTGACAGTCCTTGCTTAATGATCTTGAACATGCAAAAGTGGGCTTGAATTGCCCAAATTTCTAAAAGAGGCTTGTAGTGGCCCAGTCCAAGTCAGCCCTCAGTGAGAGCCAGGTAAATGGTAAAAGGATGAGAAGACAGGAGGGCTGTGCAGGGAAACAATAGGGAGCGCTGATTCACAGAGGATGTGCCCACCAGAACAGCCTCAGGGAACAAAGCTTGGGGGAGGAGGAGAGAAAAACAGGAACTGTGGAGCCAGAAGAGACCAAACCAGTAATGAAGACAGAAAGCTTCTCCCAAGGGAAGTGAGTAAGGAGACAAGTCCTCAAAACACCAGGAAAAAGGCTCCCAGAGATTTCTTGATGCCAAACCAGAGGTAGAGATGCCAGGAAGACAGGCTCCTCCTTCTCCAGACAGAGGGATAGGAAGGACCCCCACTCAACTACTCAGCCCCTCAGCTCCCCCAAAATACCTCTAAAAGCTATGAAATAGTTTCAACTTGTGCATAACATTTCAATATAAAAGAACTGACAAACATGCAGAAATGGTGAGTTTGGGGTATGGTCCTGCTTCACCGTGAGGTGACTGGAGAAGATGATGGGGCTGTGTGCCAAAACCATGAAGTCTTTTTCTTCTCATTGACGTGCCCATTGCTGGAGCCCATGGGCAAAGGAACTGAAGGCGTAATTATTCTATTCAACTATTTGTTACTTTGTGAATGTAATTCTGGCAGGCACTTCAGAACATGTTCAATACGCTGTGACAAAATTTAGCAAGATCAAAGGACCACAAAAAGACCTTGTAACTCCTGTGTATAGACTAACAACACTAAGGAGTGTCTGAGGAGAAGGCTGGGGCAGGAGAGAAAATAACAAGCTGTCAGGAGAGGAATGCAAATTCTTCCTATAAAAGCTTCTCTGGCTCTACACCTGCACCATGTGAGTTTGTGCTCAGGGATAATGCAGGAATAGCACCCAGGCCACACTCTAGCACAGGGGCAGCTTCTCACTAGGGGCCTCTTGGGCCCTTCTGCAGTTAACCCAGCAGCAACTTAGAGGTCAGGCCCCTTTCCTGCACTCCTCACCTCTTGTTGGCTTGTTCAGTCAACTCTTTGTGACCCCGTGGACTGCAGCATGCCAGGCTTCCTTGTCCTTTACCATCTCCCAGACCTTGCTCAAACTCATGCCCACTGAGGCGGTGATCCCACCCAACCATCTTATTCTCTGCCACCTCCTTCTCCTCCTGCCCTCAGTCTTTCTCAGCATCAGGGTCTTTTCCAATGAGTAGGCTCTTTGCATCAGCTGGCCAAAGTACTGGAGCTTCAGCTTCAGCATCAGTCCTTCAATGAGTATTCAGGGTTGATTTTCTTCAGGATTGACTAGTCTGATCTCTGTGCAGTCCAGGGGATTCTCAAGAGTCTTCTCCAGCACCACATTTTGAAAGGATCAGTTCTTTGGTGCTCAGCCTTCTTTATGGCCTACTCCTACATCCATACATAACTACTGGAAAAACCACAGATTTGACTATTCGGATTTTTGTTGGCAGAGTGATGTCTCTGCTTAATACACTGTCATAGGTTTGCCATAGCTTTTCTTCCAAGGAGCAAGCTTCTTTTAATTTCAGGGCGGCAGTCACCATCCGCAGTGACTTTGGAGTCCTGCCAACATAAACCTCAGGGCTGGGCCAATCACTGCCACTGCTCCCTAGCTCTTCTCACCCAGTTACACCTTCTCCTGCTACTCTTCCCAGCACTGCTCTTCCTCTGTATCAATCAACCAAGGGTCCCCCTCAAAAGACAGTCTATCAAAGATGGGTGGACAAGGTTCTAAGACCCAGCCAGAGACGCTGCAGAACATAGGGGCTCATAATGACAGCCTTTAACAGGCGCAGGCAGGAGGGACCAGGAGATAGCTTTACCGGAATTTAGACTAACAACACTAAGGAGTGTCTGAGGAGAAGGCTGGGGCAGGAGAGAAAATAACAAGCTGTCAGGAGAGGAATGCAAATTCTTCCTATAAAAGCTTCTCTGACTCTACACCTGCACCATGTGAGTTTGTGCTCAGGGATAATGCAGGAATAGCACCCAGGCCACACTCTAGCACAGGGGCAGCTTCTCACTAGGGGCCTCTTGGGCCCTTCTGCAGTTAACCCAGCAGCAACTTAGAGGTCAGGCCCCTTTCCTGCACTCCTCACCTCTTGTTGGCTTGTTCAGTCAACTCTTTGTGACCCCGTGGACTGCAGCATGCCAGGCTTCCTTGTCCTTTACCATCTCCCAGACCTTGCTCAAACTCATGCCCACTGAGGCGGTGATCCCACCCAACCATCTTATTCTCTGCCACCTCCTTCTCCTCCTGCCCTCAGTCTTTCTCAGCATCAGGGTCTTTTCCAATGAGTAGGCTCTTTGCATCAGCTGGCCAAAGTACTGGAGCTTCAGCTTCAGCATCAGTCCTTCCAATGAGTATTCAGGGTTGATTTTCTTCAGGATTGACTAGTCTGATCTCTGTGCAGTCCAGGGGATTCTCAAGAGTCTTCTCCAGCACCACATTTTGAAAGGATCAGTTCTTTGGTGCTCAGCCTTCTTTATGGCCTACTCCTACATCCATACATAACTACTGGAAAAACCACAGATTTGACTATTCGGATTTTTGTTGGCAGAGTGATGTCTCTGCTTAATACACTGTCATAGGTTTGCCATAGCTTTTCTTCCAAGGAGCAAGCTTCTTTTAATTTCAGGGCGGCAGTCACCATCCGCAGTGACTTTGGAGTCCTGCCAACATAAACCTCAGGGCTGGGCCAATCACTGCCACTGCTCCCTAGCTCTTCTCACCCAGTTACACCTTCTCCTGCTACTCTTCCCAGCACTGCTCTTCCTCTGTATCAATCAACCAAGGGTCCCCCTCAAAAGACAGTCTATCAAAGATGGGTGGACAAGGTTCTAAGACCCAGCCAGAGACGCTGCAGAACATAGGGGCTCATAATGACAAGCCTTTAACAGGCGCAGGCAGGAGGGACCAGGGAGATAGCTTTACCGGAAACTGGAGAGAGTTGAAGTGATGGAGGAGAGGCTGTCCAGGTGTCAATAGTAATGGACACTCACAGGCACTGTCAGCACTACTCAGAAGAGAGGGAACGGAGGGACAGACATCTGTCCCTGACTTCTCTCCTCCCCTGGCCTTCCATGGGCTGAACCTGAAGCAAAGTCACATGGCGCAAGCCCTCGTGATGAACACCCAGGCTCCAAGGAACAGACAAGAACAAAAACGCGAATACAGGGGATGGACAGAGAGTTATTAATTCAGCAGCCACGGACCCTGTGTGTTTCAAATACTCTTTACTTTCTCAACTTCCAGTCACTTTGTAGAAACCAATATGGAGGAAGTTTCCAATATTATTACTTCAATCAAGTTCTTATAGTCACAGACTTACATCTTGGTTTGTCCTTCCATCATGGAGGTGGCAAACAGAACACTAGGTAGACTTCTGGCCTCAGTAATTTTCTGATGTTGAAGTGAATCAAACTTTTAAGGCCCTTTAAACTGCTGCAGGGAAGTGTGGTCCATGTCCCAGGAGCATCAGTATCACCTGGAACTGGACAGAAAGACAGATTCTTGGGCCCCAGCCACGGCCTATGAAATCAAAGTCTCTAAGACTGGGGCTTGGGAATCTGTGTAATAACAAGCTCTCAGGGAGTCCTGTGTATGTATATGCTACAGCTTGAGAACTCCTCCTTTAGACCCCATCTTTGATGCTTTAGGGAGAATAGACCATGGATAATCTGTCAGAGAGCCTTCCAGTCCAAGCAGCCCTTGATTTGGAACTTCCTCACTAGACCTTCGGCAAGATACCAATGTCTGAGCCTCCGTTTTCTTACTTAATTGCTATCACTATAACCAATAAAGATGTACTTCAGCTTTTCAAAGGGGTTGATCTTGAAATCCCTGATTTGTCATTTCAGGAGACGATGATGGTGGCAGCGGTGACAACAGCAGCAGCTCACACCAAGCCTTCTCCGCACACCAGCTCTGTCTGAAAAGTGCTACGCCTATCAGCCGACGCCTTCTCCTACCCTATGAGGTGGGCACTGTCCTTGCCTCACAGGCGGTGAGGCTGTGGCCTATGGAAACACTCAGTCATTTGTTTTGTCTGTGTAAGAAAGGAATACCTACTTCAGAGATATGTAAACAGTAAAAGAATGTGAAAACACCTGGCAAATATAAAGCCTTATATACATGACAGTGGTGTGCAGAGCCAACTACTGATGAACTGACCCTGCAGAGTTGAACCACACTCCAACTTCATGCGATATTAAAGGTTACCTAGAACTAGAATGGGACAAGGAGGTTTCTTCTTCTTCTTTTTTTTTTTTTTAAAGAAAAGAAGTTATGTGTCATTGAAATTTCAGTGTTTTTCAATGGATGCTATTTGAAGATTTTTCATGAATTTGAAACAGTAGAGGAAAACAAATACTGATGCTAATCTGAGGCTAAGAAATAGCTTTCCTTGATGACAAGAAATAGCAACAAACCTCTTATCTAAAAAGACGATAAAATCATCTGGTAAGCTCCCCCCAGATTCAAAGGGCTGCTGTCACAAGTTCTCTTCTGAGATCTCTCCCAGAACTCTGTTTATGGTCAAACAAATGATTTTATCTAGAAATGAGATTCATAGGTACTCTTTTGATATGATGGATTCTTGATTTAATCTTCCTGCTCCTTCAAATGCTCTATCTGTGAAAGCATTATCTTTCCCTTTTTCCTCTCCAACTCAAGAGATGAGGTGAATATTAAAGATCCATCCTGCCTTCTAAGTTATGCCTCAAGGTGTTCTGGGGACTGAACTGGCATCTCAGTGGAGAAAGGCCACTGCTCCAACCTTGATCGGGCAGACAAGGGCCAAGACACAGAAACTGGCTCTGTCTCCCACCATCAATTCCCACGATAGACCACTGATATTCCATGTTAGAGACAGAGACTCAGAAAGGTTACCTGACTTATTCACACAGCCGTTAAGTGACAAACACATAGAAAAATGTCTGTTCTACTATAGTAAAGCCAGATTCTGTTTTAATGGATTGAAACAGGCACCATACTTCCCCTAATTTCCAAAAGCAACATCACACATTTTCTTTTCTTTTCCCCCTATGAAAGAAGATTTCATACCTATATATAAATTCACAACACAACATGATGGAGTGTACCATTTGTTGTGCTTGTTCTTTACAGTCAACATTTAGAGTGTTAGACCAAGCAGAAGTGATAAGCTGTTCACTTCCCTCAATAGTAGCAGGAGAGAGTAAAACAAATTTACAGTCGGCCCCAAAGGCAAAAGTGTTAGGCAATCACAAGTATTTGCATGTACACCTCATAACAGCTTCAGGTAAATGATTTGACAAGGTCAAATTCGACTGAACAGCAAAACCACCAATGGGACTGCAGTAGAAGTTGCTCGACCAGTTAGAAAGAAACACAGGAAAACTGCAGATCGAAGGGTAAGCCACCTGCAAGAAAAGGTTTCTTCTTCTTCTTTTTTTTTTTTTTAAAGAAAAGAAGTTATGTGTCATTGAAATTTCAGTGTTTTTCAATGGATGCTATTTGAAGATTTTTCATGAATTTGAAACAGTAGAGGAAAACAAATACTGATGCTAATCTGAGGCTAAGAAATAGCTTTCCTTGATGACAAGAAATAGCAACAAACCTCTTATCTAAAAAGACGATAAAATCATCTGGTAAGCTCCCCCCAGATTCAAAGGGCTGCTGTCACAAGTTCTCTTCTGAGATCTCTCCCAGAACTCTGTTTATGGTCAAACAAATGATTTTATCTAGAAATGAGATTCATAGGTACTCTTTTGATATGATGGATTCTTGATTTAATCTTCCTGCTCCTTCAAATGCTCTATCTGTGAAAGCATTATCTTTCCCTTTTTCCTCTCCAACTCAAGAGATGAGGTGAATATTAAAGATCCATCCTGCCTTCTAAGTTATGCCTCAAGGTGTTCTGGGGACTGAACTGGCATCTCAGTGGAGAAAGGCCACTGCTCCAACCTTGATCGGGCAGACAAGGGCCAAGACACAGAAACTGGCTCTGTCTCCCACCATCAATTCCACGATAGACCACTGATATTCCATGTTAGAGACAGAGACTCAGAAAGGTTACCTGACTTATTCACACAGCCGTTAAGTGACAAACACATAGAAAAATGTCTGTTCTACTATAGTAAAGCCAGATTCTGTTTTAATGGATTGAAACAGGCACCATACTTCCCCTAATTTCCAAAAGCAACATCACACATTTTCTTTTCTTTTCCCCCTATGAAAGAAGATTTCATACCTATATATAAATTCACAACACAACATGATGGAGTGTACCATTTGTTGTGCTTGTTCTTTACAGTCAACATTTAGAGTGTTAGACCAAGCAGAAGTGATAAGCTGTTCACTTCCCTCAATAGTAGCAGGAGAGAGTAAAACAAATTTACAGTCGGCCCCAAAGGCAAAAGTGTTAGGCAATCACAAGTATTTGCATGTACACCTCATAACAGCTTCAGGTAAATGATTTGACAAGGTCAAATTCGACTGAACAGCAAAACCACCAATGGGACTGCAGTAGAAGTTGCTCGACCAGTTAGAAAGAAACACAGGAAGACAACTAGCTAGATCGCAGAAGCCCTGGTTTTCTGGACTCTTAAACTTTTGAAAGATTTCCTTTGCCTCTGTTAGAAATCCTGAATTATGTTTTTTCTATAGATAACACAAATGGTACAAAAAGTACAGAAAGGGACCTTACAAGAGAGAAGCCAGTATCTCATAAAGAAAGCAGATAAAACATAAAAAAGAGTGAGTCCCAGAAGGTAAGATCTGCCACCTTCCCACACAATGTACAGTGACTCAAAGGCAAAGTCTAAACCTATTGGCACTTGTGTATATTCATGACTGTTAGTTTCAAAAAATAATAAATTTATAAGGGAAGCTTAACTTATAAATTTTATGTAAAAAAAAAAAATCTGGAAGAAACCAATAATAAACTTTCTATGTATACATAATTTCATCTTCAATATTATACTAAGAATAGTCATGCTTTTTGTAGGAAAAATCTTTAATGTATTCTCTGTCATTTAAATCATTATCTAAACAATTCTGAGTGGTCAGATAAATTGTCAAGATACTTACTCGTCATTCAACTTTTCACACTTCACAAAGAGACTCTGTCTGTTTTGGGATTTCCTGGCAGCTCAGACGGTAAAGAATCTGCCTGCACTGTAGGAGACCTGGGTTCGATCCCTGGGTTGGGAAGATCCCCTGGGCAAGGGAATGGCTTGCCTGGAGAACCCCATGGGCAGAGAAGCCTGGTGAGCCACAGTCCATGGGCTCACAAAGCATTGGAAAGAGTACATTCTTTTATTTGGAGAGAGGACACGGCAGAATAGGTAGACCTTACAATATGGAGCCAGATTTCACAGGTTCAAATCTTGACTCCTCCACTTATTAGGTGATCTTGGGCAATCTACCCAACCTCGCTGCACCCCATTCTTCACTTCAGACAAGAAGACAATGACAGCATCTAACTGTTGGATGCTGTTACGAGACAATGACAGCATCTAACAAGGCTGTTAGGAGGATTCAGGGAGTTCATGTTCTTAACTACGTCAAACAAACCTCAATATAAGTGTTACATAAGAATTTGTTAAATAATAACAGTTATTATCACCACCTCCCAGGACTCTCTGAACCTTTTGCTATATCCAGAAGTGAACAATTTCCAATTCAACAAGTCAATAAGCTTTAATGCTTTAATATAGGGAAATATTTACCAAATGAGTGCTTGACACTATGCCAGATTTTTAGAGGACAGAAAGATGAAAAGTAAAATATTTATAGAACCATGGTGCTGCTTCTAGAAGAAGGGCTTTTAATTAGGAGTGTGCGGTGACCAAGGCTTCAGACCACCCACAAGCCCTCTGAATTGAGGTGCAAAATTATTCCTGCAGATGCATTTTTCCAGGGTGCCAACCCAGATTCCAGAAAAGGCCTGGAATTTAAAAAAAAGAAGAAGAAGAAGAAAGAAACAAATTGAGAACTATTTCTTTCAGGTAATCACACCCATTAAAAGGTAAATATGCCACAGCTTAATTTTAGTAAAAGATAGTTGTGTATTCTCAATGACCTGATTTGATTGTAAGTGGATTCTTTTACTTTGATAGGTATGCACTGTTCCCCCTTCCTAACCTGAAGTTTCTTAAATATCAAAGGAGTCATCTTCAGAAATGTAAATCCTAGGTTACCAGAAACTCACTCTACTTCTTCCTCCAGTCTTCCAGAAAAGGAAGCCACTTGCTTTGTATAAATCTCCCAAGTTCATTTGCAATACACAGCAAGCCAGCTTCCAAACCTCCCAAGCAATGACTTTTGGAATGAGTCATCCCCAAACCTTTCACAGTGGCTGGCACAGGGGGAGTGACAGACAGCAGCTGCTCAAGCCATCACCAGATCTTGGGAGTGGATAAAGACTGACTCTGGAAGCCATTTACCAAAGACATTGGAAAGAAAATACGCTGTGTTTTGCACTAAACTTGAAATGTTTAGGGCTCCCTTGTTTCATATAAATACCACGCACTAAGGAATGGGTCACTGGACTTCCTAGGGCTGTAAAGGTTAGGAAAAGAGGCAGGGCACAATATTTGAAAAGAATGACACACCCAGAGGCACCATGACAGTTCATGTTCTTAACTACGTCAAACAAACCTCAATATAAGTGTTACATAAGAATTTGTTAAATAATAACAGTTATTATCACCACCTCCCAGGACTCTCTGAACCTTTTGCTATATCCAGAAGTGAACAATTTCCAATTCAACAAGTCAATAAGCTTTAATGCTTTAATATAGGGAAATATTTACCAAATGAGTGCTTGACACTATGCCAGATTTTTAGAGGACAGAAAGATGAAAAGTAAAATATTTATAGAACCATGGTGCTGCTTCTAGAAGAAGGGCTTTTAATTAGGAGTGTGCGGTGACCAAGGCTTCAGACCACCCACAAGCCCTCTGAATTGAGGTGCAAAATTATTCCTGCAGATGCATTTTTCCAGGGTGCCAACCCAGATTCCAGAAAAGGCCTGGAATTTAAAAAAAAGAAGAAGAAGAAGAAAGAAACAAATTGAGAACTATTTCTTTCAGGTAATCACACCCATTAAAAGGTAAATATGCCACAGCTTAATTTTAGTAAAAGATAGTTGTGTATTCTCAATGACCTGATTTGATTGTAAGTGGATTCTTTTACTTTGATAGGTATGCACTGTTCCCCCTTCCTAACCTGAAGTTTCTTAAATATCAAAGGAGTCATCTTCAGAAATGTAAATCCTAGGTTACCAGAAACTCACTCTACTTCTTCCTCCAGTCTTCCAGAAAAGGAAGCCACTTGCTTTGTATAAATCTCCCAAGTTCATTTGCAATACACAGCAAGCCAGCTTCCAAACCTCCCAAGCAATGACTTTTGGAATGAGTCATCCCCAAACCTTTCACAGTGGCTGGCACAGGGGCAGTGACAGACAGCAGCTGCTCAAGCCATCACCAGATCTTGGGAGTGGATAAAGACTGACTCTGGAAGCCATTTACCAAAGACATTGGAAAGAAAATACGCTGTGTTTTGCACTAAACTTGAAATGTTTAGGGCTCCCTTGTTTCATATAAATACCACGCACTAAGGAATGGGTCACTGGACTTCCTAGGGCTGTAAAGGTTAGGAAAAGAGGCAGGGCACAATATTTGAAAAGAATGACACACCCAGAGGCACCATGACAGTTCTGCCCCTTCCCTCAAAGAGTTGGAATAATCCTCCCACTCATTAGCATATGCAATTACCCAGCCCATAAAAGCTAAGAATGCCATGTTTTGGGGGCCATTAGATTCACTTTGCGATGGCCCATTCCACACTGCACACTCTGTCTGTGGAATGTGCTTTTTTCTGAATCTGAAGAAATCCATTTCTTGCCTATCACTTTGTCTCTCACTGAATTCTTCTCTGCAAAGAGACGTGAAGAACCTGAGCTTCGTTAGGTCCTAAAACCAGGTATGGTGGGTTTTGGCTGGGTTTGAGTCCTAGCCACATGGGTTCAAGTCCCAAACTGGGTTTTGGGTTTAAGTCCCAATCCAAGGTACAACACTTTCAGAAACAGCAACCCACTCCAGTATTCTTGTCTGGAGAATCCCATGGACAGAGAAGTCTGTCAGGCTACAGTCCAGGGGTTTGTAAAGTGTTGGACAAGACTGGTAACTGAGGACACACACACTTAGACAACATGGTTTTGGGGGAAAGGTCACAGATTTGGGAATCAGATAGTCCCCATTCTGCCTGTACTACTTCCTAGCTGGGTAATCGTGGAAGGTGGTTCAGCCTTTCTGAACGGTAATTAGTTCTCACAGTTGAAAACACCTTCTCCTTTTACAGGACTATTGAAGTTTCAATCTGATAAAGACGTGCCAGAATCCACAATGGTGTCTGTGAACTTTCCCTTTTCCATATCCACTTACAAATGATTTATCATAATAATAATTAACCATGGCGGGGCACGGGGTGGGGGGACAATGATTTTTAAGTATTTCACCTTCCCATAAAGTCTCATAACTTCTCACAAATTAATCGATAACATATTGTTATTAGAATAATCAGTATTCCTAACCAGGGCTGTTATACAATATTGAGGCAAAAAAAAAAAAAAAGTCAAAAGTACTCAAAGTCATCCCCAGTGACTTTTCTCCCACCTTTCCATCTATTTTTAGCAGCACAAGTCACCAATTACTGCCAAGTCAATTTAAGAAACAGTTCAGGTGTGCAACTCAGACTGTTTGTCATGGTACCAGCATTCAGATACTGCCTAAAATACTCAATGTATGTTAGGATATCACGATTTTAAGAAACTTAGAAACTAACACTGCATACGAAAGCAAAAATTTTTGTGTCTAGATTTCCATAAATATGTCTGCAAGAGTCCATTTGCTTAGAATAAGCATCCAGTTGGGGAAGGAACAATTTAAGCTCTAATATGTCCCAAACGTCCCATACATTGTCTCTATTCTAGGAGAAACCTGGCCCACAGTGTACCTTCTTACAGAGGAAGAAACTGAGGCTTCGCAAGCTTTGCTCAAGCTGGCCAGAACTCAGTGTTTCTTAAATAAGACCAACACGTGCCCTCGTATCTGATCTGACTCACCTTTTCTGGCAGAGGCAAGCCTCCCTAATGACCTTCACCTTCTGACAGGCAGATCAGAAGAAGAGTAAAGAGGATGGACTCACAAGCTTTTTGGACTGATCAAGGTAAGCCTCTGTGTTTTTTGCTTAGGACACACTGAATGCAACTGTTACTCTTAGTAACTGTTAGTTACCACACACACTTATAACCACAATAGCTCCCCTGCCCCTCATCCCTCACCTCTCCACCCCAATCCCAGAAGGGGGTTCACAAGCCCCTGTGTGTGCCAATGAAAGAAACGTTAGCGTGCGTCATTATCAACAGCATGTATTGACCACTCAGAGGAGTAGGGTCACACCAGCAGGTACTATAAAGGCTATGGACATTTAAAAAGAAACAGACCCTTGGCTGGCAGTGCATGTGAGAGTCAATGCAGAATATGGACTACGGGACAAGACTGGCTGGATTCAGAGCTCCCTCCTCCCACCCACTCCATGATCTTGGGCATGTTGCCAGTAGGTTTCAGTTTCCTCGTCTGTAGAATGCAGACACTAGCATCCACAGACAGGCTTGTAGTGAGGATTAAAATTTATACCACAACCTGCAAGGTGCATAATTAAGTGCTATGCAGTGTTGGCCAGTGATTTTAATTTAAAGACAAGGAATACATTACTTCCTTTGCCTATGAGATGTGTGTATAAAATGATTATAAACTGATCATACTAGTGTAACTTGGAGCAGAATGTGTTTTTGCATCAACCAAATCTTATTTCCGGCAGAGGAGACTGTTACGTCATGCCTAAAGCATTCTAGCTCTCTTCTTTGAGTGGCAGTCACCAGGGTAGGATTCAATTCCAGGGTTGGGAAGCTCCTCTGGAAGAGGAACTGGCAACCCGTTCCAGTATACTTGCCTGGGAAATCCCATGGATAGGGGGCCTGATGAGCTACAGTCCGTGGGATTGCAAAGAGCAGGACATAACTGAGCATGTACGAATGTATGCATGCATTGGGGTAGAGACTGTAAATGAAAAAGAGAACGTCCAGTTGCTCAAATCTGAAGAGCCTCTGAGACTGCGTGAATGAAGGATGGCTGAAGGAAAGAGGTCAAGGGAGAGGAGGCAGATCTAAAGGCTGAGGATCACAGAAAGACCTGGGTGAACAGCCAAACTGGTGCAACTGGACTATCATTCTGGCTGCGGCAAATGAAACAGACTTCAAAGAGATGAAGAAATTGGTGGAACACTGCAGAAAATATCCCAGCAGCCAAAGCCCAAAATAAGGCAGCCCCAGCACTTGTGACAGTATATAAAGAGGAAATGTAGCTAACAGCTATTTCATTAGACAGAGAAAATGACAGTCTTAGAGACAGCCTGATGAGAAGAATTTTAAAAGAAACAGAAACGTTAAGATGAAACGCTTAAAAGGAAGGTTTAAAAAATATGCAACCACTAAGAGAGAGCTTCCCAGGTGGTGGTAGTGGTAAAGAACCCTCCTGCCAATGCAGGAGACATAAGAGACATGGTCCAATTCCTAGGTCAGGAAGATCCCCTGGAGAAGGAAACGGTAATCTACCCCAGTATACTTGCTGGGAGAATCCTATGGACAGGGGAGCCTGGCATGTAATAGCCCATGGAGTCACAAAGAATTGGGTACAACTGAAGTGACTGAATATGCACCCAAGACAGGCACAAGTCAGGGGAAATGAATGGCTTTCAGAAAAAACAAACAAACAGTACTCCTTGGGAAAATGACTGATTTGGAGTCTGAAGCAGGAAATGGAACATGATACGCTTAGAATATCTTGTGCTGGAAAGCAAGAAAGCTATCAGAGACTACTAGGGCCTTGTAAGAAGTATGCAGGAGGTAAGTATAAACTGAGCATCAAAAAGAATACTGCCTTCACAACCTAGATGTCCATCCATGAATGAATGGATAAAAAAGCTCTGGTACATATATACAATGGAGTACTTCTCAGCTGTAAAAAGAAATGCAGAGGAATCAGCCCTAATAAGGTGGATGGATCTAGAACCTACCATAAAAAGTGAAGTAAGTCAAAAAGAGAAAGACAAGTACTGTATACTAACACATATATATGGAATCTAGCAAGAGGGTAATGGTAACACACACAGTGAAGTGATGGAAAAACAGAGAACAGACATATGGACAGTGTGGGGTATGAACAGTGGGTGGGAGGCATAGAGGGAGTAGCATGGAAACCTATACTATCATATGTGGAAAAAAATAGCTATTGTCATTGCACTGTGGGAATAGGGGATCCTGCAGGGGTGCAGTGCGATGGCCTGGAGGGGTGGGATGGAGGGGACTGGGAGCGGTTGGAGGAGGCAAGGGGCCAGGGATATACATATGACTAATCTGGGATTACACATATTTGTAAACAACAAAGTTCTGCAAAAGTAAAAAGCAAAATAAAAATAATTATTAAAGACAAAAAAAATTAATTCAAGTTAAAAAAAAAGTACTGCCTTCAATGGTCTGAACAAATACATTAAGATCCACAAGATCTTAGTGACACTTGAAAAAGAAACTCTCACTGATTACCATGGGAGGTTGTTAGGGCATTAAATCATAACTCAGAAAACTGGTAAAAGGGAAAAATCAAGCATTTCCCTTGTCCTTCCTACACAATCTTTTTTTCAGAAGACCCAAGCAGTTCATGAGGGCAAATCTCTTTTTGTGGGGGGGGCTAAATCCTTTATAGACAGAATTTCAATTGATAAATGCAAGGGGAATGATAGATTAGATCATCATTTTGCAACCTCTAATGAAATGGATGTGGGTTACAACTATCAATGATGCTACAATCGGTAGGTGAAAGGTAGAAAGGTAAGCTGACCCTATCTGAACCCAACAATCACTTCTGATATCTCAAAGATGGAAACATTCAGACATCACGTCTCTAGTGATGTGATGCAATGGACTTTACACAGTAACATCTACCATGGACACTTGCCTTTAGGTCTGAATCTAATCAAGCCTCTACATCTAACTGCCATACTATGGGAAACATGGAAAACAAAGGGACAAATGAGACATCACAAGAAAGAAGTCAGCCCAGAAGTGGACATTCTACCTGACAAATGACTTGCTATCTCCATCAAATCAAAGGTGTGAAAAAAGAAGGATGGGGGTTGTAATAAAATAAAATAGGTTTAAAAACCTAACAATCAACTATAATGAGTGGATCTTGTTTAATTTTTGGTTGTAACAAATCATAAGTGAAAAGACATCGGGCTCCCCTGGTGGTCCAGTGGGTAAGGACACCACCTTGCAGTGCAAGGGGCTCCGGTTCGATCCCTGGCCTGGGAAGATCCTACGTGCCGCGGAGCGGCTAGACCCATGTGTCCAATTACCGAGCCGGAGCTCTGGAGCGCATGTGCCCAGAGCCGGTGCTCTGTGACAACAGAGGCCACCGCGATGGGAGGCCCACACGCGCCAAAGAACGAAGATGGATGAAAACAGATAAATGAAAGACCAGTAGAAGTGGTCCGCCCGTACCCTCCCTCCCCAACCCTTCCCCCCCCCCAACCGAAATAAATAAATAATATTAAAAAAAAAGACATCTTTGAGAAAAATTAAATATGGGTATTATGTTAAAGAATTACTATTAATATTTTTAGGCAAGAAAGGCATATAATTTTTATAATTTTCTTTTTCAGGAACAAAGCCCTTATCAGAGAGGTACATGAAACACTAACTAGTGAGATGACATAATACTTAGGATTTTGTTTTAAAACATACCAGTTCTGGGCTTCCCTGGTGGTCCAGTGGGTAGAGTTCACCTTGCAGTGCAAGGGGCACCGGTTTGATCCCTGACCCAGGAAGATTCTATGCACCATGGAGCGGCTGGGCCAGTGTGTCCAATTACGAGCCAGCGCTCTGCAGCGCATGTGCCCAGAGTCAGTGCTCCTCAACAAGAGAGGCCACTGCAATGGGAAGCCCACATAGGCCAAAGAATAAAGATGGATGAAAATAAATAAATAAAAAATCAATAAAAAGAGGGCAAAGTTAAAAAAAAAAAAAAAGATTGGATACCCTTCATTGCCCCTCACTCTTTGCTCTGCTAATAAAAAACAAAAAACAAACCAAAAAAAACAGTTCCCACAAATAAAAAACTGAGTAAAAGAGAAGTGAAACTAAACTGATAAAACGTTAATAGCTGCTAAAGGTAGAAAGTAATTTTTCTCTCATAATCTCTATAACACAAAGCTAAAAAAAAAAAAAACAATTAAATGGTTTTGGTGTAAATTCAATCTGTGCCTTATCTTACCACTATTTCTTTCTTTCTTTCTTTTTTTTTTAAAGATTTATTTATTTATTTATTTTGGGCGGGGGTCCGGTTGGGGAGGGAGGGGAGCGGGCGGGCCACTTCTATTGGTCCTTCATTTCTCCATTTTCATCTGTCTTTGTTCCTTGGCTCTTGTGGGCATCCCATCGCGGTGGCATCTGTTGTTGCAGAGCACTGGCTCTGGGCGCATGCGCGCCAGAGCTCCGGCTCGGTCACTGGACACATCGGTCCAGCCGCTCCACGGCACGTGGGTTCTTCCCAGGCCAGGGATCGAACCAGAGCCCCTTGCACTGCAAGGCGGTGTCCTTATCCACTGGACCACCAGGGGAAGCCCCACTATCTCTTTTAGGAGGTAGTTAGGGTCTTTCCCTAAAGAAAAATCTAGTCATTCCAAGTAGCCTAAAGAGGTCAGAGTCTTAATCAGCCTGCACATCAAAAGACAGTAAATGACTTTTAGAGAACTTTTTGAAGACATATAATTTTATAATTTTCTTTTCAGGAACAAAGCCCTTATCAGAGAGGTACATGAAACACTAACTAGTGAGATGACATAATACTTAGGATTTTGTTTTAAAACATACCAGTTCTGGGCTTCCCTGGTGGTCCAGTGGGTAGAGTTCACCTTGCAGTGCAAGGGGCACCGGTTTGATCCCTGACCCAGGAAGATTCTATGCACCATGGAGCGGCTGGGCCAGTGTGTCCAATTACGAGCCAGCGCTCTGCAGCGCATGTGCCCAGAGTCAGTGCTCCTCAACAAGAGAGGCCACTGCAATGGGAAGCCCACATAGGCCAAAGAATAAAGATGGATGAAAATAAATAAATAAAAAATCAATAAAAAGAGGGCAAAGTTAAAAAAAAAAAAAAAGATTGGATACCCTTCATTGCCCCTCACTCTTTGCTCTGCTAATAAAAAACAAAAAACAAACCAAAAAAAACAGTTCCCACAAATAAAAAACTGAGTAAAAGAGAAGTGAAACTAAACTGATAAAACGTTAATAGCTGCTAAAGGTAGAAAGTAATTTTTCTCTCATAATCTCTATAACACAAAGCTAAAAAAAAAAAAAACAATTAAATGGTTTTGGTGTAAATTCAATCTGTGCCTTATCTTACCACTATTTCTTTCTTTCTTTCTTTTTTTTTTAAAGATTTATTTATTTATTTATTTTGGGCGGGGGTCCGGTTGGGGAGGGAGGGGAGCGGGCGGGCCACTTCTATTGGTCCTTCATTTCTCCATTTTCATCTGTCTTTGTTCCTTGGCTCTTGTGGGCATCCCATCGCGGTGGCATCTGTTGTTGCAGAGCACTGGCTCTGGGCGCATGCGCGCCAGAGCTCCGGCTCGGTCACTGGACACATCGGTCCAGCCGCTCCACGGCACGTGGGTTCTTCCCAGGCCAGGGATCGAACCAGAGCCCCTTGCACTGCAAGGCGGTGTCCTTATCCACTGGACCACCAGGGGAAGCCCCACTATCTCTTTTAGGAGGTAGTTAGGGTCTTTCCCTAAAGAAAAATCTAGTCATTCCAAGTAGCCTAAAGAGGTACGAAGAGTCTTAATCAGCCTGCATACTGAATTCAATATGACAGTAAATGACTGAACCAGGGAACCAGGAGTTCTGTAGTAACACTAATGCCAGCTTAATTTTTCCCACTAAGAGACAGCCTATAAGGCGCCTGGCTGGACAACACAACCCATAGAGGACTTATCTGATGACAGTTGATGTCAGATTATTCAACTCTGTGGGAGCCCAAGGCAGCATGGGCAAGGGCCACACTGATTCCTAAATCAGCTCTTGGTCAATACATAAGTTACAAACTTTCCTAGCAGCATGTGTAATGCACAGAGCTATTTTCAAACCAAACGTAATGAATCTGTGCTAGCCTGTCCCTATAATCACTCAGCTGTAATGTGGAAGTACATCCCACGGCATTCAACACTAAAGGTCCACAGAAAGATCTGAGCCACGTGCACTGCTATCATGGTCCTACCCTAATCAAGAGGTTAACCACATGCCCCCAGGTGTTTATAAGCCACCCACTGGTTTGATACATGTTGCTCATGTTTTTCTTATTCTCATTCCTTCAAAACCTTCTGTTACAGACTGAATGCTTGTGCTCCCCCAAAATTAATATGTTAAAGCCATAAGTCCCAAGATGATGCTATTTAGAGGGCCTGTGGTAGGGACTAAGGGTTAGACTATCATAAGGGTGGTGTCTCCGTGATGGAATTAGTGGCCTTCTAAGAAAAGGGAGAGAGAACAAAGAATCAAAAAAATTAGAACCAAAAAATTCTAAAATTTATATGGAAACACAGAAGACTCCAAATAGTCAAAGCATTTTAAGACAGAGAACAAAGCTTCAGGTATCACACACTCTGATTTCAAAGTATTTATATTGCAAAGGTACACTCATCAATATAGCACAATACTGGCACAAAAACAGAAGAGAGAACACCGAACATACTTATATAGTACATTAATCTATGACAAAGGAGGCAAGAATATACAATGAGGGAACGACAGCCTTTAAATAGTGTTAGGAAAACTAGACAGCTACAGGCAAGAGAATCAAACTGACCACTTTCTCACACCATATATAAAAACAAACTCAAAACAGATTAAGGACTTAAATGTAAGATCTGAAACCATAAAACTCCTAGAAGAAAACACAGGCAGTATACTCTGGTATCAGTGTTAGAAATATTTTTGGATCTGTCTCTTCAGGCAGGGGAAACAAAAGAAAAGAGTAAACACACAGGACTACTAAAAGGCTTTTTCCACAGTGAAAGAACTCATCAACAAAATGAAAAGGCAGCTTACAGAATGGGAGTAAATGATTTGCAAATGATATAGGCAACAAGGGGTTGACCTAAAATATACAAAGAACTCATACAACTCAATATCAAAACCAAAAATAACCAACCTCATTCAAAAAAAAAAAAAAAAAATGGGGAGAGGACCTGAAGAGACAGTTTACCAAAGAAGACATGCAACAAGCACATAAAAAGTTGCTCAACATCACAGCTTCCCTGGTGGTCCAGCGGATAAAGAGTTTGCCTTGCACTGCAAGGGGTGCTGGCTGCATCCCTGGCATGGGAAGATCCCACATGCCGCGGAGCAGATGAACTGATGTGTCCAACTACAAGCCAGCACTCTGGAGCGCATGCACTCAGAGCCGGTGCTCTGCTACAGGAGAGGCCACTGTAATGGGAGACCCACACAGGCCAAAGAACAAAGACAGATGACAATAAAATAAATGAAAGATCATAAAAGTGGCCAAAAAATTTTAGAAGAAAAAAAAGATGCTCAACATCACCAATTTTCAGGGAAATGCAATTCAAAACCACAATGAGATCTCGGTCAGAATGACTATCATTAAAAAGACAACAAACAATAAGTGTTGGTGAGGATAAAAAGAAAACAGAATCCTCCAGTACTGTTACTTAAGGTTATAATTGGCACAGTCACTATGGAAAACAGTATGGAAATTATTCAAAAATTAAAAATAGAACTACCATATGATCAGGAATTTAACATGTGGCTATTTATCCAAGATAAACAAAAGCCATAATTGGAAAAGACACATGCACCCCCCAAACAGTACGGAGATCCTTCAAAAACTAAAAATAGAACTACCATATGATCAAAAATTTAACATGTGGTTATTTATCCAAAGTAAACAAAAGCCCTAATTGGAAAAGATATGTGCGTCCCCCATGTTCATGACCTCACTATTTACAATAGCCAAGCTATGGAAGCAAGCTAAGTGTCTCCTGATAGATGAATGGATAAAGAAGATGGGATATATACATACAATGAAAGATTACTCAGTCATTAAAAATGAAATCTTGCCATTGCTGACAACATGGATGGATCAAGACGGTATTGTGCTAAGTGAAATAGGTTAGAGAAAGACATACTCTCTGATCTCACTTACACGTGAATCTAACAAAAAACAAACAAAATGACAATAGATTCAAAGATTCAGAGAATAAACAAGTGATGGAAGTGGATGCACAAAACAGGTGAACAAAATTAAGTACAAGCCCTCAGTTGTAAAACAAATAAGCCATGGGGCTGTCATATACAGCATAAGGAACATGGTTATTAACACTGGAACAGATGGTACCTAGACAGACAGTCATACATTTTCTAATGTATAGAAACATCAATCACTAAGTAGAACACCATGAAACTAACATAATATTATATGTCAACTATATTTCAATTTAAGAAAAGAAAAAGGAGAGGATCTCTTTTCCTCCACAGGAACCAAGGAATGGTCAGGACAGGGAGCACATGGCTGTCTACAGGCCAGGAAGAGCATTCTCACCAGAGACTGAATATGCCAGCACCTTGATCTTGGACTTCTGTCTCCAAAACTGTGAGAAAATAAGCTTTTCTTGTTTAAGTCACCCAGTATTTTGTTATGGCAGCCTGAACAAACTAATACGGGTAACCTATTTCACCTATTTTTCTTTTGAACCCCTTACAACTCCTGTGATGGGAACGTTCCACAATCACAAAGGTGGTTTGGAGTCAAAGGAGAGCAAAACAGTTGAAAATTATGAGTTTCTAACATTGGAAAATTTGACAGTCTTCTCCCAAGAAAAAACTGGCCATGCACTTATGAAACGTGTTTGGAATGTCCCAAAGAGAACTAATACAGTATTAGAACCAAAGAACAACTAATAAGATATAACTTATTTAAGTAACATTCAGAATAACTAATCAGAGTAAAATGCATCTTGGCAAGGTAGAGCACAACACCATCCCAGGCAGGGGAAACACAAGGCTCCAGGCAGACAACTCCAGATCTATTTACACAGAAACCCTCTCCAGTTCTCCTCCCAGACTGCCTGGCTGCCCTTGTGTCTTCAGTATTTTGTTCTGGGAAACAGTAACTGTCAAGGATAACAGGAATACAATTTGACCTACTTTTCCCTAGACTCCCAGAAAGTCTATAACTCTGGTTCTTGTGTTTATTTAGCTCTCACATCTTTGGGACACATTTCCTTGGTTTCTTTGCAGACAATCCTGTCAGCCCCATGTTAAGGTCACTTGCGGGTGATTCTAAACTCCCCTGGTCACTGGCTTAAAGATGTCCTAATGTTCAGCTAATCCTCAAAACATCCTTCTAAGGTAGATCAATGGCCTAAAAAGTTGTAAAACAAATGGGGGTTATATAACAAACTGGATACATAAAATGGTACCTAGACAGACAGGCATACATTTTCTAATGTATAGAAACATCAATCACTAAGTAGAACACCATGAAACTAACATAATATTATATGTCAACTATATTTCAATTTAAGAAAAGAAAAAGGAGAGGATCTCTTTTCCTCCACAGGAACCAAGGAATGGTCAGGACAGGGAGCACATGGCTGTCTACAGGCCAGGAAGAGCATTCTCACCAGAGACTGAATATGCCAGCACCTTGATCTTGGACTTCTGTCTCCAAAACTGTGAGAAAATAAGCTTTTCTTGTTTAAGTCACCCAGTATTTTGTTATGGCAGCCTGAACAAACTAATACGGGTAACCTATTTCACCTATTTTTCTTTTGAACCCCTTACAACTCCTGTGATGGGAACGTTCCACAATCACAAAGGTGGTTTGGAGTCAAAGGAGAGCAAAACAGTTGAAAATTATGAGTTTCTAACATTGGAAAATTTGACAGTCTTCTCCCAAGAAAAAACTGGCCATGCACTTATGAAACGTGTTTGGAATGTCCCAAAGAGAACTAATACAGTATTAGAACCAAAGAACAACTAATAAGATATAACTTATTTAAGTAACATTCAGAATAACTAATCAGAGTAAAATGCATCTTGGCAAGGTAGAGCACAACACCATCCCAGGCAGGGAAACACAAGGCTCCAGGCAGACAACTCCAGATCTATTTACACAGAAACCCTCTCCAGTTCTCCTCCCAGACTGCCTGGCTGCCCTTGTGTCTTCAGTATTTTGTTCTGGGAAACAGTAACTGTCAAGGATAACAGGAATACAATTTGACCTACTTTTCCCTAGACTCCCAGAAAGTCTATAACTCTGGTTCTTGTGTTTATTTAGCTCTCACATCTTTGGGACACATTTCCTTGGTTTCTTTGCAGACAATCCTGTCAGCCCCATGTTAAGGTCACTTGCGGGTGATTCTAAACTCCCCTGGTCACTGGCTTAAAGATGTCCTAATGTTCAGCTAATCCTCAAAACATCCTTCTAAGGTAGATCATGCACAGTCATCCCTAAATGGGAAGAATTCTTAGGGGAGAAGGAACACAGACTAGAAAGGCCGAAGACCCACGTCGATTCACTCTTTCCTGCTCAAAGGACGCCATTCCAAACCCAAGTTACTCCATAACTCTCAAACCTATCTTACAAGAGCTGAATACCTCCAGTAAGATCTTTTAAAAGTAGACAACTAAGACTTCTTTTTTAAATTACAGACCAAAGTATCTACATTGTGGTATCTTCTCGGTAAAGTCTCTTTAACGATCCTAATTTTTAAAAGCTAAGTAAAACCCACCA
Organism: Tragulus kanchil; assembly: GCA_022376925.1. Taxonomy (NCBI): domain Eukaryota; kingdom Metazoa; phylum Chordata; class Mammalia; order Artiodactyla; family Tragulidae; genus Tragulus; species Tragulus kanchil. The sequence continues at coordinate 105,111,668 of JAIOJX010000030.1, read as the reverse complement.
GAGGTGCCAAGGCCCTGATGAGGAAGAACGCCCGACAAGTCAGCCCCGTGGTTGGTGGCCCCGGCGGGGCCTGCTGGGTGACTTATGAGAGATCTCAGGCCGTCCCGCTTCTCTTAACCACAAAACATGTCTGACCTGCTCGGGTCATTAGATGCACTTAGAACCCAAAGAGGGACACTCCTCTACCAGGAAATTCTACCGAACACACCAGCAGGAAGTCAATATCTAAGATTCTGGGTGGCGTCGCCGAGAACTAACTGCTAGCGACTGTGGAACCCAGGAGCTAAAGCTCGCCCCGGAACTTCCAACTCTCGGGTCTCCCCTTCGGCCGTGGCGGCGGCCAGAGCCAGTCTCGGTGCCCAAAGCTTGCAGTGTGCGGTCCAACACCAGCGCACATATCTCATGTCTCCTGCAAACTGAGGTATCGCGCGCGGGATCTTGGGTTCGCTCTTAGGATAGGGCTGGCCGACGGTGAGGCACCGTACACCTGCAGTTCCCCCTCTGGGGATAGGCAAACGGCCCTGCTTCCAGCAGTGCTCACGGTCCCTCCGCCAGAATCCAGGTACGCTTAGGTTAAGTCAGGTGCATCTCAGGGAAAGGGAAACTGCCGCTCTCTGGGGGGCACCCCATTGACCCCGTCGTTCCGAGCCCCTCTTCTGTCAAGTCGAGCACAAGGGCTCCACTCCCCGCACCTCCCCAACTTCCAGATGTCCTCCTCGGCCGTCCCGGAAGGTGGGCGCGTGCTCCACGTGTGCGCCTCCCACGCCCACTCCGGCCGCGCAGGACCCGGCCACTCACCCGGCCCCCAGCGACGCTACGCTTCCTCCGCAGAGTGAGCCCGCTCCGCAGCAGCGCCGGCAGGTCCCGCAGCCGCGGTCGCGGAGGCACCGGCAGCTGCTCGCGCTCTGGTTCGCGCACGCTGGGGCTGCGGCGCAGGGCGCCTTCTGCCGCCGCCACGGCCGCCACCGCGGCCAGGGCCGGGCTCTCGCACGGCGGCTGCATCTTGACAGAGCCCACCGCCATCCTCATGCCCCGACAGCGGCTGTGGCTTTGGCGGCGCTTCTCCGCGCTCGCCTCCGCGCGCCGTCCGCGCCTTCGCCAGGCAGCGAGAGGGCGCGTCTGTGGCTCGGGCGCGGGGCGCGCTGCCAGCCGCTGCCCATTGGCGCGCGCTGCGGCCCCCTCCAGGCTCAGCCCCGCGCGCCTCCCCCTCTCCGCCCAGGTGCGCCCGGCCCCGCCCCGCCCCGCCCCTCCCCTCCCTCCTCCCTCCCTCCCTCCCCGCGGCGGCACACCTCTGCCTGCGGACTTGGCGCCCGCAGCCACTCCCGGAACCTTGAGCACTGTTTCCTCCACAGGTGCGGGACTCCCAGAATCCACCACCAAACCCACTCCTGCCTGGCCAACCCCTCTACTCGTTTTAGGCTGAAAAGTCCCGCTTCACTCCCTTTTCCTGTATGCCTGGCTAGACCTGAACTTCGACCAAGTGAGCTGGAAAGTGTGGAATACCAACCACCCTAGCCTGCCTGGGCGCGCAAGCTTTTTTTTTTTTTTTCTTTACATCATGGTCCCTAATCGTTATTCCCAGAAATGGTTTTCACCAAAGAACTTTGAAATAGGCTTTGTATTCTGCTACAAGTCAAACACCACTGAGCTAGAAATGCCTCGACGCAGTCCTCTCTCTGGCACATTTATCATTAAAAACTAAGCGGCTAAAACTTTTGTTCGTTATGATAGGTGTTGAGCAAAACAGCTGCTAGACTGGTGACCTGGAGGTTGATTCTCTGTTAACAAGTTGGAACCTGACCTTCCCTGAATGCATATGATGAATGTGCTTGGTAAAGCGTAAAGGCCTACAGTGGTGTGAATCATTGTTTACACCATTCCAGGAGGCAGGAATAGTGGAGCCCTGGGAGGGAATCTCTTCCAGCAGGGCCTGAAGGCCCAGATGCCTGTGAACCTTCACCTCCCAGATCAATCTGTCTTCAGCAAGGGGCAGCCAGGGTTTTTACTCCCTATCAGTAGTACACAGGGTCCCTATGCCTAAGACTTGTAAGAACTGAATAAGCTTACTCACATTAGAAAAAAAAGAGAATTGACAACCAAGGATTACGGGAGATCAGGGCCCTTTGCTGGTTTACCACTGTATCCTCAGACCTCACATGATAGAGGCTTGGCAAATACATATGGAAATATGGTCATGCAAGAAAAAAAGGAAGAATGACCTGTGACCTCTGCCTTCAAGGATCTGAAGACTTGGCCCAGAATTAGCTACACATATTAAAAAACAAAGATACTGCATTATAGTCTTGGTAATTGCCAAGTGAGTGTGAATAATGAGCATGCAGCTCATAGTAACAGGGAAGTGCCTCTGGCCCGGGAGGGGCAAAGAAAAAGTCGATGAAGGGAGTTTGAGCTGTGCCTTCAAGCTGAGTGCGTAAGATTCAATCAGGCAGAAAAGAGGATGGGGGTCCTTCAGGTAAAAAGGAAAAACATGAGAAAAATGCCAAGGTGGCAGGTAGGACACAGAACCTATTAGGCCCTGGATGTGTCATACTGGTGGGCGAGAAGGATCATGTGATGGAGAAGGAAGAGAAAATACCAGAATCTGTGCTAGTGACATACTCAATGCTTTAAATCCTGTAACCGGAAGCTGTGAGTGTTTACTGGAAATGGCCCTGCAATGAACTGTATCAGACATTACAGTTTCCAAACACCTATCACATATATTTATTCAAGCCTGAATGTACCATATAAGAGTGTGCTGGCTTACATAATGTTCAAATACTTCTGCTCCCATTGGTAACTAGCCATTACCTTAGCCCCAGTGTCATTCGGCATGCTCCAGACTTCCTCCTGAAATACCAACCGGAGGTCCACTAGACCTCTGTTTCTGGTCCAGTGGAGGCACTGCAGGACACCTGTGGCCAACAGTCACTCCGATTAGTGGATGCCTGTGCCATGTCACCCCTGATAACTCCCTTTGAATCACACCATGAACCTGTGTGTGTTAATCGCTCAGTCGTGTCCAGCTCTTTGTGACCCCATGGACAGTACCACACCATGAACCTACTCTGCTCTAAAACAGAACACATGTGCTGACTCCTGGTCCAGATCCTTGGACTGCATGCTCTTTTATAGAGCTTCTCAATGCAAAACCAGGGAGTTTGGGACTTGACCCCATAGATTCTACGGCACTGACCAAAGGTCTAAAGCCAAAGGTCAACAAGAGCCTTTGGAAAGCTGGCTTGGGGCAAGGCACTAAATGATAACTGCTATATAATGACAGTGTAAGATAGACGGTAGGGAACAGCAGTAACATGTGATCTGAAGACTTGGCCCAGAATTAGCTACACATATTAAAAAACAAAGATACTGCATTATAGTCTTGGTAATTGCCAAGTGAGTGTGAATAATGAGCATGCAGCTCATAGTAACAGGGAAGTGCCTCTGGCCCGGGAGGGGCAAAGAAAAAGTCGATGAAGGGAGTTTGAGCTGTGCCTTCAAGCTGAGTGCGTAAGATTCAATCAGGCAGAAAAGAGGATGGGGGTCCTTCAGGTAAAAAGGAAAAACATGAGAAAAATGCCAAGGTGGCAGGTAGGACACAGAACCTATTAGGCCCTGGATGTGTCATACTGGTGGGCGAGAAGGATCATGTGATGGAGAAGGAAGAGAAAATACCAGAATCTGTGCTAGTGACATACTCAATGCTTTAAATCCTGTAACCGGAAGCTGTGAGTGTTTACTGGAAATGGCCCTGCAATGAACTGTATCAGACATTACAGTTTCCAAACACCTATCACATATATTTATTCAAGCCTGAATGTACCATATAAGAGTGTGCTGGCTTACATAATGTTCAAATACTTCTGCTCCCATTGGTAACTAGCCATTACCTTAGCCCCAGTGTCATTCGGCATGCTCCAGACTTCCTCCTGAAATACCAACCGGAGGTCCACTAGACCTCTGTTTCTGGTCCAGTGGAGGCACTGCAGGACACCTGTGGCCAACAGTCACTCCGATTAGTGGATGCCTGTGCCATGTCACCCCTGATAACTCCCTTTGAATCACACCATGAACCTGTGTGTGTTAATCGCTCAGTCGTGTCCAGCTCTTTGTGACCCCATGGACAGTACCACACCATGAACCTACTCTGCTCTAAAACAGAACACATGTGCTGACTCCTGGTCCAGATCCTTGGACTGCATGCTCTTTTATAGAGCTTCTCAATGCAAAACCAGGGAGTTTGGGACTTGACCCCATAGATTCTACGGCACTGACCAAAGGTCTAAAGCCAAAGGTCAACAAGAGCCTTTGGAAAGCTGGCTTGGGGCAAGGCACTAAATGATAACTGCTATATAATGACAGTGTAAGATAGACGGTAGGGAACAGCAGTAACATGTGATCAGAAGAGCCAGTGCCACTATCTAGCTCCTATCAAGCAATGTCCCAGGGTTTCCTAGGTGGCTTAGTGGGTAAAGAATCTGCCTGCAATGCAAGAGACATGGAGATACAGGTTCAATCCCTGGGTCAGGAAGATCTCCTGGAGAAGGAAATGGCAACCCACTTCAGTATTCTTGCCTGAAGAATCCCATGGACAGAGGATCCTCAGGCTACAGATCACAGATCGCAAAGAGTTGGACCCGACTGAAGTGATCGAGCATATGAGCAATGTCCCACCCCAGGACCTTAGCACTTGCTGTACCCTCTGCATGGAATACCCCTCCTTTGAAATGGTGTCCAGTAGAACTTTCTGTAATGGTGAAAATGTTTATATGCTATATGCTAGCATGCTTTGTAGCTGCTAGTCATAAGTGACTTTTGAGTACTTGAAATGTGGCTGCTGTGGTCAAAAAACAGAATTTTAAATTTTATTTAATTTTCATTAATATAAAATATAAATAAAGATAGCCACATATGGTTGTGGGCTACGCTATTGGAAAACAAAGTTCTAGAACTTCATATTTCCCTTCCTCTCCTCCGTCCATTTTCAACTGAAATGTCTCCATTGCAGTGAGGCCACCAATGACCATGTGATCTGAAACTGTAGCCCTTCCCATCCACGCCTTGTCCTGTCTCCTTCCTAGCCCTCCAGTGTTGCCATCCAGCAGTCTATTTTATTTATCCATTTACACTTATTTATCCATTTACTCTATTGTCTGTTCAGCCACAACAAGAACGTAAGTTCCACAAGAGCTTGAAAGTCTTTCTTTTTTTGTTCGGTATCTAGAACATATTAGTCAAAGAGTCAAATTTTTCTAATAAGAGAACCTAGTTTTTCAAAAGAAGCTTAATCTGGATCTTCTGATTTTGCAATGCTGGAGTTTAAAAAAAAAATCCTATATATGCCAACTTCGCACAGGTCAAACAAAACCACAGAGGGTATCTGATCTGATTTTCACTTAGGAGAATAACATCATCAAAGCTAAAGTTTATGGAAACACCTATGGTAAGAAAGTTCTGTTGGCTACTTGCAGTGAAGGGAAGTGGGAGACCAGGAAGGTAACTCTGACATTTACCTAATCACAAAAGGATGAGGGTTTGAATGAGTGGGGTCGGTGGAAACAGAGAGAGGTTAGATGTTACACATTTTAAAAGAAAGCTCCTCAGGCCTGGACACATCTTAGGAGGAGTAGAAAGGTATTCGGCTGGGTCCCAATGCAAGAGACATGGATACAGGTTCAATCCCTGGGTCAGGAAGATCTCCTGGAGAAGGAAATGGCAACCCACTTCAGTATTCTTGCCTGAAGAATCCCATGGACAGAGGATCCTCAGGCTACAGATCACAGATCGCAAAGAGTTGGACCCGACTGAAGTGATCGAGCATATGAGCAATGTCCCACCCCAGGACCTTAGCACTTGCTGTACCCTCTGCATGGAATACCCCTCCTTTGAAATGGTGTCCAGTAGAACTTTCTGTAATGGTGAAAATGTTTATATGCTATATGCTAGCATGCTTTGTAGCTGCTAGTCATAAGTGACTTTTGAGTACTTGAAATGTGGCTGCTGTGGTCAAAAAACAGAATTTTAAATTTTATTTAATTTTCATTAATATAAAATATAAATAAAGATAGCCACATATGGTTGTGGGCTACGCTATTGGAAAACAAAGTTCTAGAACTTCATATTTCCCTTCCTCTCCTCCGTCCATTTTCAACTGAAATGTCTCCATTGCAGTGAGGCCACCAATGACCATGTGATCTGAAACTGTAGCCCTTCCCATCCACGCCTTGTCCTGTCTCCTTCCTAGCCCTCCAGTGTTGCCATCCAGCAGTCTATTTTATTTATCCATTTACACTTATTTATCCATTTACTCTATTGTCTGTTCAGCCACAACAAGAACGTAAGTTCCACAAGAGCTTGAAAGTCTTTCTTTTTTTGTTCGGTATCTAGAACATATTAGTCAAAGAGTCAAATTTTTCTAATAAGAGAACCTAGTTTTTCAAAAGAAGCTTAATCTGGATCTTCTGATTTTGCAATGCTGGAGTTTAAAAAATCCTATATATGCCAACTTCGCACAGGTCAAACAAAACCACAGAGGGTATCTGATCTGATTTTCACTTAGGAGAATAACATCATCAAAGCTAAAGTTTATGGAAACACCTATGGTAAGAAAGTTCTGTTGGCTACTTGCAGTGAAGGGAAGTGGGAGACCAGGAAGGTAACTCTGACATTTACCTAATCACAAAAGGATGAGGGTTTGAATGAGTGGGGTCGGTGGAAACAGAGAGAGGTTAGATGTTACACATTTTAAAAGAAAGCTCCTCAGGCCTGGACACATCTTAGGAGGAGTAGAAAGGTATTTCAGATAGTGATACAGATTGCATTGTACAAAGATGACCAACACAGTGCTGGGGTTCAAATATCTGACAGTAAAGGGTAGAACTGGGCTGGGGTCCTCAGCCCTGGGTGAGAGGAGCAGAGACAGTCTACCCCTGCTATGCTGGGCCTTTGGAGCACACACAGTATGTGACTTTCCAGTCCTCGCTGTGTGGAATTTGTGACTCACCTTGGTTTTCCTCCTTCACGCAGCCCACATCATTATCAAGAATGCCAAGGCAAGCATCTACTAGCTGGGTCTTTCCTTCTGTTTTCCCCTTTCCCGTGTAACTACTTTTCTCAGGATAAACGTGCACCACGTGTGTCATGCTGGAGTCTCCTAACCCCACAGCAACCAGGAGTTGGATGAGTCCTCCTTGGCGCCCATCCCTTCCCAGCATCCCTTGTTTTAATTTTGCCTCCATTTAAGATGTTCTACATTCCTTTACCGGCTATCTGAAATATAAAATCTAAATAGTTTTGCCTCTCGATTCAAGCCTGCCAATGCTTTGACATGTAATGACCAAGATGGAGTGAATGGGACCTTCCCAAGGACCCAGGGTGAAGTGGGAGACCAGAGGCAGAGCCTGAAACCCAGTACTGCCCACCCCACCTCTGCTGAGAACGCCACACAGAACTGTGTGCTTGAGACTAACACTATTTTTATGTTTTCTTATGGAATGAATATGCAATCGAGAGAAAAGTCACAAAATAATGAAACATATTTCAAACCTAAAAATGTTAAGCCTTACTCATTTTATTTTAGTTTTCAAGAATCGCAAATATAACTCTGCCATCAGATGGTTCATGACAAACCTGTGTGGTGATGTGCTATTATTTGTGTAGTATATCACGCACTGTGTGTCATGAAAATATTCCCCTTGGGGATATACGTTTTTTCTTACACTATTTGCATTGGTGGCTCCAGCCAGAGATTGGCTGATAAAAGGGTGGGTGCTCTTCCTTGGTAAGTTTATCTTCTATTCCTTACACTCATAATCTTGAAACAAAGTCTGTCTGTCCATGCCTTTTCTTTTTTTTTTTTTTTTTTTTAAACAGTCCATGCCTTTTCATATGCCATTTACTATTATTATGCTGGAAATTTCCTTTTTTAAGTTAGCTGTGCTCTGTATGTAGGAAACTCGTTTAAAAAAAAAAAATTCTTTGTGGTCAAATGCCCAAGAAGACACAAGCAGAAGGCAACAGGAGACCTAACTTGACCAACAGACAGCAAGGAAGCCCAGCCCTATGGACTATAGCCCAACAGGCTCCTCTGTCCATGGGATTCTCCAGGCAAGAATACTGGAGTGGGTAGCCATTTCCTCCTCCAGGGCATCTTTCCAACCCAGGGATGGAACCTGCATCTCTTACGTCTCCTGCATTGGCAGGCAGGTTCTTTACCACTAGAGCAGCCTGTGCATGAGACCTAGATGAGGTTATAAAACCCTGGAGGACAGAGATGATTCATTTTTGTATTCCCCTCTAGTGTATATTGCAGTGCCTAGTACATTGTAGATGCCATTAAAAAACTGCATGCATGAATGGATGCTGAATGGATGAACAAATAAATAAACAAAACTGTAATAAGCCAAACACTGACATCCTAGGTTGAAGAAAGTCAGTCAGAGGTCTTTGCAGATGCAGAATCTCAAAGTTCACAGGAAAATGCATTACTCTAAGGGTACTGGGAGGCTATAAATGGACTCCAGATGGTGGCATGTTCAGATGAGCAGGGAAGGAAGATGATTTTAGCATCAGTATGGAGAGTGTTTTAAAATAGGGAGACCCTGAAAGCTGGGCAGCCAGTAAAGCAGGTCACAGAATCTTAGACATGAAGTATTAACATGGTAATCCATAAAATCGGATTAATGGAAACCTCTTTTATTTCCTTATACTACTTGCATCTGTGCATAGACAGCATTTATAAGCAGAGACATCACTTTGCTGACAAATGTCCCTATCGTCAAAGCTATGACTTTTCTAGTAATCATGTACGGAAGTTAAGATCTGGACCATAAAGAAGGCTGAGCACCGAAAAATTGATGCTTTCAAATTGTGGTGCTGGAGAAGACTCTTGAGAATCCCTTGGACTACAAGGGTTCAAACCATTCCATCCTAAAGGAAATCAACCCTGAATATTAATTGGAAGGACTGATGCTGAAGCTCTAATACTTTGGCTACTTGATGCCAAGAGCGTACTCACTGGAGAAGATCCTGATTCTGGGAGAAACTGAAAGCAAAAGGAGAAGCTGGTAGCAGAGGATGAGACAGTTAGCTATCATCACCCACCAAGTCACTGGACAAACTTGGGTGATAGTGAAAGGCAAGGAAACCTGGCATGCCACAATTCATGGGGTCACAAAGAGTTGGGCTCCACTTAGGGATTGAACAACAACATTCTGTGCAGGGCTTCCATGCTAATTAAATGAGATGATGTCTATACACCTGTTTGCAAACTTTAAAGCACTACACCTAGAGCCCTGCCTTTCTGCAGGGGTGAAAGAGAAGGGACAGATGAAATGATGCCTTGGAGAAAGCAAGCTGGGACCAGGATGGCAGAATGGAGTGGGAAAGTCCATAGGGTGCCAAGGATCATGCCCAACCAGAAGACAGAGACCTCTCACAATATGCTTCTTCTTGGCTATGACTGGAAAGCATTTGTAGCATTGACCCAAGCCAAGTACAGAACTAGCCAAGAGAAAATCTGTCTTAGCGCATTCTGGCAACATTGTATGAGTTCCAATTGTCATGTGAAGATCTTGATGAGAAGATGGAGATGTGGGACTAGAGAACACTCAGAGCAGGAAGGTCTCCTACATTCTTAAACATAAAGAAGGTCTTTTGAAGAAGCCCTTAAGAGACAAGGTGTTGTTTTCATGTATCTGGAATGTATAGAAGAGAAATTGGATTCACTCTAAACAGAGTTAAGACTGAAGATGCAAACCACAAAGTAAAATTTCTTCTCAACATAATAAAGGCTTTTATATCCATTCAAAGGCCATTTTGAACTGAAACAGTCTTTATGTATATGCCTCTGTGTTGATCGCTTAGTCATGACCAACTCAGTGCGATCCCATGGACTGTAGACCACCAGGCTCCTCTGTCAATGGGATTCTCCAGGCAAGAATACTGGAGCGGATTGCCATTTCCTAATCCAGTATTCTTACCCTTGCAAAATGAGAGGCTTACACCAAACTTCATGGAGTTCTGTTTTATCAGATGCATGGTTGGATTCAGTGATCTGTAAAGGTTCATCTGACCCAAACACTGGGCTTTTTCACTGGCTCTAGAGAATACTAAGGTGGTTAGATAGAGCAGCAGTTCTCAAAGTGTGGCCTGAGGACCTCTCAGGACCTCAGGACACTTGCAGGACTTTCATAAGGTTAAACATTATTCTTTTAATAATGCTAAAATGTTATTTGTCTTTCTTGTTCTCATTTTCTCACAAGGGTACACTGGTGTTTCCCAGAGGCTACAGCCATGTGATATTGCAGCAGACAGAATGTGGGAAAATACAAGAGACTCCAGCAGCTTCTGCTAAGCCAAACATCAAGTAAATTAACAAAAATACAAGCAAAACCATTCTTTTCACTGAACTTTGCTTTGTTTTGGAAAAGTTATTTTTCATAAAATATACTTCTATTAACATATGTTTATTAAATGAATAAATATTTTAAAAATTTTTGCTCATTTCAGTTTTAAAATAGTATATATCCATAGGCATGATGCACAGAAAAAGAAAATGGAAACCCACTCCAGCATTCTTGCCTGGAAAATCCTTTGGACAGAGGAGCCTGGTGGGCAGTTCACGGGGTTGCAGAGTCAGACCCAACTGAGCAAGTAAGCACACACACAGAAAACAAAAGTTCTTTGAAACTTTCAATAATTAAAAAGGTGTAAAGGGGTCCTAAGATCAAGAAACTTGAGAATGGTTATTATAGGGCGTGATCAGAAAAAAAAAAAAAAAAATCTCCGATAATAAGAAAGGAAGGAGGGATTTCCCTGGTGGTCCAGTGGTTAGGGCTCTCCACTTTCACTGAAGGGCTATCAAGTCCCATCCCTGGTTAAGGGAGTAAGATCCCAGAAGCCACGTAGCACAGCCAGAAAAAAAAAGAAGAAGAAGAAGAGAAAGAAGAACAGATGGAGGAAGGAGAAATTTAAAAAGAAAGAAAGGAGGGATCTGTGAATAAAGAAAACTTTCTGCCTTGCCCACTTCCCAACTACCTTTGCTGGGTAAATACCACATTCATCCTGACACAGAACTAGTGATTTCCACAAAAGTGGCCACTAGAGGGACCTGGGTGGTGGAAGGGAGAGACCCATGCCTTGGAACCAGATGGGTATGAGTTTAAACCCAATTTTTTCCACCTTTTAGTTCCATGGCCTTAAATTACGTGGCCTCTCTGAGCCTCCATGATCTGTTCTGTGTATTACTAAGACTACCAGGTGGCTGAGAAGATGAGACATGATCTCCACGTAGAACCTAACCCAGTGAGGTACCTCTTAAATTACAGCTCTCCGTGTGGCTGTTGATCAGTCCCGGGTGAGGCCCAGGGAAGCCACATGACCTGGTGAACAAACGGTGGTCTACGTGATTTCTACCAACTCTCCCCACAGAATCCCCTCTCTAGGCAAACTCAGATCTTCAGACAGGTTATTCCTGAAGCAGCTACGTTACTGCTGGCCACTGAAACACAACTTCCTTGCTCTCTCTACTCTGAATACAGTTGTGGGGGAAGGAAAAAAACACTGAACGTAGAATCAAAAAACCTAGACCACGTCCCACATTTATCGATTTATTAGCTCTATGACCTTCCACAAGCACTTAGCCTCTTTGAGCCTGTTTATTCATCCATAAAACAGGGGATAATAAATCCTGGCCTCTGGGGTGGTTATGAAGGTTAAAGTGAATAATGCCCATGAAAACACTGAGCAAACAGTAAAATAGACATGCGGTGGTCATTAATAAACCTCATCCATTCTATGTTTTAAACTGACAACCAAAAAAATTTCACAATGACTAGTTAATCAAAGTTATCTCCAGGGAACTCCCTGGGGTCCTAACCAGGACAGCACGCTTTTGCTGCCAAGGCCCGGGTTCAATCCCAACTAGTAAGACTTAAGTTGACTGCAAACCATGTAGTCAAAAAAAAAAAAAAATATCTCCATAGACACACACATGCAAGTATGTGTGTGACTGGATAATAACATGAAATGTGCACACATTTTTACAAGCCCACAAACTTAGTGAATGTGTCCTGGGCAATCCCCTCCCATCTCCTGCTCAATTTGTTTTTCCAATCTAAAGTCTTATATCAAGCCACAATAAAGAGAAACACTGTGACATACCAATCTTTATTTCTAAATAAACTGACTTAAAAGAGGAACGTTGATAAGAGCAGCTTTGTGAAGAACTTTTTTAGAAAATTAAAATGTGACACTCGCCCGATTCTCTCCTGGTGGCCTGGCCCCTAGGGAGGGAGAAGAGCACTTGAGGAAGAAACACTTGCAGGGATAGTAACTCACAACTGCTATTAGCAGAGCTGCTAACAGAATCGTTCATCTGCAGGTGCTCTTTACGTTTATTGATTTACAAGTAGGAACAGCTGTTAGTCATAAAGTTTCTGTTTATTTCTGATGAAATGTCAAAACCTGCATTGTCAGGGCTGAAAGAACCTGACTCCATTCTCCACTAGATTCAGGATGAGCCAGTTTGGATTATGGTCCACTGGGTTACATGCCTATCTGTCATCTTGGCTCCTCTTTGGCTGTGAACTTTCTGCGGACTGATGTCATTCCTTTGGACTGCCATGTAAATCCCCCATCATTTATAGTGTTGTACTCTGCACGGTGGGCATTACACACAACTGTAATCTTATGATTTCAGATCAAAACTGATACTGTTTCACTTTTCAAATACGTCAAACATGTTCAGCTATCATCACAATGGTAACAATCAAATGTCATATTTATTTACAAAGGTGAATCAGAGGATCAAGAAGCCTTAATGTTCGTAAAGTCTTACAAGTTTTTCTCAAGCAGTATGGACAAGATGCTTTTAGACCTGTTTATGGTGTAGACATTAGAAGAGCGATGAAGTCTAGAGTTCACGAAATCATAGGAAAGACTTGGAAGCACTGTGGGAAGTTGAACAAGCTAAATCTTTGGCCTGAGTTCTCTTCAAATGTTGTGCCTATGGTGTAGACATGAGAGTAGTGTAAACTAGTAAGACTTAAGTTGACTGCAAACCATGTAGTCAAAAAAAAAAAAAAATATCTCCATAGACACACACATGCAAGTATGTGTGTGACTGGATAATAACATGAAATGTGCACACATTTTTACAAGCCCACAAACTTAGTGAATGTGTCCTGGGCAATCCCCTCCCATCTCCTGCTCAATTTGTTTTTCCAATCTAAAGTCTTATATCAAGCCACAATAAAGAGAAACACTGTGACATACCAATCTTTATTTCTAAATAAACTGACTTAAAAGAGGAACGTTGATAAGAGCAGCTTTGTGAAGAACTTTTTTAGAAAATTAAAATGTGACACTCGCCCGATTCTCTCCTGGTGGCCTGGCCCCTAGGGAGGGAGAAGAGCACTTGAGGAAGAAACACTTGCAGGGATAGTAACTCACAACTGCTATTAGCAGAGCTGCTAACAGAATCGTTCATCTGCAGGTGCTCTTTACGTTTATTGATTTACAAGTAGGAACAGCTGTTAGTCATAAAGTTTCTGTTTATTTCTGATGAAATGTCAAAACCTGCATTGTCAGGGCTGAAAGAACCTGACTCCATTCTCCACTAGATTCAGGATGAGCCAGTTTGGATTATGGTCCACTGGGTTACATGCCTATCTGTCATCTTGGCTCCTCTTTGGCTGTGAACTTTCTGCGGACTGATGTCATTCCTTTGGACTGCCATGTAAATCCCCCATCATTTATAGTGTTGTACTCTGCACGGTGGGCATTACACACAACTGTAATCTTATGATTTCAGATCAAAACTGATACTGTTTCACTTTTCAAATACGTCAAACATGTTCAGCTATCATCACAATGGTAACAATCAAATGTCATATTTATTTACAAAGGTGAATCAGAGGATCAAGAAGCCTTAATGTTCGTAAAGTCTTACAAGTTTTTCTCAAGCAGTATGGACAAGATGCTTTTTAGACCTGTTTATGGTGTAGACATTAGAAGAGACGATGAAGTCTAGAGTTCACGAAATCATAGGAAAGACTTGGAAGCACTGTGGGAAGTTGAACAAGCTAAATCTTTGGCCTGAGTTCTCTCATTTGCAAGATGAGGATGATCATAGAACCTGCCTCACTAGATTGTTGTGGGAAGACATGAGAGAGTAAGTGTAAAGTACCTAGAACAATGTACGCACCATCAGGAGCACAGGCACGTAAGAGAATATCTTCATTGCTCTTCAGTCAGGTTACACAGATTTAAAAAGGGTTGGGAACTTCCTGAAATCATATGAAAAATGCTTGCATACTCCTCTGATGAAAGAGGCATAGGCGTCATCAGATTTTCAAAATAGGTCTATGTGTGTCTGTGTGTGTCTCTGTGTGTGTGTGTCTGTGTGTGTGCGCGCACGCTAAGTCACTTCAGTCTGCCTGACTCTGTGCAACCCTGTGGACTATAGCCCGCCAGGCTCCTGTGTCCATGGGATTCTCCAGGCAAGAATGCTGGGGTGGGTTGCCGTGCCTCCCTTTTCAAAATAGGCAACCTAATCCCAAAACTTCTAAGACCCATGGCACTTTGGTTGAGCCTAATTTCCTAAATGTGAGTGTGCACAGACCAAAAACAAAGACAGATGTAAGCTGCCCCATTTACTCTTGCGGCATTAAGCATGATTTCCACCACAATGTAAAGGGCTGCTCCTCCGTTAACAGACCCATATCTAGTACAAATGGATCTCTCTCCAGCACCCACCACCATAAGATACAAACCTGAAAATGAACAAAAGTCAACAGGCCACACTGGTGTTCATCAGGTGGACCAGTGTCTGCAGAGAAAGAGGTTTTTGGAAGGACTGAAGGCAATCTGGGAAGGGGCAAAACGAGTAGAAATCTGACAGTTCTATTGATGCTTAAATTCTAAAAATACCACAAAGAAGTGACAATCATCACAGGATCAGATATGGGAGGGGAAAGGCTAGAGGAGGCGACAGCAAAGAAGGCATTGGCAGGAAGCTGCTTTACTTGCTGTTTCAATTTTGCATTTTTCTTTCAAAGGCAGCACAGATCCTCCATAAGAAGAAAAAGACAGATGGGATGACAGAATTTTGCGCCTGCTTTCTGGAGCATTTACTGGAGAATTATGACTCTTCCTAGTCACTGTTGGTTATGTATTTAGAATAATTTTCTGCCATGACAACAGGTAATCCTCATAAAATTTCAGTCTCTAACAAGAGGGCAGAGATGTTGCTTTTCGAGTGTTTCTGCCTTTTCGTTTGCATATTAAATAACCCAGAATAGCTACTCAGTATTCTAAATAATTGAAGCGGCCTTGCTTGAAATCAGCTTTATTGTTGGTGGTAAAAAAAGAATTAATTCATTCTTCTCTCTGGACAGTTTGGGAATGGGCCTCATTACTTGCAAATCAGACACCTTTGGTTCACGTTACATATCTCTGGGATCAGACTAATGATGCTAATTTTGCCTTAAAAAGCATATCAACATTGGATATTCTTTCTTCTTTCTGGCTTAATTATAGACCACACTCAGGAATCAAGCCACCAATATATACAGAACACCAATCCTGTGCTCAGCACTGTGTGAACTGCAGATGTGGATGGTAGCCTTCATTCCCTCAAGGAACCCAGAAAGTAACTGGGGTGTTAAAATAATCACATCTGGAAAGAAAAAAAAATTAGTCAATATTCACTAAGCCCTACTGTGTTCCGTTGTTGAGATGGGAAGTTAAGTGGGGTTACATGGCCTCTGTGAATCTGCCTATAGTGCAGGAGATGCAGCAGTCATGGGTTCGATCCCCGGGTGGGGAAACTTCCCCTGGAGAAGGAAATGGCAACCCACTCCAGTACTGTTGCCTGGAGAATCTCATGTACAGAGGAGCCTGGTAGGGTCTATGGGGTCTCAAAAGAGTAGGACATGACTTAGTGACTAAGTAACAACAACATGCCTCTGTAGCAAGGGTGCTCTTATTAGGAACTGTCTTGGGGGGAAGAGTTTATAAGACTTGTGAACTTATAAGAAGAGGAGACTAATGAGAATTGGCACAATTAAGGAAGACATTGAGGCTAAGGGATATTTTAAAGGATGAGCAGGATTTAGACAGGCAAGCAGTGGCAAGAAAGAAGATCAGGAAGTAGAAATGACCAGTTCTGCATGCCCAGTGCCAGGGCTGTGTACAAGCTACATGCCCATATCCACTGGCCCTGGAAATGATTCTTCTTTTAGTTTACTGGAGAATTATGACTCTTCCTAGTCACTGTTGGTTATGTATTTAGAATAATTTTCTGCCATGACAACAGGTAATCCTCATAAAATTTCAGTCTCTAACAAGAGGGCAGAGATGTTGCTTTTCGAGTGTTTCTGCCTTTTCGTTTGCATATTAAATAACCCAGAATAGCTACTCAGTATTCTAAATAATTGAAGCGGCCTTGCTTGAAATCAGCTTTATTGTTGGTGGTAAAAAAAGAATTAATTCATTCTTCTCTCTGGACAGTTTGGGAATGGGCCTCATTACTTGCAAATCAGACACCTTTGGTTCACGTTACATATCTCTGGGATCAGACTAATGATGCTAATTTTGCCTTAAAAGCATATCAACATTGGATATTCTTTCTTCTTTCTGGCTTAATTATAGACCACACTCAGGAATCAAGCCACCAATATATACAGAACACCAATCCTGTGCTCAGCACTGTGTGAACTGCAGATGTGGATGGTAGCCTTCATTCCCTCAAGGAACCCAGAAAGTAACTGGGGTGTTAAAATAATCACATCTGGAAAGAAAAAAAAATTAGTCAATATTCACTAAGCCCTACTGTGTTCCGTTGTTGAGATGGGAAGTTAAGTGGGGTTACATGGCCTCTGTGAATCTGCCTATAGTGCAGGAGATGCAGCAGTCATGGGTTCGATCCCCGGGTGGGGAAACTTCCCCTGGAGAAGGAAATGGCAACCCACTCCAGTACTGTTGCCTGGAGAATCTCATGTACAGAGGAGCCTGGTAGGGTCTATGGGGTCTCAAAAGAGTAGGACATGACTTAGTGACTAAGTAACAACAACATGCCTCTGTAGCAAGGGTGCTCTTATTAGGAACTGTCTTGGGGGGAAGAGTTTATAAGACTTGTGAACTTATAAGAAGAGGAGACTAATGAGAATTGGCACAATTAAGGAAGACATTGAGGCTAAGGGATATTTTAAAGGATGAGCAGGATTTAGACAGGCAAGCAGTGGCAAGAAAGAAGATCAGGGAAGTAGAAATGACCAGTTCTGCATGATGCCCAGTGCCAGGGGCTGTGTACAAGCTACATGCCCATATCCACTGGCCCTGGAAATGATCCTGACTTGCTCATGGCAAGAGGACAAAGCAAAGTACTGGAAAACGAGACCTTGCTATGTGGGATAGGCTAGATTGTGGAGGGCCTCGGAAGTCAAGCAGAGGACACCTGAAGGAGCGTGGTACTCCACAGGGAGTGCAGTGTGTTTCTTAGTTGGGGATGGACTTAGTGAAAGCATATTTGGGGATAATTTGCAGAGAAACAGGAGGCAGGCCTGGAATATCTAGAATTAAGACCAAGGAGGCAGATTTGGCAGTATCACAGTGACCATCACCTTAGTTGTGATGACAACTAAGGCTACTAAACAGTCTAAGTGGGGGTGGAGAAACAAGGAAGGGATGAAAATCTGGAAGCAAAACCCAACCAGGTAGGAAACAGAAGGTGAAGGAGGGTTTGGGTAGGGATGATGCCGCCTATGATTAGCAGCCCCACACAGTCACTGGCACTCAGAGCCTTCGTGTAGGATAAGTGAGATATGTCAGATCTTCAATCCAATAAACTCACTTGCCATTATTCAAACAAAAGAAAAACAGGAAAATACTTTTAAATTTTAGGAAACAGATTCTGGGAAACCAAACAAGGAATTTTGTGCTTCATAGTTCAATGCTAACTCTGTTTGCATCAGGGCTGAACTAATACCTCAACGGGTTGCTAGGAGAAATTATCTTGAAAGATGTGTTTAAAGGAAAGACAAGGATTAAGGTCCTCGTCATTCACAGAGTGACCTAGTTCAAAGGGAGTCCATTTATATGTAATGGGTGGATTTACAAGAATTCGTAGATTTACCCAGAGTCTATTTGAAATCTTCCCTCTGTATAATACCTTAATCAATTCACAGGGAGGCTTTTCTAAATAATTAGATGAAAAATAATAGAGTGCCTCACACTTTTATTATTTCCTTTCTATCAGTCAACGAGCAGAAGGTAAATAAGTCAGCAGGGATGCATGAAGTGAGTCATCCATAGCCTTTTAAACCTGTGGTTCTGGCCTTTAGCCCTGAGCTTAGAATCACATGGCAACAAAGGTGCTTAAACATGACCATGGTAGACCCCTGGCCATCCCACATAATATATCCTTTAAGCCAGCAATACTTCTTAGGATTAATGCACTAACAGAAGAAGATCCACAAAACATGTGACAGAGAAATAGCTTCTTTGACAAAACCTTTTCTACTGGGGCTAAGACAAGTGATCCTGTCGGCAAACCAGCTGCAGAGGTGGCATGCATGGTCAGGTGAGGCCTGGCTAACACACTCATCCACAGCCTTGTCCCAGAGCTCTTCATTCCAGAATGGAGGGCCAGGTTGTAAATTTTTCAGAGGGAGAAGGGAGCCTGCAAACTGGAAGTTACTTAATGTGGAGCCTCCTTAGCACTGTTCGAGAGGACCTCAAACTCTTGACATGTGCAACACTGGCCTGAGAGTAATGAGAAAGGGCAAAGGGTCAGTGGACCTCAGCAGAAGCTTTACAGCACACCCAGGGCAGCTGGCATTGTTCCTAAGAGGTCTGTTTCTCTCAGAGTCTCCTATTCAGCAGCATCCCACCCCTAACTTCACCCCCAAGGACCAAGAAAACCTCACAGCAATTATTCTAGCAGCCTGATAAGGAAATATGCAGCTCAGACAACTTATTAAAATCATTCTAAACTGATGCAAACACACCTACCCACCATGGAGATGTGATACAAGAGCACAAGCTAATCAAAGCCAATAAATGCTGAATCTTCATAGAAGATGTGGTGATTCATAGAAGAAGGAAAAAAGCAGCATGGTATAATAAAATTTTATTAATTCAGAAAAAAAAAGAAGAGGTGGCAAGAATACACGGAAGAACTGTACAAAAAAGGTCTTAATGACCCAGATAGCCACAATGGTGAGACAGTCAACTAGTGTGGAGTCAAGTAGGAAGCAGTACTATGAACAAAGCTAGCAAAGGTGATGGAATTCTAGCTGAACTATTTCAGATTCTAAAAGATGGTGCTGTTAAAGTGCTGCACTTAATATGCCAGCAAAGTTGAAAAACTCAGCAGTGGTCACTGACTGGAATAAGTCAGTTTTCATTCCAATACCAAAGAAGAACAATGCCAAAGAATGTTCAAGCTACTGCGCAATTGCACTTATTTCACACACTAGCAAGGGACTGCTCAAAATACTTCAAGCTAGGCTTCAACAATACATGAACTGAGAACTTCTAGATGTATAAGCTGGATTTAGAAAAGGAAGAAGAACTAGAGACCAAATTGCCAACATCATTTGGATCATAGAAAAAGTAAGAGAATTCCAGAAAAATACTTCTTCTGCTTCACTGACTATGCTAAAGCTTTGACTCTGTCTATCACAACGAACTATGGAAAATTCTGAAAGAGATGGGAAAGCAAGACCACCTTATCTGCCTCCTACAAAACCTATATGTGGGTCAAGAATCAACATTTAGAACCAGACATGGAACAATGGACCAATTCCAAATTGGGAAAGGAGTACATCAAGGCCATATACTGTTACCCTGCTGATTTAACTTAGATGCAAAGTACATCATGTAAAATGCTGGGCTGGATGAATCACAAGCTGGAATCCAGATTGCCAGGAGAAATACCAACATCAGACATGCAGATAACACCACCATAATGGCAGAGAACAAAGAAAAACTAAAGAGTCTCATAATGAGGGTGAAAGAAGAGAGTGGAAAAGCTGGCTTGAAACTCAACATTCAAAAAACTAAAATCATGGCATCTGGTCCCATCACTTCATGGCAAACAGATGGGGAAAAAATGAAAGACAGTGACATTGTTTTCTTGGGTTCCAAAATCACTATGGACGTTGACTGCAGTCATGAAATTAAAAGATGCTTGCTCCTTGGAAGAAAAACTATGACAAACCTCAACAGTGTATCAAAAAGCAGAGACATCACTTTGCTGACAAAGGTCCATTATAGTCAAAGTTATGGTTTTTCCAGTAGTCATGTAGGTATGTGAGAATCGGACTTTAAAGAAGACTGAACACCAAAGAATTGATTCTTTGAATTGTGGTGTTGGGGAAGACTCTTAAGACTCCCTTGGAATGCAAAGAGATCAATCCAGTCAGTTCTAAAGCACATCAACCCTGTATATTCATTGGAAGAACTGATACAGAAGGTGAAACTCCAATACTTTGACCACCTGATGTGAAGAGCCAACTCATTGGAAAAGACCCTGATGCTGGGAAAGACTGAGGGCAGGAGGAGAAGGGGTGACAAAAGATTATATGTTTGGATGGCATCCTTGACTCAATTTAAAACCAAAAACTGAGAACTTCTAGATGTATAAGCTGGATTTAGAAAAGGAAGAAGAACTAGAGACCAAATTGCCAACATCATTTGGATCATAGAAAAAGTAAGAGAATTCCAGAAAAATACTTCTTCTGCTTCACTGACTATGCTAAAGCTTTGACTCTGTCTATCACAACGAACTATGGAAAATTCTGAAAGAGATGGGAAAGCAAGACCACCTTATCTGCCTCCTACAAAACCTATATGTGGGTCAAGAATCAACATTTAGAACCAGACATGGAACAATGGACCAATTCCAAATTGGGAAAGGAGTACATCAAGGCCATATACTGTTACCCTGCTGATTTAACTTAGATGCAAAGTACATCATGTAAAATGCTGGGCTGGATGAATCACAAGCTGGAATCCAGATTGCCAGGAGAAATACCAACATCAGACATGCAGATAACACCACCATAATGGCAGAGAACAAAGAAAAACTAAAGAGTCTCATAATGAGGGTGAAAGAAGAGAGTGGAAAAGCTGGCTTGAAACTCAACATTCAAAAAACTAAAATCATGGCATCTGGTCCCATCACTTCATGGCAAACAGATGGGGAAAAAATGAAAGACAGTGACATTGTTTTCTTGGGTTCCAAAATCACTATGGACGTTGACTGCAGTCATGAAATTAAAAGATGCTTGCTCCTTGGAAGAAAAACTATGACAAACCTCAACAGTGTATCAAAAAGCAGAGACATCACTTTGCTGACAAAGGTCCATTATAGTCAAAGTTATGGTTTTTCCAGTAGTCATGTAGGTATGTGAGAATCGGACTTTAAAGAAGACTGAACACCAAAGAATTGATTCTTTGAATTGTGGTGTTGGGGAAGACTCTTAAGACTCCCTTGGAATGCAAAGAGATCAATCCAGTCAGTTCTAAAGCACATCAACCCTGTATATTCATTGGAAGAACTGATACAGAAGGTGAAACTCCAATACTTTGACCACCTGATGTGAAGAGCCAACTCATTGGAAAAGACCCTGATGCTGGGAAAGACTGAGGGCAGGAGGAGAAGGGGTGACAAAAGATTATATGTTTGGATGGCATCCTTGACTCAATGAACATGAGTTTGAACAAACTCCAGGAGATGGTGAAGGATAGGAAGAGTCCATATGGTCACAAAGAGTCAGACACGACCAAGTGACTGAACAACAATTATATTAAATTGTGAAAGCTGTGACAACAATATCTACTGACCGCTCCTGAGTGCCTTCTATGCCTCAGGCACTGTGCTATGCAATCTACACTTATTAAGTGATTCCTATAGGTTCAATAATACTTAATTGATGAGAAAACAGGTTTAAAGAGGGAAAGTAACATATTTTTAGTGTGATTTTTATATTTAATTCAGTAAATATTTGAAAAGAAAACCTATTAAGCACTGAGATAAGGCTTAGGGGAAGATGGGAAGAGTAAGGTAATTAGCAAGACTTTGGACTTGTCCTAAGAGACAGACTGGGTAAGTGGGAGAGAAGAGGAATGGACCAGGTAAAAGGGAGATAGGAAACAGCCAGTCATAGTACAAAGCCTCTGGAGAACTTTGGCCAAGAGGACACTGACCCCAGCAGAGAGGAGGCGGGAAAGCTTGGAGGTATGGTCGGCACTGAGATGGGTAAATTGCAGTAGGAAACACGGAAGCGGCAGGCTCTCCGAGTCTGTCTGTTCTTCAACAGCATGCGTTCATGAAACTGAGCAGAGAGTTCAAGTCCAGCAAACAGAAGGTCAATGTCTGAGAGCAAACTCATGCATAAGGGGTACACTGGGTGGAGCCAGTGAGGTGGAGGAAGGAGGTGACTGCCTGTGGGCTCTGCATGAAGAGCAGGCATGGAGAGTATCTTGATAAAATCAGGTACCAGCATGTAAAAACCCAGGAGATCTCTTACTGAACTTCAGCATTTTCGACCACTTTGGAAAATCAAAAGGCCTGGCACCTGGCCTGTACACCTGCCTGATGTGAGAGGCACCTCCTCTTGGGCTAGACTGTGCTCTGTTCATGTGTTCCAGCCCCCTTGCTCCTGTGGCTTTGCACCCACTGACCTCATTTCTGCAAGTTGCCTGCCAGGCCCCTGCAGCAGCGGGGACCCTGTCACTTGGCTGAGTCTCACTGTGAGTCAGAGGACTAAAAAAGCCAACCGATTCTGTGCTTAGATCTGGTCGCTATGATTTTACTACCTGTTACCTCGGCTTCCTCATCTGTTAAATGGGCATAATAGTGTACTCAAATCTATAGCAACCACTCAATTTGTGTAATTTGCTTAGCATAACATCTGGACCCACAGAAAGTTTTAAATAGAGGTCAGCTCTTACTATTCTTAACTATTGTTCTAGGATTTTGTCAGTATGGGAGTCTGCCTTTGGACCTGCAATGCAAGTCAGAAACATACCCTGGAGGAGGAAATGACAATCCACCCACTCCAGTATTCTTATCTGGGAATTCCACGGGCACAAGACCTGTTAGGCTACTGTCTATGGGGTCACAAAGAATCAGACACTATCGAGCCTCTAACATTCTTTTTTCCCATTACCTCCCTTAGAGAAGAATGCTAACAGAGCTAAGGTCTTCATTTGGGACCTCTGGAGGCCAGTTACTTTCACACTGTTCCAAAAGCATTTCTGCAGCCCCAGCTCAGCCAGGCTGTCTCACACACATTCCAAAGAGGCACCAGGAAAATAGTCTAGAAAAGCACTTCATTGACAAAGGGGTTGTGGGCATCTCTTTTGCAGACCAGGTACAACCATTTCTAAAAACAAACACAAAACACCACTCCAATCTCTATTGTCCTAAAGATTTATGCCTTGTGCACATTAAATCCAAATAAACTCTGTTCTATTTAAGAGATTACATTGTATACAGTAAAATGCCCCTTCATGATAAGACTTTAGACAAGATTAAGGGCAGGAGAAAGGTATTAATACATTTACATACATGAATTTCATATTTATATCTATAATTATTCCTCAGCTAATAATAACCCAAGTTAACATTCCCTGAACAGACAAGGACTGATTGCAGTAGGAGGGGAGGAGGGCGGTTCGGTGCTGCTTGCCAGGATTAGTCCAGGAGGTGTTTTTCGGTTGTACTGAGTGAGTTCTGCACAGGGTGATGGAGACTGGTCTCCTTTGAGAACTGCATGACCACAGAGTGGAAAGGCTCGGGAGGCACCTCCTCTATTCCTTTTCCTGCCATAGCAGAGAGGCTGGAAACAGGGGCCTGACTCCCCGGTTTCAAATTCCACATCTGAGCAAGTCACTTAATTCATCCAATTTCAGTTTCTCCATGTGAAAGAGGGTTCAGCAAATCCCTCCTATCCAAGGTTGTTGTGAGGATAAAATACGCATGAAATGCTTATCGCGATACCTGATATGTAGATGACACTCAAAGCTAGGTATTCATATTATTATTATTATTAATTAAAGGTCAGTCTCTCTTTTGCTTAAATTGAAGTACAGCTGTGGTGCTGGAGAAGACTCTTGAGAGTCCCTTGGACAGCAAGGAGATCAAACCAGTCAATCCTAAAGGAAATCAATCTTAATATTCATTGGAAGGACTGATGCTGAAGCTGAAGCTCCCATACTTTGGTCACCTGATGCGAAGAGCTAACTCATTGGAAAAGACCCTGATCCTGGGAAAGACTGAAGGCAAGAAAAGAAGAGGGCAGCAGAGGATGAGATGATTAGATAGCCATCACCCATTCACCGGACATGAATTTGAACAGACTTCAGGAGGTAATGAAGGACAAAGGAGCTCGGTGTGCTGCAGTCCATGGGGCTGCAAAGAACACAACTTTAGCAACTGAACAATAGCAACATAGTTGATTTACAATGTTGTGTTAGTTTCAGGTACACAGCAAAGTGATTCCATTATATACATCAGTTCTTTTATGAGATTCTTTTCCATTATAAATTATTACAATATATTGAGTAGAGTTCCCTGTTCTATACAGTAGGTACTTGTTGGTTATCTACTTTTATATATACTAATATGTACACGTTAATCCCAAACTCCTAATGTATCTGTCCCCGCCCCAGCCCTTTTCCTTTGGTAACCACAAGGGTTTTTCTGTGTCAAAGGTTATCCCAAATGGCCCAGTGGTAGAGTAAGTACGAAAAAAGGCGGTTCGGTGCTGCTTGCCAGGATTAGTCCAGGAGGTGTTTTTCGGTTGTACTGAGTGAGTTCTGCACAGGGTGATGGAGACTGGTCTCCTTTGAGAACTGCATGACCACAGAGTGGAAAGGCTCGGGAGGCACCTCCTCTATTCCTTTTCCTGCCATAGCAGAGAGGCTGGAAACAGGGGCCTGACTCCCCGGTTTCAAATTCCACATCTGAGCAAGTCACTTAATTCATCCAATTTCAGTTTCTCCATGTGAAAGAGGGTTCAGCAAATCCCTCCTATCCAAGGTTGTTGTGAGGATAAAATACGCATGAAATGCTTATCGCGATACCTGATATGTAGATGACACTCAAAGCTAGGTATTCATATTATTATTATTATTAATTAAAGGTCAGTCTCTCTTTTGCTTAAATTGAAGTACAGCTGTGGTGCTGGAGAAGACTCTTGAGAGTCCCTTGGACAGCAAGGAGATCAAACCAGTCAATCCTAAAGGAAATCAATCTTAATATTCATTGGAAGGACTGATGCTGAAGCTGAAGCTCCCATACTTTGGTCACCTGATGCGAAGAGCTAACTCATTGGAAAAGACCCTGATCCTGGGAAAGACTGAAGGCAAGAAAAGAAGAGGGCAGCAGAGGATGAGATGATTAGATAGGCATCTCCCATATAGCGGGCATGAATTTGATCAGACTTCAGGAGGTAATGAAGGACAAAGGAGCTCGGTGTGCTGCAGTCCATGGGGCTGCAAAGAACACAACTTTAGCAACTGAACAATAGCAACATAGTTGATTTACAATGTTGTGTTAGTTTCAGGTACACAGCAAAGTGATTCCATTATATACATCAGTTCTTTTATGAGATTCTTTTCCATTATAAATTATTACAATATATTGAGTAGAGTTCCCTGTTCTATACAGTAGGTACTTGTTGGTTATCTACTTTTATATATACTAATATGTACACGTTAATCCCAAACTCCTAATGTATCTGTCCCCCCGCCCCCAGCCCTTTTCCCTTTGGTAACCACAAGGGTTTTTTTCCTGTGTCAAAGGTCAATCTCTTGACCCTTTAAACAAAATGCCCAGGAGTTCCCTAGTGGCCCAGTGGTAGAGAATCTGCCTGCCGATGCAGGGAACACAGGTTCAATTTCTAGTCCAGTAAGATTCCACATAGTGCAGGGCAACTAAGCTGGTGTACCACAACGATTGAACCCAGGCCCTAGAGCCTGTGCTCTGCAACTAGAGAAGCTACCGCAACAAGAAGCCACACACTGCAACAAAAAGTTACCCCCGCTAGCCGCAAGTAGGGAAAACCTGCGTGCAGCAACCAAGATCCAGTACAGCCGAAAATTAATTAATTAAATTAAGTAAGAAAGAAAGAAAAAATAGAATGCTCACCAGAAGTAGAAAGAATATCATCTCTCTGGTTCTCTCCTGAGTTCTCCGTCACTTCTGTGCCTAGAAGCGAGAAGGCGTGCTTGTTTCCCCTCCTCCAGGGAAATGCAGACTTGTGAAGGCAGGAGGACATGCGGGTGCTTGGCCTGGAGGGCTCAGCCTCAGAATCACTGCAGAAAAGACGGGGTTTCAGAACTGAGAAAACAAGAGCGAGGCTGGATTGGGGCAGAGAGAGAGACAGGGGATGCTCAGCAGCTTGGTCTTTCCTTTTATCCGGACACAAGGTCAAAAATGTCAACGCAGTTGTAACTTGGGCACCGGAGGCCTCGAGTGGGTGAACTGAGATTAACATGTTTTGCACTAGAAGCGCAAACTTGGATTCCTGTTTCCAAATCTCATCTAAGAGTGAACTTTCAAATCAGGTATGGTTAACCACACTGAGGGTAATTTCTCAGTGAGATTAACAAAATGTACTTTCCTCATGAACAAGTTTCAGTATTTCAGTATTCTCGATTTAAAACCAGACATGGGAATAACAGGTCTGTGGAGCCTTTCATTATTAATTTTCCTCCCTAAGTCAGCTTGGAGAACTCCCTCCCTGTCATAATCAGGATGTGCAGACCCTGGAGTGAAATCCTGATGGGCCGAACAGAAGAGCACACTTTGCTAATGATTCCTCTCACCATTCTCTTGACTTGTGGACTCCTGAGAAACTCTGTGGATAAATTTTATGACTGACACAAATTTATATAGGCTTTAAAGGGGGCCTTTTCTGCCTTATAACCTCTCCTCAGGAGAGTAAAACATTGGAGCTGCAGCAAGAAGGTATAGACTCATGTCAAATGCAGGGGAGAAGGTGCCTGGGGAAATCGCACTTGGAACAAGCGGATCGCCGTGGATAAGCGCGCTGTTACAGGACTGAATTAAGATGTCAGCTCCATCAGGGTGCAGGCTGTCCTTCCAGTGCCAGAGGGAGCCGGCCCTTGGCTGGGAAACAGCCAGGCACTCAGTAATGAGAGAGAGGCTTCGATGCTTGCCAGATGAACACAACGGGGAGGGCACAGGTGCCTTGAGAGATGATAATTAGCAACTAGAAGCCAGTGGACCGGGGCTGAGGTGAACGGCAGTCAGGCTACTTGGTTGTTGTTTTTTATTATTATTTAGATTTTTATTTTACTTTTTACTTTTACAGACTTTTGTTGTTTACAGATATGTATGATCCCAGATTAGTCATACGTATATCCCCCCATCCCACCCCTCCAGGCCGTCGCACAGCACCCCTGCAGGATCCCCTTTTCTGCAGCGCAATGACAATAGCTATTTTTTTCACATATGACAGTACAGGTTTTCATGCTACTTCCTTTATGCCTCCTACCCACTGTTAGGCTACTTGGTTTTGTTTACCTTTTGCTGCTGACATCTAAAAAGCTTCCCACTTGATCATCATGCTTGAATCTACAGTGCTTGATTGACCTATTCATGTAGAAATGATCATTTTGAAGACTTCACACTTTTGTCCTACGTTCCCTTAATATGAGCTGCAGGCGTGAGTTTAGCTATGGTCTAGACAGCCTCCCATCCAATGTGGAGGTTTGTGGAGGGAATACCCCTAAAGACTTATGCCAAAATGTCTGAGAAAGGTGGAGAGGGAGCCCCTGGCACTGTTCTGCTGGGAGACACAGGATGCAAATTCCTGCCACTTGCTACAAACTCAGCAAAGCTCTTGAGGATTTGCATTTGCTTACGAAACATGCTTTTGACTTGATCAAATGAAAAACGATGTGAACCCTGCCCACGGGTTATTTATCCCAGCAGCAAATGCTTGGAGTGTCTGAAATTCTATTATCAAATTTTTTTAAAACGATTTTTGATCTGCCTTATAACCTCTCCTCAGGAGAGTAAAACATTGGAGCTGCAGCAAGAAGGTATAGACTCATGTCAAATGCAGGGGAGAAGGTGCCTGGGGAAATCGCACTTGGAACAAGCGGATCGCCGTGGATAAGCGCGCTGTTACAGGACTGAATTAAGATGTCAGCTCCATCAGGGTGCAGGCTGTCCTTCCAGTGCCAGAGGGAGCCGGCCCTTGGCTGGGAAACAGCCAGGCACTCAGTAATGAGAGAGAGGCTTCGATGCTTGCCAGATGAACACAACGGGGAGGGCACAGGTGCCTTGAGAGATGATAATTAGCAACTAGAAGCCAGTGGACCGGGGCTGAGGTGAAGGGCAGTCAGGCTACTTGGTTGTTGTTTTTTATTATTATTTAGATTTTTATTTTACTTTTTACTTTTACAGACTTTTGTTGTTTACAGATATGTATGATCCCAGATTAGTCATACGTATATCCCCCCATCCCACCCCTCCAGGCCGTCGCACAGCACCCCTGCAGGATCCCCTTTTCTCGCAGCGCAATGACAATAGCTATTTTTTTCACATATGACAGTACAGGTTTTCATGCTACTTCCTTTATGCCTCCTACCCACTGTTAGGCTACTTGGTTTTGTTTACCTTTTGCTGCTGACATCTAAAAAGCTTCCCACTTGATCATCATGCTTGAATCTACAGTGCTTGATTGACCTATTCATGTAGAAATGATCATTTTGAAGACTTCACACTTTTGTCCTACGTTCCCTTAATATGAGCTGCAGGCGTGAGTTTAGCTATGGTCTAGACAGCCTCCCATCCAATGTGGAGGTTTGTGGAGGGAATACCCCTAAAGACTTATGCCAAAATGTCTGAGAAAGGTGGAGAGGGAGCCCCTGGCACTGTTCTGCTGGGAGACACAGGATGCAAATTCCTGCCACTTGCTACAAACTCAGCAAAGCTCTTGAGGATTTGCATTTGCTTACGAAACATGCTTTTGACTTGATCAAATGAAAAACGATGTGAACCCTGCCCACGGGTTATTTATCCCAGCAGCAAATGCTTGGAGTGTCTGAAATTCTATTATCACAGAAGCCCCTGTGGACCTCAGGTTCTTTTTCTCTGAATTTAAATGAGCCTTTGCATCTGTCCTCTGAGGTCATATTTCTGAAAGACAGAATCATCTTAGAGGCTCTGCTCTGGGCAGTCTGTGAGGAGGGAGGGGATGCTAGCTCCCATGCCAGGGGTCAGCTGCCTACAGCCCTTGGGTCACATGCAGCCTGCCTCTTGTTTTTTTATGTAAAGTTTTACTAGAAAGCAGCCCTGCCCATTGCTTGTGGATTGCCTATGACTGCTTTCAAGCTACAACAGCTATGTTGAATAGTTGTGAGACTGGCCTGCATGGGTTAGAATATTCTCTAGACAGCCCTATATAGGAAAAATTTGCTGACACCTGCCCTGTGGCATGGCTCCTTCTACAGATGTCACTGGCCTGGTAGAGGGCAGAATGGAGAGGGAAGCATGACCTAAGTACGTTCCTTTTCCCTTCTCTGTGCGAAGGGACCCCCCACTTCCTAGCTCTCCTCGCCCCTACCATAGGAACAGAATTATACTCTTGAATCCACAACCCAGCATTCTGGGTCCATGCAAGGTCCTTGCTTCCTGGTCTCACTTTGTTTCATTTAACTCCTTCATCTCCAGCCCTCCCCTGTCCCCAACCCCCACCCCACTCTTCCTTCCCAGAGGCATGTCACTCTGAGGTGCCTGGTACGCATGAACCTCATAAAAGGTGCAATGTTGCTGACTGTGTGTTTGTGTTTTTAATGTCCATAAATGATACTGTGTTACAAATCTCAGTTCATTTTTTTCACTGATAACAACCTTCATTCGACACCACATTGTTGATGTCTGTGCTTTTCGTGTGCATCTAGTTCACTGTTTCTGATTATACCTCAAAGACTTTAGGGGAAAAGACAATAGATTTTTTTCTCAGAAGTAGAAACTTCTGGTGTATGAGTTCTTCCTAACACTTGTGACATGGTAGCTCCCTAGAGAAGATAGAATTTTTGAAAAAAAAACTTGCCACACATAAAGAACAATAGGGTTTACATTAATCAATACGGCTGCTGAATTTGTTATCATCCCTGCCATCGAACTTATTTTAGAGGTCCTATTTCTGATAAGCATTCCACATATTCTGTACTAACCACCCCACATATCCCTACAAGCTTATCTGTGGCCAGCCATGCCGAACCACATACCATCTATATTGGGTTCAGAGTGAAAACCCAAGGTTAGGGGTTTCTCAGAAAATAGAAACTCAAGGAAAGACAAATAGTATCATCAAGGAAAGGACAGAGTGCTGTTAGTTCCCAGCAGCTGCTGGACCGGCTCCTCTGCACCACAACCGTAAGAAAAGCCCAGAGTGACCATGTTCCCTCTTGCATTCCCTCATCAAACCCTCAGCTAGGAGGGGAGGTTTGGTTCAGAAGCCTCGTCATCTACCCTTGGGCTACCCAACCTCTCAGGTGTTGGAGTGTGGGCTGAACAGAGAATTTGCCAGATAAATGGTATTTGATCCATGATCTCATGTTAAACTCAAAGGAAGAGTATTCAACTTTGACCAATCATTATTTCCATAAAATATGGTAAATAGTTTCCTGGCCAAAGGTTTTGATCACACCTCTCATGAGGATTCATACTTTTTATGCTGCTTTTTATATTGTTAGGAGAAAAAAAGAACTGTCTTTTGACATACTATACACATTTAATATGAGTGCGTGCATCTGTGCTCTGTCTTTTCAGTCATGTCCAACTCCTTGAGACCCTATGGACTTCAGCCTGCCAGGCTTCTCTGTTCGTGGAATTTTCCATGCAATAATACTGGAGTGAGTTCCCATTTCCTCCTCCAAGGTATCTTCCTGACCCAGGGACTGAACCTTTATCTCCTGTGGCTGCTGCATTGGCAGGCAGAGTATTTATCAATGAGCCATCTGGGAAGCCCATCTAATACAAGAGTAGGCAATAAATGATAGACTAAAGATTTTCATGCACATTAATTTTTAGTAATACTTGAATTATAATAATATTAATGTTATCAGACTCCTAGCAGAGATCCAGAAAGCTTTGTTGAGTATTTAATGTACCACTCAAATTACTACTCTTCGCTTCCCACCCTACCCCCAATTTTAAGGCAATGCTAATTTCTATTTAGAGCAGTACATTTTGAGAAGAGACAGTGGTGAATAGAAACAGGAGACTGATTTGCTGTAGGAGGTAATGGAATGATCCTTTTTCCTGGCCCAGGGCTTGAGACCCCACAGAGGATGGTGACAAGGGGCTGTAGCACAGAGCCTCAACACAGGTACAATGGTCTCCTAAATTGCCCATGGAGTTCAGACCAACACCAATGGGCAATTCTGCTAAAGAAGGGCTCCTGGAAGTCCATAACTCATCGCTTTTGTACCTAGTCAATACTATCTTCAACTCGATTTCCTAGACTCACAATTGGAATGGAGTGTACAATTGGAATGTAATTTAGCTCATGGTTGATTTTTCTTAGCTTACGGTGGGCTGAACAATGTCTCGTCATCAAAAAGCAAGCACACGCAAAATCAAGCTTGTCAGAATAAGGTAACTCAGGTTAACTTTCTGCCTTTCTCTCTATGAATCTGACATCTGCTCACACACATCCCAGCACTGCAGACAGATGGACAAGTTTTCCAATTTGCAATTAACAGAGTTTAAGAGAACCTCTCTGAAATTCAGTCTGGGGAGAGCTATACTTCTGGTTTATAGCTAAATAGAGTGTACACTCCTTAAATTGAAATGCCCATTAGGATTAAGGCAAGGAGTTCCATGAAAGGAAAAGTCTAGAACACATCAATGAGGAAAGCATGAAACATAACAAAATTCATTTAAAAATGTTTTTCAGGATAAACAATCAAGATGGCGAAGATTTTCACATGGGAGATGACTAGTTTATTCACCCTAATTAGATATCTTTAAAAAAAACTTTGGACAAGAGTCAGTTTCAGTGCCACTGCAGAACCCAAGCACCTGGCAAGCACAGAGCTGCCAGCCACAGAGCCTTCCTGCCCAACCGCTGCTCTGCTGAGAAACCTCCTCCTCTTTCCTGCCTCCATCCTCAGCACACATCCAGAGTTTAGTCACCTTCTTCCAGAGCGCCTTAATGATATATGTTCTGCTATTTGTCATCTTCCCACCCACATTCAAAAGTTGCAAAATGTCAACTGTCATTTTTTTTAGAAAATCAAGAAAATTATAACATCTCATGTCATCTGGGCCTGATGAACAGCAGCTCTTTTAGAACTTAAATGATGGGCTCAAGTCCCAAAGAGCATTTTCTTATATGAAAAAACTATGCACATAGTCTGCTGTGTTTTTTTTTTAAGTTGAAAGAGACACCATAACTGACTCCAAATATAATTTTTTTAAATTGAAGCCATAGGGCTTCCCTGGTGGTCCAGTGGCTAAGATTCTGAACTCCCATGGCAGGGGACCTGGGTTCAACCCCTGGTTAAGGAACAGATCCCACATGCTGCAACTAAGACCCAGTGCAGCTAACTAACTAACTAAATATTTAAAAAGAAATTGAAGCCCTAACTTATGAGTTAGAACCTTCATAAATACATAAGCTCAATATTTTCTCACATTTGCTTTTTGAAAAGCACTTTCTGATTTCATTTATACCTGCGCTTTAACAAAGCAAATAGGAAGCCTCACTACTGGAACTTCCCTAGTGGTCCAGTGATTAAGACTCTATGTTCCCAAAGCAGAGGGCCCGGGTTTGGTCCCTGGTCAGGGAACTAGATCCCATATGACTAAGACTCAGCACAATCAAATAAATAAACAATTTTTAAAGGTTTTGTTAAAAAAAAGAGAAGACTCACTACTGTCCCATTACCTTATGCTTCCAGATTTTGACATGCAGAGTCTCTCTTAAAAAATTTAAGACTGTGTTATGCTTCAGGAGGACCAGCCTAGATTGGAAGACAAAAGATTTCTCTTTGTGCCTCTTTTTCAGGATAAACAATGATGCAGATTTTCACATGGGAGATGACTAGTTTATTCACCCTAATTAGATATCTTTAAAAAAAACTTTGGACAAGAGTCAGTTTCAGTGCCACTGCAGAACCCAAGCACCTGGCAAGCACAGAGCTGCCAGCCACAGAGCCTTCCTGCCCAACCGCTGCTCTGCTGAGAAACCTCCTCCTCTTTCCTGCCTCCATCCTCAGCACACATCCAGAGTTTAGTCACCTTCTTCCAGAGCGCCTTAATGATATATGTTCTGCTATTTGTCATCTTCCCACCCACATTCAAAAGTTGCAAAATGTCAACTGTCATTTTTTTTAGAAAATCAAGAAAATTATAACATCTCATGTCATCTGGGCCTGATGAACAGCAGCTCTTTTAGAACTTAAATGATGGGCTCAAGTCCCAAAGAGCATTTTCTTATATGAAAAAACTATGCACATAGTCTGCTGTGTTTTTTTTTTTTTTTAAGTTGAAAGAGACACCATAACTGACTCCAAATATAATTTTTTTAAATTGAAGCCATAGGGCTTCCCTGGTGGTCCAGTGGCTAAGACTCTGAGCTCCCAACGCAAGGGGCCTGGGTTCAATCCCTGGTTAGGGAACTAAGATCCCACATGCTGCAACTAAGACCCAGTGCAGCTAACTAACTAACTAAATATTTAAAAAGAAATTGAAGCCCTAACTTATGAGTTAGAACCTTCATAAATACATAAGCTCAATATTTTCTCACATTTGCTTTTTGAAAAGCACTTTCTGATTTCATTTATACCTGCGCTTTAACAAAGCAAATAGGAAGCCTCACTACTGGAACTTCCCTAGTGGTCCAGTGATTAAGACTCTATGTTCCCAAAGCAGAGGGCCCGGGTTTGGTCCCTGGTCAGGGAACTAGATCCCATATGACTAAGACTCAGCACAATCAAATAAATAAACAATTTTTAAAGGTTTTGTTAAAAAAAAGAGAAGACTCACTACTGTCCCATTACCTTATGCTTCCAGATTTTGACATGCAGAGTCTCTCTTAAAAAATTTAAGACTGTGTTATGCTTCAGGAGGACCAGCCTAGATTGGAAGACAAAAGATTTGTCTTTGTGCCTCTTGACTCTGTTTAGGATATAAGCTGTGAGGCAGTTTTATCCTCTTCCTCTTTCTTCCCCATTCTGCTTTGTCTCCACCAAGATCTCTTTATTTTATTTTTTATCATTACAGAGTTCTGTGCTGAAAACCAAGATATCTGTCTGAAATTCATGAGCAGTGAATGGTCAATATAGAGGTTGGAGTGGGATGGGGAGGAAAGGTTTCTTTAGCATGGACTACCATGAAGAAAATACTTCTTTAACTTCAACTCTTAAGGACATCTAGCCAGTTACTTCTATCAGGCTCCCAGGTGTCCTGAGATAGAAAAGGTCAGAAGAACCCATATTGAATTTATGAGAATATTTCCTCTTAACATTCCTTACTCAGATCATTTGCTAGCAGATATGGCAATGGAAAGGCTACGGATAGAAACCAGCTCTACATGAGAATACTGCAACAGATTCCCCTTCCCTTAGAAATCAACATATTTAATGCTGTTCATATATGAATAGCAAAGTAGCTTCAAAGTTGCTAGAATGTAAGTTTCTAGAGGGCAGAGATTCTTCTGTTTGTTTATTAACACATCCCAAGAGACCAGAACAGTGCTTGCACATGCTAAATGCTTCATAAATATTTGCGGATCAAATTAATGAAGTCAGAAGACACTGTGCAGCTATGCATATTTCGGAGTCTGGCAAGTGGGAATAATGAATCAACTGTGGAAACAGATGCCACTGGCTCCTAATAGAGGTCACTCTTTTGAGAGGCTTTGCTTTTCAAAAGGATTAGATTTTCCTCATAAGTGTAACTGACTCACAAAAATGCTGGCTGGCAAGGAAGTGATTATAGAAGCAGAAACAGGAACATTTTAATCTGCATTAAATATCTGAACTTTCCTAATTCTAAAATTCACCTAACCATTGTACTTTTCTGTGCAAAAACTTTATTTGCAGAAAATAAAGTTACTGAATACTGTATTTCCAACTTAGAGGTTTTCTTCAGAAGCATTTTCTTAAAAACTATTATCAGCAACTACAATTTGTATATGTGAAAAACTAGCATGCAAAGGCTTGATTTGTTTGTTTGCTTGTTTTTTCAGTTGCTTAGCCAGGGCAGTATGACACCCAGGCCCCACCTCCTAAATATATCCAAGAATCACTGTAGAGTCACCCCTGAATTGTCGTGACAATCAGCAGCCCAGAGATGAGGGTCCTAGGATATGCCCCAACTCAGCCACTAGCAAGCAAAGCTATCACAAACCTAAACAATGTATTAAAAAAGCAGTGACATCACTTTGCCAACAAAGATTCATATAGTAAAAGCTGTGTTTTTTCCAGTAGTTATGTATGGATGTGAGAGTTGGACCATAAAGAAGGCTGAGCACAGAAGAATCGATGCCTTTAAACTATGGTGTTGGAGAACACAGTCTCTTGAGCAGCAAGGAGAACAAATCAGTCAATCGTAAAGGAAATCAACCATGACTACTCATTGGAAGGACTGATGATGAAGCTGAAGCTCTCATACTTTGACCAACTGATGTGAAGAGCTGACTCACTCGAAAAAACCCTGATGCTGGGAAAGACTGAGGGCAGGAGGAGAAATGGGTGGCAAAGGATGAGATGGTTGGATGGCATCACTGACTCAGTGAATTTGAACGAATTCCAGGAGATAGTGAAGGGCAGGGGAGCCTGTGTGCTGCACTCCATGCAGTTACAAAGAGTTGAACATGACTGAGAAACTAAAGAACGACAACAGTCACTTCCAAACTGATCTTTGAAAAGTCAAGTTGTATCTCAATTTCACCATCTGTTAAACAAGCTTAAATTTATCATCCACTCTTTGAATTGAAATAGTCATATGAAAATCTTTAAAAAACTACAAGGTAAACCAAAAATACAAGTAAGAAATACATGCTATGGTTGGATCTACATATTGCCGCAATACTCTAGTTGCATTTCTGCCCTAAAAACAACTGAGGTAGGAGCTTCCCTCGTGGTCCAGTGGGTAAGGAGTCTGCCTGGCAGTGCAGGGGGCACTGGTTTGATTCCTGGCCGGGGAAAATCCCACGTGCAGCAGAGCAGCTGGACCGGGGTGTCCAATTACAAGCCAGCACTCTGGAGCGCATGCGCCCAGAGCAGACGCTCTGCAACGAGAGAGGCTACTCCAATGGGAGACCCACACATGCCAAAGAATAAAGGTGGATGAAAATAAATAAATTTAAAAAAACAATAAAAGAGATCAAAATTTTTAAAAATTTAAAAACTAAAAAGAAAACCAACAGAGAGAACAAATGTTTTTATCATTTCTTCTAGAAAATCTGTATAGCCACCTGCCTTTTGCAGCTCTGATGGAACCCAAAGAGCTACAGTGTTTGAGAAGGCAGCTCTGGTTCAATATCGGTCTGTTGCTTAACTACTCCTCAAGTTAATGTCTCTCAGCTCCACTTTCTCCACCTGTAACACGGGTTTGCTGAACAGAGCTGCTGTAAAGTGAGAACAATGTCCAAGTGATTTGCAAAGGAAATAATAACAATGTATGTTTGCATATTACTTTTCTTCAGATCTGAGATTCAAACTCAGGTGTTATCTCAGATATAGTTCCCCTTTCTTTATTACAGAGTTACATCTGTTCTTAAGTAAACTCGACGCTTATCTCATGTGTATGGAGAATATACTGGTAATATTTGTGCATGTCTAGTGGCATGCGCCTTATTAAAATATCGTCCAGAAGACCTCGCCTTGAAACAAGTTATAATTGCGCGAAGGAGATAGTGAAGGGCAGGGGAGCCTGTGTGCTGCACTCCATGCAGTTACAAAGAGTTGAACATGACTGAGAAACTAAAGAACGACAACAGTCACTTCCAAACTGATCTTTGAAAAGTCAAGTTGTATCTCAATTTCACCATCTGTTAAACAAGCTTAAATTTATCATCCACTCTTTGAATTGAAATAGTCATATGAAAATCTTTAAAAAACTACAAGGTAAACCAAAAATACAAGTAAGAAATACATGCTATGGTTGGATCTACATATTGCCGCAATACTCTAGTTGCATTTCTGCCCTAAAAACAACTGAGGTAGGAGCTTCCCTCGTGGTCCAGTGGGTAAGGAGTCTGCCTGGCAGTGCAGGGGGCACTGGTTTGATTCCTGGCCGGGGAAAATCCCACGTGCAGCAGAGCAGCTGGACCGGTGTGTCCAATTACAAGCCAGCACTCTGGAGCGCATGCGCCCAGAGCAGACGCTCTGCAACGAGAGAGGCTACTCCAATGGGAGACCCACACATGCCAAAGAATAAAGGTGGATGAAAATAAATAAATTTAAAAAAACAATAAAAGAGATCAAAATTTTTAAAAATTTAAAAACTAAAAAGAAAACCAACAGAGGGAACAAATGTTTTTATCATTTCTTCTAGAAAATCTGTATAGCCACCTGCCTTTTGCAGCTCTGATGGAACCCAAAGAGCTACAGTGTTTGAGAAGGCAGCTCTGGTTCAATATCGGTCTGTTGCTTAACTACTCCTCAAGTTAATGTCTCTCAGCTCCACTTTCTCCACCTGTAACACGGGTTTGCTGAACAGAGCTGCTGTAAAGTGAGAACAATGTCCAAGTGATTTGCAAAGGAAATAATAACAATGTATGTTTGCATATTACTTTTCTTCAGATCTGAGATTCAAACTCAGGTGTTATCTCAGATATAGTTCCCCTTTCTTTATTACAGAGTTACATCTGTTCTTAAGTAAACTCGACGCTTATCTCATGTGTATGGAGAATATACTGGTAATATTTGTGCATGTCTAGTGGCATGCGCCTTATTAAAATATCGTCCAGAAGACCTCGCCTTGAAACAAGTTATAATTGAAGAGATAACTTACAGAATTCTTTGTGCACTTGAACCATTAAGCTTTCTTTTCACTGCAAATCTTGCTTATAGTAACCCGTGTTTGAGTCAATATTGTTGGCTGGTCTCTATAAATGAGACACAAAATCAGCTCCTATCTAAAGGCATCAGTCTCCATGATGAAAAGGCCCAGACCACCTCCCTGAAAAGATCTGACAAAAGCAGAATCTCATCACAGCACTTCTATTATCTGCCTTTTCTTCTCTGCCTCTCCTTTGGGGCTACCCTAAGTGCCCGAAAAAAAAAAAAGTCTCCATATTGCCAGCTTCCTAGTTCTCTCCTCCTGCTTAGAACATATCTGTATACACAAAGATACTAATTGAAGAAGAAAAAGAGGAGGAAGGACGGAGAAGAATTCTGTTGGAAAGTTAAATACAGCTGACCCCTTGAACACTGCAGTAGGTGAGGGCAACAGAGGCATCCATCCCCTGCAGAGGGAAAATCTGAATTAATATCACAGTGGGATGTCTCTGGTTTCACATTTTCAGATTTACTGGAAAGAAAAAAATTCCTTATATAAGTGGCAGGGGAGGTGAGGGGTGGGTTGCATGCTTTAATCCTGTACACAGATGCTAAACTATTCCTCCAGACAAATTTCCATGTCTGTACTTGGTAGTAAATCTGCAAAGTCAACCTATTACTTTTTTTCTTTTTTTTTAATGGCTACTGAACAGACAGATCACAGGTGGAAAGCCATATACAGGTCCTAAGCAAAAGCTCCAATTTAAAAGGAAGGAGTGATATTTATCTCCATAAGTGCCATAAGCTTCTTTCATTGGTTCAAGCCGGGCCAGCAGCACATGCTCTCCTGGCGCCGTCTACCTATTACTTTTTTATTATAAAATACACATAATATAAAATTTAATGCCATTTTTAGGTATGCAGTTCAGTGGCATTAAGTAGACTTACATTGTTTTAAAACCATCACCGCCACCCATCTGCAGAAGTGCTCATCTTCTCAAATGGAAACTCTCACCTACTGAACAAGAACTCTCCATCCCCCAGTGTTCTCAGTCTCTGGTAACCTACAATCTACTTTCCGTCTCTATGAACTGGACTACTCGAGATTTCTCATCTAAGTGGAATAATACAATATCTGCATTTTTTGTGTCTGGTTTATTTCACTTAGCATCATGTCTTTAAAGTTCATCCTTATCAAAGATGTATCAGAATCTCTTTTCTTTTTAAGACTGAATCATATTCCACTTTATGTATATACCACAGTTTGTTTATCCATTCATCCATCCATGGATGTTTGGCTCTTTTCTACTTTTTAACTGTTGTGAATAATACTGCTATGAACATTGGTATACAAATATCTGTTTGAGTCTTTGCTTTCAATTCGTCTTGGTATATATCCAATAATGCAATTACTGGATTGTATGGGTTTTCTGTCAACTTTTTTTAGGACCTGCCAAGTCGTTTTCCACTGTGGCTGCGCCACTTTACATTTCTACCAGCAAGGCACAAACCTTCTAATTTCTCTTCACCCTCATCAATGGTTGATATTCTGTTATTTTTTTCCTCAGTAATAGCCATCCCAATGAGTGTGACATGGTATCTCCTAATGGGTGTGATATAGTTTCTCATTGTGGCTTAATTTACGTTTCCCTAAGGACAAGTGATACTGAGCATACTATTCCTTTTGAATTACCTAATCATTGACTGGATAGTCAAGGTTGCCAGCTCTGCCTCACATTCTATGTGAGCTGGTACCCTCCTCACTCCACCTCCCCTTCTCCAGCATCCTGCTGGTGCCCCTCGCCCTGCCACCCCCTGGCTCGGCCCAGCAGAAGTCAGAGGGTGGGGGCTTCCGATGTAGCATAGATCGACCTCCCAGGATGCGGAGCAGGGTCGAGTAATGAGAAGATGATACATGGAAGAGCAGATGGAAATGACCTATGGTTCTGATATGTTAATGACTATTTTTTTTTCACACCATTAATGACTATTTTAATTTATTTTATTTGATTTTTTTTAAACCTTTATTTTGCTTTTAACTTTTACAGAGCTTTGTTGTTTACAGATATGTATGTTCCCAGATTAGTCATATGTATATCCCCCCTTCCCACCCCTCCCAACCATCACACAGCACCCCTGAAGGATCCCCTTTTCTCACAGAGCAATGACTAGAGCTATTTTCTTCACTTACGATAGTACAGGCCTTCATGCTACTTCCTTTACGCCTCCCACCTTCTGTTCCTTCCCCATAATGTCCATATGTCCACTGTCCATGTCTGTCTTTCCATCGCTTCACGGTGTGTGCCATCATCACCATCCTACTAGATTCCATATATATGTGTTAATATACTGTATTTATCCTTCTCTTTCTGACTGACTTCACTTTTGATGATACGTTCTAGATCCAGCCACCTCATTAGGGCTGACTTCTGATTTTTTCCCCTGTTTTCCATGTCCTTTTTCATTTCGTCGATGGGCAATTGTCTTGGTATATATCCAATAATGCAATTACTGGATTGTATGGGTTTTCTGTCAACTTTTTTTAGGACCTGCCAAGTCGTTTTCCACTGTGGCTGCGCCACTTTACATTTCTACCAGCAAGGCACAAACCTTCTAATTTCTCTTCACCCTCATCAATGGTTGATATTCTGTTATTTTTTTCCTCAGTAATAGCCATCCCAATGAGTGTGACATGGTATCTCCTAATGGGTGTGATATAGTTTCTCATTGTGGCTTAATTTACGTTTCCCTAAGGACAAGTGATACTGAGCATACTATTCCTTTTGAATTACCTAATCATTGACTGGATAGTCTAGGTTGCCAGCTCTGCCTCACATTCTATGTGAGCTGGTACCCTCCTCACTCCACCTCCCCTTCTCCAGCATCCTGCTGGTGCCCCTCGCCCTGCCACCCCCTGGCTCGGCCCAGCAGAAGTCAGAGGGTGGGGGCTTCCGATGTAGCATAGATCGACCTCCCAGGATGCGGAGCAGGGTCGAGTAATGAGAAGATGATACATGGAAGAGCAGATGGAAATGACCTATGGTTCTGATATGTTAATGACTATTTTTTTTTCACACCATTAATGACTATTTTAATTTATTTTATTTGATTTTTTTTAAACCTTTATTTTGCTTTTAACTTTTACAGAGCTTTGTTGTTTACAGATATGTATGTTCCCAGATTAGTCATATGTATATCCCCCCTTCCCACCCCTCCCAACCATCACACAGCACCCCTGAAGGATCCCCTTTTCTCACAGAGCAATGACTAGAGCTATTTTCTTCACTTACGATAGTACAGGCCTTCATGCTACTTCCTTTACGCCTCCCACCTTCTGTTCCTTCCCCATAATGTCCATATGTCCACTGTCCATGTCTGTCTTTCCATCGCTTCACGGTGTGTGCCATCATCACCATCCTACTAGATTCCATATATATGTGTTAATATACTGTATTTATCCTTCTCTTTCTGACTGACTTCACTTTTGATGATACGTTCTAGATCCAGCCACCTCATTAGGGCTGACTTCTGCATTTCTCTTTACAGCTGTGTAATATTCCATTGTATGTATGTGCCAGAGCTTTTGTATCCATTCATTCGTCGATGGGCACCTAGGTTGCTTCCATGTTCTAGCTATTGTATAGAGAGCTGCAATGAACATTGGGGTACAGGTACTTCTTTCAGTTTTGATTTCATCAGGGTGTAAGCCTAAGAGTGGGATTGCTGGGTCATAGGGTGCTTCTATTTTTAGTTTTTTAAGAAATCTCCAGACTGTCTTCCATAGAGGCTGTATCAATTTACACTCCCACCAGCAATGCAGGAGTGTTCCCTTTTCTCTGCAACCTCTCCAGCATTTATTGTCTGTCGATTTGTGGATGATGGCCATTCTGACGGGTGTGAGATGATATCTCATTGTAGTTTTGATTTGCATTTCTCTAATTATTAGTGAAGTTGAGCATCGTTTCATGTGCTTTTGGGCCATCTGTATGTCATCGTTGGAGAGGTGTCTGTTTAGGTCCTTTTCCCATTTTTTGATTGGGTTGTTTGTTTTTCCAGTGCTGAGTTGTCTCAGTTGCTTGTAGATTTTGGAGATTAATTCTTTGTCTGTTGTTTCATTTGCTATGATTTTCTCCCACTCTGTGGGCTGTCTGTTCAGTTTTTTTGTAATTTCTTTTGCTGTACAAAAGCTTTTAAGTTTCATTAGTCCCACATGTTCATTTGTCTTTTGAGTTCCGCTATTCTAGTAGGTGGGTCAGAGAAGATCTTGCTTTGATTGATGTCCTTGAGTGTTTTGCCTATATTCTCCTCCAAGAGTTTGATGGCTTCTGGTCTTCCATTTAGGTCTTCAATCCATTTTGAGTTGATCTTTGTGCATGGTGTCAGGGAATGTTCCAACTTCATTTTTTTGCATGGAGCTGTCCAATTTTTCCAGCACCATTTGTTGAAGAGGCTATCTTTGTCCCATTTTATAGTTTCGCCTCCTTTGTCAAAAATAAGGTACCCATAGGTGCGTGGGTCTATCTCTGGGTTCTCGATCTTGTTCCATTGATCTATAGTTCTGTTTTTGTGCCAGTACCATACTGTCTTGAGGACTGTTGCTTTGTAGTAGAGTCTGAAGTTGGGGAGGCTGACCACTATCGGCTCCATTCTTCTTCCTCAGGATTGCTCTGGCTATTCGAGGTCTTTTGTGTTTCCATATGAACTGTGTTATTCTTTGGTCTAGTTCTGTGAAAAATGTTACTGGAAGTTTGATAGGGATCGCATTGAATCTATAGATGACATTTGGTAGTACGGTCATTTTCACAATATTGATTCTTCCGACCCAGGAACATGGAATATCTCTCCATCTGTTTAAGTCTTCTTTAATGTCTCTCATGAGTGTCTTGTAATTTTCTGTGTACAATTCTTTTGTTTCTTTGGGTAGGTTTATTCCTAGATATTTGATTCTTTTTGTTGCGATGGTGAAGGGGATTGCCTCTTTGATTTCGTTTTCTGATTTTTCATTGTTTGTGTATAGGAATGTCACTGATTTTTGTGTGTTGACTTTGTATCTTGCGACTTTGCTGAATTCATTGATTAGCTCTAGTAGCTTTGTAATAGTGTCTTTGGGATTTTCTATGTATAATATCATGTCATCTGCAAATAGAGAGAGTTTGACTTCTTCCTTTCCAATCTGGATTCCTTTTATTTCTTTCTCTTCTCTTATTGCTGTTGCTAGAACTTCCAGGACTATGTTGAATAAGAGTGGTAAAAGTGGACACCCGTGTCTTGTTCCTGATCTTAGAGGAAATGCTTTCAGTTTTTCACCATTGAGGATAATGCTCGCTGTTGGCTTCTCATATATGGCTTTCACTATGTTAAGGTAAGTTCCTTCTATGCCCATTTTTTGAAGAGTTTTTATCACAAATGGATGCTGTACTTTGTCAAAGGCTTTTTATGCATCTATTGAGATGATCATGTGATTTTTGTCTCTCAATTTGTTGATATGGAGTATCACATTGATTGATTTGCGGATATTGAAGAATCCTTGCATGCCTGGGATGAACCCAACTTGATCGTGATGAATGAGCTTTTTGATGTGTTGTTGAATTCTGTTTGCTAGGATTTTGTTGAGGATTTTGGTGTCTAGATTCAGCAGTGAAATTGGCCTATAATTTTCTTTTTTTGTGTTGTCTTTGCCTGGCTTTGGTTTCAGGGTGATGGCAGCCTTGTAGAATGTGTTTGCAAGTGTTCCTTCCTGTGCAAGTTTTTGGAAGAGTTTTAGAAGGACAGGCATTAGCTCTTCTTTAAATGTTTGGTAGAATTCCCTTGTGAAACCATCTGGCCCTGGGCTTTTATTTTTGGGTAGATTTTTGATCACAAGGTCGATTTCTGAGCTTGTGATTGGCTTGTTCATAGTTTCTATTTCCTCCTGGTTGAGTCTTGGGAAATTAATCTTCCCTAAGAAACTGTCCATTTCTTCCAGGTTGCCCAGTTTGTTGCCATAGAGTTGTTCATAATAGTCTCTTAGAATCCTTTGGATTTCTGCATTATCTGTTGTAATCTCTCCTTTTTCATTTTTGATTTTGGTGATCTGGTTCTTCTCTGTCTTGTTCTTGATGAGTCTGGCCAGTGGTGTGTCGATTTTGTTGACCTTTTCAAAGAACCAGCTTTTTGTTTTATTTATCTTTACTATTGTTTCTTTTGTTTCTTTCTCATTTATTTCTACTCTGATCTTTATGATTTCCCTTCTTCTGCTGGCTTTGGGGTGTTTTTGTTCTTCTTTCTCCAATTGTTTTAAGAGTAAGGTAAGGTTGTCTGTTTGAGATTTTCCTAGTCTC
Organism: Tragulus kanchil; assembly: GCA_022376925.1. Taxonomy (NCBI): domain Eukaryota; kingdom Metazoa; phylum Chordata; class Mammalia; order Artiodactyla; family Tragulidae; genus Tragulus; species Tragulus kanchil. Next base: position 105,067,338 of record JAIOJX010000030.1, on the reverse strand, counting down.
TTAAGGTGGGATTGAATTGCTATCAACTTCCCTCTTAGGACTGCTTTTGCGGTATCCCATAGGTTTTGCACTGTCATGTGTTCATTGTCGTTTTCTTCTAGGAATTTCTTTATTTCTCCTTTGATTTCCTCAATGATCAGTTGGTTTTTTAGGTACGTGTTGTTTAATCTCCATGTGTTTGTGTTTTTAGCGGTTTTTTTCCTGTAGTTGATCTCTAGTCTCACTGCATTGTGGTCTGAGAAGATGGTTGATATAATTTCAGTTTTCTTGACCTGAATGAGGTTTGATTTGTGGCCCAAGATGTGGTCTATCCTGGAGAATGTTCCGTGAGCACTTGAGAAGAAAGTGTATTCTTCCGAGCCAACTGATCGTGATGAATGAGCTTTTGATGTGTTGTTGAATTCCTATTTTAATTTTTTCTTTTTTTGTGTTGTCTTTGCCTGGCTTTGGTTTCAGGGTGATGGCAGCCTTGTAGAATGTGTTTGCAAGTGTTCCTTCCTGTGCAAGTTTTTGGAAGAGTTTTAGAAGGACAGGCATTAGCTCTTCTTTAAATGTTTGGTAGAATTCCCTTGTGAAACCATCTGGCCCTGGGCTTTTATTTTTGGGTAGATTTTTGATCACAAGGTCGATTTCTGAGCTTGTGATTGGCTTGTTCATAGTTTCTATTTCCTCCTGGTTGAGTCTTGGGAAATTAATCTTCCCTAAGAAACTGTCCATTTCTTCCAGGTTGCCCAGTTTGTTGCCATAGAGTTGTTCATAATAGTCTCTTAGAATCCTTTGGATTTCTGCATTATCTGTTGTAATCTCTCCTTTTTCATTTTTGATTTTGGTGATCTGGTTCTTCTCTGTCTTGTTCTTGATGAGTCTGGCCAGTGGTGTGTCGATTTTGTTGACCTTTTCAAAGAACCAGCTTTTTGTTTTATTTATCTTTACTATTGTTTCTTTTGTTTCTTTCTCATTTATTTCTACTCTGATCTTTATGATTTCCCTTCTTCTGCTGGCTTTGGGGTGTTTTTGTTCTTCTTTCTCCAATTGTTTTAAGAGTAAGGTAAGGTTGTCTGTTTGAGATTTTCCTAGTCTCTTAAGGTGGGATTGAATTGCTATCAACTTCCCTCTTAGGACTGCTTTTGCGGTATCCCATAGGTTTTGCACTGTCATGTGTTCATTGTCGTTTTCTTCTAGGAATTTCTTTATTTCTCCTTTGATTTCCTCAATGATCAGTTGGTTTTTTAGGTACGTGTTGTTTAATCTCCATGTGTTTGTGTTTTTAGCGGTTTTTTTCCTGTAGTTGATCTCTAGTCTCACTGCATTGTGGTCTGAGAAGATGGTTGATATAATTTCAGTTTTCTTGACCTGAATGAGGTTTGATTTGTGGCCCAAGATGTGGTCTATCCTGGAGAATGTTCCGTGAGCACTTGAGAAGAAAGTGTATTCTTCTGCTTTTGGATGGAATGTCCTAAAGATACCAATGAGGTCCATTTCTTCTAGTGTGGCATTTAAGGCTTGTGTTTCTTTATTAATTTTCTGTCTGGATGATCTGTCCATTGGTGTGAGAGGAGTGTTAAAGTCTCCTACTATGATTGTGTTACTGTCGATGTCTTCTTTTATGTCTGAAAGTGTTTGTCTTATGTATTGGGGTGCTCCTGCATTGGGGTGCATAGATATTTATGATTGTTATGTCTTCTTCTTGGATCGATCCCTTAATCATGATGTAGTGACCTGCCTTGTCTCTTAGAATCTTCTTTACTTTAAAATCTATTTTGTCTGATATGAGGATTGCTACTCCAGCTTTCTTCTGATTTCCATTTGCATGGAATATCTTTTTCCAGCCTCTCACTTTCAGTCTATGAGCGTCTCTAGGTCTGAAATGAGTTTCCTGGAGGCAGCATATGTATGGGTCGTGTTTTTGGATCCATTCAGTCACTCTGTGTCTTTTGGTTGGGGCATTTAGTCCATTGACATTCAAAGTAATTAGTGATACATATGATCCTATTGTCATCTTCTTAGATGTTATGATGGGTTTGTTTCGTGGATCTTCTCCTTTTATACTTGTTGTCTATATAAGTCCCTTTAACACTTGTTGTAAGGCTGGTTTGGTGTGGCTAAATTCTTTCAATTTTTGCTTATCTGTAAAGCTTTTGATTTCTCCATCAATTTTGAATGAGATCCTTGCAGGGTAGAGGATTCTTGGTTGCAGATTATTCTCTTTTAGCCATTTAAATGTGTCCTGCCATTCCCTTCTGGCCTGCAGAGTTTCTGTTGAAAGATCAGCTGTTAAACGTATGGCCTTTCCCTTGTATGTCACTAGTTGCTTTTCCTTGCTGCTTTGAGAATTCTGTCTTTGTGTTTAATTTGTGTTAACTTCATTAATATGTGTCTTGGTGTGTTTCTTCTCGGATTGATTCTGTATGGTACTCTTTGTGCTTCTTGGACTTGACTATTTCTTTGTGGGTTCTCAACTTTGGATGTGTCATCGAATGTTCCGTGAGCACTTGAGAAGAAAGTGTATTCTTCTGCTTTTGGATGGAATGTCCTAAAGATACCAATGAGGTCCATTTCTTCTAGTGTGGCATTTAAGGCTTGTGTTTCTTTATTAATTTTCTGTCTGGATGATCTGTCCATTGGTGTGAGAGGAGTGTTAAAGTCTCCTACTATGATTGTGTTACTGTCGATGTCTTCTTTTATGTCTGAAAGTGTTTGTCTTATGTATTGGGGTGCTCCTGCATTGGGGTGCATAGATATTTATGATTGTTATGTCTTCTTCTTGGATCGATCCCTTAATCATGATGTAGTGACCTGCCTTGTCTCTTAGAATCTTCTTTACTTTAAAATCTATTTTGTCTGATATGAGGATTGCTACTCCAGCTTTCTTCTGATTTCCATTTGCATGGAATATCTTTTTCCAGCCTCTCACTTTCAGTCTATGAGCGTCTCTAGGTCTGAAATGAGTTTCCTGGAGGCAGCATATGTATGGGTCGTGTTTTTGGATCCATTCAGTCACTCTGTGTCTTTTGGTTGGGGCATTTAGTCCATTGACATTCAAAGTAATTAGTGATACATATGATCCTATTGTCATCTTCTTAGATGTTATGATGGGTTTGTTTCGTGGATCTTCTCCTTTTATACTTGTTGTCTATATAAGTCCCTTTAACACTTGTTGTAAGGCTGGTTTGGTGTGGCTAAATTCTTTCAATTTTTGCTTATCTGTAAAGCTTTTGATTTCTCCATCAATTTTGAATGAGATCCTTGCAGGGTAGAGGATTCTTGGTTGCAGATTATTCTCTTTTAGCCATTTAAATGTGTCCTGCCATTCCCTTCTGGCCTGCAGAGTTTCTGTTGAAAGATCAGCTGTTAAACGTATGGCCTTTCCCTTGTATGTCACTAGTTGCTTTTTCCTTGCTGCTTTGAGAATTCTGTCTTTGTGTTTAATTTGTGTTAACTTCATTAATATGTGTCTTGGTGTGTTTCTTCTCGGATTGATTCTGTATGGTACTCTTTGTGCTTCTTGGACTTGACTATTTCTTTTCCCATGTTGGGGAAATTTTCAACTATAATCTCTTCAAAAATTTTCTCATAGCCTTTCTTTTTTTCTTTTTCTGGAACCCCTATAATTCGAATATTGGTGTGTTTGATATTATCCCAGAGGTCTCTGAGGCTATCCTCTGCTCTTTTCATTCTTTGAGCTAGACTCTGTTTTTCAGCAGTTACTTCCACCATTTTATCTTCCAGCTCACTTATCCAGTCTTCTGTCTCAGATACTCTGCTCTTGATTCCTTCTACAGTGTTTTTCAGTTCAGCAATTGAGTTGTTTGTCTCTGTTACTTTTTTGGTAAGTTCTTGTATTTCTTTATTCAGTGTGTTAGTTGTGTCTTGAAATTTCTCTCTATTTTCAGTGTCTTTGATCATCTTTACTATCATTCTTCTGAAATCACTTTCAGAAAGTTTGTCCAAGTCCTCTTCATTGATTTGATCTTGTGTGTTTGTGGATTGTTCCTTCACTTGTGTGGTATTTCTCTGCCGTTTCATTGTTATTATTAATTTATTAACTGACTCTGTTTGTGATTTCCTTTTCCCAGACTTTGAGTTACATCTGTTGGTGTTTGTTGTTTGGATGGGGCTTCTTATTCTGGATGATGCTGGTGAGTGGGTGATGTCAGGACTTGCATACAAGTGATTACCTTTGTTGGCGTTCTCACTTGTATACTGCTCTTTAGTGTTAGGCATTCTCTAGTATTGTAGAGTTTTGGAGTCAGTGCTCCCTCCCTAAAGCTCCGGGGCTTGTTGCCGTCTTGATGTGGCTTCTCCTTTGTTCTTCGATGTGGGGGTATCCTCTCTGTGATCAGATTCAACCTCTTTTCATCGATGGTTTCCCAGGAACTCGTTGCAATTCAGGCAATTTTGCAGGAGAGATGAGTGCACGTCCTTCTACACCGCCATCTTAGCTTCACCCTGACTATTTTAATTCCATCACAAAATGTGGGACAATGATGGGCTCGTAGTAGATAACAACTGCTTATAAACTTCATTAATATGTGTCTTGGTGTGTTTCTTCTCGGATTGATTCTGTATGGTACTCTTTGTGCTTCTTGGACTTGACTATTTCTTTTCCCATGTTGGGGAAATTTTCAACTATAATCTCTTCAAAAATTTTCTCATAGCCTTTCTTTTTTTCTTTTTCTGGAACCCCTATAATTCGAATATTGGTGTGTTTGATATTATCCCAGAGGTCTCTGAGGCTATCCTCTGCTCTTTTCATTCTTTGAGCTAGACTCTGTTTTTCAGCAGTTACTTCCACCATTTTATCTTCCAGCTCACTTATCCAGTCTTCTGTCTCAGATACTCTGCTCTTGATTCCTTCTACAGTGTTTTTCAGTTCAGCAATTGAGTTGTTTGTCTCTGTTACTTTTTTGGTAAGTTCTTGTATTTCTTTATTCAGTGTGTTAGTTGTGTCTTGAAATTTCTCTCTATTTTCAGTGTCTTTGATCATCTTTACTATCATTCTTCTGAAATCACTTTCAGAAAGTTTGTCCAAGTCCTCTTCATTGATTTGATCTTGTGTGTTTGTGGATTGTTCCTTCACTTGTGTGGTATTTCTCTGCCGTTTCATTGTTATTATTAATTTATTAACTGACTCTGTTTGTGATTTCCTTTTCCCAGACTTTGAGTTACATCTGTTGGTGTTTGTTGTTTGGATGGGGCTTCTTATTCTGGATGATGCTGGTGAGTGGGTGATGTCAGGACTTGCATACAAGTGATTACCTTTGTTGGCGTTCTCACTTGTATACTGCTCTTTAGTGTTAGGCATTCTCTAGTATTGTAGAGTTTTGGAGTCAGTGCTCCCTCCCTAAAGCTCCGGGGCTTGTTGCCGTCTTGATGTGGCTTCTCCTTTGTTCTTCGATGTGGGGGTATCCTCTCTGTGATCAGATTCAACCTCTTTTCATCGATGGTTTCCCAGGAACTCGTTGCAATTCAGGCAATTTTGCAAGGGAGATGAGTGCACGTCCTTCTACACCGCCATCTTAGCTTCACCCTGACTATTTTAATTCCATCACAAAATGTGGGACAATGATGGGCTCGTAGTAGATAACAACTGCTTATAAACTTGACTTTTTATTTTCTGCCTGATGTCTTAAAACAGGAGTCAAGAGTAAGCTTGTGATCTACCTACTTCACCCACAGTTTCAAATACTTAATCTGCATACCCCACTCCTGCCATGGAGATGGCTGTGCTGCCTTTCCATCCAGCACAAGGGCCACACCATCAGCGCCTCCTCTCACCGTCAGAGCAAAGGGTCAGTAAATGGAGAATTGTTGAAGCTGGATGATGGATCTAAGGCCTCTCTACCTTTGTATATACTTGCAATTTTCACTAATAAAAAGTTTATCGGGCTTGCCTGGTGGCCCAATGTTAAAGAATCTAACTGCCAATGCAGGAGACACAGGTTCAGTTCCTGACCCATGAAGATTTCACATGCAGCGAGGCAACCAAGTCCATGGGTCTCAACTATTGAGCTGGTGCTCTAGAGCCTGGGAGCCCCAACTACTAAGCCCATGCACCATAACTACTGAAGTTCCCGTGCCCTAGAGCCCATGTTTCATAAAAAGAGAAGCCACCACAAGAAGAAGCCCATGCACCACAAGTAAGAGAAAACCCACACTCCCTAAGACTAGAGAAAAGCCTATGTGGCAACGAAGACTCAGCTCAGCCAAAATAAATAAATAAAAAATACATGTATAAATAAAACTAAAATTTTAAAAGCTTATTAAAATAAAGATATCAGGCTGCACGTCTGACCAAGTGAGGGGAAGGACCACCCACGGTCTTATATACCCATCTGTTTTTTGCTTTGGGTAATTAACTTGGAATTTATGGGTAATTGTTATTGGATTTGTTTTATTAAGTTATGTAATTAATTCTACAAAGACTACAGCTTCAGGCACTTCTATGTTTATGATATATTAACGTAAATTATAGGTCATTTTATTTGGTCATTTCCAGTTGCGCCTCTGGTTTGATGAGTACACCAAATAACATTTAGGTAGCATTTAAATACCACCTATAATTACACTGAAAAATCTTTCCCAGAGTTACTGAAATCGGTTGCATATTTTGCTTCCAGATACATAAAGTACTAGAAAAGTAGCCAAAAAAGAGACATGGACTCAACATGCTGCCAAAAATAATAATAGAACTTTAAATGTTAAACAGTTTTTTAAAAAGCTCTTTTCTGGAATGAAATGCATTCACTCAAGTTGTTTTCCCCTTCATCCTCCTGCTTCTCGTTATAGACGTGCCTTTCCGGCTGACTCCCTGATCCATTGGTGGGCCTTGTCCTCCTGAGTCAGCCAGGCACAGCTGTCTGGGAGGGAAGTGTGGAGCCAGTGGAGGGCAAGCTGCCGAGCGGCAAGGGGACTGAGCACTTTAAGATACTTGAAATAGAAAAATTATTGAGAAGGAATGAGTTTCCATCACAAGGGCAAGTTTACTGTCCCTCCTTTCTCCATGCATGTGTGTGCTCAGTCACTTCAGCTGTGTTTGACTCTTTGCGACCCCATCGACTACAGTCCACCAGGCTCCTCTGTCTGTGGGATTCTCCAGGCAAGAATACTGCAGTGATTTGCCATTTCCTTCTTCAGGGAATCTTCCCGATCCAGGAATCAAATCTGTATCTTATGTCTCCTGCATGGGTGGGTGGGTTCTTTACCACTAGAATAATCTGGGAAGCCCTCCTCTCTCTAAAGGCACCATGAAATGTACTTGATAACTGAAGTCCAAACTGACCTATTTGTTCAAGATCAAGGACTATCCTCTGGTCAGCATCATGTCCTCCATGCACAAGTTATTTTCTGTTACAGATTGCTTTGCAGGTCATACAAGGCATAAACAAGAGTTCTTTTCCCCATCATCACTTTGAAAAGTGTATCAGGACATTTCATTCCACATCAGGCCTCTAAGTCTGGTTGTCCCTATTCATGTACTCAAAGGAAAGCCATCAAGGCATCCAAGACACAGTATTGGGTGCAGAGATCTTCCCCCAGTGTGGACCACTTTGTGCTGAGGGTCACTCAGTGCTCTCCTTTAGGGAAATGTCCTGAATTCAAGTCAAGTTTCATTCATTTCCCCCAATTTTGAAGGTCAAATTTCCTCCAAAGTTGAAGGTTACAAGCTTCAACTAGTCAACACTAGTTCACGATTTTGATAATAAAGAATTAAATGAGACAAAAATGTTAAAGTTAACTAGAAAAGTAGCCAAAAAAGAGACATGGACTCAACATGCTGCCAAAAATAATAATAGAACTTTAAATGTTAAACAGTTTTTTAAAAAGCTCTTTTCTGGAATGAAATGCATTCACTCAAGTTGTTTTCCCCTTCATCCTCCTGCTTCTCGTTATAGACGTGCCTTTCCGGCTGACTCCCTGATCCATTGGTGGGCCTTGTCCTCCTGAGTCAGCCAGGCACAGCTGTCTGGGAGGGAAGTGTGGAGCCAGTGGAGGGCAAGCTGCCGAGCGGCAAGGGGACTGAGCACTTTAAGATACTTGAAATAGAAAAAATTATTGAGAAGGAATGAGTTTCCATCACAAGGGCAAGTTTACTGTCCCTCCTTTCTCCATGCATGTGTGTGCTCAGTCACTTCAGCTGTGTTTGACTCTTTGCGACCCCATCGACTACAGTCCACCAGGCTCCTCTGTCTGTGGGATTCTCCAGGCAAGAATACTGCAGTGATTTGCCATTTCCTTCTTCAGGGAATCTTCCCGATCCAGGAATCAAATCTGTATCTTATGTCTCCTGCATGGGTGGGTGGGTTCTTTACCACTAGAATAATCTGGGAAGCCCTCCTCTCTCTAAAGGCACCATGAAATGTACTTGATAACTGAAGTCCAAACTGACCTATTTGTTCAAGATCAAGGACTATCCTCTGGTCAGCATCATGTCCTCCATGCACAAGTTATTTTCTGTTACAGATTGCTTTGCAGGTCATACAAGGCATAAACAAGAGTTCTTTTCCCCATCATCACTTTGAAAAGTGTATCAGGACATTTCATTCCACATCAGGCCTCTAAGTCTGGTTGTCCCTATTCATGTACTCAAAGGAAAGCCATCAAGGCATCCAAGACACAGTATTGGGTGCAGAGATCTTCCCCCAGTGTGGACCACTTTGTGCTGAGGGTCACTCAGTGCTCTCCTTTAGGGAAATGTCCTGAATTCAAGTCAAGTTTCATTCATTTCCCCCAATTTTGAAGGTCAAATTTCCTCCAAAGTTGAAGGTTACAAGCTTCAACTAGTCAACACTAGTTCACGATTTTGATAATAAAGAATTAAATGAGACAATGTAAATAAAGCCTGTAGCACAGTAACCTCACCACACATTGCTAAAGTCAACCAATGTTAGCTCTTATTGGTGATTATCCTCACCATGAACATGGCACAGTTTGTTCTCAATTACTTATGCATTCAGCACATAATTATAGAGCAGGTACTGTGTCAAGTTCTGGTGGTGGTGGTAAGGATTCAGCAGTGTACAAGCAGAGCAAAGTCCCTACTCTTATCAAATGAACACGTTTTGGGAGGGAACACAGACAATACATTGTTCAATTAAATGGTTTCCTTTAATAATTGCCTTGAATAAAAAGAAGCCAGACCATGAGGATAGAGAATGACTGAGGGAAGAGGGATAGGGAGAGAAAGGGGTTCAAAATCTAGTGACCCAGAAAAGCTTCTCCAAGGGTAAGACTTGGGAGACAACGTGGTGCCTATTGTGTGAAGACTCAATGGTGAGCATCACATGCGGAGGAGGAGCAGGAGCAAGGCCCTGGGGTGAGCCCCCTCTCAGCACTGCACGGCATCACCGTGGCCAGCGGAAGGAAAACCACTTTCCTCTGGGCTGTCATTTAACAGCTCCCTTTTTCAAGCCACCCAAGCAGTTGACCTGTCACCAGGAGAATGAGGTACTTCAGTTCCATGACACTTATACAATGTGATACTATCCCATTTATACAAGTAGTGTAGAAAATTTAGTTGAACCAGTGAGAACTGTCTCTTGAAGCATCATGTCCTCCATGCACAAGTTATTTTCTGTTACAGATTGCTTTGCAGGTCATACAAGGCATAAACAAGAGTTCTTTTCCCCATCATCACTTTGAAAAGTGTATCAGGACATTTCATTCCACATCAGGCCTCTAAGTCTGGTTGTCCCTATTCATGTACTCAAAGGAAAGCCATCAAGGCATCCAAGACACAGTATTGGGTGCAGAGATCTTCCCCCAGTGTGGACCACTTTGTGCTGAGGGTCACTCAGTGCTCTCCTTTAGGGAAATGTCCTGAATTCAAGTCAAGTTTCATTCATTTCCCCCAATTTTGAAGGTCAAATTTCCTCCAAAGTTGAAGGTTACAAGCTTCAACTAGTCAACACTAGTTCACGATTTTGATAATAAAGAATTAAATGAGACAATGTAAATAAAGCCTGTAGCACAGTAACCTCACCACACATTGCTAAAGTCAACCAATGTTAGCTCTTATTGGTGATTATCCTCACCATGAACATGGCACAGTTTGTTCTCAATTACTTATGCATTCAGCACATAATTATAGAGCAGGTACTGTGTCAAGTTCTGGTGGTGGTGGTAAGGATTCAGCAGTGTACAAGCAGAGCAAAGTCCCTACTCTTATCAAATGAACACGTTTTGGGAGGGAACACAGACAATACATTGTTCAATTAAATGGTTTCCTTTAATAATTGCCTTGAATAAAAAGAAGCCAGACCATGAGGATAGAGAATGACTGAGGGAAGAGGGATAGGGAGAGAAAGGGGTTCAAAATCTAGTGACCCAGAAAAGCTTCTCCAAGGGTAAGACTTGGGAGACAACGTGGTGCCTATTGTGTGAAGACTCAATGGTGAGCATCACATGCGGAGGAGGAGCAGGAGCAAGGCCCTGGGGTGAGCCCCCTCTCAGCACTGCACGGCATCACCGTGGCCAGCGGAAGGAAAACCACTTTCCTCTGGGCTGTCATTTAACAGCTCCCTTTTTCAAGCCACCCAAGCAGTTGACCTGTCACCAGGAGAATGAGGTACTTCAGTTCCATGACACTTATACAATGTGATACTATCCCATTTATACAAGTAGTGTAGAAAATTTAGTTGAACCAGTGAGAACTGTCTCTTCGAATCAGCATTGTTTGATGTCACTTAGATCTGTGGTGACTTCATTCATCTATACAACAGGAGAGATGGGTTAGACCAGTGCATCTAAAACTTGATCATGCCTTCCAGCCCCTGGGGATTTTGCTGCATACAGACTCTGACTCAGTGGGCCATTGCTCACAAGCTCTCAGGTGATGCTGATGCTGCCAACTTTGGGTCAGACTTTTAAGTGGCAGGAGTTTAGATGATCCTTAAAGTGCCTTACAGCTCTAAACCTAGTACTCTGTTCTGGGCTAATTATGACTTGAACTTCAAGTTCTTGATATAAATTTAATCACCTAGAGATCTGTGATAATCAAGACATGCGTGATCCTGCAACACCCAATCCGTGCTCCCTTCTGGTTGTCTGACCCATTCAAGTCAAGGTCACTGAACTACAGCAGCTCCCTCCTACCGTGACACCTGTACATTTAAGGCAGACACCAGCAAGGCTCCTTATTGCTCATCAAATTCAGTATGATGAAAAAATTAAGAAAAAAAAATTCAATATGATGAAATGAGGAAGCTTTGATTTCCTAAGTTAGCCAACATTCAGGCTGGAATGGAATGCTTAGTTTCTCAGAGTAAGCAATAATAAAGGATTACACTATTTTAATTTATATTGTTTATCAGTGCATGCAAGTTGTAGGTAAAATGTTCACAAAGTTCCATACTGTTTTGAAAGTTCAGCAAAGGATATTATTGTTGATTTTACCTTAATTACCCCTGTTGGGTTTCACCTTGATGGGGTTATTAGGCAGGCTAAAAAAAACAAAAACAAAAACCCTAGATTCTTACAATTAAAAAATCCCTCAACTCTTCACAGCAAGACCAGTTGCCACCTTGACATTTTGTCTCCAGATGAGGAGAGTGAAGTGGTTAGTCTTCTACCTCTCGTCAGAAGATCTATTACAGGCAGTGCAAAGGGGAAGTGAGAACATATCTGTAAACAACAAAACTCTGTAAAAATGAAAAGTAAAATAAAAATAAAAAAAAAGATACCCCAGGGCATGATGAGTTCTTAAAGAGATGGCTCCATTATTTAGTAGAAAAGAAAGGGGGCATGATGGGGCATACTGTAATTGTGATAGAGGATGGCTTACTTGCCAATGTGGCCTCAAAGTTTTCCAAGTATCTTCAGGTAGTGACTATGGTTATCAAACATCTTATGACAAAGGAGACCTGAAGGCTAATGAGAGCCAGAAACTGTTCTCTGGTGGAACTGGGTCTGAACTCAGGTCTTCTGTCCAGTGAAATTTTCAGGATGGAAATAATGCTGCAATTAAATGACACTAATTTAGTCTTTGCAAACTTCTCCAGGCTCACTGAGCATGGCGTATGGAAGAAGAAACAGAACCTATCCAGTTCTGTGGGCTCTCAGAATGACAGCCTCCACTGCCAAGCCCAGGACTTGTGATTACCTTCATTGGCTTATTAGGACCACACTATCTACATCTTCCAGTAAATGTGCTCCCCTGGGGATTGACTGAGCCCAGAGAGGGTGTCAGTAAACAGTACAATGGAATTAACTGGGAACATTTCATTTATCTTTCAGTGTTCTACCCAATGTCAGTCCAAGGGGCCATAGTCTCATGAAGCACACAACAGAGGAGAATAAACAAATGAAATATGACTTACTCTCCCCAATGCTTCTCAAGCTACACAAAGAACTCCTTACTGTACAGCTGGTCATTTCAGAAAAGATACTATAGATATTGGTTAGTTGGTTCCAACATTTTCAATCAGCTCTCTCTATATATTTATATTATATAAGACATATTTTCTTTTGCTACGAAGGAGTATTTTCTACCTAAAGGAGTTGGTTTCTATAGTGGTAAAGAACCTATGAATATATGTACAAAAATAAATAAATAATTTAAAAAAAAAAAGAACCTATGTGCCAGTGCAAGAGACATTAAGAGATATAGGTTTGATCCCTGGGTTGGTAAGATCCCGTGAAGAAGGGCATGGCTACTGAAGAATCCCTTGGACAGAGGAGGTTGGTGGGCTACAATCTATGGGGTTGCAAAGAGTCAGACATGACTGAAACAGCTTAGCACACACACAAAGGAACTGAGCACGCATTTCTAAAAGGATGCTATGGTCAAGCACTCCTCATTGAGAAGCCAATTATTTTTGGATGAACTAGTAAGAAACAGAGATGATACGGAACATGCTTCTTGATGGAGAACTGAAATTGGTTTTCACGTAACTGTGATTTCTACCTTTCTGGGGCTTCTTAGTTTACAGGAGCCTCAACAAATGTTTGGAAATGATCATGATGTATAGATAGGCAACAATATTAATAGACTGCAAAGCCTGGATGAGAAGGCTAACCTTCTATTACTGACTTCCCAGACCCAGCAGGCACTTGGAGCTTACAGTTGTGTCTGCAGGTGGGCGTCTGTTAGCACTATCATCCAAGAGATTTAAGAAATCAATTTTCGCCTATATAAATCAGTCTAAGTGGTCAGTGAGCACTGACAGCCAGGGCAGTTGGCCCTAAGGCAGGGGAACCCTCATACAAGGGACTATCCTCCACCAAAAGGACCTGGATTCCCAGCCCTGCCCTCCACTCTGGCTCAGCCCCACAGATCTGGCTCTCCATGCAAAGATACTTTCCCAGAGAAGCAGCAACATGAGGGAAGAGACTCCCTCTATTGCCTGTAACAGTGGATAAAGGACTGTCTAATACCAGATACCCCTCTACAACCCCATCTGGGTTACAGAGATTGGTTCTCGTTTGGTGAGAGGGCCTTCCTCCCATTGCATAACTCACCCTGACAGCCACAGAGAGATTTGGTGCCATACGACTGTCTGTACCCTTCCTTGAGGCCCTGGTCAGAAGGTGAACACAGCTGGAAATATCTGCAGTCAGCCTCCAGGACTGAGGCAGTGGTTGGGGTTCCTGCTGCAAGTTCTCACTGTGCTCAGCTGCAGGCTGCTCACCCTTGGGAAGGAAGCCCACCACCAAGGGCAAAGCAAAGACATGACTCTCGGCCCCAAAAGACATGATGGCCCATTTGAGTTCATACAGGCACCTCCTGGTCCCTCTGCCCTATTTCCACTTCCTCCTCTTGCTTATCTTGGGTAACCTAGGAAGGAGCTGAGAGATGTAAATACTGTTTCTGACTTTGCTTCTGTAGAGATTTGGGACCCAATCGACAAGGAGGGGTGTGATTAAATCCAGACTAACTCAGAGAGGACAGCAAGGCAGCAGTGTCTGCAGGGACTGGGGCAACTCATTAAAGCAGGAATCTTAGGATCGGGAGAGGGAGGAGCTATGGTGAAAACTACTGCCAAGGAACGAGAATCCCCCGCTACTTCCATACCAGACCAGCCTTTGACTCCCCAGGGTCGTGTCTGGAGTCACTCAGAGAGGGGTGAGTCCTGGGTGACAGAGACACCCAGTTCTGGGAGAAGAGGAGTGAGTGTCACTATCAACAATGTTTCATTTCAATAAACAATCGAGTGCCTAGCTATGAGCTCCCAGGCACCCTCATCAGAGATAAAACAGGGGAGAGAAACAATGTCTGTTCCCAGTTTCATAAGATGTAACCCAAGATTCCAGTTCATAACAAGGAATCAATGTTCTTTCACAAAATGGGAGAAAGAAGCAGTGGTCTGAGCTACGAAACAGAGAGTCTGGCTCAGGGGCAACCCAGGGAGAGCCAGACCAACCCCAGTCAGGTCCCTTGGAGACCCGGGGCACCCAGACTGTGTTTACAGTTATTGTATCAGTTAGTTATAAGTAGCTACTTAGGATATGTCAGCAAAGATCTCTGCCTTATGAGAGCTTCCATTCATGAGGGAAGAAACAGTTCATAAATAATAGTCATAAGCCTGAGTAAATTATATGGTATGTTAGCAGATGCACGTATGGAAATAAAGCAAAAGGGTAGAACAAGGCAAGGGGATGAGACGTCCCATAGTTTAAAAATAGGGAAGGTCTCTTTGAGAAGGAGGCATCTGAGCAAGAACTTGCAGGGAGCTAGGTCCATGCAAGGAGGAAAAGTCAGGGTCTTGAGTGAACCGTGGGTCTTCCTCCATGTGAGTCCACCAGGCCAGCGAGGGCCTCCCTTCTGCAAAGTGAGGGCCTAGCAGGCAGGCTGTGGGCTCGCTCCTCATCCTTTTGTACAAGACCTGGTACTCAGTAAGTGTTTGGTTAAAATCCAATGGGCACATTTCGGAGAGCCAGTCCTTCTGTGGGTACTCTCCAAGGCTGAGAAAGCCTCTGGTGAAACACAGTCACCATTGACTGTGGTGACCACAGTCACCACAGTCACTGCATTGTCATAACAGGAGAAGATATTGAACAAGGTCTTCAAAATAAGTTCCCTGAATAACGATCCCTGCATAATGGCTTATGTGGGCTGATAGACCCCACACCCAGTCGACTAAGAGACGTGTGCAGTTTTGGTCCTCCTAAGACTGCAATGTAATCCAGACAGAGTCCAGGTCTTCGTCATAACCCAGGGTGATCATCCCTGACTCCGCCCTGTGTCAGACCATCTTACAGGCCTCCTCAGGCACACCTGGCCTCACCTGCACCAGACCTTTAGTGGCCTGCTCTGCTGCAGTGGCTGTAGCTGAGAGGGAACCTGTGAGGCCAGTAGGCAGGTGGGCCTGGCCACCTGAGCTCTGTCTCAGAGCCAGACCTCCAAGGTGTCCCGCACCTCAGGAGGCCCTGAGACCTTAGCCACGGAGCCCAAGACCCATGTCACAGGTAGACTGGATATTGCAGAGGGAAGGCCAGGGGACCAGAAGGGAGCGGACCAGTAATTATCTTCTCTGTTCCTCCCTCTCAGGGATTCTGTTCCAAGAACAGAGAAGACACAGCAGATAAAGGTAAACAATAAGAATTCTGCTTGTTCCCCTGGACACGTGCCCCCTGCCCCAAACGTACTTCAGAGGCCTTTGTTCTATGTTTAAGAGGTAGCCATAAAAATTCAAGATGAAGACCCACCCCACGACTCAGTGCCTCGACTTTTTCAACAGTAATGAAACACAAAGGACTTGGGTCCCTCCCACTGGAAAGAACCATAAGATTTCCTTCACGCCTGGATTCTGTTTTCACATTCATGCCTCTCACTAGCCCTCTACTTCCCTTTCCACACTCTGCAGAGCTAGGTCCATGCAAGGAGGAAAAGTCAGGGTCTTGAGTGAACCGTGGGTCTTCCTCCATGTGAGTCCACCAGGCCAGCGAGGGCCTCCCTTCTGCAAAGTGAGGGCCTAGCAGGCAGGCTGTGGGCTCGCTCCTCATCCTTTTGTACAAGACCTGGTACTCAGTAAGTGTTTGGTTAAAATCCAATGGGCACATTTCGGAGAGCCAGTCCTTCTGTGGGTACTCTCCAAGGCTGAGAAAGCCTCTGGTGAAACACAGTCACCATTGACTGTGGTGACCACAGTCACCACAGTCACTGCATTGTCATAACAGGAGAAGATATTGAACAAGGTCTTCAAAATAAGTTCCCTGAATAACGATCCCTGCATAATGGCTTATGTGGGCTGATAGACCCCACACCCAGTCGACTAAGAGACGTGTGCAGTTTTGGTCCTCCTAAGACTGCAATGTAATCCAGACAGAGTCCAGGTCTTCGTCATAACCCAGGGTGATCATCCCTGACTCCGCCCTGTGTCAGACCATCTTACAGGCCTCCTCAGGCACACCTGGCCTCACCTGCACCAGACCTTTAGTGGCCTGCTCTGCTGCAGTGGCTGTAGCTGAGAGGGAACCTGTGAGGCCAGTAGGCAGGTGGGCCTGGCCACCTGAGCTCTGTCTCAGAGCCAGACCTCCAAGGTGTCCCGCACCTCAGGAGGCCCTGAGACCTTAGCCACGGAGCCCAAGACCCATGTCACAGGTAGACTGGATATTGCAGAGGGAAGGCCAGGGGACCAGAAGGGAGCGGACCAGTAATTATCTTCTCTGTTCCTCCCTCTCAGGGATTCTGTTCCAAGAACAGAGAAGACACAGCAGATAAAGGTAAACAATAAGAATTCTGCTTGTTCCCCTGGACACGTGCCCCCTGCCCCAAACGTACTTCAGAGGCCTTTGTTCTATGTTTAAGAGGTAGCCATAAAAATTCAAGATGAAGACCCACCCCACGACTCAGTGCCTCGACTTTTTCAACAGTAATGAAACACAAAGGACTTGGGTCCCTCCCACTGGAAAGAACCATAAGATTTCCTTCACGCCTGGATTCTGTTTTCACATTCATGCCTCTCACTAGCCCTCTACTTCCCTTTCCCTGTAGGAAATGAGCAATGAATGACAGTACTCCGGGTTAGAGGCACCATCTGACAAAAAGACACACCATTAAGACGCGAACTGCCCTGTATGTGTGCGTGTGTGTGTGTATGAGCCTATTTCCCGACTCACAAAAGCCTGCTAATGCTTTTAAGCTCTGCTTTGAAATTTTTTTTTAACTCAGATAATTTTCCAGGATCTTATTCTGCTGAACTCATCAAATGCACTTTGTTTTTGCCATCGTGGTTCAGCACAGGCAATTTTCCAAACGACTCTGGGAGGATTATTCCTCTAATGTGTTTCTTTCCTGAGATCTGTCGGCCTCCTCATGAGCTGAACCTGACTTTCTTCAGCCTGTGATGGATGCTGGTGAATGACTACCTGGTGTTTTTCACACACACAACACACACACACACACACACACACACACACACACAATAATAGAAAATCTACTTTTCACAACATGTCACCTTTATTCAGAGCAGGCTCCTAGGTTCACATGATTAAACTGGACTGGGAGTGATTTTTCATGAAGCTTCAATGCCCTGAGGCTCACCAGGGCACTCCTGTGGATCTGGCCTAGACTCAATAAACACTGCTTTGTAGAGCAGAAGAGAAGGAAGCTACTAGCCGCTTTGAGAGCATATATGTTTGAAGCCTCTGGGGGCTGATTAGGAAGATGTGTTGTAGGACTGTGGCCTCCTAGGCCTCATTCTGGGCAAGCTGGTTTATGGAGGGGGTCTAAGAATAAGAGTCATGTGGAGGGGCTTCCCAAGGGGGATTCAGTGCCCACTCTCTGCACATGGAACTCTGAGACCCTCCCCTCTCATGTTCCCTCTCAGCCATACTGTAGAGTTAGCTCCTCTATAGGCAGGATAACTTTAAAATCCTTAGAATGGCACACAGGACCCTTTGCAGAATGACTGCAAATCACCCCACGGAACTCGGGTTGCCTTCAAAAACCCCCTTTTTCAACAGTAATGAAACACAAAGGACTTGGGTCCCTCCCACTGGAAAGAACCATAAGATTTCCTTCACGCCTGGATTCTGTTTTCACATTCATGCCTCTCACTAGCCCTCTACTTCCCTTTCCCTGTAGGAAATGAGCAATGAATGACAGTACTCCGGGTTAGAGGCACCATCTGACAAAAAGACACACCATTAAGACGCGAACTGCCCTGTATGTGTGCGTGTGTGTGTGTATGAGCCTATTTCCCGACTCACAAAAGCCTGCTAATGCTTTTAAGCTCTGCTTTGAATTTTTTTTTAACTCAGATAATTTTCCAGGATCTTATTCTGCTGAACTCATCAAATGCACTTTGTTTTTGCCATCGTGGTTCAGCACAGGCAATTTTCCAAACGACTCTGGGAGGATTATTCCTCTAATGTGTTTCTTTCCTGAGATCTGTCGGCCTCCTCATGAGCTGAACCTGACTTTCTTCAGCCTGTGATGGATGCTGGTGAATGACTACCTGGTGTTTTTCACACACACAACACACACACACACACACACACACACACACACACAATAATAGAAAATCTACTTTTCACAACATGTCACCTTTATTCAGAGCAGGCTCCTAGGTTCACATGATTAAACTGGACTGGGAGTGATTTTTCATGAAGCTTCAATGCCCTGAGGCTCACCAGGGCACTCCTGTGGATCTGGCCTAGACTCAATAAACACTGCTTTGTAGAGCAGAAGAGAAGGAAGCTACTAGCCGCTTTGAGAGCATATATGTTTGAAGCCTCTGGGGGCTGATTAGGAAGATGTGTTGTAGGACTGTGGCCTCCTAGGCCTCATTCTGGGCAAGCTGGTTTATGGAGGGGGTCTAAGAATAAGAGTCATGTGGAGGGGCTTCCCAAGGGGGATTCAGTGCCCACTCTCTGCACATGGAACTCTGAGACCCTCCCCTCTCATGTTCCCTCTCAGCCATACTGTAGAGTTAGCTCCTCTATAGGCAGGATAACTTTAAAATCCTTAGAATGGCACACAGGACCCTTTGCAGAATGACTGCAAATCATCTCTCCCCTTGATTCCCCTCCCTGACCCACACTCCCTGACAGCGGTGCACCCAGCCCAGAGCAGACGCCAGATCTGCCACCCTCAGACCCACCTCCCACTTGCCCAACTTCCGGCCCTTTCTTTACAGAGCTCCCATGGTCAAAAAGTATCACTCTCACCTTTTGAAATCACCTACTTTCTAGGCCATCATGAAACAGCACATCCTCCAGAAAGCTTTCTCAGATACCCTACCCCAGTTGGAATTCATTTCTTCCTCCACTCTCTGTGTCTGCATTTCATGGGACTTACTGTAATCTTGGGCAAAGGTGGGTAGGAGAAATGGGAAAGCCACATACCAGGCATTCTAAATTTCACTCCCTTTTTTTTGTTAAGAGACAGTGAAATGCTTGTCTGAATGGAAGCTGGCAGAAGAAAAGCAGGAAAGGCTGGTGGGTTCAAAGGGGATGCAGTCTTCCAGCACACCTAGAGGTCTCCACCACAGAGCCAGAGAATGGGACCAAGGGTTTAAAGCCCAAGGTGGGAAAAGAGAGCTGTAATGTGACCTTCATCTATGTCGGTGATGATGCTTCATCAATGGATATAGAGAGACGCTGCCTTATGAATGAAGCGCTGTTCAAAATTCCCCGTGTCTCTAGAGTCAGGACCAATAGATGGGAGGGACAGACTTAACAGGCCTCGAGCCCTCCTCACAGACAGCGTGGTGGCTCTTGTCTTGGTACCTGTCTTATCCACTTTGCTGTAAGCATCCTGAGGGCAGGGATCAAACCCTCCTCATCATGACATCGCCTGCATGCCGGCACTTGATAATGGGTGCAGAAGTGAATTGAATTAAACTGAATGAGCCCTGGCAAAGGTTTCTATCCTAATGGTCTCTTAAGAACATCCATAAGAAAACTAGATTCAGTTTTAGCCTAAATCAGCTTCAAGAGGAAAATGTTTCTTTCAGAGAGGTATGTGTGTCTGGAAATACAGAAACCACGCAGGAGAATTTCATTTGAAACGTTTTCTAAGCCCAGGCATA
Organism: Tragulus kanchil; assembly: GCA_022376925.1. Lineage (NCBI taxonomy): Eukaryota > Metazoa > Chordata > Mammalia > Artiodactyla > Tragulidae > Tragulus > Tragulus kanchil. The sequence goes on along the minus strand of JAIOJX010000030.1, from coordinate 105,047,365 downwards.
ACTTTAAAATCCTTAGAATGGCACACAGGACCCTTTGCAGAATGACTGCAAATCATCTCTCCCCTTGATTCCCCTCCCTGACCCACACTCCCTGACAGCGGTGCACCCAGCCCAGAGCAGACGCCAGATCTGCCACCCTCAGACCCACCTCCCACTTGCCCAACTTCCGGCCCTTTCTTTACAGAGCTCCCATGGTCAAAAAGTATCACTCTCACCTTTTGAAATCACCTACTTTCTAGGCCATCATGAAACAGCACATCCTCCAGAAAGCTTTCTCAGATACCCTACCCCAGTTGGAATTCATTTCTTCCTCCACTCTCTGTGTCTGCATTTCATGGGACTTACTGTAATCTTGGGCAAAGGTGGGTAGGAGAAATGGGAAAGCCACATACCAGGCATTCTAAATTTCACTCCCTTTTTTTTGTTAAGAGACAGTGAAATGCTTGTCTGAATGGAAGCTGGCAGAAGAAAAGCAGGAAAGGCTGGTGGGTTCAAAGGGGATGCAGTCTTCCAGCACACCTAGAGGTCTCCACCACAGAGCCAGAGAATGGGACCAAGGGTTTAAAGCCCAAGGTGGGAAAAGAGAGCTGTAATGTGACCTTCATCTATGTCGGTGATGATGCTTCATCAATGGATATAGAGAGCGCGGCCTTAGGAATGAAGCGCTGTTCAAAATTCCCCGTGTCTCTAGAGTCAGGACCAATAGATGGGAGGGACAGACTTAACAGGCCTCGAGCCCTCCTCACAGACAGCGTGGTGGCTCTTGTCTTGGTACCTGTCTTATCCACTTTGCTGTAAGCATCCTGAGGGCAGGGATCAAACCCTCCTCATCATGACATCGCCTGCATGCCGGCACTTGATAATGGGTGCAGAAGTGAATTGAATTAAACTGAATGAGCCCTGGCAAAGGTTTCTATCCTAATGGTCTCTTAAGAACATCCATAAGAAAACTAGATTCAGTTTTAGCCTAAATCAGCTTCAAGAGGAAAATGTTTCTTTCAGAGAGGTATGTGTGTCTGGAAATACAGAAACCACGCAGGAGAAAGGCCTTTCATTTGAAACGTTTTCTAAGCCCTGAGCCATTCAGTCCAGCTTTGGTCCAACCGTGTAAGATGTCTTCTCTGCCCTCTTTGCTTTGAAACATAAAATATTTTTCAAATGTGAAAAAAATTCCAGATAGAACCAAATTCAGGTTTATTTTATAATTGACAAAAAATAAAAGTATACCAGTGCAGAAAAGGAAGATAAAATATTCATGGCACTCAAAGAGAAATGCTCTGTCTGCATTTGGTTGTTGTGATTTCCCACCCCTCTCTTAGTGCCCCCAGACCTCACCTGGGGTCCAGTAGCTACAGGTGTCCAGAGTCCTACACCAGGACCACGGCTGCATCCTTTCCGTTTGGTCGCTGCTCAAGTCACTTTGGCTATCATGCTTCCTCACTCATTTTAGGGTCCCACATTTTACGCTTTCTCTTCTTTCCCTGTCTGTCAAAACCTGCTCTCAGAAACAGCTCTAATTCACACACTCTATAGTATAAATGACAGTGCTTCCCATTCCAGGAGTACATGCATTTAATTAGAGGGAAGCCTTAAATGAAAGAACTACTACAACCCTAACTCCCAGCTCCAGCACCCTAATAGAGTACCTTCTACGTGATCTCTCTGGAGGCAGCTGTGCCATCCTGATGGACACCCACATTCAGGACCATCCTCCTTTAGAAACTCTAAAGGAGTTTAGATTCAAGATTATGAATACAAAATTAGGTATCCAAGAACACTGAGGTAGAATAAAGGGGTTAACAGGCCTCGAGCCCTCCTCACAGACAGCGTGGTGGCTCTTGTCTTGGTACCTGTCTTATCCACTTTGCTGTAAGCATCCTGAGGGCAGGGATCAAACCCTCCTCATCATGACATCGCCTGCATGCCGGCACTTGATAATGGGTGCAGAAGTGAATTGAATTAAACTGAATGAGCCCTGGCAAAGGTTTCTATCCTAATGGTCTCTTAAGAACATCCATAAGAAAACTAGATTCAGTTTTAGCCTAAATCAGCTTCAAGAGGAAAATGTTTCTTTCAGAGAGGTATGTGTGTCTGGAAATACAGAAACCACGCAGGAGAAAGGCCTTTCATTTGAAACGTTTTCTAAGCCCTGAGCCATTCAGTCCAGCTTTGGTCCAACCGTGTAAGATGTCTTCTCTGCCCTCTTTGCTTTGAAACATAAAATATTTTTCAAATGTGAAAAAAATTCCAGATAGAACCAAATTCAGGTTTATTTTATAATTGACAAAAAATAAAAGTATACCAGTGCAGAAAAGGAAGATAAAATATTCATGGCACTCAAAGAGAAATGCTCTGTCTGCATTTGGTTGTTGTGATTTCCCACCCCTCTCTTAGTGCCCCCAGACCTCACCTGGGGTCCAGTAGCTACAGGTGTCCAGAGTCCTACACCAGGACCACGGCTGCATCCTTTCCGTTTGGTCGCTGCTCAAGTCACTTTGGCTATCATGCTTCCTCACTCATTTTAGGGTCCCACATTTTACGCTTTCTCTTCTTTCCCTGTCTGTCAAAACCTGCTCTCAGAAACAGCTCTAATTCACACACTCTATAGTATAAATGACAGTGCTTCCCATTCCAGGAGTACATGCATTTAATTAGAGGGAAGCCTTAAATGAAAGAACTACTACAACCCTAACTCCCAGCTCCAGCACCCTAATAGAGTACCTTCTACGTGATCTCTCTGGAGGCAGCTGTGCCATCCTGATGGACACCCACATTCAGGACCATCCTCCTTTAGAAACTCTAAAGGAGTTTAGATTCAAGATTATGAATACAAAATTAGGTATCCAAGAACACTGAGGTAGAATAAAGCCGTGTAAGTGAGGCACTCTCAAGTTCGATCTTCAGGTGCATGATAAGAAGCCCACTTCTGACTTTTTTCATTGATCCTGGCCATCCAGTGAAATTGGCAAAGAACCACTAGCCCCACTTTACAGATAAGGAAACTGAGACCCAGAGAGTCACACAGTCAGCAAAGAGAATCATGTAGTGAGGCAATAGAGGTATCTACCTTAATGAACTGAAGGCAAGAAGAATAAATGATGTCTTATATATAAAAAAAAATTGCGGATGAGATTCAAACACACATTTCCTGGCTCCGAGCCTGCTCCTCTTTCTAGTACTTGAGCCACCTCACTGAGTGGAGGCTGTAGCTGACATCTGCTGAAGCTTGGGCCAGTGTTTGCCCCTTGCCCCAAGTCCAGTGTGGTCTGACTTCTCTAAAAAGAAAAAAAGAGGTTCTACTGTAGCAGGTTTGGCCTTTTCATATGTACAAACATGGTGAAAACACACGACTACGTGTATCATCTTAGTGATTTAAGGAGTCCTGCAAGAAGCAAGGGTGTGCCATGTTCCTGGGAGAGAAGTGCTCAGAAAATGTCCACACCAAACTTCTACAAAGTCAATTACATGGTAAGGAAAGAACTTACTATTTTAGGGAACTCTGTAATAAAATCTTCTGAGAAAAATTAAAAGAATTCTTGCCAATCAAAGAAGAGCATTCTAATTTCTCTTTGAACACTTCAGTGTTCATACCCAGGGCTTTATTTAGGTAGAGCACAATTACACACACTAAGAAAAGTGCAGGAATTTGGACAGGCCTGTGAGGTGGACAGAAACAGCAACCGAGGGACTTCCTGGTGGTCCAGTGGTTAAGAATCCTTGCTTCCACCACAGGAGGCACGGGGTTGATCTCCAGTTGGGGAACTATGATCCACATGCCACACAGTGTGGCAAAGAAAACAAACCAACAAAAAACCAACAAACACCTGAGACATGCTTTCATTCAACAGCAAGAGCAAGCTGCAATGCTGTGAAAATATGTGTCAATCTAGCTAATTTTGTTTTCAGTTCCACTGTGCGAGTGAGGCTGTCAACAGGGTTTCTTGTCCTATCTTTAAAAGACCATTGTTCTGTCCACTTTCTTACAAACCATGCTGGGTTGACTGCAGCAATGGCCCTATTGTCCATGCCGCCCTGGATCTGCCCTGTTGCTCTGTGCTCCTCTCACTGGGGTGGGATCCATTTCCCATCAATTGGCAAGAACCACTAGATTAAAAACCCAGAGAGTCACACAGTCAGCAAAGAGAATCATGTAGTGAGGCAATAGAGGTATCTACCTTAATGAACTGAAGGCAAGAAGAATAAATGATGTCTTATATATAAAAAAAAATTGCGGATGAGATTCAAACACACATTTCCTGGCTCCGAGCCTGCTCCTCTTTCTAGTACTTGAGCCACCTCACTGAGTGGAGGCTGTAGCTGACATCTGCTGAAGCTTGGGCCAGTGTTTGCCCCTTGCCCCAAGTCCAGTGTGGTCTGACTTCTCTAAAAAGAAAAAAAGAGGTTCTACTGTAGCAGGTTTGGCCTTTTCATATGTACAAACATGGTGAAAACACACGACTACGTGTATCATCTTAGTGATTTAAGGAGTCCTGCAAGAAGCAAGGGTGTGCCATGTTCCTGGGGAGAGAAGTGCTCAGAAAATGTCCACACCAAACTTCTACAAAGTCAATTACATGGTAAGGAAAGAACTTACTATTTTAGGGAACTCTGTAATAAAATCTTCTGAGAAAAATTAAAAGAATTCTTGCCAATCAAAGAAGAGCATTCTAATTTCTCTTTGAACACTTCAGTGTTCATACCCAGGGCTTTATTTAGGTAGAGCACAATTACACACACTAAGAAAAGTGCAGGAATTTGGACAGGCCTGTGAGGTGGACAGAAACAGCAACCGAGGGACTTCCCTGGTGGTCCAGTGGTTAAGAATCCTTGCTTCCACCACAGGAGGCACGGGGTTGATCTCCAGTTGGGGAACTATGATCCACATGCCACACAGTGTGGCAAAGAAAACAAACCAACAAAAAACCAACAAACACCTGAGACATGCTTTCATTCAACAGCAAGAGCAAGCTGCAATGCTGTGAAAATATGTGTCAATCTAGCTAATTTTGTTTTCAGTTCCACTGTGCGAGTGAGGCTGTCAACAGGGTTTCTTGTCCTATCTTTAAAAGACCATTGTTCTGTCCACTTTCTTACAAACCATGCTGGGTTGACTGCAGCAATGGCCCTATTGTCCATGCCGCCCTGGATCTGCCCTGTTGCTCTGTGCTCCTCTCACTGGGGTGGGATCCATTTCCCCATTTCTTAATTATGGCCGGTCCTGTGACTTGCTTAGGCCACTGGAAGGCAACTGAAGTGCCCCGTGTGCCAGCTCTGAGCTCAGGCCTCAGGAGGCCTTTCAGGCTTCCATTCACCCTCGTGGCCCCCGGGACTGCACTGTGACCAGTCCAGGCTAGCTTACTGGAGGCTGAGAGCCATGAAATCCTGGACCATCTTCCGCAGCCCCCATGGCCTGAGCTGGCAGCCCTCACACCACCAGACACGGGAGCAGGGCTGCTCTAGACCACCCAGCCCCTGGCAGCTGAGCACAAGCAGGACCAATCTGTACCACTCAAAACTGGCCTAGTCTGGTCTTGATCAGAAGAACCACCCAGGCAATCCGCAGATTGACAAGCTAAATAAATACTGTTTTAGGGCAGTAAGTTTTGTTTTGTTTTGTTTTAATGTTGGTCTCTTTTATTGGTTTTTTATTAATTTGTTTTCATCCACCCTTATTCTTTGGCCTGTGTGGGCCTCCCATCACAGAGGCCTCTCTCGCTGCAGAGCACCAGCTCCGGGAGCATGCACTCCAGAGCGCTGCCTTGTAACTGGATACACGGGACCACAGCCACTCCGCAGCACGTGGGATCTTCCTGGACCAGGGATCGAACTGGTACCCCTTGCACTGCAAGGCGGACTCTTTACCCACTGGACCACCAGGGAAGCCCTGTTTCAGGGCATTAAGTTTTAGGGCAGCTTGTTTCTATGACTAACTGACAATAAAAGACAACTGTAATATATTCTTACAAAGACTACTTTGAGAGCATTTTCGATCTCAAAAGCGAAACTTTAGCATTGGTGGTTAATATTCCATTTGTTTTAATATCCTAGACCGGTGAACTGTGCAGTCTGAGCTTAAATAATTCCATGCTTTGAATATATTCACAGTGAGTTACACATATGACTGAATAAGAACAATGTTCTGGCAGTCATTAAAAAGCATGGAAAATGGGGTTTCCAGAACAAGTGAACTGTTCTCTATGACTAGATCTGACTTTGCTCTCACTCTAACATTCTAGTCATTTCTCTTGACATCTAGTCATATAATTAAGAATTTCTAGATACATTGTAGTTATGCAGTAGAAATATCAGGAATAAACCTCTATTATGAATAACCCCCTTTACAGGCTGTTTGGCAGGCTGGCCACCTATTTTTGTAAATAAAGTTTTATTGGTACACAGTCAGTATTGTTCATTTACATGTTGTCTATGGGTTCTGTGTGACAGTTGCAGTGTTGAGTAGTTGCAGCAGACACCCTAGGGCTGACAAACCCTCAACTATTTACTGTATGACCTTCCAACGTATACAGTACACCACAAACATTGTTCTATTGATAGTAGCTCTTATTAATAGAGCCAGTATTAAGATACACCAAAATTATAAGCTTGGCTTGACAAAACTTAACCTATCACATTGCAAGGGGAGATAGTGAGGAAGAGAGGCAGGGGTGTGTGAAGCTATCATCCTCAACACACTGCAGGAACACATTTCTGTTGGGTCTGTTGGCTGGTTTGGCTCCAGTTAAGCTACAGGTAGGTTATATAACACAAACAGGTGAGCCAGCATCCTGTTTGAGGATTTCCACAAAGTCAGGCTCTGCCCATTTGTTTTTCTGTAGCCCATTCATTAGTCTTGTCCCTTAGGAACAACCCGAGTCCTTTGCCAGGCCCATAGCTACATTTCAGGCATCTTAGTGCTCATAGCCAGGGTGGACAGACAGCTGGGCTTGCCATTCGCCCTCCTAAGCTTTGGCTCCCTTGTTTATAAAATGACCTCCGGGTAGTCTCTGAGGCTCCTCCCCAGCTGGACACTGATTCTGAGCTGGTGCTGGTGGTGATGCTGCTGCTGGTGAGGCAGGAGTTGTGGCCACTTGTGGTGCAGGTCCACCAGAGCCGCCCACTGGCTGCACAGGCTTCCTTGGCTCTGACAGAGCTGTTGACCCCAGCTCAGCTCTGCATACGGAGACCCCAAGCCTAGAGTTCTGGCAAACCCATATTACCACAAGGTAATACAAGTTACACATATGACTGAATAAGAACAATGTTCTGCAGTCATTAAAAAGCATGGAAAATGGGGTTTCCAGAACAAGTGAACTGTTCTCTATGACTAGATCTGACTTTGCTCTCACTCTAACATTCTAGTCATTTCTCTTGACATCTAGTCATATAATTAAGAATTTCTAGATACATTGTAGTTATGCAGTAGAAATATCAGGAATAAACCTCTATTATGAATAACCCCCTTTACAGGCTGTTTGGCAGGCTGGCCACCTATTTTTGTAAATAAAGTTTTATTGGTACACAGTCAGTATTGTTCATTTACATGTTGTCTATGGGTTCTGTGTGACAGTTGCAGTGTTGAGTAGTTGCAGCAGACACCCTAGGGCTGACAAACCCTCAACTATTTACTGTATGACCTTCCAACGTATACAGTACACCACAAACATTGTTCTATTGATAGTAGCTCTTATTAATAGAGCCAGTATTAAGATACACCAAAATTATAAGCTTGGCTTGACAAAACTTAACCTATCACATTGCAAGGGGAGATAGTGAGGAAGAGAGGCAGGGGTGTGTGAAGCTATCATCCTCAACACACTGCAGGAACACATTTCTGTTGGGTCTGTTGGCTGGTTTGGCTCCAGTTAAGCTACAGGTAGGTTATATAACACAAACAGGTGAGCCAGCATCCTGTTTGAGGATTTCCACAAAGTCAGGCTCTGCCCATTTGTTTTTCTGTAGCCCATTCATTAGTCTTGTCCCTTAGGAACAACCCGAGTCCTTTGCCAGGCCCATAGCTACATTTCAGGCATCTTAGTGCTCATAGCCAGGGTGGACAGACAGCTGGGCTTGCCATTCGCCCTCCTAAGCTTTGGCTCCCTTGTTTATAAAATGACCTCCGGGTAGTCTCTGAGGCTCCTCCCCAGCTGGACACTGATTCTGAGCTGGTGCTGGTGGTGATGCTGCTGCTGGTGAGGCAGGAGTTGTGGCCACTTGTGGTGCAGGTCCACCAGAGCCGCCCACTGGCTGCACAGGCTTCCTTGGCTCTGACAGAGCTGTTGACCCCAGCTCAGCTCTGCATACGGAGACCCCAAGCCTAGAGTTCTGGCAAACCCATATTACCACAAGGTAATACAAGGTACAAGGTATTCGCCGGCCCCACTGAGTGAGGTCCCAGGTAGGCAGGTGGTAAAATGGTGATGCCACCAGCTTCCCCTGCAGCAAATAATAAGGAGGAGAGAGAGAGAGAGAGAGAGAGAGGATGTGTATCTATCTGGCAGGAAGTGAGTACGAGCACCCAAGTGTTAGGAGTATAACTCTGGGGGTTAGAAATGCCAGTAGTGTTTCTTTCCTTCTTTTCACTGATGATGAGCATTTTTATAAAGATGCACATGGTATACAAAGAAAAAGAAACAATGAAAAGTGTCTTTAAAAGGACTTGACTCCCATCACTAAGGCAACAGGGGTGACTGGGGCAGGCTGACGGTCAGACCCTTCCCAGTTATACATCTTCCATTCTGAACTGTGACTACCTCTCCTTCCCTTCAAAACTGGCCCTGCTGCTCAGGGCTAAGCATGTCTCCCATGCATATCACAGTGGGTGAATCTTGGGTGCTTTTTCACCCCAGGCCAGATTGAGTTCACCCCTGTGTTGGGGAATGTTTGGATTCTGCTACAACAGGGATTCCAAAACCTGCTTGGTTGTTAGAAACACCTGAGGAAATTTAATTCGTAATAATATTATTCCTGGGGGCCCAGGCTGGGGGCAGTGCTCAAAGAGCTGCTCTTTTTAAGGTTCCTCAGAGGGTTTCAATGATCAGCTCAGTTTGGGGTTCAGATCTTTCTGAAGCATAGCCAGGGTGGACAGACAGCTGGGCTTGCCATTCGCCCTCCTAAGCTTTGGCTCCCTTGTTTATAAAATGACCTCCGGGTAGTCTCTGAGGCTCCTCCCCAGCTGGACACTGATTCTGAGCTGGTGCTGGTGGTGATGCTGCTGCTGGTGAGGCAGGAGTTGTGGCCACTTGTGGTGCAGGTCCACCAGAGCCGCCCACTGGCTGCACAGGCTTCCTTGGCTCTGACAGAGCTGTTGACCCCAGCTCAGCTCTGCATACGGAGACCCCAAGCCTAGAGTTCTGGCAAACCCATATTACCACAAGGTAATACAAGGTACAAGGTATTCGCCGGCCCCACTGAGTGAGGTCCCAGGTAGGCAGGTGGTAAAATGGTGATGCCACCAGCTTCCCCTGCAGCAAATAATAAGGAGGGGAGAGAGAGAGAGAGAGAGAGAGAGAGAGAGGATGTGTATCTATCTGGCAGGAAGTGAGTACGAGCACCCAAGTGTTAGGAGTATAACTCTGGGGGTTAGAAATGCCAGTAGTGTTTCTTTCCTTCTTTTCACTGATGATGAGCATTTTTATAAAGATGCACATGGTATACAAAGAAAAAGAAACAATGAAAAGTGTCTTTAAAAGGACTTGACTCCCATCACTAAGGCAACAGGGGTGACTGGGGCAGGCTGACGGTCAGACCCTTCCCAGTTATACATCTTCCATTCTGAACTGTGACTACCTCTCCTTCCCTTCAAAACTGGCCCTGCTGCTCAGGGCTAAGCATGTCTCCCATGCATATCACAGTGGGTGAATCTTGGGTGCTTTTTCACCCCAGGCCAGATTGAGTTCACCCCTGTGTTGGGGAATGTTTGGATTCTGCTACAACAGGGATTCCAAAACCTGCTTGGTTGTTAGAAACACCTGAGGAAATTTAATTCGTAATAATATTATTCCTGGGGGCCCAGGCTGGGGGCAGTGCTCAAAGAGCTGCTCTTTTTAAGGTTCCTCAGAGGGTTTCAATGATCAGCTCAGTTTGGGGTTCAGATCTTTCTGAAGCAGAGCCAGTCTGAGAAAGGTCGCCTCAGCCTCCTGCTGGGCCTGACAGATGCCAAGGAGAAACGTGTCAAAGGGATCACTGCATCTCCTCTTGTCAGTCAGATTTCCCCCTCCCTAGCCTCTTTATTTTGACTTTCTGTATTGGTGAAGAGCTCAATGTCTAAAACCATTCTGCCGGCCTCCTCTCCTTGGTTCTGCCCTTGTCTAGTTGTAGGACTGTGGGCGGGTTTTGGAACTTCCCTGTGCCTCAAGCTCCCTTATCTGTGAAGTAAAGATCATGGCACCACCTGCTTGGGAGAACAACGGTACCAACTGCCATATGGAGTAGGTAGAGGAGTGCCTGGCCTGTGGTAAAGTTCATTGCTGGACTTGCTCTGGTCCTGCACACCACCCTGCAATGCTCGCCCGGGGCTCTTCTCTAAAAGAAGCGCAGTTTCCTTGGGGCACTAGGGGAGGTACCACATAAGAGAGGAAGGTTTGGGATGGGCTTGTTAGCATTCGTGCAGTCACAACCCCACAGGCGGTGGTGTGTGTGTATGTGTGTGTGCAAGAGACCACTTCCCAGAGGTGTGGGACAGATATGGGACCTCCAGTGGGACCTCCAGGTCCTAGCCCTGTGTTTCCTGGGGGGCCAAGGGCAAGTACCCCCATGTCAAGGAAAACACAAGTAAGAACTATCTTCCTCCAGGCACTCTCTTCCTCCCCACCAGGATGGTTGCCCATTTGGAAAATGGGCAACATTTTAAGATGTAATTAGCAGAATGATAGACCCTAAGCAATTGGACAAGGTGAGAAATGTCATCACCTGCCAGGTTTCATGCTAAAATTGTGGAGTCTAGCAAATTCCTACTCCTGCCCATGCTGTGGGTTAATAAACAACCACTGCCAAGGCTGATCACAGACTGAGGGAGAAAAAAGCTTTACCCCAACCTGTCAACTCTGTACCTGGAGCAATTTGGGATGGCAGAGCTCCAGAAGCTTCAAGAAGCTGCCACCAGCACTGTAACTGCAGTCTTTTACACATACGGGAGACGTGCTAGCTGGTGGCTGCTTTTTTTGAAACTACATACATTAGCAACCCACAGTGAATCCGTTCTTTATTTTTAGGCTCAAAGCATGATCCATTCTGCTCCCAGGACGGCATTAGATACTTCACCCGATGATTTAATGAGCACAACCTCATAAAAATAGCACAATTATCTATATTTACAGCCCAGAAATTTCTAGTGTCACTTTATGTTTGGAGGTGGTGTAGGCGTTTATTGGATGCCCTCGAGGATAAATAAATGCTAACTGGTGTGGAAAATACCCTCCAGGCACGTGCAGCTAGTCACTGACGGGGTAGAAAAAGCACAAGACTTCAAGTGAGACTCCCTGAGTGTGAGACCCAGCTCCAAATGCTGGGTCTCTTTAGGCACATTTCTTCATCTCTCTGAGATGGTCTCTTGGGATCACAGCCACCTCAGGAGGGTGTGGCCGAGAAATGAATGCTTACACATATTCCATGGTTCCCCTATGTTTCCCAACCACGCTCCAGCTAGGCGGGGTCACACGACTGATCCTAGCCAGTGAAGGGTGAGCAGCTCTGCTCCTTCTCCAGCAGAGGCAGTGAGAAGCCCATGTGTGATTATCCCAACTTTCTATGGCCTGGTCCAAGGGGTTGAGAAGGCCACCTTCCTCTTCAAATGATGAGTTTATAAGGTGGTGGAGCCTCTTTCAGCCTGGGACTCTGAGTGGCTTTGTGGAGGACAGCATTCACTTCCCCACACATTCCCATCTCCTCATGGTCACTCAATGAATAGACATTTGTTTTTCAAGTCATACATGAATGCTTTATATAAGAGATTTTTGAAATAAAAAGGATAGTTTGAGTGAGAAATCATCGTTGTTAAAAGGCGAGCATGGAGAATTTTGAGTTCTTAAGGGAACTTCCTCCACTCACCGTATAACATAGCCCACCCTCACTAACAGCCAAGGTCACTGTGAGACTAAGATGTAACAGGAAAGAGACTGTGGGTTCTGAAGCCTCACTGCCTTGATCTGAAACTGAGCTCTGTCACTCATGAGCTTTGTGACTGCTCTGTGCCTCGGTTTCCTTACTGAAACATGGAGCTCATTCTTCCGAGGACTGTTATACAAAAATCAATCTTTTACACATACGGGAGACGTGCTAGCTGGTGGCTGCTTTTTTTGAAACTACATACATTAGCAACCCACAGTGAATCCGTTCTTTATTTTTAGGCTCAAAGCATGATCCATTCTGCTCCCAGGACGGCATTAGATACTTCACCCGATGATTTAATGAGCACAACCTCATAAAAATAGCACAATTATCTATATTTACAGCCCAGAAATTTCTAGTGTCACTTTATGTTTGGAGGTGGTGTAGGCGTTTATTGGATGCCCTCGAGGATAAATAAATGCTAACTGGTGTGGAAAATACCCTCCAGGCACGTGCAGCTAGTCACTGACGGGGTAGAAAAAGCACAAGACTTCAAGTGAGACTCCCTGAGTGTGAGACCCAGCTCCAAATGCTGGGTCTCTTTAGGCACATTTCTTCATCTCTCTGAGATGGTCTCTTGGGATCACAGCCACCTCAGGAGGGTGTGGCCGAGAAATGAATGCTTACACATATTCCATGGTTCCCCTATGTTTCCCAACCACGCTCCAGCTAGGCGGGGTCACACGACTGATCCTAGCCAGTGAAGGGTGAGCAGCTCTGCTCCTTCTCCAGCAGAGGCAGTGAGAAGCCCATGTGTGATTATCCCAACTTTCTATGGCCTGGTCCAAGGGGTTGAGAAGGCCACCTTCCTCTTCAAATGATGAGTTTATAAGGTGGTGGAGCCTCTTTCAGCCTGGGACTCTGAGTGGCTTTGTGGAGGACAGCATTCACTTCCCCACACATTCCCATCTCCTCATGGTCACTCAATGAATAGACATTTGTTTTTCAAGTCATACATGAATGCTTTATATAAGAGTTTTTTGAAATAAAAAGGATAGTTTGAGTGAGAAATCATCGTTGTTAAAAGGCGAGCATGGAGAATTTTGAGTTCTTAAGGGAACTTCCTCCACTCACCGTATAACATAGCCCACCCTCACTAACAGCCAAGGTCACTGTGAGACTAAGATGTAACAGGAAAGAGACTGTGGGTTCTGAAGCCTCACTGCCTTGATCTGAAACTGAGCTCTGTCACTCATGAGCTTTGTGACTGCTCTGTGCCTCGGTTTCCTTACTGAAACATGGAGCTCATTCTTCCGAGGACTGTTATACATATCAATCAATAGATATAAGACTCTTAAAACTGTGTCTTACACATAGTAATAAGCACTCAATAGATAGCAGCCATGACTAGGTAAACCGTCTAGCACACAGCAGGTATTCAGCAAATATTACTTTCCTTAATCATCCCTTCTTTTCTTTGGATCAGTGACTCTCAACCCTGGCTGCACAAGGACCAATCCTGGGCTGCACCAGCAGAGTTCCTGATGCAAGTGGCCTGGTGGGAGGCAGTAGTGATAGCTGTAAAAGCCTCTTTGCTGTGGGGATCCAGGACTCAGAACAGCCCTTCCCCACTCGGCAGCAAGTTACTGTTCATCTGCTGGATACTACCAAGTTTTCCCAACGTTGGTAAGTGACAACAGAAAGGCGTGGGTTTCCTGTGAACTGACACCCTTTTCCAACTCCATAAAGGTGGCATTCAAACCACAGAGGAAAAGCCTGTGTTATGCTGGTTTGACAGTCTGGCTGACAGCTATTTTTCTCTAGAGCCATGGTATGGAGCAGCCGATCGGCTGTAACACCTATGAGGTCTGTGGGTGAGGTGGGGCGGTCTGAACAGAATGAGGTTTGTTACCCAAGACATCCAGAACTGGTTTAATCAGTTTGAGTTACAAGAATCAGAGGTCAGCTGTGGTGGCCAGAGGATGGGATGGGAGGCAAGAGGCAAGATAGGGACATGGGAGGACCAGAGGCCCAGCCCTGAGCGAGCACAGGAAGACCATCCTCCGGGAGTCGGAAACCAAGAAGACTTCCTCCTTCCCCTGAACACCACATGACTGCCCCATCACTGCTCCTCTGACGGAGCTCCGTGGTCCTCAGTTGGCTCCTGCTCTGGCTCGCTTCCTCCAACGTGGCTAATGGTCCTGACTCTGCAGTGGAGGTGGGTATTACTTTGTTCAAATATGCTCCTGAGAATTTTGAGTTCTTAAGGAACTTCCTCCACTCACCGTATAACATAGCCCACCCTCACTAACAGCCAAGGTCACTGTGAGACTAAGATGTAACAGGAAAGAGACTGTGGGTTCTGAAGCCTCACTGCCTTGATCTGAAACTGAGCTCTGTCACTCATGAGCTTTGTGACTGCTCTGTGCCTCGGTTTCCTTACTGAAACATGGAGCTCATTCTTCCGAGGACTGTTATACATATCAATCAATAGATATAAGACTCTTAAAACTGTGTCTTACACATAGTAATAAGCACTCAATAGATAGCAGCCATGACTAGGTAAACCGTCTAGCACACAGCAGGTATTCAGCAAATATTACTTTCCTTAATCATCCCTTCTTTTCTTTGGATCAGTGACTCTCAACCCTGGCTGCACAAGGACCAATCCTGGGCTGCACCAGCAGAGTTCCTGATGCAAGTGGCCTGGTGGGAGGCAGTAGTGATAGCTGTAAAAGCCTCTTTGCTGTGGGGATCCAGGACTCAGAACAGCCCTTCCCCACTCGGCAGCAAGTTACTGTTCATCTGCTGGATACTACCAAGTTTTCCCAACGTTGGTAAGTGACAACAGAAAGGCGTGGGTTTCCTGTGAACTGACACCCTTTTCCAACTCCATAAAGGTGGCATTCAAACCACAGAGGAAAAGCCTGTGTTATGCTGGTTTGACAGTCTGGCTGACAGCTATTTTTCTCTAGAGCCATGGTATGGAGCAGCCGATTGGCTGTAACACCTATGAGGTCTGTGGGTGAGGTGGGGCGGTCTGAACAGAATGAGGTTTGTTACCCAAGACATCCAGAACTGGTTTAATCAGTTTGAGTTACAAGAATCAGAGGTCAGCTGTGGTGGCCAGAGGATGGGATGGGAGGCAAGAGGCAAGATAGGGACATGGGAGGACCAGAGGCCCAGCCCTGAGCGAGCACAGGAAGACCATCCTCCGGGAGTCGGAAACCAAGAAGACTTCCTCCTTCCCCTGAACACCACATGACTGCCCCATCACTGCTCCTCTGACGGAGCTCCGTGGTCCTCAGTTGGCTCCTGCTCTGGCTCGCTTCCTCCAACGTGGCTAATGGTCCTGACTCTGCAGTGGAGGTGGGTATTACTTTGTTCAAATATGCTCACTCAAATCTGACCATTCCTACTAGTTTATTTACACTGAAACACCCAGTCCCCAAGGTGTGGGTCACCCAATAAATTGAGGGTTATTTTCTGCAATACGTGCGTTACTGTGTTGGTTTTCCATATGTCCTTCACCAAGGAGATGGTGATCCAGGATCAGGGCGAGTCATGCCCACTTTGAGAGGAAGCATTGCCAACACCGTGGCCGCAGCCTCCCCAGCAGCATGGGCCTGCCCACCACCAGGACTGACACAAGAGCACAGAATCTGACGTGAGCCCAGAGAGTCAGTGCTGTGCCACATACGAACAGGTGCAGCCCCTTGTCCCCCTGTATCAACCCTGGACACTCCTGACCCTCCTCACATACCAGCACATCAGGGTAACTACCAATTGGCTCAGCAGAGGGCCTCTAAGGTCCTTCTCCAGGGCCTATGGGCATTGATTCAGACAGACAGGTGCCCCCGGTGGACCAGGCAGTACATCAGGACTGCCATTCCACCCCCTCATCCCTCCGCTGGGGCCTGGAGCTGCCTCATCACTACCCCTGGACAGCTGAGCACCGTCCTGTGCTCTGGGGCAATCCTACCCTCCAAGGGCAGGGATTGCTGAGTTCTTGGCCCAGTAAGCTCAAACGCAGCATCAGCTCACACTTGCTAGCTGCCTGGCTCTGGTCTCGTGGTCCAGAAACTAACTGCTCCTCCTTCTGAGGCTGAATTCCTAGGCTGCATTCCCACTCTACTGGCTCCCAGGGCTGGTGTGCTGCCCTAGGGGTGTGGCTGAGTTCAGATGCCACAAATCACCTGGAAGAGAAAGGAAGTTTCCCAGAATGGGATGAGGAGAAATCCGAGCCTCAGTAAGGAAGAGAGCAGAAAAGGGAGATGGAAGGAACATTGGGAGCTGGCTGGGATGCTGGAGCTGGGGAGCCCTGAGCATGAGCCCGCTATGGAGACTGGGACAGGGAGACGATACCGCTTGTAGGTGGGGCTGGTTCAGCAGGAGACAGGTCAGCTTGGAGGAGTAAACCCAGTCTCTTGTGCCAACCCCTCACCCTGGTGAGCTGCATAGCCAAGGACCCTGCTGACTCTTTTTTTTTTTTTTTTGACTCTAAGTCATTGTTTATTTTTCATCCACCTTTATTCTTCTGCACGTGTAGGCCTCCCATTGCAGTGGCCTCTCTTGTTGCAGAGCACCAGCTCTGGATGCATGTGCTCCAGAGCGCAGGCTTGTAATTGGACACACTGGTCCAGCCTTCCACAGCATGGGGGATCTTCTCGGGCCACAGATTGAACCAGTGCCCCTTGCACTGCAAGGCGGACTCTTTACCCACTGGACCACCAGGGAAATCCCCCTTCTGACTTTTGGGTTCATCTCCATCCTGTCAGTCGGCCCTGCCCCAGGCCTGGGGTTCATCTCAGGAACCCTCCCTGACGTCTGCTCCCTGCTCCCTACGACACACTTCCTGGAGACAGCTGTCTGCCTAGGACTGCTACATGCCACTGAAATGAGGAGGCATTGGAGCAGAAACCTGAGGATGGAGGGTAAGCTCTGTGGACACATGGGGAAAGGGCCTTCCAAAGAAAACCAACAGCAGGTGTAACCACCGTGCAGGCATGTTCTAGGAACAGTGGCAGAGAATGGTCTATGGAACAGAGCAAGTTATGGGGTGGGAGAGGTGACACCCCACAGTGCCTTACAGGCCAGGTAAGGAGTCTGGCTTTTACTCAGAGTGAAACAAACAAGATACAGTTCTTGAAAATCCGCAAGCTAAATAGCTAAGGTGACGAGGAGTAAGCAAACATGAATTGAAGTTGAAGATCTAGGATGTAGTCCTGGTTCGAGCTCCATCTTTGTGACAAAGCATGACACCAAGTTCTATTTCCCTTCCCTGCAGCCGGGCCTTCTCCCCAGAGGCAGCCCTGCCCAGGGAGGGTGCTCTGCTTCCCAGCCCCCTACGCCACCAAGTAGGAAGTGTTCATGTCCACCTCTTCCTTGGCCCAGGGGAAGAGACAGGAGAGAATGGACAACAGCCCTGGTTGGAAAAGCCTCTTGGCATGGGTGCTTTGTGTGGGGACGGGTTGGGGAGGGGTGACGGGGAGAAGAAACTGCTGCTACCTTTAGATGGAGGGCAATAGAGCAACTGGCCTTGGAGGTCAGATGATTGGCCCATCTTCCCTACCGTCCCTCCATCCCTCATCTCTCGCTCCATCCACCACAGGCTCCCGGGTTGAAGGCTTTGTTTCTGTTTTGCTGTCAAGCCCAGTGGCTCTGACTTCATTCAGTGGCAGGACACTGACCTGATTCAAAAATATGCATTGGCCATGTCTCCGCAGCTTTACCCATCTCCCTGCAGTCTGTCCCACACTCCTTGGTAACTGGAGACTTCATCTGACCTGGAGAGAGGTGACAGTTATGACCAGGATTCCAGTAGTTCATTATATTCTGGTTATAACTATTGTCACCCAAAGGAAAATTTGTGTAGCAAAACTCTGAACAGCATGTCCAGACTGGTTACTCATATGTTTTCCTATACTTTAATCATCTTACCTCAGGCAACTACAAAGGGCCATTACGTGCCTATTGTCAAAATAAAACTCCCATTTGAAAAAGAAAGACAGCTTTGAAAATGATACAGTTAACCTATCTCTATTGATCCATCCTTCCCTGATGGCTCAGTGGTAAAGAACCTGCTTGCCAATGCAGGAAACAGGATCTTGATCCCAGGGTCAGGAAGGTCCCCTGAAGGAAGGCAACCCACTCCAGTACTCTTGCCTGGAGAATCCCATGGCCAGGTAAGGAGTCTGGCTTTTACTCAGAGTGAAACAAACAAGATACAGTTCTTGAAAATCCAAGCTAAATAGCTAAGGTGACGAGGAGTAAGCAAACATGAATTGAAGTTGAAGATCTAGGATGTAGTCCTGGTTCGAGCTCCATCTTTGTGACAAAGCATGACACCAAGTTCTATTTCCCTTCCCTGCAGCCGGGCCTTCTCCCCAGAGGCAGCCCTGCCCAGGGAGGGTGCTCTGCTTCCCAGCCCCCTACGCCACCAAGTAGGAAGTGTTCATGTCCACCTCTTCCTTGGCCCAGGGGAAGAGACAGGAGAGAATGGACAACAGCCCTGGTTGGAAAAGCCTCTTGGCATGGGTGCTTTGTGTGGGGACGGGTTGGGGAGGGGTGACGGGGAGAAGAAACTGCTGCTACCTTTAGATGGAGGGCAATAGAGCAACTGGCCTTGGAGGTCAGATGATTGGCCCATCTTCCCTACCGTCCCTCCATCCCTCATCTCTCGCTCCATCCACCACAGGCTCCCGGGTTGAAGGCTTTGTTTCTGTTTTGCTGTCAAGCCCAGTGGCTCTGACTTCATTCAGTGGCAGGACACTGACCTGATTCAAAAAAATATGCATTGGCCATGTCTCCGCAGCTTTACCCATCTCCCTGCAGTCTGTCCCACACTCCTTGGTAACTGGAGACTTCATCTGACCTGGAGAGAGGTGACAGTTATGACCAGGATTCCAGTAGTTCATTATATTCTGGTTATAACTATTGTCACCCAAAGGAAAATTTGTGTAGCAAAACTCTGAACAGCATGTCCAGACTGGTTACTCATATGTTTTCCTATACTTTAATCATCTTACCTCAGGCAACTACAAAGGGCCATTACGTGCCTATTGTCAAAATAAAACTCCCATTTGAAAAAAAGAAAGACAGCTTTGAAAATGATACAGTTAACCTATCTCTATTGATCCATCCTTCCCTGATGGCTCAGTGGTAAAGAACCTGCTTGCCAATGCAGGAAACAGGATCTTGATCCCAGGGTCAGGAAGGTCCCCTGAAGGAAGGCAACCCACTCCAGTACTCTTGCCTGGAGAATCCCATGGACAGAGGAGCCTGGCAGGTTACAGTTCATAGTGTTGCAGAGTCAGACATGACTTAACAACTAAATAACAACAACTGATCCATCCATCTATCCACCTACCCATCCATCTAGCTGGGTCCCCACAAGAAAAATGGATAAAGGACACAAAAGGCAGCTAACAAAAGAAATGTAAATAACTGAAAACCTTGAGACCCTCAATCTTTCTAGAACTCAAAGAAATGTATATTAAAACATTAAGAGCAGTCAGTGAGCGTGGACAGTAGCCAATGTTGTGTAGAAAAGGGGGAACAGCCTCTCTCGAGCATTGCTGATGATGATGCACACTGACATGGCCTTTCTGGAGCAGGATCTAGCAACAGGTAGGAAAATTCTAAACAGACACACCCTTATTCAGCAATTTCACTTCCAAGAATTTATTCTTAGGAAATAATTGGACAACTCTACAGGACATATGTATAAGGATTTCCAGGGAAAACAAGCTAAACCTCCACAGTAGAAAACTGGTTAAATCAATTTGTGACATGGATATCATAGGTACCAAAAAGGGTATAAAACCATATTTAGTGGCACGGAAAGACGCCCATAATATACTAAGTACAAATGCTGGACTACAAAAGTGTGCAGTGTATGATCCAGTTTTTTGGAAGATTATGTGTGAAATGTGTAAAAAGTTTGGAAAATATATAGCCCCAAAATAAATCACTTTTGGTTACCTCTGATAAGAGTTTGATTGATTCTTACTTTTTTCATATGTTTCTGCATTCACTGAATTTTAGGTAATGAATGTGTTTTTTAACTTTTAAAATTTGGTAAAAACGCCCCCCGAAATGCTCTGAAAATTTTACAGCTACAAAGGGCCATTACGTGCCTATTGTCAAAATAAAACTCCCATTTGAAAAAGAAAGACAGCTTTGAAAATGATACAGTTAACCTATCTCTATTGATCCATCCTTCCCTGATGGCTCAGTGGTAAAGAACCTGCTTGCCAATGCAGGAAACAGGATCTTGATCCCAGGGTCAGGAAGGTCCCCTGAAGGAAGGCAACCCACTCCAGTACTCTTGCCTGGAGAATCCCATGGACAGAGGAGCCTGGCAGGTTACAGTTCATAGTGTTGCAGAGTCAGACATGACTTAACAACTAAATAACAACAACTGATCCATCCATCTATCCACCTACCCATCCATCTAGCTGGGTCCCCACAAGAAAAATGGATAAAGGACACAAAAGGCAGCTAACAAAAGAAATGTAAATAACTGAAAACCTTGAGACCCTCAATCTTTCTAGAACTCAAAGAAATGTATATTAAAACATTAAGAGCAGTCAGTGAGCGTGGACAGTAGCCAATGTTGTGTAGAAAAGGGGGAACAGCCTCTCTCGAGCATTGCTGATGATGATGCACACTGACATGGCCTTTCTGGAGCAGGATCTAGCAACAGGTAGGAAAATTCTAAACAGACACACCCTTATTCAGCAATTTCACTTCCAAGAATTTATTCTTAGGAAATAATTGGACAACTCTACAGGACATATGTATAAGGATTTCCAGGGAAAACAAGCTAAACCTCCACAGTAGAAAACTGGTTAAATCAATTTGTGACATGGATATCATAGGTACCAAAAAGGGTATAAAACCATATTTAGTGGCACGGAAAGACGCCCATAATATACTAAGTACAAATGCTGGACTACAAAAGTGTGCAGTGTATGATCCAGTTTTTTGGAAGATTATGTGTGAAATGTGTAAAAAGTTTGGAAAATATATAGCCCCAAAATAAATCACTTTTGGTTACCTCTGATAAGAGTTTGATTGATTCTTACTT
Source organism: Tragulus kanchil (assembly GCA_022376925.1). NCBI lineage: Eukaryota > Metazoa > Chordata > Mammalia > Artiodactyla > Tragulidae > Tragulus > Tragulus kanchil. The sequence continues at coordinate 105,026,229 of JAIOJX010000030.1, read as the reverse complement.
TTTTCATATGTTTCTGCATTCACTGAATTTTAGGTAATGAATGTGTGTAACTTTTAAAATCGGTAATGCTGAAATGCTCTGAAAAGTGGAATGAAGCACTTGGTCAGGAGACCTTGTAGGAAGGAGATCGCCATTCCCTTCCATTCCCACCTGAAGCCAGTCTACCAGGTCATCTCCAGATGGGATTATGCTTCAGCTGTCTCAGGCAGATGAGTATCTATCCTGTTTCTAAAAGCTTTCAGAGAAGGAGACTTTAAAACTTGCCTTGACAATCCATTCCAGGGTTTATCAAATCCATCTGAAAAAGAAATTTCCCCTAATATCTAATCTGAAACACCTGTTCTGTGATTTAAACCACTGTTTTTCTCCTTCAACTTGCAGTGAAAATAGGAACTAGTGACTGCCATTGGTCCTAATCAAGAGAAATCATTTTCCATAATATCTGAAATTAACATACATCCTGAAGTTAAACATAAGTGCCTATATACACACACAAGCAGACGTGCACACATACACACACTTTCAGGACTCTAAAAACTACCATTATCATAGATGCAGACACTATAGGCTCAAAGGAGCAATTTGGAAAGCCACAGCCCATCCTAGGCAGCTTGGACACACGGATTTCAGTCTCAGGTTGTCTGTCTGTTCAGCAGTGACACAGTCGGGAGGGTAACCTTGAGCAGGAATGAGAACTGGAGATGCTTCAGGAGGCTATCTCGGACTTGTTCTGGTTGATAAGATAGAATATCACCCCTGAAACCTTGAGGAGAGAAGAGCAGTCTGCCAATGCTGACAGCACACGTGAACGACACATTGTGCCAACAGCTTTCTGTCTCTCTGTCCCTAAATTCCTCCTCTGTCCTGAGCGCTCCCTTCTCTTCTTCCTGGTCCTTCCCTTCATCACCTCCTGACCAATCCGTTGTCTTCAACCTCATCACAACTCACATTTACTGTCTGTTTACCATGCCTCAGACACCGTCCTAAGAAATCTACATGCACTCACTCAATTCTCACAACCACCCTAGAAAACAGATTCCACTACACTATTTAAAGTGTTTTCATTCAAGAGCTCTGTCCTGAACTTGCTGGGAACCAGACAATCTCTAGATGCAGCCCTTAGTAGCCATTGGGGTTTCCCTGACTCTAGAGGGGCTCTAAGAGGGTAGGGCGGATGTGCCTGAGAGCTACCGTAGCTCAGTGATGGAGGGAGCTGAGCAGGGTAGAAGTGGTGGAGACTTCAGGTTTTGAGCCTGGAGTAAATGCTCAATCCAGATGGGATTATGCTTCAGCTGTCTCAGGCAGATGAGTATCTATCCTGTTTCTAAAAGCTTTCAGAGAAGGAGACTTTAAAACTTGCCTTGACAATCCATTCCAGGGTTTATCAAATCCATCTGAAAAAGAAATTTCCCCTAATATCTAATCTGAAACACCTGTTCTGTGATTTAAACCACTGTTTTTCTCCTTCAACTTGCAGTGAAAATAGGAACTAGTGACTGCCATTGGTCCTAATCAAGAGAAATCATTTTCCATAATATCTGAAATTAACATACATCCTGAAGTTAAACATAAGTGCCTATATACACACACAAGCAGACGTGCACACATACACACACTTTCAGGACTCTAAAAACTACCATTATCATAGATGCAGACACTATAGGCTCAAAGGAGCAATTTGGAAAGCCACAGCCCATCCTAGGCAGCTTGGACACACGGATTTCAGTCTCAGGTTGTCTGTCTGTTCAGCAGTGACACAGTCGGGAGGGTAACCTTGAGCAGGAATGAGAACTGGAGATGCTTCAGGAGGCTATCTCGGACTTGTTCTGGTTGATAAGATAGAATATCACCCCTGAAACCTTGAGGAGAGAAGAGCAGTCTGCCAATGCTGACAGCACACGTGAACGACACATTGTGCCAACAGCTTTCTGTCTCTCTGTCCCTAAATTCCTCCTCTGTCCTGAGCGCTCCCTTCTCTTCTTCCTGGTCCTTCCCTTCATCACCTCCTGACCAATCCGTTGTCTTCAACCTCATCACAACTCACATTTACTGTCTGTTTACCATGCCTCAGACACCGTCCTAAGAAATCTACATGCACTCACTCAATTCTCACAACCACCCTAGAAAACAGATTCCACTACACTATTTAAAGTGTTTTCATTCAAGAGCTCTGTCCTGAACTTGCTGGGAACCAGACAATCTCTAGATGCAGCCCTTAGTAGCCATTGGGGTTTCCCTGACTCTAGAGGGGCTCTAAGAGGGTAGGGCGGATGTGCCTGAGAGCTACCGTAGCTCAGTGATGGAGGGAGCTGAGCAGGGTAGAAGTGGTGGAGACTTCAGGTTTTGAGCCTGGAGTAAATGCTCAATCTGTCATGTCTCAATCCATAACCCTTGGGCAGACGCACTTGCCAAGATGACTTCCAATCCCCAGGCTCTGCCTATGTGCCTGAGGACATTTATTCCCCAAACCAGAGTAAGCCACTCTGCCCCTGGGAGCACCCTCAAACTCTAGCCTGTGAGTGGGATTGTTCTGGGTCATGAGTTTTGTCTCCAGGATGGATTAAATCACAGCCATAATGGTAACTGATGTGACAGTCACCCTTTATCAGCTGCCTTCCTTCTCCTGTATCACTTCCCACTGCCCAGTATACAAGGGTTTCCCAAGTGGTTCAGTGGTTAAAGAACCCACTTGTCAATGCAGGAGACACAGAAGATGTGGGTTCAGTCCCAGAGTCAGGAAGATACCCTGAAGAAGGAAACGGCTACCCACTCCAGTATTCTTGCCTGGAGAATTCCATAGACAGAGGAGCCCCGGGGCCTACAGTCCATGGGGTCACAAAGGAGTCGGACACAACTGAGCAACTGAGGATGCACACACGCCCATTATACTACTTGTGTTTGAATCCTTATCGTCTTCTTGGGAAAATCTAAGGCAGAGTTTCTAGCAGGCCTGGTTTGAATGCCAGGCTCCCATCCCTTATGAGCTTTGATGAGTTTTGACTCTGGAAAGGGGGTGAGGTGTTGAGTTTATATATATTAATGTGAAATTCTGGCACATATGACTGAGGAAAAGCCATTCTTATGGTCACTGTTCCTATTCCTAAACAATGATACAACATCTTTTCCTTCCTCATTAACACTTCCGGAAACTTTAACCCCAGAGGCTTGCAGCTGACTGCTCTCCAGTCTTGGGCCAGGAAAGCTAACAGCAAATCTGAGCTGCTGTATAGACCTCTTATCAGATGGAGTTCCTGAGAGTTCAATCTCTAGATGCAGCCCTTAGTAGCCATTGGGGTTTCCCTGACTCTAGAGGGGCTCTAAGAGGGTAGGGCGGATGTGCCTGAGAGCTACCGTAGCTCAGTGATGGAGGAGCTGAGCAGGGTAGAAGTGGTGGAGACTTCAGGTTTTGAGCCTGGAGTAAATGCTCAATCTGTCATGTCTCAATCCATAACCCTTGGGCAGACGCACTTGCCAAGATGACTTCCAATCCCCAGGCTCTGCCTATGTGCCTGAGGACATTTATTCCCCAAACCAGAGTAAGCCACTCTGCCCCTGGGAGCACCCTCAAACTCTAGCCTGTGAGTGGGATTGTTCTGGGTCATGAGTTTTGTCTCCAGGATGGATTAAATCACAGCCATAATGGTAACTGATGTGACAGTCACCCTTTATCAGCTGCCTTCCTTCTCCTGTATCACTTCCCACTGCCCAGTATACAAGGGTTTCCCAAGTGGTTCAGTGGTTAAAGAACCCACTTGTCAATGCAGGAGACACAGAAGATGTGGGTTCAGTCCCAGAGTCAGGAAGATACCCTGAAGAAGGAAACGGCTACCCACTCCAGTATTCTTGCCTGGAGAATTCCATAGACAGAGGAGCCCCGGGGCCTACAGTCCATGGGGTCACAAAGGAGTCGGACACAACTGAGCAACTGAGGATGCACACACGCCCATTATACTACTTGTGTTTGAATCCTTATCGTCTTCTTGGGAAAATCTAAGGCAGAGTTTCTAGCAGGCCTGGTTTGAATGCCAGGCTCCCATCCCTTATGAGCTTTGATGAGTTTTGACTCTGGAAAGGGGGTGAGGTGTTGAGTTTATATATATTAATGTGAAATTCTGGCACATATGACTGAGGAAAAGCCATTCTTATGGTCACTGTTCCTATTCCTAAACAATGATACAACATCTTTTCCTTCCTCATTAACACTTCCGGAAACTTTAACCCCAGAGGCTTGCAGCTGACTGCTCTCCAGTCTTGGGCCAGGAAAGCTAACAGCAAATCTGAGCTGCTGTATAGACCTCTTATCAGATGGAGTTCCTGAGAGTTCAATTTTTAGTTCAAAGAAATAACTGCAAGTGATTTTTCAAGAAGGAGTTTTCCGCCCACTTGCTAATTTAGACATGTCGATTCCTTCCTTAGATAGAGTGCTTTGGAGCTAACAGAACATTTCCACCCAAGGTGCATGGCTGCTTTTGATTCTCACTGCTGGATCCCTGTGTCAGTAGGTGCAGGACAGCCTGCACTCTGCAATGAGCCCCACAGTCTCAGGGCACTCACACAACAAGTATGTATTTTTTGCTCGCTCTCTCATGCCTTGGCTGGGGAACCTACCCCATGTCACCTTCTCTGCAGCGTCCGCACCAATCAGTTGCCATCTGGAATATGGCTAGCACTGTGGCAGAGGGGAAAGAGCCACCGGGAGCATTCTGTTCTAGCAATTAAACACTGTGCTCCAAAGTCACAGCCTCATTCCCTCTTACAATTTACTGGCAGGATCTGGTCACGTGGGCAAGAAGCTGAATCCACCACATACCTGGAAGGCAGGCAACAGGGAATCATCAGTGTAGAGAAGTAATAACTGCCATCATATTACTCTAACCAATCTATTATGGCAGACATAAGAAATGGTGAGTTAGTGCTCCTTAAAGTCCCCTAAAGAGCTAGGGCAGAGCAGGGGTTCTTCCTGAGATGCCTGAAGACAGCACCGGCAGATGAGGGCCCCTCTCCCCTTCTATCTCTCCCAAGCTCAGCAAGCCTGAACCAACTCCATCCTTGTAATCCTACCCACTGGCTATCTCAAGGTCAAGGACTGACTGGTGGAAGGTCAAAGAAACTGACTTTCTGAAGTAACTCAGGGATCAAGTGACAATATCAGATGACTACTTTTTAAGCAATAAGTTGTGGAGAGGAAAAGGGTCCTTCCCTCTGGTTTGAGAGCGGGAACCCTCTTGTTCTCAGAACCAAGCAGAAGTCTCCAAAAGGAGACTGTCCACATCACCACAACAAAGTGTTTTCTGGAATCTTGTAGCTCCTGCCCAGGAGAGGCCTGGAGCCCTCTCACGTCAGCCTGCATGTCTTTTCCCAGCTCCATAATCAGCACAACAGTGGTTTCAAATTGGCCACCATAGGAATATTTACACCACAGAAACTGGAAAAGTTGTCAGGGCTTTTTTCTCCCAGATGGCCAGTTGTTAAGCACATCCCAGCATACCACTCAACCCTTCACACATGCCTGGCTTTCCCTCACATGGGCATGCCTCATGGACATCCATGGAACCCTGCGACTGGAAGGCTTCTGAGGAGAGGGACTCAACTTTATCCCTTTCTAAAGTTCTTCCTCCTTCCCTGGCACATCCTTACATGGCCTTTACTGTTCCTTGGGCCAGGCCTTGCTCTAATCACTATATGCATAAAATCTCTAATCCTGTGGGGAAGGTGCTATTGTTTTGCAGGTGAAGAAATGCACAGAAAGGGGCGGTTACTTGTCTTAGGTCACAGACCAAGCAGGACCAACCCAGGGAAGCCCACCTCCAGCCCCGGCTCGTAACAACCACACTCTACTGACCCTGAGCACACACCAGGAAAACAGAAGTTCTTACTTTAGAAACCATGTTAAACACTATTTTCCTGAATATTCCATGTGAATTACATCTGGCAACCACATGGTTAAAGAGAAAATTTTCCCACTCATTAAATATTCATTTACTGCCTGCCGGCTATATGCCAGGCTCTGTGCTAAGTCATGGAGAGGACATGAGGATGTGGTCAGTATTAGGTACCATTTCTTGTGCTCTCATCAAACAGGCATCCTAGCAGGTCCTACAGGTGATGGTGGTGGTGATCATGGTGGCTGGCAGCAATGAGACTTACTGTTATTTAAATGGTGAAAAGCTACATACTATGCTGAGTACTATTACATTTCGATTTTGCTGCACCTTGTGAGACAAGTATTTTACACTCCATGCCCATTTTATAGTTGAGGAAATGGAGGGCCAAGAATTTTTAAGAAGCCACGTGTGTGCGTGTTCCGTCGCTCAGCTGTGTCCGACTCTTTGTGCCCTCATGGACTGTAGTCCGCGAGGCTCCTCTACCCATGGGATTTTCCAGGCAAGAACACTGGAGTGGGCTGTCATTTCCTTCTCCAGGAGATCTTCCTGACCCAGGGACTGAACCCGAGTCTCCTGAGTCTCCTGCATTGGCAGGCAGATTCTTTACCACTGAGCCACCTGGGAAGCCTGTCAGAAGCCACATAGCTTATCAGAGAGCTCATCCAGGCAGCTCTTATGACACTGTCTACAGGCAGGAGAGTTAGACTCTCTCCATCCCCTTCTGACCACAGCCAGGCAGCTCCATCTGCTACAACTCAATTCTGAAAGCTTCTGTTTCAGCCTTCAAGAGATCTTTGGGGTTGTCTATCTAACACTGCCTGAATACAGATAATGTGAAAGGAGGCCCATAAACCAAAAGAAAAAAGACTTTTCCAAGCATTTTTGTAAGAAGCATGAATCATTAGCATTCTGAAGAAGCCTACAGCAAGCATAGATGTACTTGATATTCATTGAGTTCAGTACAGTGCCAGTGAGACCAGAAACTCATAATGTGCTCAGTAGGGAGCTGAAAACCAAAGCAAGAACCTCTTCTTACCCAGCTTTGTAATTAAAACCTCCTGTGGGAACATTTTCACTATGAATAAAACTTTGAACTTGGAATTATCAAAGTTACCTTTGAAATGAAGTGTTACTATCGAATAGAGGGATAAAATTTTAAACAAATACGGTAGAACTTATATAACTCTTTGAATGTTTTTCCTTTAAACATATTACTGTGGAAGATTATTCTCTGTTCACCAAATAGTGTTATCACTTAAAAGTATATTGGTAACACTATTTTTTAGGTTTTTTTTTTTTTTTTCTGGTTTAATAAAAGCAACTCTGTGTGTGTGTGTGTGTGTGTGTGTGTAGGTAGTATTACTATGTAGCCCATATTTCTGGTTCAATTCAGTCACTTGCCCTACTGAGTAAGCTTGGTTCCAAATGACTTTATGCTCTGTGTAACCACTAAGAAGAGCCAAAATAGTACGTCAGCAAGCTCCATTAGGCAACTCCAAAAGAACAGTCCTCCAAAATTACTTGAGGAATAACTTCATCAAGTTTGACTCATTCATTTCTATGTATGGTCTTATGTATTTTTCTTTTCCCCATCATACCTCGGAGTGGGCTGTCATTTCCTTCTCCAGGAGATCTTCCTGACCCAGGGACTGAACCCGAGTCTCCTGAGTCTCCTGCATTGGCAGGCAGATTCTTTACCACTGAGCCACCTGGGAAGCCTGTCAGAAGCCACATAGCTTATCAGAGAGCTCATCCAGGCAGCTCTTATGACACTGTCTACAGGCAGGAGAGTTAGACTCTCTCCATCCCCTTCTGACCACAGCCAGGCAGCTCCATCTGCTACAACTCAATTCTGAAAGCTTCTGTTTCAGCCTTCAAGAGATCTTTGGGGTTGTCTATCTAACACTGCCTGAATACAGATAATGTGAAAGGAGGCCCATAAACCAAAAGAAAAAAGACTTTTCCAAGCATTTTTGTAAGAAGCATGAATCATTAGCATTCTGAAGAAGCCTACAGCAAGCATAGATGTACTTGATATTCATTGAGTTCAGTACAGTGCCAGTGAGACCAGAAACTCATAATGTGCTCAGTAGGGAGCTGAAAACCAAAGCAAGAACCTCTTCTTACCCAGCTTTGTAATTAAAACCTCCTGTGGGAACATTTTCACTATGAATAAAACTTTGAACTTGGAATTATCAAAGTTACCTTTGAAATGAAGTGTTACTATCGAATAGAGGGATAAAATTTTAAACAAATACGGTAGAACTTATATAACTCTTTGAATGTTTTTCCTTTAAACATATTACTGTGGAAGATTATTCTCTGTTCACCAAATAGTGTTATCACTTAAAAGTATATTGGTAACACTATTTTTTAGGGTTTTTTTTTTTTTTTTCTGGTTTAATAAAAGCAACTCTGTGTGTGTGTGTGTGTGTGTGTGTGTAGGTAGTATTACTATGTAGCCCATATTTCTGGTTCAATTCAGTCACTTGCCCTACTGAGTAAGCTTGGTTCCAAATGACTTTATGCTCTGTGTAACCACTAAGAAGAGCCAAAATAGTACGTCAGCAAGCTCCATTAGGCAACTCCAAAAGAACAGTCCTCCAAAATTACTTGAGGAATAACTTCATCAAGTTTGACTCATTCATTCAAGATGAATGCTTTGAGAACACACTCATATGTATGGTCTTATGTATTTTTTTCTTTTCCCCATCATACCTCTTTTATTTATATTTATTTTCATCTATCTTTTCATTCTTTGGTATGTGTGGGCCTACCACCGCAGCAGCCTCTCTTACTACAGAGCACTGGCTCCGGGCGCTGGCTAGTAATTGCACACACTGGTCCAGCCGCTCCGCGGCTCGTGGGATCCTCCTGGGCCAGGGATTGAACCTGTGCCCCTTGCACTGCAAGGAGGACACTTTACCCAGTGGATCACCAGGGAAGCCCTTTCCTAAGTATTTTTATCCCACTACTTTCAAAAAGATTTGAAACACTTGATAAAAAATTGTCACATCAGTTTATCCTGGCTATCCAGTTTATCATTGACTAAATTTCTCAGAAATGCTTGTTTCTGTTTGAATGAGAAGGAAAATGATCAAGTTTTATATTGGAGGACATACTGGGAGAAAAAAGGACATACTAGGAGAAAAAATTTCATTAAAAATAATTAATTTAAGGGAATTCCCTGACAGTTCAGTAGTTAAGACACTATACTTCCACTGAAGGGGGCATGGTTTCAATCCCCTGTTCAGGGAACTAAGATTCCTTACGCCAAGCAGTACAGACAAAAAATAGACAAAAAAATAATAATAATTCAAAAAAATTTAAAAAAGAAAAAAATAATAATTCATGTAAATATTAATTGAATATACTAAAATAATATATAAAAAACATGACAAACAAATGGAATAAGGGGAAATTATTTTAAATCCTTATCTTACATCAAAGAGCAAAGCAAAATAGAGACAAATGAAGGGGTGAAATCTAAATAGACTATAATTACAATGATAAGTATTGGAAAATGGAAACATTTTTGATGAGATGTAAAATGATACAACTGCTTTGGAAAATAGTTGTTTCTTAAAAAGTTAAGCATCGAGGCTTCCCTGGTAGCTCAGTGGTGAAGTTTGCCTGCCAATGCAGAGACACAGGTTCGATCCCTGATCCGGGAAGATCCCACATGCTGCAGAGCAACTAAGCCTGTGAGCCACAACTATTGAGCCTGTGCTCTAGGGCCTCGGAACCGCAACTATGGAGTCCATGTGCCATGACTACTGAAGCCCGTGTGCCCTAGAGCCTGAGTTCCACAACAAGAAAAGTCATCGCAACAAGAAGCCTGCTCACCTCAACAAGAAGACCCCACTCCCTGCAACTAGAGAAGAGCCAGCAGCAGCAGTGAAAACCCAGAATAGCCAAAAATAAAGAAATAAATAAATAAAAATTTAAAAAGATGATTAAATAAAGAATTTTTTAAAAGTTAAGCATCAGTTTACCATATCACTCAGTCATTCCACTCATAGGTATCAAGAGAAATGAAAATATATGTCCAGACAAAGACTTGTTTACGAATGTTCATAGCATATTTTTCATAATAGTCAAAAGGGAGAAATAACCCAAATGTCCATCAAGGGATGGACAGATAAATAAAATGTAAGCCCTAATGACTACTATTCAACCAAAAGAAATTATTATTTCATTGACTAAATTTCTCAGAAATGCTTGTTTCTGTTTGAATGAGAAGGAAAATGATCAAGTTTTATATTGGAGGACATACTGGGAGAAAAAGGACATACTAGGAGAAAAAATTTCATTAAAAATAATTAATTTAAGGGAATTTCCCTGACAGTTCAGTAGTTAAGACACTATACTTCCACTGAAGGGGGCATGGTTTCAATCCCCTGTTCAGGGAACTAAGATTCCTTACGCCAAGCAGTACAGACAAAAAATAGACAAAAAAATAATAATAATTCAAAAAAATTTAAAAAAGAAAAAAATAATAATTCATGTAAATATTAATTGAATATACTAAAATAATATATAAAAAACATGACAAACAAATGGAATAAGGGGAAATTATTTTAAATCCTTATCTTACATCAAAGAGCAAAGCAAAATAGAGACAAATGAAGGGGTGAAATCTAAATAGACTATAATTACAATGATAAGTATTGGAAAATGGAAACATTTTTGATGAGATGTAAAATGATACAACTGCTTTGGAAAATAGTTGTTTCTTAAAAAGTTAAGCATCGAGGCTTCCCTGGTAGCTCAGTGGTGAAGTTTGCCTGCCAATGCAGAGACACAGGTTCGATCCCTGATCCGGGAAGATCCCACATGCTGCAGAGCAACTAAGCCTGTGAGCCACAACTATTGAGCCTGTGCTCTAGGGCCTCGGAACCGCAACTATGGAGTCCATGTGCCATGACTACTGAAGCCCGTGTGCCCTAGAGCCTGAGTTCCACAACAAGAAAAGTCATCGCAACAAGAAGCCTGCTCACCTCAACAAGAAGACCCCACTCCCTGCAACTAGAGAAGAGCCAGCAGCAGCAGTGAAAACCCAGAATAGCCAAAAATAAAGAAATAAATAAATAAAAATTTAAAAAGATGATTAAATAAAGAATTTTTTAAAAGTTAAGCATCAGTTTACCATATCACTCAGTCATTCCACTCATAGGTATCAAGAGAAATGAAAATATATGTCCAGACAAAGACTTGTTTACGAATGTTCATAGCATATTTTTCATAATAGTCAAAAGGGAGAAATAACCCAAATGTCCATCAAGGGATGGACAGATAAATAAAATGTGGTAAGCCCATCAATGGACTACTATTCAACCATAATAAAGAACAAAATACTGATATGTGCTCTAACACGGTTAAGCCCTGAAAACAGACTAAGTAAAAGGAGTCAGTCATGAAATACCACACGGTGTATAATTCCATTTACATGAGATGTTGATCACAAGGCACTTTATAGAGGCAAAAAGTAGAGCACGGGTAGGAATGAGCATCAAATGTCTGTTGAGTGACAGAATGTTCCAAGTTTAGACTGAAGTGAGATTTGCACAACTCTGTAAAACTGCTAAAAGTCACTGAATTATACACTTAACTACATTTATGATATGCAAATTATACCTCAATATGACTGCTGAAAGCAAATACTATAACAAATGACTTTACCTTCTATCTATTTCCGGGTCCCAAGCTTAAATTTAATATAAAAAATAATAAAAGGAATGATAAATATAATTACATAAAAATGTAGAGATTTTATCAATCAAAATAAAATGTAAATAATTAACATGAAATAACATTTGTCATATGTAAGACAAAATTTACTTAATTAGTATATAAAGATTTCAGAGACCTTTCTGGTGGTCCAGAAGTTAAGACTCTGTGCTACCAATACAGGGGGCCCTGGTTCAATCTCTGGTCAGAGAACTAAATCCTACATGCCACAATGAAGAATTCATAAGGTGCAACTTAAAGATCTCACATGCCACACAAGAAAGACCCGGTACAACCAAATAAACATATAAATGATTAGAAAAAATATTTCATACAAATCTTTGATTTAAAATGGTGAGATCCAATATATATAAATAGATAAAGGGTATGAACAGACTAGTTCATCCTGCTCTTTGAAAAATGACTACTAAACTTACCAAAAAAAAAAAAAGTATTCAGCCCTAAGACTAAAAAGAAAATGTAAATTTTTAAATCTACGATTTTTATCAATTAAAACAGATATTTTGGGCTTCCCTGGTAGCTCAGTGGTAAAGAGTTTGCCTGCCAATGCAGGAGACACAGGTTCGATCCCCCACGTGCTGCAGAGCAACTAAGCCCATGAGCCACAACTATTGAGCCTGTGCTCTAGAGCCTTGGAGCCACAACTCTGAGCCCATGTGCCACAACTACTGAAGCCCGTGAGTGCTAGAGCCCATGTTCCACCACAAGAAAAGTCACTGCAACAAGAAGCTTGCTCACTTCAACTAGAGAGTAGCGCCCCACTCCCTACAACTAGAGAAGAGCCTGCAGCAGCAGGGAAAACCCAGAATAGCCAAAAAATTAATTAATTAATTAATTTAAAAACTAGATATTTTAGAAATATAATACTCCATTTTTAATGGAATTACATAATACTGATCTATGTATGGTGAGACAAATCCTCTTGTGTCCTGATGGATTAAATATAAATAAGGAAGGAAAACAATTCTGCTATTTGTTTCAGAAGATTGAAAGATATCTGTAACATTTAATTAAATCATTCTACTATAACTATATGATACTAGCTTAATAAGATACAGGAAAAAGATTTACATACAGATATGTTCAGATAATAGCATTTATAATAATAGATAACAAGAAACAGCTTAACTGTTCAACAGTAGGAGAATGTTTAAGTAAACAACTGCTATTCTGGGACTTCTCTGGTGATCCAATGGTTAATAATCTGCCTGCCAGGGATATGCATATGAGTAATCTGGGATTATACGCATCTATAAACAACAAAACTCTGTAAAAGTAAAAAGTAAAATAAAAATAACTATTAAAAAAAAAAAAGAAAAAAAAAAATCTGCCTGCAAATACAGAGGACATTGGTTCAATACCTGGCCCAGAAGGATTCCATAAGCCTGTGTGCCACAGCTATTAAAGCCTGTGTTCTGCAACTAGAGAAGTCACCGCAATGACAGGCCCACGCACCACAACTAGAGAGTAGCACCCACCTGCCACAACTAGAAAAGGCTGGGCAGCAACGAAGACTCAGTGTAGCCAAAAATAAATAAATTATTTAACAATTAATTGAAAACAAATAAAGCTATTTTGCATTCATACAATGGAATGCTGTGTACCATTAAAATACATATGGAAAATTGATAATAACATGAGATATGTTCAAGTTACCATGTTCAGTGGAAGAAAACCCTAACAATATACAAATTGTTACGTGAAAAAAAATCACAGAATAGAGTATCATTTCAATTAGTAAAAAGTGTGGAGAGAAGACTGGAAGGAAATACATTAAAATGTTAATTGTCACCACCTCTGGCTAAGTGGAATTCCCAAATATGCACTGTGATAAAACTTTCATAGCTGGAAAACATACCTTACTGCTGTTCTTACAAAGGGAATCTTCAAAGGTAGGTCTCCCAGGATACCTAATTGCCTATATTTTGAAAGTCATCATAACCTTATCTATCAAAAATCAGTACTAGATTAACTGACCCAAGGATTTGATATGATACATTAAAATTGAATTAAATGGACAGAACACTGAACTCTACTACTCACATGCCTTTTAGACCAACTTACTTATAGGTTGGCAGCGGCAAGTTATTTTGCAAGAAGAAAGTTCAAACCTTCTGCCCGCCGGCACTGTCCACTATTATTCATGGCCTATTCGTTGCAGTTGATGATGACCCAACAGAGCAATCTCTTGTCTACCATATATCAAAAGCAACCAGGCAATTAAGTCAATTCAGGCCCCAAGTCAGTCAGTTCGATGAGCCAAACAAGGATTTTTCTTTTAAATGTCAGTTGGCATCACATGAAGCAAAACTGATTGATGGACTGAACATCTCAGTTATCAACTGATTTGCATAGTATTCTGAGCACTCCAACTTGCAGCCATTTTGCTTCAAGTACAGCCTGTTTTCAGTTACACTATCTCACTGGAGCCAATAAGCAATTCTTTTTAAATCTACTATAATTATCAAGATACAAATGTTTCCATGTTGACTGAAAACCACCTTGGGTGCAGCCTAAATGAACCACAGGCACTGAAAGGAGACGGCCTCCAGCTTTACCTCAGAGCAGAAATTCTGAGGAAAATGGGGTTCTCAGAGCTGACTGCTAAAGGAAAAGCAAAAAGAGCAGCTTCTGACAAAACTGACCCTGCTGACATCAGCCAATTCCCATATCTACTTCCCATTACATATTTACAAATAAAGCTATTTTGCATTCATACAATGGAATGCTGTGTACCATTAAAATACATATGGAAAATTGATAATAACATGAGATATGTTCAAGTTACCATGTTCAGTGGAAGAAAACCCTAACAATATACAAATTGTTACGTGAAAAAAAATCACAGAATAGAGTATCATTTCAATTAGTAAAAAGTGTGGAGAGAAGACTGGAAGGAAATACATTAAAATGTTAATTGTCACCACCTCTGGCTAAGTGGAATTCCCAAATATGCACTGTGATAAAACTTTCATAGCTGGAAAACATACCTTACTGCTGTTCTTACAAAGGGAATCTTCAAAGGTAGGTCTCCCAGGATACCTAATTGCCTATATTTTGAAAGTCATCATAACCTTATCTATCAAAAATCAGTACTAGATTAACTGACCCAAGGATTTGATATGATACATTAAAATTGAATTAAATGGACAGAACACTGAACTCTACTACTCACATGCCTTTTAGACCAACTTACTTATAGGTTGGCAGCGGCAAGTTATTTTGCAAGAAGAAAGTTCGCAAACCTTCTGCCCGCCGGCACTGTCCACTATTATTCATGGCCTATTCGTTGCAGTTGATGATGACCCAACAGAGCAATCTCTTGTCTACCATATATCAAAAGCAACCAGGCAATTAAGTCAATTCAGGCCCCAAGTCAGTCAGTTCGATGAGCCAAACAAGGATTTTTCTTTTAAATGTCAGTTGGCATCACATGAAGCAAAACTGATTGATGGACTGAACATCTCAGTTATCAACTGATTTGCATAGTATTCTGAGCACTCCAACTTGCAGCCATTTTGCTTCAAGTACAGCCTGTTTTCAGTTACACTATCTCACTGGAGCCAATAAGCAATTCTTTTTAAATCTACTATAATTATCAAGATACAAATGTTTCCATGTTGACTGAAAACCACCTTGGGTGCAGCCTAAATGAACCACAGGCACTGAAAGGAGACGGCCTCCAGCTTTACCTCAGAGCAGAAATTCTGAGGAAAATGGGGTTCTCAGAGCTGACTGCTAAAGGAAAAGCAAAAAGAGCAGCTTCTGACAAAACCGACCCTGCTGACATCAGCCAATTCCCATATCTACTTCCCATTACATATTTACAAATGGCTGTTACAGCCCTCAACGCTGACAACAGTTCTCTTAGAACTGGAGATCCTTATGTGGTATTATCATTTTTATTCCCTTCTATCCTCTCTGAAGATGGACATTAAGCTAGAAATATCTGTTCTGTTAGACCCTCTTAAGAAACGAGGGCACAGCCCTAGCCCAAGGAGGAAGTAAAGCACTCACCGGGTGCAGGTGAGGGATACTGGGGTCTGTACTCAGCGATTCCATTTACAGCAGGACCTGTGGCGGATCTTCCCTGGCAGCTCATTGGTAAAGAATCCATCTGCAAAGCAGGAGACACAGCAGACTTAGGTTCAGTCCCTGGGTCAGGAAGATCCCCTGGAGGAGGGCATGGCAACCCACTCCAGTATTCTTGCCTGCAGAATCCCATGGATGGAGGAGCCTGGTTGGCTGCTGTCCACAGGGTCGTAAAGAGATGGATACGACTGAAGCGACTGAGCATGCATGCACGCGGAGCTTTGGCAAGTCATTCCACTGGGTTACTGTTCATGGCATGAAAGGTAGCAAGTCTGATGAGCTTCGAATCCGACAGTTCTGTAGGCCAAGTCATCTAAAATGCAAACGAAAACAAAGAAATAATTGGTAGAAATGCATAACTAAGCTCATCAGAAAGTAAGGGAAATCCTCAGAAGACCCCTCTCTGAAAGGAAGTGAGAGAAGGAATTCAGAATTTTTAAAGAGTGGTGAAGCCAAAGTTGCCTGGGGCTGTTTACCTATATCCACTCGTCAGGAGGACAGAAGGTGAGGGCTTAGGCCCTTGAAAGGTATCAAGTCAAAAGGCAGACGCTCCCTTCGACCACCCCAATTCCATGAATTAAGTTAGATCTCCAAAGGGCTACCAACTCCTTTAGGAAAAGGGTGAATGACAACAATGAAAACAAGAACAAAACTGCTGCAGGAAGGCAGAACTGAGGCTCTGGGTCAAAGGGTAAGTGGTTTCACCTGGGAGCATATCACTTAAAGCCAACCTGAACTCATTCATTCTCTCACTAAATATTCCCTGAACACCTACTATGTGCCAGGCGTGAGCTAGATATTGGAGATGAAGCAGTGAACAAAACAGAGAAGCCCTGCCTTGAAGGAGATTATATTCCAATAGTGGGAGACAGACAATAAACAAACGCACAGATCAGACAATGATAAAGGCTAGCAGAAAAATAAATAAGGGGAAGGAGGATAGTGAGTAACTGAATAGGGGAGAAATTTTGTATAGTTGGGTGAGAAAGTATCCTGAAAAATACAGTATCTAAGCAAGACCAGAAAAGAGTGAGGGAGCGATCCAGGCAGATCTTAAAGGGAAGTACTCTCTAAGCAGAGGGAACCGGAAGTGCAAAAAGCCCCTAAGCCAGGCTTGAGAAAGACAGAGGTGGGGATCTGGCTAAGAGTGAGCAAAAGAAGACTGTGGAAGATAGGGGCCAAGAGACAGTGGGGAGGGCCAGGCGATAGAGCAGCTTGAGGGCCAACTGGTGACTTGGGAATTACTCAGAAAAGCTGGAATGACGCTGACAGGTGAGTTAACATGCAGAAGGCTCACCAGAGTGCTGTGTGGAGGACAGACCATAGAGAAGTAAGTCTAGAAGCTGGAGCACCAGTTAACACAACAGCCCAAGCGAGAGGTGATGATGACCTAGACAACCTGGAGCCATGGTCTGAATGTCTGTGCTCCTCCAAAATTCACATGTTAAATTTCTGACCCCCAAAGATTGGAAGATGAGACCTAGGCCATGTGGCTCTGAGTCAAGGGGAAGTGTTTTCACCTGGGAACATGTCACTTACAGCCCACCTGAACCTAGGTCATGAGGGTGGAGTCTTCATAAAGGAATTAGTGTTCTTATCAAAGAGAGCCCATAGAGCTCCCAGCCCCTTCCACCATGTGGGGACACAGGCAGAGGACGCTAGCTGCAGACCCAGAGGAGGGCTGGTTCACCAGAAAGAAACCAGGTGGTGCCTTGATCTTGGATTTCAGTCCCCAGATCTGTTAGAAATAAAACTTTGTTATTTATAAGCCGCTCACTCTGTGGAATTGTGTTGTACTAGCCTGAGTGGAGTAGGACACTTGGTGTAATGAAGATGGCAAAAATGGCCAGACTCTGCAAAGGTTGAAAGAACTTCCAGATTGATCAGAAGTGGGCTGCAAGAGAAAGACAATCTCGAACATGACTTCCAGACATGTAGCCTGATTCACAGCACACAAACAACAAGCCCTAGCACACAGATTGTTACTTTAAATACCATTTCCCAGAATTCTGGAGAAACGGCTGATTCCAGGTCTGTGACATAAAATGTATAAAAAGAATCTGGCACTTCCTGTCACACCAGAAAATTAAGAAGCTTTTGGAGAATACTACAGATGAGTCAGAAGGATGCAGAAACCAACTTAAACAGGCTCTCAATGGCTGAGGACAGAACAACTGAGCATCAACAGATTTAAAAGCTGCAATAGATTGAAATAGCAAATATATTTTAAATGGGGTATATAATAAATTTCAAAATTCACTGGTCATATCTAGAAGACTCAGGGAACCAATGTGTCACTTTGAAAACTAGTAAATAGAAGGACCAAGTCAAGCAAACTGAATCTACTTACAAAACTCTCTCTTGGGAGGCCAAATAGTTGATAAGGAAAAGGATTTTATATATATATATATAGAAGTGGCCCAGCTAATAAATGAAGTTGGAGTGATAGAATTTCAATATTTTAACACCATAATTGAACAATGAATCTAGGTAATAATCACTAATGACTGTGTGAACATCATTTTAAAAGATTGGAAGATGAGACCTAGGCCATGTGGCTCTGAGTCAAGGGGAAGTGTTTTCACCTGGGAACATGTCACTTACAGCCCACCTGAACCTAGGTCATGAGGGTGGAGTCTTCATAAAGGAATTAGTGTTCTTATCAAAGAGAGCCCATAGAGCTCCCAGCCCCTTCCACCATGTGGGGACACAGGCAGAGGACGCTAGCTGCAGACCCAGAGGAGGGCTGGTTCACCAGAAAGAAACCAGGTGGTGCCTTGATCTTGGATTTCAGTCCCCAGATCTGTTAGAAATAAAACTTTGTTATTTATAAGCCGCTCACTCTGTGGAATTGTGTTGTACTAGCCTGAGTGGAGTAGGACACTTGGTGTAATGAAGATGGCAAAAATGGCCAGACTCTGCAAAGGTTGAAAGAACTTCCAGATTGATCAGAAGTGGGCTGCAAGAGAAAGACAATCTCGAACATGACTTCCAGACATGTAGCCTGATTCACAGCACACAAACAACAAGCCCTAGCACACAGATTGTTACTTTAAATACCATTTCCCAGAATTCTGGAGAAACGGCTGATTCCAGGTCTGTGACATAAAATGTATAAAAAGAATCTGGCACTTCCTGTCACACCAGAAAATTAAGAAGCTTTTGGAGAATACTACAGATGAGTCAGAAGGATGCAGAAACCAACTTAAACAGGCTCTCAATGGCTGAGGACAGAACAACTGAACATCAACAGATTTAAAAGCTGCAATAGATTGAAATAGCAAATATATTTTAAATGGGGTATATAATAAATTTCAAAATTCACTGGTCATATCTAGAAGACTCAGGGAACCAATGTGTCACTTTGAAAACTAGTAAATAGAAGGACCAAGTCAAGCAAACTGAATCTACTTACAAAACTCTCTCTTGGGAGGCCAAATAGTTGATAAGGAAAAGGATTTTATATATATATATATAGAAGTGGCCCAGCTAATAAATGAAGTTGGAGTGATAGAATTTCAATATTTTAACACCATAATTGAACAATGAATCTAGGTAATAATCACTAATGACTGTGTGAACATCATTTTAAAAGATAATTAACTGGATATTATTAATATATGCTTCCTGATGGGTGGAAATACAGAACACTGATGCATTCTTGTCTAAAAAAGATTGAAGTTAAATCTGAACAGTTCTCTAGCTCTCACCACCAATTTACAGGAAATAGAGGGCTCTGTGAATCATGCTGATTGACGTGTTGGAATGCAATCAGCAAAAACCAGACTGGAAACTATACAGAATAAATGACCTGATTTCTTCCACAAAGACACCATTAAGAACAAGATGGGAGATAGAGAGAAAATCTATATAGTAAGAAAGACTTCAGAGTTACATCAAACAATTGTGATCTATGAGTCTTATTTGAAAACTGATTTGAAACAAATACATAAAATGGTAATTTCTGACATACTCAGGAAAGGTGTTTTACTATGCCAATACCAGTGGTAAGCAAGACTGTGGTATAACAGAAACCCTTGTACACTGCTTATGGGAGTGCGAACTGACACAACCACTTACTAGTCATCAACTAGGGCATTCAAGGCTGTGCTTGCCCTACAAATCAGCCACCCTACGGCTGGATATACACCCCAGAGACACTCTTGCCTGTGGGCAAGAGACAGTAAGGGAGTGGACACAGCAGCAAGGTTGGGATGGTAAGAACCCCCTAGCCAAATGTCCAGCCACAGCAGTAAAAGTTAAGTGTGGCATATTCATAAAAAGAGATATCACAGTTCAGTGAAAAATGAGTCAATAGTTACCTGTACCAACAGGAATAAACCTTATATCACATTGTATTTTTAGAAGAATACATGACATTTATATGATGGTTCAAAATCTTATTAAATGCAAACAATATATTAGGATTATAAATGTGCCTGATGAGCTTAAAAGGCCTGACATAGCTGAATAGGTCTAGAGGGAGTAGAAGTATAAAAGCAAAATGCAACCAAAGGGTCTCCCTCAAGGACAGGTGTGAGGTTCTGGATGAGGGAAGTGATGCACAGCATCTTCAGGCACTGCTTCTCCAACTGGATATGGACATACAGGCATTTGTTATATTATTCTTTATTCTATATACATACATATTTAAATTATCTTACATGTAGACAATATTTCAAATTTTTATAGAGAGGGTTAACAAGATGACTAAAACCCTTCCTATCACTTAAAATTCAACTCCCGTGACATTTCACTTCCCTCACCTTCCCCTTGGGAAAAATAATAGCAACTGTCTCAAAGGATGGCGTGAAGATTAAATGAGTTAATGCATACAAAGTGCTTGGATTATAAGGGGGGAAAAAAGAAAGAAAAATTTAGGACTAGTAATGAATATACAAATGCCCTATTATTTATAAAGAAAGGGTGACTCTAAAATTCATAAATCTGAATAAAGTCTGCATGAACCTTCCAAATGTGTTTGAAGAAGTGATCTGTGTCCACCATACAAACTTAATATACTGATAATATTCATTCAATAATGTCAATTAAATTCTATTCTCTCTTTACTTTCACACCAAAATAAACACATAAAGTGCTGGGAGGAGAGCCAGACATACATGAAGACACATCAAGTGCTCAATAAATGTAACTCCAGCTATGACCATCACCCTCCTAGTCACCGCCAGAACCGGCAGGAGAGCACATCTTTTAACTTTATCATGGACAGGAATTATTCAAATCCTGAACAAAAGAAGAAGCGGTGAAAGAGTATTCTGTACTGTTGCTTGCAGCAAAGTGAGGGCCAACCAGGGACACTCTCCTCCCCTTTTCTCTGCCTCTGGTTGGCCAGATGGAAACCACGGGCGGGACGGGGCAGGCCAAGAGCTAAGGCTTACTCCCTGCAGAGTCATGACGGGTCATGCTGAGAACAACGAACAGCCAAGTGTTCTCAAGGAACCTAGAGACAGTCTCCTGCTTAAAGGTGGTGACCTCATTCAAAACCATCCTCCAGTCTGCCCCGGGCCTTTCAAGCCAGTCAGACAGACACACTCACCACTGTGACTGGGCATTCCCTATCCACTCCTGACCTGCCTTTTACCCAGTCTCGTCTCTACCGCACATGAACCCTTGACTGCATGATTCGAGCTTGCCCCAGGCGTTTTGGACTTTAGCCTCCCCATCATTCACACTACAGTTATTTCTATCAAACTATAGCTTGTCTCACCCTGTGGTGCTTCCCCTTCTGGGATGCACCGAATAGAAGAATACTCTCTGGTTCCAGGCCCTACATACTGGCTGCTTTGGTAAAATGCTTTTGGTTGCAAGTAACAAAAACCCCAAGTTGACATAAAGAATAAAAAGATGGTATTGGCTCAGTGAGTAAAAACTAGTCATAGGGTACTTTTGGTGGCCCAATGATGGCACCAAAGTCACAGTTTCTTCTCATCTTCTCTCCTGCAGCACCTACTCCATCCTTAAAGTTGACTCCCTGCGTGTTTGCACAAAACCCAAGTTTACTGTCGTAAAGGGTGACTCTAAAATTCATAAATCTGAATAAAGTCTGCATGAACCTTCCAAATGTGTTTGAAGAAGTGATCTGTGTCACCATACAAACTTAATATACTGATAATATTCATTCAATAATGTCAATTAAATTCTATTCTCTCTTTACTTTCACACCAAAATAAACACATAAAGTGCTGGGAGGAGAGCCAGACATACATGAAGACACATCAAGTGCTCAATAAATGTAACTCCAGCTATGACCATCACCCTCCTAGTCACCGCCAGAACCGGCAGGAGAGCACATCTTTTAACTTTATCATGGACAGGAATTATTCAAATCCTGAACAAAAGAAGAAGCGGTGAAAGAGTATTCTGTACTGTTGCTTGCAGCAAAGTGAGGGCCAACCAGGGACACTCTCCTCCCCTTTTCTCTGCCTCTGGTTGGCCAGATGGAAACCACGGGCGGGACGGGGCAGGCCAAGAGCTAAGGCTTACTCCCTGCAGAGTCATGACGGGTCATGCTGAGAACAACGAACAGCCAAGTGTTCTCAAGGAACCTAGAGACAGTCTCCTGCTTAAAGGTGGTGACCTCATTCAAAACCATCCTCCAGTCTGCCCCGGGCCTTTCAAGCCAGTCAGACAGACACACTCACCACTGTGACTGGGCATTCCCTATCCACTCCTGACCTGCCTTTTACCCAGTCTCGTCTCTACCGCACATGAACCCTTGACTGCATGATTCGAGCTTGCCCCAGGCGTTTTGGACTTTAGCCTCCCCATCATTCACACTACAGTTATTTCTATCAAACTATAGCTTGTCTCACCCTGTGGTGCTTCCCCTTCTGGGATGCACCGAATAGAAGAATACTCTCTGGTTCCAGGCCCTACATACTGGCTGCTTTGGTAAAATGCTTTTGGTTGCAAGTAACAAAAACCCCAAGTTGACATAAAGAATAAAAAGATGGTATTGGCTCAGTGAGTAAAAACTAGTCATAGGGTACTTTTGGTGGCCCAATGATGGCACCAAAGTCACAGTTTCTTCTCATCTTCTCTCCTGCAGCACCTACTCCATCCTTAAAGTTGACTCCCTGCGTGTTTGCACAAAAACGACTGGAAGCAGCCATAGGGGCTGTGTGTTTTCTTACTTATATCAGCAGGAAGGGAACAATCTCTCCCTGTAGATCACATAGAAATGATATGCCTTCTTTTCCAGAAGCCTCTAGAGAAAAAAAACGTTTGGCTCTTTTGGCCTAAATCGGGTGCTGTGTCCTGAACCAACACTGTGGCTGAGGGCGGGATCTTCTTCAGAGGGCAGAGGCTCCTCTCCCAGAGCACAGGGGTTGCTGGAAGAGCACAGCAGGATGCTGGGTCCTGCTTCACCCTCAGCCCAGATCCCCCTTCTGCTCTGCTCTGTGCCCTCAGAAGCACGGTCTTCAGAATGCACCACCCAAGCTGCCTTGCTCCCTGGCTCCTAGTTGGATTTGGTCCCGGGAACACCAGTGGGAGATCTGAAGGTGGGAGGAAAACAGGGCAGGGGTGACTATCTCCCCAGCTCACTGCCTGCCCTGCTGTGGTTCTAACAGAGGTTGTGTCCTCTGGAGGGACATCTCCCAGTGGGTGCCCCCACCCTTCTAGCTCCAGCTCCAGCTGCTCAGGGATGGCCCAGGGGTGGTAAAAGCTCTGTTGCCTGCCTCCTAGGGCTCCACTGTCCCCAACCCACCCTCATCTGTGTAACCAGCCCCTTCACTAAACCCTGGGGTGGGGCATCTGTTTCCTTCCAGGACCTGGGATACTACAGTAACTGAATGAAGAAAACACTTGCAACAGGAAGGAAGGACGGATACCAGGCAGCCCCAAACCACAAATACCCATGACCCCTGACCCCTACACTGCCACTCCACCAATGGGAAACAAGAAACTGGCCCTTCATGCTTTCTGACAGATATGTCATTATTCTACTTTGTTATTCTGCTACAGATTGCATATGACATGAACGATATTTACGCGCGCTCACACACACACACACACACAATAGCAGTCTTATCTCGTTCTAGAGAAATGGTCTCATCATTCCCTGACTGCTAAGGACTTCCAGTTGCTTCATGAGCTCAGAGAGAAAAGTACTGAAATTGTCAGACCTGCCACTTCTGCCAACAAATGCTGCTGGATGGCTCACAGCACATTTCAGTGATCAGTGAGAGGACAGACGGAAGACAGAAAAACAGGGGAAGAGAGGGAGGGATTGGGAACCCCAGAATAGAGAAAGACCT
Source organism: Tragulus kanchil (assembly GCA_022376925.1). Classification (NCBI taxonomy): domain Eukaryota; kingdom Metazoa; phylum Chordata; class Mammalia; order Artiodactyla; family Tragulidae; genus Tragulus; species Tragulus kanchil. The sequence goes on along the minus strand of JAIOJX010000030.1, from coordinate 105,002,222 downwards.
AAGCGAGTGAGTTATGCCACAGAAATGCATGCTTCACGAGTTTCCTGGTTATTTGACTGGACTTCTGTCCAAGCCACCAGGCTTCCCCTCTCCACTCACTGTAACCTGTGACAGGGGAGCCCATGCCCACAGCAGCACAAGGACAGGTCGGGCTGAACCAGTTTGGGGAGGAGGATTTGTATAGGAAACAGGGCACAAGCTGTGGGGGTCTGGGGCCTGTTACACAGGAGAATTCCTATGGAGTAGAAAGTATCGAAGGGTGTCCAGGTACAAGGAGGAGAAGTACAGCAAAGGATGGGCTCAGGGCTGTGGAGAAATCCAAAGTCATCGCACTCCTACCCCTTCAGGAAGAGAGAGCCCTTAGAACTGGTCTAACTGGTTGACAACTGAAATGAACTGAAGAGGAAGCACTTCTGTGTTTTGTCACAGTGAATGTGTGTCTATATGCACGTATGTGTCGGTATGTGAGAGACAGAGAGACAGAATCCCCACCGCCGATCAAGTCCTTCTCTCCCCTCTCATCTCCTGTCACTCTGTGAGTATGCTTTTCTAGGGGAGCCCACCTCCATCTATTGGCCCTCATCCTAACAGCTGGGGAAGGACACACACCCATGTGGGGGCCTGCACCTGGCATCCCACCTCGCAACAGCTGTCCTGACCACGTAAGAAGCAAGGGGGTCACCAGTCATTCTCCACAAGAACAAAGAGCCAAGGACACAGAGATAATTCTATCAAAGGATTCAACTTCCTGGATGACCTCACTCCACAGGCCTGCAGAGGACAGATAAGCGTCACGGGGCTCTGGCAGCAGGCCCTCCAGGGAAGGAAAGGGCCGGCAAGCTGACTTCCCCAGTCTGTGCTGTCTTCCTTGACAGAGGGACAGGCCACCTGTGGCCTCCGAAGTCACAATGCCCCATGCCTGCTCCAGCCAACTCCTCAAGAAAGGTGACGAGGGTCACGCCACCCCCAGGCCAGGGCCTCTGCTCACCCCATGTGGGCCCCCTTGGGGAGCTTTTGCTTCTGCGTCCTCCAACACAGATTTCTTATACTTTCATTCAATACATTTATACTTTATTTTGTAATTTTTCTTTCTTTCGTGTTCTCAGAATATATAGCATAAAAAATATAATAGGTTGGGACTTCCCTGGTGGTCCAGTGGTTAAGACTCCGTGTTCCCAATGCAGGGGGCCTGGGTCCGATCCCTGGTCAGGGAACTAGATCCCAAGTAAATAAACAATTTAAAAATACATATATAATAGGTTTAAAAATGTATATCTCAGAATATAATTTGTGAGCTTAATAGTTATAGTTAGCAATGGAGGAAATGAAATGGTGCTTCCAAACATTTACTTATTCATTCTCCCTATATATGTAGATATACATGTCTGTGTGTGTGTGTGTGTGTGTGTGTGCACGTATGTATGTATAAGCTCTTTCTGTACCAGACACAAATTCAAGCCTGGAAGACAGGAAACTAACCCATGTCCCCTGTTATGGAGGAACACAGAGCTCACAGATTTGCTGGATGTCACAGACCCTTAAACAAATGGTTATTTAAGGGCTTCGAAGTCATTTTTTCCCTAGGAATTCTACTAATATTATATTAACTTATAAATCTGCCAGACCAGAATCCCCACCGATCAAGTCCTTTTTGTCACTCTGTGAGTATGCTTTTCTAGGGAGCCACCTCCATCTATTGGCCCTCATCCTAACAGCTGGGGAAGGACACACACCCATGTGGGCCTGCACCTGGCATCCCACCTCGCAACAGCTGTCCTGACCACGTAAGAAGCAAGGGGGTCACCAGTCATTCTCCACAAGAACAAAGAGCCAAGGACACAGAGATAATTCTATCAAAGGATTCAACTTCCTGGATGACCTCACTCCACAGGCCTGCAGAGGACAGATAAGCGTCACGGGGCTCTGGCAGCAGGCCCTCCAGGAAGGAAAGGGCCGGCAAGCTGACTTCCCCAGTCTGTGCTGTCTTCCTTGACAGAGGGACAGGCCACCTGTGGCCTCCGAAGTCACAATGCCCCATGCCTGCTCCAGCCAACTCCTCAAGAAAGGTGACGAGGGTCACGCCACCCCCAGGCCAGGGCCTCTGCTCACCCCATGTGGGCCCCCTTGGGGAGCTTTTGCTTCTGTCCTCCAACACAGATTTCTTATACTTTCATTCAATACATTTATACTTTATTTTGTAATTTTTCTTTCTTTCGTGTTCTCAGAATATATAGCATAAAAAATATAATAGGTTGGGACTTCCCTGGTGGTCCAGTGGTTAAGACTCCGTGTTCCCAATGCAGGGGGCCTGGGTCCGATCCCTGGTCAGGGAACTAGATCCCAAGTAAATAAACAATTTAAAAATACATATATAATAGGTTTAAAAATGTATATCTCAGAATATAATTTGTGAGCTTAATAGTTATAGTTAGCAATGGAGGAAATGAAATGGTGCTTCCAAACATTTACTTATTCATTCTCCCTATATATGTAGATATACATGTCTGTGTGTGTGTGTGTGTGTGTGTGTGTGCACGTATGTATGTATAAGCTCTTTCTGTACCAGACACAAATTCAAGCCTGGAAGACAGGAAACTAACCCATGTCCCCTGTTATGGAGGAACACAGAGCTCACAGATTTGCTGGATGTCACAGACCCTTAAACAAATGGTTATTTAAGGGCTTCGAAGTCATTTTTTCCCTAGGAATTCTACTAATATTATATTAACTTATAAATCTGCCAGACAAAGAACCAGTTATCAAAGCTTTGTTTCATATGCTCAGCGTTGGCCCCAGGATTTGTTAATCTATCCAATATTCCTGCCCACAGTTGACTGCCTTGTTCCAACGGAACCTTCTGCAACGATGCAAAGATTCTAAATTTGTGCTTCGCTCAACATCTGTGGCTACTGAGCACTTGTGACTAGTGTGACTGAGGAACAGAAATTTAAATTTTATCTAATTTTAATTAATTGTAATAGTCACCTGTGGCTGGTGATGTCCAGTTTGCATGTCACAGTTCCAGAGTTCTAGTCCTATTTAGATCTATCCAGATTTAACAAAAGCAGTGAAGGTTAATCAGCTGAGATTAAAATCAAGTAACACACTAATGGTCATGGTCAACGAGGCATTAATAAGTCAACTGCCTGCCCACCTGGACTCATCCAACCTTGAATATCTGAAAGAAAATGAACCTGTTACTCAGATGGGGCAGAAAAAGAGGTGGAAGTGTAACCATAATGCAAGGCAAAGAACCTAAAACAGAAGCCCGAGGCACAGACAAACTTGGCAGGGGGTGGGAGGGTCAGCACCAGCCTGGTGAGTGTCAAAAAGCAGAACTAATACAGGTTCAAACTCAAGTCATTTCTAAAAACTTGAGACGTTAATCAACAGAATACAATCCAAAGCCCATTCACTGACAACCCTCCTTCCACCAAGAAATGTCTTTCTGAACATTTCCTGTGTGCTCAGTACCAAGTGGGAATTATTAAGAAATCTATGGCAACATCAATCTCTGCTTTACAGAAGTCGAGATTTTTGCATGAGAAGACCAAACTCACACATAGAACACTGAGAAAACTATATAGGACAGTATCTAGTAAAGCACTGAATGGTATTTAAAAGCCATAGTTACAGCTGTGGGCTTCCCTGGTGGCTCAGATAGTAAAGAATCTTCCTGCAAAGCAGGAGACCTGGATTCAGTTCCTGGCTTGGGAAGATCTCCTGGAGAAGGGAATGGCTACCCACTCCAGTATTCTTGCCTGGAAAACCCCTTGGACAGAGAAGCCTAGCAGACTACAGTCCACGGAGTCACAAAGAGTCAGACATGATCGAGTGACTAACACAGACACACACTGTTGCACCAGGAGTGGAGAGGAAGGGAGGGCCAAGTGAAGGCTACAGTCACCAGTTTTCGTGGGGACGGGGCATTTCAAGGTGGGCTGTCTGCAACTCTTAGGACTCAACTCAAGTTAGCCTGGCCTCCGAGGCCCATCACAACCTGGCCTCCACCCATCTCCATCATCATCATCATCATCATCATCATCATCATCATCTCTGGGTGGGGAAGATCACCTGGAGGAGGAAATGGCAGCCCACTCCAGTATTCCTGCCTGGGAAATTCCCTGGCAGCTACAGTCCATGGGGCCACAAAGAGTCAGACATGACACAGCGATTAAGCACACACGCACATGTTGGGCAGGGAGAATTTGGTAGATATCCACTTTGTCCTTCCAACTTCCTGCAAGTATACAAGATTCACAGGCAGTAAATAGGGTTCTCACTTTAATACGTGCTGAAATCTGAAAGATGATCAGCCATAAACTGTCTCTTTCCCTGAGCTTTCCTAGATGAAAACTGGGACAGGTGATAACTAACATCTTCCTTTCAAGGACAGCATGTGGCACTTACCGCTGATAAACTGAAATATATATGTAACTCTTCCTGGTCTAAGAAAGGTAGGGGTGAGCTACACTGCTACACGGCCACACTGCCCCTGGCAGTCATCTGGTGCCCACCAGCTGTGTGTTGGCACTATGCATAAAACTACAGTACCAAGTGGGAATTATTAAGAAATCTATGGCAACATCAATCTCTGCTTTACAGAAGTCGAGATTTTTGCATGAGAAGACCAAACTCACACATAGAACACTGAGAAAACTATATAGGACAGTATCTAGTAAAGCACTGAATGGTATTTAAAAGCCATAGTTACAGCTGTGGGCTTCCCTGGTGGCTCAGATAGTAAAGAATCTTCCTGCAAAGCAGGAGACCTGGATTCAGTTCCTGGCTTGGGAAGATCTCCTGGAGAAGGGAATGGCTACCCACTCCAGTATTCTTGCCTGGAAAACCCCTTGGACAGAGAAGCCTAGCAGACTACAGTCCACGGAGTCACAAAGAGTCAGACATGATCGAGTGACTAACACAGACACACACTGTTGCACCAGGAGTGGAGAGGAAGGGAGGGCCAAGTGAAGGCTACAGTCACCAGTTTTCGTGGGGACGGGGCATTTCAAGGTGGGCTGTCTGCAACTCTTAGGACTCAACTCAAGTTAGCCTGGCCTCCGAGGCCCATCACAACCTGGCCTCCACCCATCTCCATCATCATCATCATCATCATCATCATCATCATCATCTCTGGGTGGGGAAGATCACCTGGAGGAGGAAATGGCAGCCCACTCCAGTATTCCTGCCTGGGAAATTCCCTGGCAGCTACAGTCCATGGGGCCACAAAGAGTCAGACATGACACAGCGATTAAGCACACGCACATGTTGGGCAGGGAGAATTTGGTAGATATCCACTTTGTCCTCCCAACTTCCTGCAAGTATACAAGATTCACAGGCAGTAAATAGGGTTCTCACTTTAATACGTGCTGAAATCTGAAAGATGATCAGCCATAAACTGTCTTTTTCCCCTGAGCTTTCCTAGATGAAAACTGGGACAGGTGATAACTAACATCTTCCTTTCAAGGACAGCATGTGGCACTTACCGCTGATAAACTGAAATATCTATGTAACTCTTCCTGGTCTAAGAAAGGTAGGGGTGAGCTACACTGCTACACGGCCACACTGCCCCTGGCAGTCATCTGGGTGCCCACCAGCTGTGTGTTGGCCAGTGCAGGGGCCCTGAAAGCCACACACAGCCACCAGGCCTTCAGTCAGTGCAGTCTCTGGAAGATATGAGACATTAAATATGTTACACACTGTGCATAAACATACACGAACTAGAGACTGAGCAGTCCTACAGTAAAGAGTATAATGAGTAATCGGAACGCTCTTTCGGTAGAGGGATTTTCCTTTAAATATGGATAAAATTGCAACTATTTATTTTACTATTTGGTAACACTTCTCAAAACTTGGCAATAAATGTTTTCAGCAGCAATTCAACAGAAAATGTGCATGTTGAATTTAAAACTAAGTCCTGAATTTTCATGTATCAAGAAAACTGATGAATATGCAACTTGTACGAAATCTTTGATGACATTTACCACCCACCATCAGATCCCAGTAACATCACGGACCACACAGAACCCAGACACAAGTCTACTGAAGAAGCTCCAGCCTTGACCTCAGAACTCAGAACTGGTAATGGAAGGAGTAAACAGGGTAACTTACACTACCATATGTAGAAGAGACAACCAACGGGAATCTGTTGTACGACTAAGGGAACTTACACAGGGGCTCTGTAACAACCTAGAGGGGTAGGATGGGGAGGGAGATGGGAGGGAAGTTCAAAGTGGGAGGGGTCATGTGTATACCTATGGCAAATTTGGGTTTATGTATAGCAGTAAACAGCCAAATCTGCAAAAGTAAAATAAAATAAATAATAAAAAACAGAAAAACCTTAGAACTATTTTAAAAAGATTGTTTGCGCCCAGAATGGCGATGTTGGGCGGGAATTTAATCCACTTTGTCCTTCCAACTTCCTGCAAGTATACAAGATTCACAGGCAGTAAATAGGGTTCTCACTTTAATACGTGCTGAAATCTGAAAGATGATCAGCCATAAACTGTCTCTTTCCCTGAGCTTTCCTAGATGAAAACTGGGACAGGTGATAACTAACATCTTCCTTTCAAGGACAGCATGTGGCACTTACCGCTGATAAACTGAAATATATATGTAACTCTTCCTGGTCTAAGAAAGGTAGGGGTGAGCTACACTGCTACACGGCCACACTGCCCCTGGCAGTCATCTGGGTGCCCACCAGCTGTGTGTTGGCCAGTGCAGGGGCCCTGAAAGCCACACACAGCCACCAGGCCTTCAGTCAGTGCAGTCTCTGGAAGATATGAGACATTAAATATGTTACACACTGTGCATAAACATACACGAACTAGAGACTGAGCAGTCCTACAGTAAAGAGTATAATGAGTAATCGGAACGCTCTTTCGGTAGAGGGATTTTCCTTTAAATATGGATAAAATTGCAACTATTTATTTTACTATTTGGTAACACTTCTCAAAACTTGGCAATAAATGTTTTCAGCAGCAATTCAACAGAAAATGTGCATGTTGAATTTAAAACTAAGTCCTGAATTTTCATGTATCAAGAAAACTGATGAATATGCAACTTGTACGAAATCTTTGATGACATTTACCACCCACCATCAGATCCCAGTAACATCACGGACCACACAGAACCCAGACACAAGTCTACTGAAGAAGCTCCAGCCTTGACCTCAGAACTCAGAACTGGTAATGGAAGGAGTAAACAGGGTAACTTACACTACCATATGTAGAAGAGACAACCAACGGGAATCTGTTGTACGACTAAGGGAACTTACACAGGGGCTCTGTAACAACCTAGAGGGGTAGGATGGGGAGGGAGATGGGAGGGAAGTTCAAAGTGGGAGGGGTCATGTGTATACCTATGGCAAATTTGGGTTTATGTATAGCAGTAAACAGCCAAATCTGCAAAAGTAAAATAAAAATAAATAATAAAAAAACAGAAAAACCTTAGAACTATTTTAAAAAGATTGTGCCTCCAAACACTAATCTCCCAATGCAGCCACAGAAGGTGAGCTCACCAGTGAGGCATGACCTTTCATTCAGGTCAAACTACTCTTCTCAAAGGTACAGAAGGAAACAAAGGGAAAGCTTAACAACAACAACAAAAACTCTACTCTTCTCAATTAATTTTGCACAGTTTTATTCAAATATGTATAAGCAAAGAGTGAACTGATAGCCATGTGTGTGTTGGTGACATAAGGAAAAGAGGAATTGCCGAACAGTTGCCACACAGTTTTTATATTAGAGTCTTCAGATACTTCAAATAAAGAATCAGTGAATTCCAACTATGGTGTGATTCTTTTTCCTCCCATACAGTTCATGAAATCAAAGTAAAACCGTCTGCAGTTTATTCTCAGGTAAAGCAGCTGACGTTGGGAATACTGTTACTAATTCAGTTCAAAAGTTTCACATTGAAGATAAGATGTGTTTTGTAGTTATAAATGGAATACACATTTAAGGGAAAGCTTAGGTTCGTGGAAAAATAATGTTCTTAGCAAATTAAGAAAGCTGCAGGGCAGAATGTACTTGGAAAACTGTTGTCGAGCACATAATTCACAATCGTTTCCAAAGAACTGTGATATTCCTGAAGGAACAGAAACTTTCATTGTCAAAAATTACAAATTTTTTTGTATGTAAATAAAGTAACAGAAGTACAAAATTCTTGTGATAGAGCTCATATTAAGGGTCCAGTCACTCCTCTCAAAACAAAGCTCTTGCATCAGCAATAACAACAAAAACTTCAGCTTGGCAGTACATGTTTTCTCACTTTCTCTGTTGCCCATGCATCCTTTTTTAGCTTTGAAATAACTTACACTACCATATGTAGAAGAGACAACCAACGGGAATCTGTTGTACGACTAAGGGAACTTACACAGGGGCTCTGTAACAACCTAGAGGGGTAGGATGGGGAGGGAGATGGGAGGGAAGTTCAAAGTGGGAGGGGTCATGTGTATACCTATGGCAAATTTGGGTTTATGTATAGCAGTAAACAGCCAAATCTGCAAAAGTAAAATAAAAATAAATAAATAAAAAAACAGAAAAACCTTAGAACTATTTTAAAAAGATTGTGCCTCCAAACACTAATCTCCCAATGCAGCCACAGAAGGTGAGCTCACCAGTGAGGCATGACCTTTCATTCAGGTCAAACTACTCTTCTCAAAGGTACAGAAGGAAACAAAGGGAAAGCTTAACAACAACAACAAAAACTCTACTCTTCTCAATTAATTTTGCACAGTTTTATTCAAATATGTATAAGCAAAGAGTGAACTGATAGCCATGTGTGTGTTGGTGACATAAGGAAAAGAGGAATTGCCGAACAGTTGCCACACAGTTTTTATATTAGAGTCTTCAGATACTTCAAATAAAGAATCAGTGAATTCCAACTATGGTGTGATTCTTTTTCCTCCCATACAGTTCATGAAATCAAAGTAAAACCGTCTGCAGTTTATTCTCAGGTAAAGCAGCTGACGTTGGGAATACTGTTACTAATTCAGTTCAAAAGTTTCACATTGAAGATAAGATGTGTTTTGTAGTTATAAATGGAATACACATTTAAGGGAAAGCTTAGGTTCGTGGAAAAATAATGTTCTTAGCAAATTAAGAAAGCTGCAGAGCAGAATGTACTTGGAAAACTGTTGTCGAGCACATAATTCACAATCGTTTCCAAAGAACTGTGATATTCCGCCGAAGGGAACAGAAACTTTCATTGTCAAAAATTACAAATTTTTTTGTATGTAAATAAAGTAACAGAAGTACAAAATTCTTGTGATAGAGCTCATATTAAGGGTCCAGTCACTCCTCTCAAAACAAAGCTCTTGCATCAGCAATAACAACAAAAACTTCAGCTTGGCAGTACATGTTTTCTCACTTTCTCTGTTGCCCATCAGCAATCCGATTTTTAAAAATGTTTGAGCCTTTGAATCACTATTTTGTAAATCAACCTATGTGCCCTGGAAATCTACTGAATTATTCTGGAATCGTTTGTTAAATGCTGGCTGCATGTTAATGAAGATCAATTGGAATATTTTAATAAATTATTCAATAAGTGGAACACAAAAAATTCATGTTGTAAAGCTCTTTATGAATTGTAATAATCTAAAACAAGCCTACCCAGGGACGCACTGAAACTGTCTCTACCAAAGCAAGGCAGGAAATGAAGAAATTAAACTGTGGAGCTCAGAGGTATGTAATACCTTGACTTGTGGGAAGGATCTTTTGATGAAGATCCTATTTTTAGCTGGATCAATTTATATTCTGTACTGAAGTGGAATATAATTGGGAAGTCCTGCAGTTTTACAATATCTAACTTGAGTGAAACATTCAAAAGCATCATAAATAGAAATTATTTGACAACTTGTGCCTGGTGAAAGTATTCATTGACTAAAGATGGTCTGAGTGGGGGAAGCTATTTTGGCTGAAATAGTAACAGAGTCCAATCTGAAAATATTAGAATTAAGAGTATCCTCTATTTAGCTGAGTTTACTAAATAATTCAGCAACTCCAGAGGGGGCATTTCTCAAATAAAAATATTTTTGTTCACAGAGAAGGGTCAGTTTCAAGTTTACTAATCATATAATGCAACCAAAAATGGTATGGTGCTAAATTTTATTTTAAAAATTAAAAATAACAAAATTGAAATATATTCTTCAAAACTGTCAGGAACTTACTGCAATAACACAAATATGACTTAAAACTAATTAAAACTGTGAATATGCATTATGGACAATAATGTACAGTATTACAGGCATAGGAACTTTCCTGGTGGTCCAGTGGCAGGGGGCCCAGGTTTAATTCCAAGTTGAAGAACTAGATCCCACATGCCACAACTAAGACTGGTACAGCCAGATAAGTAAGTAAAAATAACTACTTTAAAAGTCCAGTATTACAGGCAAAACTAGAGGCATGGGTTTCCTGGTGACTCAGACGGTAAACAAAACTTCAGCTTGGCAGTACATGTTTTCTCACTTTCTCTGTTGCCCATCAGCAATCCGATTTTTAAATGTTTGAGCCTTTGAATCACTATTTTGTAAATCAACCTATGTGCCCTGGAAATCTACTGAATTATTCTGGAATCGTTTGTTAAATGCTGGCTGCATGTTAATGAAGATCAATTGGAATATTTTAATAAATTATTCAATAAGTGGAACACAAAAAATTCATGTTGTAAAGCTCTTTATGAATTGTAATAATCTAAAACAAGCCTACCCAGGGACGCACTGAAACTGTCTCTACCAAAGCAAGGCAGGAAATGAAGAAATTAAACTGTGGAGCTCAGAGGTATGTAATACCTTGACTTGTGGGAAGGATCTTTTGATGAAGATCCTATTTTTAGCTGGATCAATTTATATTCTGTACTGAAGTGGAATATAATTGGGAAGTCCTGCAGTTTTACAATATCTAACTTGAGTGAAACATTCAAAAGCATCATAAATAGAAATTATTTGACAACTTGTGCCTGGTGAAAGTATTCATTGACTAAAGATGGTCTGAGTGGGGGAAGCTATTTTGGCTGAAATAGTAACAGAGTCCAATCTGAAAATATTAGAATTAAGAGTATCCTCTATTTAGCTGAGTTTACTAAATAATTCAGCAACTCCAGAGGGGGCATTTCTCAAATAAAAATATTTTTGTTCACAGAGAAGGGTCAGTTTCAAGTTTACTAATCATATAATGCAACCAAAAATGGTATGGTGCTAAATTTTATTTTAAAAATTAAAAATAACAAAATTGAAATATATTCTTCAAAACTGTCAGGAACTTACTGCAATAACACAAATATGACTTAAAACTAATTAAAACTGTGAATATGCATTATGGACAATAATGTACAGTATTACAGGCATAGGAACTTTCCTGGTGGTCCAGTGGCAGGGGGCCCAGGTTTAATTCCAAGTTGAAGAACTAGATCCCACATGCCACAACTAAGACTGGTACAGCCAGATAAGTAAGTAAAAATAACTACTTTAAAAGTCCAGTATTACAGGCATAACTAGAGGCATGGGTTTCCCTGGTGACTCAGACGGTAAAGAATTTGCCTACAACTCAGGTTTGATGCCTGGGTCAGGAAGATCCCTGGAGAAAGAAATGGCAGCCCACTCTAGTATTCTTGCCTGGAGAATCCCATGGACAGAGGAGCCCGGTGGGCTACAGTCTATGCGGTTCCAAAGAGTGAGACTTTCACTTTCCACTTTTTTTTCAGAGATGTTGCAAGTTCCATTCCAGACCACCTCAACAAAGTGCGTACCACAGTAAAGTGAGTTATACTAATTTTTTTGTTTCCCAGTACATATGAAAGTTACATTTAGGGAGGGGGCCAGGGATATGCATATGACTGATCTGGGAACATACATGTATGTGAACAACAAAACTCTGTAAAAATTTAAAATTCTTTTTAAAATTAAAATAAAAGAAATAGGACTTCCCCTGGTGGTCCAGTGGGTAAGGACACCACCTTGCAGTTCAAGGGGCGCCGGTTCGATCCCTGGCCTGGGAAGATCCCACGTGCCGCGGAGCGGCTGGACCGATGTGTCCAATCACCGAGCCGGAGCTCTGGAGCGCATGCGCCCAGAGCCAGCGCTCTGCAACGACGGACACCACCGTGATGGGAGGCCCACAGGCGCCAAAGAACAAAGACGGACGAAAAATAGAGAAATGAAAGACCAATAGAAGTGGCCCACCGCTCCCCTCCCTCCCCAACCCGACCCCCGCCCAAAATAAATAAATAAATAAATCTTTAAAAAAATAAATAAATAAAAATAAAACAAATAATCAAATGAAAATGTTATAAAATTCATAAAGGACCGAGACTGCTGCAAACTTGCAGTTTTTAAACTATTTGGTATATTGGGCAAAGAAACAAGCTCTTCTAAGACTAGTTCTTTTTAATTGTTAATTTTTATTGAGTATAAGTGCTTTACGATATTGTATTAGTTTCTGCTGTGCAGCAAAGTGAATCAGTTAATGTATATTGTTCACTCCTTTTTGGGTTTCTTTCCAGTAGGCCACCACAGAGTGCTGAGCAGAGTTCCCTGTGCTGTACAGTGGGCTCTCATTTGTTGTCTGTTTTATACATTGTAGTGTATACATGTCAATCCCGTTCTCCAAATTCATCCCACTGTCAACTTAAAAAATAAAGTTACCACCTGACAAAAAAATTTTTTAAGTTATATTTATACTCTACTATGTCTATTAAGTGCATAAAAGTAATTTATCTAAAAAATAACATGCATACCTTAATTCAAAAAGACTTTATTGCTAAAAATATGCTATCACCTAAAGCTTCAGCAAGTAAGAATCTGTTTGCTGGTGAAGGGTCCTGCCTCAGTGTAACGGGTTGCTGACTGATCAGAGAGGTGGTTGATGAAGGCTGGGGTGGCTGTGGCAGTTTCTTAAAATAAGACAACAGCAAAGTTTGCAGCATCGGTTGACTCTTTCATTCCGGAATGATTTCTCTGCAACGCTGTTTGATAGCACCTACGGTGGCTCAGGTGGTAAAGAGTCTACCTGCAATGTAGGAGACCTGGACTCAGGCCCTGGCTTGGGAAGAGTCCCTGGAGAAGGAAATGGCAACCCACTCCAGTACTCTTGCCTGGAGAATCCCATGGACAGAGGAGCCTGGCGGGCTACAGTCCAAGGGGTTGCAAAGTCAGACATGACTGAGTGACTAACACACACCCAAGAGTAACACACACCTACAGTAGATTTTTTCAAAAATGAAGTCAGTCCTCTCAAACCCTGTAACTGCTTTATCAACTAAGTTTACGTAATATTCTAAATCCTGTGTTGTCATTTCAACAAAGCACCTTCACCAGTTTGGTCTCCATCTCAAGAAACCACTCTCTTGGCTCATCCATAAGCAGCCACTCCTCATCCATTACAGTCTCAGCATGAGGCTGCAGCACTGCGGGCACGTCTTTGGTTTCTAGCTCTAGTTCTCCTGATACTCCCTCCACATCTGAAGTTACTTCCCCCTGAAGTCTTGACGCCTTTCAAGTCATCCATGAGGGCTGGAATTAACTTTTACCAAATTTCTGTTAATATTAACCTTTTTTTCGTGAATCACAAATGTTCTTAAATGGCATCTAGGATGGTAAATCCTTTCCAGGAAGTTTTTCCTTTTTTTCCCTTTTTTTTTTTTTGCCCAGCTCCATCAGAGGAATTGCCACCTATGGCAGGTATAGCATTATGAAATGTGTTTCTTAAATAATAAGATTTGGAAGTTGAAATCACTCCTTGACCCATGGGCAGCAGAACAGGCATTCTGTGAGCAGACATGAAAACATTAGTCTTGTTGCACATTGCCGTGAGAGCTCTTGGGTGACCAGGTGCGTTGTCTCTGAGCAGTGCTATTTTTACAACAATCTTGTTTTCTGAGTGTTAGTTCTCAAGTGATCTTAATATTCAGTAAACCATATTGTAAACAGGTCTGCTGTTACCCGTACTTTGTTGTTTCATTTATAGACCAGAATAGGTTAAGCACAATTTTTAAGTGGCCTAGAATCTTCAGAGTGGTGACTGTGCACTGGCTTCAACTTGAACTCACCAGACACATTAGCCTATAACAGGAGAGTTGAGCTATTGAAGTCTTTGATGCTTTGGAGTCAGGCATAGACTTCTCTCTAACAATGAAAGATCTACTGGTATCTTCTTCCATAATAAAGCTGTTTTGTCTATACTGAAAGCCTGCTGTGTGGAGACACCTTCATTAACCATCTGGATCACGTGCTGCACTCTTACATCGGCACTTGCTGCTTTACCTTGCCCTCTGATTCTATGAAGATAGCTTCTTTCTTCAAACCTCAGGAACCAACCTCAGCTAGCTTGCAACTTTTCTCCTGCAGCGTCCTCATCTTCCTCAGCCTTCAAAGAATTGATGAGTTAGGGTCTTGTTCTGGAACCAATCCTCTGTTGTTGTTACTTAGTCACTAAATCGTGTCTGGCTCTTTGTGACCCTTTGGACTGAAGCCCACCATGTTCCTCTGTCCGTGGGGTTTCCCTCCTGACCCAGCCCCGGTTTCCCTTGCTAAGCTCTAGTTCCTGTATAAAGCTTCCCCTGAAGTCTTGACGCCTTTCAAGTCATCCATGAGGGCTGGAATTAACTTTACCAAATTTCTGTTAATATTAACCTTTTTCGTGAATCACAAATGTTCTTAAATGGCATCTAGGATGGTAAATCCTTTCCAGGAAGTTTTTCCTTTTTCCCTTTTTTTTTGCCCAGCTCCATCAGAGGAATTGCCACCTATGGCAGGTATAGCATTATGAAATGTGTTTCTTAAATAATAAGATTTGGAAGTTGAAATCACTCCTTGACCCATGGGCAGCAGAACAGGCATTCTGTAAGCAGACATGAAAACATTAGTCTTGTTGCACATTGCCGTGAGAGCTCTTGGGTGACCAGGTGCGTTGTCTCTGAGCAGTGCTATTTTTACAACAATCTTGTTTTCTGAGTGTTAGTTCTCAAGTGATCTTAATATTCAGTAAACCATATTGTAAACAGGTCTGCTGTTACCCGTACTTTGTTGTTTCATTTATAGACCAGAATAGGTTAAGCACAATTTTTAAGTGGCCTAGAATCTTCAGAGTGGTGACTGTGCACTGGCTTCAACTTGAACTCACCAGACACATTAGCCTATAACAGGAGAGTTGAGCTATTGAAGTCTTTGATGCTTTGGAGTCAGGCATAGACTTCTCTCTAACAATGAAAGATCTACTGGTATCTTCTTCCATAATAAAGCTGTTTTGTCTATACTGAAAGCCTGCTGTGTGGAGACACCTTCATTAACCATCTGGATCACGTGCTGCACTCTTACATCGGCACTTGCTGCTTTACCTTGCCCTCTGATTCTATGAAGATAGCTTCTTTCTTCAAACCTCAGGAACCAACCTCAGCTAGCTTGCAACTTTTCTCCTGCAGCGTCCTCATCTTCCTCAGCCTTCAAAGAATTGATGAGTTAGGGTCTTGTTCTGGATTAAGTTTTGGCTTAAGGGAATGTTGTGGCTGGTACGATCCTCTGTTGTTGTTATTTAGTCACTAAATCGTGTCTGGCTCTTTGTGACCCTTTGGACTGAAGCCCACCATGTTCCTCTGTCCGTGGGGTTTCCCAGGCAAGAATACTGAAATGCATTGCCATTTCCTCCTCCAGGAGATCTTTCCAACCCAGGGATCAAACCCTCACCTCCTGCATTGCAGGTAGATTCTTTACTACTGAGCCACCAGAGAAGCCCCACAATCTTCTATCCAGACCACCAAAACCTTCTCCATATCAGCAGTAAGGCTGCTTCACTTTCTTGCTGTTTATGCATTCACTGGAGTAGCACTTTTAGCTTCCTTTAAGAACTTCTCCTTTGTATTCACCAGTTGGCTAACTGGTGCAAGAGGCCTAGCTTACAGCCCATCTCAGCTTTCAACATGTCTTCCTCATTAAATTTGATCATTTCTAGGTTTTTTGGGTGCATTGTACAGCTTGTGGGACTGTAGCTCCCAGACCAGGGATCGAATCAGCGCTCTTGGCAGTGAAAGTGTGGAGTCCTAACCATTGAACTGCCAGGGAATGCCTTCATTTCCAGGTTTTCATTAAAGTGAGAGACGTGACTGTTTCACTTGATCACCTAGAGGTCACTGTCAGGTTATTAACTGGCCTAATTTCAAAATTTCTGTGTTTCAGGGAACAGGGAGGTCCAAAGAGAGGGAAAGGAAGGGGAAATGGCTGGTGAGTGAGGAAGTCAGAAAATACACAGCAAAAAAAAAAAACAAAAGAAAGAAAGAAAACACACAGCAATTAAGACCTTCACAGCCTTACACAGGCAAGGTCCAAGGCGCCCCAAACAAATAAATTAATAGCATCGAAAATCACCAATCACAGATCATCACAACAAATATAATAAAAAGAAGCAGTTTAAAATATTGCCAGAAAATGTGACACAGAGACACAGAGTGAGCAAATGCTTCTTTCTTCAAACCTCAGGAACCAACCTCAGCTAGCTTGCAACTTTTCTCCTGCAGCGTCCTCATCTTCCTCAGCCTTCAAAGAATTGATGAGTTAGGGTCTTGTTCTGGATTAAGTTTTGGCTTAAGGGAATGTTGTGGCTGGTACGATCCTCTGTTGTTGTTACTTAGTCACTAAATCGTGTCTGGCTCTTTGTGACCCTTTGGACTGAAGCCCACCATGTTCCTCTGTCCGTGGGGTTTCCCAGGCAAGAATACTGAAATGCGTTGCCATTTCCTCCTCCAGGAGATCTTTCCAACCCAGGGATCAAACCCTCACCTCCTGCATTGCAGGTAGATTCTTTACTACTGAGCCACCAGAGAAGCCCCACAATCTTCTATCCAGACCACCAAAACCTTCTCCATATCAGCAGTAAGGCTGCTTCACTTTCTTGCTGTTTATGCATTCACTGGAGTAGCACTTTTAGCTTCCTTTAAGAACTTCTCCTTTGTATTCACCAGTTGGCTAACTGGTGCAAGAGGCCTAGCTTACAGCCCATCTCAGCTTTCAACATGTCTTCCTCATTAAATTTGATCATTTCTAGGTTTTTTGGGTGCATTGTACAGCTTGTGGGATTGTAGCTCCCAGACCAGGGATCGAATCAGCGCTCTTGGCAGTGAAAGTGTGGAGTCCTAACCATTGAACTGCCAGGGAATGCCTTCATTTCCAGGTTTTCATTAAAGTGAGAGACGTGACTGTTTCACTTGATCACCTAGAGGTCACTGTCAGGTTATTAACTGGCCTAATTTCAAAATTTCTGTGTTTCAGGGAACAGGGAGGTCCAAAGAGAGGGAAAGGAAGGGGAAATGGCTGGTGAGTGAGGAAGTCAGAAAATACACAGCAAAAAAAAAAAACAAAAGAAAGAAAGAAAACACACAGCAATTAAGACCTTCACAGCCTTACACAGGCAAGGTCCAAGGCGCCCCAAACAAATAAATTAATAGCATCGAAAATCACCAATCACAGATCATCACAACAAATATAATAAAAAGAAGCAGTTTAAAATATTGCCAGAAAATGTGACACAGAGACACAGAGTGAGCAAATGCTGTTGAAAAAAAATGGTGCCAAATAGACTTGCTTACCAAAGGGTTGCCACAAACCTTCATTTTGTTATTAAAAAAAAAAAGCACAGTATCTGGGAAGCACAATAAAGCAGAGTGCCATAAAGCAAGGTATGCCTGTACTGTACTTTGCTTATATTTTCTTAATCTGTATAAAATTATTTAAAATTTTTGGTTTACATACATGAACAATGTTCTATCTTTAAAGAACAATTCTATTGTCTAATCATTTTTGAATAGCGCTATTTATTCTTGAGCACTATGTTGAAACTACTTTGTCAGTCAATAAATAATTACAGAAACAACGTCGTTTTCATTGTCCGAGTAACCCCCTAATGCAGAAGCGTCGCAGACTGGATAAGCTCTAAGTTTCTCAGCCAGAGGTCACACCAGCTTTCATCCGGACTGCCTGTGCCCAGCTCCTTCCCCCTCCACTTGCAGTGTCTTGAGAGCAAGGACTTGATGTCACAGACGTGGCACCCTTTCCGTTCCCTTACTGTGTGCCTGGCACAGACTCTTAAACTCTTTTAACCCTCATGAACCTTTGAGACGGACATTCTAACCACCCTCCTTTACAGATGGAAAACTGAGGTAAAGAGAGGTGAAACTTGTTCGACTGAGCCCAGTGCAGGCAGGCTGACTGCAGAGCCCGTGGCCATAACTACAAACTCACGTGACTCTCTCTCAACACATGTCTGCAGATGAATGAGAAACAGATGGATGAAAGAGTACATGAAGAAAGGAAAAAGACAGTGGCAACCACTGTAAGTATGATGGGCAAAAAGACTGCCATGAGAGGAAGCCCTTAACACACCACTTCATATTCACAACACAGTGGAAAGGTCTGGAGTAAGAACCAACACTTTTCAAGGGAAAGCAAACTACCTTAAGTAAACAGGACTGTTTCCTCAGTGTGCCAACGGCCAGGATGCAAGGACTCAAGAAAACAAACATGCTCTTCCCTCTGCTGATAACAGAGATGTCCTCATTTGGGTTGTTTACTCACGCACTCTGACACTCTGCCTAAAACGAGGATGTTGTCTGCCCTGTGCTGGTGGGCTCTGGAGGTCTGACCTGGCTGCACTGGGGTGTAAGGAAGCCCCTGCCACATGAGGGGCTCCTGAGGGAGACCGGCCGTAGAGCCTGGGTAGCCTGTGTGATGGTGGAGCCCCTGAGGCCGGGGCTCCTGGGAGGGAGTGGTTGGGATGCCAGCTCTGCCATCCCTATCCTGGCCTCAGTTTCCTCTGCCCTAAAGGAGGGAGTGTAGCTGCATCAGCCTGGTTGAGTGACTGGGAGGATAAAACGGATTGCATCCAGAAAGCACTCAGCACTGTGCAGGCAGCTGGAAAGCGTGAGCTAGCAGCTGGCTATTGTCATTCCCCTGTGCCCGGCTCCTGTCCTTATACTGACTTCAACTGCCGCTACCTCTTGTCATTCCACTCAGACCTACTTCCTCCTAAAAAAAGGAAAACTAAATATTTATATAAATATAAATTCCCTTCTGCATTCAGGAAGGATTTCTGAAATTACACTTGCTGTGAGGCTTCCAGGCCCACTCTTTGTAGAGGCAGAATACTAGTCAAGCTCAGGGAGAAAATGGCACAGTCCCCCATTCAGCTATAGAGGGGCCCGCTTGGTCCACGCACAGCAAGGGCCTCACGGACATTCTAACCACCCTCCTTTACAGATGGAAAACTGAGGTAAAGAGAGGTGAAACTTGTTCGACTGAGCCCAGTGCAGGCAGGCTGACTGCAGAGCCCGTGGCCATAACTACAAACTCACGTGACTCTCTCTCAACACATGTCTGCAGATGAATGAGAAACAGATGGATGAAAGAGTACATGAAGAAAGGAAAAAGACAGTGGCAACCACTGTAAGTATGATGGGCAAAAAGACTGCCATGAGAGGAAGCCCTTAACACACCACTTCATATTCACAACACAGTGGAAAGGTCTGGAGTAAGAACCAACACTTTTCAAGGGAAAGCAAACTACCTTAAGTAAACAGGACTGTTTCCTCAGTGTGCCAACGGCCAGGATGCAAGGACTCAAGAAAACAAACATGCTCTTCCCTCTGCTGATAACAGAGATGTCCTCATTTGGGTTGTTTACTCACGCACTCTGACACTCTGCCTAAAACGAGGATGTTGTCTGCCCTGTGCTGGTGGGCTCTGGAGGTCTGACCTGGCTGCACTGGGGTGTAAGGAAGCCCCTGCCACATGAGGGGCTCCTGAGGGAGACCGGCCGTAGAGCCTGGGTAGCCTGTGTGATGGTGGAGCCCCCTGAGGGCCGGGGCTCCTGGGGAGGGAGTGGTTGGGATGCCAGCTCTGCCATCCCTATCCTGGCCTCAGTTTCCTCTGCCCTAAAGGAGGGAGTGTAGCTGCATCAGCCTGGTTGAGTGACTGGGAGGATAAAACGGATTGCATCCAGAAAGCACTCAGCACTGTGCAGGCAGCTGGAAAGCGTGAGCTAGCAGCTGGCTATTGTCATTCCCCTGTGCCCGGCTCCTGTCCTTATACTGACTTCAACTGCCGCTACCTCTTGTCATTCCACTCAGACCTACTTCCTCCTAAAAAAAGGAAAACTAAATATTTATATAAATATAAATTCCCTTCTGCATTCAGGAAGGATTTCTGAAATTACACTTGCTGTGAGGCTTCCAGGCCCACTCTTTGTAGAGGCAGAATACTAGTCAAGCTCAGGGAGAAAATGGCTTACAGTCCCCCATTCAGCTATAGAGGGGGCCCCGCTTGGTCCACGCACAGCAAGGGCCTCAGGCTGAACAATAGGACGACCTGTGTCTCCTGCAGGAATCCACCTGTGGCTCCGAGTAACAGGTTTTGATCTATGGCTTGCTGCCAGTTAGGACGTGAAACCATTTCTGGAACACTTGCTGTTTTGTTGGTTTTCCCCTGGAGATCTAATGATTTCACCTAGAAACTGCTCGGAGGAGCCGTGTACAGAGTGCAGCACTGTAAACACTGACAAGGTATTTCTCGTCCTCTTCTGCATGAGCTGGGACAGTGCAGCCCCACCTCCTAAATCCCAACACTGCCTGAGCAAACTGAGCTGTCCACCTGGCCCCAGGCAGCCACCCTGTAGCTGTGTTAGGTCCTCCACCTTTTTTAACCCAAAGGCCTAAACCAAGGATGCAAGAGAAAAACGGGGCTGTTGTTTCTGCGGACAGGTTTGCGCTCAGAATCTGGAAAGGGATGCTGATTTCTGTGTAAGGACCTCTGGGCAGGGCTGGCATCAGAAGCGGGGTTTGAGGGGGCTTCTTGGACCTGCCCGCCCTGATTATTAATAAGAAAAATTACAAGCCAGTTCTACAGATGGCAGTGGGGCCTCCCCAGGTGGGCTTCTCCTGGGCTTGTTTTGGAGCCAGGGAGGAACAATGGGAAGTCTTTTTCCCATGACTCTCATTTCTCCCTCCTCTGAGATCCCATTGTGCCTGTAACTTCAGGCTGGGGGAACTCATGTCTGCGACTTTTCAGGGAGGACAGCTGGGCCCCCTCCAATTCAGCCTGGCGACCTTCCCCGACTCGTCAGCAGTGGGCTGGGGTCCCCAGGCAGGAACCAGCCGGCAAAGGAGGCTATAAATACTCCTCTCAGCGGCTGGCGTCCCTCAGGAGCAGCTGAAGGGCAGGGTTGGGGAAGCACCTGCTCTCTTCAGGGTGCTTCCGCCGCTGGCCGGGTTTTCTGGCTCTCTACCTCTGAGTGCACTTTTCCGCGGACCATTTTCCAGCTTTGAGGAAGCCAGCGGTGACCCAGCTTTCCAGCTGAAGGCCATGGTCCCAAAGACCACCCCCTTTCAACTCAGAATCTGAGCTGCATTTTTCACTGGGAGCTGAAGAAACTGGACAAGTGTGGGTAAAACAAGGAGAGGAGCAAAGAAGGGAGAGGAGATTCTCAAAGGATGTTTTTCTCCTCCAGATTGCATTTACCTGGGGAAGCATGAAACAGCGCCTCATTGACCAGGCCTCTTTAAGCAGAGACTGGACAATTGAGAGGGTTTTTTTGAAGTGACTATGTTTCTTTTTTTTGTTTTTGTTTATAAAGTATGACTAAAAGATCCCCTATGGGCATTTTGAATAAACCAGAAGCAAGTTACAACAACCGCTAATGGCCAGCTGTGTGGCTGTCCCTCAAAGTGAGATGGAATTTAATAGCCAGGTTGTGTATGAGATGAGGGAGAGGTGAGAAATCCGCTGGGTGACTGCTCTCACATTTCAGTGAGCTTAAGAATCACCCAGAACGCTTGGTTAAAAGACAGATTCTCTAGTGCACAGCCCCGGGGACTGATCCTGCATTTAAGTTATTCTGACTTAAATACGCTGGGCGGGGACTGGACTTTGAGCAACAGTGCCCCGAAGCAGTAGTTCACAAACGGAAGGCCCCTACAGGTAGCAGCACCAGGAAATTTGTTACAAATGAAAATTATCAGACCAATTCCAGGCATCGGGAATCAGAAACTCTGGAGGCAAGGCCCAGCGATCTGTTGGAACAAACCACCAGGTGATTCTGAAGATAGAGAAACACTGCACTAAGTCCTCTCTTACAAGTCAGGCGTGTGAACCCTGGAACGAAGGTAATTTTAACACACAGCCTACATTGAGGACTGCCGCTCTGGGTCTAATGGAAGATAAACACTAATACCTCCACAGCCCCTATTTTCTCAGTGTCCATCTTTCTAAGCCAGGTCAGAGCTAATGGTGTGAAGGGGAAAGAATATGGGCATTGTTTCAGACAGACAAGGACTCATGTTGCCATGCTAAACTTAACTTCCCGGAACCTGTGTGTTTCCACCTGTGAAATGGGAGGAATGACACGCACTACTGTGAGGAACACTGAGATAAGACCTGGGGAAGCACCAAGCCAGTGTCTGGCACATTGCAAGAACTGGATTTTCCTCTCTGTTTCTCTACAATCATTATTTCTGTTAGTTTAACTGGGGTCTCGAATAAGATTCTTAATCTTTATAGAAATACAGCTTGAAGGTTTACTCTCTAGAGAACATTAAAAAAAAACCCTCATTTTAAAATTCATTTCTCTTATTAACGTAAATGTATGAAGGGCTCCGTGAGCAGTCCTGATGTCAAAGGCTGATGGTGCGAGTGTAGAAGCAGCGCTAACGCCACTTAACCCGACTCGACTCTGCCACCACCGGCCCATTCTTTTATTCATCAATGTTTCAGTAACAGACAAAATCTCGCAGCTTTATGATTAGGTACTTGGCACAGGCATTTAAATCTCTCGGCTGATCTCCACTGTTGATAAAATGCCAGGCGGAGCTATAAAGAAATCACCTTGTGTGTGTGTGCGCGCGTGTGCATGCGTGTGTCTATGAGTGCGTGTGCACATGTGCATGTGCTGGTCAGCTTGTAATTCCATTGGTTGGAACATCAGCCAGTACTGTTCCCTCCCCTAGAGAGCAGATTCAGGAACCACTCTGGCATGAAGCTGCGGTGTCTGTGTTTTACATTTCATATAATACACAGAAATACTTGACAGTGACCACGTCAATAGATTCTAAAGATGAAATGGCTGCAAAAGTGTCTCCCCCTGAGGCAAGGACTAAAGCACATGCTGTGCATGGCGGGAAGCCTACATGGGCCGCAGCTGCCGAAGTGCAGAGGGAGTGACCGTGTGCGGCCATCAAGGGTTCCCCATGCCTGCCTTAGGACGGAAGGTCCCTGATGTGATCAAGACCTGGGGTAGCGTGCAGCCCTAACCAGTCAACTAGCTGAGTTCACAGTAAACTAACGAGCAGCCCTTAGGGCAGGAAGAGGCGGCTCTGCCAAGGTTCACTGCCAACTGACACTTCAGCTTCAGCTTCAACATTTGCTGACGGCTTACCGTGTGCAAATTACATTCACGTGCACACTCCCACCTAAGGCTCACAGTTATCACCATTCACTGTCTACATGCGAGGAGACTCAAGTGCAGAGACATAAAGGCATTTGATAAAAATTATGCAGCCAGTTACCAGCAAACCAATATATCAACTCATGTCTTCTTTCCCTAAGACAGCACTGCTCTGTTCAGTCACAGGCGTTTCCTTCCAAAAGATAAAATAAATATTCCAACTGTCACTGATCTGGAACTTCTAAATCCACTGTACAGAAGAAAAACATAAAAACAAGACACAGGGCTTTGAGAAAATGCATTACAAGTCATTTATTCAGTCACAGGGCTTTTTATTTTTTCATTTTATTTTATTTTTTGGCCACATCGATTGGTCTTTCATTTATTTATCTTTGTTCTTTGGCCTGTGTGGGCCTCCCATCGTGGTGGCCTCTGTTGTCGCAGAGCGCCAGCTCTGGGCGCATGAGCTCCAGAGCTCCGGCTCGGTAGTTGGACACATCGGTCCAGCCGCTCCGCGGCACGTGGGATCTTCCCAGGCCAGGGATCGAACCGGCGCCCCTTGCACTGCAAGGCGGTGTCCCTGCCCACTGGACCACCAGGGAAGCCCCACAGGTCTTTTTAAAATGAAGACAATGTAGAGACTTGGGTTGGCTGCTGATCTGGGCCCACATGCCAAGGCCATGTTGGTCTTTTCCACGTTTCCTAAGAGGAAAAGCTGAGAAACAACCTGAGCAGAGAAATAGGGAATGTTGTTCTTACTTATCCCAGGAGGGATTTCTATATGTCAACTGCTGATTCACTTATTAGTTCTTCATTCACCCAATCTTCCTTCATCTATGTTTACTCATGTAACTCCTCAAACAACTCTGGAAAACCCCATGTCTTCTTGAACTTTTCAAAGGTGAAATCTAAAGTTTCTTGCCTTTCTTATATTCTTATACATATGTATATATACTTATACTTTTCTGTTAAATTATAAAGTTTCTCTTTTGCCTAAACTGTTACAAAGAATATAATGCTAGCATGTACTATTATTGATGATTTAGAACAAAAAGATTGTGTGCATGTTTTTACATGTAGTTGAAGAATTATAGACACCATAGAAATTTCATATTTATCATAATCCAGAATTAAAAAGCACATAAATGACCTCTTAACAGTAGGAACACTTAATGTTCTTTTCCTCCTTAAATTCATATTTCTATTTCATTCCTCCAATTTTACCTTATTATAATGTGTTTCATGCTTGAAAATCTCATGAATCATTCTCACATTATTCTATGTAACAAGAGTAAAATATAAATCAAAATGATTTCTTAATTTCCTGTAATCTTAAGGATTTAGATGTCAAAAATTTTTTCTTCTGGATTGAGTTATTATAAAAATTAGTAGAACAAAATTAATCAAAACAGCATAAATATATTACAACTCTAAACAATGCACTGTAAAATCAGGGAGAAATAAGAAGTATGCCTTTTTAAAGTTCAAGGTGAGCTGCGAGAAAGGCCCTTTCCCATGGGATCTTCCCTGCAGGCATGTTCTCAGGCTGATCTTTTATTAGGAAAGAGAATACACAGAGAAGTCTAGGATCTGGAAATTAATTCCCTGCGATATACATAATGTAGTATACCCAGCTGGAAGGCTGCTTCTGTAGGAGCCAGGAGCACAGAGGCTCCACAGGATGACTGAGGAGCACCGGCAGCTAACACTGCACGAGCCAGATGTGTTGGAGTGTGTCTGTTAGGGACCAGTCAAGAGACTAGCCCCATTAATAACTTGAGCATGGGACATTAAGTATAAAGAATTGTTACTAGGCAGAAGATGATTAACAACTAAAAGGGATGAAAGAGAGCCACAACGTGTAACAGAAGGCAGCTACCATCTCTAAGGCTGAGGGAAAAGTCAATGAATAAATCAGAAACTGAGAGGATCCCAAAGACTGAGACGAACACCCTTGCAGACAGGGCATGGCCACTGTAGTAAAGAAGAAACAGGGTGCTATAGGCGCTCAAGGCAGGGCCCTGAGAGTCACCACCTTGGCGGCGAACACTTGCGGGGACCCTCCGCACCCTGATTTCAGAGTAATTGCAGGAGAAACAGCCGGTGTAACAAAAGCGTCTTTCTTTCCCTTCGACTTCGCAGCGCCCTCTATTGGTAGAGCTGTAAGCCTGAACCGGCTGGCAAAAGAAAATCTTAAAGTGCCGGGTCCAGGTGCGGGATGACAAAGCAGGATTAAAAAAGAATGGGTTTGAAGCGATTAATTAACAACTGGCACAAGCGTCATGAGAAAACTGCAGTTAAAGAATTACATGAGATCAAAGAAAGAGGAAATGACCTTTAATCTCCCCTCTTCTCAAATCAATCGATGGATAGATGCTAGGTGGATTCTAAGCTAACACCTTTGGCCTCAGACTATCTGTAGTTTTTAACTGGGAGGAACCCAGAAGCTACCTCCATAGCTACCGTGCACTGACACACAGGGCTGGGACCCTTACTCCAAACTCACAAAACCTTGACTTTGCTTGTGTGTGCAAAGCACGCTGGGTCTCTCACACGTGCAGGAAGCACGACTGGGATTCTCCAGGGGCACATGTCTCAGTCTTTGTGGCAGCTGCTCATCCTGACGCCAGTCCTTGGAGACTGCTTTTACTGCTGAGCTTTTTCTCCCTTGATTCCTGCCCAAGAAGAGGAGGAAGCCCAGGATCTGGGGATCATCTATTTTGATTTCTCCTATTTCTGCTCTTTTTATTTTGAGAGCACCTTCTGTAGGAGCCAGGAGCACAGAGGCTCCACAGGACGACTGAGGAGCACCGAGCCAGACCTGTGTTGGAGTGTGTCTGTTAGGGACCAGTCAAGAGACTAGCCCCATTAATAACTTGAGCATGGGACATTAAGTATAAAGAATTGTTACTAGGCAGAAGATGATTAACAACTAAAAGGGATGAAAGAGAGCCACAACGTGCAACAGAAGGCAGCTACCATCTCTAAGGCTGAGGGAAAAGTCAATGAATAAATCAGAAACTGAGAGGATCCCAAAGACTGAGACGAACACCCTTGCAGACAGGGCATGACCACTGTAGTAAAGAAGAAACAGGGTGCTATAGGCGCTCAAGGCAGGGCCCTGAGAGTCACCACCTTGGCGGCGAACACTTGCGGGGACCCTCCGCACCCTGATTTCAGAGTAATTGCAGGAGAAACAGCCGGTGTAACAAAAGCGTCTTTCTTTCCCTTCGACTTCGCAGCGCCCTCTATTGGTAGAGCTGTAAGCCTGAACCGGCTGGCAAAAGAAAATCTTAAAGTGCCGGGTCCAGGTGCGGGATGACAAAGCAGGATTAAAAAAGAATGGGTTTGAAGCGATTAATTAACAACTGGCACAAGCGTCATGAGAAAACTGCAGTTAAAGAATTACATGAGATCAAAGAAAGAGGAAATGACCTTTAATCTCCCCTCTTCTCAAATCAATCGATGGATAGATGCTAGGTGGATTCTAAGCTAACACCTTTGGCCTCAGACTATCTGCAGTTTTTAACTGGGAGGAACCCAGAAGCTACCTCCATAGCTACGGTGCACTGACACACAGGGCTGGGACCCTTACTCCAAACTCACAAAACCTTGACTTTGCTTGTGTGTGCAAAGCACGCTGGGTCTCTCACACGTGCAGGAAGCACGACTGGGATTCTCCAGGGGCACATGTCTCAGTCTTTGTGGCAGCTGCTCATCCTGACGCCAGTCCTTGGAGACTGCTTTTACTGCTGAGCTTTTTCTCCCTTGATTCCTGCCCAAGAAGAGGAGGAAGCCCAGGATCTGGGGATCATCTATTTTGATTTCTCCTATTTCTGCTCTTTGTTTTGAAGTGAAATGATTTCATACAGTCCCCAGCAGGCATTAGGTTATCCTTTTCACTAACTCCCGTACAGTCTTTATCGCTGCAGTCAAGAAGACATTCTTAAAAATCGTGCCAGTGCCAACTAACTGTGACAGGATTTTATTTAAAAAATCATTCTCTGTCGCTTTACTTGTTTGAAACTCTCTGCCATATTCTATAAAACACTCCATTACTCATCTCAAATGTCTTTAGAAAGAAACCCTCAAAGAGACCACGCAACGGGCAGGAAGGGCACTGGCTGGGACTGCGAGGCTGAGTATTCCCATTTCTACCACTGACTGACTGTGTCCATGAGAAAGATCACTTGGTTTCTCATCACATCCCTAGACTTTCTCCCTGAACACTGCAAAGTTTGGGACCACAGTTACAGTCATCAGCCTCAGGGGATGAATGGAAAATACCCCATTCAATTGCTCAGCACCGTTGAGGTAAATGCAATCAATGGAATCAACTGGGAAAGATCTTGTCTACACAGCTCCACACCTGTAGCTCCACTACAGGCTCCACACAGCCTGGCTGATGAGTTTAGATTCCTATTGCCTTGTAGTTGGCTTTTTGTTTTTTATTAAGGCATAACAGTCATAAAGTATACACATTGGTAACTTTTTATGCAAATGTACACCTCTGTAATGGAGAAGGAAATGGCAACCCCCTCCAGTATTCCTGTCTGGGAAATCCCAGGGACAGAGGAGCCTGGCGGGCTACAGCCCACGGGGTCACAAAGAGTCGGACACGACCGAGCAATGAACACACGCACACACACTCCACTCTGTAACTACCTTTTGATCAAGCCAGGTATTTCACATAGCCCACCCTCAAATCTCTATCTCTTAGTCAATATTCCCTTCTGCTCATAGAAGTAACTGCTGTTACGACTTCTGTGACCATAGATCTGTTCAGTCTCTTCTTGAACTTCATGTGAAGGCAATCTTACAGTCTACACTGCCTTTAGTTTCTTCCACTCAACACGGTCTATGAGATCCGTCCACAGGTAGCTCCCTCCTTTTATTTTTTAAATCTTGGCCTCTTTGATTGGTTTCATCTATTTACTCGTCCACCCTTTTGGGCCCCCTTTTCAGTGTTTTAAAATTTTCGTCCCCAGCAGGCATTAGGTTATCCTTTTCACTAACTCCCGTACAGTCTTTATCGCTGCAGTCAAGAAGACATTCTTAAAAATCGTGCCAGTGCCAACTAACTGTGACAGGATTTTATTTAAAAAATCATTCTCTGTTGCTTTACTTGTTTGAAACTCTCTGCCATATTCTATAAAACACTCCATTACTCATCTCAAATGTCTTTAGAAAGAAACCCTCAAAGAGACCACGCAACGGGCAGGAAGGGCACTGGCTGGGACTGCGAGGCTGAGTATTCCCATTTCTACCACTGACTGACTGTGTCCATGAGAAAGATCACTTGGTTTCTCATCACATCCCTAGACTTTCTCCCTGAACACTGCAAAGTTTGGGACCACAGTTACAGTCATCAGCCTCAGGGGATGAATGGAAAATACCCCATTCAATTGCTCAGCACCGTTGAGGTAAATGCAATCAATGGAATCAACTGGGAAAGATCTTGTCTACACAGCTCCACACCTGTAGCTCGACTACAGGCTCCACACAGCCTGGCTGATGAGTTTAGATTCCTATTGCCTTGTAGTTGGCTTCTTGTTTTTTATTAAGGCATAACAGTCATAAAGTATACACATTGGTAACTTTTTATGCAAATGTACACCTCTGTAATGGAGAAGGAAATGGCAACCCCCTCCAGTATTCCTGTCTGGGAAATCCCAGGGACAGAGGAGCCTGGCGGGCTACAGCCCACGGGGTCACAAAGAGTCGGACACGACCGAGCAATGAACACACGCACACACACTCCACTCTGTAACTACCTTTTGATCAAGCCAGGTATTTCACATAGCCCACCCTCAAATCTCTATCTCTTAGTCAATATTCCCTTCTGCTCATAGAAGTAACTGCTGTTACGACTTCTGTGACCATAGATCTGTTCAGTCTCTTCTTGAACTTCATGTGAAGGCAATCTTACAGTCTACACTGCCTTTAGTTTCTTCCACTCAACACGGTCTATGAGATCCGTCCACAGGTAGCTCCCTCCTTTTTATTTTTTTAAATCTTGGCCTCTTTGATTGGTTTTTCATCTATTTACTCTCGTCCATCTTTGTTCTTTGGCCTGTGTGGGCCTCCCATTGCAGTGGCCTCTCCTGTAGCAGAGCACCGGCTCCAGGCGCATGCGCTCCAGAGCGCTGGCTCGTACTTAGACACACCCGTCCAGCTGCTCCACATGGGGGATCTTCCCATACCAGGGATCAAACCGGCACCCCTTGCACTGCAAGGCAGACTCTACCCACTGGGTCACCATGGAAGCCCCCTCCTCTTCTTTTCTTAGAGAAAACAGGAAAGAGGTAGAGTGGTTCCCAGAGGTCCCTTAAACTATCCTCGTGTTTCAAAATTCTTTTCTCGTTTTTCTGTTCAGTGTAGGTGATTTCCACTGCTCCTATTGATTCCCTCTAGTGCATTTTTTTTTTTAATTCCAGACTTATTTATACCCTGCCTAAAAGAGACTCACTTCAGATCTAAAGACACACAGACTGAAAGTAGGGGGATGGAAAAAGGTAGTCCATAAGAATGGAAATTTCAAAAAGCAGTATTTTTTGGAATATGTTTCCTGGGCAAGGGAAACAAAAGCAAAAATAAACAAATGGGACTATATCAAACTAAAAAACTTTTGCACAGTGAAGGAAACTACCAACAAATGAAAAGGCAGCCTACTGAACAGGAGAAGGCATTTGTAAACAACATACCCAATAGGAGTTAATATTCAAAATATATAAAGCACTCATATAACTGAACATCAAAAAAACCAACCTGACTAAAAAACATGGTCAAAGGATCTAAGTAGAAATTTTCCAAAGAACACATACAGATGGCCAGGAGATACATGAACAGACAATGAACATCACTGATCATCAGAGAGATGCAAATCAAAACCACAATGAAATATCATCTCACACCTGTCAGATGACTCTAATCAAAAAGACAATCAATAACAAGTGTCAGTAAGGAGGTGGAGAAGAGGGAACCCTTGTACACTGCTGGTGGGAATACAAACTGGTGCAGCCACTGTGGGAAGCAGTATGGAAGTTCTTAAAAAGGTGAAAAATAGAACAATTGCATGATCCAGTATTTCACTTCTGGGTACTTACATGAAGAAAATAAAAACACTAATTTGGAAAGGTAATTGCACCCCAGTGTTCACTGAAACATTACTTACAATAGTTAACCCATGGAAGCAGCCTAATAGAGAGCAACCATTGATAGAGAATGTGATATATGTACAGTGGAATATTACTTGGCCATGAAAAAGAGACCCTGCCATGTGCAGCAACATAAACAGAGCTAGAGAATATTTCACTTCCTGAAATAAGTCAGGCAGAGAAAGATAAATACCACATCATCACATTTATATCAGGATTATTAAAAAAGAACATACAAACAAAAAAAAATGAAAACAGATTCATATATATACAGAGAACAGGTGGGTGCCAGTAGGGATGGTCATAGAGGGTTGGGTGAAAGAGGTGAAGGTGATTAAGAGGTGCAAACCTCTGATTATATAATAAATAGGTCACAGGGACTGTAATGAACAGCGTAAGGTATACGGTCAACAACTGTGATAATGTTGGGAGCACATGGTTACTAGACTTACTGAGGTGATAACTTCATCATGTGTGTAAATATCAAGTCATTCTGTAGCACACTTGAAACTAACACTGTAAGTCATCTATATTGCAATAAAAGAGTTACGTCTAGTACCAAAAAAAAAAATCTTACCCACATAAAATAACTGTTCTCCCTTTCCTCTGCCAGTTTAATTGTTGAAATCAAAGATTTCTAAAGGTGAGGAAAAGATTCAGGGTTTGAATTTATTACAGAATGTTCCTGTGAGATTATTTGGATTATCTTCCTTAGTTTCTAAGGGAGACATCCTGCTTAGAAATCAGCAGAAAATATTTAAAACAGATAACCAAGAAGGACCTATCATACAGCACAGGGAGCTCGGGTCAGTGCCATGTGGCAGCCTGGGTAGGAGGGGAATCTAGGGGAGAATGGCAGTGGCTCAGTCACTAAGCCGTGTCTGGCTCTGTGTGACCCATGGACTGTAGCCCACCAGGTTCCTCTGTCCATGGGATTTCTCAGGCAAGAATACTGAAGTGGGTTGCCATTTCCTTCTTCAGGGGATCTTCCTAACCCACGGATTGAACACATGTCTCCTGCATTGCAGGAATATTCTTTACCAACTGAACCACCAGAGAAGGCCTGGTGGGGAGTTTGGGGGCGAAAAGATACATGTATGTGTATGGCTGAGTCCTTCTGCTGTGCACCTGAAACTTTTACAACATTCTTTTTTTTGGCGGTGTTGGGGGCGGGGCAGGTTGGGGAGGGAGGGGGGAGGGCGGGCCACTTCTATTGGTCTTTCATTTATCTATTTTTTCATCCATCTTTGTTCTTTGGCCCGTGTGGGCCTCCTATCGTGGTGGCCTTTGTTGTTGCAGAGCACTGGCACTGGGCGCATGCGCTCCAGAGCTCTGGCTCAGTAATTGGACACATGGGTCCAGCCACTCAGCAGCACGTAGGATCTTCCCAGGCCAGGGATCAAACCGGCGCCCCTTGCACTGCAAGGCGGTGTCCTTACCCACTGGACCACCAGGGAGGCCCTACAACATTCTTAATCAGCTATACGCCAACACAAATGAAGAAAATTCAAAACAACAGTAACAGCAAAAATCAACAGGGAACTCCCTGGTGGTCCAGTGGGTAAAGGGTCCGCCTTGCAGTGCAAGGGGCACTGGTTCTATCCCTGGTCTGGGAAGATCACATGTGCCGCAGAGCAGCTGGACCTATGTGTTCAATTACCAGTCAGCACTCTGGGGTACATGCGCCCAGAGCCGGTGCTCTGCAATGAGAGAGGCCACTGCAATGGGAGGCCCACACAGGCCGAAGAATAAAGATGGATGAAAATAAATAAACAAAAAAACAATAAAAGAGGCCAAAGTTAAAAACAACAACAACAGGACAATGCCACTTCTAAGCACTCCAGTGGCACCAAACCCTTCCCTGTCATGACACTTTATATTCATGTCTTGCTGCCCATTTCCTTTCTCAAGGTTAAGTTCCTTGAAAGCACGAATCAAACATTCTTTTTTTTTTTTTTTTTTTTGGCCACTTCTACTGGTCTTTCATTTATTTCCATCCTTGTTCTTTGGCCCGTGTGGGCCTCCCATTGCAGTGGCCTCTGTTGTCGCAGAGCACCAGCTCTGGGCGCATGCGCGCCAGAGCTCTGGCTCGGTAGTTGGACACATCGGTCCAGCAGCTCTGCTGCACGTGGGATCTTCCCAGGCCAGGAATCGAACTGGCGCCCCTTGCACTGCAAGGCGGTGTCCTTACCCACTGGACCACCAGGGAAGCCCTGGAATCAAACATTCTTATTCATCTATGTAAACTGAGGGCTAGCCCAGAAACTGGTGTGCTCTCTGTGCTTAAGAACCATTTCTTCAATGTCTTGACTGACTTACAGCAATTATCGATTCTAGATGTGCAGACTGGGTTTTGTGAGGTTTTGTGGATGAAGCACAAACAGGGTTTTCAGTTTTGTCCACTTATAACTGATGTTAGGGTTGATGGTGGTTAATACGAGGAAAGATGGGAACCTAGGAAAAAGGTCTGACTCCCCGAAGCATGAAAAATGGGAAATTGGAAGCTCCAGACCAGTCTTCTGGAGATGGGAACTGTAAGGGCAGAAACAGTCTAACCAAAGAGAGATTGGAAGAAAAAAAAAGAGAGAGAGAGAGATTGGAAGGACCTGCGGATGCAATGTCAGAGGGATGGCTAGAAGAGAAGCAGCAAAGGGGAGGGGCCGGTTGGGAACCCCTCAGGAGACCCCGGCTGCCCACTCCAGCTTCACGTTAGACCTGCCCGAGGAGACTTACACCCTAGGAGTGCTACGCCAGGGGCAGGAGATTTAGAACGCAGGCAGAGCAGGCATCGTGTGCTTTCTCATAAGCATCCCAGGTGGTTCTGTTGTGCGGTGAAGGTTGATAACACCCACTCCAGAGCAGCCTGAGGGTGGAAGGTTTCTCCCCAGCCTTGAACCCTAGGTCTGTGTCAAGAAAAGGCTGATTCCCCCTGTACATCCTGAAGGTGGTAAAGCTGTTTCAGCAATCGCAAGGTTGAGGCCAGAGCGTGGGAGGCCTTGAATGCCAAGGTAAGGGGAGTGGACGTCTCACGGCGGGCGGAGAGATCCAGGCACAAGTCCCAGACGAGGGGACTGGTTCCTGGGGTCAGGGACTTCACCAGCGATTCAGCCTCAACTCTGAGATCCTATGATTGATTCTAGGATACACAGTATTGGCACGATCCAAAGGGAGTACTCATTATTTCTGAATCTGAGTTTTCTTCCACATGTATCTCGCGGATGCCAACTTGCATTGTAACTCACACTTTCCACGTGAATGCAACCGGCACTGGCTGGCAGGGCTTAGGTCGAGTACAGAGAACAAGCCATCTGATGGGAAAGTTTTAAAAATCTGAGGTTCAGCAAGTGCAAAGTCAACGGCAGGGTCCTGCCTGCCTATATAACGACACGGTATTAGAGCAAGTGCCGAGCTTAACAGGCACTGTCATTAGTGGTGCCTGCCTATACGAAAACCCGGGGGCTTTGCGGCACACACCGCTGGCTGGAGAAACCCGCCCTCCAATCATTTCCCATCCTGACCAAACTCCCTCCCAGCCAGCCTTCACAGATCACTTCCACAAGTCCAAATAAGCCATTTCAGTAGGTTGTTTGGATAAGACTTGCTGCTAAGAACACCAGACAATATAATCCAGCTGAAGGAGAAAAAAAATCTTGTACACCGCAAACAGAGATTAGATGGAAGAAACTTTGCTCCTAAAACCACCCGCAAAGCCAACAATAAAATTAAAAAGCAAAATAAGTTTTAAAAAATACATAAGTTTTGTTTTAGCGCCCAGGTTTTCTACCGTGATAGCGTAACTTGGTTCAAGAAAGCGGTCTTAACAAGAGCAGTGTAGGTCTAATCAGATGATAAAAAACCAGACGGTGGGACTTCCCTGGTGGTCCAGTGTTTGAGAATCCACCTGCCAATGCAGGGGACATGAGCCTAACCCCTGGCCCAGGAAGATGCCGCGTGCCACAGAGCAGCTAAGCCTGTGAGCCACCGCCGCTGAGCCTGCGCGCCCTAGGGCCCACGCGCGGCAGCGAGAGAAGCCGCGGCAGCGCGGCGCCTGCGCCCCACACCTAGAGAGCCGCCTCCACCCCCACAACTAGGGAAGCCCGTGCAGCAACCAAGACCCCGCACAGCCAAAAATAAACGAATCAAAAAATTTTTTAAAGCGTAGTGAGGTAGAGAGTTTAATATAAAGAAGTATTAACTATGAAAAAAGACCGGAAGTTACAAGGAAACGCTATAGGGCGCCCCAGGGCTGAGGGGGCGTACCCAGTGAAGGACAAACTTAGAGCTGCTCACTGGTTGGAGAAGGGGGGTTCAGCCCACCACGTGGCAGGGACATTTGCTGGAGTTGGTTTGAGTTGCCCAGCTAATATTATAGCAGGCCACTCTCCGGGGTGCGGACTGGGGGACGAGGCCTTCAGAACCTGTGACTGGGCCATGCGGTGGGTGCCCGGGTGCTGATGGGGTCAGTGGGAGGCTCTGGTTTTCGTCTGAGAGAGCAGCAGGAAAGTGCTGGCCAGGACAAGGCTGCACAGGCGCAGGTGGACCATGTTCCGGGCCTGAGGCTGGAAAGGTTCAATCAGGCGGCCCCACCCACCGCCCGCTCGCCACCAGGCAGCCACCGGAGACCCTCCCCCTCCTCCTGTAGAGACCCTCCAGCCTCCCCTACTGAGCGAGCTTTAGCTTTGAGGTCACTTATTATCTAAATGGTTATTTTACTCTATGTGTGTATATTACAGAAAATATAATTGTACCTATCTTATTGCTCACTTTAAAGGAGAAATACTTAAAGGAATCCCATTATTTTTCAGACAGCATATTGAAGGCTGTGTTTGGGGCTAAGGGGCAATAAAAGGAGGTGACTTGTGTCAAATATTCCAGGGGGAACTGAAAATTGTGGTCACTTCCCTGGCTGTTTTAGCTCCACGGCCTAAGAAGCTAGCAGTGCCCGGCTCTTTAGGCAGCCCTAGACCTTGAGGGGCTGCTTCCCAGTTATTCCGAGTGCCGCCGTGGGGCCCTTGGCTAAGGCGCAGCTGAAGAGGCTCAGCTCCGTGTCCCTTGGGCTCACACCCTGGGCAGCCCTACCTGCTCAGCACTGCCTAGGACGCTCACACTTCCCCCTGTCCCAGACCACTGGGCCACACCACATGCTCCACTTTCCACCATCTCTCTCTGGGGAAAGAAAAATAACCATGTTACTCTGGAGGCTTAATTTTCTTGATGGTGCAAGCTACCTCCTATTGTGACAGACCGTGGTTAAGAGCCCAGGTCCCAGGATCAGGCTTGTCCCAGCCTCAATACTGAGTAATGTATTAAGCCTTGAAACCACAGCTTTCCCATCCATAAATCAGAGATAAAGAGCACCTACCACGTGACTGTTAGAGGCCCTAGATGCGATCATCTGTAGAAAGCATAGTAAATACTTGGTAATAGCCACTGTTACCAGGCTGCACACAGCACCGAAACTCAAGCCCCCCGAGAAATGGCCAACCACGCCTTGTCTTCCTCAAAATGCTAAATATTTAATAGTCATTTATACTCATCGTGATTTTAACTATCATCATTACCCAACTAAAAGAGAAGTGAGTTTGTTGAAAAGTTTTGTTGTTGTTGTTGTTATTGTTGTTGAAAAGTTTTTGACTCTCCCCGGATGCACTCCCAGAGTGGAGAATTTGTGAGGACTTGCCTATGCCTTTTTTTTCTCTTTTTAATACAGCTGATGGTATTGTTTATTATCCACTTGAGGTGGCATTAGGATAAATTAATATTAAGATACTTAAATTTAGAACAATGCGTTTGAAATGCCATTAGCAAGATTTACCCCCTGTGATGAGAACGTGGTGCTCCGCTAGCTGGGGGCCCTCTCCAGAAAGTCCGAAGCCCCTGGCTCAGATCGCTACCCAGCACCTCGCTCCCCGTCTCTGTGCCCGGATGCCATGTGGATGGCTGGTCTTGAGTTTACTGAGGGCTTGTTCTGCTGATTTGCTTTGCACTTCAGACACCTGTATCTGACTGGGTGCTCTTGAACATCCTCTGCTTAGATGCTAATTAACACGAGGAAAGGCAAAGCTCACTTGTTCCACCAAGTGCTAAAGATAATGCAAAATGTACTTCAGGAAAGCCAAATGAGTAAAAGCACTCTTTCCAACTTGGAGAACAGAGCTTCGGGTGGGGATCCCACCACCTCTGTGGGGCTGTAGGCTATGGCTGTTACAGGCCCAGACTCCGGAGCCAAATTGCCCAGGTTCAGATCCCAGCCCTGCCACTCACAGCCATGAGCGCTCCAGCATGCTGCTTTACCTCTCTGTGCCTTGATTACCTTATCTGAAAAATGGGAATGATACCAACAGCTCCCTCGCAGCAGTGCCATTAAAGATTTAACGAGTTAATAAATGTAAAGGGCTTCAAGCATCTAGTACAGGGATAAGGCTATGAAAGTATTTGTTCTTATTACCTGGTCTTTGAAAAAAGACTTAAGAGGAAATATAATTACAGGTTCCTCCAATCAATTAAGCACCTGCCAGCATTCCAGAAGATCCTTATTTACAAGATCCCCTTCCTTAGCTTGGACTTGTCTCCCTTTGCTGATTTTATTCAAAAGAATAAGCACCTACTTTTAAGTAGAAAGCCCTGAGGAAGTCACTTCGAGGGGAAACTTCTCAGGAAATTCCCAAGTAATCTGCTGGGGGTGAAAAAAAAAAGCAGTATCTTAAATCTGCTTAGAAGTCAGCCAACTACTGCATCACACGTCAGGACAGTGGCTTGATGTGAAGCTGGGCCCCAGGCTGCTTATTGGATGAAAGCGGATCCAGCCAAGCACTTGTGTTCTGCACACCTTTTAAAAAATAATATATAAATATATATTTTTAAATTTTGGCCTCTTTTATTTGTCCTTCATTTATTTATTTTCATCCATCTTAATTCTTTGGCCTGTGTGGGCCTCCCATCACAGTGGCCTCTCTCGCTGCAGATTCCCGAGACCTCGCTAGCTGGGCCTTTCCAAAACTGGGATGCTCCCCTGTGGGGATGCCATGTGGATGGCTGGTCTTGAGTTTACTGAGGGCTTGTTCTGCTGATTTGCTTTGCACTTCAGACACCTGTATCTGACTGGGTGCTCTTGAACATCCTCTGCTTAGATGCTAATTAACACGAGGAAAGGCAAAGCTCACTTGTTCCACCAAGTGCTAAAGATAATGCAAAATGTACTTCAGGAAAGCCAAATGAGTAAAAGCACTCTTTCCAACTTGGAGAACAGAGCTTCGGGTGGGGATCCCACCACCTCTGTGGGGCTGTAGGCTATGGCTGTTACAGGCCCAGACTCCGGAGCCAAATTGCCCAGGTTCAGATCCCAGCCCTGCCACTCACAGCCATGAGCGCTCCAGCATGCTGCTTTACCTCTCTGTGCCTTGATTACCTTATCTGAAAAATGGGAATGATACCAACAGCTCCCTCGCAGCAGTGCCATTAAAGATTTAACGAGTTAATAAATGTAAAGGGCTTCAAGCATCTAGTACAGGGATAAGGCTATGAAAGTATTTGTTCTTATTACCTGGTCTTTGAAAAAAGACTTAAGAGGAAATATAATTACAGGTTCCTCCAATCAATTAAGCACCTGCCAGCATTCCAGAAGATCCTTATTTACAAGATCCCCTTCCTTAGCTTGGACTTGTCTCCCTTTGCTGATTTTATTCAAAAGAATAAGCACCTACTTTTAAGTAGAAAGCCCTGAGGAAGTCACTTCGAGGGGAAACTTCTCAGGAAATTCCCAAGTAATCTGCTGGGGGTGAAAAAAAAAAGCAGTATCTTAAATCTGCTTAGAAGTCAGCCAACTACTGCATCACACGTCAGGACAGTGGCTTGATGTGAAGCTGGGCCCCAGGCTGCTTATTGGATGAAAGCGGATCCAGCCAAGCACTTGTGTTCTGCACTCCTTTTAAAAAATAATATATAAATATATATTTTTAAATTTTGGCCTCTTTTATTTGTCCTTCATTTATTTATTTTCATCCATCTTAATTCTTTGGCCTGTGTGGGCCTCCCATCACAGTGGCCTCTCTCGCTGCAGAGCACCGGCTCTGGGCGCATGCGCTCCGGAGTGCTGGCACGTAACTGGACACATCCGTCCAGTCACTCTGTCGCATGTGGGATCTTTCCATGTCAGGAATTGAACCTGTGCCCCTTGCACTGCAAGGTGGACTCTAACAAATACCTAACAGAAACATAGCTCCAGATCACCTGAGAACCTCTGAATTTCTTCTGCGCTTTCTTCATGGATATTTGAACACTTCTCTGGCCAAAAGCTCTGATCCTTTTGGACCGATGATGAGGTCTGAGAATACGTGGCCTCTAAATAGAGCTCCCAAAACAACAGATAAAGAATTTTTCAGCATGAATATGTCCCAGGTAATACTGGGGACATGTTTAATACTAAAAAATATTTATTTACATAAAATTCAAGTTTAATTGGGTGTTCTATATTGTTTGCTAAATTCAAATTCTGAATAAACTACTTTTGGTATATCTCAAATATTATGTAAAGTGCATTTATACTAAAAAATGTACCTGAAATTCAAATTTACCTGGATGCCCTCCATTTTATCAGACAATCCTGTTTTGAATGCTTTACACATGTTGATTCATTTAACTCTCATACAACTCAATAACGGAAGTACTATTATCACCTGCATTTTACAGATGAGAAAACTGAGGAAAAGAATATAGGTAGGGCTTCCCTGGTGGTCCAGTGGGTAAGGACACCGCCTTGCAGTGCAAGGGGCGCCAGTTCGATCCCTGGCCTGGGAAGATCCCACGTGCCACGGAGTGGCTGGACCGGTGTGTCCAACTACCGAGCTGGAGCTCTGGAGCGCATGCGCCCAGAGCCGGTGCTCTGTGACAACAGAGGCCACCGCGATGGGAGGCCCACAAAGACCAAAGAACAAAGATGGATGAAAATAGATAAATGAAAGACCAATAGAAGTGGCCCGCCCGCCCCCATTCCTCCCCACCCCCCACAAAATAAAGAGTCTAGGTAGTTTATTTGAAAAATCTGACAATATGAAGTGCTGGCCAAGGGCCAGATCAATTGGAACTCTCATATGCTGCTGGTAGGAATAGCAAAATGGTATAGTCACTTTGTAAAATCATTTGGCAGCTTCTTAAAAGTTAACACACATGACACTATCTACCACCACTATCTACCTACCACATGACACTATCTACAACATCATCTACCAAAAGATTTGGAAAAATTTAGATTGGATACTGTGAAGCTAAAGTCAAAAATAACTGCACACACACACACATACACATCCTATATTCTAGCTGGTAAGCCTATTTGTCACAGAGTGAAGCATTAAGAATTTCAAAACTGTTTGTATACTAGGGAGGAAAAACTAAGTGAATGCATTGCAAATAATTACAGGCCATTTCTCAATATTGATGAGGTCTGAGAAAACGTGGCCTCTAAATAGAGCTCCCAAAACAACAGATAAAGAATTTTTCAGCATGAATATGTCCCAGGTAATACTGGGGACATGTTTAATACTAAAAAATATTTATTTACATAAAATTCAAGTTTAATTGGGTGTTCTATATTGTTTGCTAAATTCAAATTCTGAATAAACTACTTTTGGTATATCTCAAATATTATGTAAAGTGCATTTATACTAAAAAATGTACCTGAAATTCAAATTTACCTGGATGCCCTCCATTTTATCAGACAATCCTGTTTTGAATGCTTTACACATGTTGATTCATTTAACTCTCATACAACTCAATAACGGAAGTACTATTATCACCTGCATTTTACAGATGAGAAAACTGAGGAAAAGAATATAGGTAGGGCTTCCCTGGTGGTCCAGTGGGTAAGGACACCGCCTTGCAGTGCAAGGGGCGCCAGTTCGATCCCTGGCCTGGGAAGATCCCACGTGCCACGGAGTGGCTGGACCGGTGTGTCCAACTACCGAGCTGGAGCTCTGGAGCGCATGCGCCCAGAGCCGGTGCTCTGTGACAACAGAGGCCACCGCGATGGGAGGCCCACAAAGACCAAAGAACAAAGATGGATGAAAATAGATAAATGAAAGACCAATAGAAGTGGCCCGCCCGCCCCCATTCCTCCCCACTCCCCACAAAATAAAGAGTCTAGGTAGTTTATTTGAAAAATCTGACAATATGAAGTGCTGGCCAAGGGCCAGATCAATTGGAACTCTCATATGCTGCTGGTAGGAATAGCAAAATGGTATAGTCACTTTGTAAAATCATTTGGCAGCTTCTTAAAAGTTAACACACATGACACTATCTACCACCACTATCTACCTACCACATGACACTATCTACAACATCATCTACCAAAAGATTTGGAAAAATTTAGATTGGATACTGTGAAGCTAAAGTCAAAAATAACTGCACACACACACACATACACATCCTATATTCTAGTTGGTAAGCCTATTTGTCACAGAGTGAAGCATTAAGAATTTCAAAACTGTTTGTATACTAGGGAGGAAAAACTAAGTGAATGCATTGCAAATAATTACAGGCCATTTCTCAATATTGGCAAAAGAAGTTATAAATAAATTAAGGAAGAAGGCTAGAATGAACCCTCAGGTGATAAACTGGAGTCAGAAGTATCAATATTGACTTGTGCCCTAAGAGATACACACACTCAGACAAATATATACAGAAAAAAACAGAGGTGTGTATATGCATGAATTAGTATGCACATATATATAGGTTACCTAATTCTCTTTTCTGAGACAGGCCAGAAGCTAATTAGTACACCTACTGCTCAGATGTTAGCTTCTAATACCATTCTCCAGTGAAAGGAGCCAAGGCTCTTTGGTGCACTGGTTGATTCTAGGGCTGGAGCAATAAATAAATAAATAAATGAAGACGAGCCTGGAGTATCCTGTGGTGCCAGAAGTGCTATCGCTGCTGTTGCTTTAATCACTAACCTCTGGCAACCCCACGGACCAGTCCACCAGGCTCCTCTGTCCATGGGATTTTCCGAGCAAAAATTCCAGAGTAGTCATTTCCTTCCTCAGGGGATCTTCCTGACCCAGGGATGGAACCCACATTTCGTGCATCAGCAGGCAGATTCTTTACCACAGAGCCACGAGGGAAGCAAAGAAGTACTAGAATTTTTTAAATATGTATTTATTTATTTATTTAGGCGGGGGTGGGGAGGGAGGGGGTGGGCGGGCCACTTCCACTGATCTTTCGTTTGTCTAATTTCATCCATCTTTGTTCTTTGGCCCATGTGGGCCTCCTATCGCGGTGGCCTCTCTTGTTGCAGAGCACCGGCTCTGGGCACATGCGCTCCAGAGCTCCGGCTCGATAATTGGACACATTGGTCCAGCTGCTCCGCGGCACGTGGGATCTTCCCAGGCCAGGGATCGAACCGGCGCCCCTTGCACTGCAAGGCAGTGTCCTTACCCACTGGACCACCAGGGAAGCCCTAGAATTTTTATTAAAAGATAAAGGGTATATCTTGGGGCTTCCCTGGTGGTCCAGTGGGTAAAGAGTCTGCCTTGCAGTGCAAGGGGCACCAGTTCAATCCCTGGCCCAGGAAGATCCCACGTGCCGTGGAATGACTGGACCAGTGTGTCTAGTCACCAACTAGTGCTCTGGAGTTCATGAGCCCAGAGCTGGGCTCTGCTAGGAGAAAGGCCACTGCGATGGGAGGCCCACACAGGCCAAAGGATAAACATGGATGACAATAAATGGATAAAAAAAATAATAAAGAAAAGAGGCCAAAAACAATTGTAAAAAAAAAAAAAGATAAGGGGTCTATCAAAGGAG
This sequence comes from Tragulus kanchil, assembly GCA_022376925.1. Lineage (NCBI taxonomy): Eukaryota > Metazoa > Chordata > Mammalia > Artiodactyla > Tragulidae > Tragulus > Tragulus kanchil. The sequence goes on along the minus strand of JAIOJX010000030.1, from coordinate 104,959,855 downwards.
CACAAGAACCACCTGAAAGCATTCAAGGACCAAAGATGGAATCACGTGATCAATAAACTAAATGATATGATGGATTATAACCCAAAGGATCAGATAAATGTCCAAGAGCTCACACTGCTACAAATAACAACTGAATAAATGAGGGAAAGTTGACAAATCATCTCTAACAGAAGAATTCCAATCAACGAATGTAGAAAGAATCAGGGAAGCAGAAAGTCACTACTGGACTACCATGGTAATTAGTGCTGAAAGCAAGACCCACAGAGAAATGCTAAAATCAGGGGACCAATGATAAAGAATGAAATAATGCCATCTGCAACAACACGGATGGACCTAGAGACTCTCATATTAGGTGAAGTTAGACAAACACAAATATTAATATCATGATAATAATCTATATATGGAACCTAGAAAATGATACAAATAATCCTGTGTACAAAACAGAAACAAACTCACAGACATAGAGAACAAACGTATAGTTACCAAAGGGGAAAGTGGGTGGTGGTGGAGGGATAAATTAGGAGTATGGGATTGGCAAACGCCAGTTACTGTGTATAAAACAGATAAAGAAGGTCTTACTGGGAACAGGGAAGTAGATTCCATATCTTGTAATACATAATGGAAAAGAAAGCATCAGGGGGCAAGAGTTTAAGCATAAACAGGACACTTGCATAGTCTCAAAGCATCTCTCCTCAAATGTTTAATGACTGCAAGAGGAAAAGAGTGAGTTCATGGTGGAGAACCTGACAAATACCACCTTTGCCAAGTGACTGATATTAACATCACCAGTAACACATCAAAAAAAATGGACCCCTGCTGTGATGCACGGGGCAAGGCGCCCTTCTGTTATCCTTCCCCAGACCGCGTAGCCCCCATCTCACCACAAGGAAACACCACACAGACCCCAGTGGAGGGACACCTCTAAAATAAGGGACTGCTGCTCTACTAAAGCATCAAATCCACTAAAAAACATAGGGAAGGCTAAAAGAAATGTGAGATCCTGGGACAGAAAAAAAGAACAGGAGGGGCTTCCCTGGTGGTCCAGTGGGTAAGGACACCGCCTTGCAGTGCAAGGGGCACCGGTTCCATCCCTGGCCTGGGAAGATCCCACGTGCCACGGAGCGGCTGGACTGATGTGTCCAATTACCCAGCCGGAGCTCTGGGGCACATGCGCCCAGAGCCGGTGCTCTGTGACAACAGAGACCACTGCGATGGGAGGCCCACATGGGCCAAAGAACAAAGATGGATGAAAATAGACAAATGAAAGACCAACAGAAGTAGCCTGCCTGCTCCCCTCCCACCCCATCTCCTCAGAATAAATAAATAAATAAATCTTTAAAAAGAACAGGAGTAGGAAAATGGTGAAATCCAAATAAACTCTGTAAATGCAATATATTGTACTAAGTTTGAATTTCTAAAATCAGGGGACCAATGATAAAGAATGAAATAATGCCATCTGCAACAACACGGATGGACCTAGAGACTCTCATATTAGGTGAAGTTAGACAAACACAAATATTAATATCATGATAATAATCTATATATGGAACCTAGAAAATGATACAAATAATCCTGTGTACAAAACAGAAACAAACTCACAGACATAGAGAACAAACGTATAGTTACCAAAGGGGAAAGTGGGTGGTGGTGGAGGGATAAATTAGGAGTATGGGATTGGCAAACGCCAGTTACTGTGTATAAAACAGATAAAGAAGGTCTTACTGGGAACAGGGAAGTAGATTCCATATCTTGTAATACATAATGGAAAAGAAAGCATCAGGGGGCAAGAGTTTAAGCATAAACAGGACACTTGCATAGTCTCAAAGCATCTCTCCTCAAATGTTTAATGACTGCAAGAGGAAAAGAGTGAGTTCATGGTGGAGAACCTGACAAATACCACCTTTGCCAAGTGACTGATATTAACATCACCAGTAACACATCAAAAAAAATGGACCCCTGCTGTGATGCACGGGGCAAGGCGCCCTTCTGTTATCCTTCCCCAGACCGCGTAGCCCCCATCTCACCACAAGGAAACACCACACAGACCCCAGTGGAGGGACACCTCTAAAATAAGGGACTGCTGCTCTACTAAAGCATCAAATCCACTAAAAAGCATAGGGGAAGGCTAAAAGAAATGTGAGATCCTGGGACAGAAAAAAAGAACAGGAGGGGCTTCCCTGGTGGTCCAGTGGGTAAGGACACCGCCTTGCAGTGCAAGGGGCACCGGTTCCATCCCTGGCCTGGGAAGATCCCACGTGCCACGGAGCGGCTGGACTGATGTGTCCAATTACCCAGCCGGAGCTCTGGGGCGCATGCGCCCAGAGCCGGTGCTCTGTGACAACAGAGACCACTGCGATGGGAGGCCCACATGGGCCAAAGAACAAAGATGGATGAAAATAGACAAATGAAAGACCAACAGAAGTAGCCTGCCTGCTCCCCTCCCTCCCCACCCCATCTCCTCAGAATAAATAAATAAATAAATCTTTAAAAAAAAGAACAGGAGTAGGAAAAATGGTGAAATCCAAATAAACTCTGTAAATGCAATATATTGTACTAAGTTTGAATTTCTAGCTTATGTCAACATTCACTAGTTATTAGATGTTAACATGGGGGAGGGGGTAAAGCATACACAACAACTCTCTATTTTTGCAGCTCTTTTCAGTCTAAAGTACCTAAAAATAAAAAATATTACCCCAAGCCATAAAACCCTCATTTCTCCCACACTTTACTCGAGCAACAGGAAAAAAAAAAAAAAAAAGAAGAAGAAGACTATTAAAGAGACAATTTTGCTTCAAGAACAGGCCACCACACTGTAGACTACTAAATCATTTCCCAAATCCTCTTTAAATTGGGTCAGCAATCCTAGAGTCTTTTTCTCCCCTTCTCTTTTCTTCTTCAGATTTCTAAGTCAGGACTTCCCGCTGAATGCACGCAGCTGGCGCTGCCCCCACACGGCTCCACGCCTGGCAGAGCAGCAAGGCCCAAGTGGGGGCTGCGCCCCTTCTCTGCCTCTGTTGCAGGTTGGGGGAAAGTGGGTTCCCCAGAGGTACCCCAAGCTGTTCGAAGGTCTGCAAACCCTTCTAGAATTTTTGCACTGCAGGGGAATCCCATCCAAAGCAGGGTCGTGAGGCTGGGCTTAAGGACCCCCCTGCCTCATTTTTTGAGGAAAAGCACTCCAGTCTCCGAATGTATAAATAAACTATTAGTGGGTGAGTAAAGCCATCTGCTGCCATGCAGAGATGCTGCCAAACTGTGACATTTCATAGTGCTGTCTACATCTTCTATCTTCCCACGAGGCAGAGTTGAAGAAAAAGTTTTTTTTAAATCTGAAGGCGGATATTTCACCTCATTAAGGTGTTCACTGTTGTTATCAGAAGACTGGTCCCTGACTTTTGGGTTACCACACAAGGGAAATGCCAATTTTTGATGAATATAAAATGTTTGCAGACTGATGATATGAATTGTTGGAAACAGCTACTTTTCAAGAATATGTTTCTAGTTAAGGGAAGAACAGGCTACTTACCCAAAGAGAGGGGAGTGGGTCAGGGTGAGAGCCCAGGACACTCTCCGTCGAGGCACTCACCACCAAGGGGCAAGTACTTCTAAGAGGCTTGAGACACTCTGGACATGCCTGTGCTTTGCGGATCAGGGTCACTGGGACTCCGGGGGTGAGAGACAGAGCCTCGGGTCCCTTTCTCCAGGCCGCAGGCCAGCTTCTCAAGGCCCCTGGCTCGATGGCAGGGCTGTATATACCTCGACTCATTTCATCCCCACCACGACCCCAAGAAACGGCTTCCTGTCCAGGCCTTTGTGCTTTTCCTCCTAAAGAGCACCTGGCCATCTCCATCGGCCATCTCCAGGTGGTGATTGGGATGTCAGCAGCAACTGCCTTGTTCACAGCGTGGTTTAGAGTCTCGTGTGCCCGAAGTGAGGGCAGCCCTTCTGCATGCAGCTGGGGAGGGCCGGGTCGGGCCTCTAGGCTACCCTCACGTGGGGCCTTGAGTAGCTGCATCTCTATGCCTCTCTTCAGGCAGGTAGGGGAAGTCTTGTCCAGATTCGTGCATTAGTTCTCTGTTGCTACATACCAAGTCACCACAAACTTGGGGCATCAGCAACACCATTTATCACCTCTCAGTTTCTGTGGGTTGGGCATCTGGGCCTGGTTTGGCTGGACTGTGGGGCATCATGGGTTCCAACAAAATTGTTCAAGGTCTGCAAACCCTTCTAGAATTTTTGCACTGCAGGGGAATCCCATCCAAAGCAGGGTCGTGAGGCTGGGCTTAAGGACCCCCCTGCCTCATTTTTTGAGGAAAAGCACTCCAGTCTCCGAATGTATAAATAAACTATTAGTGGGTGACGAAGTAAAAGCCATCTGCTGCCATGCAGAGATGCTGCCAAACTGTGACATTTCATAGTGCTGTCTACATCTTCTATCTTCCCACGAGGCAGAGTTGAAGAAAAAGTTTTTTTTAAATCTGAAGGCGGATATTTCACCTCATTAAGGTGTTCACTGTTGTTATCAGAAGACTGGTCCCTGACTTTTGGGTTACCACACAAGGGAAATGCCAATTTTTGATGAATATAAAATGTTTGCAGACTGATGATATGAATTGTTGGAAACAGCTACTTTTCAAGAATATGTTTCTAGTTAAGGGAAGAACAGGCTACTTACCCAAAGAGAGGGGAGTGGGTCAGGGTGAGAGCCCAGGACACTCTCCGTCGAGGCACTCACCACCGAGGGGCAAGTACTTCTAAGAGGCTTGAGACACTCTGGACATGCCTGTGCTTTGCGGATCAGGGTCACTGGGACTCCGGGGGTGAGAGACAGAGCCTCGGGTCCCTTTCTCCAGGCCGCAGGCCAGCTTCTCAAGGCCCCCGGCTCGATGGCAGGGCTGTATATACCTCGACTCATTTCATCCCCACCACGACCCCAAGAAACGGCTTCCTGTCCAGGCCTTTGTGCTTTTCCTCCTAAAGAGCACCTGGCCATCTCCATCGGCCATCTCCAGGTGGTGATCGGGATGTCAGCAGCAACTGCCTTGTTCACAGCGTGGTTTAGAGTCTCGTGTGCCCGAAGTGAGGGCAGCCCTGCTGCATGCAGCTGGGGAGGGCCGGGTCGGGCCTCTAGGCTACCCTCACGTGGGGCCTTGAGTAGCTGCATCTCTATGCCTCTCTTCAGGCAGGTAGGGGAAGTCTTGTCCAGATTCGTGCATTAGTTCTCTGTTGCTACATACCAAGTCACCACAAACTTGGGGCATCAGCAACACCATTTATCACCTCTCAGTTTCTGTGGGTTGGGCATCTGGGCCTGGTTTGGCTGGACCTGTGCTCCGGGTCCAGAGGCTACTAGCAAGCTGTGAGTCGGGCTGGGTTCTCATCTGTGGACTTGACTGGAGAAAACTTGCTTCCAAGCTTACTGGAGCTGTCCGCAGGACCAGCGCAGGTGGCTGTAGGACTCAGGGCTCAGGGCTACTGCTGGGAGCCACGCTCAGCTCTGGGAGGTCGCACACAGTGCCCTGCCACATGGTCGTCTCACAGCGTGGCAGCTTACTATTTCAAAGCCACACAGAGAGTCTCCTTCTCCAGTCTGCCAAATGACCTAAGTTGCCTGCTGACATTCATCACCTTTGCCACATATTGCAACCAGTAGAGAGAGACATCAAAACCTTTGCATCTTGTGCTGGCTGGAAGCAGGACACAAGCATCACCGGCACTCAAAGAGAAGGGACACACAATGGTGTGATCCTGGGGTGACCTTCGACTCTGGCTCCCACGGGCACTTCCTTTCTTGCTAGATCCAGACTACAGGATTTCTTTCCTTTTCGATCCTTCTTGCCAAGCCTGAACGTAGCCTAGATTTCTGTTACTGATCCCTAATTGCTTCTCACTGAGTTCTTCCCTACCCACTACACTCTCTCCTTCCAGATGTTCCTATATGATGTAACCGAACATATTGGTGGCAACCAGCTTTAATGAAAGAATGCCATCTAGAGTGGAAGGGCACTGACTGAGAAACGAAAAGAGAGAAAAACTGTCCAATATCACACAAGTCACAATTGAGATGAAATACGACCTGGGTTCGCTTGATTCCAATCCAGTGAGCTTCTGGTGTGCTTAGCCTATAAGGGAAGTGATAATAATACCACGCATCTCCAGGATCAATAAAGAAATAATGTATTAAACTGTAATCAGTAAATTCAGCACTAATATGGACATAACAATTAAAACTTTCATTCATTGAGTGCCAGATGATCCAGCAACTTTACTCCATGAAAAAGGAGGACGAAGAAATAATTGAGAAAAATACATGTCCCACTATGTTAATAATAGCACTACTCAGAACACACAAAAAATAGAAAAATAAATAAATTTAACAACAGAAGAGGGATGTATAAAGAAGATATGGGGGCTTCCCTGGTGGTCCAGTGGGTAAGGACACTGCCTTGCAGTGCGACGGTCGCCGGTTCAATCCCTGGCCTGGGAAAATCCCACGTGCCGCGGAGCGGCTGGACCGATGTGTCCAATTACAGAGCCGGAGCTCTGGAGCACATGCGCCCAGAGCCGGCGCTCTGCGACGACAGAGGCCACCGCGATGGGAGGCCCACGCGGGCCAAAGAACAAAAAAGATGGATGAAAATAGATAAATGAAAGACCAATGGGAGTGGCCCGCCTGCCCCCCTCCCTACCCACCCCATCCCCCCCGCCAAAATAAATAAATAAATAAATATTTTAAAAAAGAAGATATGGAAGACATACATATATATAAATATATATATAAAGGACTATATATAACATTGTTAATTGGATTTGCTGAAAAGTGGATGAACACAAATTAAAAAAATAAAATGAAGTCAGAAAATAAGACATCATATGATATCACTTATCGGAGATGGGAAAATGAGAAGAATGTGTTAGCAATACGGCCGCCCCCACGACCCCATCTTTATTATTTCAACTGTCTGTAGAGAACGAGAATCCTCACACCAAGGAGAGCAGTGTACCAGAAACACAACAGTACGCACCCAAGGATGTGCTTCCTCAATCCTCAGGGCAGGAGAAGAGTGACACCCGAGCCCCTAGCTCGACGGGGTTGCTGTGTATGCCTAGACTCACTTTAACCCCCGGCCCCCGACTGGAAGAACTTTGAGAGATCATCTGGACTGCTCCTCTCCACGAGCTAACTTTCCACCTGCGGCCTCGGACATAGAAGCGCCCTACCTGTGACCAGAGCACCTTCTGAGGAGTGGAAAAGAGGAGTGGGGATTGGTCTCCCGGTGGGGATGACTTGGTGCGGCTTAACGCTAAGGAGAATAATATGCATATTATCATTTGGCTCCGTGTTCTGGCACTTTCCAGGGCTCATTTACAACGCAGGAAGTCCACTTTCCTTAAGGTTCTCTTGCCCAGTCAGCAGGACTGAAAATCAAGAAGTGCTGCCGCCTTGTGGCCAGTCCCGCAACAACACTTCTCATATAGGGGCTTCTGGAAAGGGAACACTCACATGGCCTTAGGGGGGCTGAACAGCACACCTGCCTGCAAGTCTGGGCCTGGAGGAGGATACCCAGGAAAATTCCCCAAAGGGACAGGCTTGCAGGAAGCGTTTTACAGCCCTGAAATTTTCCTCACCCTCATTGGAAAGAGAAAGATGAAAAGCCTAAAGGATACCTGGGGGCCTACCTTTTGCTCCTATGCGAATGCAAATGATGACCCAAGGAGGAATCACCTGCAAGTCTTCAAGGCTGACATGGGGAGACCTAAGCCCACAATGAACAGGGATAGCTCTGATGCAGAACTCTCCCCACTGGGTGTATGCGTGGGGACATCTTGAACGCAAAAATAACGTTAAATCCAGGGTCCCCATGGCCTAATTTAAAAAGGCAACCTTAATGTCCCTCAGTGACCACATAAATGAGATGCCTAATCGTAAACAAGAACAAGTGGCTCAGCAAAAGGTCAGAACACAGTCCTACCATTTGCAGCTCCAGGCAAGGGTCCTACTAAGTGAAGAGACACAGAGAGTGAGAGACAAAGACTGCTCGGTGTCATTCTTATGTGACTTCAACCAACTGTCATTCATGGACACATTTACAAAGGATCTACATACTCAGAGCACGCAAATCGGCTTAGTGACACCGAGGGGCCAAAGGAGGAGGGACACAACAGAGAATGTGCACTTCCCTTAAACAAACTCACATATGTATCCTAGCTCACGGAAGAATACCTACTCTATGCCACAAGGCACTGTGCTGAGGACCCCCTGTAATACCCAATCTGAGCAAAGCACCCAGAAAAGGCTCCACAAACACCTGGAATCAGGTGCTTTACAGCGACCACAAACACAGCTTGTCCATCCACTACACTCCAACAGGAAACAGACCTCGAATTGACAACGGAAAAGACATTGCTCCTGGAGTCCCCTCCAGCCTCAGGAACCCGACTGGGGTCCCGGTGTGGGGGCAGAGCCGCCTCGCCTCCATCGGCTCCTCCTGGGGCTGAGGGAGCTAAGGACGAGGTGCCACCGCTGATCCTCCCCACCACGCACCTGTGCTGTTGAGCCCTCCTGAACACACCACCATGTCCAGGCCCGGTTTGCTCCCCCACAATTTTATGAAGCCTCAGGGCGCCCAGACAATGGGGGGAGAGGCACACTTGGATGGCAGACCTTTGAAAAGTTGCCTGGGTTGCTCCTCTCCGGGTGCCGGGGTCTTCCCCTCTGAAGAGAGCAGCTTCAGAGGAGTAGAAAAGAGGGGTGGGGAAGGTCTGCGTGTGGGGATGACTTGGAGGGGTGGAGTGCTAGGAGGATGATACGCATAAGACACAGCCCTTTGGCCCTGGGTTCTGGCACTCTCCAGCTCTCATTACCCACCGAGAAAGCCCACTTTCCTGAAGGTTCTCTCGCCCCAACCCGTTAAGGGAACAATCAAGAGGTGCTGCCCCCTTGTGGCCGCTTCTGGCCACAACACCTTTCAAATCGAGGTTCTGGAAAGGCAATGCTCACAAGCCTGGGTTGGAGGAGGACACCCAGGAGAATCTGCAAAACAAAAAGGCTTGCAGGAAGCACTTCTCAGCCCAGAAAATTTTTCTCGCCCTCATTAGAAAGGAAAACTGTAAAACAGCAGGGATACCTGGAGGCGGAGAACTTGTTCCTAGGTGAATGCCCATGAATGCTCTAAGCAGGATTCACTTAAAAGCCTTTAAGGTAGCCATTCTGGGACAGAAGACCCAAATGACCCAGAGTAGCCTCTGATGCGGCAAGCCACCCTCTCCCCGCGCCTCTTCCCTACAAGGGTTTTTGCTTGGGCGGATAAAACCTGGAACTCAAAAGACCTGTCAATCTCGCAAGTCCTTGTTGCCCAATTGCAATGAGGCCACCCTAACGGCCCTCGAATGACTGCATCAAAGATATGCCTGCTGACCCTGACCCCGCAGTAGATCAGATGAAATCGTGCAGTTCGCAGGCCCTGGGAAGGGCCTTACTCACTGAAGGGACACAGACAGTGGGAGCCAAAGACCACTCGCTGTCAGTACCAGGTGAAATGGGGCTCTTGTCATGGAGGGACGGATATAAAGGAGCTACAGTCCCAGAGTTAGCAAACCGGCTTAGTGCTACTTATGAGACCCAGGAGGCGGGATACAACAGGAATGTGCACTTGCCGTACATGCACTTACATACGTAACCTAGCCCAACACAGAATACCTACTCTATGGCACAGGAAACGGTGCTGAGGTCACCCTGTTATACCCAGTCTGTGCAAAGCACCCAGAGAGACTGCGCAGACCTCCACATCTACCTGAAATCAGGTGCTTTACAACTGCCACAAACACCGCATTGTCCATCCGCTCTGTTCCAACGGGAAACAGAAGTTCATTTCACTTCGGAAAAGAAAGTATTCCTGCCTCCTGCCGGCCTCTCAGGCCTCAGGAACCAGCTTCAGGTCCCAGTGAGGGAGCAGAGCCGCCCCTCCTCCCTCGGCTCGACCCCCCTGGGGCTGAGGGAGCCGGAGGCTGTGCAGCCCTGAACCTCCACACCACACACCTGTCTTGTTTACCCCTCATGATCACACCCCAATGTCCAGGCCCGGTTAGGTCCCCGACAATTAAAATAACCATAGTGCACCCAGACCGTGGGGAACATGTTGGGATGGCAGAGCTTTGAAAAGTTTCCTGGTATGCACGTGTCCTGATGGTGTGGTTCCCACATTGGTCTTGTCGCCTTACATTTTCATAATAGCACCTTCAAAAAAGCTCATTATGAGGGTGTTTTTGGTCTAGGCTTGGTGTTGATAGTTGTTGCTGAATTGTAATTGGGGATAAAGGATGTGACACAACCCCGTGACAGTTTCTTCTGGTCTTTCTACTCCGATTGACATCCCAGGAGCATGACTTTGGCCATGCCTCTCTTCCACATTAAGCATAGAGCAAGAAGGAAGTGCTGCCACCTTGTGGCCGTATCTCACAACAACATCTTTCAACCTTGGTCTCATGGGAATTTATGAGGGAAACTCACAAGGACAAGGGCTCTAATGTCATGTATCCTGAAGCAGTGGCCTGGCTAGGTAACTGAATAAAACTGCAAATAACCCTAGGTTTCATGAATCCAATTTCACCATGTGAAGTTTTCTCACATACTTTTAAAAAGGAAACAGAAATATCATAGAAACAAAGTTAACATAGAAAGATCCTCACTGGGTTTCCCTGGTGGTTCAGTGGATAAGGACACCGCCTTGCAGTGCAAGGGGCGCCGGTTCGATCCCTGGCCTGGGAAGATCCCATGTGCCACAGAGCAGCTGAACCGATGTGTCCACCGAGCTGGAGCCCTGGAGCGCATGCACCCAGAGCCGGTGCTCTGCGACAACAGAGGACACCACGATGGGAGGCCCACACGGGCCAAAGAACAAAGATGGATGAAAATAGATAAATGAAAGATCAATAGAAGTGGCCCCCCGCCCCCTTCCTCCCCAACCCGCCCCCCTCCACACACACACACACACACACACACACACAAGAAAGATTCTCACTGCCTCTCTTTCTGTGAGAGATGCAAATCAGTGTAACAATGGAGGAATCACCTGCAGATAGTCGGAGCCCGCATGATCAACCAGTCTGCAATAAAACATGCTGGAGAGATCATACGGCAAAGGGAACTCTCCTAGCCCAGTGCTGTGATGGTAGCTGGAAACAGCCACTCTGAAGAACACCATGGAGGGTCCTCAACGCCACAGGGACAAGGGTACCGTAGCATCTGGCTATCCCACTCCTAAGATCAGGAGACAGTGATAACCTGAATCAACAGCTGCATCTTGACATTACTAGTTACTAGGCGCTTACTTTGAGAGACTTGTTGTTTGACCTGTAATATGCATCATGTCTTGTAATCTCCATTGGCTCTGTGAGGGGTCCCTGTCAAGACCACACCCTAAACACACTACTGCAGTCATAGCTCGTAGTTGCACTGGCACCGTAAATTGCCTCCTCGTAGCATTATGAAGGTGCAGACCAGTCAGTAAATACTAACAAAAAAACGTTTATTAGGAATAAAATAGTTGAACCTGATTGAAGTAGGTCATGACCATATCTACATCTTTCAACCTTGGTCTCATGGGAATTTATGAGGAAACTCACAAGGACAAGGGCTCTAATGTCATGTATCCTGAAGCAGTGGCCTGGCTAGGTAACTGAATAAAACTGCAAATAACCCTAGGTTTCATGAATCCAATTTCACCATGTGAAGTTTTCTACATACTTTTAAAAGGAAACAGAAATATCATAGAAACAAAGTTAACATAGAAAGATCCTCACTGGGTTTCCCTGGTGGTTCAGTGGATAAGGACACCGCCTTGCAGTGCAAGGGGCGCCGGTTCGATCCCTGGCCTGGGAAGATCCCATGTGCCACAGAGCAGCTGAACCGATGTGTCCACCGAGCTGGAGCCCTGGAGCGCATGCACCCAGAGCCGGTGCTCTGCGACAACAGAGGACACCACGATGGGAGGCCCACACGGGCCAAAGAACAAAGATGGATGAAAATAGATAAATGAAAGATCAATAGAAGTGGCCCCCCCCACCCCCCCTTCCTCCCCAACCCGCCCCTCCACACACACACACACACACACACACACACAAGAAAGATTCTCACTGCCTCTTTCTGTGAGAGATGCAAATCAGTGTAACAATGGAGGAATCACCTGCAGATAGTCGGAGCCCGCATGATCAACCAGTCTGCAATAAAACATGCTGGAGAGATCATACGGCAAAGGGAACTCTCCTAGCCCAGTGCTGTGATGGTAGCTGGAAACAGCCACTCTGAAGAACACCATGGAGGGTCCTCAACGCCACAGGGACAAGGGTACCGTAGCATCTGGCTATCCCACTCCTAAGATCAGGAGACAGTGATAACCTGAATCAACAGCTGCATCTTGACATTACTAGTTACTAGGCGCTTACTTTGAGAGACTTGTTGTTTGACCTGTAATATGCATCATGTCTTGTAATCTCCATTGGCTCTGTGAGGGGTCCCTGTCAAGACCACACCCTAAACACATTAATGCAGTCATAGGTAGTAGTTGAACTGGCACTGTAAATTGACTCCTCGTAGCATTATGAAGGTGCAGACCAGTCAGTAAATACTAACAAGAGGAATGATGATAGAGAACTGTTATCATTTGAATTGTGTCTTCCAAATTGATGTTGAAGTCTTCACCCCAGTAGCTGTGAACCTGATCTTCGATGAAAAACAGAGTTTTTGCAGGTAGTCATGTGAAAAATGTCCTTAGGACTGGGCCTAATCTGAAAGGGCTAGTGTCCTTGCAAGAATGGGAAATTTGAACAGAGGGAGCTGTGCCCACAGAAATGACACCTCCTGAAGATGAAGATCAAGATCAGGGTGATGTGACTAGCCAAGACCTGCCAAAGATGGCCAGCAAGCCACCAGAAGCTCGGAAGGAGGCCTGAAATATTCTTTCAAGAAGAGACCAACCTCACTGCCCTTCAGTCCCCAACTTCCCTCCTCCAGAGCCTTGAGATACACTGTTGTGGGTCTAAACCCTCTAGCTTATGGGACTTGGTTACAGCAGCCTTGCAAAGGTAATACTGGCAGTCATTACAGCTTGAAGAGTCTGCTTATACTGTAACCTCAGTTGACCCGACGCCTTTACGAGAGCACCAAGCACTTAAGTGGGTTCTAACCCCTCTTGTCAGTTACGTGGCTTTAAAGCTCCAAGATGCCAAACAGCTTACTTACCCAGTCGCCTTGTCTGGATAAGGGGGCCGCCAGTAACCTCCCTGGAGCGGATATGCAATCCTTGACGCGCTCAGGCATATGACTGTGGCCTGTTAATTGGAAAGGGTGACAATTATACATGGGTATCACAAGAAGTGTTCCTTTTCCTTCATTTCACCCTGGTTGGCTCTGCTCAGGATAAGGCCACTTATGTGCCCCCACGACCGCCTTGTCCGATGCCTTTGGAGGTTGACCTGTAGCAAACGCACTAATGCCCCCACCTCCACTCTTTAGCTGTCAGTTTGGGCTGCACAGAGGGAGGCACCAGCAGATGATCAGATGGCGAGAGAACAGAGATGCAGAGGCCTTCAGCCCCCTGCCATCTTCCCACTTGGGACATCAGGAGATGCTGCGTCATCTGAGAGTGGCTTCAGTGACTATCAGGCAGCTCACTCTATACAGTGGCCCTCTCAGGACTGCTGTCAGAAATTCTGGCCTCCTGTAGTTCCTTCAGATTTAGGAGGCAAAACATCCCTGCAAGCGTTAGCTCCAGGACACTGCGCTAATGACCCATTTGCTTATATTCCACCTTCATCTTGGCCAATAAGCCTTTTGGTCAAGGCTCCTCAAAATATCCACTTTGAGTAGGCTAGCTTCAGCCTGCCAAGACTCAAACTGATTCAGGAATCAGTGGCCTTAGGAAACAAGAGCCTCAAAATGCAGTTGTGGCAATGTTTTGCTCCTGTATTTGAGGACTTCCTGGATAAACTCCTTTGTTGAGGGGAAGGGAACACAGGTAATTCATGACATGCAGTAGCATCACGATCACCCCACTATTCGCCAGTGCTTGTCTAGCATAAAGGTCAGCTGGCATGTAAGACACAGGGAAGTCAAATGATGGAGGTCCACCTTTGCTGCAGTATGAACAGTGATTGTGGTTAAGAAAATACGGCACAGAAATACTATTCAGACATTTTAAACAAAAAAAGAAGAGGGAAATCCTTCCATTTACAACAACATGGATGGACTTGGAGGATATTACGCCAAAATACATCAAAGAGAAATGCTCTATGGTATCAGTTTTTAACATTTTATTTTCTGTCAGGGTATAACCAGTTCACAGTGTTGTGGTAGTTTCAGGTGAATGTCGAAGGAACTCAGCCACATGTATACAGGTATCTGTTTTCTCCCAAACTCCTCTCCCATCCAGGCGGCCATACAAACACTGAGCAGAGTTTCATGTGCTTTACAGTAGGTCCCTATTGGTTATACATGATGTCATTTATAAAACCAAATTAATAGAAACACAGATCTGGTTTGTGGTTAGCATAGGAGGGGAATTGAGTGAAAGGGGATTAAAAGGTACAAGCTTCTAGTTATAAAATAAGTTCTGGGGATCTAAGATACAGCATGGGGACTATGGTTGACAGCACTGTACTATATACTTGAAATCTAACGAAAGATTTTCTCTTAAAAGTTTCCAACATAAAGGCTTCCCTGGTAGTTCCGTGGTGGGGAGTTCGCCTGCCACAGTGCAGGAGACAGACACAGGTTCGATCCCTGAGGATCCCACATGCTGCGGAGCAACCAAGACCGTGAGCCACAACTATAGAGCCTGTGCTCTAGAGCCTCGGAGCCACAACTGTTGAGCCCATTTGCTGCAACGACTGAAGCCTGTGAGCCCTAGAGCCCGAACTCCACACCAAGAGAAGTCACCGCAACGAGAAGCCTGCTCACCTCAACTAGAGAGTAGCTCCAACTCCCTCCAACTAGAGAAGAGCCTGGGGCAGCAGTGAAAACCCAGAACAGACAAAACCAAATAAGCAAATAAGTAAAAATTTAGTTAAAAAGAATTTCTTAATAAAGAAAAGTTTCCAACATCAAGTCCAACTATTATCTACGCTTTTGAGACTATTTGCCTCGACCACAGCTCTGTAATGGCACTTCCCTGGGGGCTCAGACAGTGAAGAGTCTGCCTGCAATGACAGAGACCTGGGTTCCACCCCTGGGTCAGGAAGATTCCCTGGAGAAGGGAATGGCTACCCACTCCAGTATCCTTGCCTGGAGAATTCCATGGACAGAGGAGCCTTGGGGACTACAGTCCATCGGGTCACAAAGAGGACATGACTGAGTGAGTAACGCTTTAATGGAGATGCTACTAACAGTGGGTTGCTCTCCATCTCTTCCCAAATTTGTGTTCCAAAACAAAATATTTATAACTTGAAGTGAGCAGTGGTGAGAATACTGACATCCTGAAATTGGCAAATGCTGTAAGTCAGGATATTTCTCTCTGGATTGCTTCTTGTTAATCACTTACCAGCATAGTTTTCTCCCAAACTCCTCTCCCATCCAGGCGGCCATACAAACACTGAGCAGAGTTTCATGTGCTTTACAGTAGGTCCCTATTGGTTATACATGATGTCATTTATAAAACCAAATTAATAGAAACACAGATCTGGTTTGTGGTTAGCATAGGAGGGGAATTGAGTGAAAGGGGATTAAAAGGTACAAGCTTCTAGTTATAAAATAAGTTCTGGGGATCTAAGATACAGCATGGGGACTATGGTTGACAGCACTGTACTATATACTTGAAATCTAACGAAAGATTTTCTCTTAAAAGTTTCCAACATAAAGGCTTCCCTGGTAGTTCCGTGGTGGGGAGTTCGCCTGCCACAGTGCAGGAGACAGACACAGGTTCGATCCCTGAGGATCCCACATGCTGCGGAGCAACCAAGACCGTGAGCCACAACTATAGAGCCTGTGCTCTAGAGCCTCGGAGCCACAACTGTTGAGCCCATTTGCTGCAACGACTGAAGCCTGTGAGCCCTAGAGCCCGAACTCCACACCAAGAGAAGTCACCGCAACGAGAAGCCTGCTCACCTCAACTAGAGAGTAGCTCCAACTCCCTCCAACTAGAGAAGAGCCTGGGGCAGCAGTGAAAACCCAGAACAGACAAAACCAAATAAGCAAATAAGTAAAAATTTAGTTAAAAAGAATTTCTTAATAAAGAAAAGTTTCCAACATCAAGTCCAACTATTATCTACGCTTTTGAGACTATTTGCCTCGACCACAGCTCTGTAATGGCACTTCCCTGGGGGCTCAGACAGTGAAGAGTCTGCCTGCAATGACAGAGACCTGGGTTCCACCCCTGGGTCAGGAAGATTCCCTGGAGAAGGGAATGGCTACCCACTCCAGTATCCTTGCCTGGAGAATTCCATGGACAGAGGAGCCTTGGGGACTACAGTCCATCGGGTCACAAAGAGGACATGACTGAGTGAGTAACGCTTTAATGGAGATGCTACTAACAGTGGGTTGCTCTCCATCTCTTCCCAAATTTGTGTTCCAAAACAAAATATTTATAACTTGAAGTGAGCAGTGGTGAGAATACTGACATCCTGAAATTGGCAAATGCTGTAAGTCAGGATATTTCTCTCTGGATTGCTTCTTGTTAATCACTTACCAGCATACCCCTCTCTTGATAAGGCTAAATTTATTTTTGTGGGTGTACTGGCCTGAGATTCAGGATATAGTAGGTTTGCTCTGGAGCCCAGGAGTGACATTAACTTGAAACTTGGATTCAGTGGTAGCTATACTCATTTCCTTTTGCTGCTGCGGCAAATTGCCACACACTCTGTAGCTTAATATCAACAATTGAAAGTATTCTTTGGAACTCATTAAGCTTGGGAGGTCAGAAATCCAAAATGAGTCTCACTAGGCTCAATTCAAGGTGTTGGCAGGACTGCATTCCTCTCAGGAAGCTCTAGGGAGATGCATTTCATGGCTTTGGTTCCTTTCCTCCATCTTCCAAGCCAGCATTGGCAGGTGGAATCCTCCCTGCAATGCTATCCTTCACACACTAAGTCTGCTTTCTCCTTTAATGATCCTTGTGTTTACACTGGGACTACCTGCATGACCCAGGCTCCTCTCTCATCCTAAGTTCAACTGATAAGTCCCTTCATCCAATTGTTAATTGACTGTGTTCCCTAAGTGGCCTGCAGCTGGAATGAATCAAAATAACCTTCTTGCAAAGCCTCAGGGAGATGGGAACATCAGAAGGAATCCACAGGCAGACCTCATTTTATTGCACTTTGCACACGATGCTTTTTTTTTCTTACCAAATTGAAGGTTTGTGGCAACCCTCAATCAAGAAAGTCTATTGGCACTGTTTTTCCAACAGCATTTGCTCACTTTGTTTGCTTACTTTGTTTCTCTGTGTCACATTCTGGTAATTCTCCCAATATTTCACATGTTTTTCATTATTATTATTATACTTGTTATGGTGTCTGTGGTCAGTGATCTTTGATGTTACTGTCACAAAAAGATTATGACTTACTGAACATTCAGATTTTTTTCAGCAATAGAACACTTTAATATTAAGGTACATATGTTGCTTTTTATCCTATTACACATTTAATAGACTACAGTATAGTATAAAGGTGGGCTTCCCTGGTGGCTCTAGCAGTAAAGAACCTGCTTGCCAGGGCAGGAGACATAAGTGATAGGATTTGATTCCTGAGTTGGGCAGATCCCCTGGAGAAGGGCGCAGCAACCCACTCCAGTATTCTTCCCTGGAGAATCCCATGAACAGAGGAGCCTAGCAAA
The DNA here is from genome assembly GCA_022376925.1 of Tragulus kanchil. Classification (NCBI taxonomy): domain Eukaryota; kingdom Metazoa; phylum Chordata; class Mammalia; order Artiodactyla; family Tragulidae; genus Tragulus; species Tragulus kanchil. The sequence continues at coordinate 104,942,037 of JAIOJX010000030.1, read as the reverse complement.
CTACAGTCCATGGGGTCACAAGGAGTCAGACACAACAGAAGCAACTTAGCATGCACGCGCATACAAACACACATACACACAATATAAAGGTAAATTTTGTCAGTTCTGGTAAACCAAAAAAATCCATGTGACTCACTTTACTGGGATATCATCTTGTTGCAGTGGTCTAGCACTGATCCGAAATATCTCCAAGGTCTACCTGTACCATGTATGCATGACCTGCTCAGACCCTCCACTCCCACACAGCACACATGATCGTACTCCATCGGTAGATCTTAGAGAACTCTTCACATACAAAAGCAAAGTGTGTGGGGAGGGGCAGCTGCTATAGAACTGTTTGACAAGCTCCATGTGGCTGTCTTCTGCAGGCAGGAGATGACCTGAGGGTGCTGCGTGGAATTTAGAGTCTCTGAGCTGAAGGAGAACAACACAATCAGCACCACTGATCCAGCAGACAAGGTGGGCATAAATACCACGATAAACCAGCCACAAGAGCAGAATGGTGCCACAGGGATTTGTGGCTATGGCTAATTGATTTTGGTACTCTTAGAAATGAAATCAGTGGGTAGTCTGCAAAGATGCTGCTTAATATACACAGGCAGGAAAAAAAAAATGCAGCTTAGGAGGCAAAAACCTAACCCAAATTATCCTAGGATAATGCACAAGCTCTTTCCCAGTTCTGGACCTGGAGCCTTCGGACCAATGTCCAAACATAGAGTATAATTCTGGCATAGAGTACAATAAGAATTTCCTTCCAAAGCCTTCCCAGAACCAACTGTGGCCATTTACGCTTGTATCTGTGAGAAGTGATCTTTGATGTTACTGTCACAAAAGATTATGACTTACTGAACATTCAGTTTTTAAATGACTTTAATTTGGTACATATGTTGCTTTTTATCCTATTACACATTTAATAGACTACAGTATAGTATAAAGGTGGGCTTCCCTGGTGGCTCTAGCAGTAAAGAACCTGCTTGCCAGGGCAGGAGACATAAGTGATAGGATTTGATTCCTGAGTTGGGCAGATCCCCTGGAGAAGGGCGCAGCAACCCACTCCAGTATTCTTCCCTGGAGAATCCCATGAACAGAGGAGCCTAGCAAACTACAGTCCATGGGGTCACAAGGAGTCAGACACAACAGAAGCAACTTAGCATGCACGCGCATACAAACACACATACACACAATATAAAGGTAAATTTTGTCAGTTCTGGTAAACCAAAAAAATCCATGTGACTCACTTTACTGGGATATCATCTTGTTGCAGTGGTCTAGCACTGATCCGAAATATCTCCAAGGTCTACCTGTACCATGTATGCATGACCTGCTCAGACCCTCCACTCCCACACAGCACACATGATCGTACTCCATCGGTAGATCTTAGAGAACTCTTCACATACAAAAGCAAAGTGTGTGGGGAGGGGCAGCTGCTATAGAACTGTTTGACAAGCTCCATGTGGCTGTCTTCTGCAGGCAGGAGATGACCTGAGGGTGCTGCGTGGAATTTAGAGTCTCTGAGCTGAAGGAGAACAACACAATCAGCACCACTGATCCAGCAGACAAGGTGGGCATAAATACCACGATAAACCAGCCACAAGAGCAGAATGGTGCCACAGGGATTTGTGGCTATGGCTAATTGATTTTGGTACTCTTAGAAATGAAATCAGTGGGTAGTCTGCAAAGATGCTGCTTAATATACACAGGCAGGAAAAAAAAAATGCAGCTTAGGAGGCAAAAACCTAACCCAAATTATCCTAGGATAATGCACAAGCTCTTTCCCAGTTCTGGACCTGGAGCCTTCGGACCAATGTCCAAACATAGAGTATAATTCTGGCATAGAGTACAATAAGAATTTCCTTCCAAAGCCTTCCCAGAACCAACTGTGGCCATTTACGCTTGTATCTGAGAATGGAGACCAGGAAAGACACAAAATATCTCAGGAGTTGTTACATACAGGCTCTGAACTGACATGAATCCCCAGAGACATGAACTATCATCATGGACCACCACCACTCAGAATGGGAGCTCATAGAGGTCAGATGATGGTCCGTGTGTCCTGGCCCAAGTCCCTCTCACATAGGTCCAACATGAGCACTCACTGTGGTTATTTCCTCAGTACTAGGATGTATAAAGGGAAAAATATAAACCTGGCAACTGATTGAACACTCACACTGGCTCCCTGGCCTGGCCTACACTGTGGAGGCCATTATGGCTAGAAGGGCTGGATGGAGTCCCCTGGAATCCCTGGGAACTGTCAAAGTTAGTGCTGAGATCAATAACTTCAGAGATGAAGAGGCAGTGATTTCTACTGATCCCTTATCTTGCTTGGCTGGTGTAAATTTGCTATGGGTCATAGAGAGTGTCTGTATTTTCACCAATGAGATATGTTTGGATTTTTAATATGAATTGTTTATTTCATTTTGAAAAGTTTGAAAAACTTGTGAAATATCTGAAAAAAACATTTGTTTGTTTTCCTTTGAATCTCAAAGGAAACTCTAAAACCCAGAATCCATTTTGACAAAAGTGGATCAATTCGAACATATAAAGGTTAAAATTTTATATATTTCTGTATGAAAGAATTAGGTGAAAAAAAAAAAAAAAACTCAGGGATAAAAAAAGCATATGCCACACAGATATACAAAGCACTCTTTTACTTAATGTATAAAGAACACTTGCAGATTTCTAAGGAAACCTAGAATCCAGTAGAAAATTGGGAAAGAAGCACAAGTAGGAAAAGAAATCTTGGAGACTCATAATTAAATAGATAGAAGTACAACAGTAAAAAACCATTCTTCTTTGCCTTGTGAATTAGCAGAATATTTTTTTAAATTTTTAAAAAGGTTTAAATGCAAAATGTTAGCAAGGATATGGAAAATAAACGTTAAATATATTATGCAAATTGCAAAAAAAATTTTAAATGATAATTTGGCAAGACTCCATAAAATGTAAAATGCACATCATCTTTGAAACAACAGATCTACTTCGAAGAATCCATTCTCCACAATAATTGTGCATGTAGGAAGATGCCGCTGAAACAGTTGACTGGCTGGATCAAAGCTGGAAGCTCTAAATGGCCATTATGGGGATCCCAGAGACATGCATCATCATGAAATGGGAGCTCATAGAGGTCAGATGATGGTCCGTGTGTCCTGGCCCAAGTCCCTCTCACATAGGTCCAACATGAGCACTCACTGTGGTTATTTCCTCAGTACTAGGATGTATAAAGGAAAAATATAAACCTGGCAACTGATTGAACACTCACACTGGATCCCTGGCCTGGCCTACACTGTGGAGGCCATTATGGCTAGAAGGGCTGGATGGAGTCCCCTGGAATCCCTGGGAACTGTCAAAGTTAGTGCTGAGATCAATAACTTCAGAGATGAAGAGGCAGTGATTTCTACTGATCCCTTATCTTGCTTGGCTGGTGTAAATTTGCTATGGGTCATAGAGAGTGTCTGTATTTTCACCAATGAGATATGTTTGGATTTTTAATATGAATTGTTTATTTCATTTTGAAAAGTTTGAAAAACTTGTGAAATATCTGAAAAAAACATTTGTTTGTTTTCCTTTGAATCTCAAAGGAAACTCTAAAACCCAGAATCCATTTTGACAAAAGTGGATCAATTCGAACATATAAAGGTTAAAATTTTATATATTTCTGTATGAAAGAATTAGGTGAAAAAAAAAAAAAAAACTCAGGGATAAAAAAAGCATATGCCACACAGATATACAAAGCACTCTTTTACTTAATGTATAAAGAACACTTGCAGATTTCTAAGGAAACCTAGAATCCAGTAGAAAATTGGGAAAGAAGCACAAGTAGGAAAAGAAATCTTGGAGACTCATAATTAAATAGATAGAAGTACAACAGTAAAAAACCATTCTTCTTTGCCTTGTGAATTAGCAGAATATTTTTTTAAATTTTTAAAAAGGTTTAAATGCAAAATGTTAGCAAGGATATGGAAAATAAACGTTAAATATATTATGCAAATTGCAAAAAAAATTTTAAATGATAATTTGGCAAGACTCCATAAAATGTAAAATGCACATCATCTTTGAAACAACAGATCTACTTCGAAGAATCCATTCTCCACAATAATTGTGCATGTGTAGGAAGATGCCGCTGAAACAGTTGACTGGCTGGATCAAAGCTGGAAGCTCTCTAAATGGCCATTATATAGAAGGCTGAGTAAAACAGAATACTGAAACCCTGAGGGCTTCCCTGGTGGGTCAGTGGTAAAGAATTTGCCTGCCAATGCAGGAGACATAGGTTCAATCCCTGATCCGGAAAGATCCCACATGCGGTGGCGCAGCTAAACCCATGCGTGGCAACTACTGGTGTCCTCTAGAGCTGCGGAGCCGCAACTACTGAGGCCCAAGCCCTTGAGCCTGTGCTCTGCAACAATAGAAGCCACCGCAGTGAAAAGCCTACACACCACAACTAGAGAGTAAACCCCCCTTGCTAGAGAAAAAGCCTGAGCAGCAATGAAGAACCAGAACAGTCAAAAAGAAAATTAATCAATCAATCAATAAATTTAAATGTATTTATTTTATAATAAATACATAAAATTATTATTATTTTTGACCATTTCTATTGGTCTTTCATTTATTTCTTTGTTCTTTGGCCTGTGTGGGCCTCCCATCGCAGTGGCCTCTCTCACTGTAGAGATTCGGCACTGGGCGCATGTGCTCCAGAGCTCCAACTCGGTAGTTGGACACATCCGCCCAGTCGCTCCGCGACCCGTAGGATCTTCCCAGGCCAGGGATTGAACCGGCATCCCTTGCACTGCAGGGCGGTGTCCTTACCCACTGGACCACCAGGGAAGCCCTAAAATAATTTTAAAAAATAAAAAAAAGCCTGAATACTTGGATTCTGTCTTGGTTGAAAATGTAGTTTGAAAAAAGTAATTTGAAACTGTGGCCCACAAGTTTACATGATAATATGAAAAGTTTGAATGAAGGTGTTCTTTAAATTTATTTTTAATTGAAGGATAATCGGGTTATAATATTGTTTTTGGTTTCTGCCACACGTCAACATGAATTAGCCATAGGCATACACATGTCCCCTTCCTCTTGAACCTCCTTCCCATCCTTCCCCTCTAGGTTGTCTCAGAGCCCTGGTTTCAGTTTCTGAATCGTACAGCAAATTCCCACTGCCTATCTGTTTTACATATGGTAGTGTATATGTTTCTATGCTACTCTCTCCATTTGTCCCAACCTCTCCTCACCCTCTACTCCTGCCCCCGTGTCCACAAGTCTGTTCTCTCTGTGTCTCTGTTGCTGCCCTGCAAATAAGTTCATTAGTACCAGTGAAGATGTTAGTGTCTTTTTGATAAGTGAAACACCTGTTTAAGCTGTGTTATTTTCCTTAAAAAAACAAAAGGTAGAGAATATTGTGGCTTTCCTGATAGCTCAGTGGTAAAGAATTCACCTGCCAATGAAGGAGACACAGGTTCAATTCCTGATCCAGGAAGATCCCACATGCCACAGAGCAACTAAGCCCATGCAGCACAATTACTAAAAACCCCGCACTCTAGGGCCCATGCTCAGCAACAAGAAAAGCAACCTCAATGAGAAGCTTGAGCACCAAAACTAAAGAAAGGACTCTGCAGGAACAGAGATCCAAAACAGCCAAAAAAAGAGAATAGCTTCCAACTGATTACTTTAATATTAAAGTAAGTCTTGTACAGATGAAGCTGAGTTTCTGTCCAAATCAGTTTAGTAAAAAGAGCAAAAAGTTTTCCTAATATTTAGAGGCTTGTTTTCCTAATTATCTATCAAGAGCATTGACCTGTAACTTTGAAACCACACGTTTGTTATTGGAAACTGCACATAAATGCTTATTTTAGAGGGTTGTGTTTGCTGTCTGGAAAACTAAGTTTGTGTAACAGATTTAACTGCTTATCAACCCCAGAGACTTAAACACTCACTATGACCTCATGGGTCTCAGAATAATAAACAAACCCACATGAAAAGTGTGAAGTTTCTCTTGGAGTTAAGACATAGCTTCATTTGGGCTTTGTCCTTTCGTTAGTTTACGAAAGTCAAACAATCTTTGAATGGTGTTAATACCAGATGCATTATTTAAAACACAATTCACAACAGTTTATCTTTCAAAATTAGTTAAATAAATTATGGGATACCAAAGCAATGAACCAAGGAATGGAGCAAAACTGTAGTGGTTCTCAAATCTGAGGACAGAGGGCTTGATGAACACTCACCATCAGGCTCCAGCTGGAGATTCTGATTCCCCTTCACTGCCCCGTTTGCCTATCTGTTTTAAAATGGTAGTGTATATGTTTCTATGCTACTCTCCATTTGTCCCAACCTCTCCTCACCCTCTACTCCTGCCCCCGTGTCCACAAGTCTGTTCTCTCTGTGTCTCTGTTGCTGCCCTGCAAATAAGTTCATTAGTACCAGTGAAGATGTTAGTGTCTTTTGATAAGTGAAACACCTGTTTAAGCTGTGTTATTTTCCTTAAAAAAACAAAAGGTAGAGAATATTGTGGCTTTCCTGATAGCTCAGTGGTAAAGAATTCACCTGCCAATGAAGGAGACACAGGTTCAATTCCTGATCCAGGAAGATCCCACATGCCACAGAGCAACTAAGCCCATGCAGCACAATTACTAAAAACCCCGCACTCTAGGGCCCATGCTCAGCAACAAGAAAAGCAACCTCAATGAGAAGCTTGAGCACCAAAACTAAAGAAAGGACTCTGCAGGAACAGAGATCCAAAACAGCCAAAAAAAGAGAATAGCTTCCAACTGATTACTTTAATATTAAAGTAAGTCTTGTACAGATGAAGCTGAGTTTCTGTCCAAATCAGTTTAGTAAAAAGAGCAAAAAGTTTTCCTAATATTTAGAGGCTTGTTTTCCTAATTATCTATCAAGAGCATTGACCTGTAACTTTGAAACCACACGTTTGTTATTGGAAACTGCACATAAATGCTTATTTTAGAGGGTTGTGTTTGCTGTCTGGAAAACTAAGTTTGTGTAACAGATTTAACTGCTTATCAACCCCAGAGACTTAAACACTCACTATGACCTCATGGGTCTCAGAATAATAAACAAACCCACATGAAAAGTGTGAAGTTTCTCTTGGAGTTAAGACATAGCTTCATTTGGGCTTTGTCCTTTCGTTAGTTTACGAAAGTCAAACAATCTTTGAATGGTGTTAATACCAGATGCATTATTTAAAACACAATTCACAACAGTTTATCTTTCAAAATTAGTTAAATAAATTATGGGATACCAAAGCAATGAACCAAGGAATGGAGCAAAACTGTAGTGGTTCTCAAATCTGAGGACAGAGGGCTTGATGAACACTCACCATCAGGCTCCAGCTGGAGATTCTGATTCACTTGGTCTCGAAACAGGGGCTAAAGCACCCTAAGGATGTGCTGTAGTTGGCTGGGGACCACACCTAGGGAACCAGCGCTTCAAAGTCATGAAGCAGCTCTCAGTATACTTGTGTAGAAAGAGTCCTCAAGACACAATAGATTAAAAGAACAGACAGAAGACTGATAGATATGTCTCATTTTCTTATGTGGACAAATGGACCTATCTGTGCCTGGGAAGGAGAAGGAAATGGCAACCCACTCCAGTATTCTAGCCTGGGAAATCCCATGGACAAAGTAGCCTGGCTGGCTACAGTCCATGAGATGGCAAAGAGTCAGACACGAATTAGCATCTAAACCACCACCACCACCACCACCACCACCACACTTGGGAAACGTCTGGAAGGAAATAAGAGGTTGGGGACTGTGAGTACGGGTGGGAGAAAGATTCACCTGTATCATTTATCTTTTTTTAAAAAATTCTTTATTTTAAAGATTTTACAGAGTTTTGTTGTTCACCGACATGTATGTTCCCAGATCATTCATATGCATATCCCTGGATGCCCCCCACCCGCAATTCCCCCCTTCCCAGCCCTCATTTATCTTTATACTGCTTCGGTTTACCATGCGCATGGGTTCAGTTAAAAATTTAAAAAGTAATTTTAAAAGTCAAAATTAATAAAAGAGACGGTTGAGCACGGCACTGGCTGTCTGTCGCACACATAGCACCCCCTTGTAGTTGACTGGCAGCCAAGTTGGGCATCCCCAAGTAACATCCTCTTGTGGTCAAGTGGTGCCTTGTGGGGCCTGGGGGATGAGCCTACAGGAAAATACACACGGCTGTAGCCGGTTCATCTCTCATTCCGGAGAGCTTGTGGGCCGCGGGGCTGCGGGCGATGGAGCTGACTCGTCTGGTTCCATGGTGACATGTCTGCCCAGGAAGGAGGACACAATAGTGGCCACTGGTACCCTAACTAAGGATGGAAAAGAAACCTTCACCGGTCTCCGGGAGGGGGAGGGAAAGGGAGATACAGCTGTGACTGTGAGGACGTCGGGGCTGGTAGCAGGGGCTGCAGGGCAGAGGCCGGGCGAGGATGGGGGCAATGTGGACGGGGAAGTGATGGGGAAGCACCCTAAGGATGTGCTGTAGTTGGCTGGGGACCACACCTAGGGAACCAGCGCTTCAAAGTCATGAAGCAGCTCTCAGTATACTTGTGTAGAAAGAGTCCTCAAGACACAATAGATTAAAAGAACAGACAGAAGACTGATAGATATGTCTCATTTTCTTATGTGGACAAATGGACCTATCTGTGCCTGGGAAGGAGAAGGAAATGGCAACCCACTCCAGTATTCTAGCCTGGGAAATCCCATGGACAAAGTAGCCTGGCTGGCTACAGTCCATGAGATGGCAAAGAGTCAGACACGAATTAGCATCTAAACCACCACCACCACCACCACCACCACCACACTTGGGAAACGTCTGGAAGGAAATAAGAGGTTGGGGACTGTGAGTACGGGTGGGAGAAAGATTCACCTGTATCATTTATCTTTTTTTAAAAAATTCTTTATTTTAAAGATTTTACAGAGTTTTGTTGTTCACCGACATGTATGTTCCCAGATCATTCATATGCATATCCCTGGATGCCCCCCACCCGCAATTCCCCCCTTCCCAGCCCTCATTTATCTTTATACTGCTTCGGTTTACCATGCGCATGGGTTCAGTTAAAAATTTAAAAAGTAATTTTAAAAGTCAAAATTAATAAAAGAGACGGTTGAGCACGGCACTGGCTGTCTGTCGCACACATAGCACCCCCTTGTAGTTGACTGGCAGCCAAGTTGGGCATCCCCAAGTAACATCCTCTTGTGGTCAAGTGGTGCCTTGTGGGGCCTGGGGGATGAGCCTACAGGAAAATACACACGGCTGTAGCCGGTTCATCTCTCATTCCGGAGAGCTTGTGGGCCGCGGGGCTGCGGGCGATGGAGCTGACTCGTCTGGTTCCATGGTGACATGTCTGCCCAGGAAGGAGGACACAATAGTGGCCACTGGTACCCTAACTAAGGATGGAAAAGAAACCTTCACCGGTCTCCGGGAGGGGGAGGGAAAGGGAGATACAGCTGTGACTGTGAGGACGTCGGGGCTGGTAGCAGGGGCTGCAGGGCAGAGGCCGGGCGAGGATGGGGGGCAATGTGGGGACGGGGGAAGTGATGGGGGAAGCAAAGCCCAAGCCAAAGCTCTGGTTGCCCCCAGTTTACCTTCAGGCCCTGATTTTCCTGCGAGGATGAGGAGGGAGGGCGTCTGATATTACTTGCACAGTGGGTGGTGGTGTATGGCTCTGAGGGGAGGTGTGGCACCCGGAGAAGGCACGCAAGTGGCAGGTGGGAGACCTCCAATCCACAAAACGCCATGGCTACAGAGCAGAAGTGGGCCTCTGCCCTGGCCTGACGTGTACATCTACTGGGAAGCGGCAGCGCCTGGGTCAGTGGCTCCCCGGAAATGACAGTGACAGCTGGGGAGCGAGGGTCAGAGCAGCAGGCAGCCAAGCAGCAGTGCGCTTTGCCTCGAATGGAGCTAACAGTTTTGGTCAGAGGAGGGTGCAGCTGCTCGGAAGGCTTTGCTGGACTCAGCAGGGAGGGGCTGGAGCAGGCTGAGCTCTGGAGGATAGGAATTCACACTTAGGTGGAAACTCCATTTGTTAGATTTTTTTGGTCAGCATTTTTGCAAATAAATCCTCTCATCCTCCACCCTTCTTCATTTTGTTTATGGTGTTACATGGAATAAAATTCACCAAATTTAAGTGTATAGTTCAATAATCTTTGGTAATTGTATAGAGTCATTTAATCACATCACAATCAGGTTATAGTATAGATCCAATATACTAAAATTTCCCTGGGATCCCCATGGCTCTTCATCTTCTCCCTGACCAGTCAATCCTCTGTTGCTTTCTTTCTTTTTAAGACATTAACCCTGGCAGCCAAGTTGGGCATCCCCAAGTAACATCCTCTTGTGGTCAAGTGGTGCCTTGTGGGGCCTGGGGGATGAGCCTACAGGAAAATACACACGGCTGTAGCCGGTTCATCTCTCATTCCGGAGAGCTTGTGGGCCGCGGGGCTGCGGGCGATGGAGCTGACTCGTCTGGTTCCATGGTGACATGTCTGCCCAGGAAGGAGGACACAATAGTGGCCACTGGTACCCTAACTAAGGATGGAAAAGAAACCTTCACCGGTCTCCGGGAGGGGGAGGGAAAGGGAGATACAGCTGTGACTGTGAGGACGTCGGGGCTGGTAGCAGGGGCTGCAGGGCAGAGGCCGGGCGAGGATGGGGGGCAATGTGGGGACGGGGGAAGTGATGGGGGAAGCAAAGCCCAAGCCAAAGCTCTGGTTGCCCCCAGTTTACCTTCAGGCCCTGATTTTCCTGCGAGGATGAGGAGGGAGGGCGTCTGATATTACTTGCACAGTGGGTGGTGGTGTATGGCTCTGAGGGGAGGTGTGGCACCCGGAGAAGGCACGCAAGTGGCAGGTGGGAGACCTCCAATCCACAAAACGCCATGGCTACAGAGCAGAAGTGGGCCTCTGCCCTGGCCTGACGTGTACATCTACTGGGAAGCGGCAGCGCCTGGGTCAGTGGCTCCCCGGAAATGACAGTGACAGCTGGGGAGCGAGGGTCAGAGCAGCAGGCAGCCAAGCAGCAGTGCGCTTTGCCTCGAATGGAGCTAACAGTTTTGGTCAGAGGAGGGTGCAGCTGCTCGGAAGGCTTTGCTGGACTCAGCAGGGAGGGGCTGGAGCAGGCTGAGCTCTGGAGGATAGGAATTCACACTTAGGTGGAAACTCCATTTGTTAGATTTTTTTGGTCAGCATTTTTGCAAATAAATCCTCTCATCCTCCACCCTTCTTCATTTTGTTTATGGTGTTACATGGAATAAAATTCACCAAATTTAAGTGTATAGTTCAATAATCTTTGGTAATTGTATAGAGTCATTTAATCACATCACAATCAGGTTATAGTATAGATCCAATATACTAAAATTTCCCTGGGATCCCCATGGCTCTTCATCTTCTCCCTGACCAGTCAATCCTCTGTTGCTTTCTTTCTTTTTAAGACATTAATTGATTTTATTTTGGGTTGTGCTGGGTTTTTCTTGCTGCACCTGGGCTTTTTCTTGTTGGGGAGAGCGGGTGCTACTCTCTGGTGGGGCAACAGGCTTCTCATTGTGGTGGCCTCTCTTGTCCTGGAGCACAGGCTCTAAGCACAGGGGATTCGGTAGTTGCAGCACACAGGCTCAGTAGTTGCGGCACTCGAGCTTAGTTGCTCTGAGGCATGTGGAATCTTCCCAGATGAGGGATGGAACCCATGTCCTCTTCATTGGCAGGCAGATTCTTTTTTTATTTTTATTTTTTTAATTTTGGCCTCTTTTATTGGTCCTTCATTTATTTATTTTCATCCACCTTTTATTCTTTGGCCCCTGTGGGTCTCCCATTGCGGTGGCCTTTCTCTTTTTTTTTTTTTTTTTGTTTACCTTTTTTATTCTTTATTTTAAAGGTTTTACAGAGTTTTGTTGTTCACAGACATGTATGTTCCCAGATCAGTCATATGCATATCCATGGTTCCCCCGCCCACCACCAGTTCCTCCCATCCCACCCCTCCGGACCATCGCCCCAAGCCATTGTGAGCACTCCTGTTCTCTTAGCACAATGACAATAGCTATCTTTTCCACACATGACAGTATAGGTTTCCATGTTACTCCCTCCATGCTTCCCCCTCCCTATGTCTTCCCCACAATGTCCCTATGTCTATGCTCTGTCTGTTTTTCCATGAGTTTACTGCATGTGTTATCAAGACCATCCTACTAGATTCCATATATATGTGTTAGTATACTGTACTTGTCTTTCTATATTTGACTTACTTCACTTTTTATGATAGGTTCTAGCTCCAGATTCCTCATGAGGACTGAGTCTTCTGCATTTCTTTTAACAGTTGAGTAATATTCCATTGTATATATGTACCAGGGCTTCTGTACCCATTCATTCGTCGATGGACATCTAGGTTGCTTCAATGTTCTGGCTATTGTATAGAGAGCTGCAATGAACATTTGGGTACAGGTGCTTCTTTCAGTTTTGATTTCATCAGGATATAAGCCTAAGAGTGGGATTGCTGGGTCATAGGGTGCTTCTATTTTTAGTTTTTTAAGAAATCTCCAGACTGTCTTCCATAGAGGCTGTATCAATTTACATTCCCACCAGCAATGTAAGAGGGTTCCCTTTTCTCCGCACCCTCTCCAGCATTTATTGTCTGTCGATTTATTGATGATGGCCATTCTGACGGGTGTGAGGTGATATCTCATTGTAGTTTTAATTTGCATTTCTCTTATAATAAGCGAGGCTGAGCATCATTTCGTGTGCTTTTGGGTCATCTGTATGTCCTCTTTGGAGAGGCATCTCTTTAGATCTTTTTTCCATTTTTTGATTGAGTTGTTCGTTTTTCCTGTGCTGAGTTGTCTGAGTTGCTTGTAGATTTTGGAGATTAATTCTTTGTCTGTTGCTTCATACGCTATGATTTTCTCCCATTCCGTGGGCTCTCTGTTCAGCTTTTTTGTAATTTCTTTTGCTGTACAAAAGCTTTTAAGTTTCATTAGGTCCCACATGTTCATTTGTCTTTTTAGTTCTGCTATTCTAGTAGGTGGGTCAGAGAAGATCTTGCTTTGATTTATGTCCTTGAGTGTTTTGGCTATATTCTCCTCCAAGAGTTTGATGGCTTCTGGTCTTCCATTTAGGTCTTCAATCCATTTTGAGTTGCTCTTTGTGCATGGTGTCAGGGAATGTTCCAACTTCATTTTTTTGCATGGAGCTGTCCAATTTTCCCAGCACCATTTGTTGAAGAGGCTGTCTTTGTCCCATTTTATACTTTCACCTCCTTTGTCAAAAATAAGGTGCCCATAGGTGTGTGGGTTTATCTCTGGGTTCTCGATCTTGTTCCATTGGTTGATAGTTCTGTTTTTGTGCCAGTACCATACTGTCTTGAGGACTGTTGCTTTGTAGTAGAGTCTGAAGTTAGGGAGGCTGATTCCTCCAGCTCCGTTTTTCTTTCTCAGGATTGCTTTGGCTATTCGAGGTCTTTTGTGTTTCCATATGAGCTGTGTTATTCTTTGGTCTACTTCTGTGAAAAATGTCAATGGAAGTTGAATAGGTATTGCATTGAATCTGTAGATGATATTTGGTAGTATGGTCATTTTCACAATATTGATTCTTCCGACCCAGGAACATGGAATATCTCTCCATCTGTTTAAGTCTTCTTTAATTTCTTTCATGAGTGTCTTGTAATTTTCTGTGTACAATTCTTTTGTTTCTTTGGGTAGGTTTATTCCTAGATATTTGATTCTTTTGGTTGCAATGGTGAAGGGGACTGCCTCTTTGATTTTGTTTTCTGATTTTTCATTGTTTGTGTATAGGAATGCCAGTGATTTCTGTATATTGATTTTGTATCCTGCGACTTTGCTGAATTCATTGATTAGCTCTAGTAGCTTTGTAATAGTGTCTTTGGGATTTTCTATGTATAATATCATGTCATCTGCAAATAGAGAGAGCTTGACTTCTTCCTTTCCAATCTGGATTCCTTTGATTTCTTTGTCTGCTCTTATTGCTGTTGCTAGAACTTCCAGGACTATGTTGAATAGTACTGGTGAAAGTGGACACCCCTGTCTTGTTCCTGATCTTAGAGGGAATGCTTTCAGTTTTTCACCATTAACAATAATGTTCGCTGTAGGCTTCTCATAGATGGCTTTCACTATGTTAAGATAAGTTCCTTCTATGCCCATTTTCTGAAGTTTTTATCATAAATGGATGTTGTACTTTGTCGAAGGCTTTTTCTGCATCTATTGAGATGATCATGTGATTTTTGTCTCTCAATTTGTTGATATGGTGTATCACATTGATTGATTTGTGGATATTGAAGAATCCTTGCATGCCTGGGATGAACCCGACTTAATCATGGTGTGTGAGCTTTTTGAGGTGTCGGTGAATTCTGTTTGCTAGGATTTTGTTGAGGATCTTGGCATCTAAGTTCATCAGAGAAATTGGCCTGTAATTTTCCTTTTTTGTGTTGTCTTTGCCTGGTTTGGGTATCAGGGTGATGGTGGCCTCATAGAATGTGTTTGGAAGTTTTCCTTCCTGTGCAAGTTTTTGAAAGTTTTAGAAGGACAGGCATTAGCTCTTCTTTAAATGGTAGAATTTGGCTGTGAAGCCATCTGGCCCTGGGCTTTTATTTTTGGGTAAATTTTTGATCACAAAGTCAATTTCTGAGCTTGTGATTGGGTTGTTCAACGTTTCTGTTTCTTCCTGGCTCAGTCTTGGGAGATTAATCTTCCCCAAGAAACTGTCCATTTCTTCCAGGTTGTCCAGTTTGTTGCCATAGAGTTGTTCATAATAGTCTCTTAGAATCCTTTGGACTTTTGCATTATCTGTTGTAATTTCTCCTTTTTCATTTTTGATTTTGTAGATCTGGTTCTTCTCTCTCTTTTTCTTGATGAGTCTGGCCAGTGGCTTGTCAATTTTGTTTACCTTTTCGAAGAACCAGCTTTTTGTTTTATTTATCTTTACTATTGTTTCTTTTGTTTCTTTCTCATTTATTTCTGCTCTGATCTTTATGATTTCCCTTCTTCTGCTGGCTTTGGGGTGTTTTTGTTCTTCTTTCTCCAATTGTTTCAAGCATAGGTTTAGGTCATCTATCTCCTATTTTCCTAGTTTCTTGAGGTAGGATTGAATTGCTATAAACTTCCCTCTTAGAACTGCTTTTGCAGTATCCCATAGGTTTTGCACTGTCGTGTGTTCATTGTCATTTTCTTCTAGGAATTTTTTTATTTCTCCTTTGATTTCCTCAATGATCAGTTGGGTTTTTAGGTACGTGTTGTTTAATCTACATGTGCTTGTGTTTTTAGCGGATTTTTTCCTGTAGTTGATCTCTAGTCTCACTGCATTGTGGTCCGAGAAGATGGTTGATATAATTTCAGTTTTCTTGACCTGAATGAGGTTTGATTTGTGGCCCAAGATGTGGTCTATCCTGGAGAATGTTCCGTGAGCACTTGAGAAGAAAGTGTATTCTTCTGCTTTTGGATGGAACATCCTAAAGATATCAATGAGGTCCATTTTTTCTAGTGTGGCATTTAAGGTTTAGGATTTTGGCCTGTAAATTTTCCTTTTTTGTGTTGTCTTTGCCTGGTTTGGGTATCAGGGTGATGGTGGCCTCATAGAATGTGTTTGGAAGTTTTCCTTCCTGTGCAAGTTTTTGAAAGTTTTAGAAGGACAGGCATTAGCTCTTCTTTAAATGGTAGAATTTGGCTGTGAAGCCATCTGGCCCTGGGCTTTTATTTTTGGGTAAATTTTTGATCACAAAGTCAATTTCTGAGCTTGTGATTGGGTTGTTCAACGTTTCTGTTTCTTCCTGGCTCAGTCTTGGGAGATTAATCTTCCCCAAGAAACTGTCCATTTCTTCCAGGTTGTCCAGTTTGTTGCCATAGAGTTGTTCATAATAGTCTCTTAGAATCCTTTGGACTTTTGCATTATCTGTTGTAATTTCTCCTTTTTCATTTTTGATTTTGTAGATCTGGTTCTTCTCTCTCTTTTTCTTGATGAGTCTGGCCAGTGGCTTGTCAATTTTGTTTACCTTTTCGAAGAACCAGCTTTTTGTTTTATTTATCTTTACTATTGTTTCTTTTGTTTCTTTCTCATTTATTTCTGCTCTGATCTTTATGATTTCCCTTCTTCTGCTGGCTTTGGGGTGTTTTTGTTCTTCTTTCTCCAATTGTTTCAAGCATAGGTTTAGGTCATCTATCTCCTATTTTCCTAGTTTCTTGAGGTAGGATTGAATTGCTATAAACTTCCCTCTTAGAACTGCTTTTGCAGTATCCCATAGGTTTTGCACTGTCGTGTGTTCATTGTCATTTTCTTCTAGGAATTTTTTTATTTCTCCTTTGATTTCCTCAATGATCAGTTGGGTTTTTAGGTACGTGTTGTTTAATCTACATGTGCTTGTGTTTTTAGCGGATTTTTTCCTGTAGTTGATCTCTAGTCTCACTGCATTGTGGTCCGAGAAGATGGTTGATATAATTTCAGTTTTCTTGACCTGAATGAGGTTTGATTTGTGGCCCAAGATGTGGTCTATCCTGGAGAATGTTCCGTGAGCACTTGAGAAGAAAGTGTATTCTTCTGCTTTTGGATGGAACATCCTAAAGATATCAATGAGGTCCATTTTTTCTAGTGTGGCATTTAAGGCTTATGTATATTTATTAATTTTCTGTTTGGATGATCTGTCCATTGGTGTGAGAGGAGTTAAAGTTAAAGTCTCCTACTATTACTGTGTTATTGTTGACTTCTCCTTTTATGTCTGAAAGGATCTGTCTTATGTATTTTTAGGTGCCCCTGTGTTAGGTGCATAGATATTCATGACTGTTATGTCTTCCTCTTGGATAGATCCCTTAATCATGATATAGTGACCTGCCTTGTCTCTTAGAATTTTCTTTACTTTAAAATCTATTTTGTCTGATATGAGGATTGCTAGTCCAGTTTTCTTTTGATTTCCATTTGCATGGAATATCTTTTTCCAGCCTCTCACTTTCAGTCTATGAGTGTCTCTAGGTCTGAAGTGGGTCTCTTGTAAACAGCATATAAATGGGTCTTGCTTCTGGATCCATTCAGCCAGCCTGTGTCATTTAGTGGAGCATTTAGTCCATTTGCATTCAAAGTAATTATTGATATGAATGTTCCTATTGTCATCTTCTTAGAAGTTGGGGTTTGATTGTAGAACTTCTCCCACTCTTGTATTTATTGGCTATATTAGGCCCTTTAACATTTGTTTTAGGGCTGGTTTTGTGGTACAGAATTCTTTTAGTTTTTGCTTCTCTGTGAAGCTTTTGACTTCACCATCAATTCTGAATGAGATTCTTGCTGGGTAGAGAAATCTTGGTTGGAGGTTATTCTCTTTTAGCCGTTTAAATGTGTCTTGCCATTCTCTTCTGGCCTGCAGGATTTCTGTTGAAAGATCCGCAGTTAAACGTATGGGGTTTCCTTTATATGTTATTTGTTGTTTGCTCCTAGCTGCTTTTAGTGATCTGTCTTTATATTTAGTCTGCGTTAGTTTGATTAGAATGTGCCTTGGTGTGTTTCTTCTGGGGTTTCTCCTGTATGGAACTCTTTGTGCTTCTTGGACTTGGTTGACTATTTCCTTTCCCATGCTGGGGAAGTTGTCAACTATAACCTCTCCTTTCTTTCCCTCTTCTTCTTTGGTGCATTTGATATTGTCCCATAGGTCCCTGAGGCTATCCTCAGTTCTTTTAATTCTTTCAGTTTTGTTCTGTTCTTCAGCATTTATTTCCACCATTCTGTCTTCCAGCTCACTTATCTGTTCTTCTGCCTCCAATACTCTACTGTTGAGACCTTCTATAGTATTTTTGAGTTCAGCAATTGAGTTGGCTGTCTCCATTTGCTTATTTTTCATTTCTTGCATGTCTCTTCTCAGTGCACTAATTTCCTCTAATATTCTGTTTTTGGTGTTTTGCATCCTCATTAGTATAGCTTTTCTGAATTCTCTTTCAGGTAATTTGTCTATCTCCTCCTCTGTCATTTGAAGCTGTGTTTCTCTAGCTTGGTCCTTCATTTGTGCTGTGTTTCTCTGTTGTTTCATTATTAGGTTAATTTTGTTTCTTTGTGGGTGTCTGTGTGTGTGGAGTTTTTTTTCCCACCAGGATTCTTGGTTGAATTCTCCCTTCCTTTGGGTTTCTGTCCTTCTAGAAGGGTTCAGTGGTTTGTGTCTTGGGTGGTGTTAGGTCTTGTTGTACAGGTGCATGTTCTTAGACTTCATTTGCTTCATTTTTTTCAATTCTTAGAAGTTGGGGTTTGATTGTAGAACTTCTCCCACTCTTGTATTTATTGGCTATATTAGGCCCTTTAACATTTGTTTTAGGGCTGGTTTTGTGGTACAGAATTCTTTTAGTTTTTGCTTCTCTGTGAAGCTTTTGACTTCACCATCAATTCTGAATGAGATTCTTGCTGGGTAGAGAAATCTTGGTTGGAGGTTATTCTCTTTTAGCCGTTTAAATGTGTCTTGCCATTCTCTTCTGGCCTGCAGGATTTCTGTTGAAAGATCCGCAGTTAAACGTATGGGGTTTCCTTTATATGTTATTTGTTGTTTGCTCCTAGCTGCTTTTAGTGATCTGTCTTTATATTTAGTCTGCGTTAGTTTGATTAGAATGTGCCTTGGTGTGTTTCTTCTGGGGTTTCTCCTGTATGGAACTCTTTGTGCTTCTTGGACTTGGTTGACTATTTCCTTTCCCATGCTGGGGAAGTTGTCAACTATAACCTCTCCTTTCTTTCCCTCTTCTTCTTTGGTGCATTTGATATTGTCCCATAGGTCCCTGAGGCTATCCTCAGTTCTTTTAATTCTTTCAGTTTTGTTCTGTTCTTCAGCATTTATTTCCACCATTCTGTCTTCCAGCTCACTTATCTGTTCTTCTGCCTCCAATACTCTACTGTTGAGACCTTCTATAGTATTTTTGAGTTCAGCAATTGAGTTGGCTGTCTCCATTTGCTTATTTTTCATTTCTTGCATGTCTCTTCTCAGTGCACTAATTTCCTCTAATATTCTGTTTTTGGTGTTTTGCATCCTCATTAGTATAGCTTTTCTGAATTCTCTTTCAGGTAATTTGTCTATCTCCTCCTCTGTCATTTGAAGCTGTGTTTCTCTAGCTTGGTCCTTCATTTGTGCTGTGTTTCTCTGTTGTTTCATTATTAGGTTAATTTTTGTTTCTTTGTGGGTGTCTGTGTGTGTGGAGTTTTTTTTCCCACCAGGATTCTTGGTTGAATTCTCCCTTCCTTTGGGTTTCTGTCCTTCTAGAAGGGTTCAGTGGTTTGTGTCTTGGGTGGTGTTAGGTCTTGTTTACAGGTGAATAATCTCTAGTGTTGCATGTTCTTTGATAGTGTGGGGTCTTGGAATCAGGGCTTCCACTCTGAGGATCCTTGGTTTGATGTCTGGTCAGGGTCTGTAGGCTCTATATCTGGTTTGCTATTGTGTTCCGTGATATTAGTTCAGATACTAGCATCTGAGGAACAAGAGGTGCATCCCTGATGGGAGACACTCATAAAAGCATGCAGATGTTTTCTAACATAGTCGTAAGATATACATACATACCCAGCAATAACCACATCTGACCAGTCTTACAGAGATAAAGCATAGGAAATTTTTCTGGCAAACGACGCAATCAAAGATGATACTTGCCCATTAAGCTCTGAATTAATTAAAATAGTGCCTGGAAAAATAGATCCAGGGCAAGGTCCTGGCTTGGACTATTACAATGACAGCAATTTTTAACTAAGACATGTGTTGTGGGTGAGGAGGAGGAGAGTGTATGGGTAATGAGAAGGAATAGATTCGTCTTGGAAGGATTTTATAGGGTTAGGTAGCAAAGATTAGTGTGTTGTATTGTTTAGTGCAGCTGGAAGAGAATAGTGGAGATAGGAAGATAGGAAATATTTATCTAGAGGACAGTGGTAGATAGGAGAAGGTTTTACATTTAGAACATTGAGGGAGGAAGCAGTGGCAAAGAGGAAAGAAAATTAGAAGTTTCCAAGAATTAAAATTTTTTAAAAAATTAAAAATCAAAAATAAATTAAAAATTAAAAAGGGAAGAAAAAATTAATAAGCAGAGACCAAAAAAAAAAAAAAAAAAAAAAACCTCCCAAACCTGACCAATCGATCGAATAAACAAAACCGTCCACGACAAATAAACAAATAAAAAAAGCTAAATACTGTCCCTGGTTTTTATCTTCTCATCTGCCTGGTGGAAACCAATCTGCTCTCCATGGTGTTGTCTTGATGACGTAGTCTTTCCCTTACAGCACTGGTTGCTATGGTTTCTGTTTTTGTTTTCAGCAAAACAAAGGCTTTGCTGCGAGCTCAGGTGCTGGCCAGGGCAGCCAGCTGATCCCAGCCCCTCAGGCGGGGGCCGCGGAGCATGCAGTCCCGTGTTGGAGGGGGTCGCCCCGGCTCTACTGCGCACCCGCCAGTAGCCTCCAATCCCTGCTCTTCTCCCAGCTTCCTCCGGTGCGGCTGCAGCTCTGAGGGTGCGCGGGCTCCTCCACCGCTGGCGCGTGCACTGCCAATTACGCGTCCAAGTCCCATAGGCAGGCACAAGCTTTCCAGTCCGGCTGGAACCTGGTCCCTGGTCAGCAATCCGTGGGCGACTTCCCCTCTCTGTTCAGCAAGCCCACCACTAGGAGTGTCTGAACTTACCCGGCGCCAGGCGGAATGGTGCGATTTTCACTGGGCGGGAAGTCACAATTTTCGCCAGGTGAAACGGCACGATTTTCTCACTGGCGCTCCCTGTCCGGCTCTATCCAGGTCTCTAGGCAGTACTCTGCAGGAAACTTCCGACTGGGCGCTTATCTTCGCAGTGTCCTATTAGCTTGAAAATAAATGCCTGGAAAAATAGATCCAGGGCAAGGTCCTGGCTTGGACTATTACAATGAAAGCAATTTTTAACTAAGACATGTGTTGTGGGTGAGGAGGAGGAGAGTGTATGGGTAATGAGAAGGAATAGATTCGTCTTGGAAGGATTTTATAGGGTTAGGTAGCAAAGATTAGTGTGTTGTATTGTTTAGTGCAGCTGGAAGAGAATAGTGGAGATAGGAAGATAGGAAATATTTATCTAGAGGACAGTGGTAGATAGGAGAAGGTTTTACATTTAGAACATTGAGGGAGGAAGCAGTGGCAAAGAGGAAAGAAAATTAGAAGTTTCCAAGAATTAAAATTTTTTAAAAAATTAAAAATCAAAAATAAATTAAAAATTAAAAAGGGAAGAAAAAATTAATAAGCAGAGACCAAAAAAAAAAAAAAAAAAAAAAAACCTCCCAAACCTGACCAATCGATCGAATAAACAAAACCGTCCACGACAAATAAACAAATAAAAAAAGCTAAATACTGTCCCTGGTTTTTATCTTCTCATCTGCCTGGTGGAAACCAATCTGCTCTCCATGGTGTTGTCTTGATGACGTAGTCTTTCCCTTACAGCACTGGTTGCTATGGTTTCTGTTTTTGTTTTCAGCAAAACAAAGGCTTTGCTGCGAGCTCAGGTGCTGGCCAGGGCAGCCAGCTGATCCCAGCCCCTCAGGCGGGGGCCGCGGAGCATGCAGTCCCGTGTTGGAGGGGGTCGCCCCGGCTCTACTGCGCACCCGCCAGTAGCCTCCAATCCCTGCTCTTCTCCCAGCTTCCTCCGGTGCGGCTGCAGCTCTGAGGGTGCGCGGGCTCCTCCACCGCTGGCGCGTGCACTGCCAATTACGCGTCCAAGTCCCATAGGCAGGCACAAGCTTTCCAGTCCGGCTGGAACCTGGTCCCTGGTCAGCAATCCGTGGGCGACTTCCCCTCTCTGTTCAGCAAGCCCACCACTAGGAGTGTCTGAACTTACCCGGCGCCAGGCGGAATGGTGCGATTTTCACTGGGCGGGAAGTCACAATTTTCGCCAGGTGAAACGGCACGATTTTCTCACTGGGCGCTCCCTGTCCGGCTCTATCCAGGTCTCTAGGCAGTACTCTGCAGGAAACTTCCGAGCTGCATTCCGCACGCCCCCGCCCGCAGTATCTTATCTTCGCAGTGTCTTAATTTCTGCCGGCGATCTGGCTGGATTTTTGGAATTTTCGCGCTGAGCACTGCCTTCTCTCCCCTCGACGCTCTGCTCAGGTTCTCTTTTAGGGCACTTCCTAGCGCACTTTCCACCAGTCCAGCGTGGGGGTTAGGATAGAGGGTTCTCAGAACAGGAGCTCCAGGAAAGTTCTGGCTGTTCACTCTTCGACCCTTGTAGGCCTAAGGAGTTCTTCTGTTGTCTAGCGGCTGGTTTGTTGTTGGTGTTTCATTTCTTGATTAGTTCTGGTGATTCTGTTGGGTAGCTGGTGATATCTTCCCCTCATTCCTCCACCATCTTGCCCCCCTCTTGGCCTCTCTCTTCGCAGAGCACCCGCTCTGGGCGCATGCACTCCAGAACACTGGCTTGTAATTGAACAACCCGGTCCAGCTGCTCCGCCGCAGATGGGATCTTCCTCTGCGAGGGATCTAACCGGTGCCCCTTGCACTGCAAGGAGGACTCTTCAGCTGCTGGGCCACCAGGAAAGCCAGGCTGGCAGATTCTTGACCACTGTACCACCAGGGAAGTCCAGCCCTAAAATGCTTTCTGTTACTAGTCTGTGATTTTCCAGAATATCATGTACAGGAAATCAAGCTTCTCAGTCTGGCTTCTTTCATTTAGCAGGCTTTGAAACTCAACCGTATTGTTGAGTGTCTTCACACCTTGCTCCTTTTTATTCCTGGTAGGCCCATGGTATGGGACAGACCATTTGTTTATCTGTATTTGGGTTGTTTCCAGTTCAGGGGTCTGTGAATAGAGCTGCTATGGCAGCACTGTACATATCTGCATGAACATTCTCTTTGGTAAATACCTAAGGAGCAGAGTTGCTGGGGGAAATGCTAAATGTCTGTACACTTGAGTACCACCAGGCTGGTTTCCTGATGGGCTCCAGCAAGTCACCTTCCCATCAGGTATGGAGGAGGGTTCCAGGTCTCCCACATCCTCACCAACACTTGCCATTCTTTGGGGTATGTCTGGCAATTGGTTTTTATTTTTATTCCATTAGGTCCTTGGGGGGTTCATGGTGGAGGAGTCTTTGAAGGACAGGGAAGGACAGTATCTTATTCGATTTTTGGCCGATCTGGCTGGATTTTTGGAATTTTCGCTGAGCACTGCCTTCTCTCCCGACGCTCTGCTCAGGTTCTCTTTTAGGGCACTTCCTAGCGCACTTTCCACCAGTCCAGCGTGGGGGTTAGGATAGAGGGTTCTCAGAACAGGAGCTCCAGGAAAGTTCTGGCTGTTCACTCTTCGACCCTTGTAGGCCTAAGGAGTTCTTCTGTTGTCTAGCGGCTGGTTTGTTGTTGGTGTTTCATTTCTTGATTAGTTCTGGTGATTCTGTTGGGTAGCTGGTGATATCTTCCCCTCATTCCTCCACCATCTTGCCCCCCTCTTGGCCTCTCTCTTCGCAGAGCACCCGCTCTGGGCGCATGCACTCAGAACACTGGCTTGTAATTGAACAACCCGGTCCAGCTGCTCCGCCGCAGATGGGATCTTCCTCTGCGAGGGATCTAACCGGTGCCCCTTGCACTGCAAGGAGGACTCTTCAGCTGCTGGGCCACCAGGAAAGCCAGGCTGGCAGATTCTTGACCACTGTACCACCAGGGAAGTCCAGCCCTAAAATGCTTTCTGTTACTAGTCTGTGATTTTCCAGAATATCATGTACAGGAAATCAAGCTTCTCAGTCTGGCTTCTTTCATTTAGCAGGCTTTGAAACTCAACCGTATTGTTGAGTGTCTTCACACCTTGCTCCTTTTTATTCCTGGTAGGCCCATGGTATGGGACAGACCATTTGTTTATCTGTATTTGGGTTGTTTCCAGTTCAGGGGTCTGTGAATAGAGCTGCTATGGCAGCACTGTACATATCTGCATGAACATTCTCTTTGGTAAATACCTAAGGAGCAGAGTTGCTGGGGGAAATGCTAAATGTCTGTACACTTGAGTACCACCAGGCTGGTTTCCTGATGGGCTCCAGCAAGTCACCTTCCCATCAGGTATGGAGGAGGGTTCCAGGTCTCCCACATCCTCACCAACACTTGCCATTCTTTGGGGTATGTCTGGCAATTGGTTTTTATTTTTATTCCATTAGGTCCTGGGGATGTGGAGACACAGCAGTTTCAAGATGCTCCTATTACTTTGCTTTCACAACATGAAGGCTGCTGAGGAGTCTTTGAAGGACAGGGAAGGACAGGTTCGCTGGGCTGAACAGTTTGTTTCAGGCCTCCAAGGATTCCAAGCATCAGCAGCCATTGTAAAACAAAGTTCTAGTGTGCACACTGGAGAGATCACCAGTCTTATCCCAGCGGCTTCTGAACACACTGGATGTTTCTGTGGTCAAAGGAGGGCTGTCAACTGACAATAGGCTTGGCCTGGCAGAGATGCATACGGAAGTAGTTTATTTAGAACTGATAAACTTCAGAAATTATTTATATCCTGCCTAAGGCATAATTGTGTGCTTCTATTTTTTGCTCCTCTATGTGTTCCAGTCTCCCCTGCAGTTAGGCTGGGGCCGTGTGATTAAGTTATGGTCAGCGGGAGATGAGCAGATAAGTCCCAGGCCAGGTCCTTAATACATATTCCCTGGTATCCTCCATCTCTCAATTCCCCTCCAAGGGAACATTTAAGGACACATGCCCTAGAAATTGAACTTCCAAGATGAAAGAGCGATGCCTGACTCAGCTAAATTTTAGGTTAAGGAGAAATACAACTTTTCTCTGTTAAGTAATGAGATAAGGGGTATTTTCTGAAGTTACTACAGCACAGCCTAGATTATCTTAAGTCATGCATTTAACAAACTCCCTCGCTCTTCTAATGTCCACAGCAAAGCAAATAAATATGTTGCTAAGACTTCATTTTAATAGTGGCAAAAAACACTCGACCATTTGTTTATCTGTATTTGGGTTGTTTCCAGTTCAGGGGTCTGTGAATAGAGCTGCTATGGCAGCACTGTACATATCTGCATGAACATTCTCTTTGGTAAATACCTAAGGAGCAGAGTTGCTGGGGGAAATGCTAAATGTCTGTACACTTGAGTACCACCAGGCTGGTTTCCTGATGGGCTCCAGCAAGTCACCTTCCCATCAGGTATGGAGGAGGGTTCCAGGTCTCCCACATCCTCACCAACACTTGCCATTCTTTGGGGTATGTCTGGCAATTGGTTTTTATTTTTATTCCATTAGGTCCTGGGGATGTGGAGACACAGCAGTTTCAAGATGCTCCTATTACTTTGCTTTCACAACATGAAGGCTGCTGAGGAGTCTTTGAAGGACAGGGAAGGACAGGTTCGCTGGGCTGAACAGTTTGTTTCAGGCCTCCAAGGATTCCAAGCATCAGCAGCCATTGTAAAACAAAGTTCTAGTGTGCACACTGGAGAGATCACCAGTCTTATCCCAGCGGCTTCTGAACACACTGGATGTTTCTGTGGTCAAAGGAGGGCTGTCAACTGACAATAGGCTTGGCCTGGCAGAGATGCATACGGAAGTAGTTTATTTAGAACTGATAAACTTCAGAAATTATTTATATCCTGCCTAAGGCATAATTGTGTGCTTCTATTTTTTGCTCCTCTATGTGTTCCAGTCTCCCCTGCAGTTAGGCTGGGGCCGTGTGATTAAGTTATGGTCAGCGGGAGATGAGCAGATAAGTCCCAGGCCAGGTCCTTAATACATATTCCCTGGTATCCTCCATCTCTCAATTCCCCTCCAAGGGAACATTTAAGGACACATGCCCTAGAAATTGAACTTCCAAGATGAAAGAGCGATGCCTGACTCAGCTAAATTTTAGGTTAAGGAGAAATACAACTTTTCTCTGTTAAGTAATGAGATAAGGGGTATTTTCTGAAGTTACTACAGCACAGCCTAGATTATCTTAAGTCATGCATTTAACAAACTCCCTCGCTCTTCTAATGTCCACAGCAAAGCAAATAAATATGTTGCTAAGACTTCATTTTAATAGTGGCAAAAATCACTCTTGGAAAAAGAATAGCATCTCATTTCTCTAGACGAAGCATAGAATGCTCATCACTTTCTTCAGCCTGGCGAAGTTTCAACCTCTGGTGAACATCGGGACAAGGTGAACTCACACTCTCCCGCTCCATCCCTGTCTCCTGCCTCTCCTCTGCATCCAAGCCATAGACCTCACCCATCCTAGGGCCTGAGGGGCAGGAGAGTGACTCTGGTGAGTTTTGTCAACTGTGCAGCAAGGTCCCCTCAGGTACCCTGGTGGTAAAAATCAAGGCACTCCTGGGAACCCAGGAGATGCTCAAAAAGGTTTGCCCTGGAGCCGGGGTCCAACGTGTGCTGTGTTCCACTGGGGCTATTTCATGTTGCTCTGCTTCAACTTAAACATGATGAGGCTTATCACTAAAGGATCTTGTCCCTTTAACATCATATTATTTATATTGTGGTTTACTGTACTTAAGTTAATAGATAACAGTAACTGGTGAGAATGTGAAAAATGTTTTTAAAGCTCTTGGACATTAGATCCCTGCTAAATGTACTCTCCATCCTACGTGACTTGCAACTTATGTCAACTTATGTTCGTTACTCTACCTAAATGGTATTGTTGAACTTGCAGCTGAAATCTAAGCGCTTCTGTTGTGAGATAAACACTGGATAATAATTAACCGTTTTTCATGAATAATCTCCTAAGTATTCCAAAGATATTTTCTAGGAATTTTTATATAGTGATCTGTTAGCTATGTCACAGCAATTGTTCTTATGAAAATTTCATCAGTACAAATATTACCATTTATTATATATGGATATATGAAGATACTACATATACCAAGATAAAACACTAAGCACATTGTTTTCCCCTAAATGTCAGATAACACTTTAAAAATTAGATTACAGGGCTTCCCCTGGTGGTCCAGTGGGTAAGGACACCGCCTTGCAGTGCAAGGGGCACCGGTTCGAGCCCTGGCCTGGGAAGATCACGTGCGCAATTTAGGAGAATACAACTTTTCTCTGTTAAGTAATGAGATAAGGGTATTTTCTGAAGTTACTAAGCACAGCCTAGATTATCTTAAGTCATGCATTTAACAAACTCCTCGCTCTTCTAATGTCCACAGCAAAGCAAATAAATATGTTGCTAAGACTTCATTTTAATAGTGGCAAAATCACTCTTGGAAAAAGAATAGCATCTCATTTCTCTAGACGAAGCATAGAATGCTCATCACTTTCTTCAGCCTGGCGAAGTTTCAACCTCTGGTGAACATCGGGACAAGGTGAACTCACACTCTCCCGCTCCATCCCTGTCTCCTGCCTCTCCTCTGCATCCAAGCCATAGACCTCACCCATCCTAGGGCCTGAGGGGCAGGAGAGGGAGTCTGGTGAGCTTTGCCAACTGTGCAGCAAGGTGGCCGCAGGTACCCTGGTGGTAGAGATCAAGGCACTCCTGGGAACCCAGGAGATGCTCAAAAAGGTTTGCCCTGGAGCCGGGGTCCAACGTGTGCTGTGTTCCACTGGGGCTATTTCATGTTGCTCTGCTTCAACTTAAACATGATGAGGCTTATCACTAAAGGATCTTGTCCCTTTAACATCATATTATTTATATTGTGGTTTACTGTACTTAAGTTAATAGATAACAGTAACTGGTGAGAATGTGAAAAATGTTTTTAAAGCTCTTGGACATTAGATCCCTGCTAAATGTACTCTCCATCCTACGTGACTTGCAACTTATGTCAACTTATGTTCGTTACTCTACCTAAATGGTATTGTTGAACTTGCAGCTGAAATCTAAGCGCTTCTGTTGTGAGATAAACACTGGATAATAATTAACCGTTTTTCATGAATAATCTCCTAAGTATTCCAAAGATATTTTCTAGGAATTTTTATATAGTGATCTGTTAGCTATGTCACAGCAATTGTTCTTATGAAAATTTCATCAGTACAAATATTACCATTTATTATATATGGATATATGAAGATACTACATATACCAAGATAAAACACTAAGCACATTGTTTTCCCCTAAATGTCAGATAACACTTTAAAAATTAGATTACAGGGCTTCCCCTGGTGGTCCAGTGGGTAAGGACACCGCCTTGCAGTGCAAGGGGCACCGGTTCGAGCCCTGGCCTGGGAAGATCCCACGTGCCGCGGAGCGGCTGGACCGATGTGTCCAATTACCGAGCCGGAGCTCTGGAGCACATGCGCCCAGAGCCGGTGCTCTGCGACAACAGACGCCACCGCGATGGGAGGCCCACAGGAGCCAAAGAACAAAGACGGATGAACAGAGAGAAACGAAAGACCAATAGAAGTGGCCCGCCTGCTCCCCTCCCTCCCTCCCCAACCCAACCCTCGCCCAAAAATAAATAAATAAATCTTAAAAAAAAAAAAAATTAGATTACAAAACAGAAAATGAAAACAAAGAAGAAAAAGGATAATTATTTAGATACTTGAATATATTGTTGTAGAAAATATAAGAAATGCTCCGAAGAACAGGAAAGGCAATTTACAGGTCCTTGTTTTAATGTAGTATGGCGAACTTTAGATCATGGATGGGCACACTCTACTCCTGGGATAGTTACACTGAAGAATAATGAGAAAGGAAGGAAGGCAATTAAAAATAAATTAATCTAAATTAAAAAGCACAACAATGAAGGAACAATGAATTATTCATTTCAAAAGCGTACATAAAAATATGTGATTTCATTCCAAAAAGAAAAGGAAGGAAGAGATAAAATTCTTATGACACCATTACACTAAATATACTTTCTTTAATCCAGGTACATGATTATGTAATTTGAGTATAATACAATGGAACACTCTTATTAAAACTCATTCATGGACTTTCCTTGTGGTCAGTGGGTAGGGAGTCCATCTTGCAGTGCAAGGGGCACCAGTTCGATCCCTGGCCCGGGAAGATCTCACATGCCAAGGAGTGGCTGGACTGGTATGTCCAGTTGCGAGCCGATGCTCTGGAGCACATGGCCCGGAGCTGGTGCTCTGCAACAAGAGAAGCGGCTGCCATGCGAGGCCCACACAGGCCAGAGAAAAAAGATGGATTAAAATAAATAAATAAAAGACCAACATTATAAAAAAAAGAGAGGCCAAAAATAAAAAAAAAAAAACCAAAAGCAACAACAGCCTTATTCATGGGGGAGGGATAAATTAGGAGTTTGGAACTAGAAAATATAAAGAATTAATTCATATTGCAGAGTATAGGGAACTATATTCAATACTTGCAATAAACTATAATGGAAAAAACATGAAAAACTGTATGTATGTGTGTGTATATACATATATACATGAGATGTACTCTCTACATAGATAGATAGACTGAATCACTTCATTGTATACCATAAACTAACACAATATTGTAAACTAACTATACTGTACTTTAAAAAAAATACTAAATAAAAAAGAAAATTATTCACTTGTGAAAAGTAATTTTCACTTTCTAAGGATGACACAGGTACAAAATTTTGAGAAACTTGTTACACTTAAATTTTTCCAAATGGTGAAACAAAAGTCACTAGATTCTTGTGATTTTATTCTAGTTCAAATAGTCTGTTTTGTCTCTATTATAAACTCTTTGTGGATGAATCAGAAAACTGAAGCATGAGGATGCATGAAAGCCTGGCAGAAGGCAGCACAGACCTCAGTAAATACAATGAAAAGGAAATACACACCAGTGGTAGGACTACATACTTAGAAGTGAAATCTTACTTTAAAATGCATAGCTAACTTTCAATGTTGCAGAACAATGACACATAAAAACCAGAAAATATATCAGCAAGCTTCTGTTGAACACATAATAGACATAATCCATTTTGAAACATTTTGAAACAACATCTAACAAACAGGGGCTCATCACAATGCTGCACAACTATGTGTATTGTCTTCATCTAGCAGAAACCACAGCAAACATTGATAGTATGGCCCCATATTTACCCAGAATAATAACTGCAAATAACACTTCTCTTTATTACGGAGACAAAACAGAACTCAGGAATTTAAAAAAATATATCAGAGGTGATTGATTAAATCATTTTGAATAAGTGAAGAAGTGGATTTTAAAAACAACCAGTTGTACTGGATACAAGTCCTGATGCTAACTTTGAAGAACAGATAATAATTCTCATTAGGTTGTTCTCAAAAGAAACTGTTCCCCTGTATAAACGTTTGGCCCCATGGACTGCAAAGAGTCAGACTCAACTTAGCAACTGAGCAACAATGAACAAAGCTACTTTAATTATAAACCACTTCTTTAGAATGTCTCAAAATCATGTTCTTGCTATTAAAATTAATTTATAAACATAGTAAGAAATGTGATATTGATGGGTCACCAAGTCTGAGGAACTGAAAACTTTAAATTGCTTTGTAAATTCTAATATGAGTCTCTTTTAGGCATTGCAGTATATTTATAGCAATAATTTATCACAAATTTCCAAATACTTTTAGAACTTCAAGAATACAGTTAACTTGGACAGTAGGGAATACAGTCAGTGGGAAATACACCCTCTCAAACTCTAATGTTATTTTTTAAAATTACCTAAGCTTGTATTATATGAGGATCATAATATCAAGAAAGTCTGTCAAAGATATCAATCATCGAAGGAAATACATTAAGGATGACACAGGTACAAAATTTTGAGAAACTTGTTACACTTAAATTTTTCCAAATGGTGAAACAAAAGTCACTAGATTCTTGTGATTTTATTCTAGTTCAAATAGTCTGTTTTGTCTCTATTATAAACTCTTTGTGGATGAATCAGAAAACTGAAGCATGAGGATGCATGAAAGCCTGGCAGAAGGCAGCACAGACCTCAGTAAATACAATGAAAAGGAAATACACACCAGTGGTAGGACTACATACTTAGAAGTGAAATCTTACTTTAAAATGCATAGCTAACTTTCAATGTTGCAGAACAATGACACATAAAAACCAGAAAATATATCAGCAAGCTTCTGTTGAACACATAATAGACATAATCCATTTTGAAACATTTTGAAACAACATCTAACAAACAGGGGCTCATCACAATGCTGCACAACTATGTGTATTGTCTTCATCTAGCAGAAACCACAGCAAACATTGATAGTATGGCCCCATATTTACCCAGAATAATAACTGCAAATAACACTTCTCTTTATTACGGAGACAAAACAGAACTCAGGAATTTAAAAAAATATATCAGAGGTGATTGATTAAATCATTTTGAATAAGTGAAGAAGTGGATTTTAAAAACAACCAGTTGTACTGGATACAAGTCCTGATGCTAACTTTGAAGAACAGATAATAATTCTCATTAGGTTGTTCTCAAAAGAAACTGTTCCCCTGTATAAACGTTTGGCCCCATGGACTGCAAAGAGTCAGACTCAACTTAGCAACTGAGCAACAATGAACAAAGCTACTTTAATTATAAACCACTTCTTTAGAATGTCTCAAAATCATGTTCTTGCTATTAAAATTAATTTATAAACATAGTAAGAAATGTGATATTGATGGGTCACCAAGTCTGAGGAACTGAAAACTTTAAATTGCTTTGTAAATTCTAATATGAGTCTCTTTTAGGCATTGCAGTATATTTATAGCAATAATTTATCACAAATTTCCAAATACTTTTAGAACTTCAAGAATACAGTTAACTTGGACAGTAGGGAATACAGTCAGTGGGAAATACACCCTCTCAAACTCTAATGTTATTTTTTAAAATTACCTAAGCTTGTATTATATGAGGATCATAATATCAAGAAAGTCTGTCAAAGATATCAATCATCTCCTCAGGAAACAAGATATGTGGAAAAAAAAAAAAAAGATATGGGAACAAGTAAGCACTGAAACTCCCCAAAAGATACTGTTGCTGTGAAAGTAGGACAAAGTACTATTTGAAAGAAAGTATTACATCCTAGTGATATTTAATTCCTAGTAATTCTGAAGAAAATTTCAGGCTTCCTATTGTTGGGTCATTAATAATTTGATTTAACTTACACAGAATTAATATAAATTTTGTGTTTACTGTAATATTGCTGAGATAGTTTTACTACTGAAAAAATTTTAAAAAATGCTTATTTTAAAACATGACTTTGAATAAAGGTACATTTTTCTAATCTAGACAAAGCCACAGTATTAAGCTGCCAGTGTTCTAAAACCCATCGAGTCTAACCAGGACATAGACCCTTAAACCAGAGCATGTATGATGTCTTAAGTGAGAAGACTGAACCACTCTTTAACTTTACCAGGTTCCCCATCCCCCATGATCACCAAAGGATTTGGAACAAGTTCTAATTTCATGTGGTCCATGAACTCACCTAAAGTAGTTTTAAGTCTGGATGTATGTGGATTTGTACCTTTTTCCCTCACGCAGTCTAAGAGATTAAGAACCATGAATCACCTAGAGGATTTATTAAACCATAGATAGCTGGACCCACCTTCAGAGTTTCTAATTCACTGACTCTGGAGGAAGGCCCAAGGAGTTTGCATCTCTAACAAGTACCCAGGGGGTATCTGTACTGGTAAAGGGCAAGCCCACAATTATTCCAACGTGTGTCAACAGCATCTTCCTTCAGTAGGTGGCAGCACGTGCCTACAAACCTCTACATACAGGTCTCATAAATCAGAAAACACCATCAGGAAAGTAAGATAAGAAAGCTCAGTGAGCGGCGTTTTCCTGCAAATTGGATGCTAACCTATTTCTGCTAAAGGATTTTAAAAATGTTGACCTTTCAGTACCATGCAAATCAGGCTTCAAGTACAAGTGAAACAGACTGGCAAATAGGAAAAGAAGCTAGACTCACTTCTGGCCCCACGGCCAACACCCCTGGATAGGGTTTGTACTCTTCTGTCTGGAAATTTGGAAATGTCCCTGTGTGGAAAGTCCTGGGCTGGACACTGCAAAATTACCCCAGGGGCCCTTTAAAAATGCAGAGCCATCTCCCTCCACCCACTTTAATTCATTAGCTCTGCAGTTAGGCACAGGCTGTCATACTCTTAACAGGTGTCCCAGTCGATTCTGAGACACAGCCACGTTTTGGCTACCTGCATCTGCTCATTTAATAGTGATAACCCACTGCTTAAGTATGAATATATGGATATTTCTGCTTTTCATAAAATGGTTCTTTCTGGGTTCAGACCTTGCAGTAATCTCAAATTCAGGAGAGCACCACTGTCCAGCATGGCAGTCATCAGCCACATGTGGCTACTGGGCTTCACGAATACAGTCAGTCTGAACTGAGAGGTGCTGCAGGGTAAAATAACACCAGATTTCAAGGACCTGAAGGAAAAAAGGAACGTAACATATTTTTAATATCAATACTAGAAAAATGAAATTACATATGTGGTTAACATCTACTTTTGGACAGCACTAGATGTTGCTGTTGTTTAGTCACTAAGTTGCATCCAACTCTCTGCGATCCCATGGACTACAGCACACCAGGCTTACCGGTCCTTCACTACCTCCCAGTTTTCTCAAATTCATATCCATTGAGTCAGTGATGCTATCTAACCATCTTATCCTCTGCTGCCCTCTTCTTGTGCCTTCAGTCTTTCCCAGAATCAAGATCTTTTCCTATTAGTCGACTCTTCGAATCAGGTGGCCAAAGTATTGGAGCTTCAGCTTTAGCATTAGTCCTTCCAATGAATAGGCAGGGTTGATTTCCTTTAGGATTGACTGCTTTGATCTTGCAGTCCAGGGAACCCTCAAGAGTCTTTTACAACACCACAGTTCCAAGACATCAATTTTTCGGTGCTCAGCCTTCTTTATAGTCCAACTCTCACATTTATACATGACTATTGGGAAAACCATACCTTTGACTA
Source organism: Tragulus kanchil (assembly GCA_022376925.1). Taxonomy (NCBI): domain Eukaryota; kingdom Metazoa; phylum Chordata; class Mammalia; order Artiodactyla; family Tragulidae; genus Tragulus; species Tragulus kanchil. The sequence continues at coordinate 104,908,289 of JAIOJX010000030.1, read as the reverse complement.
TATGGGCTTTTGCCAGCAAAGTGATGTCTCTGCTTTACACTATCTAGGTTTGTCATAGCTTTTCTTCCAGGGAGCAAGTGTCTTTTTAATTTCATGCAGCTGTCACCATCCACAGTGATTTTGGAGCCTAAGAAAAGAAAATCTGTTACTGCTTCCGTTTTTCCCTTTCTATGTTGCCAGTTTTGAACTGCTGGACACTGCAAAATTACCCCAGGGGCCCTTTAAAAATGCAGAGCCATCTCCCTCCACCCACTTTAATTCATTAGCTCTGCAGTTAGGCACAGGCTGTCATACTCTTAACAGGTGTCCCAGTCGATTCTGAGACACAGCCACGTTTTGGCTACCTGCATCTGCTCATTTAATAGTGATAACCCACTGCTTAAGTATGAATATATGGATATTTCTGCTTTTCATAAAATGGTTCTTTCTGGGTTCAGACCTTGCAGTAATCTCAAATTCAGGAGAGCACCACTGTCCAGCATGGCAGTCATCAGCCACATGTGGCTACTGGGCTTCACGAATACAGTCAGTCTGAACTGAGAGGTGCTGCAGGGTAAAATAACACCAGATTTCAAGGACCTGAAGGAAAAAAGGAACGTAACATATTTTTAATATCAATACTAGAAAAATGAAATTACATATGTGGTTAACATCTACTTTTGGACAGCACTAGATGTTGCTGTTGTTTAGTCACTAAGTTGCATCCAACTCTCTGCGATCCCATGGACTACAGCACACCAGGCTTACCGGTCCTTCACTACCTCCCAGTTTTCTCAAATTCATATCCATTGAGTCAGTGATGCTATCTAACCATCTTATCCTCTGCTGCCCTCTTCTTGTGCCTTCAGTCTTTCCCAGAATCAAGATCTTTTCCTATTAGTCGACTCTTCGAATCAGGTGGCCAAAGTATTGGAGCTTCAGCTTTAGCATTAGTCCTTCCAATGAATAGGCAGGGTTGATTTCCTTTAGGATTGACTGCTTTGATCTTGCAGTCCAGGGAACCCTCAAGAGTCTTTTACAACACCACAGTTCCAAGACATCAATTTTTCGGTGCTCAGCCTTCTTTATAGTCCAACTCTCACATTTATACATGACTATTGGGAAAACCATACCTTTGACTATATGGGCTTTTGCCAGCAAAGTGATGTCTCTGCTTTACACTATCTAGGTTTGTCATAGCTTTTCTTCCAGGGAGCAAGTGTCTTTTTAATTTCATGCAGCTGTCACCATCCACAGTGATTTTGGAGCCTAAGAAAAGAAAATCTGTTACTGCTTCCGTTTTTCCCTTTCTATTTGCCATGAAGTGATGTGACTGGAAGCCATGATCTTAGTTTTTTGAATACTGAGTGCTTTGTTTTATTTTGGTTTTTTGCCTCTTAAGTCATCATCTTTTCATTTATTTTCATCCATCTTTATTCTTTGGCCTGTGTGGACCTCCCATTGCAGTGGCCTCTCTCATTGCAGAGCACTGGCTCTGGGTGCATGCGCTCCAGTGCACTGGCTTGTAGTTGGACACACAGGCCTAATCGCTCCTCAGCATGTGGTATCTTTCTGGGTCAGGGATCAAACCGGTGCCCCTTGCACTGAAAGGCAGACTCTTTACCCACTGGACCACCAGGGAAGCCCTGAATGCTGAGTTTTAAGCCAGCTTGTCCACTCTCCTCTTTCACCCTCATCAAGAGGCTCTTTAGTTCCTCTTCACTTTCTACTATTAGAGTGGTATCATTTGCATATCTGAGGCTGTTGATATTTCACCTGGTAATCTTGATTTCAGTTTGTGAGTCATCCAGCCTGGCATTTCACATGATGTACTCTTCATATAAGTTAAATAAGCAGGGTGACAATCCTTTCCCAATTTTGAACCAATCAGTTTTTCCATGTCCCATTCTAACTGTTGCTTCTTGAATCACATCCAGGTTTCTCAGGAGACAGGTAAGGTGGTCTGATATTTCCATCTCTTTAAGAATTTTCCACAGTTTGTTGTGATCCACACAAAGTCTTTAGTGTAGTCAGTGAAGCAAAAGTAGACGTTTTTCTGGAATTCCCTTGCTTTCAATATGATCCAATGAATGTCAGCAATTTGATCTCTGGTTCTGCCTTTTCTAAACCCAGTTTTATACACCAGGAAGTTTTTGGTTCACGTCCTACTGAAGCCCGGCTTGAAGGATTTGAGTATTACCTTACAAGCATGGAAAATGTGTGCAGCTGCCTGGGGGTTTGAACATTCTTTGGCACTGCCCTTCTTTGGGATTAGAATGAAAACCAACTTTTTCCAGCCCTGTATCCATTGCTGAGTTTTCCAAATTTGCTGACATATTGAGTACAGCATTTTTACAGCATTATATTTTATGATTTGAAATAGCTCAGCGGAATTCCATCACCTCCAGTAGCTTTGTTTGTAGTGATGCTTCCTAAGGCCCACTTGACTTCACACTCCAGAATGTCTGACTCTAGGTGAGGGATCACACCATTGTGGTTATCTGGGTCATTAAGACCTTTTTGATATAGTTCTACTGTGTATTCTTGCCACTCCTTTTTCATCTCTTCTGCTTCTGTTAGATCCTTACCATTTCTGTTCTCTGTCATGCCCATCATAGTATGAAATATTTCCTTGATATCTCTTGCTTTCTTGAAGAGCTCTCCAGTCTTCCCCATTCTGTTGCTCTCCTCTACCTCTTTGCACTAAATGATGTAAATACCTTTGACAAGAATGGACTGGGCTAGGGGGGAGTTGAAAGCAAGGAGGCAGAGCCTAGCAGGCTCAGGGGAAGAAGTCTTGACTGGCCAGCTTTCTAACATTCTTGGACCAAAGCCTCACACCCTGGCAGCTTGGCCTGGGGAAAAGTCTCAGCACTTAATCTGATTGCTAAAAGAAACTGATTTCAGTTTGTGAGTCATCCAGCCTGGCATTTCACATGATGTACTCTTCATATAAGTTAAATAAGCAGGGTGACAATCCTTTCCCAATTTTGAACCAATCAGTTTTTCCATGTCCCATTCTAACTGTTGCTTCTTGAATCACATCCAGGTTTCTCAGGAGACAGGTAAGGTGGTCTGATATTTCCATCTCTTTAAGAATTTTCCACAGTTTGTTGTGATCCACACAAAGTCTTTAGTGTAGTCAGTGAAGCAAAAGTAGACGTTTTTCTGGAATTCCCTTGCTTTCAATATGATCCAATGAATGTCAGCAATTTGATCTCTGGTTCTGCCTTTTCTAAACCCAGTTTTATACACCAGGAAGTTTTTGGTTCACGTCCTACTGAAGCCCGGCTTGAAGGATTTGAGTATTACCTTACAAGCATGGAAAATGTGTGCAGCTGCCTGGGGGTTTGAACATTCTTTGGCACTGCCCTTCTTTGGGATTAGAATGAAAACCAACTTTTTCCAGCCCTGTATCCATTGCTGAGTTTTCCAAATTTGCTGACATATTGAGTACAGCATTTTTACAGCATTATATTTTATGATTTGAAATAGCTCAGCGGAATTCCATCACCTCCAGTAGCTTTGTTTGTAGTGATGCTTCCTAAGGCCCACTTGACTTCACACTCCAGAATGTCTGACTCTAGGTGAGGGATCACACCATTGTGGTTATCTGGGTCATTAAGACCTTTTTGATATAGTTCTACTGTGTATTCTTGCCACTCCTTTTTCATCTCTTCTGCTTCTGTTAGATCCTTACCATTTCTGTTCTCTGTCATGCCCATCATAGTATGAAATATTTCCTTGATATCTCTTGCTTTCTTGAAGAGCTCTCCAGTCTTCCCCATTCTGTTGCTCTCCTCTACCTCTTTGCACTAAATGATGTAAATACCTTTGACAAGAATGGACTGGGCTAGGGGGGAGTTGAAAGCAAGGAGGCAGAGCCTAGCAGGCTCAGGGGAAGAAGTCTTGACTGGCCAGCTTTCTAACATTCTTGGACCAAAGCCTCACACCCTGGCAGCTTGGCCTGGGGGAAAAGTCCTCAGCCTTCAGCCACTGCTTTGCTACAAGCTTATCTATGCATGAGTTTGCAGTTTGAACCCAAGCTGACTACATACAGGCAGGAAACATCCACTCCCCAAATATGCTGAGTCTGAAACACACTTGGACAGAACTCAGAGGGCACTTTTACTTAGAAAAAAGACTGTAACTGTAGTTGACTATTGGTCAATTGGGACTATTGCAGGCCCACCCAGGGGAAATTCTTTAATGTGTACGACAGCTAAAATAAACAAACAAAAAAACAAAACCTCTATGGTCCTTCACCGTAGTCCTCTGGGGCAGCAGCACTAGCAAAGTCAGGAAATGTTAGAAATGCAAATCCTCTTGCTCCTCCCCAGACCTTTTCCAGGTGGGGCCTGGAAAAATCTGGACTCTGAGCAGGTATCCAGGTGATGGCAAGGATGCATCCATGACAGCTCACTGCACCAAAAGCCCACTTCTTAATATAAAATGGGGAAACTCTTCTCTGAAACACCAGTAAATGCAGTGAGATATGTATATATATGCACAGCTATATCAACAGTAGCTGGCAAATGCACAGTTGATTATAGCATACAGTAATATAATCTATGAAGTGTTAACAATTGTGGTTAAGAAAAAGAGAGAGAGGGAGGAGGCCATAAGAGGCTGAGGGGAGTTCCCAGGGCATTTAAACAAGCCCAAAGAAGTTGTTCTCTGCTGCTACGATTAGAAAGCAGTGCAGGGAGCCAGTTAAGGGCCCACCTTTCAGAGTCAGGACTATGTGGGTTCACGGTCAAGCTCCATTTCCTACCGTGTGACGTGGGGTAGCTACAAGGCTTTTCTGAGTCTGTGTTGCCATCTGAAAGATTAGGAAAACAATACATCGTATGTATGATTGCTATCGGAAATAAATGAGCTAATATGTGGGGAAAGTTGCACAGAGCTCACGGTGCAGAACAGGGGATCCTCACTGGTTATGTGACTGAAAGACACCATAACACTAGGAAAAATATCCCCAGAGCTTCCATGGCCTTACCCTAGCCATCATTAATGTCTTATCTGTGCCCACAGAGCACTTGCTTTTTTCATGGAAAATACTTTCCATAATTTGTCAGTGAAGCTATAACAATGATTTTTGTCTAATCTCATTCTTGTTTAATTGATTCACTACAGTTTTATCTCCTTGGTTTTACTGAATCAAGTTTTGCCCCAGTGAACGCCCCATGTGGTTGTCTAGGGTTCCTGATTTCTCTGCCTTTGACAATATGGCTTCAGAGGCTGGGTTGATGGAGTTATTTATGTACCGGGATCTGGATGCTGAATCCTGCGTTTTCTGTTTTGCTGACTTTATCTCATGAAATAGAATGGATGTTTGCTGACATGACTGTGGCACTGAAATCTGGAAGGATCTACCCAGGGTGTAGAAACAGCAGGTTTTTGCTCATAAATTCTTTTGGGATTTGTTGCTTCTTCCCTCCCCAGCCCGCACCCCTACCCCCACCGCCATATCACAGAGAAGCCTGGCAGGGAAGAAGTAAGATCTCAGGAAATAATCATTTCCAAAGGGCCAAGATGGGCTGAGTCATTGACATGCATGCTCCCCGGCAGCTTTCCCCAACACACACTACCAGTTTGGGCAGCAAAAAAAAAAAAAAAAAAGCCCCATCAGGCCAAATTAGGAAGCTGAAACCAAGAATCTCCTGGCTGTCACCTCCCACTGCTTTCCTCTCTCAGGCAGTGAGCGCTAATTTATCATTAATGATCTGCTTTCAGTAACCTATGTGTAGGGGTGGGTATCAATGGTGCTAAACCTTTTTCACCTATGGGGATCAAAAGTGAGCAGTAAAATTGTAGGCTTCACCTACAGAAGGGGGAGAAAATGCCCTTCCCAATTCCTCAGTGGCACAGGGTTGTGGCTGAAGGAGGAAGCTGAGGACTCAGACTCTTCCTGTCCTCCTGGCATCTGGACTTCATGTGAGCGAGGGAAGGAAGGTGGCAACCACTGTGCAGGGGGAGGGACGAGCTCCTTCTACTTGGAAGTTCCTGGCCCTAAAAATGTTGGGGAAAGTTGCACAGAGCTCACGGTGCAGAACAGGGGATCCTCACTGGTTATGTGACTGAAAGACACCATAACACTAGGAAAAATATCCCCAGAGCTTCCATGGCCTTACCCTAGCCATCATTAATGTCTTATCTGTGCCCACAGAGCACTTGCTTTTTTCATGGAAAATACTTTCCATAATTTGTCAGTGAAGCTATAACAATGATTTTTGTCTAATCTCATTCTTGTTTAATTGATTCACTACAGTTTTATCTCCTTGGTTTTACTGAATCAAGTTTTGCCCCAGTGAACGCCCCATGTGGTTGTCTAGGGTTCCTGATTTCTCTGCCTTTGACAATATGGCTTCAGAGGCTGGGTTGATGGAGTTATTTATGTACCGGGATCTGGATGCTGAATCCTGCGTTTTCTGTTTTGCTGACTTTATCTCATGAAATAGAATGGATGTTTGCTGACATGACTGTGGCACTGAAATCTGGAAGGATCTACCCAGGGTGTAGAAACAGCGGGTTTTTTGCTCATAAATTCTTTTGGGATTTGTTGCTTCTTCCTCCCAGCCCCCACCCCTACCCCCACCGCCATATCACAGAGAAGCCTGGCAGGGAAGAAGTAAGATCTCAGGAAATAATCATTTCCAAAGGGCCAAGATGGGCTGAGTCATTGACATGCATGCTCCCCGGCAGCTTTCCCCAACACACACTACCAGTTTGGGCAGCAAAAAAAAAAAAGCCCCATCAGGCCAAATTAGGAAGCTGAAACCAAGAATCTCCTGGCTGTCACCTCCCACTGCTTTCCTCTCTCAGGCAGTGAGCGCTAATTTATCATTAATGATCTGCTTTCAGTAACCTATGTGTAGGGGTGGGTATCAATGGTGCTAAACCTTTTTCACCTATGGGGATCAAAAGTGAGCAGTAAAATTGTAGGCTTCACCTACAGAAGGGGGAGAAAATGCCCTTCCCAATTCCTCAGTGGCACAGGGTTGTGGCTGAAGGAGGAAGCTGAGGACTCAGACTCTTCCTGTCCTCCTGGCATCTGGACTTCATGTGAGCGAGGGAAGGAAGGTGGCAACCACTGTGCAGGGGGAGGGACGAGCTCCTTCTACTTGGAAGTTCCTGGCCCTGAGGAAGCCTGTACTTGCAAACAGGGTCACCCAAAGTTACTTGGACACTTTCCTGGGGCATGCATCCTGGAGAAGACCTATTCACCATCTTAAGGAGGAAATTTCTTTAAAACATACAAACAGTTATACAGCTCTGTATCAAAAACAACAATAACAACAACAAAAAATCCAGTCAAAAAATAGGCAGAAGATCTAGACATTTCACCAAGGAAGACATCCAGATGGCCAAAAAGCACTTGAAAAGATGCTCAACATCACTAATTACCAAATCAATGAGGTATCACTTCACAATGGTAGAACGGTCATCATCAAAAAGTTTACAAACAATAAATGCTGGAGAGGGTGAGGAGAAAAGGGAGCCCTCCTACACTGTTGGTGGGCATGAAACTTGGTACAACCACCATAGAGAACAGTATGGAGGTTTCTTTTAAAAAATAAATACAGAGATCCCATAGGATCCTGCAATCCCACTCCTGGGCATATATTCAAAGAAAGTCATAATTTGAAAAGAAACATGTACCCCAATGTTCATTACAGCACTATTTACAGTAGCCAAACATGGAAGTAACCTAAATATCCACTAATGGAAGAATGGATAAATAAGATGTGGTACATATGCAAAATAGAATATTATCCAGTCATAAAAAAGAAAATAATACCTTTTGCAGAAACCTCAATAAACCTACACGTTATCATGCTAAGTAAAGTAAGTCAGACAGGGAAAGGCAAATATCATATGATACCCCATATGTAGAATCTGATTTTAAAATGACATAGGACTTCCTGGTGCCTTCCATTTTGGGGGAATTCTCCAGGAACTGCTTTTAAAACTTTATGTGGGGGTATCAATGGTGCTAAACCTTTTTCACCTATGGGGATCAAAAGTGAGCAGTAAAATTGTAGGCTTCACCTACAGAAGGGGGAGAAAATGCCCTTCCCAATTCCTCAGTGGCACAGGGTTGTGGCTGAAGGAGGAAGCTGAGGACTCAGACTCTTCCTGTCCTCCTGGCATCTGGACTTCATGTGAGCGAGGGAAGGAAGGTGGCAACCACTGTGCAGGGGGAGGGACGAGCTCCTTCTACTTGGAAGTTCCTGGCCCTGAGGAAGCCTGTACTTGCAAACAGGGTCACCCAAAGTTACTTGGACACTTTCCTGGGGCATGCATCCTGGAGAAGACCTATTCACCATCTTAAGGAGGAAATTTCTTTAAAACATACAAACAGTTATACAGCTCTGTATCAAAAACAACAATAACAACAACAAAAAATCCAGTCAAAAAATAGGCAGAAGATCTAGACATTTCACCAAGGAAGACATCCAGATGGCCAAAAAGCACTTGAAAAGATGCTCAACATCACTAATTACCAAATCAATGAGGTATCACTTCACAATGGTAGAACGGTCATCATCAAAAAGTTTACAAACAATAAATGCTGGAGAGGGTGAGGAGAAAAGGGAGCCCTCCTACACTGTTGGTGGGCATGAAACTTGGTACAACCACCATAGAGAACAGTATGGAGGTTTCTTTTAAAAAATAAATACAGAGATCCCATAGGATCCTGCAATCCCACTCCTGGGCATATATTCAAAGAAAGTCATAATTTGAAAAGAAACATGTACCCCAATGTTCATTACAGCACTATTTACAGTAGCCAAACATGGAAGTAACCTAAATATCCACTAATGGAAGAATGGATAAATAAGATGTGGTACATATGCAAAATAGAATATTATCCAGTCATAAAAAAGAAAATAATACCTTTTGCAGAAACCTCAATAAACCTACACGTTATCATGCTAAGTAAAGTAAGTCAGACAGGGAAAGGCAAATATCATATGATACCCCATATGTAGAATCTGATTTTAAAATGACATAGGACTTCCCTGGTGCCTTCCATGGTGTCCCCATTGCCTTCCAATGCAGAGGACATGGATTTCCCTCGTCCAGGAAGATTTCACATGCTGTAGAGCAACTAAGCCCATGTACCACAACTATGGAGCCCATGTGCTGCAACTACTGAGGCCCACACACTCCAGGGCTTGAGAGCCACAACTACTGAAGCCCAGGCACCTAGAGCCTACACTGCACGATGTAGAGTAGAAGCCCTCACACACAACTAGGGAAAGTCCGAGCGCAGCAATGAAGACCCAGTGCAGCCAAAAAAAAAAAAAAAACCGATACATCAAAATAAATAAACAAAAAGAGTAATATTTTCTGTGGGCTTGTCAAACATGGCCTTTATTAAGAAATAAAAAACATATAAATGAACTTATTTATGAAACAGAAACAGACTCACAGATTTCCAAAACAAACTTATGGTTACCAAAGGGGAAAGGTGGAGGAGAGGGATAAACTAGGAGCTTGATATTAACATGCACACACTATACTATATACAAGATAGATAAACAGCAAGGAACTAGTGTTTAGCACAGGGAAATCGACTTGATATTCTGTGATAACGTATATGAGAAAAGCATCTGAAAAAGAAGGAATGTGTATAACTGAATCACTTTGTTGTACACCTGAACGTAACACAGCATTGTCCAGTAAAATTAAAAATAAAAGAGGATCAAGGACTTTTTTGGTGGCAGGAGGAGCAGTATATTTGTTTTACGATGTTGCTAGCTTTAGGTGTACAGTGAAGTTATTGTTACACATTTTTACAGAGTTTTCTCATTTACTGGTATACATAATCCCCAAACAGTCATAGGTATATCCCTGACCCTCTCACCTGAGCCCTCCCTCCCTTTTCCCTCTTCCCACCCCCCAGGTTGATGCTCAGTCCCCATGTGGCAGCGCTGTATACAATAGCTAGAACATGGAAGCAACCTAGATGTCCATGGACGAATGAATGGATAAAGAAGCTGTGGTACATGTATACAATGGAATACTTCTCAGCCATAAAAAGAAATGCAGAAGAATCAAGGACTTTTGAACTACTTTCTAAATGTGTTCCTGACTGAGAGCTCTCTTCCATGGCTGCCTACAGGCTGCTTGGGAGGTTTTCAGATTCTTCTTTATTTTCACTTCTCAGAACTGCCTTTGAGTCAAATTCCTTCATCTCATACAGAAAGGTGTTAACATACAAGCTCTCAGAAATGTCTCTCTTCCTTTCCTGCTTGGAATGACTGTGGTAAAGAGGTCACACCTCTCCAGAAAACTCCAGAGAATTGGTGTTGGCCGGGAGCCACAGCCCTGAGGCCATCCTAGCTGGAGGGGAAGGAGGGTGGTGACTGATGATCAGTGTCTGCGAAGGGCAGAGCGTGATGGAAAACAGCCTGAAGAGAGCAAAAATTCTTCAACTTCTCAGCCTCTTACTTCACCCATATCCTGCTACAACAAACAGAACAGCGGTAGCCCATTACAACACCCTGAGTCCCTGCTCTGTGAGAGTCACTCTATCAAGTACTGCCCCTGCATCGCCTGTGATCAGGAGTACACCAAAAAACCTCACAGATTTCCAAAACAAACTTATGGTTACCAAAGGGGAAAGGTGGAGGAGAGGGATAAACTAGGAGCTTGATATTAACATGCACACACTATACTATATACAAGATAGATAAACAGCAAGGAACTAGTGTTTAGCACAGGGAAATCGACTTGATATTCTGTGATAACGTATATGAGAAAAGCATCTGAAAAAGAAGGAATGTGTATAACTGAATCACTTTGTTGTACACCTGAACGTAACACAGCATTGTCCAGTAAAATTAAAAATAAAAGAGGATCAAGGACTTTTTTGGTGGCAGGAGGAGCAGTATATTTGTTTTACGATGTTGCTAGCTTTAGGTGTACAGTGAAGTTATTGTTACACATTTTTACAGAGTTTTCTCATTTACTGGTATACATAATCCCCAAACAGTCATAGGTATATCCCTGACCCCTCTCACCTGAGCCCTCCCTCCCTTTTCCCTCTTCCCACCCCCCAGGTTGATGCTCAGTCCCCATGTGGCAGCGCTGTATACAATAGCTAGAACATGGAAGCAACCTAGATGTCCATGGACGAATGAATGGATAAAGAAGCTGTGGTACATGTATACAATGGAATACTTCTCAGCCATAAAAAGAAATGCAGAAGAATCAAGGACTTTTGAACTACTTTCTAAATGTGTTCCTGACTGAGAGCTCTCTTCCATGGCTGCCTACAGGCTGCTTGGGAGGTTTTCAGATTCTTCTTTATTTTCACTTCTCAGAACTGCCTTTGAGTCAAATTCCTTCATCTCATACAGAAAGGTGTTAACATACAAGCTCTCAGAAATGTCTCTCTTCCTTTCCTGCTTGGAATGACTGTGGTAAAGAGGTCACACCTCTCCAGAAAACTCCAGAGAATTGGTGTTGGCCGGGAGCCACAGCCCTGAGGCCATCCTAGCTGGAGGGGAAGGAGGGTGGTGACTGATGATCAGTGTCTGCGAAGGGCAGAGCGTGATGGAAAACAGCCTGAAGAGAGCAAAAATTCTTCAACTTCTCAGCCTCTTACTTCACCCATATCCTGCTACAACAAACAGAACAGCGGTAGCCCATTACAACACCCTGAGTCCCTGCTCTGTGAGAGTCACTCTATCAAGTACTGCCCCTGCATCGTCTGTGATCAGGGAGTACACCAAAATACTTCTTTGGAGAAGCCTACTGAGAACCAAAGAGGGAAAGCAGCCCCTCAAAGTAACACAGCCATGGCCAGGACTTGAACCCATGCCCACCTGACTCAACAGTCAGTGCTGTTTCTCCCCTGTTTAAACCATCCTCTATCTCCAGACCTCATATCCTTAGGCTACATCTGGTTTCTTCAATGTAATAAACATATGTCTGGTTTCTTCAATGTAATACAATAAAATAAACTGTAATAAAATAAACAGAGTATATGAGATATGGGAATCATTCATCAAACGAATGTTGAGTGGATGAGTGCACTGAGCTTGTATCAGCTTCCTCTCCGCCCACAGGCTTGGCCACAAGGGCCTCTGAAACCCAGGCCCAGAGCTCATGACCTCAGGGGTCACTCCAGGCTCTGCTTTCCAAACCACCTGGCCTGCTGCCTGACCTCATAGGATCCTGTAGAACTAAGGCTTCAGATGTCTCATGTCTCCTGCCAATGCTTCCCCAGAAGTCAGACTTCAGTTTCCCTCTGTCTGGAGCCCATGTTGTGATGCAGCCAAAACCAGCTCTTTTGGAATCAAGTTCAAATCAGAGGTTGTGGATGGGATACATGAAAGAGTACTGACAGCATTTAAGGAATAGACCATTTGAAGTCATGAATACTGTAGGAACAGCTCAGGGGACTGCAGATAGCTGGTGAATGCATTTTAAAGACATAAAAAGTTAAAAATGTTGGTGAAGACAAGGAAAACTTTGATTTTCATTTCAAATGTGTTTATTGAGGCCCCATTTGTCTCTCTCTTTCTGTAAACATACATTACCTTCTAAAATTAGAAAAGGAGAATAGTAAACCCTCCAAAAAAGAATTGGTGTTGGCCGGGAGCCACAGCCCTGAGGCCATCCTAGCTGGAGGGGAAGGAGGGTGGTGACTGATGATCAGTGTCTGCGAAGGGCAGAGCGTGATGGAAAACAGCCTGAAGAGAGCAAAAATTCTTCAACTTCTCAGCCTCTTACTTCACCCATATCCTGCTACAACAAACAGAACAGCGGTAGCCCATTACAACACCCTGAGTCCCTGCTCTGTGAGAGTCACTCTATCAAGTACTGCCCCTGCATCGTCTGTGATCAGGGAGTACACCAAAATACTTCTTTGGAGAAGCCTACTGAGAACCAAAGAGGGAAAGCAGCCCCTCAAAGTAACACAGCCATGGCCAGGACTTGAACCCATGCCCACCTGACTCAACAGTCAGTGCTGTTTCTCCCCTGTTTAAACCATCCTCTATCTCCAGACCTCATATCCTTAGGCTACATCTGGTTTCTTCAATGTAATAAACATATGTCTGGTTTCTTCAATGTAATACAATAAAATAAACTGTAATAAAATAAACAGAGTATATGAGATATGGGAATCATTCATCAAACGAATGTTGAGTGGATGAGTGCACTGAGCTTGTATCAGCTTCCTCTCCGCCCACAGGCTTGGCCACAAGGGCCTCTGAAACCCAGGCCCAGAGCTCATGACCTCAGGGGTCACTCCAGGCTCTGCTTTCCAAACCACCTGGCCTGCTGCCTGACCTCATAGGATCCTGTAGAACTAAGGCTTCAGATGTCTCATGTCTCCTGCCAATGCTTCCCCAGAAGTCAGACTTCAGTTTCCCTCTGTCTGGAGCCCATGTTGTGATGCAGCCAAAACCAGCTCTTTTGGAATCAAGTTCAAATCAGAGGTTGTGGATGGGATACATGAAAGAGTACTGACAGCATTTAAGGAATAGACCATTTGAAGTCATGAATACTGTAGGAACAGCTCAGGGGACTGCAGATAGCTGGTGAATGCATTTTAAAGACATAAAAAGTTAAAAATGTTGGTGAAGACAAGGAAAACTTTGATTTTCATTTCAAATGTGTTTATTGAGGCCCCATTTGTCTCTCTCTTTCTGTAAACATACATTACCTTCTAAAATTAGAAAAAGGAGAATAGTATACCTCTAGGGGTGCAATATAGCATGACCTTACATTTCAAAAATGATCTTTAGATTCAAAGATTTGAGGAAAATGGAGATCATGATTGTTTTCTTAAATAAATTCCTGCCTGGTTAGAAATAACATGTACACAGCAAATAAAGCAGCAGCTTAATGACTAATTGGCATTGGTGACATCTCCTTCATTCATGACTGAACTCACATGGGTCCTTCTCAGGACCTTATTAAGAAAATTGCTTAAAAAGTCTTTTTTTTCTTCTTCTTCTTAGAAAAGAAAGCGATTTCTTTTCCTTAAAACTGTTTGTCTGACTCACTCCTGACTCCTAGACCCTGAGTAAGCCTCAGACTTGACTTTCACTTGGGGAGTGCCTGGCCCTGTGGACAAGCAGACAGACCGGGACGCTCCTAGAAGCACATGCTCCTCCCGCCTCTGGACCTGCACACTCACTGCCGCCTGCCACTTGGCTGTTTCTTCTGTCCTCTTGGCTGCGTCTCCCCAGCCTCTTTAACACTGTGACAGTCGTAGGTAGACACTGTCACAGTCCTCGGTCCACTTCTCTTTATCGCACTCCCTGGTGATTCTTCTCTCCTGTGGCCTTCCACAGCTCTTGTATGCTGCGGACTCCCTCAGCATAATTGTCACCTTCAGCTCAGGTTTCTCTTCTGCACCCTGGCCCACATCCCCGAGTCCCAGCTTCGCCTCTCTGCTTGATGCCTCAGAGCCTCCCCTAAAACAGAATGACTGGTCTTCCCCCTGCAATTCCACAAAATGTCTTTCCATTGCAGTTAAGAGCATCTCCATCCTCCCAGATGCTCCAGCCAAAGACGATCGTGTGATCCTTGATGTCTTTCCTTCTCTGAAACCCACACTGCTCACTGTCTACAGAACATCTGTTGACTTTACACTGTATCCGGAACCAAACTCTTCCTCAAAGCCTCTAATCACTGCCCTTCCTGCTTCATTCAAAAAGAAAGCCAAGGTTTCAGAGTTATCTGCAGGGCTCTATCACATCTGTTCTCTCTGACCTCACCTCTGCTCATCTCCAGCCACACTGGCCTCCTGGCTGCTCTTGAAGCACAAAGGGCATCTCCCACTCTAGACTCCTGGCACTGGCTAGTCCCACCTCCTTTAGGACTTGGTTCAAATGTCATTGGCTCAGTGAGGCCTGCTGGCTACCTTAGATCCAAGCTGAAGGTCCCTATGCCCACAGTCCCACTTACCTATTAGCAAATGCTTTGTCACAGGTCTTACCCACAACAATTAACTTCCATGAGAGTAAGGGTATTATTTCTATTTTGTTCACTGTGTATTCCAAAGGCCTACAACAGTTTCTAGGTATACAGTAGGTGTTAAGTAAATATCTCTGGAATAAGTGAATGAACACTACGCACATCTTACATTTGAAACTTAATAGGGGAAATAACGATGAGTCTGAACAAGCTTGGGAGACAGTGAAGGACAGGGAGGCCTGGGGGGTGGCAGTCCATGGGGTCACAAAGAGTCGGACACGACTGAGAGACTGAAATGAACTGAACTGAAGGGAAACAGCCATCTCAGGATTCTTACTAGGATGGGCTGACCCTCCAGACACAACCAAAGACATTCTTCCATGTAACCTTGAACTCTGCTGTTACAGAAACAGCTCCATATATCTGAAATGAAGTTGAAAGTGTAATAATTTCATTTCTGCCTCTTGTATACCCAGCTCTTCACACTCTAGCAGCTCTCCTAACCTAGCTTTGGCAGGAGACATGCCCACTTGAGGACCAGACACCCATCTTGAACCCTCAGACAGGCATATTTGAACACTGATTCTCCCTGGTTCAAATAACCATGGAGTGACTGACATCAGTTCTCAGGAATTTCACTTTATTACAAACATTTTTGTTGCATTGGCTTCCCACAAGGAAGTACAGTATCTACACTGACTGTGTTTCAATCTCGACTCCAGAAAGACTGTTTCTTAATCTATTTCCTCATCTGTAAAATGAAGATTATGATAATAGTACCTGGGTTACTTGTGGTGAGGACTGGTGAGTGAATAAATACAAAGTGCTTAAAACAACAGAGGGCACACTGCCAAGTGCTCTGTAAATGTTAGCCATTATTACCAGCACTGTTACTCTCATTATTAACACTGAGCACTTATCTTATTTGGCTTTTTATTTCTAGCACCTAGTACACTGCCAGGCACAAAGTATGTCCTTAGGAAAACTTTCCTGGACAGTTGAATGAATGGATGAGGATGAGCTTCTTCAGTCCAAAGGCCCTACCTTTTCACTCCATTTAGCACCTAATGACTTGCCGAAAAGGCTTACTGAATTCCGAATGAGTGGCATACGGGAAGGTTCCTGCATGTACTCTGTACTAGGAAATGTCAAAAGAGCATAAAAAAGCAAAACTAGTGAAGGCATCGAGGGATTTGGTACATAAGAAGTGCTGGGAAATAGACACAGCAAATCTGCAACATTGGGCTTTTTTTTTTTTTTCCTTTTTTGGGTCTCTGTTATTCTCTACCAAGTGGGGCCAAGTTGTCTCTGTGTGCTAAGACTACACTAGACATTGCCTGAAAAATGCACAATTCAGGGCCTGGCACATGATAAATTTCATTCAATAAATGCTGACTTTAAAACCACAGGCAAAAATAGCTGACACATTCACCCCTGCACATGAGGCCCCAGGGCCTGAAGGGAAGGCAAGGTGCCGGGAGCTAAGGGACAAGAGCAAAATCTCCAGGGGCCCATCTTTCTATTACACCTTTTCTTGTTTGCATATGTAGACACCATCACCAAAGGCACCTTTTTTTCATCCCCTCCAGCCCATAACCCCAGGACAATCTAGACAATTCCCACTTCTGTAACCAGAACTTCTCCATTTGCCATGTGTGAGGTATTTCTCCAAAACGTTACAAGCAAGTCCAGACAAATTAGCCCTTTGGGAAGGCTGAGTACAAAAACGGCCTTTCCCACTGGTTTCCTCTCCCCGTTTTCTCTCCTGGACCCTTGCCAAGTCTGTGTAGGAAAGCGATGGTGGAAAGGAGATCCGGAGCGTGACCGGTCCATGGTTTAATCACAGATGGCTTTCGTCTTCATGCTTACCCAATATGGACCCAACTTCTGCTTTAGTTGGTTTAAATCCAGATCATCCAGCAGTTTATAACCTATTATCTCTGACTGTTTTGTGAGGTCTGTGTGTGATTTCTTTAATTTTTCTAATGCAATCTAATATTTTGAACTGATGGACTTCTCTGAAAACTTACAGTTATTAGAGAGAAAAAACTGAGAAAAAGTTGTCTTGCCCTTGGATGAGAGGAGAGGAGGACTGCCTTCCTCCCTGGTGCTTTGGAATATCCGAGCAGGGGAAGTGGAAGAAGGATGGAGGCAACAGCTTATCTCTTTGCCTTTCCAAATTAAAAAATGAAAGCTATTTATGTGACAGCTTTAAGGAGTTCAAACAATACCAACTCAGCAACACGTAACTAAATTTGTCCTCCTCCCATGAACTTTGAAAAGCAAATTTAAAAGTTATCAAGCTTAAAAGTTGAAAGAGGAAAACACTGAAAGCCAAAACATGGAATGATAGAAAGGGTAATTCTTACAGTTTTGAAAGCGTCCCTGATTTTTCTATTTCATTCTATAAATGAAAAAGCTCATCAAAAGAAAATGACTGGTTTTCACAGAGCACATCACCTCAGTGATCACTGAGTATCTTTACACTTCAGTATTTTCAGTTTGATTTATAATAAATGAATTAAAAGTCTATAGCTGGGGATTTAGTAATACATCTAATATGTATATACATACATACATTTTGTGGTATGTGAGTATGTAGGTATGAGGGTGTACACACACATATATTTTGTGATTCACCCTTTAAGAGTTAATTTTAAAATATGATTTAGAGCAGAAGTTGTTGGAGAGGATGATAGGAAAGTAACAAGGATTCAGTTGGTCTTGTTTCTTACCACATCTAAACACCGAGAAATAGACTCAGTAAATACGTGCTGACTATATGGATAAATGAAATGATGCATTTAACCAAAATTGTATGCTTAAGTCTGGTGGTAGTGTGTGTCAGATTCAAAGAAGGACATTCAGGTGACCAGGAAGAGGCTTCTGCAATGACATGAGACACACTGGGATTGACATTCTGGTGCAGCTGTTGATTTCTTGACATTCATACCAACTTTTCATTCCTCAAAAATAAACCACTTAACTCTTGACTTCTTTTTATTACCATTCAATCTGTGCCCTAGATACCCACATCCCTGCACTCCTCCAACCCCCTGAAAATTGGCCTTTCCCAGGTCCTACCTCATAAGCCCATCCTTGACCCTCACTTCATCTGTCCTTCGAACTCCCCATATCCTTCATTTCACACTTCCAGGTGCCCCCAAGTCAAAAGAGCCTTGCTGTTTAAACAGTGTCACTCAGTGTTCATACATGAGCCACCAGTGACCTGACCAAGAATGCTGGCAGTGGACATAGAAGGAGAGGCAGAGTGAAAAGAAATCAGAAGGAGTAATCCAGAAAACCTGGAATTAAATGTTTGACAGCTTTAAGGAGTTCAAACAATACCAACTCAGCAACACGTAACTAAATTTGTCCTCCTCCCATGAACTTTGAAAAGCAAATTTAAAAGTTATCAAGCTTAAAAGTTGAAAGAGGAAAACACTGAAAGCCAAAACATGGAATGATAGAAAGGGTAATTCTTACAGTTTTGAAAGCGTCCCTGATTTTTCTATTTCATTCTATAAATGAAAAAGCTCATCAAAAGAAAATGACTGGTTTTCACAGAGCACATCACCTCAGTGATCACTGAGTATCTTTACACTTCAGTATTTTCAGTTTGATTTATAATAAATGAATTAAAAGTCTATAGCTGGGGATTTAGTAATACATCTAATATGTATATACATACATACATTTTGTGGTATGTGAGTATGTAGGTATGAGGGTGTACACACACATATATTTTGTGATTCACCCTTTAAGAGTTAATTTTAAAATATGATTTAGAGCAGAAGTTGTTGGAGAGGATGATAGGAAAGTAACAAGGATTCAGTTGGTCTTGTTTCTTACCACATCTAAACACCGAGAAATAGACTCAGTAAATACGTGCTGACTATATGGATAAATGAAATGATGCATTTAACCAAAATTGTATGCTTAAGTCTGGTGGTAGTGTGTGTCAGATTCAAAGAAGGACATTCAGGTGACCAGGAAGAGGCTTCTGCAATGACATGAGACACACTGGGATTGACATTCTGGTGCAGCTGTTGATTTCTTGACATTCATACCAACTTTTCATTCCTCAAAAATAAACCACTTAACTCTTGACTTCTTTTTATTACCATTCAATCTGTGCCCTAGATACCCACATCCCTGCACTCCTCCAACCCCCTGAAAATTGGCCTTTCCCAGGTCCTACCTCATAAGCCCATCCTTGACCCTCACTTCATCTGTCCTTCGAACTCCCCATATCCTTCATTTCACACTTCCAGGTGCCCCCAAGTCAAAAGAGCCTTGCTGTTTAAACAGTGTCACTCAGTGTTCATACATGAGCCACCAGTGACCTGACCAAGAATGCTGGCAGTGGACATAGAAGGAGAGGCAGAGTGAAAAGAAATCAGAAGGAGTAATCCAGAAAACCTGGCATCCAAGTAGCAGAAGGGATGCAGAGTGGCTAGAGTGTGCTATCTGCTCAGCGTGTGATGAGAAGAATGAAGACCCTGGGGCAGTGCCGAGCAGGAGAGGCTGTGAGAGCAGCAAGAGAGGGTAGTTGAGCTGGGACATGCCTTGGTGAGCAGCAACATCAGAGCCTGCATGACTTCATATGGTTGCAGATTAGAGATGGTGCAGATGGTGCAAAATGCACAGAACCCATCTGCGGGGATGGGGAGAGGGGTGAGGTTCTAGCAGGGCTGAGGAGCAGAGGATCCCTAGGAAGGAGGCCTCCAAATGAGGGCTGTGTCCAGGTTTCAGGGGCCACACTCCCTGACTGCCCCCACTGAGGGCACCTTCCTCTCATTTATTAGCAAAGTCCCTGTCCATCTGAGGGTGGAGGGGGAGGCCAGTCTCATGAGCCACGTGCAACTGAGAGAACCATCAGAGGAAACACTCATTATTCTTCTGTATCTCACTTTTTCAAATGAAGAATTCCTTAGAATTCTTCCCCTGAGAGAAAGTGGGGCTGGGATTAGAAGCCTGAAGGCAAGTGTGCTAGGGCCTCTGTGACAGAGGACCACAAACTGGGTGATTTGAGCAACAGGCATTGATTTTGTCACAGTTCTGGAGGTGAGAAGTCTGAAAGCACAACTGTATCCTCTCAAGGGATGAGAGGGAAGGATATGTTCCAGGCCTCTCTCCTTGGCTTACGGATGCCTGTCTTCACACTCATGTGGCCACCTTCCATCATCTTTACAAGGTCTTCCCTCTGTACACATTCTTGTGTCCAAACTTCTCCTTTTTATAATGATACGAGGCATACTGGGTTTGCACCCACCCTAATGATCTCACCATAATTGCATTCCCTCTGTAAAGACCCTGTCTCCACATGAGGTCACATTTTGAGGACCTGGGGGTTAGGATGTCAACATATGGATTTTGGAGGACACCAATCAGTCCAGAACAGCAAGTCAGAGGGAAGGAGCAAGTGCGTGGGGAAGTTCACTCTGCAGGAGAACTCCAGCTAAGTGTCAGCCTTGGTAGTCAGCAGTTCTACCTCAGACCTTCGGAAATTCCCCACATCTGGTTTTCCCAGTTCTCATAATCTCATCTCACCAAAAAAACAGACATCTAAGTACATTCCATGCATTTCCAGGGAGAAGTTCACTCTTGTGCACTCTGTGCAATGTGCTAACTAGGTTTTAACTGAAGTGGTTTGGTTAACCGAAGATCTCTGAGGAATTTCACCTATTCCTAAAGCCTAAATGAATCTGCCCCCGGCGTTTAAGACACTGCACATTAGACCAAAACCACTGTGGATGGTGACTGTAGCCATGAAAAGACGCTTGCTCCTTGGAAGAAAAGCTCTGACAAACTCAAACAGCTTATTAAAAAGCAGAGATATCACTTTGCCAACAAAGGTTCATATAGTCAAAGCTACGGTTTTTCCAGTAGTCATGTATGCATGTGAGAGTTGGACCATAAAGAAGGCTGAGCACCAAAGAACTATGGTGTTGGAGAAGACTCTTGAGAGTCTGTTGGGCTACAAGGAGATCAAACCAGTCAATTCTAAAGGAAATCAACCTTGAATATTCATGGGAAGGACTTATGCTGATGCTCCAATATTTTGACCACCTGATACTAAGAGACAATTCATTGGAAAAGACCGAGATGCTGGGAAAGATAGAAAGCAGAAGAAGAAGGGGGAAACAGACGATAAGATGGTTGATAGCATCACCAAGTCAATGGACATGAGTTTGAGCAAGCTTCAGTAGATGGTGAAGGACTGGGAAGCCTGGCATGTTCCAGTCCACAGGGTCGCAAAGAGTCAGACGTGACTGAGCATCTGAACAACAACACAACAATAGACCACCTGAAGCTCCACCTCCTCCAGGCAAATTAGGATGGTGATGAAAGTGATTGGTGACCCTTTCCATTCTTGCCATTTCAGAGAAACCCTACCTCGTGTCTCTCCAAACTAGAGGGAGGACTAGTGCTAGTGAGGCAAGGGGTTTGCACTCAGGGCAGGTAAACACGGGCTCGGGCACACAGGGCTCAGCCCCTGACAATGCACCAGGTACTATATACTAAGCCTGAGGATTCACCTGTGAGCAGAGCAGTTTGTTGGGTGGGAGAGGGAGTTGTCACTTTTAGTCAGCTAAAAAATAGATTAGAAACAAATACAATTACTCTGCACTTATATTTAATTATTATAGCTTCATTTTATGCTTCCAACTCTGACTGAAATGCTCTTAACTGTGTCTTTATAAATATTAAGATACATATGCATAAGCCATAGGCAATAGAAAGCATTTTGTGAATTTAATTGTCATCTTTTTTTCCTAGTCTTTCGAGGAACTATGTCATATGAATCATGATGACCACTGACAGTGCAAAGCAAGATAAAGGAAACTGTTTCAAGCTCAACGCTGATTAGCACATTGTGGCTCTAACTTTAGCTAGACTTTGAGTGTAGCCACAAGAAACTGACTGGCAAACGTCTTAGTGAGATAAAGACAGTCTTACCTTAAAAGCAGCCCACAAGTTGTTTCTCTAAGCCAGTGGTTCACAGAATATCAAGTGCTATATAACATGGTTAACAAGAGTGACTGAGAAGAGACCAGTCCACAGGTTGCCAAGGAGGTTAAAGAAACCCAGCACAAAGTGAAGTCTTGGTACCAATAGTTCCCACCAGAGTCTTAGTCCCTGGGCACAGAAGGAAGGAGGAAGAAAAAGAAGAGCAGTATTTCTTCTTCCAGAAAATAAGGCTGACCTGAGACCCCCCACGTACCTCAAAAGGCCCCTTCCACCAACCTTGTGAGGCCTGTGTCATCTTGGAAGGTCCCTCTTCCTGAAGGCCCGGTGCTTCCCACTGCCCTTGTCCGATGTCACTCAGGTCCTGATCTCCACAGTGTCATCATCCCCTCAGCTGTCCTGCTCCTTGGACTCACTCCCTAAGCTCAGATGCCCCACCTGGGAGTCCTAACAAGATCAATGTCCTACGTATGTTCAACCTTCAAGCTTTCAGTGCACGTTCTCTGAGCCCTGCAGTGTCCCATTCTTGCTGCTCAGCCCCGAGGGGACATCAATGTTCCTGCCATCCTACCTTCTTTGCTGGTGCCATTTGCATCTTTAGAAGTGTGCTTAACTGGTGGTCCTTCAGCAGAGCACCACAAAGAGAAGTGAAAACTCTCACAGGCTGTGAGGGAAATGCTGAGGGCTGGAGAGCGGTCACGAGGACATCTCACATTGTCACCCCCAAAGTTACTTAAAGCTATTCCGGTCAAGAGAGAAGGGTCATAACTCCACGGAACTCTTTGGGTTTCTAATTTAGTGTGAATTCCCCTACTTCCGTTGCTAGAAGAGAAAGTGAAATTTTTTCCCTAGATTTATTTGAAGAAAAACCACAGCGGTTCTTTTTGGCTTGGAATGAAGATTTTTAATGCACAGTCTATGATATCTGGCATTTTTACCCTGTGTCTGCTGATGCAATCTAGAGAATAGGCAAGGAGGACCCAGTAGGTGTTGCCAACTGAATGCTGATCAATGTGTCTTTGCCACAATGACAAAATGACAATGTGCTTTGGTATTTGGTAGGGAAAGGATATCTTTCTTTCTGCCTCAGTGCAAATAAAATCAGTGAATTCATGGCAGTATCTGTCAGACTGAACTTCTCTGATACCACTTTCTCCTTTCTTGTGTTTTGCTTTTTCTTGGTGATTCTGTTCTATAGTTTCATTTCAGGGTTAATATCTCTCTCAGATGTTATATAGCAATCCTGAAGGAGGTTAAAGAAACCCAGAAAATAAGGCTGTCCCACCAG
Source organism: Tragulus kanchil (assembly GCA_022376925.1). Lineage (NCBI taxonomy): Eukaryota > Metazoa > Chordata > Mammalia > Artiodactyla > Tragulidae > Tragulus > Tragulus kanchil. Next base: position 104,885,104 of record JAIOJX010000030.1, on the reverse strand, counting down.
AGTCTTAGTCCCTGGGCACAGAAGGAAGGAGGAAGAAAAGAAGAGCAGTATTTCTTCTTCCAGAAAATAAGGCTGACCTGAGACCCCCAGTGCCTCAAAAGGCCCCTTCCACCAACCTTGTGAGGCCTGTGTCATCTTGGAAGGTCCCTCTTCCTGAAGGCCCGGTGCTTCCCACTGCCCTTGTCCGATGTCACTCAGGTCCTGATCTCCACAGTGTCATCATCCCCTCAGCTGTCCTGCTCCTTGGACTCACTCCCTAAGCTCAGATGCCCCACCTGGGAGTCCTAACAAGATCAATGTCCTACGTATGTTCAACCTTCAAGCTTTCAGTGCACGTTCTCTGAGCCCTGCAGTGTCCCATTCTTGCTGCTCAGCCCCGAGGGGACATCAATGTTCCTGCCATCCTACCTTCTTTGCTGGTGCCATTTGCATCTTTAGAAGTGTGCTTAACTGGTGGTCCTTCAGCAGAGCACCACAAAGAGAAGTGAAAACTCTCACAGGCTGTGAGGGAAATGCTGAGGGCTGGAGAGCGGTCACGAGGACATCTCACATTGTCACCCCCAAAGTTACTTAAAGCTATTCCGGTCAAGAGAGAAGGGTCATAACTCCACGGAACTCTTTGGGTTTCTAATTTAGTGTGAATTCCCCTACTTCCGTTGCTAGAAGAGAAAGTGAAATTTTTTTTCCCTAGATTTATTTGAAGAAAAACCACAGCGGTTCTTTTTGGCTTGGAATGAAGATTTTTAATGCACAGTCTATGATATCTGGCATTTTTACCCTGTGTCTGCTGATGCAATCTAGAGAATAGGCAAGGAGGACCCAGTAGGTGTTGCCAACTGAATGCTGATCAATGTGTCTTTGCCACAATGACAAAATGACAATGTGCTTTGGTATTTGGTAGGGAAAGGATATCTTTCTTTCTGCCTCAGTGCAAATAAAATCAGTGAATTCATGGCAGTATCTGTCAGACTGAACTTCTCTGATACCACTTTCTCCTTTCTTGTGTTTTGCTTTTTCTTGGTGATTCTGTTCTATAGTTTCATTTCAGGGTTAATATCTCTCTCAGATGTTATATAGCAATCCAAACTCAAGTATGATTCTCCACTAAATCATAGTAAAGATGACATTTATCTGCATCTTGATTGCATCTATCAGTAGGGTGATGTTCACAGATTTCATATGGATGGATTTTCTGGGTTGACCGATTGACTGGGACACATGGAAGGTTTTATGATCCCAGCTAGATCCTGGAAAAGGTCCCCAGTGCTGCAGAAGATATTTCATTCTCAATTTTATTATCTAATTAAAAATGCTAGGCAGAAAAAGGACAAAGTAATTTGTTTAATTTGAAAGAAATGTTAAAGCAATTATAATTACTGGATTGCATACCTGGATTAAGCTGTGGAATAGGAATTATGGGACTTTAAGAGATAATGTGGTCTGTTTTATTAAAGTGTAAACACAATGTACACTCATATTTCATGGAGCAATAGAGGAAATTTTCTTCTGAAAGAGCAAATAAGCTTAGGAAAACAGACTCATGAACTCATGCCCATTCCTGGCTTTATAAAACCTCACCCCCGGTTTTATTCAGTTAACGTTAACTTTCCACGCTTGGCTACCAAAATAGCTTTCCATCTGAGGTTGTTACTGCAAAGTGAGTAGCTTAAGTTTCCCTCTCACACCTCACCGGATATTAGTCTTTCAGTGTTCTTGCCCTTCCTTTTGCAATGTTCCTAATTCTCATGCTTCCTATTGAGAAATTTCTGCACACTCTGAGGATATCCTGCTTGGTCAGCAGGGTTCATTGTTCTGAGTGGTCATTCTCAGGAGATATGCCTCCGCTATGATTGTTGCTTTGGCAAACACACCTTGTGCCAGAGTGGTCCCAAAGTCTGTTGGATGGAGTTCAGTTTCTCTGAGTAATCACGGTCTGGAATCACAGCTGTCATTCGAGGTTGGTCCTCTTAGAGCAATGCCATTCCCTTTCTCGTTTAGAAGCACTGGGCATTTTCAGAGGTGGTTCCCTGGTGCTTATTTGTTTTACTTTATGTTACATAGGAAAATGCATTTTAGGAGTCCCAGGTACCCTGTGAAGCACCATCACATTGAGTAGAAACAATTTTATGTGGGAAGATGATTTGAGGAAATGATGATTCCAGCAGGATTTGTCTGGGGACTGTGACTTCTTAAAGTACTTCAAGGATAGTTTTGTTAGTGCCATGAAGTCTGATCAGGGAGAAATATGGGCAGTTTTTAAGAGGCTCATGATGAAGTATATCTCTTTATTTGAGGGAAAGAGTTTGCTCCAAGTTGAGGAAAATTGAAAAAAAGTTTGTAGGACTTAAGTCCTAAGTCACTCGCTGTCTCAGTTATCTATTACCACCTAACAAACCACCCTAAAATTTAGGGGTTTCTAACAAAAATCCAGTTATTTTTCATGAGTCTGAGGGTCAGGAATTCAGAGCAGGCTCAGTGGGGAATATTCACTTCTGCTTCACGTGGTGTCATTTGAGGCAGATTGGCTAGGGCTGGAAGATGCAAGATGGCCTTGCTCACGTGCGAGCACTGGTGCTGAGTGTTGGCTAGGGGACTTCCCTTCTCCTCTGAGTGCTTCTCTTTCTCCATGTGTCTCTTATCATTCAGCAGTCTTAGTTACATGGAGGTTGGGGCTCTCCAAAAGAACTGGAAGTCCTCTTATAGTCCAGAAGTCACACAGTGTCATGTCTCCCACATTTGAATGATCAAAGGAAACCACCAGGTCAATCTAAGTTCAAGTGAAAAACAGACTCCGCTCCCTGGCTGGAAGAGTATCATGACTGCCCAGGAAAGGTTGATGGCCTTTTGTTTGCTGAAAAGCTGCTACAGAGGCTGACTCCTAGCAAGCTACTTTAAATTCCTTCACTTAACAAATTAATACTAGACAACTGGCTCTAAAAGAGTTTAGTTTATTTTATTGACTGTAAAATGCCATCAATTTTAAGATGCACATTATTTTATTTATTATTTAAAGAGAAAAAGGTCACCATCAAGCAAACCATCATGTGACATAAATTGTGATGCATCTCAATTTCAGTGATATTAAAAGGTGGAGAAAATGGGCATGTGAGAGTCAATAAAAAATGGCAAATACCTTATGTAAAACTCAACAGAATTCTGAGACAAATGGATAAAAGGCTAAGGTTTAGAGTTTCTCAAGGAGATGGCACAGTCACATAAAAGAAGAAATGGTACAATCATTACCCCCGTTTTATTTTTTGCAGTTTCCAGCAGGATTTGTCTGGGGAACTTCTTAAAGTATGGTGGACCAGTCTGATCAGGGAGAAATATGGGCAGTTTTTAAGAGGCTCATGATGAAGTATATCTCTTTATTTGAGGGAAAGAGTTTGCTCCAAGTTGAGGAAAATTGAAAAAAAGTTTGTAGGACTTAAGTCCTAAGTCACTCGCTGTCTCAGTTATCTATTACCACCTAACAAACCACCCTAAAATTTAGGGGTTTCTAACAAAAATCCAGTTATTTTTCATGAGTCTGAGGGTCAGGAATTCAGAGCAGGCTCAGTGGGGAATATTCACTTCTGCTTCACGTGGTGTCATTTGAGGCAGATTGGCTAGGGCTGGAAGATGCAAGATGGCCTTGCTCACGTGCGAGCACTGGTGCTGAGTGTTGGCTAGGGGACTTCCCTTCTCCTCTGAGTGCTTCTCTTTCTCCATGTGTCTCTTATCATTCAGCAGTCTTAGTTACATGGAGGTTGGGGCTCTCCAAAAGAACTGGAAGTCCTCTTATAGTCCAGAAGTCACACAGTGTCATGTCTCCCACATTTGAATGATCAAAGGAAACCACCAGGTCAATCTAAGTTCAAGTGAAAAACAGACTCCGCTCCCTGGCTGGAAGAGTATCATGACTGCCCAGGAAAGGTTGATGGCCTTTTGTTTGCTGAAAAGCTGCTACAGAGGCTGACTCCTAGCAAGCTACTTTAAATTCCTTCACTTAACAAATTAATACTAGACAACTGGCTCTAAAAGAGTTTAGTTTATTTTATTGACTGTAAAATGCCATCAATTTTAAGATGCACATTATTTTATTTATTATTTAAAGAGAAAAAGGTCACCATCAAGCAAACCATCATGTGACATAAATTGTGATGCATCTCAATTTCAGTGATATTAAAAGGTGGAGAAAATGGGCATGTGAGAGTCAATAAAAAATGGCAAATACCTTATGTAAAACTCAACAGAATTCTGAGACAAATGGATAAAAGGCTAAGGTTTAGAGTTTCTCAAGGAGATGGCACAGTCACATAAAAAAGAAAGGCACAAATAGTAATTGATGGTTTTTATTCCAATCATCTTACTTCTTTCTTCCCTGCTCCTCTGTTTTTGATTTTGTTTTGTTTTATTTTTGCAGTTTTTCTCAAATTATTTTTTTTTATTGGAGTGTGGTTGCTTTGCAAGGTTGTGTTGGTTCTCTGTACAGCGAAGTGAATCGGCTAAGTGTTCCCGTGTCCCCAGAACTAGAGTTCCCTGAAGTATACAGTAGGTTCTCTTTGGCTATCTGTTTTATACATAGTATCAATAATGTATATATGTCCATCCCAATCTCTCAATTCATCCCATCTCCTCCCTTTCTCCTTTGATATCCATGCGTTTGATCTCTGTCTCTGTTTCTCATTTGAAAAGGAAAGCACCTATACCATTTTTCTGGAATCCACCTATATGAGTTGGTACGAGAAAGAAGCTCATCATTATTTTTATCTCTGACTCATTTAATTACCAACTTTCATATTTCTCATCCTGACTAAGGTACTTATCCTGGCCATGATCAGATAGAAGAGGGCTGTAAGGGATAATTGTTTACCTCTTACCTCCTCATCAAATCATAGGGAAAGATAACCCATAGGAGTCCAGACAATAATTGAGTATTTATAGCTCAAAGAGCAAAACTACACTCTACTGGAAAGTTGATCCCTACTTTTGGTTGCTTTGCACCACTCAGCTCAATCAGCACACTTAGACCTTATAATTTTTTAATTAATTAATTGAACATTTCCACCATTGAATAAGTTCTTGTTACTTTCATAGTAGCTTCACTGATGCCAAATAAAAGCAATGATTATTGTATTTCTGAATTTAATCAATGCTGATCAGGTCTCTGTGGTGTGTCATACAGTGTGCTAGATGCTACAATGGTCAAAAACCAGACACAAAACCCTTCCTCTGCTAACTCAGCCCAAAGAGGGAAGGAGGCAGTGGAAAAGTGAAGTAAACACCTTAAATCAAGAGAGATCCAGTAAGTCCTACGAGGGAAATAAAGAAGGTAAAGAGGGAAAATAAGAGGAAACTTTTTCAGACAAAAGGAATCATGGAGGAGCATACTGAGGAAGGATGTTTAAGCAGAGACCTAATAAAAAGGCTGAGCCTATGGGATATACATTGAATAATCTGGAATTATACATATCTGTAAACAACAAAACTCTGTAAAAGCAAAAAGGCTGAGCCTCACAAAAAGCCAAGGGAAGGCGCTCTAGACCAGATAGAAGACACAGCAAGTGAAAAGGTACAGATTGGCAAGGAGCTTGGTACACTCTTGGAACTAAAAGTAGATTGATATAATTGGAGAACAAGGAGCAGATTCTCCAAAGACCATAAAACCCATTCAAAAAATGCACGTTCAAATTTCTTCTATATTCTACACTGACAAAACAAACAAAGAGTCTTTAAAAAGCAAAACAACAATAAAAACCAACTGGATACAGAATTTTACAAGTCTATAAACATCTCTGGGAGGAAAAAAAAATGGGCCCTGAGTTGTTTTGTTCATTTCCTTCTTCAACTATGATGAGACTGTTTCATGGATTTATAGGAGTTTATTCACTAAATCAGTATTTCTTAAATATGAGTAATGAAGTAGTTCGTTTAAGGAAAAATATTTTAAATTGTCAAGTGTTCCCTTAAATTATTTTAACTATAATATTTCTTTAAGATGAATGAAGTGTAATATGCTCACAACTCTTATGCAAATTTAAAACTAAATGAAGTTTACAAATTAAATATAAACTAAGCTACAAAATCAATAAAATGCAAATGATTGACCTTAATTGAGAGTAATGGACAATGTTATTTGCTGCCACTGAATTGTTGATGTTCAGTTACTAGAGCTTCACTGATGCCAAATAAAAGCAATGATTATTGTATTTCTGAATTTAATCAATGCTGATCAGGTCTCTGTGGTGTGTCATACAGTGTGCTAGATGCTACAATGGTCAAAAACCAGACACAAAACCCTTCCTCTGCTAACTCAGCCCAAAGAGGGAAGGAGGCAGTGGAAAAGTGAAGTAAACACCTTAAATCAAGAGAGATCCAGTAAGTCCTACGAGGGAAATAAAGAAGGTAAAGAGGGAAAATAAGAGGAAACTTTTTCAGACAAAAGGAATCATGGAGGAGCATACTGAGGAAGGATGTTTAAGCAGAGACCTAATAAAAAGGCTGAGCCTATGGGATATACATTGAATAATCTGGAATTATACATATCTGTAAACAACAAAACTCTGTAAAAGCAAAAAGGCTGAGCCTCACAAAAAGCCAAGGGAAGGCGCTCTAGACCAGATAGAAGACACAGCAAGTGAAAAGGTACAGATTGGCAAGGAGCTTGGTACACTCTTGGAACTAAAAGTAGATTGATATAATTGGAGAACAAGGAGCAGATTCTCCAAAGACCATAAAACCCATTCAAAAAATGCACGTTCAAATTTCTTCTATATTCTACACTGACAAAACAAACAAAGAGTCTTTAAAAAGCAAAACAACAATAAAAACCAACTGGATACAGAATTTTACAAGTCTATAAACATCTCTGGGAGGAAAAAAAAATGGGCCCTGAGTTGTTTTGTTCATTTCCTTCTTCAACTATGATGAGACTGTTTCATGGATTTATAGGAGTTTATTCACTAAATCAGTATTTCTTAAATATGAGTAATGAAGTAGTTCGTTTAAGGAAAAATATTTTAAATTGTCAAGTGTTCCCTTAAATTATTTTAACTATAATATTTCTTTAAGATGAATGAAGTGTAATATGCTCACAACTCTTATGCAAATTTAAAACTAAATGAAGTTTACAAATTAAATATAAACTAAGCTACAAAATCAATAAAATGCAAATGATTGACCTTAATTGAGAGTAATGGACAATGTTATTTGCTGCCACTGAATTGTTGATGTTCAGTTACTAGAGTTTCATGTCATTTGCTGCAAACTTGAACCATCATTTTTTTATTGTTATCCTCACTGTTTATCTTTTTAAAAACTAAGCTTTCTTTTAACAACAGACCTATTATCTTGAAAGGACACTGTGCACACTCCAAAATACAATATTGAAATCAAAAAAATAGTAATTAATCAAAAAATTCTTTGCGAGCTTCCCTGGTGGTCCAGTGGGTAAGGACACCGCCTTGTAGTGCAAGGGGCACCGGTTCAACCCCTGGTCTGGGAAGATCCCATGTGCCGCTGAGTGGCTGGACCAATGTGTCCAATTATGGAGCCGGAGCTCTGGAGCGCATGCACCCAGAGCCAGTGCTCTGCGACAACAGAGGCCGCTGCGATGGGAGGCCCAGACTGGCCAAAGAACAAAGATGGATAAAAATAGATAAATGAAAGAACAATAGAAGTGGCCCACCCGCCCCCCTCCCTCCCCAACCCGCCTCCGCACCAAAAAAAAAAAAATTCTTTGCTTTTCACTACTGCATTTACTGCTATCTAACCACTGCTAATTTGCATATTAAAACATGAGGTTTCACAATATAGCCACTGACTTCATGAATGGTCAGCTCTGAGGTCCTTACAGCTTCACATACCAATAATGGGGCCTTTCCATTCTCCCACCATTATTTCTCTACAGAATGACTACAAAAGCTTAGAGTACACAATGTAATTTGACTTTACCTGGTAGTAAATGACCTTATGTATAGTGCAAATGCCCCTATGGAACTACATGGAGTACTTCAATAAGAGGAGTAGTCTGATAGTTCCAGAATATGCTGCTACTTTAAGATGATCATAAATATGAAAATCCAGAAATGTTTAATTCCCATAGATTTTATGGACTCAGGAAATGTGTCAGAATACTCCAGGTTGAGAAATGGTGCACATATTAATAATGGGGTTAAACGAAAGAAAATATGAACTGTTTTAAAGAATCAGGAACAATCAATCCAATGTGATTACAGCCAGATTAACACATGTAACAGAGACAGCATGGATAGTCAGGCAGTTTAGAAACAATGTGAATAGGAGGTTAAAAAAAATGTACTAGCTAATAATAATGATTAATACTTATAGTACGTCTACAGTATGACATTGTTTCAAGTAATTAATAAATATTCATGATGATCTTAAAATGCAGTTCTAAAAGCTACCACAGACATATCCAACAGAACTACATAGTTCCAATTAGGTAACTTTTAAAAAATAAAAGGCAGGAGAGTAATGTGTTTTGTTTTGTTTTGTTTTTAATAGTCGTATTTATTTTTAATTTTATTTTACTTTTTACTTTTACAGTGTTTTGTTGTTTATAGATACATATAATCCCAGATTAGTCATATGTATATCCCTGGCTCCCATCCTTCCTCCACCTGCCTCCCAGTCAACACTGTCCTAACCCTCTAGGTCATCTCACAGCGCCCCTGCAGGATCCCCTATTCCCACAGCGCAATGACAATAGCTATCTTTTTCACATATGATAGTATAGGTTTCCATGTTACTCCCTCTATGCCTCCCACCCGCTGTTCATCCCCCACACTGTCTATAAGTCTGTTCTCCATGTTTGTTTTTCCAACACTTCATTGTGTGTGTTATCATTACCATCTTACTAGATTCCATATATATGTGTTAGTATACTATACTTGTCTTTCTCTTTTTGACATGCTTCAATTTTTATAATAGGTTCTAGATCCAGCCACCTCATTAGGACTGATTCTTCTGCATTTCTTTTTTTTTTTTTTTTAACTTTTCTTTTACTTTTAATTTTTACACAGTTTTTTTATTTACAGATATGTATGCTCCCAGATTAGTCACATGTATATTCTCCCCTTCCCACCCGTCCGGACCATCACACAGCACCCCTGCAGGATCCCCTTTTCTCACAGAGCAATGACTATAGCTATTTTCTTCGCATACGATAGTACAGGTTTTCATGCTACTTCCTTTACGCCTCCCACCCACTGTTCCTTCCCCACAATGTCCATATGCCCACTGTCCATGTCTGTTTTTCCATAGCCTCACTGCATGTGCCATCATCACCATCTTACTAGATTCCATATATATGTGTTAGTATACTATACTTGTCTTTCTCTTTTTGACATGCTTCAATTTTTATAATAGGTTCTAGATCCAGCCACCTCATTAGGACTGATTCTTCTGCATTTCTTTTTTTTTTTTTTAACTTTTCTTTTACTTTTAATTTTTACACAGTTTTTTTATTTACAGATATGTATGCTCCCAGATTAGTCACATGTATATTCTCCCCTTCCCACCCGTCCGGACCATCACACAGCACCCCTGCAGGATCCCCTTTTCTCACAGAGCAATGACTATAGCTATTTTCTTCGCATACGATAGTACAGGTTTTCATGCTACTTCCTTTACGCCTCCCACCCACTGTTCCTTCCCCACAATGTCCATATGCCCACTGTCCATGTCTGTTTTTCCATAGCCTCACTGCATGTGCCATCATCACCATCCTACTAGATTCCATATATATGTGTTAGTATATTGTACTTGTCCTTCTCTTTCTGACTGACTTCACTTTTTATGATAGGTTCTAGATCCAGCCACCTCATTAGGGCTGATTCTTCTGCATTTCTCTTTATAGCCGTGTAGTATTCCATTGTATATATGTACTAGAGCCTTTGTATCCATTCATTTGTCGATGGACATCTAGGTTGCTTCCATGTTCTAGCTATTGTATAGAGAGCTGCAATGAACATTGGGGTACAGGTGCTTCTTTCAGATTTGATTTCATCAGGGTATAAGCCTAAGAGTGGGACTATTGGGTCATATGGTGCTTCTATTTTTAGTTTTTTAAGGAATCTCCATACTGTCTTCCATAGAGGCTGTATCAGTTTACATTCCCACCAGCAATGCAAGAGTGCTCCCTTTTCTTCGCACCCTCTTCAGCATTTATTGTCTGTCGATTTGTGGATGATGGCCATTCTGACTGGTGTGAGGTGATACCTCATTGTAGAGTAATGTGTTTTTAATTTAATTTATCATGTCTTAGAATTCTGAAGATCTTGAAGAGATCTTTCCTGTCCAATTTCCAGAGAGCTGGTCTCTCCCTGAGTTCCAGACCTGAATATCAGTACATATCTCAGACTCACAGCATCACTGGTAGACGGTGCCCCAAGGTGACTGCCAACAGTTCTTTTTTTTTTTCTTTCTAATTTTTTTTTTCCTGGGGCGGGGGGTGCAGGTTGGGGAGGGAGGGGGCGGGTGGACCACTTCTATTGGTCTTTCATTTATGTATTTTCATCCATCTTTGTTCTTTGGCCTGTGTGGGCCTCCCATTGCAGTGGCCTCCGTTGTCGCAGAGCACCAGCTCTGGGTGCGTGAGCTCCAGAGCTCTGGCTCGGTAATTGGACACATCAGTCCAGCCACTCCGTGGCACGTGGGATCCTCCCAGGCCAGGGATCAAACCGGCGCCCCTTGCACTGCAAGGCGGTGTCCCTACCCACTGGACCACCAGGGAAGCCCCCTGCCAACAGTTCTTTATCTCCCTATACAAGGAGGCTGTTACTTGCATCAAGGGGTGAAGTCCTCCTCCTTCTCCTCTGAATATGGACTGGCCTTAGCAACTTGACCAGTAAGAGAAGGAGCAGAAGTAACAGCTCAGCGCTTGCACAGTTAGTCTGTAAGAAGCCATTCGTGGAACTCCTGCCCAGGTCTCCTGGAATGCACCCCCCTGGGGCACTTGCTCTTGAACCCAGCTGACCTACTCTAAGAAGGTCAAGCACCATATGCTGATACTGCCACTGATAGCTCTAGCTGAGCTCCCAGCAAATGGCCAGCATCACCTTCCAGCCACAGGGATGAGCCCCAGATGTCTCACTGTAACTGCCAGAGAAAAACAACCAAGAATCACCCAAGGGCTTCCCCTGGTGGTCCAGTGGGTAAGGACACCGCCTTGCAGTGCAAGGGGCACCGGTTCGAGCCCTGGCCTGGGAAGATCCCACGTGCTGCGGAGCGGCTGGACTGATGTGTCCAATTACTGAGCCGGAGCTCTGGCGCATGTGTGCCCAGAGCCGGTGCGCGCTCTGCATACAACAGAGGCCACCGCGATGGGAGGCCCACAGGAGCCAAAGAACAAAGACGGATGAAAATAGAGAAATGAAGGACCAATAGAAGTGGCCCACCCATCCCCCTCCCTCCTCACCCCATCCACCAAAAGATAAATAAATAAAATTAAAAAAAAAAAAAGAAAAAAAGAATCACCCCACTGAGCCTAGTCAGCCTTAGAAACATGTAAGATAACAATACTTTGTACTTTCAGGTCACTAAGTCTTGGAGTGGTTTGTTACATAGCAGTAGGTGACTATAATAGGACCCTGAACCAAATCCTTCATTTCCCCTCACAAAGCCTGCCCCTCCCTTTTACATCCCATCTCAGGAAACACTTTCTCCTAATAAGGTAAAACATCTTGGAGTCATCCTTGATTTCTCTTTCTCAAATACTTCATCTAATCCACTGGCAAATTCTATCAACTCAGTCACTAAATCATAGCTCAACTTTCTTCATTTATTATTTCTTCTGCCCCTCCCATCCTTATCCACGCTGCACCTACCCCTCACCAGAGCTTCTGCAGCAACAGATAGGCAGGCAGCCAGGGTCCTTTAAGAACGGAAATCACTCCTCTGCTCAAAAGTCTCTTGTCACACTTAGAATAAACCCAAAGTCCTGGCCTTGGCCTAAAATGTACTCAAGGATCTGGCTCCTGCTTCCTCCCAACCTCGTTTTTTCATCATTCTCTCCTCTACACTCTCTTTTTATTTTTATTAGAATTGCATTTTTTAAATATTTATTTATTTATTTATTTATTTTTGGCTATTCTGGATTTTCACTGCTGCTGCAAGCTCTTCTCTAGTTGCAGGGAGTGGGGGCTACTCTCTAGTTGAGGTGAGCAGGCTTCTTGTTGTGGTGACTTCTCTTGGTGTGGAACTCGAGCTATGGGGCACACGGGCTTCAGTAGTTGCAGCACATGGACTCAACACTTGTGGCTCTGAGGCTCTAGAGCACAGGTTCCTGGGCTTAGTCGCTCCGCAGCATGTGGGATCTTCCTGGATCAGTGATCAAACCCATGTCTCCTGCATTGGCAGGCAAACTCTTTACCACTGAGCTACCAGGGAAGCCCTCCTCTGCACAATCTTCAACCAAAGAGACCCACCTGCTGTCTCCCGACCACTACCGGAAATGGCACCACTTCCCTTTCTCCATCCCCTAATAATCTTCATCATATGTCCATTACATATCTTTGTTATTGATCTCTTTGCTTACAGTCTGTTGGCTGCACTCAAATGGAAACTCCTTGAGAACAAGGATTTTGTCTACTTTGTTGACTGAGATATCCTGAGTGTCTAAAAATAATGCTTGGCATACAGTAGGGCCTCGATCAGTATTTGCTAAATGAATGAATGATCCCTACATCTGTTTCCCAAAGTATCAATAAGCAGTGACATGTATCTGTGTTCCTGACACATAAGCTAACATTTTCCACACTTTCTGCAGCTCTGATCATCAAGACACATGACAGGCCAACATGGCGTGAAAAGGAGCACACATCATGTCCATGTGTTCCACACTATTTTCTTTGCCCTCAGCACCATCTGGGTGCTAAGTTCTCATTGTGTGACTAAAAATCCTTCTCTCATCCTGATTTCCTGGAGCTCAGGCTCAGAGTGAACTTTGTGGAGGAGCCCACACCAGTGTGGATAACCAACTCTCATCATTTATCTACCTAATTAATGCTGACAGATCTCCCACTGTGTCCCAGGCTCTGCACAGAGGACTGGTGATATACAGACTGAACTTTGCTGCTGCAAAGCTGGTCTTTTAAGGAATGCCTGAAAGATAAGGTAACTGGGGAATAATGGTCAAATGTCCCAAGGATGCCACTTGAAAGCACAGCTTCAGGTGTGCAACGGAGCTCACAGCTCCCTAGTTCGTTCAGTATGCACTCTGCAAGGCACCCCCAAAAGCTCCCTGGATCTTCTTCCATAAAGATTTCTACTGTAATTGCTGAACCTCACACGGGCTTCAGTAGTTGCAGCACATGGACTCAACACTTGTGGCTCTGAGGCTCTAGAGCACAGGTTCCTGGGCTTAGTCGCTCCGCAGCATGTGGGATCTTCCTGGATCAGTGATCAAACCCATGTCTCCTGCATTGGCAGGCAAACTCTTACCACTGAGCTACCAGGGAAGCCCTCCTCTGCACAATCTTCAACCAAAGAGACCCACCTGCTGTCTCCCGACCACTACCGGAAATGGCACCACTTCCCTTTCTCCATCCCCTAATAATCTTCATCATATGTCCATTACATATCTTTGTTATTGATCTCTTTGCTTACAGTCTGTTGGCTGCACTCAAATGGAAACTCCTTGAGAACAAGGATTTTGTCTACTTTGTTGACTGAGATATCCTGAGTGTCTAAAAATAATGCTTGGCATACAGTAGGGCCTCGATCAGTATTTGCTAAATGAATGAATGATCCCTACATCTGTTTCCCAAAGTATCAATAAGCAGTGACATGTATCTGTGTTCCTGACACATAAGCTAACATTTTCCACACTTTCTGCAGCTCTGATCATCAAGACACATGACAGGCCAACATGGCGTGAAAAGGAGCACACATCATGTCCATGTGTTCCACACTATTTTCTTTGCCCTCAGCACCATCTGGGTGCTAAGTTCTCATTGTGTGACTAAAAATCCTTCTCTCATCCTGATTTCCTGGAGCTCAGGCTCAGAGTGAACTTTGTGGAGGAGCCCACACCAGTGTGGATAACCAACTCTCATCATTTATCTACCTAATTAATGCTGACAGATCTCCCACTGTGTCCCAGGCTCTGCACAGAGGACTGGTGATATACAGACTGAACTTTGCTGCTGCAAAGCTGGTCTTTTAAGGAATGCCTGAAAGATAAGGTAACTGGGGAATAATGGTCAAATGTCCCAAGGATGCCACTTGAAAGCACAGCTTCAGGTGTGCAACGGAGCTCACAGCTCCCCTAGTTCGGTTCAGTATGCACTCTGCAAGGCACCCCCAAAAGCTCCCCTGGATCCTTAAAGATGAGGCAGACTTCCATCAACCAGATTTCTACTGTAATTGCTGAACCTCACATTTGCATAGTGCTCTGAGGAATGATAACAGTCAGCTTTTATTGGTGACAGCACCACCGAAGAGCACAAAATAGCACCCCATTCTCACTTACCTCACAATTAATTTGGCAGGTGGGGATCATCATCCCTATTTACAGGTGAACAAAACAGAAGCTCATGGACATTCAGTGATTTTTCACACAGCTAACACAGAGCAGTCAGAACCCCACCTGCCTCACTCCAACACATAGACTTTTTCCTAATGCCACACTGCTGCCTATTAAAAATGACAGAAGATGCCCTGGTGTCGATATTCAAAAATTCATGTCTATTACCTCTTTTTGTCATGATGTATCCTTCTGAGTCAGAAAAGTCAAGGATTGCTACCCCCATTTTACAAGAGAGAAAAGTCAGTGCAATTAGACAAGCATAATGAAAGTCATTTCGGATCACCAGGCAGGACTGTGCATTACAAAGTTATTTCTCACATCAGCTGACCTTGTATCCAACATATAAAAAGATTTCTCTGCCTAATGATCTAAGTTTCCAGCTGCATCTTATTAAAATGTGATTTTTCTTAGGAGGGCTTATACCCCAAGGAAATTGTCAGACACTGTTTTATCAGATCTGTCTGAAAGTTAGCAGAGAAGTTATGACTTCCAATGTAAGGAACCCACTGGGGAGAGTTCTAGGCACAAACTCCTTCAAAAAACCACTGGACTGGGCTCTAACTGGAGGTACTCCTTGACTGGCAGTGGTTGTATGACCCAGGACTCTGGGCCTCCTGACTCCAGAGCCTTGGTCTAGCACACAGCCACTACCTCGAGCTCACTCTAGTCTGAACCCATCATCCTGGCACTCTTCAGGGACCCATGCAGTGCCTGAGGCTCTACAGCTAACCAGGATCAGACCCAGAATTTGCAAGAGAGCTCTCAAACTGCATCTGGTGCAAGGATTCATGTTCTTTTGAAGTTTGGTCTCTTACTCTGAAAAGGCTTGAACTTGGAGGGTGTGTTACTGAGATGGAATCATTTGCAGTAAACAGAAGACCCACCGAGAGAACCTACTTGTGTCTCCCTGCTGGAAGACAGAAGCACCACTGGGGGATGCTCTCCAAATCCCTGGGACAGACACACAGGGCTCCAGGGGTCCTTCCTCAGCATCTTCTCTAGATGATATTGGCTAGCACACTTGCCAAGTTCAGCATAACCAGGATGTTTTGCCCACACACTGCGAAGGCCCTGGGAAATCCTGCGTCAGAGCCAGACAGCTGTAAACCTTCAGGCCTTTCAAAACATTCCTAAGGCCCGGGAGGGCAATGTATTATCTGTATTTACCCAGGACCATGAAGGCAAAACCACACTCATGGATATTTTCAGCAGATGGGGCAGTCAGATGAGCATGACACACAATAAAATACCCTTAGGCCAATTTTCATGCACTATTAGGAAGGGCTTCTTTTGGTTTGGTTTTGTTTTTGCTTTTAAATGCTATTATCTTCAAACAGCAATCATATTGAAGGAAATAAGCATTATAAAAATAAACCTTTTCTATATCATGAACTATTATGGAAGTTTTTTTCCTGTATTTATTTTCCCTAGAATTCCTAAATCCCTATGGAACACATTCCTAATGAGATTTTCAGTTGGTGAAATCTGTGGAGATTCAGCAACAGGGGTCACCAGCTCACATAACAAAGTAGATGCCACTTCTCACGACGATTAAAGTCCCCTTTATGTTTCTAATGTGTGTTAGTTGGCCAACCTCTCTAAACTCAATTTATCATTTTCTTTTCAAAGAGCATGGCCCAATAGTTAACTGGAGGTACTCCCTGACTGGCAGCGGTTGTATGACCCACGACTCTGGGCTTCCTGCCTCCCGAGCCTTGGTCTAGCACACAGCAACTACCTCGAGCTCACTCTAGTCTGAACCCATCATCCTGGCACTCTTCAGGGACCCATGCAGTGCCTGAGGCTCTACAGCTAACCAGGATCAGACCCAGAATTTGCAAGAGAGCTCTCAAACTGCATCTGGGGCAAGGATTCATGTTCTTTTGAAGTTTGGTCTCTTACTCTGAAAAGGCTTGAACTTGGAGGGTGTGTTACTGAGATGGAATCATTTGCAGTAAACAGAAGACCCACCGAGAGAACCTACTTGTGTCTCCCTGCTGGAAGACAGAAGCACCACTGGGGGATGCTCTCCAAATCCCTGGGACAGACACACAGGGCTCCAGGGGTCCTTCCTCAGCATCTTCTCTAGATGATATTGGCTAGCACACTTGCCAAGTTCGGCATAACCAGGATGTTTTGCCCACACACTGCGAAGGCCCTGGGAAATCCTGCGTCAGAGCCAGACAGCTGTAAACCTTCAGGCCTTTCAAAACATTCCTAAGGCCCGGGAGGGCAATGTATTATCTGTATTTACCCAGGACCATGAAGGCAAAACCACACTCATGGATATTTTCAGCAGATGGGGCAGTCAGATGAGCATGACACACAATAAAATACCCTTAGGCCAATTTTCATGCACTATTAGGAAGGGCTTCTTTTGGTTTGGTTTTGTTTTTGCTTTTAAATGCTATTATCTTCAAACAGCAATCATATTGAAGGAAATAAGCATTATAAAAATAAACCTTTTCTATATCATGAACTATTATGGAAGTTTTTTTCCTGTATTTATTTTCCCTAGAATTCCTAAATCCCTATGGAACACATTCCTAATGAGATTTTCAGTTGGTGAAATCTGTGGAGATTCAGCAACAGGGGTCACCAGCTCACATAACAAAGTAGATGCCACTTCTCACGACGATTAAAGTCCCCTTTATGTTTCTAATGTGTGTTAGTTGGCCAACCTCTCTAAACTCCAATTTATCATTTTCTTTTTCAAAGAGGACAATTGTTATTTAACTAAAACATCTTAGGGACTAATACACAGAGTGTGTTTCTGACCCCATGGACTATAGCCTGCCAGGCTCCTCTATCCATGGGATTTTCTAGGCAAGAATACTGGAATGGGTTGCCATTTCCTTCTCCAGGGGATCTCCCTAACCCAGGGACCAAACCTGAGTCTTTCATGTCTCCTGCATTGGCAGATGGATTCTTTACCACTCCACTACCTATCTATTAAATGTTCTGTGTGTTAAGTGCTTGGCATAAATTATCACAGAATTCTTACAACAACTGGGTCATGTAAACACTGTCATCATCATTACCTCCCTTTTATAGATGAGGACATGAGACAACATGTTTTAGTAACTAGCCCATGGTTACATGGAATTGGTATTCAAACCAGGATCCATCAGACTGAGGAATCAGCAGTATAACCACTGTGCTCTCAGACTTTTTTCAGAGGTTGACACCACAATGGACAGAGCTTCCAATAGCAAATAGAGGCAACTCCCAACTCTTGGTTATCCAATTTACTAATAATGCATGTATATGGACACTTAACTGCAGAGTCCCCTCCACCCTTAGTCCCCCTCCTGTTGACACTTCTGCAAATGGAGCTCCCATTTCTTCCCCCAGAGGACTCCCTACCCTGAGATGAGTCTCTTCACTCTGTTTTCTCTAACTCCAGCCCAAATGTTGTCCTTCAAGGGATGCTGAGGGAGCTGTCCGGGCATTTCATGGCACCTGCCCTCCTAAGGACCTGCATTATTACCAGCACTGAGATTTCCTTCCAGGAAGCATTCTGTTATGCTACCTGAAGTCTCCCTCCAAATTGTACATAGGAAAATAGTGTGTTAGTTTCAAACAACCAACCCACAAATGAGCCCTATTCATTCCAACTGCCTCTTTAAGATCTTAAGACAGTGAAAATTCCAATCCAACCTTATCTTTCCAAACTTAACAGTGAAAACCATCAGGATGAACCTAAGTCAAAGTTTCCTGTTTCACTTTTTATTGTACTTATGTAAACTGATCATTACTGCAGTTTCCCAATGCCAGAAATTATTAGTCATTTCAGCATTTAATGGTACATTTTGCGAAATCCTGTCCAATGCAAAACCACATAGCATCTGAGTTATCTGTTCTGGGTTAGTTCCTTCCAGACTTTTACCATTTGAAATTATCTGGTGCTTACTTTTTTGTCCTTTACTGGCAACATTTTCATTCTTCACACTTTTCTTCTATCCTTTTATGCTAATCCTTGATATGTCAGTCTTAGTCCACTGAAATGAAAAATTAAAAAGAAAGAAAAACAAAATTTGCTGTAATTTCTTTCAAGTGGTAAATGCAATACATGCTAATTATAAAAATTAATTTGGGGGGCTTCCCTGGTGGTCCAGTGGGTAAAGAGTCCACCTTGCAGTGCAAGGGGCACCAGTTCGATCTCTAGCCTGGGAAGATCC
Source organism: Tragulus kanchil (assembly GCA_022376925.1). NCBI lineage: Eukaryota > Metazoa > Chordata > Mammalia > Artiodactyla > Tragulidae > Tragulus > Tragulus kanchil. The sequence goes on along the minus strand of JAIOJX010000030.1, from coordinate 104,866,390 downwards.
CACGTGCTGTGGAGTGGCTGGACCCATGTGTCCAATTAGGAGACAGCACTCTGGAATGCATGTGCCCAGAGCTGGTGCTCTACAAGGAGAGAGGCCACAGCAATGGGAGTCCCACACAGGCCAAAGAATAGAAGATGGATGAAAATGGATAAATAAAAAAACAATTAAAAGAAGCCAAAATTAAAAAAAAAAAATCAATTTGGAGGGACTTCTCTGGTGAATCAGTGGTTAAGACTCTGCACTTGCAATGCTGGGAGAAGTTTAATCCCTGTTTGGATAACTAAGATCCTGCAGGCTGTGCAGCACATCCAAAAAAAAAAAAAACCTAAATGAAATAAAAATTTAAACTAGGGCTTCCCTGGTGGTCCAGTGGTTAAAGAGTCTGCCTTGCAGTGTAAGGGGCACCAGTTCGATCCCTAGCCCGGGAGGATCCCGTGTGCTGCTGAGCAGCTGAGCAGGTGTGTCCAATTACAAGCCAGCACTCTGGAGCACATGGGCCTAGAGCCAGTGCTCGGTGATGAGAGAGGCCACTGCAGTGGGAGGCCCACACAGGCCAAGGAATAAAGATCAATGAAAATAAATAAATAAAAAAACAATAAAAGATGCCAATATATAAATAAAATAAAATAAACTGCTTTTATAAAAACAAAAAAGAGGGGGCTTCCTTGGTGGTCCAGTGGGTAAGGACACCGCCTTGCAGTGCAAGGGGCGCCAGTTCAATCCCTGGCATGGGAAGATCCCACGTGCCACCAAGTGTCTGGACTGATGTGTCCAATTACCGAGCCGGAGCTCTGGAGCGCATGCTCCCAGAGCTGGTGCTCTGCAGCGACAGAGGCCACGTGATGGGAGGCCCAGACTGGTCAAAGAACAAAGATGGATGAAAATAGACAAATGAAAGACCAATAGAAGTGGCCCATCTGTCCCCCTCCCTCCTCAACCTGCCCCTCCCCCACCCCACCCGAAAAAGAGAAAAGAGGTCCATGCTAGGGTGAGGATTTAATAAAATTAATAATTTTTTAAAAATTAACTTCTTTCACTGATAAAAACCTTTTGAGTTTCCATCTAGTAACTTAGAAAAGAAAATCATAGCACTTATTATGAAAATGCCTTTCTTACATAAAACATAACCCTTTAGAACAGTAATACATCAGTTTGCAAATAAGTACACATCAGAATAAACTGGAAAGCTTGTAAAAGCACAAGTTGCTGGTCACCCCCTACCCTCCTTAGAGTTTCTGATTTAATAGATCTAGGATGAGGCATTTCTGATAAATTCCCAAGTGAAGTTGATGCTGCTGGTGGGAAGGCTGTACCTGGAGAACCACTGGTGTAATATTAGAGCTCAAAAAGCCTTGAATCTCATTTCTGCCTTATTAGAGCTCTATTAGTTGCAATGTCCAAAGTCCTACCCTGGCCTAAGAGCAGAAGAAAGTTTACTGGTAGTAGCTGGGACATCTCCACGACTTCAAGACAAAGCTGAACAATCAGGGCAAAGAGCAGGCAGACTGCAGGATGTGGTAGTGGAAGCTGACCTACTTTGTGTGTGTTCCCCTCTTGCTGTCTCTCCACTCCCAAATTCAAGGGTGGAATCGCCCTGGAAAAATCATCAAGGGAGAGATATGATTGGCCCCTGACGTTGACTACCCTTGGATTTGTTTCATCAGCTCAGGCTACAGGTACAGAATCTTTTAATCCAAGCAGGGCACCATGAGAGAGAAGGTGCAGTTCTTAGGCAACAGTGGTGTGGCCTTGGCAGAGATGCTATATGGCCCCCCAACGTTTCTGTTTTACAAAGTCCCCATGGGTAAGGACACCGCCTTGCAGTGCAAGGCGCCATTTTGGCATGGGAAGATCCCACGTGCCATTAAGCAGCTGGACTGGTGTGTCCAGTTACGAGCCAGCCCTCTGGAGTGCATACTCCCAGAGCTGGTGCTCTGCAGCGACAGAGGCCACGTGATGGGAGGCCCAGACTGGTCAAAGAACAAAGATGGATGAAAATAGACAAATGAAAGACCAATAGAAGTGGCCCATCTGTCCCCCTCCCTCCTCAACCTGCCCCCCTCCCCCCACCCCACCGCCGAAAAAGAGAAAAGAGGTCCATGCTAGGGTGAGGATTTAATAAAATTAATAATTTTTTAAAAATTAACTTCTTTCACTGATAAAAACCTTTTGAGTTTCCATCTAGTAACTTAGAAAAGAAAATCATAGCACTTATTATGAAAATGCCTTTCTTACATAAAACATAACCCTTTAGAACAGTAATACATCAGTTTGCAAATAAGTACACATCAGAATAAACTGGAAAGCTTGTAAAAGCACAAGTTGCTGGTCACCCCCTACCCTCCTTAGAGTTTCTGATTTAATAGATCTAGGATGAGGCATTTCTGATAAATTCCCAAGTGAAGTTGATGCTGCTGGTGGGAAGGCTGTACCTGGAGAACCACTGGTGTAATATTAGAGCTCAAAAAAAGCCTTGAATCTCATTTCTGCCTTATTAGAGCTCTATTAGTTGCAATGTCCAAAGTCCTACCCTGGCCTAAGAGCAGAAGAAAGTTTACTGGTAGTAGCTGGGACATCTCCACGACTTCAAGACAAAGCTGAACAATCAGGGCAAAGAGCAGGCAGACTGCAGGATGTGGTAGTGGAAGCTGACCTACTTTGTGTGTGTTCCCCTCTTGCTGTCTCTCCACTCCCAAATTCAAGGGTGGAATCGCCCTGGAAAAATCATCAAGGGAGAGATATGATTGGCCCCTGACGTTGACTACCCTTGGATTTGTTTCATCAGCTCAGGCTACAGGTACAGAATCTTTTAATCCAAGCAGGGCACCATGAGAGAGAAGGTGCAGTTCTTAGGCAACAGTGGTGTGGCCTTGGTAGAGATGCTATATGGTATCCACCTCATCACCTGAACTCCTGTTTTTCGAAAGAGAGCTGTGTTTGGAAAAAGTAAAACCCCAGGCTTCCCTGTTAGCTCAGTGGTGAAGAGTTTGCCTGACACAGGAGACACAGGTTCGATCCCTGATCCAGGAACATCCCACATGTCGAGGAGCAACTAAGCGCGTGAACGACAACTATTGAGTCTGAGCTCTAGGGCCTTGGAGCCACAACTACTGAGCCCATGTGCCTCAACTATTGAAGTTCATGTGCCCTAGAGCCTGAGTTCCACATCAAGAGAAGTCACTGCAACAAGAAGCCTGCTCACCTCAACTAGAGAGTAAGTCCCCACTCCCTGCAACTAGAGAACAGCAGCAGTGAAAACTCAGAACAGCCAAAAATAAATAAATAAAAGTTAAGAGAAAAGTAAAGCCCTTGCCAAGAAACACACATGTAATTAATGGCAAGGCTGAAACCAATCTCTTTTATTTAGAGTTGGGTGGAGTATCGCACGCAGACTCAAAGCTGTCTGGAAGTGGCAAGTAGAAATTTGTTTCTTAAATGTAAATCAAAATTACAATGAGATATTACCTCACACCAGTCAGAATGGACATCATCAAAATGTCTACAAACAATTAATGCTGGACAGGGTGTGGAGAAAAGGGAATGCTCTGGCCCTGTTGGTGGGAATGTAAACTGATATAGCCACTATGGAAGACAGTATGCAGATTCTTCAAAAACCAGAACCACCATATGACCCAGCAATCCTACTATTAGGCATATACCCTGAGGAAATCAAAATTGAAAGAGACACATGTATCCTATTGTTCATTGTGGTACTACTTGCAATAGCTAGAACATGGAAGCAACCTAGATGTCCATCAACAAATGAATGGGTAAAGAAGCTGTGGTATACACACACACACACACACACACACACACACACACACAATGGAATATTATTCAGCCATAAAAAGAAATGCATTTAATCAGTTCTCATGAGGTGGATGAATCTAGAACCTATTATACAGAGTGAAGTATGTCAGAGAGAGAAAGATAAATATTGTATACTGACACATATATATGGAATCTAGAAAGATGGTGCTGATAAATGAATATGGAGGGCAGCAATGGAGAGGCAGACATGGAGAACAGTCTTATGGACACTGGGGTGAGGGAGGGGAATATGCTATGGGACTAGGGGATCTCAAACAGGGGCTGTGTGAAAGAAAAAGAAAAACAAAAAGAACAACAATAACAAAAAACCCAGGGGCTATGTGGCAACCTGTAGGGATGGGACGGGGAGGAGGATTAGGGATGTGTGCCACAACTATTGAGCCCATGTGCCACAAATATTGAAGTTCATGTGCCCTAGAGCCTGAGTTCCACATCAAGAGAAGTCACTGCAACAAGAAGCCTGCTCACCTCAACTAGAGAGTAAGTCCCCACTCCCTGCAACTAGAGAACAGCAGCAGTGAAAACTCAGAACAGCCAAAAATAAATAAATAAAAGTTAAGAGAAAAGTAAAGCCCTTGCCAAGAAACACACATGTAATTAATGGCAAGGCTGAAACCAATCTCTTTTATTTAGAGTTGGGTGGAGTATACGCAGACTCAAAGCTGTCTGGAAGTGGCAAGTAGAAATTTGTTTCTTAAATGTAAATCAAAATTACAATGAGATATTACCTCACACCAGTCAGAATGGACATCATCAAAATGTCTACAAACAATTAATGCTGGACAGGGTGTGGAGAAAAGGGAATGCTCTGGCCCTGTTGGTGGGAATGTAAACTGATATAGCCACTATGGAAGACAGTATGCAGATTCTTCAAAAACCAGAACCACCATATGACCCAGCAATCCTACTATTAGGCATATACCCTGAGGAAATCAAAATTGAAAGAGACACATGTATCCTATTGTTCATTGTGGTACTACTTGCAATAGCTAGAACATGGAAGCAACCTAGATGTCCATCAACAAATGAATGGGTAAAGAAGCTGTGGTATACACACACACACACACACACACACACACACACACAATGGAATATTATTCAGCCATAAAAAGAAATGCATTTAATCAGTTCTCATGAGGTGGATGAATCTAGAACCTATTATACAGAGTGAAGTATGTCAGAGAGAGAAAGATAAATATTGTATACTGACACATATATATGGAATCTAGAAAGATGGTGCTGATAAATGAATATGGAGGGCAGCAATGGAGAGGCAGACATGGAGAACAGTCTTATGGACACTGGGGTGAGGGAGGGGAATATGCTATGGGACTAGGGGATCTCAAACAGGGGCTGTGTGAAAGAAAAAGAAAAACAAAAAGAACAACAATAACAAAAAACCCAGGGGCTATGTGGCAACCTGTAGGGATGGGACGGGGAGGAGATGGAGGGAGGTTTAGGGGTGGGGGTCGTGTGTATACCTACGGAGGATTCAGGTGGATGTGTGGCAGTAAACAGCAAAACTCTGTAAAAGAAATAAAAGAAAAAGAACTTTGTTTCTTTGCCAGTGGCAGGTTAGCTCCAGCTCTAGAGAGAGTGGTGTTAATTCGGAATTTGGCTAGTGGGTCAACCATGGTAGCTGGAAATGTGCCACAGTCAGGTTATATACTAAGGTCACAAACCAGCCCCTTTTTTTGTCTTTCCAAAGAGCCAGTTTACCAGTATGGCATTGCCTAGTTCCTTATGGGGAACATTTACAATCAACGTAGATGCCATATTTCAGATGAGAAACAACCTCAGTCTGCAGTGTTTTTCAGCAGTTGCCATTCCCAGCCCCACTGAATTTGAGCAGAACTATATGGTCCTTGCTCCTACCAGCCCTGATCGTGTCTTCTGGCTGACATTTGGCTGCAGAAAACCTTTGTCAAAGAGTAAGTTTAATCAGAGAAGTGAGAAATGCTGAAACAAAGGAAAACAAAAGAGACTAAATAATAATAATGTAGTCATTAAGCATTGTCAAGGACCTTTAGTTCTTTCTCAAGGGCTATAGATAATATTCTGAGCCATACCCTGTGAACTGTCTTATAGATACTAAAACCCCAGGTGGAGAGTTAACTACATTATGACCAGACTGTATCCAGGATATGAGCTGCCACAATTCTGAGAACTGACCACAAAGAAATGGAAACAAATGGATCCTGGAACTGAAGAGTAACTATACCTAAAACAATGAAGATGATGCTGGTCAGACCACTGATGACCAGTAGGAAGATGAATGTTAGAGATGACTGTGCTGTTTCTGCATGTAACACCCCCTCCCCACAACTCTGTCTATAAAAGCTCTCACGCCCTACTTTTCAGGGGTGGGATTTGGCCTTTGGGCAGATGTCTGCCACCCTCCCCCCTCAGCTACCAGCATCTGGAATAAAGCAAACTTTCCTTTCCACCAGTGCTTTTGCGCGGCAAGTAGCCAGACCCCACACCCTCCTTTCAGAACACCATCATAGCCGATGGCCCTGGGGCTTCCAGCTGGACCCCATTTGCACATCCAATCTCTCAAACCCAACTGGCAGGCATTCTCTCTCCCTGTGGCGCTCATGCACAAAATAACCCCCTGTCTTGACCTTCTGCTGCTCCTGCTCCCAGTTCAAAGCCAGCTCCTTCCTAAGTGTTAAACAGTAGAACTTCAGTACTGCAAGAATAAGACAAGCCTGGGAAAGCGCACGTAAGATCAAGAGCAGTGTCTTTGAGACTTGCTTAAAAAAAAGAACAAAAAAAGATGGTCATGGCAGCCCACAAGCAAATGCCCCCAGGGATAGTGATTCTAATTACTTGAAGATGGAATTTAAATAATTGCAAATTGCCCAAGTCATCTCACTCCAGGCTCCCAGCAAGCGGTTTGGCTGCCTGCTACTTCATTCCCATCAGAGGACAAAGGCTGAAAGAGAAAGAGATCTCCGTGACTGTAAGTGATTCCCCAGGCCCTTGGCCTCTACCACCTGTCACCGAGCCACTGACGCACCGCCTCTGTCACACTGGCAGTGCTCCACCAGACCTCCTGTCCCACATTTCTTAAGAGGCACAAGATGCATTTACTTCACTGACCACAGGACAGCAAAGGGAGCCAGCCGGGGCAGGGAGGTGGAGTGCTTCCATCTAATAATGCTTCTTGGGCCAGAGAGCCTAAAACAACACAAACTGCCGGCTTCTGGAGGAATGCAGTGGTGTGTGTGGGCGGGGGGTGTGTGGGGGGGGATGCAGCCAGGGCTTCTGCTGCTGTGCCTTCAGCAAGACTTCCTGGAATGTGATGTCATCACAAGATTGTCTCCACGGCAGACATGGAGTTACCAGTTGCGGTATTGGCAAAATACAAGGATGGCAAGACAGATTAAGTGCTGGAGCTTAATGTCCTGGAGATAGAAGCATTTTTACACATTTGAACGCTCTGACTCCTTCCTTTCCTTTTTTTCTTCATTCTTCTGCCTCTTCATCCTCCTCTCTACTCAAATTCAGCCACCTGCCCCATTTTTAAGGTTGTTAAACTTCTGTGGTGAGCTCCCACCAGCATACTAAACTAGGTATTTTGAGAAACACGAAATGTATGTGGAGGTGAGAAGAGCTTGGCACACTGATTGAGCCACCTCTGTCTCTAAGATTCAACCTGCCTTAAGGTACCCATTGTTTCCTCAACAATCTTTGTTGAAGACATTATTCTTAGTGATGGTGGGTACCACATGCTCCCTGTCCTACCTGAAAAACTAAGAACCTGGAGAAATACCTGCTACAAAGTGCGATGGTCACTACATCTAGTTTTACTGAAACACACACACACACACACACACACACACGCAAGCACTGGATTAGTGTATTGTATACTGTATGCTTCACGCAATCCTGGGAGGTAACAGGAGAACAAAGTTGTTAGTTTTTGATCCATCTGCCCCTCCTAGACTGGGTGCTCCCTGGGGAAGGGCTCTGGTTATAGACTCAGAGTGACTCATAGTTGAAGAAACCATAGTAGAAAGACACCCAGCCTAGCACCTTCTTTATACAGATGAGGAAACTGAGGTAGGAAGGCAGCATGTGGTAGTGACAAAAGCAGGAGGTTCTTCTTGGCCACCTGGCTTGCTGTCCCAGCTCTCAACCGTTAGCTAGACACATGATGTTGTGTGTGAGGTCTTTACATCTTGCTATCCGCCTCCATAGAATGGAATCAATGCTATTTTATCTGCCCACCTTCTTGGGCTCTTATGAATATTAAATGAAGTAGTGGATGTGATAACACCTTGTGAAACATTAAACACCATGACAAATATGATAGTTCTTGGTTCTAATTTCAAATCTGTCTAACTCTATACTACACTTAGCTTAACTGTGATTGTATGGGGACCACCGTGTGAGTCTTTGGAGGCAGGGGACAAGTTGTATCACCAGCAGTTAGTATGTTTTATCGTTTAGTTGTCATCAGTCATCTTTTACACATTTGAACGCTCTGACTCCTTCCTTTCCTTTTTTTCTTCATTCTTCTGCCTCTTCATCCTCCTCTCTACTCAAATTCAGCCACCTGCCCCATTTTTAAGGTTGTTAAACTTCTGTGGTGAGCTCCCACCAGCATACTAAACTAGGTATTTTGAGAAACACGAAATGTATGTGGAGGTGAGAAGAGCTTGGCACACTGATTGAGCCACCTCTGTCTCTAAGATTCAACCTGCCTTAAGGTACCCATTGTTTCCTCAACAATCTTTGTTGAAGACATTATTCTTAGTGATGGTGGGTACCACATGCTCCCTGTCCTACCTGAAAAACTAAGAACCTGGAGAAATACCTGCTACAAAGTGCGATGGTCACTACATCTAGTTTTACTGAAACACACACACACACACACACACACACACACACGCAAGCACTGGATTAGTGTATTGTATACTGTATGCTTCACGCAATCCTGGGAGGTAACAGGAGAACAAAGTTGTTAGTTTTTGATCCATCTGCCCCTCCTAGACTGGGTGCTCCCTGGGGAAGGGCTCTGGTTATAGACTCAGAGTGACTCATAGTTGAAGAAACCATAGTAGAAAGACACCCAGCCTAGCACCTTCTTTATACAGATGAGGAAACTGAGGTAGGAAGGCAGCATGTGGTAGTGACAAAAGCAGGAGGTTCTTCTTGGCCACCTGGCTTGCTGTCCCAGCTCTCAACCGTTAGCTAGACACATGATGTTGTGTGTGAGGTCTTTACATCTTGCTATCCGCCTCCATAGAATGGAATCAATGCTATTTTATCTGCCCACCTTCTTGGGCTCTTATGAATATTAAATGAAGTAGTGGATGTGATAACACCTTGTGAAACATTAAACACCATGACAAATATGATAGTTCTTGGTTCTAATTTCAAATCTGTCTAACTCTATACTACACTTAGCTTAACTGTGATTGTATGGGGACCACCGTGTGAGTCTTTGGAGGCAGGGGACAAGTTGTATCACCAGCAGTTAGTATGTTTTTATCGTTTAGTTGCTCAGTCATGTCTGACTCTTTGTGACCCCTATGGACTTTAGCCCACCAGGCTCCTCTGTCCTTGGAATTCTCCAGGCAAAAATATTGGAGTGGGTTGCCATTTCCTCTCCAGGGGATCTTCGTGACCCAGAGATGGACCCATGTCTGCAGCATTGGCATGTGGATTCTTTACCATCTAAGCCACCAGGAAAGCCCATAGGTCTTACTATAGTGTCTGTTAAAATGTTGCTTTAAACATATTTGTTAGACAATGATTATTGGGTGGGTGGATAAATCATAGATACAACTTGCTCAATAGCAGTTGTGAATGTCTCCAGAGCTACCTCAGGGATAATTCATGAACACATCCTCTTCCACCTCTAATTCAGTGCCTATGACAGAACTATAAGAGGGCAAGAGAGTTACCATGTCCCCTCTATACCAGAAAGATCACACATGTTTCCCACTTCAGCTTGAGGGAGCGGGAGAGTAAAGATTTGCCACTCTCATGCTCAAGAGGGTGTTTCTCAATTTTCCTTTTGTAAACTGTATTTCAATTTTGTTGGGGGTTGGCCAAAGACCTTAGGCTGATGTCCTGTAGGCAGTGCAGCTGAGATGGACTGACAGTCATGAGAACGGAGTCATGAGGCCTCCAAGAAGCACCAGAGCCACTGGGACCATCTGCTCCAGGTGACACATCCAGTGCTGGGCACACATCCTTGTTCAGTCCAAATGCAGAGTCTGCTGCACTTCCAGCTGGTACTATGTATGAGACAATTCCTAGGAATGTGCTCATCCTCATATGCTACTTAATCAATTAATTCAGGGGTGTTTGTAAAGCCCCTTCTTTATCCTGTGCTTGAATTACTGATGTAGAAGTTCTCTAAGGTGAGGGTTGAAGTCACAAGACTTTATGCCTTCAGAGATGGCCTGCAAGTTGACTGGAGTGTTGAAGGATATTCACAGATGATAAGTAGGGCAAGGAAGAGGAACTAAAAAAGGGAGAGAGAGAAAGTGAGAGAAGGAAAGTGAGGCACTAACACTGAGAAAGTGATATGTCATGAAAGCCAAAAAAGAAAAAACATGAGGGTGAAATGATGTAACAGTGTCATATCCAGTGGGGTCATCAAAAGGAACTCTGATGAAAGACCATTAGATGTGGCAATAAATGGATCATTAGTAAGATCTGAGAGAAAAAGTTACAGCTGTGAGGTGAGTCAGGCAAAGAAAACTGAGAGCTGCCCAAAATGATCGTGATAAGCTCATATGTTCAGAGATGGACCCATGTCTGCAGCATTGGCATGTGGATTCTTTACCATCTAAGCCACCAGGAAAGCCCATAGGTCTTACTATAGTGTCTGTTAAAATGTTGCTTTAAACATATTTGTTAGACAATGATTATTGGGTGGGTGGATAAATCATAGATACAACTTGCTCAATAGCAGTTGTGAATGTCTCCAGAGCTACCTCAGGGATAATTCATGAACACATCCTCTTCCACCTCTAATTCAGTGCCTATGACAGAACTATAAGAGGGCAAGAGAGTTACCATGTCCCCTCTATACCAGAAAGATCACACATGTTTCCCACTTCAGCTTGAGGGAGCGGGAGAGTAAAGATTTGCCACTCTCATGCTCAAGAGGGTGTTTCTCAATTTTCCTTTTGTAAACTGTATTTCAATTTTGTTGGGGGTTGGCCAAAGACCTTAGGCTGATGTCCTGTAGGCAGTGCAGCTGAGATGGACTGACAGTCATGAGAACGGAGTCATGAGGCCTCCAAGAAGCACCAGAGCCACTGGGACCATCTGCTCCAGGTGACACATCCAGTGCTGGGCACACATCCTTGTTCAGTCCAAATGCAGAGTCTGCTGCACTTCCAGCTGGTACTATGTATGAGACAATTCCTAGGAATGTGCTCATCCTCATATGCTACTTAATCAATTAATTCAGGGGTGTTTGTAAAGCCCCTTCTTTATCCTGTGCTTGAATTACTGATGTAGAAGTTCTCTAAGGTGAGGGTTGAAGTCACAAGACTTTATGCCTTCAGAGATGGCCTGCAAGTTGACTGGAGTGTTGAAGGATATTCACAGATGATAAGTAGGGCAAGGAAGAGGAACTAAAAAAGGGAGAGAGAGAAAGTGAGAGAAGGAAAGTGAGGCACTAACACTGAGAAAGTGATATGTCATGAAAGCCAAAAAAGAAAAAACATGAGGGTGAAATGATGTAACAGTGTCATATCCAGTGGGGTCATCAAAAGGAACTCTGATGAAAGACCATTAGATGTGGCAATAAATGGATCATTAGTAAGATCTGAGAGAAAAAGTTACAGCTGTGAGGTGAGTCAGGCAAAGAAAACTAAGAGACATTGCTGCCCAGGAAGGTGATGCTGTGATGAGAGCTCATATGTTCAAGGCCATGGACAGAAACTAATTATGAACGGAGTGTTAGTCACTCAGTCATGTCTGACTCTTTGCGATTCCATGGACTACAGCCCCACCAGGATTTTATGTTCATGGATTCTCCAGGCAAGAATGTTGGAGTGGGTTGTCATTCCCTTCTCCAGGGAATGTTTTCAACCCCAGAACCAAACCTGGGTCTCCTGTATTGCAGGCAGAGTCTTTACTGGCTGAGCCACCAGGGAAGCCCTGGTGAGAAGTGGTACAGGGGAAAATGATTATCTTTCAGTATGGGCAAATCTTAGCGCACCCGATGACAGGAAGAGTCAGAAGGGAGACTGTGGAAATAATTTAATTATATATGTGTGTGTGTGTGTGTGTGTGTGCATATATACATGTATATATATATATATACATATATATATATATACATGTATATATATATATATATACACCAGCTTCCCAGGTGGCGCTACCAGTAAAGAACCTTCCTGCCAATGCAGGAGATATAAGAGATGCGAGTTTGATACCAGTGTTGGCATGGAAACCCAACCAAGTATTCTTGTCTGGTGAAGCCATGGACAGAGGAGCCTGGTGGGCTACAGTCCAGGGAGTTGCAAAGAGTCAGACATGACTGGAGTGACTTAGCATGCATATATATGTATAGGTATATATTGTGTATATGTATCTGTTCCTGGTTCCAGGCACAGAACTTCTAAAATCCTTGGAATTTCCTAAGTGGTAAGAACACTAGGAACATCCTTTGTTCTAGTACTTGCTTTGACCCCAGTTCTTGACACAGAGTTCCTCAATCCCTTGGAATTTCCTGGATGTTAGGAATGTGTTTTGTTCTAATGAGGCAATTCTTGGTGCGCACCTGAGTTCAGTAGCTTCAGGTTGGGGGCTGGTCATCAGAAAGACCAAGTCATGAGCAGAAATTCGCAACTTTCCATCCACCCTCTATCCTCCAGGAAGGGGAGAGGGATGGGAGACTGGAGACTTGATCCTGCCTATGTGATGAATCTTCCATAAAATCCCAAAAGTATAGGCTTCCGAGACAGTCCAGGTTGGAAACTGCCATAGAGTAGTTTGCCCCATCCCATGCAGCTTGCCCTAGGTATCTATCTCTTCATCTGGCTGTTCATCTGGATCCTTTCTTATGTCCTTTATAATAAATTGGTAAACATAAGTTTTCCCCTGAATTTCATAATCTATTCTAGCAAATTACTGAATTCAAGTAGGGGATTATGGGGATCCAGATTTATAGCCTGTCAGTCAGATGATAGGTGACCACCTGGGACTAATGACTGGTGTCTGAAGTGAGGGATCCCTTTAACCTGTGGAGTCTGACGCTCAAAGGGAAATAGATCAAAAGTGAATTATAGGGCTTCCCTGGTGGTCCAGTGGTTAAAGAGTCTGCCTTGCAGTGCAAGGGGCACCGGTTCGATCACTGGTCCAGGAAGATTCCACGTGTCGTGGAGCAGCTGGACCCATGTGTCCAATTACAAGCCAGTGCTCTGGAACGCATGCACCCAAAGCTTGTGCTCTGCAACAAGAGAGACCATTGCAATGAAAGATCCACACAGGCCAGAGAATAAGGATGAAGATAAATAAATAAATAAAAATCAATGAAAGGAGGCCAAAATTTGAAAAAAAAAAAAAAAGTTGCAAAAAAAAAAAAAAAAAGAAGTGAATTATAGGATATCTATCTAGTGTCCTATTGTTTGATATGTGGAAAACCCACACATTGTTTAATGTATGAAAAACCCACACATTACTTGATGTGTGGAAAACTCACACATCTATTGTCTGAAGTACTGCAAGTGTGTGATAAAGAAACACAGAAAAGGCAGAATGTTCCAAAAAAGAAAATGACTGAGGGATCAGGGTTCATAGGAAAGATGGAATTCACATGACCCAGGTTAGGAAACTCTCCCTCCTACCCCACAGGAGTGAAACATAGGTGAAGATAAAGCCAAATCCCCTGAAGACCTCATAAAAACCTGTTAATCAAGCAATGCTAAGGAAAGGATTGTGGGGGATGGTCTGGGTTTAATTGGCTTAAGGTGGTTCTAAAGGGGGGGATCTGATTGAGACTGGGGAAAATTCATGACATGATAGTTTAATACTTGTGGCTGCAACAAGGTGAAGGTGAAGTTTTGTATAAGTACACAGTTTGACAAGTGAACTGTTTGCCCAGGTTAACAGTCTATTGTTCTGAGAAGAGACTCTGACTAGATGAACAAACTATTTGCCCAGACCAAAGCAAATAGAGAAGTTCTTATTCTTTCTTCCTAGACAAAAATTTCCTGGAAAGAATAACTGTCGTGTTAACAGAGATGGCTCTAAGCTCTGTTGATGCAGGTGGTCTTGCTGCCCAACACTGAGGTCCTCCTTAAGAGGCAGAATGGACTAGAAACTTAGCATGGTTCCAAACTTTTCTAGGCATTGAAATCATCTGAAGGCATTCAAAAAAATACTGATGCCTGGTTTCCTCCCCCAAACATTTATTTAGTTTGAGTTTCCATTATGGTTTATCGTAGGACATTGAATATAGTTCCCTGTGCTATACAGCAGGATCATGTTGTTTATCTATCCTATATATAATAGTTACACCTACTAATCCCCAACTACTAGTCTTTCCTTTCTCCACCCCCTTCCCCCTTGGGAACCACAAGTCTGTTCTCTGTGTCTGAGTCTATTTCTGTCCGGTAGATATGTTCATTTGTGCCATATTTTAGATTCCACATAAAAGTGATATCATATGGTATTTATCTTTCTCTTTCTCACTTACTTCATTTATTTTAGTATGGTGATCTCTAGTTGCATCCATGTTGCAACCAATGGCCACATGGCATTATTTCATTTTTTATGGCTGAGTAGTATAAAGGTACCACATCTTCTTTAACCATTCATCTGTCAATGGACGTTTAGATTGTTTATATGTCTTGAGTATTATGAATAGAGCTGCTATGAATATAGGTGTGTGTGTGTGTATCATTTTGAATTAGAGCTTTGTCCAGGTGTATGCCTAGGAGTAGGACTGCTAGATCATATAGTAATTCTAATTTTTAGTTTTCTGATAAACCTCCATGCTGTTTTCCATAGTGGTTGCATCAACTTATATTCCCATCAACAGCGTAGGAGGGTTCCCTTTTCTCCACGCCATCTCCAGCATTTGTTGCTTATAGATGTTTTAACAATGACCATTCTGACTGGTGTTCTGATTTGCATTTCTCAAATAATTAGTGATGTTGAGCATCTTTTCATGAGCACACCAGGACTTCGAAATGATCACCATCAGGTGATTCTAAAACACAGCATTTGGGAACCACTTCTTTACTAGAGTTAAAAGAGTAAGTAAGGGAGATAACCATTTGAGTAATACCCTGGAGATATAAGAAAAGAAGAATAAAAGATCAATAAGCCACAGTCAATGTATTATTAAGCTTTGATTCAGATTGTATCATTGAACTGTGGGATTTTATTAAATAGGTGAAAAGAATATCTTGGAGCGATTTTAATTCATGTTTCTTTGAGAATAAGCATAATTTCATATGTCATTTGTAGTTCCTCTTCTGTCAACCATCTGTTCATATCTTTTCATGCACTTCATTTTAAATATTTATTTTTTTGTAGGTAAATCTTTTTTCTTCAAAAATGGAAGTAGTTTATGTTCTCATGGTATAAAAATTTAGAAATACAAAGGAAAACAGTATTACTCAATCACATTCCCAAGAATTTTTTTTCTTTTTTTAACATTTGGGTGTTTATTTTTTCAGGCCATTTTTTAGACATTTGTATATAGACACGTTTTTGGAAAAACATGATTCATTCAACAAATGTTTATTGTATACAAGTATGATAAGGTTCATACTACATATACTATTTTGTAACTTGCTTTTTTCACCTAAAGATGGATCATAGAAATTTTGTTTATAGCTTATAAGTGCAGGCAGTTGAGTCAACAAAGTACAGAAAATAATTCCATAAGCAGTATAAGTGCTTTAACCATTCATCTGTCAATGGACGTTTAGATTGTTTATATGTCTTGAGTATTATGAATAGAGCTGCTATGAATATAGGTGTGTGTGTGTGTATCATTTTGAATTAGAGCTTTGTCCAGGTGTATGCCTAGGAGTAGGACTGCTAGATCATATAGTAATTCTAATTTTTAGTTTTCTGATAAACCTCCATGCTGTTTTCCATAGTGGTTGCATCAACTTATATTCCCATCAACAGCGTAGGAGGGTTCCCTTTTCTCCACGCCATCTCCAGCATTTGTTGCTTATAGATGTTTTAACAATGACCATTCTGACTGGTGTTCTGATTTGCATTTCTCAAATAATTAGTGATGTTGAGCATCTTTTCATGAGCACACCAGGACTTCGAAATGATCACCATCAGGTGATTCTAAAACACAGCATTTGGGAACCACTTCTTTACTAGAGTTAAAAGAGTAAGTAAGGGAGATAACCATTTGAGTAATACCCTGGAGATATAAGAAAAGAAGAATAAAAGATCAATAAGCCACAGTCAATGTATTATTAAGCTTTGATTCAGATTGTATCATTGAACTGTGGGATTTTATTAAATAGGTGAAAAGAATATCTTGGAGCGATTTTAATTCATGTTTCTTTGAGAATAAGCATAATTTCATATGTCATTTGTAGTTCCTCTTCTGTCAACCATCTGTTCATATCTTTTCATGCACTTCATTTTAAATATTTATTTTTTTGTAGGTAAATCTTTTTTCTTCAAAAATGGAAGTAGTTTATGTTCTCATGGTATAAAAATTTAGAAATACAAAGGAAAACAGTATTACTCAATCACATTCCCAAGAATTTTTTTTCTTTTTTTAACATTTGGGTGTTTATTTTTTCAGGCCATTTTTTAGACATTTGTATATAGACACGTTTTTGGAAAAACATGATTCATTCAACAAATGTTTATTGTATACAAGTATGATAAGGTTCATACTACATATACTATTTTGTAACTTGCTTTTTTCACCTAAAGATGGATCATAGAAATTTTGTTTATAGCTTATAAGTGCAGGCAGTTGAGTCAACAAAGTACAGAAAATAATTCCATAAGCAGTAATACAGTGTCTCTCATTCTCTCTGGGCCACTGTGTATGCCTGTCTTGATAGAGATGCCAATTGTATTATCGACATGGATTGACAAAGCAGTGTTATCAAGCTGGATAGACCCTACCTCTTTGTTCACCTAGAGCAACAGAGTCATTTGTTCAACAAGTATTTGCTGAGGACATACTGTGTATTAGCTGGGAATCTATTCTAGATGCTGGGGATGTAACAGGAAAAAGACTAGACAAGTTCCTGGACTTCATGCCACTTGGTGAAGGAGACAGATAACAGGGAAGATAATCTCAGAATGGAATGTGTGCTATGAAGAAAATAAAACCAAATGATGTGGGACTTCCCTATTGGTCTAGTAGCTACGACTCTGCACTCCCAACACAGGGTCCTGGGTTCAATCTCTGGTCAGAGAACTGGATCCAGCATGCCCCCACAAAGATCAACAATTCCTTGTGAAGCAACTTAGACCTGGAACAGCCAAATAAATAAATAAATACCAAAAGATGTGACAGGGATTGATGGGGGGCTGCTTTAGACTGAGTGGACAGTGAAGGCCCACTAAAGAGGAGACATAGGAGTCGCTGTCAGACTGAAAGAAGAAGTCAGCCAGGTTACAGTCTAAGGAAGAGAATTCCAGGCAAAGGAAATGGCAGATCCAGTGAACTTGACTGGATGTAGGGACAGGAAGAGGACCAGCCTGATAGCAGGGTGAGCAAATGGCAGGGCTGAGGCCAGAGACCCAGACAGTGTCAGTCTAGAAAAGCCTTGGCATAGAGTTTGGCCTTTATTTAGAAACACAGTGAAACATCATTGGTGGATTGGTATGATCTGATTTACATTTTAAAACAAATGATTCTAATTTAGAATTGCCAGAAAAAATATGGGATACACAGTTAAATTTGAATTTCAGGTAAACAATGAATAATTCTTCTGTATACAAATAATTTTAATATTTTACATAACTCAAAAATACTCTGAAATTGGGCATGTCCTGTATTTTCATTTGCTAAATCTAGCAACCCTATTCTGGCTGGTGTGGGGACATTTGTGGAGGCTGAAAGATAGGCACAAAGCAAAATCATTAAGAGGCTTTCTGAAAAGTCCAGGAGGCAACCCCTGAGGGAATGTGATCCATAAGCAGTAATACAGTGTCTCTCATTCTCTCTGGGCCACTGTGTATGCCTGTCTTGATAGAGATGCCAATTGTATTATCGACATGGATTGACAAAGCAGTGTTATCAAGCTGGATAGACCCTACCTCTTTGTTCACCTAGAGCAACAGAGTCATTTGTTCAACAAGTATTTGCTGAGGACATACTGTGTATTAGCTGGGAATCTATTCTAGATGCTGGGGATGTAACAGGAAAAAGACTAGACAAGTTCCTGGACTTCATGCCACTTGGTGAAGGAGACAGATAACAGGGAAGATAATCTCAGAATGGAATGTGTGCTATGAAGAAAATAAAACCAAATGATGTGGGACTTCCCTATTGGTCTAGTAGCTACGACTCTGCACTCCCAACACAGGGTCCTGGGTTCAATCTCTGGTCAGAGAACTGGATCCAGCATGCCCCCACAAAGATCAACAATTCCTTGTGAAGCAACTTAGACCTGGAACAGCCAAATAAATAAATAAATACCAAAAGATGTGACAGGGATTGATGGGGGGCTGCTTTAGACTGAGTGGACAGTGAAGGCCCACTAAAGAGGAGACATAGGAGTCGCTGTCAGACTGAAAGAAGAAGTCAGCCAGGTTACAGTCTAAGGAAGAGAATTCCAGGCAAAGGAAATGGCAGATCCAGTGAACTTGACTGGATGTAGGGACAGGAAGAGGACCAGCCTGATAGCAGGGTGAGCAAATGGCAGGGCTGAGGCCAGAGACCCAGACAGTGTCAGTCTAGAAAAGCCTTGGCATAGAGTTTGGCCTTTATTTAGAAACACAGTGAAACATCATTGGTGGATTGGTATGATCTGATTTACATTTTAAAACAAATGATTCTAATTTAGAATTGCCAGAAAAAATATGGGATACACAGTTAAATTTGAATTTCAGGTAAACAATGAATAATTCTTCTGTATACAAATAATTTTAATATTTTACATAACTCAAAAATACTCTGAAATTGGGCATGTCCTGTATTTTCATTTGCTAAATCTAGCAACCCTATTCTGGCTGGTGTGGGGACATTTGTGGAGGCTGAAAGATAGGCACAAAGCAAAATCATTAAGAGGCTTTCTGAAAAGTCCAGGAGGCTAGAGTAGTTGTCCTGGGCATGAGGGAATGTGAGTGGACACAGAATCTATCTTGGAGATAGAGCCAAAATGCTGTGGGGTAGGAAGGAAAGTGAAGCATCATGGATGACTTCTAGGTTTTCAACACATGGATGGATGATGGCAGGGTAACTATGATTTTCTCTGTTTGTTCCTTCTATAATGTCTTCAGATGTGTGACTACTGAGTATATAATAATAAAACAAAATAAGAAGCAAAGTGATTCAAAGCAAGGGTAAGAAAGCTCTTTGTTATTGAGAACCAAAATCTTCCATCCCCACCTCCCCAAATCAACTGAGATCAGTACTTCACAGGTGGCACAGTGGTAAAGAATCTGCCTACCAATGTAGAAGTCACAAGAAACACAGATTCAATCCCTGGGTCGGGAAGATCCTCTGGAGTAGGAAATGGCAATCCACTCCAACATTCTTGACTGGGACAGAAGAGCCCATGGACAGAGCAGCCTGATGGGCTACAGTCTATGGGGTCACAAAGACTCAGACATGACTGAGCAACTGAGCACACTTAAAGCCCGTTCATTTATGCTCTATGTTTCTTAGACAACTTTAAAGACAACTTTACTTGAATTAAAGAAAAGAGGGAAGATAAAATGTTATTCAAGTTTTAGAATAAGCACTAATTCTGTTCTGGCACCATACAATAAACAGTTTCCCATTACACAGCAAGGAGTAAATGAGAGTGAGGCAAAGAGAAGTGGAGAGCAAAAGAACAGAGGCAGAATGGGAGAGACCCTAAAAGAACAAGAAGACAGGAGAACAGGTCAAAGTCTAAATGGGCTTGGCTTCTAAACTGACTAATGAAATACCTTTTCATTGGTTAATACCAAGGCATTTAAGGCACCAATCTATATTGACTAACAATAGCAGTTAACTAGTCTGAGGAATGGGACAAGAGGAATATCCCTGAAATTGGGCATGTCCTGTATTTTCATTTGATAAATCTAGCAACCCTATTCTGGCTGGTGTGGGGACATTTGTGGAGGCTGAAAGATAGGCACAAAGCAAAATCATTAAGAGGCTTTCTGAAAAGTCCAGGAGGCTAGAGTAGTTGTCCTGGGCATGAGGGAATGTGAGTGGACACAGAATCTATCTTGGAGATAGAGCCAAAATGCTGTGGGGTAGGAAGGAAAGTGAAGCATCATGGATGACTTCTAGGTTTTCAACACATGGATGGATGATGGCAGGGTAACTATGATTTTCTCTGTTTGTTCCTTCTATAATGTCTTCAGATGTGTGACTACTGAGTATATAATAATAAAACAAAATAAGAAGCAAAGTGATTCAAAGCAAGGGTAAGAAAGCTCTTTGTTATTGAGAACCAAAATCTTCCATCCCCACCTCCCCAAATCAACTGAGATCAGTACTTCACAGGTGGCACAGTGGTAAAGAATCTGCCTACCAATGTAGAAGTCACAAGAAACACAGATTCAATCCCTGGGTCGGGAAGATCCTCTGGAGTAGGAAATGGCAATCCACTCCAACATTCTTGACTGGGACAGAAGAGCCCATGGACAGAGCAGCCTGATGGGCTACAGTCTATGGGGTCACAAAGACTCAGACATGACTGAGCAACTGAGCACACTTAAAGCCCGTTCATTTATGCTCTATGTTTCTTAGACAACTTTAAAGACAACTTTACTTGAATTAAAGAAAAGAGGGAAGATAAAATGTTATTCAAGTTTTAGAATAAGCACTAATTCTGTTCTGGCACCATACAATAAACAGTTTCCCATTACACAGCAAGGAGTAAATGAGAGTGAGGCAAAGAGAAGTGGAGAGCAAAAGAACAGAGGCAGAATGGGAGAGACCCTAAAAGAACAAGAAGACAGGAGAACAGGTCAAAGTCTAAATGGGCTTGGCTTCTAAACTGACTAATGAAATACCTTTTTCATTGGTTAATACCAAGGCATTTAAGGCACCAATCTATATTGACTAACAATAGCAGTTAACTAGTCTGAGGAATGGGACAAGAGGGAATATCCCCTGAGCTCCTTACTAGACACCAAGTGCTTCATACATCTTCTGTTTTCACAGAAACCTGTGTTGTGGGCATGTTCACTCCTGTTTTACAAAAGTTTGCAATTTGCTCAAGGACAAGGACTTGCCCGTGGTTCTTAGACTTGGATTTGAATGCAGGTCTGTCATCTGCCTGAACCCCAAGCATGTAGTTTTTTACATTACATCTTCCTTCACACGGTTTAAAGAGTTTGAACAATATTTATAATGAATTTCTTTGTTGGCTCTTTTCTCCATCACAGATTCTTTAATTCCAGGAATGGGCATTCTTCTCTTACCCCTGTTCCACTGAATAGAAATAAGGATACTGAAGACAGCAGAGAAGTAAATATTTCAGAATGATCCTGTTTGGAGAACAAAAGTCTGCCTACAGACTGTGACTGTTGCTAGGTGGGAGTGGCTGATTCATATTTAGAGGGAAATATCTCTTTTTTAGGGCTTTCCCAGTGGCTCAGCAGTAAAGAATATGCCTGTCAATGCAGGAGACACAGGAGATTGCGGGCTTGATTCCTGTGTTGAGAACATCCCCTGGAGGAGCGCATGGCAACCTACTTTAATATTCTTGCCTGGATAATCCTGTGGAAAGGGTAGGTGACAGCCTACACTTCATGTGTCACAAAATGCTGAACATGACTGACGCGACTGAGCACACACTCTCCTCTTTTTTTTTTAAGAAAGACTTTAAAGGAATTTTTGACAGTCTACGATAAGACCTAGTCTAATTTGAATTGGGGAAAATTTTTAAAAAAGGAAGAAGGTGAACTTGATCTTAACAAAGTAAAAGGTACTCTTTCTTAAGCCAAAAGTTGTCATCATTTTTTGGAGACATATTTAGTTTTTGTTAATTGCTTTAATGAACAGATTTTCATTTTCCTTTAGTAGCCGTTTAGTAGCCGTGGATTTGGAAGGGGGAGCAAAGACGTGAGTGAAACAATTACCAACGAGCCAGAACCCAAGGAGAAAGGTAAAGAAGGACTTTTGCAAAGGAATAGCTGAATAGGACTGTGATATTTTGGGAGCCTTTCTTTGGTTTTTTGTAAATTCTCTTCACTATCTTAATCTTTACTAAACTGATTAAACACTGAAGCCCCTTAGGAAATGAAGGAGAAACTATATTCTTAGAGGAAAGCCAGGAAAGAGAAGCAGACGCATACAGAAGCTGTCACTACTCCGTAAGAAATCACTCTCTAGAGTCCTCTGGATTATTGTGGAAGAGAATAGATTTCCTGCTGTTGTGCAGGATGAAGTTTGAGTAATTTAATTTGGTCATAAAAGGAAGACTGAGAGATTGGAGCAGGGCACAGGCAGGGGTGAGATTAAATGTCCGGGGAAATTCTCTTAGCACTGTGTGTCTAAGACAGGAAATTAGATACAAGTTGAAATCCAAGTAGTTCCTGTGGTTGGGTTTCTCCCACAGAAGAAGGAGAAAAATCCCTGCATCCCTAGTCATGCAAATACTATGCAAATTAGGACAATTACATATTTACTTAGAAATTTTTGGTTACCTCATTTTGGCTTCAAGAGGAGTTGGGACACCAAAAGGGAATGTTTGTCAACAGTCCAGAGTTGTTAGAGCTCTTCTGGGGGAAACAAAAGGGTAAATTTCTTACCAAGCAAATGCCTAAGTATTAAATGAGCTTTTCAAATGCCTTAATATCTTTCCTCTGCAAAGTATACCAAAGGATGATTACGAAATGGTCAAAATGTGAGCCATCGATAAGATAAACCATAAGTGGAAATTTCTTTTTTCATTCATTTTACCACAGGGTATTTTCTCTCTCCCTCTCATTCTCTGTCTCCCACTCCCACTCCCTCTCTCCCTCTGAAAAATGTGAAGGAAAGTCTTAGATTTCCCCTTGAAAATGATTTTTATTATCGCTCTGGCCACTTCTTTAAATCTGGGCTTTGAATCTCTCTCTTGGGAGTGCTGCCATCTGATATGGTGATAAGTGAGGCTGAGAGCATCAACCAAGTGGACCAGCTCCTTCCACAGCTGCCTCTCTGAGCCAGGCAGCAAGGCAGAGACCCACCTGGTATTGCTGTGGATGCTGCTGCCCTGGGTGGCTGGAGACAGAGTCAAGGAACTACTCTCTCTCCAAAATAATCTAAACATGAGCAAAGTTTGTCTTGGGTTGAATTAGAGCTCCTTCCTGAACACCAGCTGACCTGATCAGAAGTTAGGCATCTCTCCTCTCAGCAGAAGATGGTGGAATACATCTTCTAGCAACAGGAGAGTTTACATTTCATAGTAGGACTGTCTCATCTGGGACACTTGTTTTGCTGCCCACACTTCTCCCACTGAGATTTCCTGCTGTTGTGCAGGAGGAAGTTTGAGTAATTTAATTTGGTCATAAAAGGAAGACTGAGAGATTGGAGCAGGGCACAGGCAGGGGTGAGATTAAATGTCCGGGGAAATTCTCTTAGCACTGTGTGTCTAAGACAGGAAATTAGATACAAGTTGAAATCCAAGTAGTTCCTGTGGTTGGGTTTCTCCCACAGAAGAAGGAGAAAAATCCCTGCATCCCTAGTCATGCAAATACTATGCAAATTAGGACAATTACATATTTACTTAGAAATTTTTGGTTACCTCATTTTGGCTTCAAGAGGAGTTGGGACACCAAAAGGGAATGTTTGTCAACAGTCCAGAGTTGTTAGAGCTCTTCTGGGGGAAACAAAAGGGTAAATTTCTTACCAAGCAAATGCCTAAGTATTAAATGAGCTTTTCAAATGCCTTAATATCTTTCCTCTGCAAAGTATACCAAAGGATGATTACGAAATGGTCAAAATGTGAGCCATCGATAAGATAAACCATAAGTGGAAATTTCTTTTTTCATTCATTTTACCACAGGGTATTTTCTCTCTCCCTCTCATTCTCTGTCTCCCACTCCCACTCCCTCTCTCCCTCTGAAAAATGTGAAGGAAAGTCTTAGATTTCCCCTTGAAAATGATTTTTATTATCGCTCTGGCCACTTCTTTAAATCTGGGCTTTGAATCTCTCTCTTGGGAGTGCTGCCATCTGATATGGTGATAAGTGAGGCTGAGAGCATCAACCAAGTGGACCAGCTCCTTCCACAGCTGCCTCTCTGAGCCAGGCAGCAAGGCAGAGACCCACCTGGTATTGCTGTGGATGCTGCTGCCCTGGGTGGCTGGAGACAGAGTCAAGGAACTACTCTCTCTCCAAAAATAATCTAAACATGAGCAAAGTTTGTCTTGGGTTGAATTAGAGCTCCTTCCTGAACACCAGCTGACCTGATCAGAAGTTAGGCATCTCTCCTCTCAGCAGAAGATGGTGGAATACATCTTCTAGCAACAGGGAGAGTTTACATTTCATAGTAGGACTGTCTCATCTGGGACACTTGTTTTGCTGCCCACACTTCTCCCACTGAGTATCAGAGAAGGGTCACAATCAGAACAAACTCAGCCATTGCCTTCCAGTTTCAGTGCATATTCCTCTTGAGGTGATGATTCCAAGACTGGGATTAACTAAGCTGAGGTAACCAGATTTTTCTGAGTATTTCCCTATTTCTATTAAAGGTGTCACCATTGATTGCACCAGCTACTGGCTTCAAAACCTTGGCATTATCTGTGTCTTTTTTTCCCTCTCCTCCATCTGATTTCTGTCTGGCTGGCTGGCTCTGGCTCTCTTTCTGTCTCTCACCTCTCACTTTCCCTCTTTTCTCCCCAGTCTCTCTCCTTTCCTTCATTGCTCCCTTGCGTGCCAGTCCCTTTTCAACATCTGTCTTTCACACCTTCCTTTTCCCTTCTTTCCCACCCCTCCAACCATGTCCCAGAAAGTACTGTCAGTTCCACCCCTGCCAGCTCTCAAATCTTTCCTCTACCTTCACGCCCAACCCTCACTCCAGGTCCAGGTAGCAACTCACCCTTCCTGAGGACAGCAAAGCTGGTCTTGACTTCTAGTCTTTTCTCAAAATATTTCATTCTACATGCAGCTGCTAATTATTTTTTCTATAATGAGTAATCTAATCGTAACATTGCCATGCTAAAACACTCTCAAGGGTTCCTCACGTCCTGAGAAGCAAACTCCAAAGCCCTAAGCCTGATAGTCTAGGCCCAACATGGTCAGGTCCTGCCCATCTTTGGCAGCCATAGCTCTCCCTATCTTCCTTTAGGCAGACATTGCTTCCCTAAAATGCTTCTTGCTCACTTGGACATTTTCTCAAGTTGCTTCCTCTCCTGAAAACAACTCCCCCTCGCTTTGCCCCATCACCCAATTCCTCCGTCTTTACACATCCAAGGTCACCAGGCCTAATATAAGCTTTATCTGGCCTAGGTAGTTCACCCTGAGATCCCTGGATAATCATCTGAACTCCTACAGGACATAGCCACGTAATGAGGTCACCCTAACAATAATCAATCAGGTGTTGCTGGCTCTGTCCCACATGTTTATATGGACCTCAGCCTCCCAGTTGAAGTTCCGTTCTGTTAATGTTTCTAGAAGCTCCAGGATGCTTCATATGTACTCACTGAACAAGGACATTTCTTCCAAACCACCCTACTGCTCTGCATCCGTGCCCATCTGCTAGGCACCGTTTGCTCCTGGCACAATTGGGAGACTGCAGCCCCTACCATACCTAAGGGGAGCACCATTCTGCAGAAAGTTGGAGAAAGAACACGTGACTTCTCCTTACTGAGGCCTTGGAAGTCACCCTAGTAGAGAGCTCCCCACCTCAATGCTATTGATTCCTAATTTTCTTAGAGTCACTGTGAAACAGTTCTTTCTGCTCCCCCTACTCTAACCCAGTGTCTCCTATAAATCCACAGGATTCAGACATTAGGTAAACATAGACAGGACATTGTGCTATACTTGGAGCTGACTTTCCTGCCAAAACTGTAGCAATTCTCATCGGGTTAAGTATGTTACACCTGCTCCAGTTCAATGAGCCCCTAATACAAGTAGACGAAGGGGTGGCCTGTTCATATATTTTCCAGAAAATGTAGCCTTAATGAGTCACTGTTATTGTTGGGAAGGTATCGTAAAAGGCAAAGCTGGTCTTGACTTCTAGTCTTTTCTCAAAATATTTCATTCTACATGCAGCTGCTAATTATTTTTTCTATAATGAGTAATCTAATCGTAACATTGCCATGCTAAAACACTCTCAAGGGTTCCTCACGTCCTGAGAAGCAAACTCCAAAGCCCTAAGCCTGATAGTCTAGGCCCAACATGGTCAGGTCCTGCCCATCTTTGGCAGCCATAGCTCTCCCTATCTTCCTTTAGGCAGACATTGCTTCCCTAAAATGCTTCTTGCTCACTTGGACATTTTCTCAAGTTGCTTCCTCTCCTGAAAACAACTCCCCCTCGCTTTGCCCCATCACCCAATTCCTCCGTCTTTACACATCCAAGGTCACCAGGCCTAATATAAGCTTTATCTGGCCTAGGTAGTTCACCCTGAGATCCCTGGATAATCATCTGAACTCCTACAGGACATAGCCACGTAATGAGGTCACCCTAACAATAATCAATCAGGTGTTGCTGGCTCTGTCCCACATGTTTATATGGACCTCAGCCTCCCAGTTGAAGTTCCGTTCTGTTAATGTTTCTAGAAGCTCCAGGATGCTTCATATGTACTCACTGAACAAGGACATTTCTTCCAAACCACCCTACTGCTCTGCATCCGTGCCCATCTGCTAGGCACCGTTTGCTCCTGGCACAATTGGGAGACTGCAGCCCCTACCATACCTAAGGGGAGCACCATTCTGCAGAAAGTTGGAGAAAGAACACGTGACTTCTCCTTACTGAGGCCTTGGAAGTCACCCTAGTAGAGAGCTCCCCACCTCAATGCTATTGATTCCTAATTTTCTTAGAGTCACTGTGAAACAGTTCTTTCTGCTCCCCCTACTCTAACCCAGTGTCTCCTATAAATCCACAGGATTCAGACATTAGGTAAACATAGACAGGACATTGTGCTATACTTGGAGCTGACTTTCCTGCCAAAACTGTAGCAATTCTCATCGGGTTAAGTATGTTACACCTGCTCCAGTTCAATGAGCCCCTAATACAAGTAGACGAAGGGGTGGCCTGTTCATATATTTTCCAGAAAATGTAGCCTTAATGAGTCACTGTTATTGTTGGGAATGTATCGTATCTCTCAGGTATACTGGGGTAGAAAAAATGGTTAAGATGTACTGGTTATTATGAACTGTACTGTCCAACAGGGCTTCCCAGGTAGTGCTAGTGGTAAAGAGTCTGCCTGCCAACACAGGACACATAAGAGATGCGAGTTGGATCCCTGTGTTGGAAGATCCCCTGGAGGAGGGCATGGCAACCCACTCCAGTATTCTTGCCTGAAAAATCCCATAGACAGAGGAGCCTGGTGAGCTACAGTTTATAGGTCACAAAGAGTCAGACATGACGGAAGTGACTGAACACACACACATACTGCCCAACATGGGGCTACTGAGCACTTGAAATGTGGCTGGTTCAACCGAGATGTGCTGTGAGGATATAATACACATCCAACTTTCAAGATTTAGTTCCTTACCCGACACCCTCAACATAGTCATTAATAACTTTTATAATATTGGTTATATGTTGAGATGTTAAGATTTTGGATCTATTAGGTCAAACAATGTAATTAAAACTGATCCCATCTGTTTTTACTTTCTTAATATAGATTCTAGAAAACTTAAAGTTACACATGTAGCTTGCATTTATGGCTGCCATTAAATTTCTGTTGCACAGTGCCACTCTAGAGCAATGGTTTTCTCAAACAGCAGGACGAGCACCAGCACCGAGGAACTTGTAAGAAATGCCAATCCCAGGGCCCCACCCCAGATCTTCTGGCTCAGAAGCTCTAGTAGGACCCAGGAGTCTGTGTTTAACAAACTCCCCAGGTGATCCTTATTCACACAGAAGCTGGAGTGCCATTGCTGCAGAAGGTAAGCTCCAAGAGATGAAAAATAAGACCTAGAGCATAATAGGATCTTCACAAATTTTGTTTAACTTAATCTCCATGATCCCTTTTAAGCTCAAAATTCTCCTGTAAGTTTGTCAGTCAGTCAGACATAAAGTAAAAAAAAATAATATTTGCTTTCAACTGTGGAGGAACAGCTGGCTGGAAATTTCAAATGTTGCCACAACTGGTCTGGAAAAATTGCAAGCCATTATACCAGGACATCTTTAAAAATTCTCGACAGAAATGTAATTAATGAATACAATGAACATGCCTGAAGCAAGAGGCAGGCAGACACAAAATCAGCATAGGAAAAAATTAAACCATGCTGACAAAATTGTAATATAAAACAGGTCTGGGTGCCACGTGAGAGACTCTGGTGAAAATGCTCTGTTGTGGAGAAACCCTGGCTCTGAACACTGTGTATTCACGCTATGTTCACGCCAGGGGGTGGACAAAGCCTTGGTCCCTCCTAAGCAGCCGCCCAAAGGTCTTCATGGTGGGAGGTGAGGAGGGGTGGGTATCTCTAACAGGGCCCTGTAGCCCTTGCATATTTCAGCTTGACACCTTCTGGCATCCTGAAATTCACATTTTTCCTTTCTTGGCTAACGTGCTACTATGAAGAATACATTAGTCTATGAGCATGCTTGTCCACAAAATTGGAACATCCTTTTTGGGTTACCCTGAATACACATCCAACTTTCAAATTTAGTTCTACCCGACACCCTAACATAGTCATTAATAACT
This sequence comes from Tragulus kanchil, assembly GCA_022376925.1. NCBI lineage: Eukaryota > Metazoa > Chordata > Mammalia > Artiodactyla > Tragulidae > Tragulus > Tragulus kanchil. Next base: position 104,837,605 of record JAIOJX010000030.1, on the reverse strand, counting down.
TTTATAATATTGGTTATATGTTGAGATGTTAAGATTTTGGATCTATTAGGTCAAACAATGTAATTAAAACTGATCCCATCTGTTTTTACTTTCTTAATATAGATTCTAGAAAACTTAAAGTTACACATGTAGCTTGCATTTATGGCTGCCATTAAATTTCTGTTGCACAGTGCCACTCTAGAGCAATGGTTTTCTCAAACAGCAGGACGAGCACCAGCACCGAGGAACTTGTAAGAAATGCCAATCCCAGGGCCCCACCCCAGATCTTCTGGCTCAGAAGCTCTAGTAGGACCCAGGAGTCTGTGTTTAACAAACTCCCCAGGTGATCCTTATTCACACAGAAGCTGGAGTGCCATTGCTGCAGAAGGTAAGCTCCAAGAGATGAAAAATAAGACCTAGAGCATAATAGGATCTTCACAAATTTTGTTTAACTTAATCTCCATGATCCCTTTTAAGCTCAAAATTCTCCTGTAAGTTTGTCAGTCAGTCAGACATAAAGTAAAAAAAAATAATATTTGCTTTCAACTGTGGAGGAACAGCTGGCTGGAAATTTCAAATGTTGCCACAACTGGTCTGGAAAAATTGCAAGCCATTATACCAGGACATCTTTAAAAATTCTCGACAGAAATGTAATTAATGAATACAATGAACATGCCTGAAGCAAGAGGCAGGCAGACACAAAATCAGCATAGGAAAAAATTAAACCATGCTGACAAAATTGTAATATAAAACAGGTCTGGGTGCCACGTGAGAGACTCTGGTGAAAATGCTCTGTTGTGGAGAAACCCTGGCTCTGAACACTGTGTATTCACGCTATGTTCACGCCAGGGGGTGGACAAAGCCTTGGTCCCTCCTAAGCAGCCGCCCAAAGGTCTTCATGGTGGGAGGTGAGGAGGGGTGGGTATCTCTAACAGGGCCCTGTAGCCCTTGCATATTTCAGCTTGACACCTTCTGGCATCCTGAAATTCACATTTTTCCTTTCTTGGCTAACGTGCTACTATGAAGAATACATTAGTCTATGACCATGCTTGAAGAATACCACTACAGAAATATGACAGGCACATGGCAAACCATAGCTTACTGAAGTGTGGGTAATGACTAGTATGGAGTAGAAGGGAAATTGTTCTGGCAAGACTTGTTTTCCACTCCTACTAAGTGAAAAATGTTCAATCCACAATTTCTCAGGAACTGATACTATGTTTAACACATTTAGTGGTTTACAAAGTATCATTCATGTACTTATTAAACATGTCCATTATTTAAAAAAGAAAAACAAAACTAAAATTTTAAAAAAGAAAAACAAAACTAAAAAATAATACAGAAGTGGATAAAGTAGAATGCAGAAGTTCTCTTCCCTGATTCAATTCCATCCCCAGACTGTTTTGGATTTTAAAATACAGATATGGGGCTTCCCCTGGTGGTCCAGTGGATAAGGACACCGCCTTGCAGTGCAAGGGGTGCCGGTTCGATCCCTGGCCTGGGAAGATCCCACGTGCCACGGAGCGGCTGGACTAATGTGTCCAATTGCCAAGCCGGAGCTCTGGAGTGCATGCGCCCAGAGCTGGTGCTCTGCGACAACAGAGGCCACCGCGATGGGAGGCCCGCAGGAGCCAAAGAACAAAGACGGATGGACATAGAGAAATGAAAGACCAATAGAAGTGGCCTGCCCACTCCCCTCCCTCCCCAACCCGACCTCTGCCCAAAATAAATAAATAAATAAATCTTTAAAATATAATAAAAAATATATATATAATAATAAAATACAGATATGGATTCACATTTTGTTGTTGTTCAGTCATTAAGTTGTGTCTGACTCTTCTGGGTCCCCATGGACCTCTTTTGAGACCCCATGAGCCTGCCAGGCTCTTCTGTTCCTGGATTGTCCAGGCAAGAACACTGGAGTGGGTTGTCATTTTTTCCTTCTGGGGATCATCCCAACCTGGGAATCATACCAACCTAGGGATCAAGCCTGAGTTTCCTGCATTGCAGGAGGATTCTTTACCACTGAACCACCTGGGAAACTCCATCAATATACATACAAGTATATGTTCATCTGATTTTACAACTTGGCTTTTTCACTGTTGGCATGTTATGGGCAGTTTTCACTGTCATATGTGTAGAATTACTTTTTGTCATTTAATAGTTGCACAGTAGTCTATGTATTGTATGAACAGTTTATTTATGATAGCATATTTCAACTGCAGTGGTTGAAACATAAAAAGCTGTCAAGTACTTGTTATTATTATTTATAAACATACAAATATTTCCATATAAAGAATTCACCTGCAATGAGGGAGACCTGGGTTCTATCCCTGGGTCAGGAAGATGCCTTGAAAAAGGTAATGGCAACCCATTGCAGAAATCTTTCCTGAGAATTCTATGGACAGAAGAGCTTGGCAGGACTCTGGAGCAATACCTGCAATCAAGGTTTCCTCCCCGGAGACAGCAGCCTGTCAGCATGGCTCTAGTGTTTGTGAACAACAAGATCCAGCCTGGGAAGGTGGTCGTGTTCATCAAGCCCACTTGCCCCTTCTGCAGAAGAACGCAGGAGCTCCTCAGCCAATTGCTCTTCAAACAAGGGCTTTTGGAATGTGTTGATATCCAGTGGTGATGACACCAGTGAGATTCAACATTACTTGCAACAGCTCACAGGAGCCAGAATGGTACCTTGGGTCTTCATCGGTAAAGAGTGCATAGGTGGATGCACTGATCTAGTAAACATGCATGAGAGAGGGGAGGGGTTGACATGGCTAAAGCAAATTGGAGCTCTTCAATAATTACAGAGCAGACCCAGGCTGATATCCCCCTGGAAGGCTGGATGGCATTGCAGATAATGACGGCAGTTCCTGGAGGATGGACCTGGGGCCACCTTTACCCAGATACACCAACTGTTTACTTAAAACTCTGAAATATGTTAATCTCAACAAAGGAGGAGGGGCATGGGGCAGGCAAAAAACCAGCTTCTTCGTCTTTTGACTCAGTATTAACAACAGACCAACTTGCCCAAACTAACCGGTCTGAGTAGTCCGATGGGTGTCTTGGGTTTCACACGAATTGGCCCTTTGGGTTCCTGAGGACCAGGACAAAGTAGGCTTAGGATTCATTCACTGACCCCAAAGATGGTCCTTCTCTTTGACATATGTTCTTCCTAAGTGCTCTCCTTGTGCTGGAAGCCTCTACCTCCAGCGCCAGTATTTCTCAACCAAGTGTATCTCAGGCCCCCGAGGATCAATCTAGACTTGGTTTTCTGCTACTGCCTAAAAATTATTTTGTTGAGTTTTACTTCCTAGAATTTGTATTATGAAATCAATAGTTATTCTCAATGTGCTTTTTCAAAAGGTATCTCTCTAACCACCATCCCCACCCCACCCCACCCTCTCTCACTTTGAGAGTCACTACTGTGAACTGCTGTTTTGAACCCTGACAACTTGCAGATCTCACAGGAAATGTTCAACAGTTCTGGGAGGGGTCTGAGCACCCACTCTGAGAGAGGTCATGTGAAAAGCTAAGCACAATTGGTCTTCACTTTGTGCTGCAGGGATCAGAGGTCTAAATGTAGATGTGGTGATCATGTGGCAACACTGTTATGTCAGATAGTGTCCAGGGAATCCTGAACAAGAATGTTACATATAGAACTTGTATTCCACTCCCCTCAAGAGTATATCTGTGAAAATAGCCAAATTTGGGAAACACTATTCTAAATGATTTTCTCTCTCCTTTTTTATTTCCCCTCACTCTATGAAAACTTAAGAATTCCTGATTGTGCAGGTTATCCTGGAATTGCAAGATGAATTTCCTGCTGTAGTCTGAAGTGTGAACGGTTAATCTGTTCTCTCTTTAATACTCATGGATCACAACGTGATTTTTGCCCAATCCTTTTCTATGTTCTCAAGACTTTAAGGACTATCATCAATGCAAAATATACCAATTTCAAGCGTTTTTCACATTTGTCTCCTGCCAGTATCAATAAAGGCACATGCTATTGTCTTTCATTGAGAAGGAAAAAAAAAAGAAGAGCCCAGTGGGCTACAATCCATGTGGTTGCAAAGAGTCAGACATGACTGAGCAACTAACACTTTCACTTCCTAAAACTATTTGTATTTTCTTATTTTAATGTAAAAGCTTCTAGACCTATGAGTATTTGAAATAAGCTCTTCCTTTCATTTATCAAATAAATATTTTTATTTTTGTCTTTATTACTATATTTTTTTGTCTTTGGGTTAAAGTCGATGCTCTCCTTTTAGCCTCCAGAAATTAAATCTGTAGTTGTGTATTTATTTTTATCCTGTTTTCTGAAAAGTTATTTTAAAGCTATCTAAGTATTTTAATGTAGTTTATCAATTTATCAATTTATTTAAGTAAGCCTTAATTTCAGTTTTCAGTTCCTTTTGATTCTAGAATTACTACATTTCCAAACATAAGTAGTTGTGTTTTTATTGCTAAGCTCGAGTTTTATTGCATTGTGTTTGGGAATGTGGCATACATGTTTTCTATTTCTCCTATCATGTGTGTCCTCATTGTACTGATAAGATATCACAACCCATTAATCAGAAAACATGACGTAGGGCTTCCCCTGGTGGTCCAGTGGGTAAGGACACCGCCTTGCAGTGCAAGGGGTGCCGGTTCGAGCCCTGGCCTGGGAAGATCCCATGTGCCGCGGAGCGGCTGGACTGATGTGTCCAACTAACGAGCCAGAGCTCTGGAGCGCATGCGCCCAGAGCCGGCGCTCTGCAACGACAGATGCCACCACGATGGGAGGCCCACAGGAGCCAAAAGAACAAAGACGGATGAACATAGAGAAACGAAAGACCAAAAGAAGTGGCCCGCCTGCTCCCTTCCCTCCCCAACCCGACCGCCGCCCAAAATAAATAAATAAATTAAAAAAAAAAAAAAAAGAAAACATGACGTAGCACAGGACGGCTGCTATTTATAACAAGTTTGCCATATGGAAGAACCTCTCTGCATACAAGAAACAGCTGCTGCTTGCTCCATGCTGGAATGCACACCTACTTTGCATTCAGTGAGCTGCTTAGCTAGAATCACAATCTCATGTTTAATGCTAATATTTGCACACTGTGATACCACCAAGCTGCAAGGTCAATATCAGAGATGACAGCTGCAATGGAAAAATCCCCACTGCATAGACTGAAGGGCAAATTGAGAACATGCTGTGGTTTGGGGGCCAGTTTTGATCAACCAGTTTGTTACTTTTAGCTAGGAATAATATTCTCAACTGATGGCCCTGCCTTATACTCTAGAACCTGATGCCAACAGACACATACAGTGTTTAAATTTAAATTAAATACAATTCAAAATTTAGTTCCTTGGTTATACTAAGTATTCTGTTCTATCGCCATATGTGGCCAGTAGCTGTTGTACTGGATGATGCAGAAATAAAAACATTTCCATCAGTGCAAAATTTTCTGTTAGATAGCCCAGCTTTAGAGGTAGAAATAGATAGTGTGATGGTCTTTTGATGTGACCACTTGGCTAGGTTGCAGTCCTCAGCTATTCAAACATTAATCTAGGTGTTGCTGTAAAGGTATTTAGTAGATATACTTGACATCCATAATCAGTTGACTTTCAGTAGGTTCTCCCAGATATTCTGGGTCAGCCTGATTGTAGTCAGTGGGGAGGTCTTAAGAGCAGAACTGAAGCTTTCCTGATTAAGAAGAAATTCTGCCTATGGATGTTTCAGCCATTGTGCCCTTCCAGACAGTCTGCCCGACAGATTTTAGAGTTGCTGTACAATCATTCAAGTCAGTTCCTTGCAATCCACCAGTATCTCTCTCTCTCTATTGACCCACCTCCTACTGGGCCTATGTCTCTGACTGAACCCTGACTCATACAAAAAGAACTCTCTGGTCACCACAATCTCAAAATTGCAAACAGACCTGCCCTAAATTTATCTGCACGTGCTCTCCTGTCTCACAATAGAGGAAATCTCCTTGCTCCTTTAAAGAGTCAGTTTCTCCCACAGAACTCTGGGTCCCATCTCCTTTAGCCTCCTCAAAGGCCTTGTTCCATTAGTCACCCCTTCCCTCTTCTGTATCTTCACTGTTTCCTTTTCTACTGGGTCCTCCCCATCATGTTCTAACCATGAGTTGAAAACTTGCATACATGCAGGTGGTGAAGTGATCCCAGGATTGGAGACAAAGGGGCAAAACATGGGAAGAAGTAAAGATAAGACACAGATGCCTGCTTTCTTTATCACCTTTAAAGGCACTTGATGTTCAAACTCATGGCTTCTTCTCTGTAAGTTTATGAAATATGTCTCAAAATCATCCATCAAAAGAATAAAAAGGAATAAAACCACTTATTCATCAATTCCCATTACCCTCTGGTCAATCCTGGCATATGGTCTCCCATGGATTCTGGGTTACACAGGCATGAACACCAAAAAGTTTCCCTCAGAAGTTCCCAGAGCAGGAGGGGCCCAAGGCAACTCATTGCCACATGAAACCTATGGGAAGAGGGTTGACTCTGCATAGAGATTACCAAGGCAGTGGCTGGGGTAAAAAGTGAAGCCAAGATCTGAGGTGACATAGAAGAGGTGCCCAATATACTTCCCCTGTCAAGTTTATCTCCTTGTGTCCCCTCATAATCACAGTTCTTAGATGATCTAGGTCCACATGGCACCTCCACTCTTTCATTTCCTGATACTAACAATTAATTCTACTGTAAACAGGCTTTGTCCTCTCCTTTCCCTCCCATGCTGTTTGTCTCAAGGTCCTCAATGATCTCCATGTTGCCAAAACCAATGGACATTTTTCAGTCTTTTTTTACTCAATATCTCAGCATCATGTGACACAGTTAGCAATCACTTTCTTTACAAAACATTCTCCTGGCTCTTCTTTTTTTTCAACCAAAGGAAATCCTTTTATTACATTATATTTATGGGAATTGTATGGAGATACAAATTTCAGGAAACTTCTAGTTCAAAAATCTCAGGCTCTCACCCAATATAACAAATCTATCTGGTGCTGCTGCCACTCGCTAAGTCATGTCCTACTCTTGTGACCCCCTGGGCTATGGTCTGCCAGGCTCTTCTTATCCATGGGATTTCCCAGGAAAACATACTCGTGTGGGTTGCCATTTCCTTCTCCAACATTCTCCTCTCTTGATTTTAATGCCATCATCCTTCTAGAATTTTCCTCCTTGGCTCTCCTCTTTCAAAGCGTCTTCCTTCCCTAACACTGGATGTCCTCAGGGCTTCATCCTGGGGCCTCTTCTCACTATATACTCTCCTTCTTGGTTAAGTCATAAATTGTAATAAATTTAAATATATTTTCTGTTCTTTATACTCCCACATGGATTGCTTTTTCAATCGTAGACCCATATAACCAACTTGTATACAACTACACAGGAATTTTTACATGTCCAACACAGAAATGTGATTTCCTGCCAGCCTGTCCTACTCAGTAATGGTACCAACGTCTGCGTAATTGCTCATGCAAGAAGCCTAAGAGTTTTCCTAGATTTCTCCTTTGTCTCATTATTATAGTTAAGGAAACACCAAGTCCTATTTATTCTACCATCAAAAAAGCTGTCACATCTACCCACTTCTGCCCATCTCCACTACTATGTCCTTGTCTAAGTTGCTTCTTACTTGACCACTGGAAAATACTACTGGTTCTTCCAGCACCCATTCTTGTTCCTATTCCAATCCTTTCTCCTGACAGTAGCCAAAACATGGTCTTATGATATCAATCAAACCATTTTACTCCCTAGCACAAAACCCTCCACAGATGCTCAGCTCTCTGTGGGCTAAATCTGAGATTAGTAACAAGATACACAGGGTATTTAGTGACCTGGACTACACATGTTTTCTTTGCCCCATTTTGTAACCCCGGTCCCTCTGGTCATATGTGTACCCATATCAGTGTCCTTTCAATTTCTCATAAAGACCAGGTCCTTCTTCTCTTTGGGTCTGTTATTCCTATGACTGAAATGCTCTTCTCCCAGTTTCTGAAGAAACACTATTCTTTTCTTCTTTTTTTAATTTTTATTTTTTGGGGAGGGGAGGCGGGTTGGGGAGGGAGGGGGCAGGTGGGCCACTTCTATTGGTCTTTCATTTGTCTATTTTCATCCATCTTTGTTCTCTGGCCCATGTGGGCCTCCCATCGTGGTGGCCTCTGTTGTTGCAGAGCACCGGCTCTGGGCGCATGCGCTCCAGAGCTCTGGCTCGGTAATTGGACACATTGGTTCCCAGGCCAGGGATCGAACCGGCGCCCCTTGCACTGCAAGGCGGTGTCCTTACCCACTGGACCACCAGGGAAGCCCAGAAACACTATTCTTTAGGTCTCAATTCAAATCTCTCTTTTTAAAAAAGCCTACCATGGTCTACCTCTTTGTAGTTTAGCAACATGCATTTTTTCTTCAAGGAATTCATCACAGTTTGTACCTAAAATTTTTTTTATGTGATCATTTGTTCTTGTCTTTTTCCCACTCCACTGGGACAGGAAAAACATCTAAACAGTTCTTTACAGTATGTGTGGTACCTCACACAGTGGCTGAGACTCCAAAAACCTTAACTGAATGAATGAAGGGAAGTAAAGGGAGAAGAAAGAAGAAATTATTTATTAAACATCTTATAGGAAAAATTAAGTTTCCTAGATTTCTCCTTTGTCTCATTATTATAGTTAAGGAAACACCAAGTCCTATTTATTCTACCATCAAAAAAGCTGTCACATCTACCCACTTCTGCCCATCTCCACTACTATGTCCTTGTCTAAGTTGCTTCTTACTTGACCACTGGAAAATACTACTGGTTCTTCCAGCACCCATTCTTGTTCCTATTCCAATCCTTTCTCCTGACAGTAGCCAAAACATGGTCTTATGATATCAATCAAACCATTTTACTCCCTAGCACAAAACCCTCCACAGATGCTCAGCTCTCTGTGGGCTAAATCTGAGATTAGTAACAAGATACACAGGGTATTTAGTGACCTGGACTACACATGTTTTCTTTGCCCCATTTTGTAACCCCGGTCCCTCTGGTCATATGTGTACCCATATCAGTGTCCTTTCAATTTCTCATAAAGACCAGGTCCTTCTTCTCTTTGGGTCTGTTATTCCTATGACTGAAATGCTCTTCTCCCAGTTTCTGAAGAAACACTATTCTTTTCTTCTTTTTTTAATTTTTATTTTTTGGGGAGGGGAGGCGGGTTGGGGAGGGAGGGGGCAGGTGGGCCACTTCTATTGGTCTTTCATTTGTCTATTTTCATCCATCTTTGTTCTCTGGCCCATGTGGGCCTCCCATCGTGGTGGCCTCTGTTGTTGCAGAGCACCGGCTCTGGGCGCATGCGCTCCAGAGCTCTGGCTCGGTAATTGGACACATTGGTTCCCAGGCCAGGGATCGAACCGGCGCCCCTTGCACTGCAAGGCGGTGTCCTTACCCACTGGACCACCAGGGAAGCCCAGAAACACTATTCTTTAGGTCTCAATTCAAATCTCTCTTTTTAAAAAAGCCTACCATGGTCTACCTCTTTGTAGTTTAGCAACATGCATTTTTTCTTCAAGGAATTCATCACAGTTTGTACCTAAAATTTTTTTTATGTGATCATTTGTTCTTGTCTTTTTCCCACTCCACTGGGACAGGAAAAACATCTAAACAGTTCTTTACAGTATGTGTGGTACCTCACACAGTGGCTGAGACTCCAAAAACCTTAACTGAATGAATGAAGGGAAGTAAAGGGAGAAGAAAGAAGAAATTATTTATTAAACATCTTATAGGGAAATTAAAATTACATTTTATTGTGAGTCTGAAATACTCTCATCTCAGCCCCATCTTCCCCACTGAGATAACTGTGCCCTAAACACAGCCCTTGTGGTGTGGACATCTAGCCTGTTTCTTTACGCCTCTGTGTCCCCCACATTCTATCTTCCCGTTCTACAGCAATGGATACTCAGATGGCCTCCAGGTTTCCTATCATCATAAACAACTGTCAACAAATAAAATGATACTTTTGAAATGTCTCAATATGCTCCTAATAAACATGAATTTGAGTGAGTCATAAACTACCAGAGAGTTTTGAAGGATATCTTTCATAATAACTTAAGTACCTAAATTCAGTATTTCCTGCAAGTTCCAAAATACAGTATTTACAGGCTTTTAGAGAAAACACATGGATTTTTAAAAAGCTACATGATTTCCAATATGATATATGACCAAAGAAATCGATTAAATATGCAGGCTGAGTTAGGAACTTGACCAGCTGAAGAAAAAGCATAACCAGGATGGCCCTTTCTCGTTGGATAACCTACACTCAACGAGAAGTAAGAGACAGTGTAGAGAGTCATACCAAACACTTACCTAATTTCTCAAGCCAGAAACCTAGGAGCTATCCTTGATTCATACATGATATTTTTATTTCATCATCTGGGGCAAATCCTAGTCATTTAACATTTCTGTTTTGACGTTATTATGACTTTGTTCACACGACCTCTGAACTATGATGACTGGCAGGTTCAAAATGAAAACAGCCATAAAATCATTAGGGAATTTTGGCTTTCTGCCAATTCTATGGATGTGCAGATATTTCACAGTAGTTATTTCCAGATTTCACTCAGTGTGTTCCTCACTTTGCCCATATCCTTTCAGGTCCCTTCCAATTCATTCCCTACACAGCAGCCAGAATGATAATTTTAAAACTCGAATTTGATTCTGTTACATTACTGCTTAACAAACCCTGTCGACTTCTCAGTCAAAATCTGTAACCCCTTGGAACCCCTACTCGATCTAGACAACTTAACTGAATGAATGAAGGGAAGTAAAGGGAGAAGAAAGAAGAAATTATTTATTAAACATCTTATAGGAAATTAAAATTACATTTTATTGTGAGTCTGAAATACTCTCATCTCAGCCCCATCTTCCCCACTGAGATAACTGTGCCCTAAACACAGCCCTTGTGGTGTGGACATCTAGCCTGTTTCTTTACGCCTCTGTGTCCCCCACATTCTATCTTCCCGTTCTACAGCAATGGATACTCAGATGGCCTCCAGGTTTCCTATCATCATAAACAACTGTCAACAAATAAAATGATACTTTTGAAATGTCTCAATATGCTCCTAATAAACATGAATTTGAGTGAGTCATAAACTACCAGAGAGTTTTGAAGGATATCTTTCATAATAACTTAAGTACCTAAATTCAGTATTTCCTGCAAGTTCCAAAATACAGTATTTACAGGCTTTTAGAGAAAACACATGGATTTTTAAAAAGCTACATGATTTCCAATATGATATATGACCAAAGAAATCGATTAAATATGCAGGCTGAGTTAGGAACTTGACCAGCTGAAGAAAAAGCATAACCAGGAGGGCCCCTTTTCTCGTTGGATAACCTACACTCAACGAGAAGTAAGAGACAGTGTAGAGAGTCATACCAAACACTTACCTAATTTCTCAAGCCAGAAACCTAGGAGCTATCCTTGATTCATACATGATATTTTTATTTCATCATCTGGGGCAAATCCTAGTCATTTAACATTTCTGTTTTGACGTTATTATGACTTTGTTCACACGACCTCTGAACTATGATGACTGGCAGGTTCAAAATGAAAACAGCCATAAAATCATTAGGGAATTTTGGCTTTCTGCCAATTCTATGGATGTGCAGATATTTCACAGTAGTTATTTCCAGATTTCACTCAGTGTGTTCCTCACTTTGCCCATATCCTTTCAGGTCCCTTCCAATTCATTCCCTACACAGCAGCCAGAATGATAATTTTAAAACTCGAATTTGATTCTGTTACATTACTGCTTAACAAACCCTGTCGACTTCTCAGTCAAAATCTGTAACCTGCCTGCTCTGGGTCCTATCTGCCTCCTACCTTACTCCTCATCCATCTCTGTTCTCCCACTGCGTACTAGATTCCCAGTTCCTCAAATGCACCAGAGTCACCCACCCTCTGCTGTCTCTGCCTGGAAGGCTCTTCTCGATTTCTCCTCTCAGACACCCCCACTACTAACCTCTGATCTCAGAGCAAGCATCAGTTCCTCAGGGAAGACTCCCTTGGCCTCCTATTAACTGTGCTCAAAGACCGTCATACCTCTCCTGTGGAATGCTTAACACGGTTGCAAACTACATACAGCTCTGTGAGGCTCTTTAACTAGTTCCTGATCATCCTCGTTAGACCAGAGGATTCAAGATCTGGGATTTGTCTAATTACCAGCACAGAGTCAGTGTTCAGAAAATATTTTAAATTCATAAACATATGAATCATTAGGCACTTTATATTTTATTTTAAAGTCTTCTGCTTACAGTGACCAACACCCAGTTCCAATTGAAAAAATGTGAATTATATTTGTATTTGTTTTCGTACTTATTGGGCTCTTTTATTTCCTGCACACAGATTTGAGTTTATATGACTGTTACTGAATGTGTAGTGTGGGTGAGGATCCAGAGGGACTGGTGAAAACAGCCAGGCTGGAGGAGCCGGTGAGAGTGAATCCCACTAAACAGTGGGTGTTAGAAGATGAGGATGTCAGTCACTTTAATGTGGGCCTATTTTCAGAAAGGTAGGAAACCAGGACCGAATCAGTATTTCAGGTACAGCCATTTGGGTTGCTGCCTACCTTATGAAGACTGGAAATGGTGCAACAGACATGGGCAAACCAAAGCTCGTCTCATCTGCACACAGCAACCCTGACCTCTACCCAGAGCTGGCTGATGCACTGTGAAATGGAGTTAGTCAAATTCTCTCTCCCAGATTCAAAAACAAGGAATAGCAAATCAAGGAAACTGGGAATTGCCAGTATGAAGCTCATGAATTAGCAGTGAACCCTAGGGCCATTTATTTTCATGACTGTTCAAACTCATGATTTTGTGAGATGTCTCTATAATCTTTTAATAAAATTTCCCTCCTTCTTTGTAGCCAGTCAAAGCTGGTTTCTGCTATTAACAATGTCAAGAGCCCCATAACTACAAATACAGAGAAGATACCTCCGTGCAGGTGGTAACTGAAACTACAAATGTGGGGAAACTGTTTTACAAATTACAGGAGGGAGAATAAGAGCGGGAGAGGGAGACGGAGGGGGAGAGAGTGAGACTGAAAGAAAGAAATAGGGAGAACATGCAAGTAAGAAAGACAGTAGGGGGAAGGGCAAGATGAGAGCCAAAACGGGAGTGGGAAAGGTGTGAAGAGCAAGCAAGAGTGAGACAGAGACCTCAGACTTGAGAGGGTGAGGGGAACAGTGCAAGACTAGAGTAAGAGAAAGGTGCAGGACTGGAGACCCCAGGAGAAAGGGTGTATGCTGAAAAGTGAAGTTCTCCTGGGGTACATAAAGGCCCTAATTTGGGAAATGAGCCAGGATGGATAGACAGATAAACAGACAGACAGATTGATGATAGACAGATAAAACATTAGTATGGGAAAAAGTCAATTTAAAAATGCAGGCAGGGCTTCCCCTGGTGGTCCAGTGGGTAAGGACACCGCCTTGCAGTGCAAGGGGCGCTGGTTCGATCCCTGGCCTGGGAAGATCCCACGTGCTGCGGAGCAGCTGGATCGATGTGTCCAATTACCGAGCCAGAGCGCTGGAGCGCATGCGCCCAGAGCCGGCACTCTGCAACGACAGATGTCACCGTGATGGGAGGCCCACAGGAGCTGAAGAACAAAGATGGATGAAAATAGAGAAATGAAAGACCAATAGAAGTGGCCTGCCCGCTCCCCTCCCTCCCTAACACGACCCCTGCCCAAAATAAATAAATAAATAAATCTTTAAAAAAAAAAAATGGAGGCATACTAAATGAAATGAGCCAAATAACATATTTATCATTTATATGTGGAATCTAAAAAGTGATACAAATGATCTTATTTATAAAACAGAAATAGGCCACAGACTTAGAAAATGAATTTATGGTTACCAAAGGGGAACAGGGGAGGGATAAATTAGCAGGCTGGAAAAAAAAAAAAAATTAGCAGGCTGGGATTAACATATACAGACAGCTATATATAAAATAGATATCCTACTATAAGAACCTACTATATAGAATAGGGAACTATATTCAGTATGTTGTAATAACATATAAGGGAAAAGAATCTGAAAATAATGTATCTGTGCGTGTGTGTGTATATATATATATATATATCTGAATATAAGCTTCTAATAAATGTATCTAGTTTAGTTATAATACATACATATACATATGCATATGAATCACTTTGCCATGTACCTGTAATTAACACAACATTGTAAATCAACTGTATCTTAATTTTTTTAAAAAACTGGAGGAAAAGAATCAGCCTGCAGTAATTCTGTCAGAGCAATCCACCACACTCCAGGGACTATGAATGGGAAAATATTTCCATTCATAAATGTGACTATATTTTAGAATAAGTCTTTTTGAAGACTAGGATTACAGAGGCTTCCTAAATCCTGAGAAACACGGTGCAGGTACTCAAGTGATCATTTGCTCCTTTTCAGACAAAGATGATGTCTAGATTAATGATTTCCTCACTTGAAAGTTCACTGGTTTTACAGGAAGAGATAGCTCTAGTCAAGTTTATAATATAGATATATTGAGTCACTTTTGACCTTAAAAGTCAGATTAAATTTTCACAGCAGTTTTATGAAAAGAATAAAGTTTTATTATTTTATTAATTGTCATACACCATGGCATCTCATAGGTAGTGCATAAGAAAACCTTCTTGCTTACTTAGGCTGACTCAATCAGCAGCAGCTTACAAGCTCGAGATATGGATATAACTGAGCAGGGCAGGCTTGAACAGTGCAGTGCATTACTCACAGACACAGGGATCTCCTCTCCTGTGAGATGCTGTTCACCTGCCGTGCCTCGCTTGAACCTGGTTTCATCACACTCTTGAATTTCTGCCACTCTGGGGATCTTCTGTCTCTCTTAGAAAACCTCTTCTTTCTGCCTGGCATGCTATGTCCCAGACCCATATTCTCTCCTTTCTTATCTTCCCTTATGAAATGCTTTCATAGTTGGGGAGGGGTTCCTTTCCTCCAAAGCATTCCCCTCAGGTTATGATACACGTTAATTGGTGTGATTATCTGATTGATGCTGTCTCTAAAGCACCTAGATTAAAGGCTTTATGAAGGCAAGGACTGTGCCTTTTCACTAAATTGCATCTCCAGGATCTAGCAAAATGCCTGGCACAATATTAGGTGTTCAATAAATACTTTCTAGTCACTAGATAAAAGTAAGTGACTGCTGTCATCATTTAACCTTAGTGTGACACTTCTAAAAGGACCAGACAGGCACTTATTCTGGCTAAGAATGCTCAGGAAGCTGGCGTTCTCAGTAGGGTCACTGGCTCTTTCCCTTTCTTCCTGCTGTGTCCACTCAGGATCCAGGTCTCATCAGTGCTGCTTTTCTACTGTTTCTCACAGCTGTCTCCTGCACTCCCTTCTCAGTGTCCCTGTCCCAGTAACACCATCACATGGGTGACTGAAAACATCAGAGCAATCCATTTTTTCATTGTGACATAAGTCTTTTGAAGACTAGGATTACAGAGGCTTCCTAAATCCTGAGAAACACGGTGCAGGTACTCAAGTGATCATTTGCTCCTTTTCAGACAAAGATGATGTCTAGATTAATGATTTCCTCACTTGAAAGTTCACTGGTTTTACAGGAAGAGATAGCTCTAGTCAAGTTTATAATATAGATATATTGAGTCACTTTTGACCTTAAAAGTCAGATTAAATTTTCACAGCAGTTTTATGAAAAGAATAAAGTTTTATTATTTTATTAATTGTCATACACCATGGCATCTCATAGGTAGTGCATAAGAAAACCTTCTTGCTTACTTAGGCTGACTCAATCAGCAGCAGCTTACAAGCTCGAGATATGGATATAACTGAGCAGGGCAGGCTTGAACAGTGCAGTGCATTACTCACAGACACAGGGATCTCCTCTCCTGTGAGATGCTGTTCACCTGCCGTGCCTCGTCTTGAACCTGGTTTCATCACACTCTTGAATTTCTGCCACTCTGGGGATCTTCTGTCTCTCTTAGAAAACCTCTTCTTTCTGCCTGGCATGCTATGTCCCAGACCCATATTCTCTCCTTTCTTATCTTCCCTTATGAAATGCTTTCATAGTTGGGGAGGGGTTCCTTTCCTCCAAAGCATTCCCCTCAGGTTATGATACACGTTAATTGGTGTGATTATCTGATTGATGCTGTCTCTAAAGCACCTAGATTAAAGGCTTTATGAAGGCAAGGACTGTGCCTTTTCACTAAATTGCATCTCCAGGATCTAGCAAAATGCCTGGCACAATATTAGGTGTTCAATAAATACTTTCTAGTCACTAGATAAAAGTAAGTGACTGCTGTCATCATTTAACCTTAGTGTGACACTTCTAAAAGGACCAGACAGGCACTTATTCTGGCTAAGAATGCTCAGGAAGCTGGCGTTCTCAGTAGGGTCACTGGCTCTTTCCCTTTCTTCCTGCTGTGTCCACTCAGGATCCAGGTCTCATCAGTGCTGCTTTTCTACTGTTTCTCACAGCTGTCTCCTGCACTCCCCTTCTCAGTGTCCCTGTCCCAGTAACACCATCACATGGGTGACTGCAAAACCTATTCACTTATTGGCTTGGTCCTTGCTTGAATTCCACCTCCATGGAGTTATTCTGCTCAAATTCAGCCTGGGTTTCCAGTTTGAGATGGGGCAGGGGTGTCCCGACTAGTCCCTTCTTCAGCTTCTTCCAAGAGCTGATCAAAACAGTCGTTTTTCTATCTTATATTATATATCTAGAATCACCCATGGAGTTCTGTAGATTATACTAGTTACAATCCAAACATAGGCAGATTGAGCATAGCCTATCTTGTTTTTACTCCAACTGACTTCATATGTCTGAATAAAAGGTACTGGAAGATACTTCAATTCTGCCACCCTTAATAGGTCACTGATTCAGAGAGCCTGCCACCTACCTACAAGGAAGCACACCAGGCCTGCTCCCTGGTCCATGGCTGTTGCTCTCTGTCGTTATTGTTCCTCAGTCCCTGTCACCGTCTGGTAGACATGGAAAACCCCTGAAAAGAACTGAGCCAGAAGTAAAGTGGGAGGTGTGTTCTTAAGTTAGTATGTAGCTTCCTAAGAAAAGAGGTCCCTACAAGGAAAGCACAATGGGTGGGTGATGATGAAAAACGGCAAGGCAAGAGTGATGCTGGAAAAAGCTGTAAAAAATACACTGTGGCCCATGGGAATATGAGAGGGTCAGGCAAACAGAACTATAAGAAAAATCACAGGGAGAGAAAACTTTGACTTTGGGGATTGGACTGGGAGACGGGAATGTGTGCAGCAGTACCGCAGAAGGGGATTTGGGAAAAGCAATCACCTATCATCCATATTACCTAAGAGAAGGGCCAATAAGATCCGTTTTGCCTTATTTGAAATGAGTAAAAAAAGAAGAAAGCATATTAACTAAAGCCAAAATAACAATGAAAACTGAGGTCTGAAACTAGTACGGGAAAAAGGGCAGGGGAGAATCATTTTGGAAATACAGAAGAAAAGCAAGCCTCTCCAAAAATGATCTCCTGTAAAATATAAAAGAAAACTTTAGAAAACTATTTTGTAAGATGCAAAACGACTCACCTCCATAGAGAAAGAGGGGAAAACTGTAAGAAGATCATCTGGCATAAACAGACAACAGAACAAGTAAAAAGATGATGACAGGTTAGAAAGGATTGCAAAAAAAATAAAATCTGAAAATGTAAAAGCAAAATTCTAATCTGCCTTGATGGCAATAAAGGACAAGATGGATACAGTTAGAAACTGACAGTGGGGTCAGCAAGCTTCGACATTTTTAATACAAAGCAGAAAAAGGTTGCTGATGCCCAAAACCCATTCCTGAAAATGAGTTTAATTGACTCAGAGAGGAGTCCAAGCATATTTTTATTGTTTTGTTTAATTTTTAATCCTGATATCCAGGCCACATTTCAGACCAATTAAGTCAGAATTGCTGGGGATGGGACCTAGGGATTAGTATTTTTAAAGTTCCCAGAAGATAATGTCCACTCAAGGTTGAGAATGACCACTCCTGAGTCAAAAATCTATAGTCATACAAAAGTCTGTAGCCTGAGTTATTTTTCTTGCGAGAAGACAATAAGAGACATAGTCAGGCAAGCAAGTACTTACAAAATACCAACATATCTTCTATAAGAAATAACTTGAAGGCATCTTCAACTGACCAAAACAAGAAGGCGGAAAAAGAAAAGAACTAAAAACTAGTAAAGTTATGGAATAAAAGGTATGCATCTAATTTATAGCATCAATATTGTTCTTGAGGGCTTCCCTGGTATCTCAGTGGTAAAGAGTTCGCCTGCCAATGCAAGAGATACAGGTTTAATCCCTGATACGGGAAGATTCCACATGCTGTGGAGCAACTAAGCCTGCAAGTAACAACTTTAAGCCTGGGCTCTAGAGCCTTGGAGCCACAACTATTGAGCCCATGTGCGGCAACTACTGAAGCCCATGTGCCCTGGAGCCCGAATTCCACAAGGAGAAGTCACCACAACAAGAAACCTGCTCACCTCAACTAGAGAGTAGCCCCCACTCCCTGCAACTAGAGAAGAGCCTGTGGTAGCAGTGAAAACCCAGAATAGCCAAAAATAAATTAATAAATAAAAAATTTAGGGGCTTCCCTGGTGGTCCAGTGGGTAAGGACACCGCCTTGCAGTGCAAGGGGCGCCGGTTCGATCCCTGGCCTGGAAAGATCCCACGTGCCGCAGAGCGGCTGGACCGATGTGTCCAATGACCGAGCCGGAGCTCTGGAGCGCATGCGCCTAGAGCCGGTGCTCTGTGACAACAGAGGCCGCCACGATGGGCTGCCCACACGGGCCAAAGAACAAAGATGGATGAAACTGAATAAATGAAAACCAATGCAAGTGGCCCGCCTGCCCCCTCCCTCCCCAACAATATTATTGTTTGTTCTAAAATTCCTGAAAATGAGTTTAATTGACTCAGAGAGAGTCCAAGCATATTTTATTGTTTTGTTTAATTTTAATCCTGATATCCAGGCCACATTTCAGACCAATTAAGTCAGAATTGCTGGGGATGGGACCTAGGGATTAGTATTTTTAAAGTTCCCAGAAGATAATGTCCACTCAAGGTTGAGAATGACCACTCCTGAGTCAAAAATCTATAGTCATACAAAAGTCTGTAGCCTGAGTTATTTTTCTTGCGAGAAGACAATAAGAGACATAGTCAGGCAAGCAAGTACTTACAAAATACCAACATATCTTCTATAAGAAATAACTTGAAGGCATCTTCAACTGACCAAAACAAGAAGGCGGAAAAAGAAAAGAACTAAAAACTAGTAAAGTTATGGAATAAAAGGTATGCATCTAATTTATAGCATCAATATTGTTCTTGAGGGCTTCCCTGGTATCTCAGTGGTAAAGAGTTCGCCTGCCAATGCAAGAGATACAGGTTTAATCCCTGATACGGGAAGATTCCACATGCTGTGGAGCAACTAAGCCTGCAAGTAACAACTTTAAGCCTGGGCTCTAGAGCCTTGGAGCCACAACTATTGAGCCCATGTGCGGCAACTACTGAAGCCCATGTGCCCTGGAGCCCGAATTCCACAAGGAGAAGTCACCACAACAAGAAACCTGCTCACCTCAACTAGAGAGTAGCCCCCACTCCCTGCAACTAGAGAAGAGCCTGTGGTAGCAGTGAAAACCCAGAATAGCCAAAAATAAATTAATAAATAAAAAATTTAGGGGCTTCCCTGGTGGTCCAGTGGGTAAGGACACCGCCTTGCAGTGCAAGGGGCGCCGGTTCGATCCCTGGCCTGGAAAGATCCCACGTGCCGCAGAGCGGCTGGACCGATGTGTCCAATGACCGAGCCGGAGCTCTGGAGCGCATGCGCCTAGAGCCGGTGCTCTGTGACAACAGAGGCCGCCACGATGGGCTGCCCACACGGGCCAAAGAACAAAGATGGATGAAACTGAATAAATGAAAAACCAATGCAAGTGGCCCGCCTGCCCCCCTCCCTCCCCAACCAGCCAATAATAATAATAAAAAAAAGAGCTTAAGTCAGAGTAACCAGTATAACCTTCTGCTTCCTCAAATCCAGATACTATAGGCCGGTTGTAGCCCTTTTCAATTCTTGAAGTTGTAACCATATTGATAGGCCTTTATCCTCAAAACATAAAGACTAGGGGACTTCTGTCCCTAACTAAATGTAGTAGGTCATGGGAGTCCATAATTCGCATTTGCAACAACTAGAAAGAACCAGCTAGATTACGAAAGTTACATTTTTAAGGGTCTCAGGAAATGAAGCAATGAGAGCTATATGAACTACATCTGTTTTCTTCTTTGGGGATATTCAACAATTCTGGGCATTGGACTGAGAATTAAACTTGACTTGTAAAGAATTTTCTTCAGGAAAGAGAAACCAGAGGTTTATGGTAATCATACAGGGCTGATGAGAGAAACTAAAAACTTGAGAAGTGCTAAACACAACTGGTTTTCCCCATGGGACATCTTCTGGGTTCAGATCTATGCAAAGAAGGCTGGGAAGTTTGGCCAAAGACTTCCAAAAGGCATAATAAAATCTCTAGTTTCAGACTGCTGAGAAGTCCAACCAGAGAAAGGGGTCCTGCCATTTAAACACATAACCAGGCACCCTTTGTAACATCTTTCAGATTTCCAAGTTGAGTCGGGACAAGGCGTGAAAGGTAAAGAGCTACATTCAAAACTGCAAAGTATAGCACTAAATATCCCTGTCTTTCAGGACAGAGAAGACAGATACTGTAGGGTCTAAGCACAATCCCAGAGGGACTACGTTTGATGAACAGGGGAAAATGAAAATTAGACTAATACGAAAGTAATCCCTACCTGTCTCAAAGATAAACCCCTCATTCTATTGCCCAATAGGGGAACTGTAAACCCTCTCCAGGGTAGAGCATCATCTAGAACCTCTGCAGTGCTTTTTACATACAATGTCTGACGAATAATAAAAAACTACTGGACATGCAAAGAAGTAGAAAATATGACTGCTAAGCATAATCAAGAGAAAAGATAAATAACAGATCCAGATCTATCTGGATCAGATAATCCAGATAGTGAAGCTAAGAGACAGGATTCTAACTGATGAATATATTGCAGGACACAGATGAAAAGGGATAAAATGGATGAAAGGATAAGGAATATTAATGGAGTTATGAATTCTATGTAAAAACAAATCAAATGGACATTCTGTAGAAAACACAATATTGAAGCTGAGAACATATTTAACAGCAGACTCAAGAGAGAAGATTATTAGATCCTAAAATATTACAATAGAAAATATGCAAATTCAAGTGCAGATATAAACCATGTATAAAAATAAAACAGAGCATTAGAGACACATGAAACAATGTTAAAAAGTCTACCATATTTCAATAAAGTACTAGAAGAAGAGCTGAAATAAATTGAAGCAGAAATATATTTGAAAAAATAATGGCCAAGACTTTCAAATTTGGTAAGACATCACCTCCCAGAGTCAAGACACTCAGCAAATTCTAAGCAGGATTAAAACAAACAAACTATACACAGACATATTTTTGTCAATGTCCAATAATCAAGTATTGAGAGAAAATTTTAAAAGCAGCCTGAGAAAAAGTACATTAGATTCAATGAGCAACAACAGAACTAATGGTTGACTTTTCAGTATAAGTTATAGAAGCCAAAAGATAGTGGAATAACATTTTCAAAGTGCTACAATAAAGTACTGTCAACCAAGTATTCCATGTTCATTTAAAATATCATCAAAAATGAAAGCAAAATAAAGAAAATTTCAGAAAAATCAAAGTAAGAGACAATTTTACCAGCAAACCCATACTGCTGAAACAAAGAAAGAAGATAATCGTTTGAAACCATAGCACTGAAAGAAGGAATGAAGAGCATCAGCAGGTGCAAATATGTGGGCAATCATGAAATACTATTGAATGCTTCATGTAACAATAATAATAATGTCTTGTGGGACTTATAACATATAAATATAATACCTTACAATAATAGCACACAGGTTAGGATGCTTAAATCAAGGATTTATAATATAATCAAGGATTCATAGTATAATCTCTAGAGAAATCTCAAAAGAAAACCACAATAATTTATGACTAGCCACCTATTCATGGAGTAGAAAAATGAAATCATAAAATACACTTGAAAAAAAATCAAATAAAATACACCTGGTTAATCCAAAAGGAGGACTGCAGAACAAAGAACAGATGAACAAAATAAATGATAAAGTGGTGGACTTAAACCCAACCCTATCAGTTATTCCATCTAGTGTAAATGAAAAAAATAAGCTTTTAAAAATAGATTATTAGACTGAATAAATTAAAAACCCACAGCTGTGTGCTGTCAACAATAGAATCACTTTAGAGATACAGAAAGGCCTTAATGGAAGTCTTATTTTTTGTCCAAAAATCAAATCATGTAGAATATACTCTCTGATTACAAAGGAATTAAAATATAATCAATAACAGAAAATACTTAGAAAATCTCCCAAATATTTGGAAATTATATAATGTACTTCTAAATAACACAAAAGTAAATTAAATTAGAAAATATTATGAACTGAGTGATACTGAAAGTAACTTATATAACAGCAATGACATAAAGGAAACTTACAGGTCCAAATGCATTGTGCGTATTAAGTAAAGGGAAGGGTGGTCTGGGAAGGGGAGAGAGGAGAAATACTGAAAAGTAATAAACCTAATTCTCACATCAGGCAAGTTAAATCCAAAGAAAATAGAAAAACAGGAAATATTATGAGTAGAAATCAATGAAATAGGTAAGAACCATGTAACAGAGGAAATAAAGTCAAAAGTTGGTTCTTAATGCAAGTTATAAACCCTTGATAAAATGGATTAAGAACAAAAAGGAAAAGATATATGACCAATATTCAGAATAAAGAGGAGGCCATCACTACTGACACTGAATACACAAGAGAATATTATGAACACCCTTATGTAGCTTTATTTTAAAATTTTAAATGAAATGGGTAAAATGTTTTTTAGTTACCAAAATGGGCTCTAGAAAACTTTTAAAATCCCAACAATTCTATATCTATTAAAGAAATTAAATCCTCCATATAATGAATTATTCTAAGAAACAGAATATTTCTATATCTGCTAAAAAGAATGAAATAATTTTAAAAGCTTTTTCAGTCTCAAAAACTGGACAGAGATGAGAAGGCCAAGGACAGGGACTGGTGAGGAGGAAGAGTTAGCAGATGAATGACCAGTACTGTAGGAAGGGCCTAGATAAATGTTTAACACAGAAGTCTAGAGAAGAACGTGGCTCAAGAAGGAGGAGCTGGTCAACCATATCAAGCATGGCTGAGAAATGAAATGAGATGTGGGGAGAGAACTATTGATCCTGTAAAAACCTGTTCAGTGGTGTGGTGGGGATGAAAGACCACTGGAGTGAGCTCAGAAGAAATGGAGAAACACAGACCAGGAGTTAGCTAACATTTTCAAATATTTTTCAGTGAAGGAAAACAGGAAACACAGTAGTTGCTAAAGGAGATATGGAATCATTCTTTTTTAAAGATAGGTAACATTAAATCATTTTTATATTCTGGTAGGAAAGATCTGGGGGCTTCCCTTGTGGCTCAGTTGGTAAAGAATCCACCTGCAATGCAGGAGACCTGGGTTTGATTCCTGGGTCAGGAAGATCCCCTGGAGAAGGAAATGGCAACCGACTTCAGTATTCTTGTCTGGGAAATCCCATGGACAGAGAAGCCTGGTGGGCTACAGTGACTTAGCAACTAAACCACCACCAGGAAAGATCCAGTAGAGAGGGGGAGTCAGTGATACACAAGAGGAAGGAGGCAGCTGTGGAGCTGATTGCAGGTGAGAGCAGATGGGATTCAGAACATACATGTACTTCTCTGCAAGGAAGACTCTGTATTCCATACAGAAATGGCTCAGTAAAGAAACTGAAACTTGAAAAGCTAGAAACAGAAACATTGTTCTTTCCCATTACCATCCTGTGAAACTAGTTCTCTCAACTTGTACTGCTTGTTCCTGGGTAAAACCTCCAAAAAACCTCATGGCTTTTCCAGTTACTCTTGACAACAGCAACATCGAAACTCCACAGATTGCGTTGAGCACCCAGAACATTATAGAAACTCCAAAACTGATTTAAAGTTTCTCCCGCCCGTAGGCTCTGACGTGCCTCAGTGGGGAACTATCAGTGAGGGGAAGGAAAGGAGAGGCTGTTTCCCTCTTCTTGCTTGCTCTACCTCTTTGCCTGATGCTGAGAAAGACTAAGGGCAAGAGGAGAAGGGGGTGAGAGAGGATGCGATGGATGGCATCACTGACTCAAAGGACATGAGTCTGATTAAACTGAGGGAGACTGTGAAGAAGAGGGAAGCCTGGCATGCTGCAGTTCACGGGGTCGCCAAGAGTTGGACACAACTTAGTGACTGAATAACAACAACAACCTCGTCGATTAGGCTGACCTACAGGTGTTTGGCCTTTCCTGGTTTGGAGTCTGAAAGAGAGGAAAGGAAAGGGGAATAAAGGCCTTATTTGATTGGTGAGTTACAATTTAGCATCAGTGCCCTTTCAGAGTGCAGAATTGAAATGCCATTTTTCTCTTTGTAAAGTATTTTAATGAATTCCTCAAAGATTCTCCATAGATAAGTCTCCCAAAGACAGATGTCACCTCCATTTCTTGGAGATCACCTTCCCCCTCCAAAGCAGTCTTCTTGGATAGAGTCCATTACTAAATGAGCCAGTCTGGTCCATGGGCATCATATCTGACCAAGGAGAAATGCCTTTGCCCCACCAAACTCTGAAAGTATAGCTCATGACCAACCAAACTCTACTCCATGGATCCAGATCAGCCCAATAGAGACAGTCCGTCCTTTTCAGACTTTTTAAGTGGTCCCTCAACTCCAAGGGATATTAACAACTTCCCTGTGTCTCTAAAGACTCCCTTAGTTGGTTTGAAATGGCAGAAATAGTCCCTCTTCCATCCAGTATCACCCCTACCCTCCCCAACAACTCTTTCCAAAGATAACTCTTAATCCTGGCATTTTTTATCCCTTTTCTTCTGTCACTTGGAGGTGAGTCATGGGCTAATGCCAGCAGAAAAGAAGTCAGTCTCTAGGCATATTCTGCAAAGCTGGCCTAAAACCCCTCTTTAGGAGGCTAGAATATTTGGTTCTCAGAGTTAAACCCTCTGTAAAAACTCTGAGAGCAAAAGGGTCGCGTTTTAACATTCCACAGGAAACACATAAAAAGAAGCAGGAGTCCATCATCAGTGTGGCCAGTGTCAGCCAATATTGCATTTGAGTTCCATAAATTCTTCCAGCGCTACACATATCTGTCTTTCTAAGCACTCATCTTTCTTTCTACTTTAGAGTAGAAGGAAGCAGGGTGACCATATGCTACTGCAAAGGCTGATCACTGTACAAGGGCACTAGGCTGAGGGCCAAGCCAGGAATGATATAAAGGCCATATTCCATCATGTCCCCCGGCTTGGGGCTGTGCTATACCTGAGGAGCACTTGTTTTATTTAATTTGTAGAAAGGTGCCTTGAAGGTTAGCAGAGGCCCAGAAGAAGCTACAAAAGCATAGGAATAATCACTAGCACAAAAAGAATTATAGTGACCCTGGGGTGGAAGAGAGAGCACCACCATAGCAGCATAATCTTTCTCTTTATTCAACATGATGAGAGGACCTAATAGAGAAAATGCAGAAGCGAGTGGAGACTAAGAATAAGTGACAAGCACACACAGGGTCTAATAAGAAGGAATGAGCAATCTTCCAACGGAATTAAAACATCAGATAGTTGCAATCAATTTAAGTCAAATGGTGAGGAAAGCCATCTAAAATTACTTTCTCTCATTTTGAAATATTACTTTGTTTTGTCTATTTTCTTAACCATTTAAATATGTTACAGACATGCTTCCAAGCTCCTTTACACATACAGGATTCTAGACTCCGCCACCACGGGTTTAGCAATGCAATCTGAGCACACCTCCCTCCCCTCCTTGGCCTGGAATGCTTGACCTCTGGGCTCAGCCAAAGACCTGGCTCAGGGGTGGCTCAGCTGTGACTGACTTCTCTGTCTACGTGAATGGTGGATAATGGTTGTTTGAACCTCCCTTAGGTTAATATTTTTGCAAAAAGCTGGCTTTCCTTTTTGTCACTTGGAGGTGAGTCATGGGCTAATGCCAGCAGAAAAGAAGTCAGTCTCTAGGCATATTCTGCAAAGCTGGCCTAAAACCTCTTTAGGAGGCTAGAATATTTGGTTCTCAGAGTTAAACCCTCTGTAAAAACTCTGAGAGCAAAAGGGTCGCGTTTTAACATTCCACAGGAAACACATAAAAAGAAGCAGGAGTCCATCATCAGTGTGGCCAGTGTCAGCCAATATTGCATTTGAGTTCCATAAATTCTTCCAGCGCTACACATATCTGTCTTTCTAAGCACTCATCTTTCTTTCTACTTTAGAGTAGAAGGAAGCAGGGTGACCATATGCTACTGCAAAGGCTGATCACTGTACAAGGGCACTAGGCTGAGGGCCAAGCCAGGAATGATATAAAGGCCATATTCCATCATGTCCCCCGGCTTGGGGCTGTGCTATACCTGAGGAGCACTTGTTTTATTTAATTTGTAGAAAGGTGCCTTGAAGGTTAGCAGAGGCCCAGAAGAAGCTACAAAAGCATAGGAATAATCACTAGCACAAAAAGAATTATAGTGACCCTGGGGTGGAAGAGAGCACCACCATAGCAGCATAATCTTTCTCTTTATTCAACATGATGAGAGGACCTAATAGAGAAAATGCAGAAGCGAGTGGAGACTAAGAATAAGTGACAAGCACACACAGGGTCTAATAAGAAGGAATGAGCAATCTTCCAACGGAATTAAAACATCAGATAGTTGCAATCAATTTAAGTCAAATGGTGAGGAAAGCCATCTAAAATTACTTTCTCTCATTTTGAAATATTACTTTGTTTTGTCTATTTTCTTAACCATTTAAATATGTTACAGACATGCTTCCAAGCTCCTTTACACATACAGGATTCTAGACTCCGCCCACCACGGGTTTAGCAATGCAATCTGAGCACACCTCCCTCCCCCTCCTTGGCCTGGAATGCTTGACCCTCTGGGCTCAGCCAAAGACCTGGCTCAGGGGGTGGCTCAGCTGTGACTGACTTCTCTGTCTACGTGAATGGTGGATAATGGTTGTTTGAACCTCCCTTAGGTTAATACTCAGAAAGTAATATAAATCCAGGGAAGTCTAGGAAAAGGGCTTCTCGTGATAGGAATGGTTTCCTTTTTCCGTTCCATTCAGTCACCCAGTCAACTCTATGTGACCCCATGGACTGCAGCATGCCAGGTCTTCCTGGCCCTCACCATCTCCTGGAGCTTGCCTAAGTTCATGTCCATTGCATCAGTGATTTGCTGTTCAGTCACCTCATCCTCTGATGTCCTCTTCTCCATCTGCCCCCAGTCTCTCCCAGCATCAGGGATTTTTGGAATGAGCTGTTTGCTTGCATCAGATGATCAAAATATTGGAGCTTCAGCTTCAGTATCAGTCCTTCCAATGAACATTCAGAGTTAATTTCCCCTAAGATTGACTGGTTTGATATCCTTTCTGTCCAAGGGACTTTCAGGAGTCTTCTCTAGTACCATAGCTGGAAGGCAACAATTTTTTGGTGTTCTGCATTTTTACAGCCCAACTCTCACAACCATACATGACCACTGGGATGATCATAGCCTTGACTATACAGACATTTGTCAGCAGAGCGATGTCTCTGCTTTTCAACACACTGTCTAGGTTTGCCATAGCTTTTCTTCCAAGATGCAACCGTCTTCTGATTTCATGGCTGCAGCCACCATCCACAGTGATTTCAGAACCCAAGAAGAGGAAACCTGTCACTGCTTCCTCCTTTTCCCCTTCTATTTGTCATGAAGTAACAGGGGCAAATTCCATGATCTTAGCTTTTTGTAATATTTAGTTTTAAGCTGGCTCTTTCAATCTCCTCCTTCACCCTCATCAAAATGCTCTTCAGTTTCTCTTTTCTTTCTGCCATTAGAGTGGTATCATCTTCATATCTGAGGGTGCTGATATTTATCCCATCTGTCTTGAATGCAGTTGGTAACTCATCCAGCCTGGCATTTCTCACAATGTCCTAAGTTTATAGGTTAAACAAGCAGGGTGACAGCAGACAGCCCTGTCATACTCCTTTCTCAATCTTAAACCAATCAGTTGTTCCATACAGGGTTCTAACTGTTGCTTCTTGACCTGCATGCAGGTTTTCAGAAGACAGGTAAGATGGCCTGGTATTCCCAATCTCTTTAAGAGTCTTCCACAGTTTGTCATGATCCACATGCATACTGCTATGGTTATATTTTCTAAGTGTGCCTGGACTGGTGAGAGAGAGAGAGGAAGAAACAGGAGGGTGGGGAGAATGAGAGAGAGGGAGGTGGGGGAGAGAAAGAAAGGAGAGGAGTAGAAAAGAGAGGAAGGAAGGGGTGGTGAAGGGAGGGGAAGGGGACAGGAGGAAATGGCAGCTATTGTGGTATTTAGTCACCTGAAAATTCTTAGTCACAGTGTTGTCTACTTTTGGATATAACACAAAACAAGTTGTTATCCAAGTGAACATAGATTATTTTTGGTCTTGTTTTAATTTTTTAAAATTGAGATAGGATATACAACATTGTATATGTAAAGACATACAATGTATTGATATGATACTTTTTTTTTTTAAACATTTATTTATTTATTTATTTTTGGTGGGGCGGGTTGGGGAGGGAGGGGGTGGGCAGGCCACATCTATTGGTCTTTCATTTGTCTATTTTCATCCGTCTTTGTTCTTTGGCTCCTGTGGGTCTCCCATTGTGGTGGCGTCTGTCGTTGCAGAGCGCCGGCTCTGGGCGCATGCATTCCAGAGCTCGGGCTCGGTAATTGGACACATCAGTCCAGCCGCTCCGCGGCACATGGGATCTTCCCAGGCCAGGGATCGAACTGGCGCCCCTTGCACTGCAAGGCGGTGTCCTTACCCACTGGACCACCAGGGAAACCTGATATGATACATTTTTATATTGCAATATAATTACCACTATAGCATTAGACAACACCTCTATCACATAGAATTTTAAAATTTTATAAGTAAAATAAAATAAGCATAAAAGTGCAAAATAAAACACTAAAGTTAAGTACCTTATTTGTTAGAAAGAAAAACTAGCTATGAAGACAGGTACATTCTCCCTGGAGCTCACAAGGCAGTTAGTGTTTCATATGGTCCACTATTTACAAAGCTACCTAGTGTCATCCAAGCCTTAACCATTGCCCATAGCTGCTCAGCTGCCTCAGAGCCCCTCCCCTGTTCGCAGAGACAGTGATGTGCTACCTGGATTCGGGAACAGGTGTTTCTTCCTATTTCATATCCACACAGGATCCTGACAACATATCGTATCCACACAGGATCTGGACAAAACTAGACTGCAAGCCTCTGAGAAGATTTACACTTAATGGGCTTGTTCCACAGAATTCATTCAGAGTAGTAGAGCCCTAAATTAGCTGTGACAGGGGGAGGGAGCTGCCCTGCCAACAGGAAGAGAGCACGACTCTCCTCCCAAGAGGCAGATTCTTGGCACTGCAGGGACAATAAGCATGAAAGGATTGAGCTTCTTGCCTGATGTGAGAGTTACCCCTGACAAGTTCCTCCTAGCGGTAGAATTGCTGGGTAGAAAGGAAAATGTGTCATTATTTTTGAGCAATATTGTATAACTATATTTATGTACAAAAAATAGGTGTTATTTAAAATTTTTTTAATTAGTGTTTTAATTTATGTTTTTATATTAGCACATTTATTATTGCATATTAGTGTTTCTCCTATACTTGGGTTTTTCTTGTTTCTTACTATCTTTTTGAATGTTACAAATATTAACCCTTTGATTTACTATATAGGCTGCATATTTTCTCTCCACTGTTCATGTATTACTTTGCTCAGACAAATATTTTGCCATGTAGACATTTTAAATTTTCATGTGGTCAGATCTGTTGTTCTTTTCTTTTAGAACTTGTTGGTGTTATGCTATGTTTAGAAAGGCCTTTTATATCTCAACGTGAAAAAAAAACTCATCCTTCTAGGGGCTTGTTGACTTTGTGTAGATCTCATTCATCTAAAATCTGTTTGCTACAGTGAAGACTAACTTTAGGGATCTAACTCTTCCCTTTTCAAATGTTTAAAAAGAGCTCTTTCATAGCCCTTCTCCAATCTAAATGACTGAATGAGTGAATGAAAATAACGTTTGGAGTTTGTCAAATCGTCTCTCATTTTTGGCCTTTGCTTTGGATTCAGAGCAAAGAAAGGATTGAGAAGGGAGTGCAGAGATTGCCTCCTATTTTTGTCACATCTTCTAAATAACTATTGGTTAGCAAAACAGCCATAATGGAAACAGTGTCTCTCAGAGACTTGCAATACTTTCACAAGTATTTACTGATTAAGGTCTTATCATAATTTTCTTAGGGAGCAACTTTCTTCCCATTCTGGATTCCAAACAGATGATTTGGTCTTTGGCAATCTGCTCTGGAAGAAATAAACTAGCATTCCATTCCTGGCTGCATTTGGTTGAGGCTGTATTGAGCATGGGTGTAGTTGGGGCATAAAAGAAGGCAAGCGATAATAGGAATTATATCTATTTTAAAAATGGATGCATTTTGGTTGCTGCAAACTTGGGGCAAATTTTTAAAAGAAGGCAAGGGTATATTTCCTGAAGCATGAAAGGATTGAGCTTCTTGCCTGATGTGAGAGTTACCCCTGACAAGTTCCTCCTAGCGGTAGAATTGCTGGGTAGAAAGGAAAATGTGTCATTATTTTTGAGCAATATTGTATAACTATATTTATGTACAAAAAATAGGTGTTATTTAAAATTTTTTTAATTAGTGTTTTAATTTATGTTTTTATATTAGCACATTTATTATTGCATATTAGTGTTTCTCCTATACTTGGGTTTTTCTTGTTTCTTACTATCTTTTTGAATGTTACAAATATTAACCCTTTGATTTACTATATAGGCTGCATATTTTCTCTCCACTGTTCATGTATTACTTTGCTCAGACAAATATTTTGCCATGTAGACATTTTAAATTTTCATGTGGTCAGATCTGTTGTTCTTTTCTTTTAGAACTTGTTGGTGTTATGCTATGTTTAGAAAGGCCTTTTATATCTCAACGTGAAAAAAAAACTCATCCTTCTAGGGGCTTGTTGACTTTGTGTAGATCTCATTCATCTAAAATCTGTTTGCTACAGTGAAGACTAACTTTAGGGATCTAACTCTTCCCTTTTCAAATGTTTAAAAAGAGCTCTTTCATAGCCCTTCTCCAATCTAAATGACTGAATGAGTGAATGAAAATAACGTTTGGAGTTTGTCAAATCGTCTCTCATTTTTGGCCTTTGCTTTGGATTCAGAGCAAAGAAAGGATTGAGAAGGGAGTGCAGAGATTGCCTCCTATTTTTGTCACATCTTCTAAATAACTATTGGTTAGCAAAACAGCCATAATGGAAACAGTGTCTCTCAGAGACTTGCAATACTTTCACAAGTATTTACTGATTAAGGTCTTATCATAATTTTCTTAGGGAGCAACTTTCTTCCCATTCTGGATTCCAAACAGATGATTTGGTCTTTGGCAATCTGCTCTGGAAGAAATAAACTAGCATTCCATTCCTGGCTGCATTTGGTTGAGGCTGTATTGAGCATGGGTGTAGTTGGGGCAATAAAAAGAAGGCAAGCTATAATAAGAATTATATCTATTTTAAAAATGGATGCATTTTGGTTGCTGCAAACTCCTAGCACTATTTTAAGATAGCTGAAAAAATCACAGAAATATTTTGCTCATGTGCCCCCAAACTCTCTATCTGACTATAGCCCTCTTGAATTTACACATAACAAAGGGCTCAAGGGTTATTTCCTGAAGTTCTGCCAAATGTTCCAATAAACTTAAATTGGATTAATTCAAATTCCAAGGAAAATGCTGAAGTGATTTGTCAAAAGGAAAAGAGATGTTTGAACTAAAAACATAGACAACAGTAATGTACAAACTGAGGATGATTTTACATCAATACTCAATTTGGGAAAAGTAACTCTCAGAGGAATTTCCCTTATCTCCCCCACGATACAAATAGTCAGCCTGTTCATATGGACTCCACAGTTTACTGTAAGGGGGAGAACTTGTATTTCACTTCTAAAAATAGGCAAAATATTCTGTAAAAAGAAATAAACTCATACCAAAGAGTCCCTTAATAAAACAGGTATTACCCTATAAATATTAATTATTTATGAGGTTTAAAAAAGGATGCATATGTCATTGAACTCTTGAAACTGATCTGGAGTTAGCCCCTAGCTGAAAATTCCAAAATTCTAATTTATTTGGAAAATGTCAGAATACCAGGTCAGTTTTCACCTTTTTTTTTTTTTTTTTTTTTTTATCCTTTAGCTTTCACCTTTTAAGGGCATTATTTTGTTGTCCACTGTCATGGAAAACTAAAGCTCCCTTGTTCATTTACTCATAGGAAAAAAAAAAAGTCACTTGAAAATATAATGGTAAACATGTACTCTTTGACATATTTTATCAGGCACAGGTCTTTCACTCAAGATTACATATGGTTTTAAAATTCTCACTCTTATTTCAATCAAGCAGTTAAATTCTTAATGAATTTTATGCCCCCAAATTGCGAAAAAAAAAAAAAAAAGGGTAAAAATGAAAAGATAGTTCATGATAGGCACTGGGGAAGAGCAGGCTAAAGTTTAGAAATAGGAAATAACAGTTCTGGTAAGACAAGACAAGCATGTGAAAAGATGCTCAACATTACCAATTATGAGAGAAATGCAAATTAAAACCACAGTGAGGTGCCATCTCATACTGGTCAAAATGGCTATCATCAAAAAATCTACAAGCAATAAATACTGGAGAAGGTGTGGAAGAAAGGGAAACTTCATACACAGTTGGTACAGTCACTATGGAATTTCCTTAAAAAGCTAAAAAAATGGAGTTGTCATATGATCCAGCAATGCCACTCCTGAACATATAGTCTGAGAAAATCACAATGCAAAAAGCTACATGGTGACTTCCCTGGTGGTGCAGTGTCTAAGACCCCACACTTCTAATGCAGGGCCCAGGTTTAACCCCTGGTTGGGACACTAATTCCCACGTGCCATAACTAAGATCACATACCACCACTAAAGATAGCACTTGTTGCAACTAAGATGTGGCACAATCAAATAAATAAAAATATTTTTAAAAAAGAAGAAGAAAAGATACATGTACCCCAGTGTTCATTGCAGCACTGTTTACAATAGACAGGACACAAAAGAACCTAGATGTCCATCAACAGAGATATGGATAAAGAATATACAATGGAATATTACTTATCCATAGAAAAGAATGAAATAATGTCATCTGCAGCAACATGGATGGACCTAGAGATTCTCATATTGAGTGAAGTCAGAGAGAGGAAGACAAATACTATATGATAATAGCTTATATGTGGTATCTCAAAAAATTGTACAAGTGAAGTTATTTACAAACAGAAAGAGAGTCACAGATCTAGCAAAGCAAAAAACCTTAAATCTACCAAGCAAGTGCAACAGGAGGATTGTGGTGCCGAATGAAAAGGCCTGTTTGGGCTACAACTTTACAAATCAGGTGGGCTTGTCACAATCTGAAAATAGATTCCAAGCAAAAGAATAAAACCTCCAAAATCTGAATAGATAAAAGATTGAAAGACATATATAAAATGTTAATGATGATCATCTCTGGGTTTAGAATTTAAGGAGTTCTGCTTTATTTTTAATACTTCTTGGGGGGTATTTTCTTACAAAACATGTTACTCATATGATTTTTAAAAATAAAAAAATCTTTGAAATGAAAAGCACAACAAAAAGGGTAAAACCCCTTTATCTGGAGTTATTATCTATTCCAAATGTTACTAATAGTTGTGTTAGGCTGAATAATGGCTCTCCAAAAATGTCCCAGGTCCCACACCCTGGAGCTTATGAACATGTTACTTTCCAAAGCAAAAAACTTTGCAGATGTGATTAAGCTGAGGACTTTGAGATGCTCAAGATAATCCTAGATTAATTTGGTGGGCCCAGGATAATCACAGGGATCCTTACAAGAAGAAGGTGGGAGTGTCCAAGCAAGAGAAGGAAGCTAGGGATGACACAGTAGAAAGCTAGAGTCAGAGGAAAGTGAGGATGTTAAACTTCTGGCTTTGGAGCTGGAGGAGGGGCTGTGGGCCAAGGCATACTGGTGGAAGTACAATCAAATTAAATCACATACCACCACTAAAGATAGCACTTGTTGCAACTAAGATGTGGCACAATCAAATAAATAAAAATATTTTTAAAAAAGAAGAAGAAAAGATACATGTACCCCAGTGTTCATTGCAGCACTGTTTACAATAGACAGGACACAAAAGAACCTAGATGTCCATCAACAGAGATATGGATAAAGAATATACAATGGAATATTACTTATCCATAGAAAAGAATGAAATAATGTCATCTGCAGCAACATGGATGGACCTAGAGATTCTCATATTGAGTGAAGTCAGAGAGAGGAAGACAAATACTATATGATAATAGCTTATATGTGGTATCTCAAAAAATTGTACAAGTGAAGTTATTTACAAACAGAAAGAGAGTCACAGATCTAGCAAAGCAAAAAACCTTAAATCTACCAAGCAAGTGCAACAGGAGGATTGTGGTGCCGAATGAAAAGGCCTGTTTGGGCTACAACTTTACAAATCAGGTGGGCTTGTCACAATCTGAAAATAGATTCCAAGCAAAAGAATAAAACCTCCAAAATCTGAATAGATAAAAGATTGAAAGACATATATAAAATGTTAATGATGATCATCTCTGGGTTTAGAATTTAAGGAGTTCTGCTTTATTTTTAATACTTCTTGGGGGGTATTTTCTTACAAAACATGTTACTCATATGATTTTTAAAAATAAAAAAATCTTTGAAATGAAAAGCACAACAAAAAGGGTAAAACCCCTTTATCTGGAGTTATTATCTATTCCAAATGTTACTAATAGTTGTGTTAGGCTGAATAATGGCTCTCCAAAAATGTCCCAGGTCCCACACCCTGGAGCTTATGAACATGTTACTTTCCAAAGCAAAAAACTTTGCAGATGTGATTAAGCTGAGGACTTTGAGATGCTCAAGATAATCCTAGATTAATTTGGTGGGCCCAGGATAATCACAGGGATCCTTACAAGAAGAAGGTGGGAGTGTCCAAGCAAGAGAAGGAAGCTAGGGATGACACAGTAGAAAGCTAGAGTCAGAGGAAAGTGAGGATGTTAAACTTCTGGCTTTGGAGCTGGAGGAGGGGCTGTGGGCCAAGGCATACTGGTGGCCTCAGAAGCTGAAAAAGCAAGAAAACAAATTCTCCCTTATGTCTCTAGAGGGAACATACTCCTGCCAACACCTTTGATTTTAGCTCACAGAGACTAACTTTGGATTTCTGACCTCCAGCACTAGAATATGTTTGATTCTTTGTTGTGTTTTTGTTGTTCTTGTTGTTGTTGTTTGTTTTTTGTTTTTCTAATAAAGCACCTTTTAAAAATATTTATTTATGTATTTATTGGCTGCAGGGGTCTTCATTACTGCACACAGGCTTTCTCTAGTTGCGGCAAGGAGGGGCTACTCTGCATTACGGTATGCAGGCTTCTCATTGAGGTGGCTTCTTTTGTATCAGAGCACAGCCTCTGGGCTTGCAGGGTTCATTAATTACAGCACTCAGGGCTCAGTGGTTGAGGCTTACAGGCTCTAGAGAACTGGCTCAGTAGTTGTGGTGGCTGGGCTTAGCTGTCCTGCAGCCTGGGGGATCTTCCCAGATCAGGGATCAAACCCATGTCCTCTGCAATGCAAGGCAGATTCCTAACCACTGGATCACCAGGAAAGCTCAATTAGGGTTGTTTTAAGCCAATGAATTTATGATAATTTTTTGTATGGCAGCAGTAGGAAACTGACACATTAGTCTAGCCCAAATCAAGTGTGAAATGCATAAATTTTCATTCACTGAAGAAAAGTGATATCATACGGAGACGGGAAGCCCATATGAAAGATCTCTTTTTTTCAGTGAGTGCAAATTTATGGATTTCTTACTTGATTTGGGGTAGACTAATGTGTTGGATCAATTCATGATCTGGGAAGATTCCTCATGGTACAGAGTTATGAAGCATGTGCTCCACAATATTGAACCGGAGCTCTAGAGCCCTCAGTCCTCAACTACTGAGCTCACATACTGCAACTTCTAAAGCCTGTGTGCCCAGAGGTTGTGCTCTACAATGAGAAAGGCTTCTGGGTGGCACTAGTGGTAAAGAATCAGCCTGCCAATCCAGAAGACACAGGAGACTCAGGTTCATTCCCTGGGTTGGGAAGATCCCCTGGAGCAGGGCATGGCACCTCACTCTGGTATTCTTGCCTGGAAAATTTCATGGACAGAGGAGCTTGGTGGGCTACAGTCCGTGGTACTACAAAGAGTCAGACACAACTGAGCAACTGAGCGCAACTCTAAGAAGTTTTGTGTAACAGTATTCTGAACAGATGAATACAAAGGGCTAGCAGCATGGAGTAAATGTATAGGGAAAAGAGCTGGGTCAGGAACTGATGTGCATAAAGGACCATATTTGCAGACCCAAGGTAAGGAGTGGAGGTCACCAGGGAACATCAGCTCCTCCTGCAGTGAGAGTTTCAGGTTGAAGAAGACCAACTTCAGCACACAGCTTGGTGGAGACCCTAATCCCGGACATTCTTTTTTTTCTCTTTCCTGACTAGCCAGGAGAAAACAAACTAATTTGTCCCATTAGCAAACATCTCCAGAAATATATACCCCATAATTTGAAAATGTGCCTGGGTGTGGCTTTCTGGCAGTAAGATGAACACAATTATCTTCCTCCTACTTCCTAGTGAGATGATCGGAGGTGGGTCCCCAAGGGAGGCCTGATAGAGAGAAGAGCTGTTGCCCTTGAAAGTTACTAAACACTCAGTGAGGACCAATGCTGGCAGCCAGGCCCAGACAGGACACAGGGACATTAATGAAGAGCAGGATGGCAACTGCCTGGGGCTTTGAGAAGGGAGGCGTCCCCGTCCCCCTGTGTTCTGGTCAAGCTGCCCCAGAGTGCAGGGATCCAGATCCAGGGCCATCTGATCTTGGCTTTCCTATCTCTGCACACCCACTGAAGTTGCACAGACCTCGGGGAAGCCATCTTCCATCATGCCTGGCTCAGTGACTGAAACAGTTCCTCAGTTCAGGAGCATAGGGTACCACAGGCCAGCCTCCTTTCCCCCATGGCTGTCTTTCCTGAAATTCCTTTGTTCGCCACACACAATGTAGTAAAACTTATTCTAGTGAAATTGTGTAGGTTAGACAGGTAAAGAGGCTTCCAAGACTTGGATGAGGGCTGTTTGGAAGGGGACTAGTGCTTGACTGCTTGGCCTCGACTGCTTGGAATTCTTGCCAATTGTCAGTCATCTGAGGGCCTCACATCCTTCATTGCAAAAGGAGACTGACAACTCCTACTATCAGCATCTAATTCAATCTAATTCATATGACTATTATGAGGTTCTCAACATCTAACTTTTCAAGGGCTCAATTAATATTAGCTGCTATCATTGTCACTGTTACTATCATTGGTACAGCTTTCCTAGGCTTTTCCTTATCTACTCAGCAGAAGTGTGGTGACTACCCACAAATAGACAAATATCAGGAACACACAGGTGAGTACGTTTCCTTTGCAGCCCAAGAAGCATTCAGGTTTAGGAGAGATGTCTGCAAATCTACAGTGATGATAGACTGATCATACCACCATCACAGAAGCACAGAAAAGCAAGTCCGACTGCAATTACTCATAGTTCTTTGATTCAACCTTATAGATCACAATTACAAACTGGGACCCACTGACATACTGTGTGCAGTCTGTTCATACTCAGTGGCTTTAAATATTTTTTACTTATTGGGGTTTCCCTGGTGGTCCAGTGGATGGAGAGTCCGCCTTGCAGTGCAAGAGGCACCGATTTGATCTATGACCTGGAAAGATCCCACGTGCTGAGGAACGGCTAGGAAGGTGTGTCCAATTTTGAGCCAGCACTCTGGAGCGTGTGTGCCCAGAGCCAGTGCTCTGCAACGAGAGGGGCCACTGTGATGGGAGGCCCACACATGCCAAAGAATAAAGATGGATTTAAAAAAAAAAAAACTGATGACTAAATTTAAAAAAATTTTTTTACTTATTATAAAATGTTTCAAACCTACAGAAAAATTAAAGGAATAGTATGATAAGCACACATATGCACAATATCTAGGTTAAATCACTTCTATCCTGTTGCTGTGTACATGTATGTGCATGTGTGTGTGCGTAAATAGAAAGAAAAGGGTATTTCAGGACTATTATACTTTATGCCTAAAAATCTCAACATAAAACTCAAAAGGAAATTTAGAACTTCCCTCATATATGTTATATACCACAATACCGTTATCACACCCAATTAAATTAACTATAATACCTTGCCCGTACTCAAATTTCCACAACTGTTCCCAAGATAGCTATTATAGGTGATTTTTTTTCCAAACTAGGCTTCAAAGACACTTGTAATATATGGCTGTTATGTCTGTTATAATCTTTCTCATCTACAATAGTGCTCCCAGCCTACTCTTTTTCCTTTCTTTTTTATGATTTTGATTTATTGAAGGAACCGAGATGGTATGTCTTATATGACAATTTCATATTCTGGATATTTCTGATTGTTTTCTTTAAGTATGCTCAAGGTTTTTAAAAAATATATGTTTTTGAATTAGTAATTACATTTAGAACTTGGGAAATTTTGTACAAAATTCTGGATCTCTGGCTTCTTTTGGGAAACATCAAAAGACCTCTACAATCAGTGGCACTACGTACGAGCTGCTACCTTTGAGAGGGCCCCCATGCTGTCATCCAGTCAGCTGCAGCACACTTTGGACACATGTGTGGTCCCTAAGGACGTGAGTTTATGACTGTACTAGTTAAGGTTCGCCATAGAAACAGAATCCATAGGATACATATGAAGAGATTTGTCTTAAGGAATTGGGTCATGATATTGTTGAAGTCTTGTTGTTGTTCAGTCACTAAGTCATATCCGACTCTGTGACCCCATGAACTGCAGCATGCCAGGCCTCTCTGTCCATCATGATCTCCCTGAGTTTGCTCAAACACATGTCCAATGAGTCATCCAACCATCTCATCCAACCATCTGACCATCTCATCCTCTGTCACACCCTTTTTCTCTTGCCTTCAATATTTCTCAGCACCAGGGTCTTTTCCAATGAGTCAGCTCTTTGCATCAGGTGGCCAAAGTGCTGGAGCTTCAGAATCAACCCTTCCAATGAATATTCAGAGTTGATTTCCTTTAGGATTGACTGGTTTGAACTCCTTGCTGTTCAAGGCTGAAATCCATAATTCACACTGCAATTTGATGCGACAGTCTTGCAGAATTCCTTCTTTTTGGGGAAGTCTCAGATTTTTTTTGTTTTTGTTTTTTTTCTTTTGTGTTTGTTTTTTTGTTTGTTTGTTTTTTAATTTTGGCCTCTTTTATTGGTTTTTTATTTATTTATTTTCATCCATCTTTATTCTTTGGCCTGTGTGGGCCTTCCATTGCTGTGGCCTCTCTTGTTGCAGAGCACTGGCTCTGGCCACATGCGCTCCAGAGTGCTGGCTCGTAATTGGAAACGGTCTAGCCATTCTGCCGTAAGTGGGATCTTCCCAGGCCAGAGATCAAACCAGTGCACCCTGGACTGCAAGACAGACTCTTTATCCTACTAGTCATGAAGGAACCGAGATGGTATGTCTTATATGACAATTCATATTGATTTTGATTGTTTTCTTTAAGTATGCTCAAGGTTTTTAAAAAATATATGTTTTTGAATTAGTAATTACATTTAGAACTTGGGAAATTTT
This sequence comes from Tragulus kanchil, assembly GCA_022376925.1. Classification (NCBI taxonomy): domain Eukaryota; kingdom Metazoa; phylum Chordata; class Mammalia; order Artiodactyla; family Tragulidae; genus Tragulus; species Tragulus kanchil. The sequence goes on along the minus strand of JAIOJX010000030.1, from coordinate 104,797,682 downwards.
GTACAAAATTCTGGATCTCTGGCTTCTTTTGGGAAACATCAAAAGACCTCTACAATCAGTGGCACTACGTACGAGCTGCTACCTTTGAGAGGGCCCCCATGCTGTCATCCAGTCAGCTGCAGCACACTTTGGACACATGTGTGGTCCCTAAGGACATGAGTTTATGACTGTACTAGTTAAGGTTCGCCATAGAAACAGAATCCATAGGATACATATGAAGAGATTTGTCTTAAGGAATTGGGTCATGATATTGTTGAAGTCTTGTTGTTGTTCAGTCACTAAGTCATATCCGACTCTGTGACCCCATGAACTGCAGCATGCCAGGCCTCTCTGTCCATCATGATCTCCCTGAGTTTGCTCAAACACATGTCCAATGAGTCATCCAACCATCTCATCCAACCATCTGACCATCTCATCCTCTGTCACACCCTTTTTCTCTTGCCTTCAATATTTCTCAGCACCAGGGTCTTTTCCAATGAGTCAGCTCTTTGCATCAGGTGGCCAAAGTGCTGGAGCTTCAGAATCAACCCTTCCAATGAATATTCAGAGTTGATTTCCTTTAGGATTGACTGGTTTGAACTCCTTGCTGTTCAAGGCTGAAATCCATAATTCACACTGCAATTTGATGCGACAGTCTTGCAGAATTCCTTCTTTTTGGGGAAGTCTCAGATTTTTTTTGTTTTTGTTTTTTTTCTTTTGTGTTTGTTTTTTTGTTTGTTTGTTTTTTAATTTTGGCCTCTTTTATTGGTTTTTTATTTATTTATTTTCATCCATCTTTATTCTTTGGCCTGTGTGGGCCTTCCATTGCTGTGGCCTCTCTTGTTGCAGAGCACTGGCTCTGGCCACATGCGCTCCAGAGTGCTGGCTCGTAATTGGAAACGGTCTAGCCATTCTGCCGTAAGTGGGATCTTCCCAGGCCAGAGATCAAACCAGTGCACCCTGGACTGCAAGACAGACTCTTTACCCACTAGATCACCAGGGAAGCCCATAGCCTCAGATTTTTGCTCTCAAGGCCTTCATAATGAGGCGTGCTCATGTTATAGGGGTAATGTGTTTTACCTAAAGTCAATTGTTTGTAAGTGTTCAACTCATCTACAACATAACTTCACAGCAACAACTGGAATGGGGTTTGGCCAAACAGATACCTGGACACTGTGGTCTAGTCGAGGTGAAACACAGAAGAAGCTATCACAACAACTTTGCTCCAAATCCAAACTTAGGAATGTTGGATTCACTTAGCTTTCTCATCTCAAAGGTCTTCTTCTCCATCTTATTGGTTTTCCATTGCTGTGTGGAATTGAAAGTTTAAGCCACAAATTTAATGGCTTAAAACAAAACAAATGTGTTACCTCACAATTTCTGTAGGTCAGAATTATCTTCTTGGGGTCCCACCTGACTGAGATCAAGGTATCAGGTGGGGCTGTATCCTCTTCTATAGCTCTGGGCCCCTTTCCAAACTCCTTTTGGCACAATTCATTTCCTTACAGAGACCTAGCTGGAAACCACATGCTTCTGCTTCTTCTGTGACCAGCTGGAGAAAACTCTCTGCTTCTAAAATGCTCATATGATTAGGTTAGGCCCACCAGATAATTTCCCATAAGGTCAACCATGCTTACTATATAATCTAATCATAAGAGTAAAATCTATCATATTCATAGTCTTGCATATTGATTATGCAGACCGCCTACATAGAAGAAAGAAGTGCTGAGTCTTGGGCCCCAATCATAGAATTCTACCTACTGCAGACTTCTTCAAGTTACTTGCAGAATTATTACCTTTCATATTCAGGGAAAGAACAGGAATACAGTGAGTTGCTAAAAAAATCAACCAGTGAGCACAACTTCCTAATGAGTACAAGGAGGTAGCTACTGATGGAGCCATTTCTCTCCATGGTGGACTGGGAGAACCTTTAAATAAAGTCATGCTAAACTGAATTCTCATCAAGTATAAAGGGGAGCTCCCTTTCTACAAGCTCTACCTTTGAGTAAGAGTTTACTCATCTTTTCCCATTCTAAGCTTTATTGTTGATTTCTGGTAAAACAAGTCTTCGTTGCACCCAGTCAAGCAGGCATAAAGACTATGAAAGCAAACCTAAACAGAGAGCTACCCAGATTCTTCTGGCATCACATTTTAATTATGATCACAAAAGGAAAAAAGAGGAGAAAAAAACCTCAAACAAAGGGAAAAATTCCACTCATGCATGCAGTGATCTCAAAGGAGCTTAACATGGCAAAGCAAGTTTTGTTCATGCTCCTTGTGTATTGCTATTTGGTGTAGAGGGGAAGTGAGTTGAGAAGCAAAAAAGGCAACCTTGAAGAATGGATGCAAAACCAAAATTCCAAACCAACAGAAATGCTGACTAGGCCACAAAATGTGCTGTCACAGTTATGGGTTTTATATCTTTTTATAACTCTTTCCTATGTTTTTTCCCCAGATTATTCTATAAAAAGAAGTCATGCATTCGTATGCCAAAAAGTACAACAGTAGCAATACACATTTTTCAAATTTCTGTTACAGGTCAATCTCTGCACTGGTTATACTGAAAGCCCTTACCCCAGAATATTTTCCCAAAAATCTTTACAGAAAAGTTTGAAAAGAGAGAAAGGTGTTTCAGTTTCCTTATTTGATTTTTCTTCTACTGAAAAACCTGAAAGAAAAACCAGGCATGACTGGGTAAGAAGCGCTCATTTTCTTATGGACCCAGTTTATAAATTTAGGCAACAGAAAGGAACCTAAATCATAAAAAGTAGCACATGAATATCACCATCATTATGTATTGCAGCCTATTTTACAGTGCACTGAACTTGACTGTAGACTCAGTGATCTTCTGAAATGAACTGTTGGAAGTCCCCATCAAAAGAACTTTTCCTCCATGAGGAGCCATAAATGAGAAATCACTTGAAATAACTAATGAAAAGAGTTTACAAGGAACTGAAAATATTCTTATGAATTTTAATGTTTAACTTAAGCATTTCTTCCCCCAAATGAAATCTAAACAGAAACTTTGCCAAATATCTCTGGTAGCCAGGAGAATTCACAGTGCTCCTGCCAAGTACTTGGAGAGGCTGAGAACAATGGTGGCTATCTCAAGAGAGTTTTTAGGTCATGGATTTCCCCTCTGATCACAACTTTTTAGGGGGTTATCTATTTAGTATGTCTAGGATATTTCTTATTCTATTTATTTCATGATGGATAAGAGAAGGGAGGGCAACAAAGAAATAACAGCTTGGTTTTCTTAAATGTTGTGACCTAAAGAGAAATATAGATGTAACACAGTGAGGGAGAATGTCAGGAACACAGTCCAAACAGAGGTAAGGAGAAGTCATCAAAACCATTTAGCCCTCCATCATTTCTATCCCTAGGCAACTCTGAGTAGAAAGACAGCCTGTGAGGTTTTGTTTTTTTTTTTTTCCGGTGGACAGAGCTCATAGCCCATTGAACCCATTTTCTTGTCTCATCTATAAACTCAGTCCACTTTCATCACTCAGACTTCATTTCAAGGGAAGGTAAGACAAAGGATTTTGCAAACACAAGCATTCTTGACAATATAAATTATAGTTCCCAGAAGTTTCCTTCATATTATTATCGTTTACCAAAATCACAAGAAGTCAAGAAGTTCCCCAGAGACATCTAGAAGATAAGCTGCTTAAATCAACACCTCCTACAAAGTAAATAACTTCTCAGCTCTCAGTCTTCATCCATCCAACAGTTCCTTCTTTACAGTACCCTCCCTGCCCCTCTTGACTAAGGAAAATTAAAGAGTCTCTTTTCTGACTTTGCATTAGTTCTGCATGAGTGCTCACCTCCTTTTTTCTTCTCCTGTGACAGTTCCTTAACTGATAGAATCCCTTTTAAGATAAGGGTAAATTCTTTGACAGAAAAATGAAAGTGTTTATTCAGTGTTAAGTCAGAGGCTAAGTTAGGGTATCTCAACCTTGCTTGAAATCTTGAGCTAGATCATCTCTTTTGTGCATGTGTGGGGAGATGTGGGGTGGCGGGGGGTGGATAGAGTTGTTCCATGTATTGTAGGTTTAGAAGCACCCCTGGCCTCTATACACCAGATACAAGTAGCAACCCCCTCACTCAGTGTGACAACAAAATACATCTTCATATTTAACAACTTAAATGTTCCCTGGGCGGAGGGGAGGGTGGTACAGAACTATCCCTTGGTGAGAACCACTAGACTAATGGTATTGTAAGAGAAATATAAGACAAAGACTCTTTCCTTGAGGAGTGTAAAATCTTATGTAGACAAAGAATGTTAGATGCAGAAGAATCAGAAAATAATTAAGTCTTTTTGTGTGTGTGTGAATAAACAGTGAGGCACACAGATGTTAAATGACCTAGTTGGTTGTACAACAGAAACATTTCACACACAAAAAAGCAGTAAATAATCAAGTCTAGATTGTATTTATATAGGCTGCAGGTGTTATGTACCAAGGGAGAATTTCACGCAAACATAGGCACAATAAAGGAAAGAAAGGGTATGGACCTAACAGAAGTAGAAGATACTAAGAAGAGGTAGGACACACAGGCAAGATCCCTGGGCAAGGAAAACCGGGTGGCATCTTGTAGCATAGGGGCTCACTGGGGCTTAGGTCTTTCTGCGGAAGACAAACCTAGTGCAAGCACTGCGGGTTGACCCAGACTCTGTTTTGTGCTCTATCTTGGGAGATGGTGGTCTTGCTTTAGGGAAAAGCCAGTTAAGTATGGAAATGGCACCTCACAAGGGGAAAGAAAAGAAGGAAGAACAGCTCATCAGCCTCGACCCTCAAGTGGCTGAAGGGGAAAATGTATTTGGTGTGTGCCACATGTTTGCATTCTTCAATGACACTTTTGTTCATGTCGCCAATCTTCCTGGCAAGGCCATCTGCCTTGCAACTGGTGGAATGAAGGTGAAAGCCGACCAAGATGAGTCTTCTCTGTATGCTGCCATCTTGGTTGCCCAGGATGAAGCCCAGAGATGCAAGGAGATGGACATCATTGTCCTTCACATCAAACTCCAGGCCCAGGAGGAAAATAGGACAAGGGGTCCAGTCAGTGTTCAAGAGTCCTCACCCACCCAGGGATGAAGCTTGGGTAGATTGAGGATGTCACCCCATCCTGGATAGAGTTGTTCCATGTATTGTAGGTTTAGAAGCACCCCTGGCCTCTATACACCAGATACAAGTAGCAACCCCCTCACTCAGTGTGACAACAAAATACATCTTCATATTTAACAACTTAAATGTTCCTGGGCGGAGGGAGGGTGGTACAGAACTATCCCTTGGTGAGAACCACTAGACTAATGGTATTGTAAGAGAAATATAAGACAAAGACTCTTTCCTTGAGGAGTGTAAAATCTTATGTAGACAAAGAATGTTAGATGCAGAAGAATCAGAAAATAATTAAGTCTTTTTGTGTGTGTGTGAATAAACAGTGAGGCACACAGATGTTAAATGACCTAGTTGGTTGTACAACAGAAACATTTCACACACAAAAAAGCAGTAAATAATCAAGTCTAGATTGTATTTATATAGGCTGCAGGTGTTATGTACCAAGGGAGAATTTCACGCAAACATAGGCACAATAAAGGAAAGAAAGGGTATGGACCTAACAGAAGTAGAAGATACTAAGAAGAGGTAGGACACACAGGCAAGATCCCTGGGCAAGGAAAACCGGGTGGCATCTTGTAGCATAGGGGCTCACTGGGGCTTAGGTCTTTCTGCGGAAGACAAACCTAGTGCAAGCACTGCGGGTTGACCCAGACTCTGTTTTGTGCTCTATCTTGGGAGATGGTGGTCTTGCTTTAGGGAAAAGCCAGTTAAGTATGGAAATGGCACCTCACAAGGGGAAAGAAAAGAAGGAAGAACAGCTCATCAGCCTCGACCCTCAAGTGGCTGAAGGGGAAAATGTATTTGGTGTGTGCCACATGTTTGCATTCTTCAATGACACTTTTGTTCATGTCGCCAATCTTCCTGGCAAGGCCATCTGCCTTGCAACTGGTGGAATGAAGGTGAAAGCCGACCAAGATGAGTCTTCTCTGTATGCTGCCATCTTGGTTGCCCAGGATGAAGCCCAGAGATGCAAGGAGATGGACATCATTGTCCTTCACATCAAACTCCAGGCCCAGGAGGAAAATAGGACAAGGGGTCCAGTCAGTGTTCAAGAGTCCTCACCCACCCAGGGATGAAGCTTGGGTAGATTGAGGATGTCACCCCCATCCCCTCTGACAGCACCTACAGAAAGGGGGGTCCATGTGGTTGCCGTCTGTGAATAAGACTCCTCAAGTTATTGCTTTCTGTTAATAAATTGCCTTGATGTAAAATAATTTTTGAGGGGGCCACTTCTACTGATCTTTCATTCACTGATCTTTTTTGTTGTTCTTTGTCCTGTGTGGGCCTCCCACTGCAGTGACCTCTCATCGCAGAGGCCTAAAATAATTTTTTTAAAAAAAGAAGAGGTGGAAAGAATACAAAAAGAACTATACCAAAAAAAAAAAAAAGTATCTCAGGGCTTCCCTGGTGGTCCAGTGGGTAAAGAGTCTGCCTTGCAGTGAAAGGGACACCGGTTCGATCCCTGGCTGGGGAAGATCCCATGTGCCAAGGAACATTTGGGCTGGTGTGTCCAATTATGAGCCAGTGCTCTGGATCGCATGCGCCCAGAGCCAGTGCACTGCGAGAAGACAGGTCACTGGGATGGGAAACCCACACATGTCAAAGAATAAAGATGAATGAAAAATAAATAATGACTCAGAGGCAAAAAAAAAAGTTGTATTTACAAAAAAAAAAAAAAGATCTTAATGACCCAGATGACCACAATGGTGATCACTCACCTAGAGACAGACATCTTGAAGTGTGAAGGAAAGTGGGCCTTAGGAAACATCACTATGAATAAAACTAGTGGAGGTGACAAAACTCCAGCTGAACTATTTCAAATCCTAAAAGATGATGCTGTCTATACTCAATGTCCCAGCGAATCTGGAAAACTCAGCAGTAGCCTTAGGATTGGAAAATGTCAGTTCTCATTCCAATCCCAAAGAAGACCAATGCCAAAGAATATTCAAATTACCATACCATCTCATATGCTAGTAAAGTAATGCTCCAAGCTAGGCTTCAGCAGTACTTGAGCTGAGAACTTCCAGATGCACCAGCTGGATTTAGAAAAGGCAGAGGAACCAGAGATCAAATTGCCAACATCTTCTGGATCACAGATAAATCAAGGGAATTCTAGGCAAACATCTGCTTTTGCTTCATTGACCACATTAAAGTCTCTGACTGTGTGGATCACAGCAATCTGTGGAAAACTGTCAAAGTGATGGAAATACCAGACCCTCTTACCTGCCTCCTGAGAAACCTATATGCAGGTCAAGAAGCAACAGTTAGAACTGGCCATGGAACAACAAACTGCTTCCAAACTGGTAAAGGAATACATCAAGACTGTTTATTGTTAAGGCTATATATTGCCACCCTGACTATTTAACTTACATGCAGAGTACATCATGTGAAATGCTGGCCTGGACAAAGCACAAGCCAGAATCAAGATTGCAAGGAGAGGGCTTCCCTGGTGGTCCACTGGGTAAAGACACTGCCTTGCAGTGCTTGCAAAGGGCGCTGGTTTGATCCCTGGCCTGGGAGGATCCTGCATGCTGCGGAGCAGCTGAACCAATGTGTCCAACTACTGAGCCAGCACTCTGGAGCGCATGTGCCCAGAGCCGGTGCTCTGCAACAAGAGAGGTCACTGCAGTGGGAGGCCCACACAGGCCAAAGAACAAAGATGGAAATAAATGAAAGACCAATAGAAGTGGCCAAAAAAAAAAAAAGATTGCAAGGAGAAATACCAATAACTTCAGGTATGTAGATAACACTACTCTTATGCCAGAAAGCAAAGAAGAAATAAAGAGCCTCTTAACGAAGGTGAAAGAGAAGAATGGAAAAGATGGCTTATAACTCAACATTCAAAAAATGAAAATCATCACTTCATGGCAAATAGATGGGCAAACAATGGAAACAGTGACAGACTTTATTTTCTTGGGTTCTAAAATCACTGCAGATGGTGACTCAAGTACCAGATTAAAATCTCATTCCAATCCCAAAGAAGACCAATGCCAAAGAATATTCAAATTACCATACCATCTCATATGCTAGTAAAGTAATGCTCCAAGCTAGGCTTCAGCAGTACTTGAGCTGAGAACTTCCAGATGCACCAGCTGGATTTAGAAAAGGCAGAGGAACCAGAGATCAAATTGCCAACATCTTCTGGATCACAGATAAATCAAGGAATTCTAGGCAAACATCTGCTTTTGCTTCATTGACCACATTAAAGTCTCTGACTGTGTGGATCACAGCAATCTGTGGAAAACTGTCAAAGTGATGGAAATACCAGACCCTCTTACCTGCCTCCTGAGAAACCTATATGCAGGTCAAGAAGCAACAGTTAGAACTGGCCATGGAACAACAAACTGCTTCCAAACTGGTAAAGGAATACATCAAGACTGTTTATTGTTAAGGCTATATATTGCCACCCTGACTATTTAACTTACATGCAGAGTACATCATGTGAAATGCTGGCCTGGACAAAGCACAAGCCAGAATCAAGATTGCAAGGAGAGGGCTTCCCTGGTGGTCCACTGGGTAAAGACACTGCCTTGCAGTGCTTGCAAAGGGCGCTGGTTTGATCCCTGGCCTGGGAGGATCCTGCATGCTGCGGAGCAGCTGAACCAATGTGTCCAACTACTGAGCCAGCACTCTGGAGCGCATGTGCCCAGAGCCGGTGCTCTGCAACAAGAGAGGTCACTGCAGTGGGAGGCCCACACAGGCCAAAGAACAAAGATGGAAATAAATGAAAGACCAATAGAAGTGGCCAAAAAAAAAAAAAGATTGCAAGGAGAAATACCAATAACTTCAGGTATGTAGATAACACTACTCTTATGCCAGAAAGCAAAGAAGAAATAAAGAGCCTCTTAACGAAGGTGAAAGAGAAGAATGAAAAAGATGGCTTATAACTCAACATTCAAAAAATGAAAATCATCACTTCATGGCAAATAGATGGGCAAACAATGGAAACAGTGACAGACTTTATTTTCTTGGGTTCTAAAATCACTGCAGATGGTGACTGAAGCTATGAAATTAAAGGATGCTTGTTCCTTGGAGGAAGAGCTATGGCAAACCTAGATAGTGTATTGAAAAGCAGAGACATCACTTTGCCAACAAAGGTCTGCATAGTCAAAGCTATGGTTTTCCCAGTAGTCATGTACAGACTTGAGAGCTGGATCATAAAGAAGGATGAGCACTGAAGAATTGATGCCTTCAAACTGTGGTGCTGGAGAATACTCTTGAGATTCCTGTTGACTGCAAGGAGAACAAACCAGTTAATCCTAAGGGAAATCAACCCTGAATATTCACTGGAAGGACTGATACTGAAGCTGAAGGTCCAATACTTTTGCCATCTAAGGCAAGGAGCTGACTCATTGGGAAAGACCTTGATGCTGGGAAAAATAGAAAGCAGAAGGAGAAGGAGATGGCAGAGGAGATGGTTGGATGGCATCACCAACTTAATGGACATGAATTTGAACAAGCTCTGGGAGATGGTGAAGGACAGGGAAGCCTGCTACAGTTCATGGAGTTGCAAAGAAGTGGACACAACTGAGTCACTGAACTGAACTGACTGAAAGAAGGGAGAGAGTAATGTTGGTTAGCAGTGGGCATGGAGAAAGTAGAATTCAGTCTCAAAGGACTTGACCTTGAAGGATGAGATAGGCAAGAAGCAGAGGAAAGGCAATGCCAGGATGAACACAGCATGAGCAGAGGCTTACAGTAAAGAACAGAGCATGGAATCTTAGAGGAATGAGGCAGAGACTAAGCCAGAATAGCAGAAGATAATGATGATACAGGCTAAGGCAGTCTAAATTCTGTGGGTTCTTGATTTCCTAGATTAGTCCTAGCTTGGACCCAGAGCCCTCCAAAAATATTTCTGGTATCCTCTAGAGGAGGGTGGAAAAATGGAAACTCACAAAATGGGAGTTAAGAGCTCTGGGTGCTAGATGCAACAATCCACTGATAGTTGAATACCCTGGACAAGCCCCTTCATTTCCCTTGGTCTCAGTTCCTGCATCAGTCAAATGAGATAGTCCAACTGGATGATTTTTGAGGCCCTTTCCAACTCTCACACTGCATGATTCAGTGAACACACACTCATAAGAATCCCCCATAAGACACACCTGATCTCATTTACACTACTGGTCAAAGGACTGTTTTTCACAAGTCCTCACATGTCTCAACATGTCCACAGCGGGTCTTGAGGTCAGGGTGGGGTGGGGATGGGGGGAAAGAGTGCAACTTCTGACCTAACCAGACAACATCATATCCACATGCAAACATCCTGACTGCAAGGGAAATGTGCTAAAACCAAATATTCCTGATTAGTGACAATGTTTTCTGTTAGAGTAGAAGGTCTCCCATTTCTGATCCTGACTTTTGCAAATGTATGATTGCATAGTTCACTGAGTTCAGAAAAAAAATAATGTACAACAGCTGAAGGGCAAGTGAATGTGCTATTTAAGATGACACTGACATACCGTTTAATAAACTCTGACAAAGCCAGTAGAATGGGTTAGTGTAGTTTAGCATGGATGAGAGCAAATGAAGAGAAAACAAAACAAATTAAGGACTTCTGTTCAATGAGGGGCACTATAGAAAAGGTTCAAAGATGCCTGAAAAAATGGGGAAAGATATTTGCGGTGTTTAAACCAATGAGGCATTAATAAGTAGAATATATATGGAATTCCTGAAAGTCTGTGAGGAAAAGAAAGCAGTCCCAATAGGAAAATCAGTGAAGGCTATGAATAGGCAATTTCCAAAAGAGAATATTCAAAAAGCTAATTTGCATATCATGACATATACAAAAGAGAGAAACAGAAAATTAGAGGGATGATGAGATATTGCTTACACCTATTAGGCTAGTTAAAATTAGGAAACTGGATAATGTCAAATGTTGGCAAAAATGTAGAAACTTTTATGTACTATTTCAAAATTTCTCTCCACTTCTGAAACTACAAAACAGGTTATCTGTTTCCAAAATACAATGGCAGATAGTTATAAGACAAACATTCCCATTCCAAAAGGGGGAAAAAAATTAAAGGAATAAAGGGGTCACTGGTCCCAAGAAAATCAGAACCTAATAGAGAAAATTCATTAGGTTTCAAAGCCTGAGAATAATCCTCTGTGACCAGATAAACCCTCAACTGGATGATTTTGAGGCCCTTTCCAACTCTCACACTGCATGATTCAGTGAACACACACTCATAAGAATCCCCCATAAGACACACCTGATCTCATTTACACTACTGGTCAAAGGACTGTTTTTCACAAGTCCTCACATGTCTCAACATGTCCACAGCGGGTCTTGAGGTCAGGGTGGGGTGGGGATGGGGGGAAAGAGTGCAACTTCTGACCTAACCAGACAACATCATATCCACATGCAAACATCCTGACTGCAAGGGAAATGTGCTAAAACCAAATATTCCTGATTAGTGACAATGTTTTCTGTTAGAGTAGAAGGTCTCCCATTTCTGATCCTGACTTTTGCAAATGTATGATTGCATAGTTCACTGAGTTCAGAAAAAAAATAATGTACAACAGCTGAAGGGCAAGTGAATGTGCTATTTAAGATGACACTGACATACCGTTTAATAAACTCTGACAAAGCCAGTAGAATGGGTTAGTGTAGTTTAGCATGGATGAGAGCAAATGAAGAGAAAACAAAACAAATTAAGGACTTCTGTTCAATGAGGGGCACTATAGAAAAGGTTCAAAGATGCCTGAAAAAATGGGGAAAGATATTTGCGGTGTTTAAACCAATGAGGCATTAATAAGTAGAATATATATGGAATTCCTGAAAGTCTGTGAGGAAAAGAAAGCAGTCCCAATAGGAAAATCAGTGAAGGCTATGAATAGGCAATTTCCAAAAGAGAATATTCAAAAAGCTAATTTGCATATCATGACATATACAAAAGAGAGAAACAGAAAATTAGAGGGATGATGAGATATTGCTTACACCTATTAGGCTAGTTAAAATTAGGAAACTGGATAATGTCAAATGTTGGCAAAAATGTAGAAACTTTTATGTACTATTTCAAAATTTCTCTCCACTTCTGAAACTACAAAACAGGTTATCTGTTTCCAAAATACAATGGCAGATAGTTATAAGACAAACATTCCCATTCCAAAAGGGGGAAAAAAATTAAAGGAATAAAGGGGTCACTGGTCCCAAGAAAATCAGAACCTAATAGAGAAAATTCATTAGGTTTCAAAGCCTGAGAATAATCCTCTGTGACCAGATAAACCCTCAGGGCCCATGGCTGCTCTTCCTTCTGTGCCTGCAGTGGGCCCATGGTGACTCTATCCTTTGGGCCTATAGTGGCACCTCAGAGTTATTCCTTGTTTTTCTTGAGGGGTAGCAAATGTTTGCAGTTGATCGATTCTAACAGCTCACTTCCTGTCTGTAGAATTTTGGAAGTCTGATGACTTTCTCTCATTTCATTCTCTTTCTGTCTTTTTCAGTACAAGTTGGCAGTGTTTCTGCTGATATAACATTCTCAGAAACCTTGTGGGTCTTCTGTATATGCCACAGGGGTTCATGTCATTGGAGAAGAAGGTCTTCCACATATCTTTTCTGTATAATTCTACCTATATTTCTAGCTTCTTCTGAGATAATTGAGTGAATCCATGAGTCATATGCCTAATTTCTTCAGCGAAAGGTTGTCCAGCCAAACCGTCAGGCTTCTCTCTAGAGAATACATCCCAAGAGTAGATATTCTAATGATAGCATCCTTTGTAGTCTGGGTAAACTGAGATGCTCCTGAATTGAAGTGCTGGTTCCTTTTTACTTAATACCTCCCTCTTCCATTTATCTCTCCTCTTATTTTGCTATAAGCAAAGAGTAACCAGGCTGCACCTTCAACATTTTGCCTAGAAATCACCCCAATTAAATATCCAGTTTTGTATCTTATAAATTCTGCTGTTAACAAAACAAATAAAACACAGTTCAGCCAAGTTGTCTATCACTACATAATTAGGAAACCTTTCCTCCAGTTTCTGGAAATATGTTTCTCATTTCCTTCTGAGTTCATGCCTTTAAAGTTCATTTTTCTATGACATTCTCTCTATACATGTGGTCTCTAAGACCGCAGAAGCTTTCTCCATTGCGCTCCTCACTTCCTCATGAATTCTCACCAGAATCAAGACTTTTTCTATAAAATAAGCCTCAAAAGTCTTATGCCTTTGCCCACTATCCAATTTCACAGCCATTCCCACAATTTTAGATATTTGTTACATCAGCACCAAACTTCCAGTCAGCAAAATCTGTATCCATTTCCTAGAGCAGCTTTAACAAAGGAACACAGAATTGGTGACTTAAATGATGACATTTATTCTCTCACAATTCTGGAGGCCACTGAAGTCATGGTTGTGTTCCTCTGAAGGCTCTGAGGGAGACTCCTTCCTGTCGTTTCCAGCTTCTGGTGGCTCCAGGTATTCCTTGGCTGTGGCTGAACAACTACAATACTGGTCTTCATTTTCATGTGGCCTTTTCCTCTTGGTCTTCTCCTCTTCTATCTCTTGTAAGGACACTTGTCATTTTCACCTATATAATCCAGGATGATGTCATCTTGACATCTTTAATAAATAACCTTTGCAAAGATCCCTTTTCCAAATAAAGTCATATTCACAGGTTTTGGGATTTAGGATGCGGGCTTACCTTTTGGGGAGCCATCATTCAAACCACAACCACATCCCAGAGAAATCCTCACCTCAGTTTACATGGGTATAAGTCAACATTCACTGCAGCATTACATGTGGTAGTTGGGAGTTGGATGTCCATCACTTGGATAAAATATGGTGGATCATCACTGTATCAGAGATATTTACAGTTCACAGACTACCTTTGTTCTCCCTATATTTCCTGGCCACCACACAGCTGATCAGGGCCACATAACAGTTTTGGTCAATGTGCTGTGAGTAGCAGTGACATGTGTTACTTCAAGTTTGAAAAACGCAGGGGCAGATATAAATTCTCCATGTTCTATCCTCTGTGTCAGAAATCCTGAGAGTCATATGTTTCCAGTGGCAGAGCCATGAAGTACAAGTGTGAAAGTCCCTGAATCACAGCCTAGAAAGGAGCTGCCTGAAGAACTGCTTGACCTACAAAAGACTCTTCATGAATGAGAAACAAACTTCTAAATGTTAAGTAACTGTGATTTGGGGACTGTCTGTTATTTCAGCATACATAACCCAGCCTGCCTTAAAATACATACCCCCATGGATAGGTCAGGGTAGAGTGTGAGTGTATAGGGAGTGTAAGTTAAATAGGTGAAAGAGATGAAGGCTTTGTCCAGTTATATAATAAATAAGGCAGGGAGATGTCACATATAGCATAAGCAATACAATCAATAATATTGTAATAACTTTATGTGGAGATAGACGGTTACTAGACTTTATAATGTAAACAAAGCAAATTACTAGGTAGTAAATCTGAAGTTAACATAATATGGCATGGCTACTATATGTCAATAAAAAAATTAATTAATTAGCTGAGAGAATAAAAGAGGAGGAAAGTAAAGAGGAAAAAGAAAAACCAGCTAAGGAGCCTGAGGAGCAGGAAGAGTTAGAAAACCTAAGAAGGTAAACAGACCTGATGAAATGTAACAGAATCATGACAGAGAATGTGGGCAGGAGAGTGGAAAGGAAGGTTGTGGATACAAGAGGTGGACTAAATGAAACACAATTTAAATCCAACATCTTTACCATGTCCTCCAAGTCCAACATCAGATGGTTCCTTCATCCCCCTTGACCCATCACTCTGCAGACAGTGGTCTCTGAGGTTTTTTCAGCCTCAGGGTCTAAACACTTGCAGTTCTCTTTATTTTGAACAGTTGTCCCCATCTTTCCATGGCCTTTCTCATCATTCAGGTAGCCCCTCGAACCCTTGAAAAGCTCTCTCTGACCACACGTCCTAAAGCAGCTTCCCCTATTAATCTCTCCTCACTTCCTTTACTTTTTTCCTAGCACTTCTCAGTAGCTGAAAGTAAGGTCTTTATTGTCTATTATCTCTCTCCCTGTGAACCTGCAAGCTACAAGACAGCAGGTGCTTGTCTGGCTTATCCATCAACATATACACAGTGGCTGGGACAATAGGTGGTACATAGTAAGCGCTCAATAAATATTTACCCCATGGATGGCTCATGAAGAAAGCTAAGTGGGCTTTGATGTCTTCAGCCTAAGTGATGGGGAGTACACAACTACCACTGTTAAACCAAGATAGGAGTAACAAGGAAATGAGAATGTTAAAGTGGGAGAGACCTATAGATTTGAGAGCTGTTTTAAATCTCCTCATTGGCTGGGCCCCACATATTAAACACTAAGATTTACAAGAGAAAAGGCATACAAATTTATTTGATGTTAATTTTTATGTGACAAAAGGAACTTCCTAGAAAAGAAATGAATACCCAAAGACATGGATTTGGGTTGAGAGGTTACATATCAATTACAGAAAAAATGATAAACTGCAGAAATGTAACAAGATCTTTAAACTTCTAGTGGTTGCAAACTATGGGAAATTAAGTGAGAGAAACTACGGGAAATTATGAAACTAATGGAAGATAAGGGTTATCTTAGCAAGGTTTGCTTGTGCAGGTCTACTTTGGTGCCAACTTTCCATCTTCATGGCCATAAACCTTCCCCAGCAGGGGGGATTTATGACAGTCCTTGTTTCTTAGGAGTTTCTGCTTTGAGTCAGATAAAGCAAGCTCTAAGAAGGCTTCCTTCTGCTTCTGTTGAATCTCAAATATATTAGTTCAAGACAATCCTTATGCAAAATTGGTGCAGTTGGGGTGACACATTTGGCTCTTGTTCAAAGCCGTGAGAACAGATAAGATTGTAAAACAGAGGGAGCATCACTACTTGAATGAGGTTGCGGTATGCAATGCCTGGGCCCCACAGTGGCACCCACCCCTAGGGTCCTTGAGATCTAGCTATCAACTTCACTCCTAAGCAGAAAAATATAGCAACAAGATTCTAGAACATTTATCTGGCAAAACTAAACAGACTCAACTCCTACCATTTAGGGAGTTTTGCTTAGCTGAAAGTAAGGTCTTTATTGTCTATTATCTCTCTCCCTCTGAACCTGCAAGCTACAAGACAGCAGGTGCTTGTCTGGCTTATCCATCAACATATACACAGTGGCTGGGACAATAGGTGGTACATAGTAAGCGCTCAATAAATATTTACCCCATGGATGGCTCATGAAGAAAGCTAAGTGGGCTTTGATGTCTTCAGCCTAAGTGATGGGGAGTACACAACTACCACTGTTAAACCAAGATAGGAGTAACAAGGAAATGAGAATGTTAAAGTGGGAGAGACCTATAGATTTGAGAGCTGTTTTAAATCTCCTCATTGGCTGGGCCCCACATATTAAACACTAAGATTTACAAGAGAAAAGGCATACAAATTTATTTGATGTTAATTTTTATGTGACAAAAGGAACTTCCTAGAAAAGAAATGAATACCCAAAGACATGGATTTGGGTTGAGAGGTTACATATCAATTACAGAAAAAATGATAAACTGCAGAAATGTAACAAGATCTTTAAACTTCTAGTGGTTGCAAACTATGGGAAATTAAGTGAGAGAAACTACGGGAAATTATGAAACTAATGGAAGATAAGGGTTATCTTAGCAAGGTTTGCTTGTGCAGGTCTACTTTGGTGCCAACTTTCCATCTTCATGGCCATAAACCTTCCCCAGCAGGGGGGATTTATGACAGTCCTTGTTTCTTAGGAGTTTCTGCTTTGAGTCAGATAAAGCAAGCTCTAAGAAGGCTTCCTTCTGCTTCTGTTGAATCTCAAATATATTAGTTCAAGACAATCCTTATGCAAAATTGGTGCAGTTGGGGTGACACATTTGGCTCTTGTTCAAAGCCGTGAGAACAGATAAGATTGTAAAACAGAGGGAGCATCACTACTTGAATGAGGTTGCGGTATGCAATGCCTGGGCCCCACAGTGGCACCCACCCCTAGGGTCCTTGAGATCTAGCTATCAACTTCACTCCTAAGCAGAAAAATATAGCAACAAGATTCTAGAACATTTATCTGGCAAAACTAAACAGACTCAACTCCTACCATTTAGGGAGTTTTGCTTAGTTAAAACATTTCATATGGTATCATCTCACACTGGTCAGAACGGCCATGATTAAAAAATCCACAAACAATAAATGCGGGAGAAGGTGTGGAGAAAAGGGAACCCTCTTACCCTGATGGTGGGAATGCAAACTGATTCAACCATTATGGGAACAGTATGGAGACTCCTTAAAAACAAGAGGAACAAAACTACCTACCATGCATGCATGCTCAGCTGCTTCAGTCATGTCCAACTCTTTGTGACCATATGGACTACTGTAGCTCACCAGGTTTCTCTAGCCATGGGATTCTCCAGGCAAGAATACTGGAGTGGGCTGCCACACCCTCCTCCAGCAGATCTTCCAGACCCGGGCATGGAATCCTTGTCTCTGGCATCTCTCTGCATTGGCAGGCGGGTTCTTTACCACTAGTGCCATCTGGGAAGCCCTTAAAACTACCATATAGCTCAGCAATCCCATTACCAAACATCTACCCTCAGGAAACTATAATTGAAAAAGACACATGTACCCCAATGTTCATTGCAGCACTATTAACAATAGCTAGGACATGGAAACAACCTAAATTTCCATTGGCAGATGAACAGATAAGGAAGTTGTGGTATACATACACAATGGAATATTACTCTACTATAAAAAGGAACACGTGTGAGTCAGTTCATTTTTTCTTTTTTTGAGAGGAAAATAAAGTTTATTAGACTGGGGGAAGGGGAAGGGAGAGTCGCTGCCAGTACAGCAGGCCGCCTTAAGGGAGAATCTACATTGTTAAAGTGGAAGACGCTGTTAGAACACAGGTCGGTTCAAAGGAAAACCAACATGGCTAGAGTGGGAGACACTGTGATAACAGCGGGCCTCACAGCAGGCCGCCTCAAGGGAGAGCCAACTCAGTTCTTTGTTTTTTTTTTTTTAACACCCAAAGCATTTTTATTGGAGCATAGCCAACGAGCAATTTTGTGACAGTTTCAGGTGAACAGTGAAGGCTCGCCATACAAATACATGTTTGAAATGGATAACCAAAAATCTATTGTATAGCATATGGACCAAATTACCAGCCTGGATGGGAGGGAGGTTTGGGTCCAATATAGCAACAAGATTCTAGAACATTTATCTGGCAAAACTAAACAGACTCAACTCCTACCATTTAGGGAGTTTTGCTTAGTTAAAACATTTCATATGGTATCATCTCACACTGGTCAGAACGGCCATGATTAAAAAATCCACAAACAATAAATGCGGGAGAAGGTGTGGAGAAAAGGGAACCCTCTTACCCTGATGGTGGGAATGCAAACTGATTCAACCATTATGGGAACAGTATGGAGACTCCTTAAAAACAAGAGGAACAAAACTACCTACCATGCATGCATGCTCAGCTGCTTCAGTCATGTCCAACTCTTTGTGACCATATGGACTACTGTAGCTCACCAGGTTTCTCTAGCCATGGGATTCTCCAGGCAAGAATACTGGAGTGGGCTGCCACACCCTCCTCCAGCAGATCTTCCAGACCCGGGCATGGAATCCTTGTCTCTGGCATCTCTCTGCATTGGCAGGCGGGTTCTTTACCACTAGTGCCATCTGGGAAGCCCTTAAAACTACCATATAGCTCAGCAATCCCATTACCAAACATCTACCCTCAGGAAACTATAATTGAAAAAGACACATGTACCCCAATGTTCATTGCAGCACTATTAACAATAGCTAGGACATGGAAACAACCTAAATTTCCATTGGCAGATGAACAGATAAGGAAGTTGTGGTATACATACACAATGGAATATTACTCTACTATAAAAAGGAACACGTGTGAGTCAGTTCATTTTTTCTTTTTTTGAGAGGAAAATAAAGTTTATTAGACTGGGGGAAGGGGAAGGGAGAGTCGCTGCCAGTACAGCAGGCCGCCTTAAGGGAGAATCTACATTGTTAAAGTGGAAGACGCTGTTAGAACACAGGTCGGTTCAAAGGAAAACCAACATGGCTAGAGTGGGAGACACTGTGATAACAGCGGGCCTCACAGCAGGCCGCCTCAAGGGAGAGCCAACTCAGTTCTTTGTTTTTTTTTTTTTAACACCAAAAGCATTTTTATTGGAGCATAGCCAACTAACAATTTTGTGACAGTTTCAGGTGAACAGTGAAGGGGCTCGGCCATACAAATACATGTTTGAAATGGATAACCAACAAAAATCTATTGTATAGCATATGGACCTTTGCTTAATGTTATGTACCAGCCTGGATGGGAGGGAGGTTTGGGAGAGAACAGATACCTGTATATGTATGGCTGAGCCCCTTCACTGTTCACCTGAAACTGTCACAAAATTGTTAGTTAGTTCTAATGAGATGGATGAATCTAGAGCCTATTATACATAGTGAAGTAGGTCAAAAGAGCAAGATAGGGGCTTCTCTGGCGGTCCAGTGGGTAGAGAGCCCGCCTTCCAGTGCAAGAGGCACTGGTTCGATCCCTGGCCTGGGAAGATCCCACGTGCGGCAGAGTGGCTGGGCTGGTGTATCCAATTATGAGCCAGGGCTCTGGAGCACATGTGCTGAGAGCCAGTGCTCTGCAACAAGAGAAGCCACTGCAATGGGAGGCCCACACAGGCCAAAGAATAAAGACGAATGAAAATAAGTAAATAAATAAAGCAATAAAAGAGGCCAAAATTAAAAAAAAGAAAGAGCAAGATAAATATAATATATTAACCCATATATGTGAACACTAGAAATATAGTACTTAAGATCCTATGTGCAGGGCAGCAAAGGAGACATAGACATAAAGAACAGACTTTTGGACACAGTGAGAGAAGGAGAGGGTGGGATGATTTGAGATAGCAGCACTGAAACATACACATTACCATATGTAAAACAGATAGCTAGTGGGAGCTTAATGTATGATGAAGGAAACCCAAAGCCAGTGCTCCGTGACAACCTGGAGAGATGGGGTGGGGAGGGAAGTGGGGGTGAGGGTTCAGAAGAGAGGAGTCACATGTATGCCTGTGGTTGAGTCATGCTGACTTGTGGCAGAGGTCCTCACAATACTGTAAAGTATTTATCCTCCAATTAAAATAAATAAATAAATAAATCCACATAAGCTGAAGTTAGGGAAAGCACTGCTGGTTCCTTGGAACACCAGATTGAATTCCTGCTACCTAAAACTCACTGTTCTGCTTTAGAGGCACGCACTGGAGTCACTGGGGCTGCAGAGGCTGAAACACTGCAAGAGCATGGGAACACATCACTTTTGAAAAAGTTAACAGTTCTGTGTAGATCAAGATGGCCTTTAAATAATCTATATCCATCAGAGGCTTTTGACTGAGCAGTTTTAGATTCAGTGCAAACTGCCCACAGACACACTGAAAGAAACGAGAAATGCTAAGTCGAAGTGCTATACCCATTTTCAACCCTGGTTACTCATTAGAATTTGGGAACCTTGTACACACATACAGATACCTGTATATGTATGGCTGAGCCTTCACTGTTCACCTGAAACTGTCACAAAATTGTTAGTTAGTTCTAATGAGATGGATGAATCTAGAGCCTATTATACATAGTGAAGTAGGTCAAAAGAGCAAGATAGGGGCTTCTCTGGCGGTCCAGTGGGTAGAGAGCCCGCCTTCAGTGCAAGAGGCACTGGTTCGATCCCTGGCCTGGGAAGATCCCACGTGCGGCAGAGTGGCTGGGCTGGTGTATCCAATTATGAGCCAGGGCTCTGGAGCACATGTGCTGAGAGCCAGTGCTCTGCAACAAGAGAAGCCACTGCAATGGGAGGCCCACACAGGCCAAAGAATAAAGACGAATGAAAATAAGTAAATAAATAAAGCAATAAAAGAGGCCAAAATTAAAAAAAAGAAAGAGCAAGATAAATATAATATATTAACCCATATATGTGAACACTAGAAATATAGTACTTAAGATCCTATGTGCAGGGCAGCAAAGGAGACATAGACATAAAGAACAGACTTTTGGACACAGTGAGAGAAGGAGAGGGTGGGATGATTTGAGATAGCAGCACTGAAACATACACATTACCATATGTAAAACAGATAGCTAGTGGGAGCTTAATGTATGATGAAGGAAACCCAAAGCCAGTGCTCCGTGACAACCTGGAGAGATGGGGTGGGGAGGGAAGTGGGGGTGAGGGTTCAGAAGAGAGGAGTCACATGTATGCCTGTGGTTGAGTCATGCTGACTTGTGGCAGAGGTCCTCACAATACTGTAAAGTATTTATCCTCCAATTAAAATAAATAAATAAATAAATCCACATAAGCTGAAGTTAGGGAAAGCACTGCTGGTTCCTTGGAACACCAGATTGAATTCCTGCTACCTAAAACTCACTGTTCTGCTTTAGAGGCACGCACTGGAGTCACTGGGGCTGCAGAGGCTGAAACACTGCAAGAGCATGGGAACACATCACTTTTGAAAAAGTTAACAGTTCTGTGTAGATCAAGATGGCCTTTAAATAATCTATATCCATCAGAGGCTTTTGACTGAGCAGTTTTAGATTCAGTGCAAACTGCCCACAGACACACTGAAAGAAACGAGAAATGCTAAGTCGAAGTGCTATACCCATTTTCAACCCTGGTTACTCATTAGAATTTGGGAACCTTGTACACACATACAGAGGGCTAGAGTCTCCCCACACACCCATAAGCCAGAACTTGTGGGGCCAGAACTTGTACATCTGTATTTTCCTAAAACACCACAGGTGATTCTAATGTACAGAATGAGAAAAACGGTTTCAAACTATAGACGCATGTACCTGGAAAATTTCCCTTTCTCCTTCCCCTTCTCTTTTTCCTGGAAATTAATAGAGGGCGTAAAAGCAGTCTCAGCATGTATGCCCCACCCATGGTCAGACTGTGGCCATCATCCCCTCTTGGAGTTCTGGCCAAGAATGGCAATGGAATGAGTCAGTCGTTTCCCTGTTCCCAAGGAGTCATGGGGGTGGTGGAGGGGGGGTGGGAAGAGAAGGTCCACTGGAGAAACCAGAGGGACAGTGGGAGAGTAGATCAGACCTCAGAGACAGTGGATCAGCTTTTGTGGCTGCTGACTCGTTCACTTGGCATTTCCCTTCCTTCTTCCTTTGCCCCTAAGAGTGATTAGGATACCAACCACTAAGAAATTAAATTCAGAATACACTTTCAGGTTGCTTTAGAATATACATGACCTATATATGGAATCTAAAAAGACGGTACTGATGAACCTGTTTGCAGACTAGCAACGGAGACACAGACATAGAGAACAGACTTATGGACATGACTGGAGAGAAAGGAAGGAGAGGGTGGGATGTATGGAGAGAGGAACATGGAAACAGACATTACCATATGCAAAATAGATAACCAATGGGAATTTGCCATATGACTGAGAGAAACTGAGACCTGGTAACAACTGGGGCTCAGTAACAACCTACTGGGACAGGGAGGGATATTCAAGTGAGAGGGGATATGATTAAATCAATGGCTGATTCACGCTGATGTTTCGAGAAACCAACACAGTCCTGTAAAGCAATTATCCTTCAATTAAACATAAATAAATTTTTTAAAAAAAGAATATATAAGCATTAAATTCCAAGGAGTAGGAAACAACGGCTTTAATGCTGAATTGAATGACAACTGAATGAAAGCACTGGGCACAATCCACTACTGCATCATTCTTAAACACACCTTCTTGGTTACAGGACACATTCCTGGTTGTCTCCCCACCTTTCTCAAGAATGACCCCTTCTCCATGGCCTTCAATGTTTCTCTTCCTCCTCACACTTTTCTAGGAGGTTCCTGAAGCATTTCTGAAGAACTAGGTAGGGCTCCTCAGGATAACTTGGAACATGAGTCAAGACCTACTCCCCTGTCTTACAGGACTGAAAATAGAGGCTCAAAAAGAGTGAGTGAGGGATCTGCTCAAAGTCATGGGACTAACTACTGATGAGATAAGGATGAGGACCTAGGTTTCCAGACCTCCAACTGCATTCACTGCTCAGCTCACCTTACGACTAACTCAGACACAGGAAGAAAAACACCAAAAGTGTTGGTGGAGGGGTGGGAAGAGAAGGTCCACTGGAGAAACCAGAGGGACAGTGGGAGAGTAGATCAGACCTCAGAGACAGTGGATCAGCTTTTGTGGCTGCTGACTCGTTCACTTGGCATTTCCCTTCCTTCTTCCTTTGCCCCTAAGAGTGATTAGGATACCAACCACTAAGAAATTAAATTCAGAATACACTTTCAGGTTGCTTTAGAATATACATGACCTATATATGGAATCTAAAAAGACGGTACTGATGAACCTGTTTGCAGACTAGCAACGGAGACACAGACATAGAGAACAGACTTATGGACATGACTGGAGAGAAAGGAAGGAGAGGGTGGGATGTATGGAGAGAGGAACATGGAAACAGACATTACCATATGCAAAATAGATAACCAATGGGAATTTGCCATATGACTGAGAGAAACTGAGACCTGGTAACAACTGGGGCTCAGTAACAACCTACTGGGACAGGGAGGGATATTCAAGTGAGAGGGGATATGATTAAATCAATGGCTGATTCACGCTGATGTTTCGTAGAAACCAACACAGTCCTGTAAAGCAATTATCCTTCAATTAAACATAAATAAATTTTTTAAAAAAAGAATATATAAGCATTAAATTCCAAGGAGTAGGAAACAACGGCTTTAATGCTGAATTGAATGACAACTGAATGAAAGCACTGGGCACAATCCACTACTGCATCATTCTTAAACACACCTTCTTGGTTACAGGACACATTCCTGGTTGTCTCCCCACCTTTCTCAAGAATGACCCCTTCTCCATGGCCTTCAATGTTTCTCTTCCTCCTCACACTTTTCTAGGAGGTTCCTGAAGCATTTCTGAAGAACTAGGTAGGGCTCCTCAGGATAACTTGGAACATGAGTCAAGACCTACTCCCCTGTCTTACAGGACTGAAAATAGAGGCTCAAAAAGAGTGAGTGAGGGATCTGCTCAAAGTCATGGGACTAACTACTGATGAGATAAGGATGAGGACCTAGGTTTCCAGACCTCCAACTGCATTCACTGCTCAGCTCACCTTACGACTAACTCAGACACAGGAAGAAAAACACCAAAAAGTGTTGGTCTGTATGGGGATCTTTGTTTCTAGTCTTCTAGATCTTTGCTGTTCAAAATAAAGATCTTGGACCAGCAGTGTAGGCATCATCTAGGAACTTGAAAGAGATGTGTAATCTCAGGCCCCACAGACCTACCAAATGAATCAGAATTTGCATTTTAACATGATCCTTAGGCAATTCTAATACATATTAAAATTTGAGAAGCACTTTTCTAAATTACAATTTAGACATTTACTCATGCATAGATGCAAGTATTTCTTCAGCACACACTGCTTTACATTGAGAAACAGTGTGAAAACAGGATGTTAGGCACTGAGAAGGCATACTTCTCAATGTAAAGCAGTATGTTAGACATACTATCAGAAAAAAAACCCAACCAAACAAAAAAGAACTTGCTTTAGCTATTTTAAAATTATTAGAGATAATGGCAAACTGACATATCTAGTAGGATAGCATTGATACATGTGGATATGATAGCTTGATTTCTATATCAAAATAATTTTAGATTTAACATTATAATAACTAAAGATAAAAATTAAAACCAGGACTTCCCTTGCAGTTCAATGGTTGGGGGTCTGCACTTTTACTGCTGAGGACCTAGGTTTGACCTCTGGTTGGGGAACATAGATCTCACAAGTCACAGGGCATGGCAAAAAAAAAAAGAAAAAAAATTAAAATCTAAACACCCATAATCCTTGTGTCAAGTACATGTGTCAATTTCCAATGCTCCTAAACCACTCTTCATTGTCACCCAAAGCCTCTGCTCGAATCAAATCCACTGCAATGTAGGGATGACCAGTTCCATCCTGGCACAGAATAACTTTACTAACTTAGTCATTGGTGCACCTTTCTTATTTTTCTGGTTTTCCTGGTGGTGTCAAAATTTCCTTACTGCAAAATTCAGGCTTAAATTGAAGACAGTAGGGAAACCCATGATGTCATTCAGATATGACCTAAATCAAATCCCTTGTGAGAATATAGTAGAGGTGATGAATCAATTCAAGAGATTAGATCTGGTAGACAGAGTGCCTGAAGAACTGTGGATGGAGGTTCGTGATATTGAACAGGAGATAGTGACCAAAACCAGCCCCAAGAAAAAGAAATCCAACAAGGCAGAGTGGTTGTCTGAGGAGGCTTTACAAATAGCTCAGAAGAGAAGAGAAGTGAAAGGCAAAGAGAAATGAAAAGATAAACTCAACTGAATGCAGAGTTCCAAAGAAATAGAAGAAAACAATAGAATGGGAAGTACTAGAGATCTCTTCAAGAAATGGGCAAACATAGGCACAGTAAAGGACAGTAATGGCAAGGACCTAACAGAAGCAAAAGAGATTAAAAAGAGATGGCAAGTATACATTGAAAAACCATTGAAAAAAAAAAAGCCTTAATGACAGGGATAACCATGATGGTGTGGTCACTCACCTAGAGCTAGACATCTTGGAATGTGAAGTCAGGTGGGTCTTAGGAAGCATCATTACAAACGAAGAGTGGAGGTGATGGAATTCCTGTTAAGCTATTTCAAATCCTAAAAGATAAGGCTGTGAAACTTATGATTGTGAAAAAAAAAAAAAAGATGATGCTGTGAAAATGCTGTTCTCAGTATGCCAGCAAATTTGAAAAACTCAGCAATGGCCACAGGACTGAAAAAGGTCAGTTTTGATTCCAATCCCAAAGGGCAATGCCAAAGAATAATCAAACTACCATGAAATTGTGTTCATCTCACATGCTAGCAAGGTATTGCTAGCAAAGTACACAAAAGCCTTTGATTGTGTGCATCACAACAAACTATGGAAAGTCCTTAAAGAGATGGGAATACCAGACCACCTTACCTGTCTCCCAAAAAACCTGTATGCAAGTCACGAAGCAATAGTTAGAACTGGACATGGAACAACTGACTGGCTCAACATTGAGAAAGCAGTACATCAAGGCTGTATATAGTCACCTTGCATATTTAACTTATATGCAGAGTGTATCATGTGAAATGCAAGTCTGGATGACTCACGAGCTGGAGTCAAGATTGCTGGGAGAAATATCAACAACCTCAGATATGCAGATGACACCACCTAACAGTTGAGAAAGCTAATTAAGAGATTAGATCTGGTAGACAGAGTGCCTGAAGAACTGTGGATGGAGGTTCGTGATATTGAACAGGAGATAGTGACCAAAACCAGCCCCAAGAAAAAGAAATCCAACAAGGCAGAGTGGTTGTCTGAGGAGGCTTTACAAATAGCTCAGAAGAGAAGAGAAGTGAAAGGCAAAGAGAAATGAAAAGATAAACTCAACTGAATGCAGAGTTCCAAAGAAATAGAAGAAAACAATAGAATGGGAAGTACTAGAGATCTCTTCAAGAAATGGGCAAACATAGGCACAGTAAAGGACAGTAATGGCAAGGACCTAACAGAAGCAAAAGAGATTAAAAAGAGATGGCAAGTATACATTGAAAAACCATTGAAAAAAAAAAAGCCTTAATGACAGGGATAACCATGATGGTGTGGTCACTCACCTAGAGCTAGACATCTTGGAATGTGAAGTCAGGTGGGTCTTAGGAAGCATCATTACAAACGAAGAGTGGAGGTGATGGAATTCCTGTTAAGCTATTTCAAATCCTAAAAGATAAGGCTGTGAAACTTATGATTGTGAAAAAAAAAAAAAAGATGATGCTGTGAAAATGCTGTTCTCAGTATGCCAGCAAATTTGAAAAACTCAGCAATGGCCACAGGACTGAAAAAGGTCAGTTTTGATTCCAATCCCAAAGGGCAATGCCAAAGAATAATCAAACTACCATGAAATTGTGTTCATCTCACATGCTAGCAAGGTATTGCTAGCAAAGTACACAAAAGCCTTTGATTGTGTGCATCACAACAAACTATGGAAAGTCCTTAAAGAGATGGGAATACCAGACCACCTTACCTGTCTCCCAAAAAACCTGTATGCAAGTCACGAAGCAATAGTTAGAACTGGACATGGAACAACTGACTGGCTCAACATTGAGAAAGCAGTACATCAAGGCTGTATATAGTCACCTTGCATATTTAACTTAT
The DNA here is from genome assembly GCA_022376925.1 of Tragulus kanchil. Classification (NCBI taxonomy): domain Eukaryota; kingdom Metazoa; phylum Chordata; class Mammalia; order Artiodactyla; family Tragulidae; genus Tragulus; species Tragulus kanchil. The sequence continues at coordinate 104,770,395 of JAIOJX010000030.1, read as the reverse complement.
ATGCAGAGTGTATCATGTGAAATGCAAGTCTGGATGACTCACGAGCTGGAGTCAAGATTGCTGGGAGAAATATCAACAACCTCAGATATGCAGATGACACCACCCTAACAGTAAAAAGCTAAGAGGAATTAAAAAGCCTCTTGATGAGGGTGAAAGAGGAGAGTGAAAAAGCTGGCTTAAAATTAAGCATTCAAAACATGAAGATCATGGCATCCAGATCCATCACTTGATGGCAAATAGATGGAGAAAAATGAAAACAATGACAGACTTTATTTTGGGGGCTCTAAAATTGTCGAAGTCCATGCATGGGTTGATCCTCTTACCCTCACACAGGAGGATGTGGCAGACACCCTAATAGCTTTTAAACACCTGACCCATGTCCACACAACATTATTTGGCCTAGTCCTCAGTTAGAGAGAAGTCAAAAAGAGAGACCTTCACCCGTTCAGGTGGCAGCTACTGGGGCGCAGTGAGCAGTGGAGCCCTTGGAACACACCAGAGGGTAACCCTGGGCAGAGTTCCTCAGTTGCTTCCAAAGCCACTGGCCTGTTCGCACAGGGTCCCTATGAGAAAGGAGAAGTGAGGAGGTGAGAGGAGAAGAGACCCCAAGTTCCCGTACAGGGCACCAAAAATGTCATGGTCCATGCTCAGGCTGGAAAAGAATTTCCAGGCACAAGGCAGAGTGAGAGAAAAATAGAGCTTATTAGAGTGAGGAAGAAAGAGTTGCTGCCAGTACAGCAGGCTGGCTCAAGGGAGAACCAACATTGTTAGACTGAGAGACGCTGAGAGAAGAGTGGGGCCAGCTTAAGGGTGAATCAATCCTGAACCGGGGTCTTTGATCCATTTTATAGCTAGATCCAAGGTGTGGGATAGGGGTCTTACAGGTCATTTGCTGATTGGATGAGGTAGGGTGTACAGGGTGGGGGATGGTGATTGGTTACAACATGTGGGCGTGAAAGACAATAAGGATCTAGTTTATCTGCTCCTGCATTCCAAGACCCTCCTTGTTCACCTTGTTCTTTTGTCCTTGGGACACCGCGAAAATCACTGTGAACAGTGACTGCAGTCATGAAAGACTCTTGCTCCTTGGAAGAAAAGCTGTGACAAACCTAGACAGCATATTAAAAGCTAAGAGGAATTAAAAAGCCTCTTGATGAGGGTGAAAGAGGAGAGTGAAAAAGCTGGCTTAAAATTAAGCATTCAAAACATGAAGATCATGGCATCCAGATCCATCACTTGATGGCAAATAGATGGAGAAAAATGAAAACAATGACAGACTTTATTTTGGGGGCTCTAAAATTGTCGAAGTCCATGCATGGGTTGATCCTCTTACCCTCACACAGGAGGATGTGGCAGACACCCTAATAGCTTTTAAACACCTGACCCATGTCCACACAACATTATTTGGCCTAGTCCTCAGTTAGAGAGAAGTCAAAGAAAACCTTCACCCGTTCAGGTGGCAGCTACTGGGGCGCAGTGAGCAGTGGAGCCCTTGGAACACACCAGAGGGTAACCCTGGGCAGAGTTCCTCAGTTGCTTCCAAAGCCACTGGCCTGTTCGCACAGGGTCCCTATGAGAAAGGAGAAGTGAGGAGGTGAGAGGAGAAGAGACCCCAAGTTCCCGTACAGGGCACCAAAAATGTCATGGTCCATGCTCAGGCTGGAAAAGAATTTCCAGGCACAAGGCAGAGTGAGAGAAAAATAGAGCTTATTAGAGTGAGGAAGAAAGAGTTGCTGCCAGTACAGCAGGCTGGCTCAAGGGAGAACCAACATTGTTAGACTGAGAGACGCTGAGAGAAGAGTGGGGCCAGCTTAAGGGTGAATCAATCCTGAACCGGGGTCTTTGATCCATTTTATAGCTAGATCCAAGGTGTGGGATAGGGGTCTTACAGGTCATTTGCTGATTGGATGAGGTAGGGTGTACAGGGTGGGGGATGGTGATTGGTTACAACATGTGGGCGTGAAAGACAATAAGGATCTAGTTTATCTGCTCCTGCATTCCAAGACCCTCCTTGTTCACCTTGTTCTTTTGTCCTTGGGACACCGCGAAAATCACTGTGAACAGTGACTGCAGTCATGAAAGACTCTTGCTCCTTGGAAGAAAAGCTGTGACAAACCTAGACAGCATATTAAAAAGCAGAGGCATGACTTTGCCGACCAAGTCTGTACAGTCAAAGCTATGGCTTTTCCAGTAGTCATGTGCAGAGACTACTGGAGAGAACTGGAGCATAAAGAAGGCTGAGTGCCAAAGAATTGATGCTTTCAAATTGTGGTGCTGTAGAAGACTCTTGAGAGTCCCTTGGATAGCAAGATCAAACTAATCGATACTAAAGGAAATCAAACATGGATATTTATTGGAAGGACTGATACTGAAGCTGAAGCTCCAATACTTTGGTCACCTGATGCAAAGAGACAACTCATTGGAAAGACCCTGATGCTGGGAAAGACTGAGGACAGGAGAAGAAGGGAGCGACAAAGTATGAGATGGTTGGATGGCATCATTGACTCTATGGACACGAGTTTGAGCAAACTCTGGGAGACAGTAAAGGACAGGAAAGTCCGCTGTGCTACAGTCCACAGGGTTGCAAAGAGTTGGACATGACTTAGTGACTAAACAAGGACAACATTTCTGGCGTAGATTTAAATAGGCTCAAAGAAAGATATGACTGATTTGGGTTGAAGTATAGCTCTAAACAATAAAACTCTGTAAAAGCAAAATAATCAATAAAAGAAAAAAAGAACACCTGATCTCTACCCACTTTCCTTCCCCCTTTTCTTATTAACATTGAGTTTCACATCAATGAGTTTCCTTGTTTCTTGGCAACAGAGCTTCCAGAGGAAGTGCAAAGGCAAGGGCATACACAAAGACTGTAACAGAACAAAGGCAGAAGGGATAAACACATACCCAGTGAAACATAAAACTTGTGAATATGAGAACAATGGGTCCCTTTGGTAAAATAAGAGTGTATTTATCAAAACTCAGGCATGAGAGCATATTTATCAAACCCTAGGTTCCTCTGCCCTCTGAGTACTGTCTTCGTGTGCTCAAATATCAGCATTTGTATCATCCTAGGTGATGATTCTAAACTGACTGCTGATTGAGAAGAAGATTGAGTCCTAATTTATGGGAATGAAACATATACAAAATACTGTTGTCAATGTCAGTGCAAGTCAGGATATCACAGAGTAACCAAATGAGGGACAAAAGATGAAATGTGTAAGGGAAAGGCCAAAGGCTGGAGGCAAGGAGAAAACTGTCCTTCTCCCTCAGCAGACTGTTGTTTGTTAAGTCCATTTTCATTGGTAGGAAGATGGCCACTCATAGCTCCCAAGTTTAAACATTACAGATGGAACCACAGAGCATGTCTGCTTCTTATAGTCACGACTACAAAATCCCAACAGAGAAAATGAGCAGTCTGGCCTGGTGTGTCATCCAGAATGACTGTGGACAGGGTCAACTCAATTCATCACTAACCCCAACTGCAGCCACTGTACTACACCAGATGTGATTATCTCCCCGAGAGCAGATTAACATTGCCTCAGGTTCATAGTTTGCAATCATGAATCAGAAAAATGCATTCTTTTCAACCTCTGTCAGAAAGGAAGATCAGAAATCCAGTTCTCCTTCACTTGGAACAGACAACAGCATACACTGACAGCCTTGTTCCGGGGTGTGTTAACTCCCCCACCCTCTGTCAAATACAGTTCAAAGAAACATGCCCCTTTGGACATCCTACAGGGTATCAAACTGGTCTCCTCTACTGGTGACAATGTGCTACTTGAACCTAAAGCGGCAAATATGTTGGAGACCCTTAGTGATGCACGTGTCCTTCCGATGGAAGGAGAAAAATGCTACAAAAATTCAGTGGCTCCAGGCATTGATGGTAACACAGAAAGTTTCTCATTAAAGGATAGGTGTGGCTTCCACCCAGTTACTTCATGTTTCTCGTACCTAGAGAATAGCAGACAGGGAAAGGAGTCACTGTTCTGGCATGAATAATTGACCGTGAGAACCAGGAAGAGATAGGGCTGCTTTGAGTCTTAACAGGTGGCTCAGTGGTAAAGAATTCACCTGCCAGTGCAGGAGATGCAAGAGGTGATGGTTAGGAAGATCTCCTGGAGTAGGAAAACGGCAATCCACTCTAATATTCTTGCCTGGAAAATTCCATGGATAGTGGAGCCTAGAGGGCTACAGTTCACAGGGTCGCAAAGAGTCACGCACATTTGAGCATACACTCATGCAGGGCTGCTTTTACAACTGAGGAAAAAGGAAGGCTGTTTGGCACCCACGTAATCCTCTTAGGGCCTCTTCATGGAAAATGGGTAAGTACAGTAGCGCAGCCCACTTCACGCTCACAGAATAGGCGCTTGGACCAGATAAGTGGAAGGAGAAGGCAGAGCAGATAGAAGAGAAGGTAGACAATGAGTATCAGTTGCAGTCACCAGAGCAGTTGCTGTGGTGAAGGTTCTAGTTCATCCCTCTTGTAAGTCTCCTCAGGAAAATAAGTTCTCCAGCCCCAGAGGAGCTGTTTGCAGAACTTTCTTATGAAGCAAGCAGAGCCACCAAGCACGGGTTGTAGTGGATCTGTGGTACGTCACCCAGGCTCACCACTGTCTCCCAGAGTGTTAAGCTCCCCACCAATCATGAATCAGAAATGCATTCTTTTCAACCTCTGTCAGAAAGGAAGATCAGAAATCCAGTTCTCCTTCACTTGGAACAGACAACAGCATACACTGACAGCCTTGTTCCGGGGTGTGTTAACTCCCCCACCCTCTGTCAAATACAGTTCAAAGAAACATGCCCCTTTGGACATCCTACAGGGTATCAAACTGGTCTCCTCTACTGGTGACAATGTGCTACTTGAACCTAAAGCGGCAAATATGTTGGAGACCCTTAGTGATGCACGTGTCCTTCCGATGGAAGGAGAAAAATGCTACAAAAATTCAGTGGCTCCAGGCATTGATGGTAACACAGAAAGTTTCTCATTAAAGGATAGGTGTGGCTTCCACCCAGTTACTTCATGTTTCTCGTACCTAGAGAATAGCAGACAGGGAAAGGAGTCACTGTTCTGGCATGAATAATTGACCGTGAGAACCAGGAAGAGATAGGGCTGCTTTGAGTCTTAACAGGTGGCTCAGTGGTAAAGAATTCACCTGCCAGTGCAGGAGATGCAAGAGGTGATGGTTAGGAAGATCTCCTGGAGTAGGAAAACGGCAATCCACTCTAATATTCTTGCCTGGAAAATTCCATGGATAGTGGAGCCTAGAGGGCTACAGTTCACAGGGTCGCAAAGAGTCACGCACATTTGAGCATACACTCATGCAGGGCTGCTTTTACAACTGAGGAAAAAGGAAGGCTGTTTGGCACCCACGTAATCCTCTTAGGGCCTCTTCATGGAAAATGGGTAAGTACAGTAGCCGCAGCCCACTTCACGCTCACAGAATAGGCGCTTGGACCAGATAAGTGGAAGGAGAAGGCAGAGCAGATAGAAGAGAAGGTAGACAATGAGTATCAGTTGCAGTCACCAGAGCAGTTGCTGTGGTGAAGGTTCTAGTTCATCCCTCTTGTAAGTCTCCTCAGGAAAATAAGTTCTCCAGCCCCAGAGGAGCTGTTTGCAGAACTTTCTTATGAAGCAAGCGAAGCAGAGCCACCAAGCACGGGTTGTAGTGGATCTGTGGTACGTCACCCAGGCTCACCACCTCCTTCAGGGTTTGAGCACTTGTTCCTCTGCCCTGCTAAGAGTGATGGCAGCTGCCAGCTATCCGCCACCTCCGTCTGCAGCCCTGACCCTCTGCAGAAGAGTTTCTTTGACTAAGATCACACCCCCTTCCTGGGGGCAGCACATCCAAGGACTGCTCCATGTCAGGATAGAAGACCCACACCTTTGTCTCAACTCAGGGTGATGCTGAAGGGTTACAGCAGCTGCACAGGCATGCTTGGGATTAGAGAGGCCTTCCTTCAGCTGCATCACAGTTCACCTTCTCCCTCACCCAATGACGCTATCTTCACTTTCCCAAAGGTACTGATCCCAAGACGACCCCCAAACGCTTCCTGCCACACAAACTTTTGTCTCATAATCTGTAACCCAAGGAACCCAAGCAGCAATGCATGAAGGGTCTCATTTGCTCCCCTCCATGACTGTGACTGCATTTGTTTTACTATCATCCCTATGTTACAGAGGAAACTCAAGCTTTAAGAATTTTAGTAAACTCGCACCCTCCCTTGCTCTATGTTCTTAAACCAAACTGGATACAGAAATGCTAATCCTTGTCCTAGCACCAGGCAAATAACCCTGAGTAAGACTCTGGGTTGCAGCCAGTCAAGCACTGACTCTCAGAATGTCTCTTCCATCCTGTGTTCCTGAAACCCAGGGAAGCTGCCAAGGAAGGAGTTACGGCACTTCTATAATCTAGACTCCCTCTTCAGGCTCTAAGAGCTGTCCCACTCTGCTGCTGTGGGTTCCCAGGGTCGTCTCTTATGAGACTGAAGCTCTCTCTTGTGCTTGCCACACTGTACAAAGGAATCTCTCTGGCACGACCAGTTGCCACCCTCAACCCTGTGGGTCCCAGATTTCAAGGTAACTGGAGTCCCCCACATGCATAGTGATACTGGGTCTATGAATTCAAGAGTTTACAAAGTGATGTGTGGCTATAAAGTTACATAACTGCAGAGATCATCTGGGTTTGCTTCAATCTCTTCTCTTCCTGCCCCAAGCTCTTAGTCCCTCCTTTGAGTAAGGCTCTGTCACCCAGTCTCCCCCAAGTTCCAAGGAGACAGACAGTGCTCCATAGAGGAAATGCTTAATGGGAATGTGGTTAGAACTACTGTCTCCACTGTGACAGAGGGACAGACGGTCATCAGCTCCTGCAAGTTTATTCTCATTTTTTCTCTGAGCAGTCTCTGAGACAACATCTGGACTCCCATCAACCTCTCATCAACTCTGCATATATGCAGATAAGTAACCAGGCAAGGCAATGGAGCATGTTTAGTCATTCTGCATAAGAACTTCCCTTGCACAACTTCTATATATAGTTCACTTGGCAACCCCCTTTTCTACCCACCAGTGCTGAACACATTCTTAGGAGAGCTCACAGTCCTTCTGCCATGGGCTCCCTGAGGCCATGGAAAGAAAATCCCAGGTACTACTTTTCCCCTACCCCAAAGATCCACACCCCCAATGTCCCAGCCAAGGCTCTTCTGCCTAGGAAGGTTGGTCTCCTGCCCCCGACCTACACAGACAATTCATTGCTGCCCTTCTTCTCCTCTCATGCTGCCTTCCACCTTCCTCCCCACAGGAGGATCACCTTGATGCCTTCACTAATCCATGTGCACTGCGTCCTCCCACAAGATACACCCCGCCCCCAGGAGCCTCATGTTACTTCAAGTATTCGAGTTGCTTTATGCGCATGCATGTATACAGATATTGGGCTAAATCTGCCTATTTTCGATTAATGTGACATAATTAGAGCCAGAATATTGTTTCTAGGTTCAGACTCGTCATTTGCTGGAATGTGATCCTAGCCAAGTCCTTTAACTTCACCAGTCTTCACTATCCTCATGTGCAAAATGTAAAGAGTAAAGCTATGCAGTATGTTTGAGAACTAATGGGACATGGCCTTTAAATTGACAAGTGTTAAACAGATTGCACTTCATCATTACTGTGCTGTTTCTCTCCAGTGCCCTCTCAGGCCACATCTTTTACTTCCTTCCTAACCCTCCCCTGGGTCATACACCGTGCCAGGAACACAGAAGGCTAATATTAGCTGTAGAGCTAAGAATGCATAAAAAAAAAAAAAAAAAAAAAAACCACTTGTCCAACAGAATGAAGGCAAAAAAGGTTACCACATTAAATCTTGTAGATGTTGCTTCACAGAGTGAATCAAGAACTTTCTATAAGGGAAACACACTGAAAAGGGTAGAAAATTTGCAGTCCACCTTGCAAATCTATGCTGAGAGGAAGAGAAAGAACATCAGAACACCTCCATTCCTTATTCTAACATAAGGCTAAGATTGTTAACAAGGGACTAACTGGTCTCTGGAACCCTTGTAAGCTTCTCCCCCAAAAGACTGCTACCTTTAAAGGATCAGTTCTTGTTTAATTCCTATTAAAGAGATCATTTTTATTTCCATGACATGATCTCTTCAACATCTGATGCAACCTTTAGTGTTTTCCATTGCTTTCTAGCTGTGTCAGATTTCCCTAGAAGATAGAAACGAAAGTGATGACTAAGAAGATCACATTTAAAATTCAAATTTTTGACCCACACATTGATTCCCCCACCTACCCCTCCCATTCCTGTCTCCTTGCTTTCCTAAGGGGGAAATTACCATTTTTACAGAGCATTAAACCTTCAGCTTGCACCATTACATGTAGACTTGCAGTCTTTCCACACCCAAAACTTCCAGTCTTTAAGCAGAGATTTAGTTCATTTACTTGAAGTTATACAAAGCAGAACCCACTCAGAGACTTTTTCTTTTCCTACACCCCTGACAACCTTCTAAAGAGACAGAAAAGGCTACATGCCAGAAATGCACTAGTTACAGTCTATTTCTCTCCGTCACTTAGAAACAATTAGACCTTTACTTATCAAACTCCACACTGGCCCATAACCTATATCCCAATCTTGCCTCCAAGTTAAATTATTGAAAGCATCACATCTGGAATACAGAAAAACACTGGCTTAAAAAAAAAAAATGAAGTGGGAAACCAATATAATAATATGGAGTCTTTCTTCAAACTCTCTCAATAGACACTCACAGAACATTTCCCTCACAGAACCATGATGAAATTTCTCAATTAGTTTTTTTTTCATTGATCCAAACTTGAGTAATACAGTCAGTACACTTTGATGACTATCTAAGATAAATAGTTATGTGATGTGTTAATGTAGCCCATTTTCCAGTGTGCTCTAATTCCAAATACGCTCATTCTTAAATCAAAATCACTTTCAGGGCTTTCCTGGTGGTCCAGTGGGTAAGGACAACGCCTTGCAGTGCAAGGGGCACCAGTTCAATCCCTGAACTAGGAAGATCCTACATACTGTGGAGCAGTTGGACCATGTGTCCAACTACAGAGCCGGAGTTCTGGAGCGCAAGTGCCCAGAGCCAGTGCTCTGCAGCGACAGAGGCCACTGCAATGGGAGGTCCACACAGGCCAAAGAACAAAGACAAATAAATGAAAGATCAGTAGAAGTGATCAAAAAAAAAAAAAAAAATCACTTACAGTTTAGGAAACACTTAGCCCCATTCTCTACATATAGGCAAATTCTCTTGTTTTGCCAAGCTAGCAAAAAGTAGATCATTCACTGGCCCCGACTGTCCTAGAGGGATATTATGGAAGGAGAAATGGCACACCTGGTATAGTTCAGAGCATCCTGCATGAACTCTACACTTCCTCAACCTACGTATTGGAATCCATAGACTTGAACTACAAAACTGACCCAAACCACCCTAAACAGAAGAAGTTCATGGTCTCAGACTGACCCAGTAACAGATCATTTTAATACAAAATAGGTAATGACAGATGCCCAGGGTCAAGGGCTGCGGCTGGGGTATCAGTAATACAGAAGGAGTTGCCCGACCGCATCTTAAAGGATAAGCAGAAAACTTCAGAAGTTTCCCCTTTTCCTACACCCCTGACAACCTTCTAAAGAGACAGAAAAGGCTACATGCCAGAAATGCACTAGTTACAGTCTATTTCTCTCCGTCACTTAGAAACAATTAGACCTTTACTTATCAAACTCCACACTGGCCCATAACCTATATCCCAATCTTGCCTCCAAGTTAAATTATTGAAAGCATCACATCTGGAATACAGAAAAACACTGGCTTAAAAAAAAAAAATGAAGTGGGAAACCAATATAATAATATGGAGTCTTTCTTCAAACTCTCTCAATAGACACTCACAGAACATTTCCCTCACAGAACCATGATGAAATTTCTCAATTAGTTTTTTTTTCATTGATCCAAACTTGAGTAATACAGTCAGTACACTTTGATGACTATCTAAGATAAATAGTTATGTGATGTGTTAATGTAGCCCATTTTCCAGTGTGCTCTAATTCCAAATACGCTCATTCTTAAATCAAAATCACTTTCAGGGCTTTCCTGGTGGTCCAGTGGGTAAGGACAACGCCTTGCAGTGCAAGGGGCACCAGTTCAATCCCTGAACTAGGAAGATCCTACATACTGTGGAGCAGTTGGACCATGTGTCCAACTACAGAGCCGGAGTTCTGGAGCGCAAGTGCCCAGAGCCAGTGCTCTGCAGCGACAGAGGCCACTGCAATGGGAGGTCCACACAGGCCAAAGAACAAAGACAAATAAATGAAAGATCAGTAGAAGTGATCAAAAAAAAAAAAAAAAATCACTTACAGTTTAGGAAACACTTAGCCCCATTCTCTACATATAGGCAAATTCTCTTGTTTTGCCAAGCTAGCAAAAAGTAGATCATTCACTGGCCCCGACTGTCCTAGAGGGATATTATGGAAGGAGAAATGGCACACCTGGTATAGTTCAGAGCATCCTGCATGAACTCTACACTTCCTCAACCTACGTATTGGAATCCATAGACTTGAACTACAAAACTGACCCAAACCACCCCTAAACAGAAGAAGTTCATGGTCTCAGACTGACCCAGTAACAGATCATTTTAATACAAAATAGGTAATGACAGATGCCCAGGGTCAAGGGCTGCGGCTGGGGTATCAGTAATACAGAAGGAGTTGCCCGACCGCATCTTAAAGGATAAGCAGAAAATGGACTGGAAAGAGGAAGAAAAAGGGCTAATTCAGGAGAAGAAAAAGCAAAGATCAGCAAACATTTTTATCCCACTTGTGCTTATTATAGGCAGCTACCATTGGGAGGGCTTCCCCGGTAGCTCAGATGGTAAAGAATCAGCTTACAATGTCAGAGACCTGGGTTCAATCCCTGGATTAGGAAGATCGCCAAGGAGAAGGGATAAGGCTTCTTAACGGATAAGGCTACCACTCCAGTATTCTTGGGTTTCCCTGATGGCTCAGATGGTAAAGAATCCGCCTGCAATGTGGGAGACCTGGATTCAACCCTTGTGTTGGGAAGATGCCCTGGAGAAGGGAATGGCAACCCACTCCAGTATTCTTGCCTGGAGAATTCCACGGATGAAGGAGCCTGGCAAGCTACAGTCCATGGTGTTGCAAAAAGTTGGACATGACTGAGTGACTAACCATTTGATGGGTTTGAGCCTGCCATTTTGTTCCTCTCTAGTTCTGAAGCCCCTGGGAGAGGCTGACCTGTAAAGCCTACCCCTTAACATTCACTGTGAAGTCTCGAGGCCCTACTGCCTCAATGATCCTCCATCACCACTCCCAGGGAACTCAGAGGTGCCAACACTCTCCAATGATCTAGGTTGAGCTGAAAAGAAAAATTTCCTCCTTTAGAGATTTGTTGTGATGAAGGAGTCCCCATGCAGTGCTCAGTGTTTTCCAAAATATTCAAAGAAACAGCCCTTGCAAGCTTTACCTCTACCTACCAGTTCCCTTCAAATTCAAGGACTCAGAAATGACTCTGCAAGAGGATCTGCCATGGGAGCCAAGAAAACCACCACTGCTTCCTCAGAATTCCCCACTCCTAGAGGATATTATGGAAGGAGAAATGGCACACCTGGTATAGTTCAGAGCATCCTGCATGAACTCTACACTTCCTCAACCTCGTATTGGAATCCATAGACTTGAACTACAAAACTGACCCAAACCACCCTAAACAGAAGAAGTTCATGGTCTCAGACTGACCCAGTAACAGATCATTTTAATACAAAATAGGTAATGACAGATGCCCAGGGTCAAGGGCTGCGGCTGGGGTATCAGTAATACAGAAGGAGTTGCCCGACCGCATCTTAAAGGATAAGCAGAAAATGGACTGGAAAGAGGAAGAAAAAGGGCTAATTCAGGAGAAGAAAAAGCAAAGATCAGCAAACATTTTTATCCCACTTGTGCTTATTATAGGCAGCTACCATTGGGAGGGCTTCCCCGGTAGCTCAGATGGTAAAGAATCAGCTTACAATGTCAGAGACCTGGGTTCAATCCCTGGATTAGGAAGATCGCCAAGGAGAAGGGATAAGGCTTCTTAACGGATAAGGCTACCACTCCAGTATTCTTGGGTTTCCCTGATGGCTCAGATGGTAAAGAATCCGCCTGCAATGTGGGAGACCTGGATTCAACCCTTGTGTTGGGAAGATGCCCTGGAGAAGGGAATGGCAACCCACTCCAGTATTCTTGCCTGGAGAATTCCACGGATGAAGGAGCCTGGCAAGCTACAGTCCATGGTGTTGCAAAAAGTTGGACATGACTGAGTGACTAACCATTTGATGGGTTTGAGCCTGCCATTTTGTTCCTCTCTAGTTCTGAAGCCCCTGGGAGAGGCTGACCTGGAAAGCCTCCCCCTTAACATTCACTGTGAAGTCTCGAGGCCCTACTGCCTCAATGATCCTCCATCACCACTCCCAGGGAACTCAGAGGTGCCAACACTCTCCAATGATCTAGGTTGAGCTGAAAAGAAAAATTTCCTCCTTTAGAGATTTGTTGTGATGAAGGAGTCCCCATGCAGTGCTCAGTGTTTTCCAAAATATTCAAAGAAACAGCCCTTGCAAGCTTTACCTCTACCTACCAGTTCCCTTCAAATTCAAGGACTCAGAAATGACTCTGCAAGAGGATCTGCCATGGGAGCCAAGAAAACCACCACTGCTTCCTCAGAATTCCCCACTCCCTCCAACTAAGCCTAAGAGCTTTGATGTGGGGCCAAGCTCCTTCTCCCCATAGGCTCTCATCTTTCCCAGAGCTCCTCGCTACATCCCTCCTCTGGTTCTGGCCAGTGGCCTGCAAGTTTGCAGACAATCCTGAGGCACCTCCATCCTGACAGACAACACAATTGAGGCCAGAGCTGGGGCCCCTACTACATCATTTCTCTCTATTTCAATCACTAATGAGAAAGTAAATCTCCAAACATCATTTTCATCATCAGGAACTGTTAACAGCAGGTGCCTCCAGAGAGGGGAACAGAGCAGATGCTGGATAAAAGGAGACTGACTCTTTTATACATTCTTAGTAGCTGTGAGTGCTGTGCTTATGGATTGCCTTTTCAAGGAGTATAATTTTCAAAAAAAATTACTTTATAAAGAAAAGTAACTTTTTTAAAACCCAGAGTTTTCAGAGTATTTTCTAGAATGCAATACTGAGGCCTTTCCTTTGCACTCAAATGGCTTAATAGTCTTATAGGTAAAATGTCAGTAGATCAGAGAAAAAATAAATGTTGATTAAGAAGACAAAAGTCAAACTAAACTCACTGTGAGACCTAAATTTTCCTTACCTCTTTGTGCTTCAGTTACCATATTTGTAAATTTGGGATAATTATAGCACCTGTTTCAAAGACTTAATGTGAGATGAAATGAATGAATGTATATGAAGCTTTTGGTGTCTACCAGATACCAAATACTGTGTTACTGATTGCTAGCAATCATTATCCTTGTAAGTTGCTGTAAAGCCTACCCTTAACATTCACTGTGAAGTCTCGAGGCCCTACTGCCTCAATGATCTCCAAAGGAACTCAGAGGTGCCAACACTCTCCAATGATCTAGGTTGAGCTGAAAAGAAAAATTTCCTCCTTTAGAGATTTGTTGTGATGAAGGAGTCCCCATGCAGTGCTCAGTGTTTTCCAAAATATTCAAAGAAACAGCCCTTGCAAGCTTTACCTCTACCTACCAGTTCCCTTCAAATTCAAGGACTCAGAAATGACTCTGCAAGAGGATCTGCCATGGGAGCCAAGAAAACCACCACTGCTTCCTCAGAATTCCCCACTCCCTCCAACTAAGCCTAAGAGCTTTGATGTGGGGCCAAGCTCCTTCTCCCCATAGGCTCTCATCTTTCCCAGAGCTCCTCGCTACATCCCTCCTCTGGTTCTGGCCAGTGGCCTGCAAGTTTGCAGACAATCCTGAGGCACCTCCATCCTGACAGACAACACAATTGAGGCCAGAGCTGGGGCCCCTACTACATCATTTCTCTCTATTTCAATCACTAATGAGAAAGTAAATCTCCAAACATCATTTTCATCATCAGGAACTGTTAACAGCAGGTGCCTCCAGAGAGGGGAACAGAGCAGATGCTGGATAAAAGGAGACTGACTCTTTTATACATTCTTAGTAGCTGTGAGTGCTGTGCTTATGGATTGCCTTTTCAAGGAGTATAATTTTCAAAAAAAATTACTTTATAAAGAAAAGTAACTTTTTTAAAACCCAGAGTTTTCAGAGTATTTTCTAGAATGCAATACTGAGGCCTTTCCTTTGCACTCAAATGGCTTAATAGTCTTATAGGTAAAATGTCAGTAGATCAGAGAAAAAATAAATGTTGATTAAGAAGACAAAAGTCAAACTAAACTCACTGTGAGACCTAAATTTTCCTTACCTCTTTGTGCTTCAGTTACCATATTTGTAAATTTGGGATAATTATAGCACCTGTTTCAAAGACTTAATGTGAGATGAAATGAATGAATGTATATGAAGCTTTTGGTGTCTACCAGATACCAAATACTGTGTTACTGATTGCTAGCAATCATTATCCTTGTAAGTTGCTGCTCACTTCTGTCACCCTCTGCTATGGAGTGCATTAAGAAGAAAAGTAAGTAAACACGCCTCTGAGAATAGCTCATAGATTAAGTAAAATTTGAGTGCTTTCAAAACCCCTGTCACTCTCTGCTATGCATCTTTCTTCCTTTCACGTGTATACTACCTGTGGTATACTGCATAGGACTTGAGTCAGGGACCTGGGTTGAAGCTACCATTCCTCCAACTAACCTGCCATGTGCCTCTTGGGCAAACCTCAGGGTCTTTAGTTTTACTTTCTCCATGGGAGTGTCATAGGATCAAGGAATCTAGTGTATGTGAAAGAGCTTTGTAACCACAAAATTCCTGCAAATGAAGTACAGTTATTCAGAAAATATGCAATAAGGAAGAGTAGAAGGTAAATTTACTAGGAGCATTCATGAGACCAAAGGACTTGAAGTGGGAAAGAAGGAAGATGAGTGAATAAATGAATAAATGAACTAACAAGCGAATGAATGTGCAGCTCGGCCTTACCCTTGGTAACTAGTATCTCTCATTAGGTCCCTTTTTCAATTACCACGTATCTGATGCCTGATGTGTGTGGTTATATTTCATCAGTCTACAAAGTAGGTGTGAGTTCTGGACACATACCACTGTGGTCAGAAACGAACTTTACAGTATTTACGTAAATATTTCCTCAGTTTCTACTGTATGGCAAGCAGTCATTATCCAAATAGACGGCTGAGGAATCTCAGATTTTAACTACTTCGAAGGAGTTACTCCTTTCAACTGTTCACTAATTCATCAATTTTCCCCAATTTGTAGCTTCCATTCAGTCCTTTCCATTATCAGTATAGTTGAAATGCCTCCCTAAACTGGCTGTAGCAATTTAGGTATTTTCATTTTGCAAGAAGATCCAGTAAATATAGTATAAAATTTAACCACATCTTTCCTTAACAAGGTGAAAATCCTCTAGGGAGATAAGTTTACTAAGCAGACAGAAGAAAAACTTTTGTCATTCCTGAGAAAAGGGGGAGCGAGGGGAAAAAACAACTCTGTAAAGGTCACTACTGACTAATTCCATTTATTTTGGAAGGCCCTGGGGGGTTTTAGGGCTTTCTGAGCGGTAAATTGAACAGTGACATTCCTCTGAAAAAGGAGTACACTGCCTCTGCTCCCTGGAGCACTCACCTGCTGCCCCTGGAATGAAAGGTGAGTGGGAAATTGGGGGTGTAAGTGCAGTTTCCAACCCCAACCTACCCTTGGGTACCAGAGATCACGAATCAAGCATGTCCCTCATGTGACAGCTTGCCCCGGGCCACTGTGGACTTGTGATTGTGCCACTTCAGCAATTGCCTCTCCTGCTGTGTCTACCACTATTGACTCCATTTATGTCTGATCTCAGACAAATATCCAGATCTGTTCCCATAAGCCTTCCCCAAACCCTACCAAATCCATGTGAGTCCTAAGAAATATGTCACTGTCAAATATTCAGAAAGCATTTTTGTTGTTAAAAATAACATTTATGCTATGCTGGTGTTCATTGGAGAAGGAGTAGAAGGAAGTAGGTCCTCATCACGGCTTTTTGTTTCCACCAGGTTTGAAAGGACTTCCTATATTTACCACTTTGTTTTGTCCCAAATGAGGTGGAAGACATTAGATTAAAAATAAATATTGGGGGCATTGCCGGTAGCTCAGTGGTAAAGAGTTCGCCTGCCAACACAGGAGACACAGGTTCGATCCCTGATCCAAGAAGATCCCACATGCTGTGGGGCAACTAAATCCGTGAATCACAACTATTGAGCCTGTGCTCTAGAGCCTTGGAACCTCAACTATTGAGCCCATGTGCTACAACTAGTGAAGCTCGTGTGCCCTAGAGCCCAAGTTCCACAAGAGAAGTCACTGCAACAAGAAGACTGCTCACCTCAACAAGAGAATAGCCCCACTCCCTGAAACCAGAGAAGAACCTGAAGCCACAGTGGAGACCCAGAATAGTCAAAAATAAATAAATAAATAAACAAATAAATTTTTGCAATGGTGGTTTGTTATTTGAACCTCTTTGTTTTTGTGTATGCTTGAAATTTTCCATGATAAATGGTTGCAAAAAAGAAAAAAAAATAGGCATAGCATTTCCTAGGCTATCAGATCATTGCTGCTTTACATTCTCCTCTCCAGTGCCACCAAAGACATTCACAACTAGGGAAGCTCTGAATGCTGAACTTCATGCAATTGTGAATTAGCCCTGAATTCCATTTTGCTCAGTTGCTTAGACGTGGAACTCAATTTTTTCTTATATCTGACATTCCACCAATACTTCCATAAAGAAACTCTGTCTCACTGTAGGTAAAATTAAAGATTCACTTATTCTGAGAAGAAATCACATATTAACAGGCATTCTGATGTTATTCTTACCTTTATTTAAAAGGTAAATGTTTTAAGGACATTAATCATTTCTATACTATCATTGGGAGTAAATTTTATTCCTAAGTCTAGAAAATGTATTAGCAAATGATGTGTCACAGTAGTTAAAATTTGCAGTGCAACACTACCTTAAGGCAAAACCACAACACAGATAAATAAAACCGTGAAAATAAATTCTATAAATAGCACTTACACAAGTTTTAAAAACCCACTGAACACTTACAAAGTTAATAATAATGTCTAGCATGCTTGCATATAATCATGGGGCGAAAATTTGCTGGCTTCTTAGGAACTATTATAAAAATTCCTCCACACAACTTCTGAGTCACAAGCATTCTACTCCTGGTTGAAAACCATTCCCTGGGAAGACATTTTTAAATACACCCAAGGTCATGACAAGTCAGTGTTCCATTTCCTCCTTCCCTGTAGACGGAGAGTGGTAGACACACAAAGGAGATGCGGAAGAGAACCAAAGACTCAATGCCAGCTTTAACCAGAGCGCTAGTCCTGCCCTACCCCAAAATACCCTAGTTTGGCCCTGATGTCAAACTTGGACCTTGGTTGGTAACAGGAAACAAACTCCTCATGCTCCATTAAGAGTGTTCACATGTTATTCAAAAGAAAACCTTAGAATCTCCTCGACAATGTGGATCATTTCGAACTAACAACATCATGACCAGTCTGCATTGATGAAAACCTCCTTTATTCTTTAGTGTGATTTGAAGTAGTTTCATTACATTCAAAATTATGGTGTAACTCTAAAGTAGGCTAACAAAGAAGTGTTTTATGGGTATCTCTTGCCTTGGTGACTAGGTAGAAAAGACTTTTCAATGTAGTTTAGTCATTAAGTTCCAAAATGTCCAAATAGAGCTTGGAAGCCATTTGGTCTTCTAGTTCTTTGTCTGTCTGTTTTTAAGCTTTTTAATAGAATTCTCTTCCCATTCCAAAAGCAATGGCTTGGCCCAGTTTGAACTGTCAGATTTACTACTGTCCACTCTATATTAATTATTAATTTACCTTAATATCTGACATTCCACCAATACTTCCATAAAGAAACTCTGTCTCACTGTAGGTAAAATTAAAGATTCACTTATTCTGAGAAGAAATCACATATTAACAGGCATTCTGATGTTATTCTTACCTTTATTTAAAAGGTAAATGTTTTAAGGACATTAATCATTTCTATACTATCATTGGGAGTAAATTTTATTCCTAAGTCTAGAAAATGTATTAGCAAATGATGTGTCACAGTAGTTAAAATTTGCAGTGCAACACTACCTTAAGGCAAAACCACAACACAGATAAATAAAACCGTGAAAATAAATTCTATAAATAGCACTTACACAAGTTTTAAAAACCCACTGAACACTTACAAAGTTAATAATAATGTCTAGCATGCTTGCATATAATCATGGGGCGAAAATTTGCTGGCTTCTTAGGAACTATTATAAAAATTCCTCCACACAACTTCTGAGTCACAAGCATTCTACTCCTGGTTGAAAACCATTCCCTGGGAAGACATTTTTAAATACACCCAAGGTCATGACAAGTCAGTGTTCCATTTCCTCCTTCCCTGTAGACGGAGAGTGGTAGACACACAAAGGAGATGCGGAAGAGAACCAAAGACTCAATGCCAGCTTTAACCAGAGCGCTAGTCCTGCCCTACCCCAAAATACCCTAGTTTGGCCCTGATGTCAAACTTGGACCTTGGTTGGTAACAGGAAACAAACTCCTCATGCTCCATTAAGAGTGTTCACATGTTATTCAAAAGAAAACCTTAGAATCTCCTCGACAATGTGGATCATTTCGAACTAACAACATCATGACCAGTCTGCATTGATGAAAACCTCCTTTATTCTTTAGTGTGATTTGAAGTAGTTTCATTACATTCAAAATTATGGTGTAACTCTAAAGTAGGCTAACAAAGAAGTGTTTTATGGGTATCTCTTGCCTTGGTGACTAGGTAGAAAAGACTTTTCAATGTAGTTTAGTCATTAAGTTCCAAAATGTCCAAATAGAGCTTGGAAGCCATTTGGTCTTCTAGTTCTTTGTCTGTCTGTTTTTAAGCTTTTTAATAGAATTCTCTTCCCATTCCAAAAGCAATGGCTTGGCCCAGTTTGAACTGTCAGATTTACTACTGTCCACTCTATATTAATTATTAATAAGCTGTGACCTTCTGTTAGAGCATCAGCTGCATGCAAGATTTTTAAAAGGAAAAGCTGCACCACCCAAGCTTTCTTTCTTTTTTTTTTTTTTTAAAGATTTATTTATTTATTTATTTTGGGCGGGGGTCGGGTTGGGGAGGGAGGGGAGCGGGCGGGCCACTTCTATTGGTCTTTCATTTCTCTGTTTTCATCTGTCTTTGTTCTTTGGCTCCTGTGGGCCTCCCATCGCGGTGGCGTCTGTCGTCTGTCGTTGCAGAGCGCCGGCTCTGGGCGCATGCGCTCCAGAGCTCGGGCTCTGTGATTGGATACATCGGTCCAGCCACTCCGTGGCACGTGGGATCTCCCCAGGCCAGGGATCGAACCGGCGCCCCTTGCAGTGCAAGGCGGTGTCCTTACCCACGGGACCACCAGGGGAAGGGGAAGCCCCACCCAAGCTTTCTTAATAAACCCTGCTCCAGGCTGAGGAAGCAACTGGCAATCTGCAGGAGGAACTGCAGATTGAGGCACAAAACAAGGGCCCTAACACAGTTTTCTGAGAGGCACACAAGCAGTGCCAGGAGCCCTAGCTAAAGATGACTGTGTGCTGGGCTTCCCTGATGGTCCATTGAGTAAAGAGTCTGTCTTGCAATAAAAGGGGCACCGTTTCGCTCCCTGGTCCCGAAAGATCCCACGTGCCGCAGAATGGCTGGACCGGTGTGTCCAATTAGGAGACAGCGCTCTGGAACGCATGCGCCCAGAGCCGGTGAGAGGGGTCACTGTGATGGGAGACCCACACAGGCCAAAGAATAAAGATGGACGAAAACAAATAAATAAAAAAACAATTAAAGAGGCCAAAATTTAAAAATAATAATAATTTTAAAAATATGAGTGTGTGTTGTGTCGGTTCAGTATACCCATTAGTTTGGGTACTGCCACATTGTTGGTGCTTACGTGCACATGTAGCATGCACACTTGTTCCTCATAGCAGTCTCCTTTCTCTTGCCCATAGCTACCCTGCAGAAGGGAGCCTAGCCCAACAGCCGAGTACTCTCACTGTTACACTAAATGGCAGAATTAAAACCCCAATATACCCTTTCAGATTAAACAAGATTCAAGGGAGTAGGGTTCCTTATAAACAATTAAGGAAACAAGTTCAGGAAAAAAGCATGACTCCGCCAGCTCAGGTGAGAATAAATGTAAAAGTGGAACTTCTAGCTCCAGTTCATCTGTTTATTCTTCCAAAACCCATTAAAATAGCATTAAAAAAAAAAAAAAAAAAAATCCCTAAGCAGCCAAGGGAATCTGTCTATGGGACTTCAGCCACAGGTGTAGGTAGAATGAGATGCCAACAGAAACGGGGAGATTAAGTGAAAAGCTTACACTGGATGATGGGGCACTCATGCAGGTACACATACACACACTCCCCATCAGCACTGTTTCTGCCAACCTTTTCAATGGCTCAGCTATCGGAACACTTGCAAGGCAAGTTTATGCCCTCCAGGCAACAGATTGGACAACTCCTCTCTGGGGAAACTGAATACCCCAAGACAAACCTGTCTCCACTCCCTGCATATACTGACATTTAAAGTTCTTCCAATGGAAACAGAATGCTGCCAGATAGCTCCTCAGAAAAGCCCTCCAGCTGATAAGCCCTACCTACACAAAACTTCCAGTCAGTGTTGCAGTGCTTCCCCTTAAAAAAAAACGTGATCAAGACAATTGAGAACAGCCACACCTTTGAACACTGGGCAGGCCAAAGAATAAAGATGGAACCCACGTGCCGCAGAATGGCTGGACCGGTGTGTCCAATTAGGAGACAGCGCCTGGAACGATGCGCCCAGAGCCGGTGAGAGGGTCACTGCAATGGGAGGCCCACACGGGCCGAAGAGTTAAGATGGATGAAAATAAATAAAAAAACAATTAAAGAGGCCAAAATTTAAAAATAATAATAATTTTAAAAATATGAGTGTGTGTTGTGTCGGTTCAGTATACCCATTAGTTTGGGTACTGCCACATTGTTGGTGCTTACGTGCACATGTAGCATGCACACTTGTTCCTCATAGCAGTCTCCTTTCTCTTGCCCATAGCTACCCTGCAGAAGGGAGCCTAGCCCAACAGCCGAGTACTCTCACTGTTACACTAAATGGCAGAATTAAAACCCCAATATACCCTTTCAGATTAAACAAGATTCAAGGGGAGTAGGGTTCCTTATAAACAATTAAGGAAACAAGTTCAGGAAAAAAGCATGACTCCGCCAGCTCAGGTGAGAATAAATGTAAAAGTGGAACTTCTAGCTCCAGTTCATCTGTTTATTCTTCCAAAACCCATTAAAATAGCATTAAAAAAAAAAAAAAAAAAAATCCCTAAGCAGCCAAGGGAATCTGTCTATGGGACTTCAGCCACAGGTGTAGGTAGAATGAGATGCCAACAGAAACGGGGAGATTAAGTGAAAAGCTTACACTGGATGATGGGGCACTCATGCAGGTACACATACACACACTCCCCATCAGCACTGCTTCTGCCAACCTTTTCAATGGCTCAGCTATCGGAACACTTGCAAGGCAAGTTTATGCCCTCCAGGCAACAGATTGGACAACTCCTCTCTGGGGAAACTGAATACCCCAAGACAAACCTGTCTCCACTCCCTGCATATACTGACATTTAAAGTTCTTCCAATGGAAACAGAATGCTGCCAGATAGCTCCTCAGAAAAGCCCTCCAGCTGATAAGCCCTACCTACACAAAACTTCCAGTCAGTGTTGCAGTGCTTCCCCTTAAAAAAAAAAAAACGTGATCAAGACAATTGAGAACAGCCACACCTTTGAAAGAAACAGATTAAAACTAACAGGAAGAAGAAATTTAGGAGAAATAAATTTACAAGGGGTAGAGAAAAGGGTCTTAAGTTATTATTAACTTCCTTAGAGAAATAAAAGAAGATATCATATTCATACAATAAAATAGTATTTTTTAAAAAAGATAGTTCTGGGAACTTCTAAATATGATAGCAGAGATGAAAAGCTCCATGGAAGGGTTAAATACTAAAGATGAATAAATCTACCAGGAAGAATAGGAAAAAGAGAAAGAGACTGACAAGAGAGACCAAAAAAAAAAAAAAAGGTTTTCTTTAAAAAAGAGGATCAACCCCAGAAGGCCAATATCCATAAAGGGAGAACAAAAAAATAAAAATAAAAAACAGAGCAAGAGAGGCAGGTGAGGAGGAAGAAAAAGGGAAGGAGGGAGGAATAAACAATCCTGGGAAACAATGCAGCTCTTATGTAGTGAGCGTTGAAATAATACAGCCTATCATAGAATGTTCAGTTTTAAATCAACAGTGATTTGAAACAAAAAACAAAACAATGGGATTTACAGTGCAGAATCCTCAAAGGACTCGGGAACTAGCAGTTCCAGAGACTTCAGAAACTGGGGCTTACAGCAAAACTACCAGACCTAAGAGGGGATGAGTGAAGATCATTTGAGAAGCAATTAGACTCTTCTATCCCCTCCCTGGCTTCCCTGGTAGCTCGGTGGTAAAGAATTGGCCTGTGGTGCAGGAGAGGAGACATAGGCTCGATCCCCGGGTTGGCAAGATCCCTTGGAGAAGGAAATGGCAACCCACTCCAATATTTTTGCCTGGAAAATCCCATGGACAGAGGAGCCTCACTGGCTGCAGTTCATGGGGTTTCAGAAAAGCCAGACATGACTTAGCAACACACACAACACACACACACACACACACCTGTCTCTGTTCTATACCACTGGATCTACATCCTGCTCTTGCCCATAGCCCTGGAAGATAGAATGTTTATTCTCTGAAGGAACTCTGGAATGGAGGTCAGCTGGCCCTGTCATAGGTCTGGGAACAGTACCAGAAATCAGGGCATTTGGTGATTCTAAAATGCTGAAACTTCTAACACTCCTTCCTCGGCCATGTTTCCTCAGTTGGGTACCAGGACACTGGCAGCATACTTATAACCTTGCAGGAGATAAGAAAAGCTTCTTTCTGGAGAATATGTCTGGCCCCAAAAAATGTCCAGAAAAAACTGCATCAGAGGGGCTTCCCTGGTGGTCCAGTGGGTAAGGACACCGCCTTGCAGTGCAAGGGGCACCGGTTCGATCCCTGGGCTGGGAAGATCCCATGTGCTGCGGAACAGCTGGACCTATGTGTCCAATTACCGAGCCAGAGCTCTGGAGCGCATGTGCCCAGAGCCAGTGCTCCACCACAACAGAGGCCACTGCGATGGGAGGCCTACACGGGCCAAAGAACAAAGATGGATGAAAATAGATAAATGAAAAACCAATAGAAGTGGCCCGCTCAACCCCTCCCTCCTCAACCCGCCTCCCTCCCTCCCCAACCCGTCCCCCGCCACAAAAAAAAAAAAAAGCTTCATCAGAGGTTTCCTAAAATAGTGCTTCTAGATCAGAGTAGGAATCTCAAAGTCAGCAAGCCCTGTCTATAAACCCAGAGCTTCCAATTAGCATTTTAGTCCTCTGATCTTGAGTGGACATCCAAGGGTTACAAGATATTTAAGGAAGGCCTAGAACAAGAAAATTAGAGAATAAAACAATTAGGTAAAAGTGCACTGTGGGACTAAGGGATCATACATGGGGGCTATGTGATGGCCTAGAGGGGTGGGATGGGGAGGAATGGGATATACATGTGACTAATCTGGAATTATACATATGTGTAAACAACAAAACTCTATAAAATCAAAAAAGTAAAATAAAAGAACTCGTGATTGTGATTAAAAAAAAAAAAAAACTCCAGAAAAAAGCAAAAAAAAAAAAAAAAAACAATAAAAGCAATTTGGAAAAAAATTGTATGGAATAAAAAAAATAACAATTTGGAAGAAAGAAAATACAAAGGAATTAAATTTAAAAGTATTATTAAATATGCAACAATGTTATACCCTTAAAACAAGAATTGAATCTTAAAAAGGAACATTCATTTTACCAAAAACAGAAGCATTAGAAATTCATAAACATTAATGGTCATAATGGAAAAATCAAAAGAAGGAAATCTGATTAATAAGTGTTCCAGACAGAGCAAACAGAAAACCAAGGGACGGAAATCATCAATAAAATAATTTAAGAAAATTTCTCAGAAGATCTAAGCTTCTAGATTTCCTGAAAGGACCACTGAGGGCCCAGTATAACGGATTAAAAGAGTCTTACGGCCAGGAACATTGTGAAATTTCACAACACTGAAACAAAGAGAAGATCTCTTTTTTTTGCCTTGTTTCCTAGAGGATATTCTCTATCAAAAATAAAACAGTATGGAGGGGTGGGATGGGAGTGATATACATATGACTAATCTGGGATCATACATATCTGTAAACAACAAAACTCTGTAAAAGTAAAAAGTAAAATAAAAATTAAATAAATAAATAAAATAATAAAAGAGTAAACCAAGAAAGAGGAAGAGATAAGAAATTCAACTCAGGAGAAAAACATAGGGAATTCCAAGACTGATGGTGAAGGGAAGTCCCAGGATGACAACTCTGCAACACTGTGGAGAGCTCTTAGCCCAAAATGAGGTTGGAAGAGTGGGAGCTCTATTCAAGAGAAGGAAAAATACTCGTAGGCCTACCTAGTGGTGGTTGACCTGAGTCTATCAGAAGGTTTTTTGTTTTAGAAGGTTGTACAAAGAAAACTACACAAATGAGAGGAAAGGCAACATATAATTTCAGGAAAAATAAGGTTAAAAAAAAACAACTATAGTTCACAGTGCTCAGCTGGGAACTGTATTTTCGTTAAGAAGTGACATACGTTGATTTAAGGTAAGTATACACCATCTTGGAAGCCTGGGGCACAGATACAGAGGAGAAACAGGTGCAAGAGAGCTGGATGCTTATCTATCATAATATGTGATAGAAAATGCCTTTAAGTCCCAATTTAAGATAGTATAATTCAGGCATATTATTTGGAAGCACCTAGATGTATACTGGGCTTTCCTGGTGGCTCAGACGGTAAAGAATTGGCCTGCAATGCAGAAGGCCCAGGTTCAATCATTAGCTCAGGAAGATCCCCTGGAAAAGAAAATAGTAACCTACTCCAGTACTCTTGCCTGAGAAATTCCATCAACAGAGGAGCCTGGTGAGCTACTATAGTTCCTGGGGTCACAAGGAGTCAGACACAATTGAGCAACTAACACACTTGTAAGAAGTACACTCCAGGAGAAATGGCCAAAAAGGACAAGTGGTTGCCTCTGGAAAGGGATCCTGGAGGAGTGTGATGACTGCTGCAGGGAACCACTGCTTTGTTATACATCTTTCATTTCTATTCAACTGTCTAAATGTGCATATATATCTTGATTAAAAAAATATTAAAAGCATGCTTTTTTTCAAAATGAAAAGCTAAAACAAATGGAAAGGGCATTAGTTCTTAGTTAATATAATAAACCAACATGGTGAGGGACTACTGACTCCTCCAGATAAGACGATAGTCTCATTCTCTTCATTCCCAGCATCAAGCGCAGAGTAAGAACTCAATAAGTATTTGTTGTTTGATTGAGTAAACCAAGAAAGAGGAAGAGATAAGAAATTCAACTCAGGAGAAAAACATAGGGAATTCCAAGACTGATGGTGAAGGGAAGTCCCAGGATGACAACTCTGCAACACTGTGGAGAGCTCTTAGCCCAAAATGAGGTTGGAAGAGTGGGAGCTCTATTCAAGAGAAGGAAAAATACTCGTAGGCCTACCTAGTGGTGGTTGACCTGAGTCTATCAGAAGGTTTTTTGTTTTAGAAGGTTGTACAAAGAAAACTACACAAATGAGAGGAAAGGCAACATATAATTTCAGGAAAAATAAGGTTAAAAAAAAACAACTATAGTTCACAGTGCTCAGCTGGGAACTGTATTTTCGTTAAGAAGTGACATACGTTGATTTAAGGTAAGTATACACCATCTTGGAAGCCTGGGGCACAGATACAGAGGAGAAACAGGTGCAAGAGAGCTGGATGCTTATCTATCATAATATGTGATAGAAAATGCCTTTAAGTCCCAATTTAAGATAGTATAATTCAGGCATATTATTTGGAAGCACCTAGATGTATACTGGGCTTTCCTGGTGGCTCAGACGGTAAAGAATTGGCCTGCAATGCAGAAGGCCCAGGTTCAATCATTAGCTCAGGAAGATCCCCTGGAAAAGAAAATAGTAACCTACTCCAGTACTCTTGCCTGAGAAATTCCATCAACAGAGGAGCCTGGTGAGCTACTATAGTTCCTGGGGTCACAAGGAGTCAGACACAATTGAGCAACTAACACACTTGTAAGAAGTACACTCCAGGAGAAATGGCCAAAAAGGACAAGTGGTTGCCTCTGGAAAGGGATCCTGGAGGAGTGTGATGACTGCTGCAGGGAACCACTGCTTTGTTATACATCTTTCATTTCTATTCAACTGTCTAAATGTGCATATATATCTTGATTAAAAAAATATTAAAAGCATGCTTTTTTTCAAAATGAAAAGCTAAAACAAATGGAAAGGGCATTAGTTCTTAGTTAATATAATAAACCAACATGGTGAGGGACTACTGACTCCTCCAGATAAGACGATAGTCTCATTCTCTTCATTCCCAGCATCAAGCGCAGAGTAAGAACTCAATAAGTATTTGTTGTTTGATTGACTGCTCTATTAATGGGTGTCCTGGGCTACATTAATAGAACAATTCTAGGGGAAAAGTTAATAGCTAAATTCACTGAACACCTACTTTGTGTCAGTCTTGTTCTAAGTGCTGGCCATATATTTTGTTGTTTAATTTTCACAACCCCATGAGGAAGATGCTGACATTGTCTGCATTTTATAGATGAAGAAACTGAAGGACAGAGGAGGTAATTAAACTCTCTAAGTCACACAGCCAAGAGATGTCAAAGCTGGATTCAAACCCACACTGGCAGGCTTTGGAACCTCTGCTGTTAACCACTAAGGTTACCATCCAAGCAGGAGGTGTTTGTGGTCAATATAGTGTTGAAGAATTTTATAACAGGTCACAATGGGAATATGCTGTTCTATTCTGGTCTGAACACACAATTTTTAGAGGTGGAATATAATGACAGGAGGTTGAACGGGATGTGAGAAGACCAAAAAGCATGCAAGTTGGTGTGGGAAATAGGGATAGTTTGTCAATGATGACAGTCTAATCATATTTCAAGGGGGCTGGTAAAGAAAAGGGGTTGGATTTGTTCTTTGTGCCCCAAGGAGCAAAACTATATCTGACAGCAGAGATTATCCGAAGCTATATTTCAGTTTAAGGAAGAAATTTTCTGCAGTTAAATAGGAAATCAACTACTCTGGAAAATAGATGGCCCCATTGGAAGAAAATCTAAAGGAATTTCATCCAATCAACCCCAGGATGCTTGTGTCACATTTATATCATCCACCTAAGAAATACTCTCAGACATTTCAGGGATAAAGAGCATACCCAGACCAGCACATTAAAAAATATATTTTTTTAAAATCAAAGTTACACATGCATGCAATTTAAGGAGTTCCACAAGATTTGCTAAGGGGAAACAGAAGCTCCTTACTGGAGGTATCCCCTTTCAATTTTTTTTAAGGTAATTCTTTTTTAAAAAATTTTGGGGGTGGGGAGGGGCCCACTCTCTAGTTATTGTGTGCAGGCATCTCATTGAGGTGGCTTCTCCTGAGGCATGCAGGCTCAGTAGTTGGGGCACAGGGGCTTACTTGCCCCATAGTATGTGGAATCTTCCTGGATCAGGGATCCAACCCGTGTTCCCTGCATTGGTAGGTGAATTCTTAACCACTGGGCCAGCAGAGAAGTCCTCTATATACTCTATGTGGTGACTGTGGTTAGATCAGCATCTAGTGTTTACATTACTATAACTAAACACTATTCAAAGTTGAGTCAGGATGTAAACTATGATTATTCTTCCTTTCCCACACATCTTTTTTTTTTTTTTCTTTTTTTTGGGGGGGTGGGGAGGGAGGGGGACGGGCGGGCCACTTCGATTGGTCTTTCATTTCTCTGTCTTCATCCGTCTTTGTTCTTTGGCTCCTGTGGGCCTCCCATCACGGTGGCCTCTGTCGTCACAGAGCGCTGGCTCTGGGTGCATGCGCTCCAGAGCTCTGGCTGGGTAATTGGACACATCGGTCCAGCCGCTCCGCGGCACGTGGGATCTTCCCAGGCCAGGGATCGAACCGGTGCCCCTTGCACTGCAAGGCGGTGTCCTTACCCACTGGACCACCAGGGAAGCCCTTTCCTACACATCTTTGTATTTCATCCATTTCTTTGGAATGAATAAAAAGACTCATATTTTTGTCTTTGCTTAATTTCTTATGTATTTATCCGTAATTTAAGCCCTCAATTTTCTGCCTCATGAATAAATCTCCTCTCAAGACACTCATATATGCGCAGTTGCACAGTTGGCATCTGGGAACTTCCTTTACCATCACCTGGAGAGTCCCTTCACCTTTCTTCTATTTCCTGTATGTCCTGTCTCTCTCTTACTTGGTTTTCTCCATTGTTTCAGCAACTGCTCATTCCACAGTAGTTTCTTGAGAAAGGTTGTGTGCACATTAAAAAATATATTTTTTTAAAATCAAAGTTACACATGCATGCAATTTAAGGAGTTCCACAAGATTTGCTAAGGGGAAACAGAAGCTCCTTACTGGAGGTATCCCCTTTCAATTTTTTTTAAGGTAATTCTTTTTAAAAATTTGGTGGTGGGGGAGGGCCTACTCTCTAGTTATTGTGTGCAGGCATCTCATTGAGGTGGCTTCTCCTGAGGCATGCAGGCTCAGTAGTTGGGGCACAGGGGCTTACTTGCCCCATAGTATGTGGAATCTTCCTGGATCAGGGATCCAACCCGTGTTCCCTGCATTGGTAGGTGAATTCTTAACCACTGGGCCAGCAGAGAAGTCCTCTATATACTCTATGTGGTGACTGTGGTTAGATCAGCATCTAGTGTTTACATTACTATAACTAAACACTATTCAAAGTTGAGTCAGGATGTAAACTATGATTATTCTTCCTTTCCCACACATCTTTTTTTTTTTTTTCTTTTTTTGGGGGGGGGGGGGGGGGGGGGGGGGACGGGCGGGCCACTTCTATTGGTCTTTCATTTCTCTATTTTCATCCGTCTTTGTTCTTTGGCTCCTGTGGGCCTCCCATCACGGTGGCCTCTGTCGTCACAGAGCGCTGGCTCTGGGTGCATGCGCTCCAGAGCTCTGGCTGGGTAATTGGACACATCGGTCCAGCCGCTCCGCGGCACGTGGGATCTTCCCAGGCCAGGGATCGAACCGGTGCCCCTTGCACTGCAAGGCGGTGTCCTTACCCACTGGACCACCAGGGAAGCCCTTTCCTACACATCTTTGTATTTCATCCATTTCTTTGGAATGAATAAAAAGACTCATATTTTTGTCTTTGCTTAATTTCTTATGTATTTATCCGTAATTTAAGCCCTCAATTTTCTGCCTCATGAATAAATCTCCTCTCAAGACACTCATATATGCGCAGTTGCACAGTTGGCATCTGGGAACTTCCTTTACCATCACCTGGAGAGTCCCTTCACCTTTCTTCTATTTCCTGTATGTCCTGTCTCTCTCTTACTTGGTTTTCTCCATTGTTTCAGCAACTGCTCATTCCACAGTAGTTTCTTGAGAAAGGTTGTGTGGGAGGTAAAATTTTTGAATGTTTTCAAAACTAAATATATCTTTATTCTACCTTGAACCTGATTCTCAGTCGTATACTAGTGTTGTTGTTGTAGAGAAGTCTAGAGTAATTCTGATGGCTGTTCTTTGCATGTGACTTGTTTTGTCTCCCTTGAAGCTTTTAAGATTGTTTCCTTGTTTTGAGTGATGGACATTGAGAGGTTTCACAATGCTGTGTTTTGGGTGTGGGTCTATTTTCTTGCATTGTGCTGGGCATTCCATAGACAATTTCAGTCAAGAAACTCATGTCTTTCAATTCTGGGAAGTCTATTTGATTTCCTCTCCTTGGTTTGTTCTGTTCCCACTTTTAGACACTCTTTCATAAACTGTACTTCCTGAACTGATCCTCTAATTATTTTATCTTTACTACCCCTCCCATTTTCCATCTCATTTCTGAGATGTTTCCTCAACATTTTCCTCCAACCTTTCTACTGAAATACTCATTTTTTATCAGTTTCTAAGAGCATTTTAGGCTCTATATTTGCTCTTTCTAGTATCTTTTTATTTTATGGTTTATTTTTATATCCCTGAAAACATTAATAGTCACAAATATTTCTTATTGAATTGACCAAATATGCCAGAACATACTTTTCTATACTTCTGTTTGAAGGTTAGAGTCCTGGCTGATAAAATTATAAGATTCAAGGGGTGTTCTGGAATGCTGCCTCTGCCATTGCCCTCAATTATGCTCAAGTCTTCAGTCCAAAGACTGTTTTATCATCTTTAGAGGGGGGGAAAAAGACTCCATGCTCCTATTAAGGCTGAAGTGGGGATGGGACCTAGCATCACTGAATTGTTGGAAGGGTCCAGGACTCTTAACTACTTCTCAGCATCAGTCGGCTAATTGTATTCTTCTCCCTTCACTATAGTTGCATAAATACCTGGTGCCAATTCCAAAGTCATTGGGGGATTCTGAAATTCGAAATTTGAATTAACTTTCCCCACTAACAGCCTAGGATTCACCTTTCCCAAGTCTGCTAAGTTGGTTACCACTTGTCCATATTCTTTCCACATTTAAGATATTTTTGTTTGGACTCTATCTCTAATTCTCTCATGCTTATGGGTTTGTGCCTTTAAAAAAAAAAAAAAAAACTTGTTTTCATGGTTTGGGAATGAAGAAAGGACTCAAAACGTGTGTTCAACTTGCCATCTTTACCCCAAAACCTACCTACTCCATTTTTGAGCAGTTCTGACAGAAAGTTCCACCCTATTAGTATGATCTCTTTGGAGGAAACTGATCATAATATCAAAATTTTAAATACAAATAATCTTTCATTCAGCAACTCTATTGCTAAGAGTTATTTAAAAGATATATTTGTGAAAGTAAGCAAAGAAATATAGCTATCTATAACAGCATCCCTTTCATTCAAATACATAAATAAATGAACAAATAGAAAACAATCTGACTCGGTAGGAATATGGAGAAATAAATGACAGTTTATCCATGTAATGTGAGATTTTCCAGTTGTTTAAAACAATGAGATATTCTGTATAGAGGCAGACTAGCAGAGTGACTCCTTGTCACATAGCATGAACTCAAAAGCCAGGATTCACATACCAGCTTTGCTACTATATGACCACAGCCAAGTTAATTAGCTCCTCTGTGCCTCTGTTTCTTCATCTATAAGATTAGGTTGGATTTGTTTCCTGTGCTCTATAACAAATTATCACATGGAGGCCTATAGCAATTCGCATTTATTGTCACACAGTTTCCATGGGTCAGGAGTTCTGATACAACTTAGCTTGGCCTTCTGTTCAGAGCCCCATATAATTGCAATCAAGGTGTCAGCTGGGGTGTGTTCACATCTGAATTAACTGGAGAAGGATCTGATTTCAAGCTCACTGAAGTCATTTGCGGAATTCATTTCCTTAGTCTTAGAGGACTGAAGACCTCTGCTTCTTATTTGTCTGTTGGCTAGATGCCACCCTCAGACCCTAGAGGTTGCCCTCAGATTCTAGAAAGACAGCTTCACATATCTGTAAACAACAAAACTCAAGTATAGCAAAAGAGTAAAATTTTTAAAAATGGCAAAAAAAAAAAAAAAATCAATAAAAGAGGCCAAAATTTAAAAAGAAAAGAAAGGCAGCTTCAGTTCTACACAACATAGCTGCTTACTTCATCAAGTCTCTAAAGAGTCTCCAAATCAAAATGGAGTCTTACATGTACATGTGTGCTCAGTAAATTCAGTCATGTCTGACTCTTTGTAACCCTACAGACTGTAGCCCACCAGGCTCTTCTGTCTGTGGGATTCTCCAGGCAGGAATACTGGAGTGGGTTGATCGAACCTGTGTCTCCTGCATTGGAAGGCAGATTCTTTTACCCACTGAGCCATCTGGGAGGCCCAAAGCCTTACATAATGCTATGGAATCATGAGAGTCACATCCATCACCTCTGCTACATTCTACTGGTTAGAAGTGAATCATAGATCCCACCCACACCCAAAGGGAGGGGACTATACAAGGATGAGAATATCAAGAGGCAGAGATTATGGTGGCTAGGGGGCACAGTAGGGTCAGTGTGCCACAAATAGGGTCAGTAGGGATTAATAGCAGTACCTATCTCAAAGGGCTATTATATGAAATGAGTTTCCATATATGAAATAATTTGTCAATGTTTGGTTTACAGTTAGCATTAAATAAATATTAGCAATTTTATTATTAATCATTATTATGATTATACCTGATGATGTGAAAATATATCCAAGGAATATTATAAAGCAAAAAAGCGATTTGCAGAACAAAACAATATGGTCTCTTGTTTTAAAATTACAAAATATATAAATACCTATATATTTATATATAGAAAGAAATTAACAATATTTATGGGAGTAAAATAAGACTGCAAGAAGAAAAAGAGAAAGAGCTTATTGATACTGAATTGAAATATGTCTCATATAAAAATTATCCATTGGTGATCATCATTTGGTTACTCTTCCTTGAATGAACTCTAGTTTTTGATGTGTTTGTCAAAGAGACAATCGTTGGGATTTGAAACAGGACTATTCTTCACTGTACTTTGAGATCATTTAGAACCCTTGGTCCCTGCCCACTAAGTGCCACAGATGTCCCCCAATTCATATGACAACCCAAAATGTCCCAGTGCCCCCAACTACATCTCCAAACACCTCTAGGGGAAATGCAGAAGTTTACTGCTGAAAATCACCATAACCCTTCAAAAACGTGGTACCAAAAAAACGTGTCATGACCTTTAAGAGTCCTTCAAACTCTAAGATTCCAAGAAATCACTGACCCAGCTTACATGTACATGTGTGCTCAGTAAATTCAGTCATGTCTGACTCTTTGTAACCCTACAGACTGTAGCCCACCAGGCTCTTCTGTCTGTGGGATTCTCCAGGCAGGAATACTGGAGTGGGTTGATCGAACCTGTGTCTCCTGCATTGGAAGGCAGATTCTTTTACCCACTGAGCCATCTGGGAGGCCCAAAGCCTTACATAATGCTATGGAATCATGAGAGTCACATCCATCACCTCTGCTACATTCTACTGGTTAGAAGTGAATCATAGATCCCACCCACACCCAAAGGGAGGGGACTATACAAGGATGAGAATATCAAGAGGCAGAGATTATGGTGGCTAGGGAGCACAGTAGGGTCAGTGTGCCACAGTAGGGTCAGTAGGGATTAATAGCAGTACCTATCTCAAAGGGCTATTATATGAAATGAGTTTCCATATATGAAATAATTTGTCAATGTTTGGTTTACAGTTAGCATTAAATAAATATTAGCAATTTTATTATTAATCATTATTATGATTATACCTGATGATGTGAAAATATATCCAAGGAATATTATAAAGCAAAAAAGCGATTTGCAGAACAAAACAATATGGTCTCTTGTTTTAAAATTACAAAATATATAAATACCTATATATTTATATATAGAAAGAAATTAACAATATTTATGGGAGTAAAATAAGACTGCAAGAAGAAAAAGAGAAAGAGCTTATTGATACTGAATTGAAATATGTCTCATATAAAAATTATCCATTGGTGATCATCATTTGGTTACTCTTCCTTGAATGAACTCTAGTTTTTGATGTGTTTGTCAAAGAGACAATCGTTGGGATTTGAAACAGGACTATTCTTCACTGTACTTTGAGATCATTTAGAACCCTTGGTCCCTGCCCACTAAGTGCCACAGATGTCCCCCAATTCATATGACAACCCAAAATGTCCCAGTGCCCCCAACTACATCTCCAAACACCTCTAGGGGAAATGCAGAAGTTTACTGCTGAAAATCACCATAACCCTTCAAAAACGTGGTACCCATAATTGCTGTTCAGGTGGAAAGGTGGGGCGTGTCATGACCTTTAAGAGTCCTTCAAACTCTAAGATTCCAAGAAATCACTGACCCAGCCTAACCATACATTGGCAGATCTCAGTGCAGCAGTGCCTGTAAGAACTAGAAACTTTCTCCTAAA
Source organism: Tragulus kanchil (assembly GCA_022376925.1). Lineage (NCBI taxonomy): Eukaryota > Metazoa > Chordata > Mammalia > Artiodactyla > Tragulidae > Tragulus > Tragulus kanchil. The sequence goes on along the minus strand of JAIOJX010000030.1, from coordinate 104,736,162 downwards.
GTCACACTTCTAGGCTAGACCTTACTCCTCAAATATATTTAATTGAATTCAGTTACAATTTATTGAGAATATGTTATGCACAAAGCATCGGATTTGATTCTGTGTGAATAAAAAAGCATTGGAAAAGACTGCCTGAGGGCAGTGGGAGTGGATAGGATGGATCCAACAGAAATCAGAAGAAACAGTACAAGTCAGGGTATGATTAAGAGCCAAACTTCTGCTACCAGTGATGTCACTTGTTACTATTCCTTTACAACTGTCCCTATGGCTCCTTCAGTTTTCCATCTTGGAAGGCAGTCCCTTAAGGGTAGTAAGTATATCCATCCCTCACTGGGGACAAGGGGAAAGCTTATCCTGACTGATTTGGCCCCATCAGGACCAACCTATGGTCAGGAGTGGTCCTATCTCACTAAAATGTCAGCAGTACCTCCTGCAATTATTGCGACAATCAAGAATGTCCCCACACATTTTTAAATACATCTGGGGAATAACTACCCAAGGTTGAGAACTACTTTCTCAGATGGGGTTCTGTAACAACTTAAAATGGGTGGGAAAGCATAGAAGGTGGGAGGAAGGTTGAGCGGGAGGGGACATATGTATACCTATGGCAAATGCACATTGATGTATGGCAGAAACCAAACCAATATTGTAAAACAAGCATCCTTCAATTAAAGATATCTATATATATATATGTTTTTTTTTTTTTACAAAAAAATGTATCACTATTCAAGGTGGGAGGAACTAAAAATAATTTATAGCAATAACTGCAATATCCATTATAGTGTTATCATCTTTGTTGTAAAGATGAAAAACTCAGGCTCAGAAATCTTGAGGGCTTCCCTGGTGGCCCAGTGGGTAAAGAGTCCGCCTTGCAGTGCAAGGCGCACTGGTTCAATCCCTGGCCCAGAAAGATCCCATGTGCTGTGGAGCGGCCGGACTAGCATGCCAATGCCCAGAGCTGGTGCTCTGCACCAAGAGAGGCCACTGCAATGGGAGACCTACATATGCCAAAGAATAAAAAATGGATGAAAAATAGATATAAATTTTTAGAAAGGGGCATGATGGGGAAAAAAGAGGGAAAAAAGTGTTTAGAAATCTTAAGTAACTTGTCCAAAGTTATTCTGTGATCAAAAGTAACTCACTTAACCTCACTCGTGTTCAACTACTTCTTATTTTAAAGGAAGGTAATAGTGCCATCAGAAAGTTTACAAACGTTGTGCTTTATGCAAGTTGAAAATACACATGCATTAACATGTGTTCCTTTACGCATTAACCTGACTTCTCTCCCGAAGATAAGAATGAAAATCTTAGAGATGGCATCAAATGACATGTCCCAGAACCACCTCAAATATTGTGACCCCACATTTTTTTCCTCAGTTGAAATACTGTAAGTTTGTGAAAGAGTGAGTGAGTGTGTGTATGTTTATATATGTAGATGGGCAGAGAAAACTTTTCCTGACTTAATATCTGTCTTCAGTGGCCCTAAGGAAAGGACAGTACTCAGTTAGCAATTAAGATCAATCAGCCCTTACAACTGACAGATGACTTAGACGTGATTCCCAAGAGAGGACTGTCTGAGCACACTTGAAAGTAACTTGAGCCAAGCAATCTGGACTCTGCCTCTTAGTCAGTGTACCCTGAAATATCTCATCATCCCATTGTTTATCCCACTCCTGTGCTGCCCACCCAGACACTTCTTAGGCAAATTTGTTCTCAGTGTCTTCCTAGAAACAGTCTACTCATGCATAGGAGACTCTTCCAAAAGCATACCCAATGCCTGGAAAACCCTTCCCCACCCTCTCAGGAGACTCCTATACTACCACCAGCCCCACGTCTGAATAACTGCAATATCCATTATAGTGTTATCATCTTTGTTGTAAAGATGAAAAACTCAGGCTCAGAAATCTTGAGGGCTTCCCTGGTGGCCCAGTGGGTAAAGAGTCCGCCTTGCAGTGCAAGGCGCACTGGTTCAATCCCTGGCCCAGAAAGATCCCATGTGCTGTGGAGCGGCCGGACTAGCATGCCAATGCCCAGAGCTGGTGCTCTGCACCAAGAGAGGCCACTGCAATGGGAGACCTACATATGCCAAAGAATAAAAAATGGATGAAAAATAGATATAAATTTTTAGAAAGGGGCATGATGGGGAAAAAAGAGGGAAAAAAGTGTTTAGAAATCTTAAGTAACTTGTCCAAAGTTATTCTGTGATCAAAAGTAACTCACTTAACCTCACTCGTGTTCAACTACTTCTTATTTTAAAGGAAGGTAATAGTGCCATCAGAAAGTTTACAAACGTTGTGCTTTATGCAAGTTGAAAATACACATGCATTAACATGTGTTCCTTTACGCATTAACCTGACTTCTCTCCAGAAGATAAGAATGAAAATCTTAGAGATGGCATCAAATGACATGTCCCAGAACCACCTCAAATATTGTGACCCCACATTTTTTTCCTCAGTTGAAATACTGTAAGTTTGTGAAAGAGTGAGTGAGTGTGTGTATGTTTATATATGTAGATGGGCAGAGAAAACTTTTCCTGACTTAATATCTGTCTTCAGTGGCCCTAAGGAAAGGACAGTACTCAGTTAGCAATTAAGATCAATCAGCCCTTACAACTGACAGATGACTTAGACGTGATTCCCAAGAGAGGACTGTCTGAGCACACTTGAAAGTAACTTGAGCCAAGCAATCTGGACTCTGCCTCTTAGTCAGTGTACCCTGAAATATCTCATCATCCCATTGTTTATCCCACTCCTGTGCTGCCCACCCAGACACTTCTTAGGCAAATTTGTTCTCAGTGTCTTCCTAGAAACAGTCTACTCATGCATAGGAGACTCTTCCAAAAGCATACCCAATGCCTGGAAAACCCTTCCCCACCCTCTCAGGAGTCTCCTATACTACCACCCCAGCCCCACGTCTGAAGTCTCAGCCTCCTCTGTTGTCAAGGTGCCAGTGATTAATCAGAAAAAGAAGGTGATTTCCTAGAGTCTCTCTCCCATCACACAGTTAAAAATGCCCTTTAATCTACTGTTCAAAAACCCAAGATAAGTAATTTCTAAAGAATTAGCCTTTATTGCTTTGTCTTTTACTTTTCTAGTCTTCAACTTTTTTTCATAGGTAAGTCTAAACAAGGTAGAAGTGGTGTCCAACTTATTTCCAAATTACCTAGTACCATGCTACACTCTTTTTTCATTCATTCATTTAACAAATGATAGTGAGTCATTTCTGTGCAAAGCTGAAGAGACTCTACTCCCTAGGAATGCACAGATGAATAGAAGGCACAGAATACAGACAATTACAATACAGGAAGATGCTTACCTCCATGTAGCTGCTTTCAGGCTCACTCAGGTTATCTGAAGAATTCATTCCCTTGTGTCTGTAGGACTGAGGACCCTATAATTTCAGGGGACGACTTCACAAACTAGGTGGCGTCAATGTTGCCTACACTTCCCAGATAGAGAAGAGGAGGAGGATATTTGAAGACAAATGAATAACAGCACAAAAACATAGCATAGAGCACATTCAGAGAATGTTTAATAGTCCATTATTAAAGCTAAAAGTCTGAAGGGAGAGTGGCAAGGTGATAAACCTGAACAAGTAGGGAGGCACCAGACCACGAAAGACTTGCATGATAGAAAGACTGCAAGAAGCCAAAGTGGGAAGTCACCGAAGCATTTCAAATCAGAGAGTGATATGATCAGATATTTTATCACAAAGATTTCCCCTGGCAGCAGGAGCAGAACAGGTGAAGGGAAACAGAATGGGGAGCATTTAAGACAAGATCTGGCAGGTGATGGCAAGCCTCGAACTAGAGCAATGACAGTGCATGTGAAGAGGAAGAGACAGGTCAAGGAGAACATGAGAAGTTGAAACTCCTACGTGAGGGAGGGTAAGGGGAGACTCACTACACCAATAAAGAGTCCAGGAGGGGTAGTAGATTTGGAGGAGAGGAGAATCCAGTCCAGTTAGGGACTTATTGGCTGGCCCATGTCTGTGGAACAAGTGTATGGAGATATCCAGGAAGGGTGGACAAGGGTAAAGGTCTCAGTCCAAACTTTGGTTGAGATGAACATATTTGAGAATCACACCCATAGAGCTGATGGCTGGAGCCATAGCAGATGATGATGAAATTCCCCAGGAATTGTGTGAGAGGGTGAAAAAGAGAGGACCCAGGGTGAACTTTCGGGAACATGTAAAAGTCATCTGGAAACTACAAAGAGATTGAAAGAAGTGAAGTCATGTTCAACTCTTTGCAACCCCAATGACTATAGCCTGCAAGGCTCCTCTGTCCTTGGAATTTCTCAGGCAAGAATACTAGAGTGGGTTGCCATTTCCTTCACCAGGGGATCTCTCTGATCAAGTGATCAAACCTGGGTCTCCCGAATTACAGGCAGACTCTACAGTCTGAGCCACTGAGACAAACAATAACTGTGGTTGACACTGTATCTTCTCTTTCATACAATAAAGGTCCTGGACAAAGTAGGCCAACAATATTTGTACATTATTATAGTAGAAGGTATAAATGAATAAACACAGCCAAAATTAAAGCAAACTGTGCTCTCTCTACTTGAATCAAGGTATACCATGCTTGCCCTATAGGTATGTGGTCCTGTTTCCATACTAGTTTAGCTCCCCAAAAGTATCTTTGATTCCCAACTTAAGAAGTCTCTACTTGGGCTCAGTTGCATTCTTCTGTGAGTAAGAATGAATTCATAGAAAGAAAGACACAGAAGGACCATTTCCCTCTTCTGGAGTTGGATATGGTGATAAGACCTGAGCATCAAGACTCTGAGCTAAATGACAGAAAATGTTAAGAGTGTTAGAGTCTCCAGTGACAAGAAAAAGATTTTTTCACCTTTATTAGAATAGCTATGTGTGTATCTAAAGCTAATGGAATACATTTGAAACTCCAGTTCTCACTATGTGTTGACCAGTAACAATTTATTTAAATCTCTATTTCTGTGAAGCAGAAAACTTTTCAATATACAGAATGCTCAAGATAGGCAAATTTTGCTCATTAGAAGTCATGATACGGCTACATGTGGAGGGTGGTTATTAACTGAAAAGGTGCTGGACAGAATTCTATGGGGTAATGGAAACATTCTATATCTCGATCTGGGTGGTGGTTATGTTACCGAAAGGAGTCTGTGGGGTCCAGTTGCTCACCCATCAAAAGCCAATAACAGGCCAGGTTGGGGGAAAGGAAAGTTTGCTTTATTTCAGATGTCAGCAACTGGTGAGGGGAGAAGGGGACAGTGGCGGACATCTCCCCAAAGGCCGATTCCCCTATACCCTCGGCAAGCAGGAGATGAGAACTTTTATAGAGTGGCAGGGATGGGGTTGAGGGGGTTACAATGCAGAAACAGCATAGTCATCTCTAACAGTCACCTTCAAATTGGTCATCAGTAGTCTGACCAGCATCATCTTCATTGTTTTAAGTACTGTTAACACTCAGTTCTAGGGTTCATTTGTTCCCATTCCTTTGTGGTCAATTCTCAAAATTGTGGCAGCACATGTCCTGGATATAGTCTGGTCATGGAGTTAACTTCTCCACCTGGGGTTTTAGTATCTATAAGACAGTTCAGGGTATGGCTCAAAATATTATCTATAGTCCTTGAGAAGGAACTAAAGGTCCTTGACTATGCTTAATGACTATATTATTATTATTCAGTCTCCTTTGACTGTTTTTCTTTGTTTCAGCATTTCTCAATTCTCTGATTAAACTTATTCTTTGACAAAAGTTTTCCACAGGAAAAAGGCAAGCAGAGGACATGGTTGGGGGCAAGGATCATAGGGTCCTGCTCCGTTTCAGTGACATAGGAGATACATATGTAAAAATTCTTCAAGCTATACATCTAAGACTAGTGCATTTTACTGTGGATAACACAATATATATAGATTATGTATCAGTAAAAATACATAATCCAAAACAGAAGAGTAGCATATATTCATGTACATACACCAGATGAATACATAATGAGGTTTATGATGCCCAGAAAAGAAAGTAAAATCAAGAGAACTGATTCACTAGAAGTAGAAAGAACTGAAGGATCCTGAGAGATCCAAAAGTTGACATCATGAAAAAGGGAGTGACAGGGTGGGGAGATAGGAAGCTGTAATCGGGGGTGAAGTATTGGCTTTTAAGACCTCGTGGATGGGGACTTCCCTGGTGGTCAAGTGGTTAAGAATTCACCTTGGAATGCAGGGGACATGGGTTCAATCCCACATGCCTTAAAGCAACTAAGCCTATGCAACACAACCAAGACCTGACACAGTCAAATAAATACACACACACAGACACACACAAACCACCTCGGGAATTAAAAAAAAAAAAAAAGACCTCATGGATGAAATAGCCCTGCTGGATGGCCGGAAACATCTCCCAAAGGCCGATTCCCCTATACCCTCGGCAAGCAGGAGATGAGAACTTTTATAGAGTGGCAGGGATGGGGTTGAGGGGGTTACAATGCAGAAACAGCATAGTCATCTCTAACAGTCACCTTCAAATTGGTCATCAGTAGTCTGACCAGCATCATCTTCATTGTTTTAAGTACTGTTAACACTCAGTTCTAGGGTTCATTTGTTCCCATTCCTTTGTGGTCAATTCTCAAAATTGTGGCAGCACATGTCCTGGATATAGTCTGGTCATGGAGTTAACTTCTCCACCTGGGGTTTTAGTATCTATAAGACAGTTCAGGGTATGGCTCAAAATATTATCTATAGTCCTTGAGAAGGAACTAAAGGTCCTTGACTATGCTTAATGACTATATTATTATTATTCAGTCTCCTTTGACTGTTTTTCTTTGTTTCAGCATTTCTCAATTCTCTGATTAAACTTATTCTTTGACAAAAGTTTTCCACAGGAAAAAGGCAAGCAGAGGACATGGTTGGGGGCAAGGATCATAGGGTCCTGCTCCGTTTCAGTGACATAGGAGATACATATGTAAAAATTCTTCAAGCTATACATCTAAGACTAGTGCATTTTACTGTGGATAACACAATATATATAGATTATGTATCAGTAAAAATACATAATCCAAAACAGAAGAGTAGCATATATTCATGTACATACACCAGATGAATACATAATGAGGTTTATGATGCCCAGAAAAGAAAGTAAAATCAAGAGAACTGATTCACTAGAAGTAGAAAGAACTGAAGGATCCTGAGAGATCCAAAAGTTGACATCATGAAAAAGGGAGTGACAGGGTGGGGAGATAGGAAGCTGTAATCGGGGGTGAAGTATTGGCTTTTAAGACCTCGTGGATGGGGACTTCCCTGGTGGTCAAGTGGTTAAGAATTCACCTTGGAATGCAGGGGACATGGGTTCAATCCCACATGCCTTAAAGCAACTAAGCCTATGCAACACAACCAAGACCTGACACAGTCAAATAAATACACACACACAGACACACACAAACCACCTCGGGAATTAAAAAAAAAAAAAAAGACCTCATGGATGAAATAGCCCTGCTGGATGGCAAAATCCAAAGTTTAGCTAATGGAAAGTTGAAATGAAAAGAACTAAAGACCATTGGAACCGAGGAGGTATCCAACAGAAGGAACATTAGAAAGATCAGCTGTATGGTCAGTGATGCTCCTCATAGAGGATGATGGGAGGAAGAATTTCAGGTGCCAAACCTCACGGCATCTGGCGAAGTGCCCAAGATGAGCAGTTAACAGCTGGAGATGACAACAAACCATTCAAGTGATTCATTAATGTTTTTTTGATTATGATAGTACAGGGGAAAATAAATAAATAACAAGTTTAGGGCAAGGTACTCTTCCAGAAATGGAGTTTTTATTGAAAATGAAAATTGAAGGCTGGTATTATGTTCTCGGGAGGCAAGGAAGAACTGCTGGTGCTAGATCACCTTCTATTTGCTTCAGTGGACCTCTGTGCGAGGCAATCTTAACAAACCAGCTAAGACTCCCTGCAAAATCCCCAGCCCAACTAAAAGTTCCCAGAGGACAAAGACTGTTAAATGTTTGGGGTCTCATGAATGTTTAGAGAATGAAAGTAAGGAAAAAAAATCAAAGGAGGGAAGAAAGGAAGATAGCAGGGACGGGGCTAAATAAAAGGAAACCTCAGGTTAGTATTAAGTGTAATAAGTTACACCATAATGGGATAAACAGGGTTCAAAACTTTTAATGCTGTAAATTGCAGTTAGCTCTCATGATACTAAAAGTTTACTTAAAAATAAGATTTTAAGGGGGCTTCCCTGATGGTCCAGTGGGTAAAGAGTCCACCTTGCAGTGCAAGGGGCACCAGTTTGATCCCTGGCCCAGGAAGATCCCACTGGCCATGGAGTGGCTGGACTGGTGTGTCCAATTATGAGACAGCGCTCTGGAACACATGTGCCCAGAGCCGGTACTCTGCAATGAGAGAGGCCATTGCAATGGGAGGCCCATACAGACCAAAGAATAACAATGGATGAAAATAAGTAAATAAATAAAAACAATAAAAGAGGCCAAAATTTAAAAAAAAAAAAGACTTCAGAATTCAAAAATATTTTAAATAAATATTTGTATTTATTCAAGGTTTAGGTAAGCAACTGACTAATTAATGAACAGATCAAGTGTCAAATGATCAGAAGGAAGTCACTTCGTAGCCCTTCTCCAAAAGGTAAGTACTAGAATGAGCCCATCCCTAGGAAACAGGGTTGAAAGGGATCCCAATAGTAATCGCTTTTATATTCAATGTCATATTATCCTGGGTGGAGTGTCCTGAAATTTTACTGTATCAGAGTGGAACCCCCAAAGTTGCAGCAGTACCACACTAGCTTCCTTTGCAAAGTATATTCCTCTGAGTTCCCAAGTGAGCTCGGGTGGAAATTAGAATCTGCCCATGCCCAAGAAGAAAGCAGAAGCTTAATCAACCTATAAGGGTTTTTTCTGTGACTTCAGATAATCTCTCAAAAATACCCATTTTGTTCAGGGGACACAGAATACAGGATCAAGCAACAAACAGAAGCTAACTAGGCCAGCAGAAACTAACTAGGGCCCAGCACGGTCTGCTTATACTTCTTCCAGGCTCTTCCCCCTTTCCAGCTGATCTTTCCCCTTCTTTCTCTCTGGTGGTCACATGAGGGCAGAAATCATTCTGATAAATCAAGGAATTAAAGATTAATCAAACCATCCCACATGAAATTGTGAAAAGAAGACTTTCTAATAAGGAAAACTCATCTCTAATGGCAAATTTTAGCCTCCCAGTTCTCCAGAACCAAGGGTTATTTGGGAACCTGGAGTTGCACCATAGGCATCTACCTGGTCAGAGTATCTGGATCAATTCATCAGTGTCCAAGGATCTTATAAAGAACTAAGTCACAGCTGTTCTAGCCTCTTGACAGCTGGGAACTGTCCAAGGGGTTAATTTCACAGCCTATTTTCTGCCAGGTCTATCCTGCTTTCCAACTTCTGTGAATTAACATATAATGTTTGCAGATTTTTCTTAAATAAGATGTCCTTTGAGGTAAATGAAACTACACTTCCATGATACACCACCTAAGTGGTACTTCTGCTAGGGGCTGATTTTCAAAAACTATAATAAAATCAGTTCCTATCCATAATCTACAAACTGAGAGCTTTCATTTAATGCTTAAAAATAGAAAATATGTATGAGCAAGATAAACCTGCCCTAACATCTATGTAAATTCTGTCTCTTTAAAAAGCACGGTCAAAAAAACTAAACGGTGGTATGATCAGAAGGAAGTCACTGCCCTTCTCCAAAAGGTAAGTACTAGAATGAGCCCATCCCTAGGAAACAGGGTTGAAAGGGATCCCAATAGTAATCGCTTTTATATTCAATGTCATATTATCCTGGGTGGAGTGTCCTGAAATTTTACTGTATCAGAGTGGAACCCCCAAAGTTGCAGCAGTACCACACTAGCTTCCTTTGCAAAGTATATTCCTCTGAGTTCCCAAGTGAGCTCGGGTGGAAATTAGAATCTGCCCATGCCCAAGAAGAAAGCAGAAGCTTAATCAACCTATAAGGGTTTTTTCTGTGACTTCAGATAATCTCTCAAAAATACCCATTTTGTTCAGGGGACACAGAATACAGGATCAAGCAACAAACAGAAGCTAACTAGGCCAGCAGAAACTAACTAGGGCCCAGCACGGTCTGCTTATACTTCTTCCAGGCTCTTCCCCCTTTCCAGCTGATCTTTCCCCTTCTTTCTCTCTGGTGGTCACATGAGGGCAGAAATCATTCTGATAAATCAAGGAATTAAAGATTAATCAAACCATCCCACATGAAATTGTGAAAAGAAGACTTTCTAATAAGGAAAACTCATCTCTAATGGCAAATTTTAGCCTCCCAGTTCTCCAGAACCAAGGGTTATTTGGGAACCTGGAGTTGCACCATAGGCATCTACCTGGTCAGAGTATCTGGATCAATTCATCAGTGTCCAAGGATCTTATAAAGAACTAAGTCACAGCTGTTCTAGCCTCTTGACAGCTGGGAACTGTCCAAGGGGTTAATTTCACAGCCTATTTTCTGCCAGGTCTATCCTGCTTTCCAACTTCTGTGAATTAACATATAATGTTTGCAGATTTTTCTTAAATAAGATGTCCTTTGAGGTAAATGAAACTACACTTCCATGATACACCACCTAAGTGGTACTTCTGCTAGGGGCTGATTTTCAAAAACTATAATAAAATCAGTTCCTATCCATAATCTACAAACTGAGAGCTTTCATTTAATGCTTAAAAATAGAAAATATGTATGAGCAAGATAAACCTGACCTAACATCTATGTAAATTCTGTTCTCTAATAGGAAAATTGTAATCCAAAATAGCACAGATAAGATTTAGTCATTAAGATAAGAGGTTAATAATTTCACATGTAACCAGACTGGGTCTGCTTAATGTCACTCGAATAAACGTGATCTGGGTGCAAATGCAAATCATTTGTTTCTGATTAAACTGAACATATAGTCATTTATCTTTATATTATAATTTGAAAATAAAAATTACTTTATTTATTTTAAAAGCTCCCAAATTTATAGACTTAAACCAGGTGTAAAAGAGAGAATTCCAGATATGAACTTGGTTTAAATGGCAGGGAGAAACTTAATGACCCTAGCAAAAGATTTTTAAGAAAGCATTTCCTCACCATGGTAGACACTAACAACAAAATCTTATTCAATACAATCATTACTTCTCACACAATTCAGACAGAGAACTGGTTTATTCTTCCTTGACTTAAATAAACTAAACAGTCTTGAATGATTGATCCAGGAGGATTGCACTGTGTAAGAACAGAAGTTTAAAAGAGCTGTCAGAGAGTGCTTTGTTATGTTAGCTCTCACCAGAATTCCTACATCCCAAATAGTTATGAGACTTCCCTGTAGCTCAGATGGTAAAGAATCTGCCTGAAGAGCAGGAGACCTGGGTTCCAATCCCTGGATCAGGAAGATCTCCTGGAAAAGGAAATTGGGTAATCCACAGGAAGCCTGGCATGCCCCAGTCCATGGGGTTGAAAAGTCCATACATATATGTATGTATATATCTTGATATCCAATTTTAATTTCACAGAGTAATGAAATTTGTAATTCCCTCTATTTCTATCACTTTTGTGAAACACCAGGGGGAAACACAAGTAGAATGAGCTCAAATGCACTGTTGTCATGGGGTGGCTATGTGTCTGAGGATTAGGCAACTCATGTATTTGGCTGAAGTTTAGCTTCCTCATCTGAAAATACAGATAACATCTATTAAAATATGGATAATATCTATTTGGTACTTCTGCTAGGGCTGATTTTCAAAAACTATAATAAAATCAGTTCCTATCCATAATCTACAAACTGAGAGCTTTCATTTAATGCTTAAAAATAGAAAATATGTATGAGCAAGATAAACCTGACCTAACATCTATGTAAATTCTGTTCTCTAATAGGAAAATTGTAATCCAAAATAGCACAGATAAGATTTAGTCATTAAGATAAGAGGTTAATAATTTCACATGTAACCAGACTGGGTCTGCTTAATGTCACTCGAATAAACGTGATCTGGGTGCAAATGCAAATCATTTGTTTCTGATTAAACTGAACATATAGTCATTTATCTTTATATTATAATTTGAAAATAAAAATTACTTTATTTATTTTAAAAGCTCCCAAATTTATAGACTTAAACCAGGTGTAAAAGAGAGAATTCCAGATATGAACTTGGTTTAAATGGCAGGGAGAAACTTAATGACCCTAGCAAAAGATTTTTAAGAAAGCATTTCCTCACCATGGTAGACACTAACAACAAAATCTTATTCAATACAATCATTACTTCTCACACAATTCAGACAGAGAACTGGTTTATTCTTCCTTGACTTAAATAAACTAAACAGTCTTGAATGATTGATCCAGGAGGATTGCACTGTGTAAGAACAGAAGTTTAAAAGAGCTGTCAGAGAGTGCTTTGTTATGTTAGCTCTCACCAGAATTCCTACATCCCAAATAGTTATGAGACTTCCCTGTAGCTCAGATGGTAAAGAATCTGCCTGAAGAGCAGGAGACCTGGGTTCCAATCCCTGGATCAGGAAGATCTCCTGGAAAAGGAAATTGGGTAATCCACAGGAAGCCTGGCATGCCCCAGTCCATGGGGTTGAAAAGTCCATACATATATGTATGTATATATCTTGATATCCAATTTTAATTTCACAGAGTAATGAAATTTGTAATTCCCTCTATTTCTATCACTTTTGTGAAACACCAGGGGGAAACACAAGTAGAATGAGCTCAAATGCACTGTTGTCATGGGGTGGCTATGTGTCTGAGGATTAGGCAACTCATGTATTTGGCTGAAGTTTAGCTTCCTCATCTGAAAATACAGATAACATCTATTAAAATATGGATAATATCTATTTCACAGGCCTGTTAGGAGAATTGAACCATATAATGCACGCATATTAAGTCATGTTGGATGCAAAATAATAAAACAGTTCCACTCTTGAATGATTACAACCACAAGAGATGTAGAACAGGTCTATCACAGATGTGATAGGCCTTTGTGACTTCACTCAGTGAAAAATCTGTTCTTAGTTATAACTCCAAACATAGCATTCTTAGCACCAATCAACAGCTAATATTCCTGGTAAAAAGCAAATTTAGACAAGAATCCTCAGAACTATTCAAGCATTTAATATTCTAGAAGTTTGGCTAGTAATTACAAGAAAAAAAAAAGTGTCACAAAAGAAGCCACACAGCTCAATTATTGGAAAAGCAAGCAGCCCAGTCAAAAAATGGACAGATCTAAACAGACTTGTCTCCAGAGAAGATATACAGACAGCCAACAAACACATAAAAAGAGGCTCAGTATTGCTCATTCTTAGAAAAATGCAAACCAAAACCACAATGAGGTATCATCTCACACCAATCAGGAGAAAAAGGAACCCTTTTCACTGTTGGTGGGAATGTAAATTGATATAGCCACTATGGAAAACAGTATGGAGATTCCCTAACAAACTAGGAACAAAACTACCATGACTCAGCAATCCCACTCCTGGGCATAAACCCTATGGGCACAATTCAAAACAATGTATGTACCCCAGTGTTTATTGCAGCACTATTTACACCAGCCAGGACATGGAAGCAACCTAGATGTCCATTGACAGATGAAGGGATAAAGAAGATGTGGTACATATATGCAGTGGAATATTACTCGGCCATAAAAAGGAACAAATTTGAGTCAATTGTAGTGAGGTGGATGAACCTAGAGCCTGTTACACAGAATGAAGTATGTTGGAAAGAGAAAATAAATATTGTACATTAATGCATATATACGGAATCTAGAAAAGCTGTACTGATTAATTTATTTGCCGGAGGAATGGAAGGTAAAAAAGGGAAAATAACCATATGAGCTTTAACTGGGGTGGCTATGTGTCTGAGGATTAGGCAACTCATGTATTTGGCTGAAGTTTAGCTTCCTCATCTGAAAATACAGATAACATCTATTAAAATATGGATAATATCTATTTCACAGGCCTGTTAGGAGAATTGAACCATATAATGCACGCATATTAAGTCATGTTGGATGCAAAATAATAAAACAGTTCCACTCTTGAATGATTACAACCACAAGAGATGTAGAACAGGTCTATCACAGATGTGATAGGCCTTTGTGACTTCACTCAGTGAAAAATCTGTTCTTAGTTATAACTCCAAACATAGCATTCTTAGCACCAATCAACAGCTAATATTCCTGGTAAAAAGCAAATTTAGACAAGAATCCTCAGAACTATTCAAGCATTTAATATTCTAGAAGTTTGGCTAGTAATTACAAGAAAAAAAGTGTCACAAAAGAAGCCACACAGCTCAATTATTGGAAAAGCAAGCAGCCCAGTCAAAAATGGACAGATCTAAACAGACTTGTCTCCAGAGAAGATATACAGACAGCCAACAAACACATAAAAAGAGGCTCAGTATTGCTCATTCTTAGAAAAATGCAAACCAAAACCACAATGAGGTATCATCTCACACCAATCAGGAGAAAAAGGAACCCTTTTCACTGTTGGTGGGAATGTAAATTGATATAGCCACTATGGAAAACAGTATGGAGATTCCCTAACAAACTAGGAACAAAACTACCATGACTCAGCAATCCCACTCCTGGGCATAAACCCTATGGGCACAATTCAAAACAATGTATGTACCCCAGTGTTTATTGCAGCACTATTTACACCAGCCAGGACATGGAAGCAACCTAGATGTCCATTGACAGATGAAGGGATAAAGAAGATGTGGTACATATATGCAGTGGAATATTACTCGGCCATAAAAAGGAACAAATTTGAGTCAATTGTAGTGAGGTGGATGAACCTAGAGCCTGTTACACAGAATGAAGTATGTTGGAAAGAGAAAAATAAATATTGTACATTAATGCATATATACGGAATCTAGAAAAGCTGTACTGATTAATTTATTTGCCGGGAAGGAATAGAGAAAAAGATATGGACTTGTGGACACAGCACAAGAAGGAGAGGGTAGAACAAACTGAAAAAGCAGCATTGACATATGTACGCTATAACTAGTGGGAAGCTACTATATAACACAGGAGCCTAGAAGAGTGGGATAGGCATGGGGAAGGAGGGGATATATATGTAATTATGACTGATTCACACTGCTATACAGCAGAAACCAGTACAACATTTTAAAGCAATTAGCCTCCAATTTAAGGAAAAAGAAGCCACAGAAATATTATTTGAATGATATGATTCCTAGAAAAGTCGGTTTAGATAACAATATCTACTGGTATAAAAAGGACAGTTTGGTAGGACAATCAGTTATATACAAAGACTCCATTTATGATACAAATTTTAATAATAGTAATTTTTATGTATAATGGGAAAATATTCTGTTCCCAAAGCACAACAAAAACATAAAATACGGGCTTTCCTGGTGGTCCAGTATGTAAGGACACTGCCTTGCGGTGCAAGGGGTGCCAGTTCGATCCCTGGCCTGAGAAGATTCCACGTGCCACGGAGCGGCTGGACTGATGTGTCCAACTACCGAGCCGGAGCTCTGGAGCGCATGCGCCCAGAGCCGGTGCTCTGCGACAACAGAGGCCACCGCGATGGGAGGCCCACACGGGCCAAAGAACAAAAATGGATGAAAATGGACAAATGAAAGACCAATAGAAGTGGCCTGCCTGGTCCCCTCCCTCCCCACCCCTCCCCCACCAAAATAAATAAATAAATAAATAGATCTTTAAAAAAATAAAAATAAAATAAAATACACAGGAATTAATCTAAAAGGAAATACACATGTGTGCTAAGTCACTTCAGTCGTGTCCAACTCTGTAAGACCCTATGAACCATAGCCTGTCAAGCTACTCTGTCCATGAGGATTCTCTCCAGGTGAGAATACTGGAGTGAGTTGCTATGCCCTCCTCCAGGGGATCTTCCCAACCCAGGGATGTAATTCGGATTTCTTATGTCTCTCCTGCATTAGCACTCTCCTGCATTTACCACTAGCACCATCTGGGAAGCCCAAGAAGGAAATATACAGGGGACATATGTATATATGTATATATATATACATATATGTATATATATATATATATATGTATGTATGTATGTATGTATGTATATGTTTTTTCTAATTGTACGGGGTTTTTCCACAATATTTTAAAAAATCAGGCCTGCTTGGAAAAACAAAATTTTACTGAAATATGTAAAATACTTGCTAAATAGACATAAATTAGCTTATTGAATGAGAAAAGTCAGCACTGTAGTGATGTCAACTCATTCCATAATAATTTATGTTTAAGTCAACTTTCAATTGTGGAAAGGTCTTGAAATTTGAAAAAATTATCCCAAAGTTAATGAGATGTGTTAGCTAAGAAAATTAAAAGGAAAAATAACAAAGAAGGCATTTTCACTGCCAGAAAATAAGATATATTTAAAGCTACAATAACTTGAGCAATGTGGCATTATAATAGGAGAAATAAGCAAGTTCAGTGAGATGGAATAGACATTCTAGAAGCTAATAAGAATGTAGGAGAAATCACACATGAAGATTCAAAATAAAGGTGGTGTTTCAAGTGCATAGGAAGATAAGAGATCAGGATACCTAATATAGTGTCTTACCACAGTCTATTTATCAAAACTATTTCCATGTAGGTTACCTAATTTTAAAATTTTAATGAAGCAAATGAGAGAGCAAACAAAGTCCTAAATGCAAATATGGTGATATCATAATACTGGAATAAGAAAGGACTTTCTATGCATTATATCATGGTAGAAGCTACAAAGGAAAAAAAATTGATAAATTGATTTATAGAATTTCATAGGTAAAAAATCATGTATAAATTTTTTTAAAATAAGGGACACTATTTGCAATATATACAATAAAGGATCAATATTCTGACAGTACAGAATATCTTAAGTATAATATACTTATTTAGTAATTATTATGTGCCACTGTTTTAGGTGCATTCCATATACTACTGTATTTAATCCTTACAACAACCATCTGAGGTCAGCATGAATCTTCATTTTACAGATGAGAAAACTGATGCACAGAGAGGTTAAGTAACTTACCAGGGTTACATAGGCAGTGAGAGAGATAGAGTGGGATTCAGGCTCAGGCAGTCCAGCTCTAGACTAATAACCACTCTGGCCAGCAAAGGTCCATAAAATCAAAGCTATGGTTTTCCCATTAGTCATGTACAGGTGTGAGAGGGGGACCATAATGAAGGCTGGGTACCAAAGAACTAGTGCTTTCAAACTGGTGCTGGAGAAGACTCTTCAGTCCCTTGAACTGCAAGGAGATCAAACTAGTCAATCCTAAAGGAAATCAGCCCTGAATACTCATTGGAAAGAATGATGCTGAAGCTGAAGCACCAATACTTTGGCCACCTGATGCAAAGAGACAACTCATTGGAAAAGACCCTGATGCTGGTAAAAACAGAAGGCAGAAGGAAAAGGGGACAATAGAGTATGAGATGGTTGGATAGCATCACCAACTCAAAGGACACACGTTTGAGTAAATTACGGGAAATAGTTGAGAAGAAAAGAACCTGGTGTGCTGCAGTCCACGGGGTGGCAAAGAGTTGGAGACAACTTAGTGACTGAACTACAACAACAAGTTGCCAAAGAGTTAGTGGAGTTTATTTATCAACACAAAGAAATAATGAAAAGATGAGCAAAGGACCAAAGATCCAAAGAAGCAAATCACAAAAAATGTATAGCTGACCATGAAATATACATATAGTCAGACTCATAATCAAAGAAATATCAAAAATGTCATATTAAACACTGAGGTACTATTTAAACTTTAAAATATGAAGCAAATGAGAGAGCAAACAAAGTCCTAAATGCAAATATGGTGATATCATAATACTGGAATAAGAAAGGACTTTCTATGCATTATATCATGGTAGAAGCTACAAAGGAAAAAAAATTGATAAATTGATTTATAGAATTTCATAGGTAAAAAATCATGTATAAATTTTTTTAAAATAAGGGACACTATTTGCAATATATACAATAAAGGATCAATATTCTGACAGTACAGAATATCTTAAGTATAATATACTTATTTAGTAATTATTATGTGCCACTGTTTTAGGTGCATTCCATATACTACTGTATTTAATCCTTACAACAACCATCTGAGGTCAGCATGAATCTTCATTTTACAGATGAGAAAACTGATGCACAGAGAGGTTAAGTAACTTACCAGGGTTACATAGGCAGTGAGAGAGATAGAGTGGGATTCAGGCTCAGGCAGTCCAGCTCTAGACTAATAACCACTCTGGCCAGCAAAGGTCCATAAAATCAAAGCTATGGTTTTCCCATTAGTCATGTACAGGTGTGAGAGGGGGACCATAATGAAGGCTGGGTACCAAAGAACTAGTGCTTTCAAACTGGTGCTGGAGAAGACTCTTCAGTCCCTTGAACTGCAAGGAGATCAAACTAGTCAATCCTAAAGGAAATCAGCCCTGAATACTCATTGGAAAGAATGATGCTGAAGCTGAAGCACCAATACTTTGGCCACCTGATGCAAAGAGACAACTCATTGGAAAAGACCCTGATGCTGGTAAAAACAGAAGGCAGAAGGAAAAGGGGACAATAGAGTATGAGATGGTTGGATAGCATCACCAACTCAAAGGACACACGTTTGAGTAAATTACGGGAAATAGTTGAGAAGAAAAGAACCTGGTGTGCTGCAGTCCACGGGGTGGCAAAGAGTTGGAGACAACTTAGTGACTGAACTACAACAACAAGTTGCCAAAGAGTTAGTGGAGTTTATTTATCAACACAAAGAAATAATGAAAAGATGAGCAAAGGACCAAAGATCCAAAGAAGCAAATCACAAAAAATGTATAGCTGACCATGAAATATACATATAGTCAGACTCATAATCAAAGAAATATCAAAAATGTCATATTAAACACTGAGGTACTATTTATACTTATCAAATTGAAAACAATTAAAAGATTTAGTGCCTTAGAGCACAGTCTTGAACGATTAACATATCCATATACTGCTCGTTGGAAACAAATTGATATCACCCTTATTAAAAGCAATGCAGCAATATTTATCAAAAGCACTAAAATGTACATGACCTTCGGTGCTACAGTTTCACTTCTAGTATTTCATTCTGAAGAAAATGTCAAGTGAGCATAAAGAAGTCTGTGTAATCATGTGCAAGGCAATATATATGACAGAAAAAATGGAAATAATCTGTCCATAAAATTGAATAAAACCTAATAATTGAACTAATAAAATTGAATTAATAAAAAAACTATATAGGAAGCACAATACAATAGCTATCTTTGTAATATATATTAAAATGCATATATACATATATATATTTATTCTAAAATAGTAATAGTGATGATTTCTGGATAACAAAATTATGAATCATTTCTTCTTTGTGCTTTTGGTGTATTCCAAATTTTCTCTATCGAACATGTCCTTGAATATGTCCTGTAAATAAGAGAGACAACCCTCATTCTTAGGAAAAAGAGGAAAGAAAGCACGAAGGACCTTTTCCAGTCAGGGAGAATGGACAGAATGTAGTGTCAGATCACCAGAGGAAAAGAGTAGTGCAAAGCAAGGCTATCTATAAAGAGAAGAGATGTTATTTCACAGTAATAAGGGACAAGCAATAGGCTTAACATATACTCCTTTAATGATTAGCAAAAAAGAAAAAAACATAGAAAGAACTTTGAACGAGCATAAAAACAGAACATGAGGATAAGATTCTTCATTCAAGATCTTGGTCACCCCTACTCTGACTAGCATAACACAAGAATACAGAGGTTTACACTCGAACGGAAGGAATTACTTCTCACATCTGTCCTCAGATAAGAACTGGGTTCACCAATGCCTCTAGGCAGGAAGAAGGGGAAGTTGGAATCAGTACCCTGCAAATCTTTGACAATGTGTTGTAATTCTAGCTGACCATGAAATATACATATAGTCAGACTCATAATCAAAGAAATATCAAAAATGTCATATTAAACACTGAGGTACTATTTATACTTATCAAATTGAAAACAATTAAAAGATTTAGTGCCTTAGAGCACAGTCTTGAACGATTAACATATCCATATACTGCTCGTTGGAAACAAATTGATATCACCCTTATTAAAAGCAATGCAGCAATATTTATCAAAAGCACTAAAATGTACATGACCTTCGGTGCTACAGTTTCACTTCTAGTATTTCATTCTGAAGAAAATGTCAAGTGAGCATAAAGAAGTCTGTGTAATCATGTGCAAGGCAATATATATGACAGAAAAAATGGAAATAATCTGTCCATAAAATTGAATAAAACCTAATAATTGAACTAATAAAATTGAATTAATAAAAAAACTATATAGGAAGCACAATACAATAGCTATCTTTGTAATATATATTAAAATGCATATATACATATATATATTTATTCTAAAATAGTAATAGTGATGATTTCTGGATAACAAAATTATGAATCATTTCTTCTTTGTGCTTTTTGGTGTATTCCAAATTTTCTCTATCGAACATGTCCTTGAATATGTCCTGTAAATAAGAGAGACAACCCTCATTCTTAGGAAAAAGAGGAAAGAAAGCACGAAGGACCTTTTCCAGTCAGGGAGAATGGACAGAATGTAGTGTCAGATCACCAGAGGAAAAGAGTAGTGCAAAGCAAGGCTATCTATAAAGAGAAGAGATGTTATTTCACAGTAATAAGGGACAAGCAATAGGCTTAACATATACTCCTTTAATGATTAGCAAAAAAGAAAAAAACATAGAAAGAACTTTGAACGAGCATAAAAACAGAACATGAGGATAAGATTCTTCATTCAAGATCTTGGTCACCCCTACTCTGACTAGCATAACACAAGAATACAGAGGTTTACACTCGAACGGAAGGAATTACTTCTCACATCTGTCCTCAGATAAGAACTGGGTTCACCAATGCCTCTAGGCAGGAAGAAGGGGAAGTTGGAATCAGTACCCTGCAAATCTTTGACAATGTGTTGTATATAATTCTGCTGGAGCTAACTGCATGATAAATTATACCGAGCTCCAACTCCATGGCATAGGACCCTTTGATATCAGAAGACCTTTTGTCTGTCTTCAGAGTTTAGAGACAGAGGTTCCTCCATGTGCCTGGATAGGCTTCCTCTGCCAGATTTCCCTGGAAAACTCTGATGTCTAGAATGTTGGCAGATCTTCAGAGAACACTGTTGTAACAATAAATTATTCAAGTTGGGAGTGTTCACTAAGAAAAAGGCTTCTGGCACAATGCAGAAACTCATAAACTTTGTTGAAACTGTATTTTAAACCTAGGAACAGGTTGTTATTACTGGTGGTTGGAGCTGAAGTTTGGAGGCTGGAATCAGGAGAGAAAACGATAAGGCCTTTCAGCAAAGGCAAAACATCACCACCACTTTCACTTTCTACCACAAACTATGCTAAAATAACTAAATGCTCAGTTGCAAATATCAACCATAAAAGAGAATAATTTTGGTGTCATATGGAGTCAGAAAGGAGCTTTGAACTTGGTCAAGGGTTCAAGAGTGTAGAGGGAAAAAAATGTATCACAGAGAAGCATTCTTTTGGTTTGAAGAAGCCAGCATAGAAATAAGAAGCCTGTGGAAGATTGTTAAGATTATGAATCTGGTCTCTTTGCTTAGTCATAAAGGACAGAAGAGAAAATAATCCTAGCTAAGTGAAGCAAGACTTGACTTATAATAAGAGGGTTTGACAGTAACATAGTCTTTAAAGGATGGTCATAGAGCTCTCCCTCCCTGAGAGATGTTTAAGAACAGGAAGATTCAGACCTACAGTCTGGGGTGACTGAGGAGAAACCTATCTCCCTGGTGATAAAGACATGTACTTTCTGACATTACCTGGGGTTTTTGGCTCTGTGCGAAGAGAACCAAGAATAAGAAAAATAAGTGGAGGGACTTCCTTCATGCCCCAGTAGTTAAGACACTCTGCTTCCCCCGCTGGGAACCCAGGTTGGATTCCTAGTTGGGGAACAAAGATCCCACATGCCCTGCAGCATGGCCAAATACAAAAAAATTTTTAAAAGACACCTATATTAAAAAAAAATAAGTGGTGGGGCTTGCCTGGTGGTCCAGTAGTTAAGAATCCACCTTGCAATGCAGGGGATACAGGTTCAATCCCTGGTCTGGGAAGATCCCACATGCCCCTGGGCAGCTATGTCCGTGCGCCACAACTAGTGAGCTGGCACCCTAGAGCCTGAGAACCACAACCAGAGAAGCCACCACAAGAAGAAAGCTGTGGACTGCAACTAGAGAGTAGCTCCCGCTCTCCACAACTAGAGAAAGTCGGTGAGCAGCAACAAAGAATGAGTACAGCCAAAAATAGAAAAGATAAATAAATGTAAAAAAAAATAAGTGGAGAGATAATTATTTTTAGACTTTAACCTATTACTTTTCTGGATTGATTCACACCTTACATACCTCTATCACATACCTCTCCACTCTCAACACATTTTTCTTCATTTTTACGTAAATATTTTACTATTAAATTGGGAAAAAGAAAGTTTTTTTGGTTTTTTTTGTTTTTTTTTTTTGAGGAGGGAGGCGGGTTAGGGAGGGATAGGGATGGCGGGCCACTTCTATTAGTCTTTCATTTATCTATTTTCATCCATCTTTGTTCTTTGGCCTTTGTGGGCCTCCCATCGCAGTAGCCTCTCTTGTAGCAGAGCACCAACTCTGGGCACACCCGCTCCAGAGCTCTGGCTTGGTAATTGGACACATCGGTCCAGCCGCTCCACGGCACGTTGGATCTTCCCAGGCCAGGGATCGAATCGGTGCCCCTTGCACTGCAAGGCGGTGTCCTTACCCACTGGACCACCAGGGAAGGCCCAAGAAAGTTATTCAGTTATATTATCACTAGTTGCTGCTATATCAGAAATAACTGCTTCCCATGGCAGAATAATGACGACTATTAACACCTGTGTGCGTCCTTCAACTTGAATTCAATAGACCATGCATATCTCCAAGGGTTGGAACTCTTCACAGCAGCCTGAGCTCTTGAGGGCTGTCTTCTGGAGAGTAAAGGGATAGAAATAATATGGAGGGGAAAATCTCTTAATTGTTTGTATTTTAAAAAAAGTGTGTGTGTGTGTAAATGTTCCTACTGAATGACATAATACTTTTATACGGCTAGGGTAGGGGGAAAAACATCTTTCCCATATACAATAGCCCTAAGAATTCATCTAGAAACACTCTCTCCACTCTTTAGATTGTGTAGAAAAAGATGCAACCCAAACAAAAATAAGCAAAGGACATCAGAGTGGAAACAATGGTCAATAAAACATACACACATTGCTCAACATCACAAAAAATAACAATAATAAAAGAATAAGGGCTAAGAAAATTAGATAACTGCCATTTTGAACAAAGTGTGGAGAAGCCGATATTGTTAGTGAAGGTATGGGCTGTGCTATGTTGACTATAGTCCACCAGGCTCCTCTGTCCATATGGGATTCTCCAGGCAAGAATACTGGAATGGGTTGACATTCCCTCCTTCTAGTGAAAGTATAAACCAGTATAATTTCTCAAAGGAGAAATTTGATGTCTATCAAAACTTTAAGTGCACATACCCTCTGCCCCAGAAACACACTTCTGTATATTCATCTTGCATATATAAGATGGCAAAGAACTATGTTCAGAATATTCATTATAATGATGTTTGAAATCACAAAACAACAAAATCTATTAACACCTTAAGCATCTGTACAAAAGACTAATTATAGCAATTACTGTAACTTTTTTTCCCCCATCATGCCTCTTTTTTATTTCATATTTATTTTCATCCATCTTTTTTATTCTTTGGCATGTGTGGGCCTCCCATTGCAGGGGCATTCCTCTTCACTGAGCACCAGCTCTGGGCACATGTGATCCAGAGTGCTAGCTCCTAATTGGACAAACTGGTTCAGTCGTTCTGCGGCACATGGGATCTTCCTGGGCTAGGGATCGGACTGCATCCCTTGCATTGGAAGGTGGAATTGTTACCCACTGGACCACCACGGAAGCCCTTACTGTAACTTCTTATAGGACTCCCCTGATTGCTCAGACTGTAAAGAATCTGCCTGCAGTGCAGGAGACCTGGGCTCCATCCCTGGGTGGGGAAGATCCTCTGGAAAAAGGAATGGCAACCCATTCAGATATTCTTGCATGGATAGAGGAGCTTGGTGGATTTATACATTCTGATTTCAAAACATTATAGAGCTACAGTAATCAAAACAATATGGTGCTGACATAGACTTACAGATAAACGAAATAGAATAGAGAGCCCAGAAACAAATTTCAAATGATCTTCTACAACAGTACCAAAACCACTGTATGGGAAAAGGACAGTTGTTTCTACAAATGGTGCTGGGAAAACTGTGTATCCGTTTTCAAAAAATTGAAATTAGATTCATATATATACATATAAAAAATATGGCAAATGACCTGAAGACATTTTACAAAGATAATATACAAATAGTCAAGATGAAAAGATGCACAACATCAATAATCACCAGAGAAATCCTAGTCGCATAAGTGAGTATGGGCTGTGCTATGTTGACTATAGTCCACCAGGCTCCTCTGTCCATATGGGATTCTCCAGGCAAGAATACTGGAATGGGTTGACATTCCCTCCTTCTAGTGAAAGTATAAACCAGTATAATTTCTCAAAGGAGAAATTTGATGTCTATCAAAACTTTAAGTGCACATACCCTCTGCCCCAGAAACACACTTCTGTATATTCATCTTGCATATATAAGATGGCAAAGAACTATGTTCAGAATATTCATTATAATGATGTTTGAAATCACAAAACAACAAAATCTATTAACACCTTAAGCATCTGTACAAAAGACTAATTATAGCAATTACTGTAACTTTTTTTCCCCCATCATGCCTCTTTTTTATTTCATATTTATTTTCATCCATCTTTTTTATTCTTTGGCATGTGTGGGCCTCCCATTGCAGGGGCATTCCTCTTCACTGAGCACCAGCTCTGGGCACATGTGATCCAGAGTGCTAGCTCCTAATTGGACAAACTGGTTCAGTCGTTCTGCGGCACATGGGATCTTCCTGGGCTAGGGATCGGACCGGTATCCCTTGCATTGCAAGGTGGAATTGTTACCCACTGGACCACCACGGAAGCCCTTACTGTAACTTCTTATAGGACTCCCCTGATTGCTCAGACTGTAAAGAATCTGCCTGCAGTGCAGGAGACCTGGGCTCCATCCCTGGGTGGGGAAGATCCTCTGGAAAAAGGAATGGCAACCCATTCAGATATTCTTGCATGGATAGAGGAGCTTGGTGGATTTATACATTCTGATTTCAAAACATTATAGAGCTACAGTAATCAAAACAATATGGTGCTGACATAGACTTACAGATAAACGAAATAGAATAGAGAGCCCAGAAACAAATTTCAAATGATCTTCTACAACAGTACCAAAACCACTGTATGGGAAAAGGACAGTTGTTTCTACAAATGGTGCTGGGAAAACTGTGTATCCGTTTTCAAAAAATTGAAATTAGATTCATATATATACATATAAAAAATATGGCAAATGACCTGAAGACATTTTACAAAGATAATATACAAATAGTCAAGATGAAAAGATGCACAACATCAATAATCACCAGAGAAATGCAAATAAAAACCACAATGAGGGCTTCCCTGGTGGTTCAGTGGGTAAGGACACCGCCTTGCAGTGCAAGGGGCGCCGGTTCGATCCCTGGCCTGGGAAGATCCCACGTGCCGCAGAGCGGCTGGACGCATGTGTCCAACTACTGAGCCGGAGCTCTGGAGCGCATGCGCCCAGAGTTGGTGCTCTGTGACAACAGAGGCCACCGCGATGGGAGGCCCACATGGGCCAAAGAACAAAGATGGATGAAAATGGACAAACGAAAGACCAACAGAAGTGGCCCGCCTGCTCCCCTCCCTCCCCACCCCTCCCCCACCAAAATAAATAAATAATCTTAAAAAAAAGAAAAAAACCACAATGAGATATCACTTCATATCTGTTAGGATGGCTACTAGAAAGAAAAAAAGATACAGGAGAAAACAAAAAGAAACAGAGAGAGGAGGAAAGGAAGGGAAGAAATAACAAGTGTTAGCAAGGATATGGAGAAATTAGAACCTTGTGCACTATTTAGGATTATAAAATGGAATGGAAAATAATATGGTACTTCTTCAAAAAATTAAAAATCTAGAGCTATTATATGATCCAGCAGTAACAATTCTTGAGCATATACCACAAAGACTTGAAAGCAGTGTCTCAAAGAGATATTTGTATTTTAATGTTTATAGCAGTGTAATACAATGAACGAATATGTGGTATAAACATACAAAAACATCAGTTTAAAACCCCATGACTTGAACATTAAGCTAAGTAACCAAAGCCAGGGACAAAAGACAAATTTGCATGGATAGAGGAGCTTGGTGGATTTATACATTCTGATTTCAAAACATTATAGAGCTACAGTAATCAAAACAATATGGTGCTGACATAGACTTACAGATAAACGAAATAGAATAGAGAGCCCAGAAACAAATTTCAAATGATCTTCTACAACAGTACCAAAACCACTGTATGGGAAAAGGACAGTTGTTTCTACAAATGGTGCTGGGAAAACTGTGTATCCGTTTTCAAAAAATTGAAATTAGATTCATATATATACATATAAAAAATATGGCAAATGACCTGAAGACATTTTACAAAGATAATATACAAATAGTCAAGATGAAAAGATGCACAACATCAATAATCACCAGAGAAATGCAAATAAAAACCACAATGAGGGCTTCCCTGGTGGTTCAGTGGGTAAGGACACCGCCTTGCAGTGCAAGGGGCGCCGGTTCGATCCCTGGCCTGGGAAGATCCCACGTGCCGCAGAGCGGCTGGACGCATGTGTCCAACTACTGAGCCGGAGCTCTGGAGCGCATGCGCCCAGAGTTGGTGCTCTGTGACAACAGAGGCCACCGCGATGGGAGGCCCACATGGGCCAAAGAACAAAGATGGATGAAAATGGACAAACGAAAGACCAACAGAAGTGGCCCGCCTGCTCCCCTCCCTCCCCACCCCTCCCCCACCAAAATAAATAAATAATCTTAAAAAAAAGAAAAAAACCACAATGAGATATCACTTCATATCTGTTAGGATGGCTACTAGAAAGAAAAAAAGATACAGGGAGAAAACAAAAAGAAACAGAGAGAGGAGGAAAGGAAGGGAAGAAATAACAAGTGTTAGCAAGGATATGGAGAAATTAGAACCTTGTGCACTATTTAGGATTATAAAATGGAATGGAAAATAATATGGTACTTCTTCAAAAAATTAAAAATCTAGAGCTATTATATGATCCAGCAGTAACAATTCTTGAGCATATACCACAAAGACTTGAAAGCAGTGTCTCAAAGAGATATTTGTATTTTAATGTTTATAGCAGTGTAATACAATGAACGAATATGTGGTATAAACATACAATAGAATATCATTCAGTCTTAAGGAAATCTTGCCCCATGCTACAATATGGATGAACTTTGAGAACATTAAGCTAAGTAACCAAAGCCAGGGACAAAAGACAAATACTGTATGGTTCCACTTAGATGAGCTCACTAAAGTAAGTTGAATTCATAGAAACAGAAAGTAGAATGGCGAGGGAAGGGGAGTAGGGGAGCGATTTAGCAAGTTTTACTCTTAGTTTCGTAAGATGAAAACATTGTGGAGCTCTGTTTTACAACCATATGAAATACTTGACATTACTGTACACTTTAAAATGGCCAAGATGGTAAAATTTTGTTACATATTTTTTAACCACAATAATAATACTTTTTTTTTTAGGACTGGTACAATGGCAAAAGACTTGGTGATGACAGCTCTCAACCCACCTCCTGGGTCATGCTGTTCCAATCTGCACTGACTGCCCTCAACATCTCATGCATAACTGTTATCCTGGGATGTCCCTTCACCACTCTCCAGGAGATTCCCTTCCCTTCTCCTCAGTGATGGATCTTCTCTATTCCATGTCTTCCTCTTTCTTGGCTTATTTACTCATCAATATGGAATGATCCTTAAGGAGCTTCCTGAGAAGGGGGACTTTTAGTAATTTTTTTAACATACGCCTCTCTGAAAGTACCTTTTTCTCACCTTCTCACTCGACTCATAGTTTGGCTTGCTATAGAAACCTAGGTTGGAAAGAAATTTCCTTCATTTTTTTTGAAAGTATTGCCCATGGCCTTCTAGTTTCCAGTGTTTCTATTGAGAAGTTCAAAGATCCTTTGATTGCTGATCACTTGTATGTGAACTGGTTTTTTTTCCTCTCTGGGAGCTTGCAGAATCTTCCAAATTCCTAAGGTAATGAAATTTCACAATTATGCTGAAGGTATAGTTTTCATCCATTGTACTGGGCAATCACTGGATCCCTTTAATCTCAAAAATCATATCCTTTAGTTCTGAATATTTTTCTCCCCTCCATATTCTCTGTTCTCTCTTTCTGGAACTTTTATTGCTTGGTTGTTGGATCTCCTGGACTCATCCTTTAATTTTCTTCTCTTTATTTTCAACTCTTTGCTTTTTGCTTTGTTGTTTTCCTCTTTCTTTCTTTCTGCCTACTTTCTGGGAGTTTCCTGAACTTTTTATCCACCCCTTCTTTTGAGTTTTTCATTTCTGACATGTTTCCAATATCCAAGGGCTATTTTCATTTCCAATGCTACTTTTTTTTTTTTGTACAAATGAGTGAATTGGTGTTTATTTAATCTCTCAGGAACTAACAGAACCAATGAGACTCTACAGTTCATTGCCAGGTGGATATTCCTCCCACCCATTTCATTCAGACCTGACTTGGATCAGACTAGAAGATATAAAAAGTCTACATGGCATTTGTGGCAAGGCTATTACTGTTTAGTTGTTAAGTCGTGTCCAACTCCGGCAACCTCACAGACTAGTCTGCCAGGTTCCTTTATCCTACAGAATAGTGGAGTGGGTTGACAGTTCCTTCTCTGCAAACACTACTTTTTATATCATCCTGTTCTTTTACAGAAGGAATATTTCCCCTGAGGATATTAAAGGCAGGTTTTCTTCTAACTATACAACCTG
Source organism: Tragulus kanchil (assembly GCA_022376925.1). NCBI lineage: Eukaryota > Metazoa > Chordata > Mammalia > Artiodactyla > Tragulidae > Tragulus > Tragulus kanchil. Next base: position 104,707,102 of record JAIOJX010000030.1, on the reverse strand, counting down.
TTTCTTACAAGTTGCTTTTCTGTTTGTTCTGAACATTCTCATGTTAGACACTGTGCTCACACAGCTAATTGTCTGGTCACGTATAATAGCAGGTGGGAAAGGACTGGTGGAAAGCTTTAAGCTTGAGGATAGGGCTTACTTGAGGACTTTGTTTCACTGCAAAGTGATCTGGGCAATGAGGTGCCTATATCTTAATCTCTTTCTGCTTTGCAAAGATATGATTCCCTCTTCCAGCCCACACCAGGAGGATAAAGGCCTGACTGTTCAGCTCAGGGAGCCAAGTGAGAAAAAAATCTTCAGTATGCATATGCATTAGTATGTGTTTCATTATTCTGTGTTTAATTTCAATTTTCAGTACCACATCCATTTTGGGATACCCTCATCCTTACATCTCTAACTTCAGCTGGTTTTTTTGGATCTCCTTTAATCTCAAAAATCATATCCTTTAGTTCTGAATATTTTTCTCCCCTCCATATTCTCTGTTCTCTCTTTCTGGAACTTTTATTGCTTGGTTGTTGGATCTCCTGGACTCATCCTTTAATTTTCTTCTCTTTATTTTCAACTCTTTGCTTTTTGCTTTGTTGTTTTCCTCTTTCTTTCTTTCTGCCTACTTTCTGGGAGTTTCCTGAACTTTTTATCCACCCCTTCTTTTGAGTTTTTCATTTCTGACATGTTTCCAATATCCAAGGGCTATTTTCATTTCCAATGCTACTTTTTTTTTTTTGTACAAATGAGTGAATTGGTGTTTATTTAATCTCTCAGGAACTAACAGAACCAATGAGACTCTACAGTTCATTGCCAGGTGGATATTCCTCCCACCCATTTCATTCAGACCTGACTTGGATCAGACTAGAAGATATAAAAAGTCTACATGGCATTTGTGGCAAGGCTATTACTGTTTAGTTGTTAAGTCGTGTCCAACTCCGGCAACCTCACAGACTAGTCTGCCAGGTTCCTTTATCCTACAGAATAGTGGAGTGGGTTGACAGTTCCTTCTCTGCAAACACTACTTTTTATATCATCCTGTTCTTTTACAGAAGGAATATTTCCCCTGAGGATATTAAAGGCAGGTTTTCTTCTAACTATACAACCTGTTTCTTACAAGTTGCTTTTCTGTTTGTTCTGAACATTCTCATGTTAGACACTGTGCTCACACAGCTAATTGTCTGGTCACGTATAACAGCAGGTGGGAAAGGACTGGTGGAAAGCTTTAAGCTTGAGGATAGGGCTTACTTGAGGACTTTGTTTCACTGCAAAGTGATCTGGGCAATGAGGTGCCTATATCTTAATCTCTTTCTGCTTTGCAAAGATATGATTCCCTCTTCCAGCCCACACCAGGAGGATAAAGGCCTGACTGTTCAGCTCAGGGAGCCAAGTGAGAAAAAAATCTTCAGTATGCATATGCATTAGTATGTGTTTCATTATTCTGTGTTTAATTTCAATTTTCAGTACCACATCCATGTCCTCCCCTGTACCTTGTGTTCCCAACCCAGATACCCTCATCCTTACATCTCTTACTCTCCTCTCCTTCCCGTGGTAATACTCATGGCTCCAGTTGTCAGATGATGAGCTTTTTGGCAACTGAATTAGACAAGGTAGCTCTCAGCTTTCTCCACAGCCAGTACAGTGTTGGGCTTTACTGCATCAGTTGCCACTCTTCCACCTGCACTTCTGCATCCAAAATGTTAAGAGTTTTTGATTCCTCTATCCTTATGAATTTTTGCCTTAAAAGAAAATCTCTTTCCACAGTTTTAATGAGTTTTGGAAGGCAGAAAAATCATGTGTTCAATCTACCATACTAATTTGGATGTCTCCAAAACAAATCTACCTTTAAATAGAAAAATAATTTGAAACATAGAGTACACTTCTATTTATATGAGAGGGAAAGAGTGGTGAGACAATATGCAGACTGATAGATATACAAAAGACTTCTAGATGAGGGTACTCTTACTTTCTACTTTGTGCCCTTCTACACTGGTTGATTTCATTTTTAAATCCATAAGCATAAATAATTTATAAAGAAACTGTTTAAAATTACATTTTAAAGACCTGAAAAAACAAAGCCATCTTTAGAAGGAGCATGCCACAAGCTAGCATGAATCTCCCTGAACCTGCTCCTGTTCTAGCTTGTCACTGGTATCAGAGAGAATCAGAGCCAGTCACACAGCTAGAATGCACACAGACTGTGTTTGGCTTTGGGAATCTAGGAAAATAGTCTTTCCTCTTAGGCTATTCTGCTTCCAAGTACAGAAACAAGCCAGATCTTGACTTTTAATCCAAAATAAGAGGAGTACTGTAAAACAGACCAGGCCAGACTACCATGGCTTCTGGAGCACTTCTGCCCAGACTTGCCTACTCCACTTAATGCATTCTCGCCCTCTCCCCAACCCTTCCCAGCTCAGGGACATACCAACTAGACCTTCCCAGCTAACTGAAACCTGAACACATCTGTCTGAGAGATTCATGTATCACATGGCCAAAGCTGCTCCAAGTCTATTCCCATGGAGCCTTCGTTCTTTTAACAAACATTTCTTTATGGCGGAAGATGATAATGATTAACCTATCTATCTACTGTTTGGACTCTACTATTATCTAGCAAACTACTCAACTTCTCCATGTCACAGCTTCTTCATGTATAAAATGGGAATAATAATATCTGCCTTCCAGGCTTCTGGGAGGATGAAGTGAATCATTACTTGTAAATGGTTATTGAGCACCTATCAATACCAGAGATGGTTGTAGATCCTATGCATACAGACAGAAATCATCCAAATAGACATTCCTGCTCCCACAGAGGTCTAGTAGGAATGACACAAATTGGCTTTAATAATAATGATAATAATAATAATAATAACAACATATGTGATAAGGTCCATAAAGGAAGACTAAAAGTGTGGTTACCAGTTACAATACGGGACCTGTTTCACGACTAATTTTCACACCTGGGGCCGGAATTCAGTGGTTACACAACAAAAGGTACTCAGAAAAAGCTTCCTCTTTCCCAACTCTTTAAGCATGTTATATTATATATAGACTCTTCTACTTAGGACTGAATGTTTTTAAAGTGTGACAGACCACTGGAGTTTTTTATTAAACAAGTGGATTCCAACAGGCCTGTGATTGAAGAAAAGAGCTGTGTGTGTTATTTCTTCCCCCAAATAAAGCACAGTGCTTATTTGTTCTCGACAGGAATGAAAAAAAAAAATGACTAACATTGATTAAGCAATAGGTACTAAGGCACCACATGCCTTATCTCAGATAATCCCTAGCTTTACAATGTCAACTTTCTGGTTCTTACATACACTCCCAGATGCCCCAGGGAAGATCTCAGAACTTCCCACTCCATCTCTGCCTCAGGCCAGTACTTTGTTTGACCTGCTGAACATACACTTGGTGAGGTGTCCGACACTCCAGAACTCAACCATATACCAATCTTAGATCTTTTCTGGGTATGTTATAGTTTAAAGCAATTTGCACTCATGATTTATAATAGTATAAGACCCTTGAGATGATCAACCAAAAAATCTGAGAACAGCTTAATATTTTTATTCCCACGGGTAAAGGAATTCAATGGACTATGAATAGCTATAGATCTCCATCTTATTTTCTTGGTTACCTAGGACTCAATCCTTAAGACAAAGCATGATAGTCTATGGTCTGCAGTCTGACCCTGTCCATGGCTTTAATGGAAAGGGTCTTCCCCAGCAGCTCAGTAAAGGAAAGAGAGGAAGGGTAATTTACAAAGTACTTCCTTTCCCTACAGTCAAGGAGGTTCCTACTATTTCCTATTTGGGACACTAAGATTATAAAGTATTGATGAAGATGGCTGAGATTGAACAGACAAGCTACCTACCTTACAATAAAGAGAACATAAGAGACAAATATGTACATACATGTCCACAACTAAATGCAAGTATATGAAAGATAGGCCTTGGGTGACTGGAGCCAGATGAGATATATCAAGAGGAAATTTAAGGTAAAGCTGAACATAAGTTTCATTCATTCATTGCTGTTTAGTGGCTAAATCATGTCTGACTCTTTGAGACCACATGGACTATAGCCCACCAGGCTCCTTGGTCCATGAGATTTCCCAGGCAAGAACACTGGAGTGGCTTGCCATGCCCTCCTCTGGGGATCTTCCTGACCTAAGGATCAAACCCACATCTCCTGCATTGCAGGGGGATTCTTTACCACTGAGTTACCACACATTAAACAAATTTTTATTGAGGACCATTTGTAAAATGTCATAGTCTTTTGTGTGTCTCAGGTAGTAGGAGCCAGAATGAAAGTTAACATCATATCTGACTCACTCTGAAACTAAGAAATGAGCAATGGAGGAGAGAACAGAGAAGGTTCCAAACAACAGTATCACCAGGGAGAGAGCCTGATGTAATAGGGCCAGGTTTGGGGGAAAGCTGCAGCTTCCATCCCCTCTTGGGACAGTGCTGCAGTTAAGTTTCATAATTGCATGATTTCCTCTATTGTCCCGGGGAAGCCACCACCATACCCTCAAACAGAGACGCACAAAAGACTATGACATTTTACAAAATAATCCTTTTAAAAAGTCTAAAATTTCCCATCGAAACTCACTGGAAGGACCAACTTTACCTCAGCTCTACCATGAAGCAAATCAACCCAGATACCCATAGTAGTTGTAAAGAATTTCAGAACGTTGACACTACAAAACCAGGACAAACACATTAACTGAACTTTTGAAAAATGAAGTTGACATAGGATGTTGTCATATAACTTATAAGATGCTTTCAAGAGAGTCATGTAAAGTTAAAGCCAATTCTTCAAAAGCATCAAACTCCTATAAAGAAATTACTTCATTAGAACTGATTTTTTAAAATTATCCATGTAGGACTTGATTTGCCTGGTGATCCAGTAGCTAAGAATCTGCCTGCCAATGCAGAGGACCCAGGTTCAATCCCTGGTTCAGGAAGTTCCCACAACTGTGCAGCAACTAATCCCATGTGCCACAACTACTGCGGCTCTATGCAAGTATATGAAAGATAGGCCTTGGGTGACTGGAGCCAGATGAGATATATCAAGAGGAAATTTAAGGTAAAGCTGAACATAAGTTTCATTCATTCATTGCTGTTTAGTGGCTAAATCATGTCTGACTCTTTGAGACCACATGGACTATAGCCCACCAGGCTCCTTGGTCCATGAGATTTCCCAGGCAAGAACACTGGAGTGGCTTGCCATGCCCTCCTCTGGGGATCTTCCTGACCTAAGGATCAAACCCACATCTCCTGCATTGCAGGGGGATTCTTTACCACTGAGTTACCACACATTAAACAAATTTTTATTGAGGACCATTTGTAAAATGTCATAGTCTTTTGTGTGTCTCAGGTAGTAGGAGCCAGAATGAAAGTTAACATCATATCTGACTCACTCTGAAACTAAGAAATGAGCAATGGAGGAGAGAACAGAGAAGGTTCCAAACAACAGTATCACCAGGGAGAGAGCCTGATGTAATAGGGCCAGGTTTGGGGGAAAGCTGCAGCTTCCATCCCCTCTTGGGACAGTGCTGCAGTTAAGTTTCATAATTGCATGATTTCCTCTATTGTCCCGGGGAAGCCACCACCATACCCTCAAACAGAGACGCACAAAAGACTATGACATTTTACAAAATAATCCTTTTAAAAAGTCTAAAATTTCCCATCGAAACTCACTGGAAGGACCAACTTTACCTCAGCTCTACCATGAAGCAAATCAACCCAGATACCCATAGTAGTTGTAAAGAATTTCAGAACGTTGACACTACAAAAACCAGGACAAACACATTAACTGAACTTTTGAAAAATGAAGTTGACATAGGATGTTGTCATATAACTTATAAGATGCTTTCAAGAGAGTCATGTAAAGTTAAAGCCAATTCTTCAAAAGCATCAAACTCCTATAAAGAAATTACTTCATTAGAACTGATTTTTTAAAATTATCCATGTAGGACTTGATTTGCCTGGTGATCCAGTAGCTAAGAATCTGCCTGCCAATGCAGAGGACCCAGGTTCAATCCCTGGTTCAGGAAGTTCCCACACACTGTGCAGCAACTAATCCCATGTGCCACAACTACTGCGTCTGAGCTCTAGAGCCTGTGAGGTGCAACTACTGAAGCCCACACCCCTAGAGCCCATGCTCTGCAACAAGAGAAGCCACCCGTATGAGAAGCTTCAGCACCACAGTGAAGAGCAGCCCTGTTTGCTGCAACTAGAGAGCATCCCCAGAGCAACAAAGACTCAGTGTAGCCAAAAATAAACAACTACAATTGTAAAAATATGTATCCATGTAAACGATCCATGTGAATAATTTCTAAGCGATCTGAGTTTCTAGGACACTTGGAGATTTTGAAGGTCTTCATTGTTTCGTAATGGTTTACAGTGGGCTTATTGTGTTTTTCCAACTAGTCTGGAATAAAATCTAGTACTTTCTTTTGCATTTCCTTTAGTGCCTAGTATACACTAAACATTTAGCACTGTACCATTGTATTATATTATATGTACCATAGCATATGATAATAGTACTAACAGTTAACATTGCTCAGGATTTCTGTGGTGGTTCTGTGGTTAAGACTCCACAGTTCAACTGCAGGGGGCATGGATTCAATCCCTGGTTGGAGAAATAAGATCCCACATGCTGTGCAGCATAGCCAAAAAAGAAATTTAATAATTAATTAAAATGTAGAATGTTAAAACAATAAAAAGAGTAAGTATTTATTGAATACTGAATACTTTACTTGTATCATCTGATTTGATCTTCACAACAACCCATATGAGTGGGGAAACTGAGTTCACAGTCAATAAATGACAGAGCTGAAATTCCCATTTAGGGCTATTTGATCACTCACTTTCATGAACCTATCTGCAACTGTATATTACATTTAACAAATAATTCATTTTTCCCTTTCCTGTTTCTTCCTTTCTTCCAAATGTATCACATCCTCTTTTAACCACCAGCATAGTTATGAGCTATAATCTAATGAAACTATAAAGTGTTAGACCTTTTTTAGATGATCGGAAATGCACACACCAGTTTGTATAGAAATTCCACTGCTAGAAATATAGCCAAAAGATATACTCACACAAATAAGCAAGAAAATCAAAATTATAGTGTTCACTACAGCATTATTTATATAGAAAAGATTGGAAATGACTTAAACATCCTTCAATAAGAGACTGGCTTATTAAATAAACAAGTTAGTTTTTATAGAATACTATGCAGCTTTTAAAAACAAATAAGGTAGATGTGTGCTTGTGAATATGGAAAGATTTTCAAGAAACAGTAAACTGAAACAAAAGAAACAGAACATTATATGTACTTTACCTCAACTTTGATTAAACTAAATAAAAGATGAATACATATAACGGGTGTCATTTTAGAAGTACTTCCCAATGTATGCATGTGGCAAACATTTTTCTCCCTAGACTCTGCACTGAGCATTTAGACTAAGGTTAGCACCAGAAATGGGATAGAGGAGGACATGCCATGGGATAAGCCCCCATAAGACAGGAAGGAGACAGAAAATAAAACCCCAGCCTTCAGTCTCAGTGGGCTATAAGAAGAAAATCAGAGAGGAGAGACAGAGTGTCAACAAATGAGTTGGGGAAATCCTACTTCCCAAGCCAAAATCCCAGATGGTGGGATGGTGGGAGTAACTTCTGGTGATAGAAAAGTAAATGACCCTGTTTCCATTCATACTCTATTTCTGCACAAAAAAAATGAAAGTAATATTTTCCTAGAAACCAGTAATTTCTTCAGTTTTATCAATCACTGATGACTTCTCCAGTTCCATATCCATATCAAAAAGGATTCAAACCCTTTAAGAGTTTAAATTCCATGGAAACAGTGGTATCAGATTAACTTTTACATTGTACACATTAGAAACAATTCCCTAAATGAGAGGATTATAATTATAAAAGATTCATCTAATTTACTCATTTAATAAATATTTTTTGAGAGTTGATCATGTATTAAGTACTTTTATAGAGATTGGGATACAGTGAATAAAAGTCCCCACCCTCCAGAAGCTTCCATTCTAGTGGGAGAGACGGACAACAAACAGGCATGCAAATTGATAAATTATGTTGTTGTTTAGTTGCTCAGTCATGTCCGACTCTTTGAGACCCCATGGACTTTGGCATGCCAAGCTTCCCTGGCCTTCACCATCTCCCTGAGCTCCTCAAACTCATGTCCAGTGACTTGGTGATGCCATCCAACCATTTCATCCTCTGTCATTCCCTTCTTCTCCTGCCTTCAATCTTTCCCTCCATCAAGATCTTTTCCAATGGGTTGGCTCCTCACATCAGCAGGAAAAAGTATTGGGGCTTCAGCTTCAGTATCAGTTCTTCCAATGGATATTCAGGGTTGATTTCTTTTAGGATTGACTGGTTTGATCTCCTTGCTGTCCAAGAGACTCTCAAGAGTTTTCTCCAGCACCACAGTTTGAAACAAAGGAAACAGAACATTATATGTACTTTACCTCAACTTTGATTAAACTAAATAAAAGATGAATACATATAACGGGTGTCATTTTAGAAGTACTTCCCAATGTATGCATGTGGCAAACATTTTTCTCCCTAGACTCTGCACTGAGCATTTAGACTAAGGTTAGCACCAGAAATGGGATAGAGGAGGACATGCCATGGGATAAGCCCCCATAAGACAGGAAGGAGACAGAAAATAAAACCCCAGCCTTCAGTCTCAGTGGGCTATAAGAAGAAAATCAGAGAGGAGAGACAGAGTGTCAACAAATGAGTTGGGGAAATCCTACTTCCCAAGCCAAAATCCCAGATGGTGGGATGGTGGGAGTAACTTCTGGTGATAGAAAAGTAAATGACCCTGTTTCCATTCATACTCTATTTCTGCACAAAAAAAATGAAAGTAATATTTTCCTAGAAACCAGTAATTTCTTCAGTTTTATCAATCACTGATGACTTCTCCAGTTCCATATCCATATCAAAAAGGATTCAAACCCTTTAAGAGTTTAAATTCCATGGAAACAGTGGTATCAGATTAACTTTTACATTGTACACATTAGAAACAATTCCCTAAATGAGAGGATTATAATTATAAAAGATTCATCTAATTTACTCATTTAATAAATATTTTTTGAGAGTTGATCATGTATTAAGTACTTTTATAGAGATTGGGATACAGTGAATAAAAGTCCCCACCCTCCAGAAGCTTCCATTCTAGTGGGAGAGACGGACAACAAACAGGCATGCAAATTGATAAATTATGTTGTTGTTTAGTTGCTCAGTCATGTCCGACTCTTTGAGACCCCATGGACTTTGGCATGCCAAGCTTCCCTGGCCTTCACCATCTCCCTGAGCTCCTCAAACTCATGTCCAGTGACTTGGTGATGCCATCCAACCATTTCATCCTCTGTCATTCCCTTCTTCTCCTGCCTTCAATCTTTCCCTCCATCAAGATCTTTTCCAATGGGTTGGCTCCTCACATCAGCAGGAAAAAGTATTGGGGCTTCAGCTTCAGTATCAGTTCTTCCAATGGATATTCAGGGTTGATTTCTTTTAGGATTGACTGGTTTGATCTCCTTGCTGTCCAAGAGACTCTCAAGAGTTTTCTCCAACATCACAGTTTGAAACTATCAATTCTTAGGCACTCAGCCTTCCTTATGGTCCAACTCTAACATCCATACATTACTACTGGAAAAACCATAGCCTTGACTGTATGGACCTTTGTTGCCAAAGTAATGTCTCTCGTTCCTTTCTTTTTTTTTTTAAACAGCTTGGCAGTTTCTTTTTTTTTTTCTTTTTAATTTTGTTTATTTATTTATTTTTGGCTATTTAGGTTTTCACTGCTGCCACAGGCTCTTCTCTAGTTGCAGGGAGTAGGGGCTACTCTCTAGTTGAGGTGAGCAGACTTCTTGTTGCAGTGACTTCTCTTGTTGTGGAACTCAGGCTCTAGAGCACACAGGCTTCAATAGTTGCGACACATGGGCTCAATAGTTGCAGCTCCAAGGCTCTAGAGCACAGGTTCAATAATTGTGGTTCACAGGCTTAGTTGCTCCTCAGCATGTGGGATGTTCCTGTATCAGGGATTGAACCTGTGTCTCCTGTATCAGGTAAACTCCTCACCACTGAGCTACCAGGGAAGCCCTGTCTCTGCTTTCTAATATTATATGTAGGTTTGTCATAGCTCTTCTTCCAAGGAGAAAGTGTATTTTAACTTATGGCTGCAGTCACCATCAGCAGTGACTGTGGAGCCCAAGAAAATAAAGTTTGTCACTATTTACATTATTTTCCCATCTATTTGCCATGAAGTGATGGGATCGGATGCCATGATCTTCCTTTTTTGAATGCTGGGTTTTAAGCCAGACTTTTCACTCTCCTCTTTCACCCTCATCAAGAGGCTTTTCAGTTCCTTTTCACTTTCTACCATTAAAGTGGTGTCATCTGGATATTTGAGGTTATTGATATTTCTCCCAGCAATCTTAATTCTAGTTTAAGCTTCATTCAGCCCAGAGTTTCACATGATGTACTCCACACATAAATTAAATAATCAGGGTGACAACATACAGCCTTGACTTACTCATTTCCCAATTTGGAATCATCAGTTGTTCTATGTAAAGTTCTAACTGTTGCTTCTTGACCTGTATACAGGTTTCTCAGGATGCAGGTAATGTGGTCTGGTATTCCCATCTCTTTAAGAACTTTCCACAGTTTGTTGTGACTCACACAGTCAAAGGCTTCAGTGTAGTTAATGAAGCAGTAGATGTTTTCCTAGTGCTAAATGCTAAATCTATAAATTTATTTTTTACATGACAAAAACAAATTAGGCATGAGCTATCAATCCATGAAAAGAAATGGAAGAACTTTAAATGCATATCACAATGTGAAAATAGACCATCTGAAAAGGCTATATACTATATGATTCCAATAACATGAATTTCTGGAAAAAAGAAACCTGTGGGAACAGTAAAAGGATCAGTGATTGCCAGAGGTTGGAGGAAGGAAGGGATGAACAGGTGGAATACAAAAGAATTTTAGCATAATGAAACTACTCCACGTACTATAATGGCAGGTACATGTCATACATCTCAAAAATCATAAAATATATAATACCAAGAATGAACCCTAATGTAAACTATGGATTTGGGGTGATAATGATGTGTCTCTGTAGGTACACTGCTTGTAACAAATATACTCTGGTGCAAAATGTTCGTAATTAGATTGTGGGCTGTGGGGTAGGGATTATATAGAAAATGTCTGTAACCGCCACAAAGTTTGCTGTGACCCTACAACTGCTCTGAAAACTGAACTCTCTTATTTTAAGTTAGAAACATAAAATCAGGTAAAGGAAAATAGTGCAAAGGGGTGGGGATTATTTTGAAATGAATTTTCATAGGACTCTTAGCATATAATTTTTATTTTAAAATATTTTCAGAAGGTAAAATGATTCCACTTCCACAAAATTAAGGTTTTTTGTATTTTAGTGTCTTTTTAACACTACCAAATAAAGAAGGAATGTGAGCAAAGGAGTTCAGTAGAAGATTAACCAATAGTACAAATTGTGGGAATGTAAGGAAAGGTGGGTGTGATGGTTAATTTTGTGTCAGCTTGACTGGGCCACACACAGGGTGCCCAGATATTTGGTTTAACATTATTTTGGATGTGTTTGTGAAAATTTTTCTAAATGAGACTAACACTTGAATTGGTGACTTAATGAAGCAGATTGTCCTCGTCAATGTGGCAGCATTCATCCAATGCATGGAAGGCCTGAATATGACAAAAAGGCTGAGTAAGACAGAAAGCACTCTCCCTTTCTGCCTGAATGCTTCAGCTGGAACACTGGTCTTCTCATACCCTCAGATTAGAATTTTGGACCTCTCCTAAAAGCATAAGTTTTACAAACTGACAAACTTAGATTTGAATCTAGCTTTGCTACCTCCTGGGCTTCCCTGTTGGCTCATTGGTAAAGAAATGCAGGAGACACAAGCTTGATCCCTGGACTGGGAAGATCCCCTGGAAAAGGAAATGGCAACCCACTCTAGTACTGTTGCCTGGAAAATCCCACGGACAGAGAAGTCTGATGGGCTATGGTCCATGGAGTCTCAAACGAGTCAGACATGACTTAGCAACTAAACCTACAACAACAATGATTACCACCTCTTAGCTGTGTGATCATATGTGAATTAAATAACCTCTCTGAACTTTACTGGCCCGTGGATATAATGTAGATTATTGATAAATATATTTGTCAACAAATGTTTCTTGGCCATCTCCTATGTGCCAGACACTATGCCAGATGTGGGTCAGATGAACAAGATAAAGCCCTCTGCTCTACAGAGGAGCCCACTCTAGTGGGGAGACACACATAAACCATCATCATTCTAACACTATATAATAATTCAAACAGACATGTAGAGAGGTGGCATTTTACCTGTAGTAGAGACTAAAGGAAAATAGTGCAAAGGGGTGGGGATTATTTTGAAATGAATTTTCATAGGACTCTTAGCATATAATTTTTATTTTAAAATATTTTCAGAAGGTAAAATGATTCCACTTCCACAAAATTAAGGTTTTTTGTATTTTAGTGTCTTTTTAACACTACCAAATAAAGAAGGAATGTGAGCAAAGGAGTTCAGTAGAAGATTAACCAATAGTACAAATTGTGGGAATGTAAGGAAAGGTGGGTGTGATGGTTAATTTTGTGTCAGCTTGACTGGGCCACACACAGGGTGCCCAGATATTTGGTTTAACATTATTTTGGATGTGTTTGTGAAAATTTTTCTAAATGAGACTAACACTTGAATTGGTGACTTAATGAAGCAGATTGTCCTCGTCAATGTGGCAGCATTCATCCAATGCATGGAAGGCCTGAATATGACAAAAAGGCTGAGTAAGACAGAAAGCACTCTCCCTTTCTGCCTGAATGCTTCAGCTGGAACACTGGTCTTCTCATACCCTCAGATTAGAATTTTGGACCTCTCCTAAAAGCATAAGTTTTACAAACTGACAAACTTAGATTTGAATCTAGCTTTGCTACCTCCTGGGCTTCCCTGTTGGCTCATTGGTAAAGAAATGCAGGAGACACAAGCTTGATCCCTGGACTGGGAAGATCCCCTGGAAAAGGAAATGGCAACCCACTCTAGTACTGTTGCCTGGAAAATCCCACGGACAGAGAAGTCTGATGGGCTATGGTCCATGGAGTCTCAAACGAGTCAGACATGACTTAGCAACTAAACCTACAACAACAATGATTACCACCTCTTAGCTGTGTGATCATATGTGAATTAAATAACCTCTCTGAACTTTACTGGCCCGTGGATATAATGTAGATTATTGATAAATATATTTGTCAACAAATGTTTCTTGGCCATCTCCTATGTGCCAGACACTATGCCAGATGTGGGTCAGATGAACAAGATAAAGCCCTCTGCTCTACAGAGGAGCCCACTCTAGTGGGGAGACACACATAAACCATCATCATTCTAACACTATATAATAATTCAAACAGACATGTAGAGAGTGGTGGCATTTTACCTGTAGTAGAGACTTCTAGGGCTCACCTATGTTCAGTTCTCCTTCCTTCCAGCCCCAGGAGAGGACTGCACTCCTGTTCCATTGCAGCTAGGCAGGGCTGTGTAACAGGGCCATCCAGCGGGCTGAGAATGGGAGTAACATGGTTACCTCTGAGTCAATACATTTAACTGACAGCACGATGCTCTCAGAGTTCTTCCATCACATCAGCCAGAGAAGCCAAGTGTTCTGGATGGTTCTGGGTGGTGTAATTCTGATGACTTTATCACCAAGAAGAGCTCCCAAGACAATGATCAAGACCTAAAGCAGACTTTGATTGACTAAACACTAAACTTGTGTTAAGCCACTGCGACTGTGGGTTACAAGTCCCTATGGCATGATTTAGCCTCACTAATTGATAAGTCAACCTGCAAAAGGCATTCTTCAAGAATCAGAGACTGCCTTGAGTGCTAACTGATGACTGAGAGAAGAGACAAGGAAGAGGTAAGAAAGAATCAGCAGAACAGAGAGGAAGGCAGAACAAAGGCTTTGGAGGATTACTGGGAAGGTGGGTGACAGCAAACAGTCCAGGAGATGGGAATGCAAAGCAAGAAGGAGAGGGCAAGAGAGACAGAGGATGTAGGTAAGACTAAATTGTGAAGGGCCTCAGAGCCATGTTAGTAGCTTGGCCTTAACCTATAGGAGATGAGTCATGCCAGGGCTTCTAAGCAAAGGAGTGAGCTCCAGTGCTCATCTGTGGTCATGTAGAGGAGGGATCGGGGAAAGATTAGCGACCAGAGACCAAGATGAAACTAAACAACTTATGGAAAGTACCACTGTAGTACCTGCTAGACAAAAGTGCAGCACTTCCCTTTTCCCTTCCACTGCTCATATATTAATGTAGTTTTATAAACTAGCCAACCTTGGAGCTTAGCAATCTTACTTTTAGGACGTGATAGAAATAAATGCTTTAATCTGTAAGAATGTATGTATAAGGATGTCTCCTGCTGCCTTGCCTGTAGAGTTACAGCATTCATCAAGATATTCATCATGAAGAAATTGGCTGAACCTAGAGATTATCAGTACTAACAGAAGTAAGTCAGACAGAGAAAAACAAGTACCTATACGATATCACTTATATGTGGAATCTAATATATGATACAACTCAACATATGTGCAAAACAGAAACAAACTCACAGGTATAGAAAATAAACTTGTGGTTACAGAGACCAACTATTATATTTATATAGGATGGATAAACAACAAGACTCTACTGTACAGCACGGGAAACTATATTCAGTATCCTTGACAAAACCACAATGCAGGGCTTCCCCTGGTGGTCCGGTGGGTAAGGACACTGCCTTGCAGTGCAAGGGGCGCTGGTTCGATCCCTGGCCTGGGAATATTCCGCATGCCGCGGAGCGGCTGGACTGATGTGTCCAATCACCTAGCCGGAGCCCTGGAGTGCATGCGCCCAGAGCCGGCGCTCTGTGGCGACAGACGCCACCGAGATGGGAGGCCCATATGGGCCAAAGAACAAAGATGGATGAAAATAGAGAAATGAAAGACCAATAGAAGTGGCCCGCCCACTCCCCTCCCTCCCCAATCCGACCCCCGCCCAAAATAAATAAATAAATAAATCTTAAAAAAAAAAAAACACACACAATGCAAAAGAATATGAAAAAGATACACATGTGCATGCTTGTGCTCAGTTGCTCCAGTTGTGTCCCACTCTTTGCGACCCTATGGACTGTACCCCACCAGTTTCCTCTGTTCATAGGGATTCTCCAGGCAAGAATACTGGGTTGCCATTTCCTTCTCCAGGATCTTCTCGACCCAGGGATCATCTCTTAGGTCTAGTGAATTGGCACTAGTGCCACCTGGGATGCTCAAAGTTAAGACAGACAGATAGATAGGTAGATATGTTTAACTGAGTCACTTTGCTATACAAAAGAAATGAACACATTGCAAATCAACTATACTTTAATAAAAATTTTGAAAAAGAAAAAGAAATGGGTTGAATAAATCATGAAACCTGCTATAATACCTACTATTAAAGAAAAACTTATAATCTGTAAGAATGTATGTATAAGGATGTCTCCTGCTGCCTTGCCTGTAGAGTTACAGCATTCATCAAGATATTCATCATGAAGAAATTGGCTGAACCTAGAGATTATCAGTACTAACAGAAGTAAGTCAGACAGAGAAAACAAGTACCTATACGATATCACTTATATGTGGAATCTAATATATGATACAACTCAACATATGTGCAAAACAGAAACAAACTCACAGGTATAGAAAATAAACTTGTGGTTACAGAGACCAACTATTATATTTATATAGGATGGATAAACAACAAGACTCTACTGTACAGCACGGGAAACTATATTCAGTATCCTTGACAAAACCACAATGCAGGGCTTCCCCTGGTGGTCCGGTGGGTAAGGACACTGCCTTGCAGTGCAAGGGGCGCTGGTTCGATCCCTGGCCTGGGAATATTCCGCATGCCGCGGAGCGGCTGGACTGATGTGTCCAATCACCTAGCCGGAGCCCTGGAGTGCATGCGCCCAGAGCGGCGCTCTGTGGGGACAGACGCGACCGAGATGGGAGGCCCATATGGGCCAAAGAACAAAGATGGATGAAAATAGAGAAATGAAAGACCAATAGAAGTGGCCCGCCCACTCCCCTCCCTCCCCAATCCGACCCCCGCCCAAAATAAATAAATAAATAAATCTTAAAAAAAAAAAAACACACACAATGCAAAAGAATATGAAAAAGATACACATGTGCATGCTTGTGCTCAGTTGCTCCAGTTGTGTCCCACTCTTTGCGACCCTATGGACTGTACCCCACCAGTTTCCTCTGTTCATAGGGATTCTCCAGGCAAGAATACTGGGTTGCCATTTCCTTCTCCAGGATCTTCTCGACCCAGGGATCATCTCTTAGGTCTAGTGAATTGGCACTAGTGCCACCTGGGATGCTCAAAGTTAAGACAGACAGATAGATAGGTAGATATGTTTAACTGAGTCACTTTGCTATACAAAAGAAATGAACACATTGCAAATCAACTATACTTTAATAAAAATTTTGAAAAAGAAAAAGAAATGGGTTGAATAAATCATGAAACCTGCTATAATACCTACTATTAAAAAGAATAAAAGCTATGTTAACTGACGTGGATGGAGTATTTATGCCATAGAGTTTAGTAATAAAAACAAGTTGCAGGGCTTCCCCTGGTGGTCCAGTGGGTAAGGACACCGCATTGCAGTGCAAGGGGCGCTGGTTCGATCCCTGGCCTGGGAGGATCCCACGTGCCGCGGAGCGGCTGGACTGATGTGTCCGATTGCCAAGTCAGAGCTCTGGGGAGCATGCCGACAACAGAGGCCACAGCGATGGGAGGCCCACAGGAGCCAAGGAACAAAGACAGATGAAAATAGAGAAATGAAAGACCGATAGAAGTGGCCCGCCTGTCCCCCTCCCTCCCCACCCCACCCCCAAAAGATAAATAAATAAAAAAATAAATGTTAAAAAAAAAAAAAAACAAGTTGCAGGATAATATGCACTGTATGATTTCACCAGGTTTTTTTTTGTTGTTGTTGTTGTTGGTTTGGGGTCACTTCTGTTGGTCTTTCATTTATCTATTTTCATCCATCTTTGTTCTTTGGCCTGTGTGGGCCTCCCATCGCAGTGGCTTCTGTTGCTGCAGAGCGCCGGCTCTGGGTGCATGAGCTCCAGAGCTCCGGCTCGGTAATTGGACACATCAGTCCAGCCACTCCGCAGCATGCGGAATCCTCTTAGGCCAGGAATCAAACCAGTACTCCTTGCACTGCAAGGCGGTGTCCTACCCACTGGACCACCAGGGAAGCCCAATTTCATCACTTTTAAAAAAAAAGAGAATAGGTAACCCAACCCTGTACGTGTAACTTGGGTGCCTTTTGTATCCATTCGTGGGAGCCCATGGCAGGGCATGGAAGGTGACACCACTGTGAACAGTGGTCCTATCAAGAAGCAGGCAGTCTTGCTGTGGCTATAATTCACATTTGTTACCTTCATAATTTATTTTTAACTAATAAAGAAAAGAAAGACACTATCCTGGAGAAGTGGAACTGGTGGTGCTCTTCCTGTAGCACTACCTGTTCTGATAGTTAGCAGTAACAGAGGCAGGAAAATCAATTTTTCAGCCAGAAAACCAAGCCAACCTCTTTAGCTCAAGTTTCCTCTTCCTACTGGAATGCACTATCATTGTCTTTAAATTGAATGCCATACCTTGAGTTCTCTGTGATTACTAATCCCAGTGGTTTGGACCTAGACCCTCAGGGGATTTAAACGAATCCAGATCTTCAATGTTAATTACTATATGAGACGAAACCCTTGCAGTGCAAGGGGCGCTGGTTCGATCCCTGGCCTGGGAGGATCCCACGTGCCGCGGAGCGGCTGGACTGATGTGTCCGATTGCCAAGTCAGAGCTCTGGGGAGCATGCCGACAACAGAGGCCACAGCGATGGGAGGCCCACAGGAGCCAAGGAACAAAGACAGATGAAAATAGAGAAATGAAAGACCGATAGAAGTGGCCCGCCTGTCCCCCCCCCCCCCCCCCCCCCAAAAGATAAATAAATAAAAAAATAAATGTTAAAAAAAAAAAAAAACAAGTTGCAGGATAATATGCACTGTATGATTTCACCAGGTTTTTTTTTGTTGTTGTTGTTGTTGGTTTGGGGTCACTTCTGTTGGTCTTTCATTTATCTATTTTCATCCATCTTTGTTCTTTGGCCTGTGTGGGCCTCCCATCGCAGTGGCTTCTGTTGCTGCAGAGCGCCGGCTCTGGGTGCATGAGCTCCAGAGCTCCGGCTCGGTAATTGGACACATCAGTCCAGCCACTCCGCAGCATGCGGAATCCTCTTAGGCCAGGAATCAAACCAGTACTCCTTGCACTGCAAGGCGGTGTCCTACCCACTGGACCACCAGGGAAGCCCAATTTCATCACTTTTAAAAAATAAGAGAATAGGTAACCCAACCCTGTACGTGTAACTTGGGTGCCTTTTGTATCCATTCGTGGGAGCCCATGGCAGGGCATGGAAGGTGACACCACTGTGAACAGTGGTCCTATCAAGAAGCAGGCAGTCTTGCTGTGGCTATAATTCACATTTGTTACCTTCATAATTTATTTTTAACTAATAAAGAAAAGAAAGACACTATCCTGGAGAAGTGGAACTGGTGGTGCTCTTCCTGTAGCACTACCTGTTCTGATAGTTAGCAGTAACAGAGGCAGGAAAATCAATTTTTCAGCCAGAAAACCAAGCCAACCTCTTTAGCTCAAGTTTCCTCTTCCTACTGGAATGCACTATCATTGTCTTTAAATTGAATGCCATACCTTGAGTTCTCTGTGATTACTAATCCCAGTGGTTTGGACCTAGACCCTCAGGGGATTTAAACGAATCCAGATCTTCAATGTTAATTACTATATGAGACGAAACCCTGTTCACTTTTAGGAAATGAATGAGGCTTCCCATCAGGATAAGCAAATTACTTTGGTGGGGAAAAGGCAACCAACTTTCCAAAATATTTATTGGCCTTAAAAAAAACCAAGAACATGCAAATCAAACTGAATAACTGGAAGTTCTTTGAGGGCTGAGGCCAAGACCCTGGTAGGTGCTAATAAACTGAAATTAAATTAAATCAAAGCACTAACCTCAGAAACAGAATTCATGAGTTCAGATTCTCCATGCTCTCATCTGTCAGTCTTTTCCACTAGGCACTATGAAAAATAGCACCCCTCAGTTTTCCAGATACACAATATTAGAAGATAATGACATGCTGAACTTCAGGTGTCTATGGGAGAACTAAGTAGAAATGTCCACTGAACCCTTTGTGCATTTAGATTCTCTAGAATGCAGATCAAAGTCATGGACATAAACTTGGGCATCGTCTCTGTACAACAGAAAGAAATGGTAAGTAAAGTCACACATGGAGGAAAGTGTGAGGAACAGAAAAGAGAGGAGGCCCTAAGGCCAAGCAGGAAGGCATGGCTAACAGCTTTACATTAGGACTAAAATGCTTCCATTGGATTTGACAACAAGGAAGTCACTAGAGGCTGAAACTGTTCAGGGTAGAAGCCAACAGACAGTTTCTAAAGCAAAATAGGCCGCATTACTAGCATTACGAAAGATTCAGGAAGCAAAGGTATCTTAAATGAAGTTTAAAGGAAGTAAAAGTAAATTACATTTAGCTAATATATTTCTGAATATCAAAATAGTACATAGTCAACACAGAAAACCTGGAAAACAAAGTATACAGAGGGAACAACACCGCTCATTCCACTCTCCAGGGAGACCAACATTTTCACTGTGTATTTGTATTTCTAAAAATGGTGTGGAAAAGACTAGTGCATACTGCCAAGTGACAAGCATAGTCTGTACTGGTTCAGTACTTTGAAAACCTATTACTTAAAGATACTTGAGGAAGGGCTTCCCTGGTGGTCCAGTGGGTAAAGAGTCTGCCTTGCAGTGCAGTGGGCACTGGTTCGATCCCTGGCTCAGGAAGATCCCGCCTTCTATGGAGTGGCTGGATTGGTGTGTCCAATTGCGAGCCAGTGCTCTGGAGTGCATGTACCAGAGCAGGTGCTCTACAACAAGAGAGGCCACTGCGATGTGTGTTAAAAGATACTTGAGGAAAATTTAGAAGGATATTCTTATGAAACTGGAATATACTAAACCTTTTTTTATGTCAGGAAATACAGACACTATGAAAGAAAGGATACAAAGTCTATATAAAATCTAAATTCTCTTCATGGCAAAAAAAAAAAAAAAAAAAGAAACAAACAAACACTGTAAACTAATACAAAGATGAATGATAAAATAAAAATACACGTGAAGAACAAAAGTTTACCTTTTGGAGTGTACCGAGAGTCCTTCAAATCAATACGAAAAGGATCAAAAACCAATAGAAAATCAAACAAAAGGATATGAACAGACTTCGTGGAAAATCACATAAAAATGGTTTTCTCAAATAATTCACTAGATGGCCCACATTACTTATAATAAGAGGGATGCAAATGAAAACTACACCAAGATACATTTTCCCTCATCAGTCTGGTGAAGATCAAGACTGATAGCATCATGTGCTGACAAGAGTATGAGAAACAGATGTTCTCACATGCTGCAGGGAGAGTTAAATGGATATAACCTCTATCTGTCTCTAGCAAAGCCACCTGTATCCTTTGAGTAACTATCTCCATTTCTAGGAAGCATCCACTGATACACTGACACGTGTGAAATTATGCATGAACAAAATTATTCACTGTAGTTTTATCTGTAATAACCAAAGATTGGAAACAACCTAAAATTCCATCAGTGGGGAACTGGTTAATAAATGGAATACAAGGGCTAAGAGGAAGGAGGCAATTCCATCAGTGGGGAACTGGAAAACAAAGTATACAGAGGGAACAACACCGCTCATTCCACTCTCCAGGGAGACCAACATTTTCACTGTGTATTTGTATTTCTAAAAATGGTGTGGAAAAGACTAGTGCATACTGCCAAGTGACAAGCATAGTCTGTACTGGTTCAGTACTTTGAAAACCTATTACTTAAAGATACTTGAGGAAGGGCTTCCCTGGTGGTCCAGTGGGTAAAGAGTCTGCCTTGCAGTGCAGTGGGCACTGGTTCGATCCCTGGCTCAGGAAGATCCCGCCTTCTATGGAGTGGCTGGATTGGTGTGTCCAATTGCGAGCCAGTGCTCTGGAGTGCATGTACCAGAGCAGGTGCTCTACAACAAGAGAGGCCACTGCGATGTGTGTTAAAAGATACTTGAGGAAAATTTAGAAGGATATTCTTATGAAACTGGAATATACTAAACCTTTTTTTATGTCAGGAAATACAGACACTATGAAAGAAAGGATACAAAGTCTATATAAAATCTAAATTCTCTTCATGGCAAAAAAAAAAAAAAAAAAAGAAACAAACAAACACTGTAAACTAATACAAAGATGAATGATAAAATAAAAATACACGTGAAGAACAAAAGTTTACCTTTTGGAGTGTACCGAGAGTCCTTCAAATCAATACGAAAAGGATCAAAAACCAATAGAAAATCAAACAAAAGGATATGAACAGACTTCGTGGAAAATCACATAAAAATGGTTTTCTCAAATAATTCACTAGATGGCCCACATTACTTATAATAAGAGGGATGCAAATGAAAACTACACCAAGATACATTTTCCCTCATCAGTCTGGTGAAGATCAAGACTGATAGCATCATGTGCTGACAAGAGTATGAGAAACAGATGTTCTCACATGCTGCAGGGAGAGTTAAATGGATATAACCTCTATCTGTCTCTAGCAAAGCCACCTGTATCCTTTGAGTAACTATCTCCATTTCTAGGAAGCATCCACTGATACACTGACACGTGTGAAATTATGCATGAACAAAATTATTCACTGTAGTTTTATCTGTAATAACCAAAGATTGGAAACAACCTAAAATTCCATCAGTGGGGAACTGGTTAATAAATGGAATACAAGGGCTAAGAGGAAGGAGGCAGCCTGTATCTCCCACAAAGGAATGACTGCTAAAGCATTCAATAAAGAAAGCAAGGTGCAGAATACTGTCATCTGTTCACCACCACTTACGTAGAAGAATAAAATTAAATCGTGGGAAATACTGGGACTTCCCTGGTGGTCCAGTGGTTAAGACTCCACCCTTCCACTGCAGTGGGGTGAGTCTGATCCCTGGTCAGGGAACTAAGATCCTACATACCTCAAAACATGGCCAAAAAAAAGAAGAAAAAATCATGGGAAATATGAACATATTGTTTATCAGTCTATGTTTGGAGTATTTCTAGAAGGATCACTAGAAAAAAAACTAGTTGAAGTAGTTACATAAAAAGGTAAGCAGTTTGGCTCAACTGGCCTGAAAGTGACTTCTTTCACACTGAGGGTCTCTTAGAAATTTCACACCAGGGCTATATGTAACCCATGTAAAAAATAAAAAAATAATATTTTAAACAAGATGAAATCTCTAAGCCATTTTATGTGTCTTTATCTTCTGGTAGCCATTCCCATATTTTTCATTCCCATCTTTTGTGTGTGTGTGCTGCGTCTACCTTAACTCCTTTCTGTTCCCCTTCTTTTCCTTGCCCCTATTAAATCAACTAAAAAAAAAATTGCATCTGCTGACAATTTAGTATATACTAATAACTCTGCTTTATGGGTGTGGTTTCATTTAATTCTCACAACCACTGTGAGAAGTAAAGTTGTCTGCCACAATTTACTAATGAGGAAACTCGGGCACCGGGGATAGCAGTGCTTTACCCAAAGCCACATGAACAGTAAATGATGGGGCTGGGGTTTAAACCAAATCGCAGTAAACCGTATGCCCACATAAAAAGATGCTGACTACAAAGACATTTCTATGTGGCTGACAAGAGTATGAAACAGATGTTCTCACATGCTGCAGGGAGAGTTAAATGGATATAACCTCTATCTGTCTCTAGCAAAGCCACCTGTATCCTTTGAGTAACTATCTCCATTTCTAGGAAGCATCCACTGATACACTGACACGTGTGAAATTATGCATGAACAAAATTATTCACTGTAGTTTTATCTGTAATAACCAAAGATTGGAAACAACCTAAAATTCCATCAGTGGGGAACTGGTTAATAAATGGAATACAAGGGCTAAGAGGAAGGAGGCAGCCTGTATCTCCCACAAAGGAATGACTGCTAAAGCATTCAATAAAGAAAGCAAGGTGCAGAATACTGTCATCTGTTCACCACCACTTACGTAGAAGAATAAAATTAAATCGTGGGAAATACTGGGACTTCCCTGGTGGTCCAGTGGTTAAGACTCCACCCTTCCACTGCAGTGGGGTGAGTCTGATCCCTGGTCAGGGAACTAAGATCCTACATACCTCAAAACATGGCCAAAAAAAAGAAGAAAAAATCATGGGAAATATGAACATATTGTTTATCAGTCTATGTTTGGAGTATTTCTAGAAGGATCACTAGAAAAAAAACTAGTTGAAGTAGTTACATAAAAAGGTAAGCAGTTTGGCTCAACTGGCCTGAAAGTGACTTCTTTCACACTGAGGGTCTCTTAGAAATTTCACACCAGGGCTATATGTAACCCATGTAAAAAATAAAAAAATAATATTTTAAACAAGATGAAATCTCTAAGCCATTTTATGTGTCTTTATCTTCTGGTAGCCATTCCCATATTTTTCATTCCCATCTTTTGTGTGTGTGTGCTGCGTCTACCTTAACTCCTTTCTGTTCCCCTTCTTTTCCTTGCCCCTATTAAATCAACTAAAAAAAAAATTGCATCTGCTGACAATTTAGTATATACTAATAACTCTGCTTTATGGGTGTGGTTTCATTTAATTCTCACAACCACTGTGAGAAGTAAAGTTGTCTGCCACAATTTACTAATGAGGAAACTCGGGCACCGGGGATAGCAGTGCTTTACCCAAAGCCACATGAACAGTAAATGATGGGGCTGGGGTTTAAACCAAGTCTGTCTGAAATTCATGCTTTTTTAGTAAACCGTATTGCCCACATACAAAGAAAATTTCATGAATTAAACTACTTTTTATTTCTAAACTCTTGATGACTATTTCTGACAAGTTAATTGAAAAGAGAACTCACCTTTCATTCACTTATCAGCCTTGAGCACCTAGAGCTTAAAACTGGGCTATTTATTAACATTGAAAGACAGAGAGGGCCCTCAAGAAATTCTCAGTCATCTCTGGTCAGGGAACTAAGATCCTGCAAGCCAAACAGCACAGCCAAAAAACAGAAAAGAAAAGAAATTCTTAATTCAGTTGCAAGGAAAGCAATAGTAATGTCCTTCCAATGTGCCAGGCAGGATGGTAAGCTCTTTACATAGCTTCCAACAACTGTATGACAGAGGTACAATTGCTGCCTCCGATACTGTAAATGAAACGATTGAAGCCTGAGTAGTCAGTAACTTCCCAGTTGACCACAGATTGTAGAGGACAGAACAGTAGTTTGAACTGAGGCCGTCTGGCTCCAGAGTCTGTGCATCATGACACTGCCTGGAACTGGTTAGTACAGCACATGACACTGCAGGCGAACCCAGAGGAGGACCCTCACTATTCCTGGAAATGGGTCAGCAAAGGCTTCCCGGAGGATCAAGACACGATCTGAATCTTAATGGAAGTTCAGAACAGAGAGACGTCATGGCATCCGCAACATGTCATTCTACCCTGCACTGAAATTGTTATGAAAAGACTTACATCCTTTGGAGAGTAGTGGAAAATCGTAATCTGGAGCCTAATGTGATCTGCCTGGGAGCTCTGCCATGTAGTGGAACCAAGTTTCTGTCGGGGAATTTTATGTTTTACTCAATATTCTAAAGTGTGGCTATGACACAGTCAAATATCAACACATTCCTGTCATCAGGAGGGTTCTATTAGAAGGCAGGATTGAATTTAATGACATTGTTTGTTTTCCTGACACAATGTCCTAGATACATGCAACAGAACTGTAGCGGAGATGTATCAAAAAAAAAAAAAAAAAAAGGATGTAGTACAATAAGACGTGATGCCAAGAATAACAGTAGAAGTGATTTTTTTGTGATTCTGGTAGTTAAGAGCAAAACTTATGACACAACCAGTAATCTTTGGGGACCCAAAGAATGCTTCAGAACTTTCTTCATCCTGTCCACTAAATACCCCAAAGCTGCACTCTTGATTCATCTGCTCTGGTTGTGATGGAACAGTGATGAAGCAAAAACTCCTAAGCCCATGGGCTGCCACCTTCCTGTGTCTAACTCTGTCACCGTGACCAGTCTTCAGTCCCCGACTTGGCCAAAGTTAAGAACTGGACTCAGTCTCTGCCCTGATCCACTAAGGCATGAGCCAGTACCTGACTGGGGAAACTCTTAGGACAAAAATTCTGCCCTGTGCACATCCTTACTCTCCCAAACTCAGCATGCAGTCTGTGCCAATTTGTTCACAGAAACAGCAGCTTTCATTTGGGGACATAGGAGCAGTATGTTATGACCAGAACAATTTCTTTTCTTAAAAAGCTTTAGGGCCAACTGCCTTTGAAAAGTAAGCTTAAATAACCTTTGATTACATGATTTCCCTATACTCCCTACACTGCACCCATATAATAACCAATCTCTAAACTGCATTGATTTTGGCCTTGAAAATATCCTTTTATCCCTGTAGGCCCATAGTTGTGCTGGAAGATATTTAATAATTAGCTTTCTGGGGGACCTGGTTTCTAGCATTTGCCAATTTCCACCCACTCTGTCTAACGTAAAGCTACCAACAGGAATCACTGAAGGCAGAGATGAGAGGAGATGAACACAGCTGGCTCCTCGGAGCCTGAACTGGCCAGCCACCTCATACATCTGCCTGGGCCGCACCCTGTTCTCACACTGAGATGGTTCCTCAACAGCCTCCAAACCCACCTCCCTCTCCAACCCCCCAGGGATTTTTTTCCTGCTTATAAACACTTTCATACTGTCATTGCCCTCTTCAAACTGTCTTGGTTCCCTCCCTATTCGCTTCACTTCTGCCTAACTTAGCTATCAAAAAAGGACTGTTAGCTTTAGTTAATAAGAATACAAGATGCCTAGTTAAATCTGAATTTCAAATGAACAGGAATACATTTATAGAATAAGTATGTTCCATACAATATTTGGAATATACTTAAAAATTGTTTGCTGTATATCAGAAATTTATCTGGGCATCCTGTATTTTACCTGGCCACCCTACACCTAACCAACCACCATATCTGACCTCTCCTCCCAAACTCCAGCAATCTTCTTCACAGTTATAGGAGCCTGCATGATCTCAGGTAAGTCATTTAATGTCTCTGAGCTTCAGTTTTCTCATGTATAAAATGAAGCTAATAACTGTCAGTATATAGAGTGAAATGTAAATAAACTGAAGTGTGTAAAGCATCTAGTTCAGTACTTAGTATTCAACAAATACCCGATTGACCCTCACATCCCACATCAATCCTCAATTATTTAAAATACCTTAGGAGGAAAACTATACTGTAGTTATGTAATCCAGGGGACAGGAATCCTCCTAGGACATTACCCTGTATGTCAAAAACTCTCAAACAGGAGCTTATATATATCTTTTAAGAGATCAGCAGCAGAGGCTGGGGTTAGGGGATGGTGACAAACCCAGTAGTAGCCCATTCCAGCACTTCAGAGTCCTTAAGAGAGGCCAGGGCTGTCTACCTCTTACCCAAACACATCCCCACTCATCACCAGGGCAGGGCATCTGCTTTGTGATGGGTCTACCTTCAGCTCCCACAGAAAATGCAACACAGTCCCAACAGGTGGGAACACAACCAGAATTGGAGCGGAAAAGGGGAGAAATGTTGTAAGACTACAGTCTCTTTTTCAAGATATATGGTTTTTTTGTTTGTTGCTTTTTTTTTTCTCTCCCTCTGTAGAACAGGCTCCTGTAAGGAATCTCAACATAATAGCAAAATGAGCTAGACAAGATGAGCAGAGATGATGACACCAACACCTGTGACAACTCCCCAGGTATCTGAAGCCAAGGGCAAAGAGGTACTGATCTATGCCCTGCACAAAAGCCAACCAGAGCTTGGCTTTGTCAAAGTACCAGAATCAGCTGAAAAGCAAGTGTCAGTTGAACTGCAAATTTCACTTTTATGATGCCAAACCATCAATGTGACTTACTGATTTGAAGATTACACTACTCCACAAACAACTGGTCAGTTACCCATGCTGGGAAACTCAATGTAATGTTTTAAATGCATCTTATCCCCATTAAGATATAAACTCCTTCTCCAGGGAACAGTGGACAGTGCATATCTACAGCTGACATCAGGACACTTCACTCCATGTTTGCCTCCTCAGCTCTGACAGGTTCAGCTCTAGCCATTATTTATATACATCATCTCTACTCATAGAATTACTCAAAATGTTACACACTCAAAGCAGTATAAAAAAAGAAAAGGGGGCTTCCCTGGTGGTCCAGTGGGTAAAGAGAGTCCGCCTTGCAGTGCAAGAGGTGCCGGTTCGACCCCTGGCCCAGGAAGATTCCACATGCCACGAGGTGGCTGGACAGGTATGTCCAGTTACAAACCAGAGCTCTGGAGTGCATGCACTCAGAATCGGTGCTCTGCAATGAGAGAGGCCGCTGCAATAGGAGGCCAACACAGGCCAAAGAGTTAAAATGGATGAAAATAAATTTTAAAAAAACAATAAAAGAGGTCAAAAACATTAAAAAAAAAAGAAGCAGGTTATAAAATACTATGTATGGTATTTTTCTACTTCCCATACACTGATAGATGTATAGCTATATAGAAAAACAAGAATGATTACAGCATAAGCAATGATTAACACTGAGTAATAAGTATATTATGCAAATTTGGGCCTATCTCTATTTTATAATTTCTATAATATATTGAACACATATTACTTACATAATTCTTTTTTAAGTTAAAAAACAATTACATTTTAAAATACTGACCTGTTCCTGCTGTATGCTAACCAAGAAATCTGCTATCTCCTTGCATTGATGTGCCAGGACTTTGGCAACTTCCAAGTCAAAATCCACCAAGATCCAGAGTTTGTCCAAATGGGTGGCACCCCAACTAGTCACAATAGCTCTTTCGGTGTGAACTAGAAGGGAGCATCCAACTTTGGGACTTTCAAGGACTATTTCTTATTTTGGAGTCTCTTACTCTTAATCCAGGGTAGGCTCTGGATTATTAAGCATAGCTAATAAGGATTCATGGAATCACAGAATGCTGGAGTGAGGAGCGAATTTAGAGAAATCTCCCTAGTGGAGAACTAATGGAGCCCTGAGACCTGAGAGTACTTCACCCACCTCCCCCACCCCACTCCAGTTGGCCATAGATTTTGCTGACAGGAAAAATTCCAAGCTCCTTCTGAATCCTGCAATCTCAGACAAGTCATGTCTGACCAACAGAACGACCACACAATATCAGGTGGAAAAACCCCAGAACCTGAATCTCTCCTGACACCTAACCTGCCCTGATAGAGTCTTGGGCCAAGGTGAACAAACTTAACACAGAGAAAGGAGTATGTACTATAGCCTCTGCATTAACTGTCCTAGGACAAGAGAGCCTGAGGTAGTTGCACAACTGCTTCAGTACAAAAGCTCCAAACAAACCTCTGGGGATGCATAGCCGGCAGATAGCAGACCATCAGCCCAGCTGCCTGGGTCGAAGGCAGGCACAGTAAGGACACCACCTACCTGGAACTGTGGTTATAGGGCAGTAGGTCCAGGATTCTGCACTACATACTCTCACACCCAGAACTCAATAGCTTAAAGAAATTACCTGTGGCTCTCTGACCTGCTTACCTGGGTCTGACTTCTTCTTGAAATTACCTGTGGCTCTTTGACCTGCTTACCTGCATTTGACTTTATCTGTGATCAGTCCAGGTATATTTTCCTTCAGGAATAAAAAATCCCTGAGGCTCAGTTACAGAGCATTCAACATGTCCAAAGAATATCATGGAGATCACTGCACCATGAAGATTAGGAAGACTTTCCCTATCTTCACAGATTCAGTTTGCTAAAGAGAACACACATGAGGCGTAGTTTAGAGAGACAAAGATATTATCTTTTTTGCAAATAAGTAGCCAAAAGGTCAGGGAACAGAGGTAAAATACGTCATAGCAGAATCCCCTGGTCTTAACCATCACATGTGATGCTTTCAGATGGGTTATTAGTACCTTAATCTTGAGGGGAAAGAGTGGAAGGAAACTAAGAGTACATGCTTAGTTTCTGTCCAAAACACTAAACTCAAGAGAACTAAGACCTTTGGAGAAACCAAAGACGGTTCAAACGACTCGTAAGAATAAACTAACTCAGTGCTCCTTGCTAATGAATTGGTTTCCTAAGAGTAAAGCAGAACAAGAAGCCACTGACATAGAAGGTCCATCCCACAGATGGAAAAGAGATAAACACTGAAACTCAGCCCAGGGGAACCTCCCCAGCCCTGGGGGTGTAGGGCAGTGGGGCTACTTCAAGATCAGCAAAGTACAATCTCATCACCAAATCAGCTTCCTGGCCCCCCAGAACCTGAATCTCTCCTGACACCTAACCTGCCCTGATAGAGTCTTGGGCCAAGGTGAACAAACTTAACACAGAGAAAGGAGTATGTACTATAGCCTCTGCATTAACTGTCCTAGGACAAGAGAGCCTGAGGTAGTTGCACAACTGCTTCAGTACAAAAGCTCCAAACAAACCTCTGGGGATGCATAGCCGGCAGATAGCAGACCATCAGCCCAGCTGCCTGGGTCGAAGGCAGGCACAGTAAGGACACCACCTACCTGGAACTGTGGTTATAGGGCAGTAGGTCCAGGATTCTGCACTACATACTCTCACACCCAGAACTCAATAGCTTAAAGAAATTACCTGTGGCTCTCTGACCTGCTTACCTGGGTCTGACTTCTTCTTGAAATTACCTGTGGCTCTTTGACCTGCTTACCTGCATTTGACTTTATCTGTGATCAGTCCAGGTATATTTTCCTTCAGGAATAAAAAATCCCTGAGGCTCAGTTACAGAGCATTCAACATGTCCAAAGAATATCATGGAGATCACTGCACCATGAAGATTAGGAAGACTTTCCCTATCTTCACAGATTCAGTTTGCTAAAGAGAACACACATGAGGCGTAGTTTAGAGAGACAAAGATATTATCTTTTTTGCAAATAAGTAGCCAAAAGGTCAGGGAACAGAGGTAAAATACGTCATAGCAGAATCCCCTGGTCTTAACCATCACATGTGATGCTTTCAGATGGGTTATTAGTACCTTAATCTTGAGGGGAAAGAGTGGAAGGAAACTAAGAGTACATGCTTAGTTTCTGTCCAAAACACTAAACTCAAGAGAACTAAGACCTTTGG
Organism: Tragulus kanchil; assembly: GCA_022376925.1. Lineage (NCBI taxonomy): Eukaryota > Metazoa > Chordata > Mammalia > Artiodactyla > Tragulidae > Tragulus > Tragulus kanchil. The sequence goes on along the minus strand of JAIOJX010000030.1, from coordinate 104,676,721 downwards.
AGAAACCAAAGACGGTTCAAACGACTCGTAAGAATAAACTAACTCAGTGCTCCTTGCTAATGAATTGGTTTCCTAAGAGTAAAGCAGAACAAGAAGCCACTGACATAGAAGGTCCATCCCACAGATGGAAAAGAGATAAACACTGAAACTCAGCCCAGGGGAACCTCCCCAGCCCTGGGGGTGTAGGGCAGTGGGGCTACTTCAAGATCAGCAAAGTACAATCTCATCACCAAATCAGCTTCCTGGATATTCTCCTCCAGGCCTGGAGACCAGAGGAGAGTGGGGAGAGGGTTCACCTTCCAGGCGGGGGAGTCTACATGGTTGCCCCAGAAGAAGCCACTTCCCTCCTAAAATGCCTGGGATTTCCCACTTCAGCAGGGGATGGTAACTCAGCGCAGAGCAAAACAGTGAGGACACAGAATAGATAACCTACCTGCACAGCTGCGGATCAGAAATGCAGCACAGCAGCCGTGCCCCTTCCTAACAGAGGGAGAGGCTAGATCCAACCCCGCACACCTCTCCCCTCCAAAAGCTGAGCCCAGACCAAGAAGTCTCCAGGAGCTGCACCAGGACATCAGAGCTAAGGCTGTGAGGGCCAGGACCGAGGCTGGGCTGGCCTGGGAACTGCCCAGAGCTTCAGTTTCCAGGCCTGGCTGCCCTCCAAGAACAGCTAGCCCTTTTCAAGTAGACACACTGCATGTGCCTATTATTCTCCCTCTCAGTAATACCACTACTTTTCTCAGAGCAAAGGCATTTCTCAGAGCCTTACAAACTTGGTTGTTATCTGCTCAGTAGGACTGACAGCAACTGCAAGGTCTCTAGCACCTGATAAGTTCTCTTTTTTCTTGGAATACTCCCTCCTGCCAAATCACAGAACCAACCATCCCCATCCACTAGAAAAAAAGACAGAGGACTGCAACTTCACATTTTAACCTATGAGATGTGGCCACCACCTCTTCTCCAGGAAGCATAATACTAAAAGGCAGTTACATTTTCTCCTTCTCTTCAAATGCACTGATGGACTCTCTGAACTAGATTTCACCAACATTCAGGAGGACAGTCATGGACAGGAATTCTAAGGGGCACAGAAAGGACCAACCAGCCTAGATAAGGGTAAAGGAAGAAAAGCTACCTTGGTTTTCCTTCTTCCTCCCATTTGTCAGGCTTCTCTTGGTCTCAGCTGGTAGTCACTTCAAATCACTGATGTTACAAGCCAGCAGTTGAGGTCATTAGTTAATAAATGCTGTCGATAGCATGGCCTTTCCTGATCACTTGTACATATTAAAATATGAGGGATGAACTCTCCAGGGAGAAAATCCACTGAGATCCAAAGGAAGGAAGCTATTATGCTGGAGTTATGGATGTTGCATTAATGCTTTGGAGCAAAGGAGAACCCTTTCCTCCCACAAGAAAATGCCAACCTAAGGCCAAGATACTAATGAAGACCCTAGATGCTAGCTATGTGCAAGGTCATGTCAGGCGGTGTCCCCCAACTTCCCCACACACATGCATTCCCATCCACACACAACCCACCCTTTCCAGGCTGCCAGAAGCATAAGATCTGAGGTTAGGTCAGGGCCCCTCACAGTCAAGGGTCACTTTCCAGATTTTGAATAATGATAATGGCCATGGATGGGGAAGACTGACAGTTTCTGTTATAAAAACACTTAGCAGAAAGCCTTGAAAACAGTGTAACAGCAAAACACAAGCTAGGCTCACTATCTAAATTGGGAAATCAAGTTCAGGCATGTTTGCCAAAAAAAAAATAATAATAAGAGAGGGAGAAAATCTTTTTTTTTTCCTTCATTTTCTACTTAATTTTCAAAAAACATGAATCTCATTTCTTCAGAGGAGAAAAGAGTGGGAGACTAGCTGACCACTGGCACAGGAGTCTGGCTTGTTCATAAATAAGACTCCACGTGGACTGCCTGACACATCTGGGCTGGAGGACTTCTCCAAAGCAGAGACACTGAGCCAAAGAATGTTACAAAGAGCAAGTATTAACTGCAGGATTACTATGCTCCAGGGATTTTTTTCACACATTCATTTCTTTCATTCTTTACCATAGCAAACTGTTATTATCCCAGTTTTATAGATAAGCAACCAAGGGCACAGATCCTCAGCATTTCTTAGCTAGGGTCAGACAGCGAGAGGCAGAGATGGGCTTTAAAAGCCAAGCTGTGTGAACTCAAAAGCCTGTGCTCTACCATGTGCCTGCCCATAGGGAATCACCTTGGTGGCATCCAGACAATGGGAAATTACAGTGTGTATATACTTGTTTACAAGTGTGTGTGTGTGTGTGTGTGTGTGTGTGTGTATTTACACAATTTAGGAACCAATAATGTGAATACAGAGGGGAGAACGTAGGTCGCCAAGAAAATCTCACCCAGATTGGGATAACAGAGGATTTAGTTGAAAACACGGGTCAGGCACTATCTCTGGGAAGAGGAGCTGGGAAGAAAGGAACCTAGTACTTCTCCCTGGCTGCCCTGATGTTCTGTTCTAACATTTTATCATGCACGTGTACTTCCTATTTTTAAAACTTTTAGTTGAAAAGAAAATTCTGTATGTTGTTGATTAACTAAGTCTTTGAAATTTACTGAGTCGTATTTTCTAAAAAAAGGGAAACGTGAGAAGCAGCAGTCCACCACAGGGGAGCCAGGAGAGGTGGCTTCTCCATACAGTGCAGTCTTGCCTTGGGGCATCTGAGTAGCTCAAGACCCAAGAGTACTAAAAGCGAAACCATTCAGCCATTCTCTGCCATTTTCATTTTCAAACTCAAAGCCAGCTACCACCACCGCAGGACCTGCCTCTGTGTTTAGAAAGTCAGTGAAAAGAATGAATGACCTCACTTTCCCCAATAGGCAGGTCCCAACATGTTGTGCACAAAACAAAACTCAAGTAAATCAATTCATATTTTGAATACCCTAGCTGAGGTCCTTGTTTTAGCAATCCTGACAAGATCCTCTTTGCAAAACAAAGAAGCAGATTGTGATGTTAACTTTGTGTTTTGTAAACAAAAACCAAAAAAAAGAGGGGTTTTTTCTCTTGGTGTCAGACAAGGGTCCTAGTTTCAGTCTGGAACCAATCTTCTGAGCTGGCTGGATGTTTGGGAGACTGGTGGGAAGAGCTGGTATAGAGACCATTTGAATGAAACCAAGGACACTCTTGCAAGAGATACTGTAAGGACCGAGGAAGTCTGTACAAGTTCAATCCAATAGGGAAGCCTGAGGCACTGGAGGGGAAGCGTGATTCCAAACCTAGAGTCCTGTTTTATCAGTAGATTTCCTCTCAATTGCCTCTGGATTTAAATCAAGTCATACAGCTATGAACGTAAGCTCCAGACAATGCCACAAGGTTCTCCTTTGACATCTCACCAAAGAGGTAAGTAGTATTCTCCCTACTTCTGCCCTGAACCCAGTGGGTGTCAGTAAACTGAGGACTCCAGGAGACCCAGCCCCCACCCAGGGACCTCAGGGCTCGCCAGTGGGAGCAGCATCACTCTGTGGCCAGTGGTAGGGACAGCACCAGAGCACAAGAAAACATCCTTGGACAGAGATCAAGGTCTTCACTGGGAGTATCCCCAAAATGCTGTCAAGAAGTGAGCAGGGTTGTGGCTGACCTGGCCAAAGTGAGCAGGCACAGGTGAGGAGAAAGTTGGCAGATGCCACGTGGTGGTAGAGAGGAGTATTTGTGTGGGAGCCCTCACTGCACCTGGAGAATTCTAGAGACAAGTGCAGGAGATTTGAGGGCGGTCAGGCAGTTCTGCAACAGCTGGTCACAGCCAGACCCAGGAAAGAAGCCTACTGCAGAGGGCTCCTAGTATCTTTTGGTGGGGCAGGAGAGGCTCATAGTATCTTATTTGTAACCCCAGGTTGGTGGGTTCTGGTCTGAGGAAACTCAAGTCAGACCATCTTAGGTTTTTTACAAATAAACTGGAATACTAAATCCTGTCCAGTTAACCTGGTAATTAAAGTATTTTTTAAATCATAGTGAGTTTTAACTTCTCCCCACCCCCCAGCCCTGTAAAACTTAGTGCATTATATCAGCTTTACTTTCCTTCTCAAGACAAGCCAAGTCTTGAGTCACTAAAGAGTAAGTGACTCACTTTAGTGTGCTGAGTCACTAAAAAAAAAAATAAAGAAAGAGTGATCAAGCTTCTGAGGACTAGCCTTGGTAACGATCTAAGCTTCTACGCGGCACTTTTTGCCCTGGTTTGATTTCTGTGATGCTAAAGGACGTCACATTGAGCAATCTTAATAAGGTTTCCAATCAGCCCCACCCGCTCTGGCCCCACCCCCAAACCCCCAGCAAAGATTTATCAAATGTGGGATTTTCCCATGAGTCTCAATATTAGAGTCTCAAGCCTAATAAATATGAGACCGGGGATGTCTGAGGCTCAGTCTGCCCTCGAGCCCACCAGAACGAAAGAGAGCTCCATCTGCCTCCAGGAACCCAGCTATGAACTCCCTCTTGAGAAGTAAGTGAAGGAAATCCCTAGTCCTGGAACTGCCTGGCAGCCGCGCCGGCAAGGGAAGGGGTGTGTGTCTGCGGCTGAGGGCTGGCGGGCGGCCAGCAGTCAGTCAGAAGCACAGCTCCCCCAGCGGTGCAGTCTGCTCACGGGCTTCTCCCTCCACTCCACTTACAGGCGGCTTCGCTGTCTACCTGGGGCTGCTCCTGGTGACTTTGGCTTCGGCTTTCCCGACCCCGGGTCCCCTGGGAGAAGGTTTCAAAGATGACACCACCGCCGACAGACTACTTCTCACCTCTCCAGACAAAACCGAAGCTCTCGTTAAGCACCTCCTCGAAACAGTCTCTGAAATGAGAACGGAGGTGGGTAGTCTCTCCCGAGGGTGACAAGGGCCCGTGTGGGCATCTATTTCCTTGCACTTGGACGTGTGTCGGGGGAGGGCCGGAGGCAGCTTCAGCACCGAGAGGTCTTTGCTGGGCTTGGAGGCTGTTCAGATTCGAAGCCAAAGGGTCAGACTGTGCTCGGTAATTTCTCCTGTTGCTGGTCTCAGGTGGTTCCTTTTCCTCCTGGAAAATATACAGTGGGGCTGGGATCTGTGCCCCTTGGCCCATTCTCAGTTCCATTTTTGGCATGAGCTGTGGATCACACTGCCTCTCAGGATTTCCTTTTCTGTAGCCGAAAAATAAGATCTCCCAATCTTTTCTGTGTTTTGGACTTCAGGAGGATTAAAAAGCACCACCTGCTTAGCTTTTCAGGACAGTCACAGTACTTTTAGGTTATGCCAGCCCAGTGGTTAAGGAATCCCAAAGTCATTCTGGTATATAAGATGCATACCTGAGAGTCTACTGAAGAGGAAAAATCGTACATAGGTTACAGCAACTCCCAAGCTTTAAATGTAAGGTAGTTTGGCTCTGTTTGGTAGAAAGGAAATAATACAGGAGAGGCCACTGGGAGTCCCAAATCTAGTTATCATTCTCTGAACAGGCTTTGTGATGTTAGGCAAATTCTTCAACCTTGGGTCCTATCTGTCTCAAGCCTAATAAATATGAGACCGGGGATGTCTGAGGCTCAGTCTGCCTCGAGCCCACCAGAACGAAAGAGAGCTCCATCTGCCTCCAGGAACCCAGCTATGAACTCCTCTTGAGAAGTAAGTGAAGGAAATCCCTAGTCCTGGAACTGCCTGGCAGCCGCGCCGGCAAGGGAAGGTGTGTGTCTGCGGCTGAGGGCTGGCGGGCGGCCAGCAGTCAGTCAGAAGCACAGCTCCCCCAGCGGTGCAGTCTGCTCACGGGCTTCTCCCTCCACTCCACTTACAGGCGGCTTCGCTGTCTACCTGGGGCTGCTCCTGGTGACTTTGGCTTCGGCTTTCCCGACCCCGGGTCCCCTGGGAGAAGGTTTCAAAGATGACACCACCGCCGACAGACTACTTCTCACCTCTCCAGACAAAACCGAAGCTCTCGTTAAGCACCTCCTCGAAACAGTCTCTGAAATGAGAACGGAGGTGGGTAGTCTCTCCCGAGGGTGACAAGGGCCCGTGTGGGCATCTATTTCCTTGCACTTGGACGTGTGTCGGGGGAGGGCCGGAGGCAGCTTCAGCACCGAGAGGTCTTTGCTGGGCTTGGAGGCTGTTCAGATTCGAAGCCAAAGGGTCAGACTGTGCTCGGTAATTTCTCCTGTTGCTGGTCTCAGGTGGTTCCTTTTCCTCCTGGAAAATATACAGTGGGGCTGGGATCTGTGCCCCTTGGCCCATTCTCAGTTCCATTTTTGGCATGAGCTGTGGATCACACTGCCTCTCAGGATTTCCTTTTCTGTAGCCGAAAAATAAGATCTCCCAATCTTTTCTGTGTTTTGGACTTCAGGAGGATTAAAAAGCACCACCTGCTTAGCTTTTCAGGACAGTCACAGTACTTTTAGGTTATGCCAGCCCAGTGGTTAAGGAATCCCAAAGTCATTCTGGTATATAAGATGCATACCTGAGAGTCTACTGAAGAGGAAAAATCGTACATAGGTTACAGCAACTCCCAAGCTTTAAATGTAAGGTAGTTTGGCTCTGTTTGGTAGAAAGGAAATAATACAGGAGAGGCCACTGGGAGTCCCAAATCTAGTTATCATTCTCTGAACAGGCTTTGTGATGTTAGGCAAATTCTTCAACACCTCTGGGTCCTATCTGTCAAATTATGGAATTGGACTAGATGATCTGAAAGATCCTTTCAGCTGGGACATTCTATGGCTCAAATTATATTCATCAATTATCATCAAAATTCCTGTCATTTATTAACTACCTACTATGTGCCAGGAACTTCTATAAAGTATTATGTTTTATCCTCATAATAAACTTACAGGGGAGGTGTTTCAATTATCCCCAAACCTGGAGATATAGGGACTCTGAGATTGGGACTAGGTAATAAGCATGAAGTCACAAGTAAAGCTAGAGTTGAACCCAAGTGTGCCCATCTCCTGCAGACCTCACATGCCTGGATGCTAATGGATTATGACTTCACTTTTCTTAGAGAACTCCCTGGCCATGATAGATCATGCATCAGCCCTCTAGTGGTGTGAGTTTTAGGTGTACTTATAACGATTCTGATATTCTTTCCCAGATGTGTGATAAGCATGAAAAGTGTGAAAACAGCAAGGAAACACTTGCAGAAAACAACCTGAACCTTCCAAAACTGGAAGAAAAAGATGGATGCTTCCAATCTGGGTTCAATCAGGTACAAATGCACTGCATTTACTTTTAACTGCTCTCTAGTCAAAAGTTCTCCTTGTTGAACTAAGTGTATGCATAAAGACCGGGAAGGCAATCAAGAAGGGGGTAAATATAAAGAACATCATATAAATTTCATGAGGAGGCCAACTTAAATGCCATTAAAGGCAATTTCTTTTGGAACAACTTGGTCAGAGATAGCCCCTCTGTGTTGGGATTTTCACCACTGTCAGGAAACCCCACAGGTTCAGCTAGTTCATCCTGGGTAAGATGGTCCAGGGAACTTTCTCCCCTTTGGCTGTCCTTAGCAGGATCCAGGCCTTGCCTTCCTGCTGAGATCATTCTCTACACCCTTCTTCTTCATATAGTATGATAACCTCCACTGATTTCTGATTATTTCATAAAAGGAGGTTTCACCCTAACATTGACAAGGAGCACAGGAGGAAAAGCATTATGGGGCATAACAGAGGATGGTCCCTTGCCACAGTCTAGCATCTACTGGGCTTTGGGAAACATTTAAGTGGTGCCTCTCATTGTCAGGAATTTTGAATGGGACAGCTGATGATGTCCGATGTCTCAAAACATGATGTTTAAGAAGTACTTGAAGGGGCTTCCCTGGTGGTCCAGTGGGTAAGGACACCACCTTGCAGTGCAAGGGGCGCCGGTTCGATCCCTGGCCTGGGAAGATCCCATGTGCCGCGGAGCTGCTGGACCGATGTGTCCAATTACCGAGCGGGAGCTCTGGAGCACATGCACTCAGAGCCGGTGCTCTGCGACAACAGAGGCCACCGCGATGGGAGGCCCACACGGGTCAAAGAACAAAGATGGATGAAACTAGACAAATGAACAACCAATAGAAGTGGCCTGCCCACCCTCCCTCCCACCCCATCGCCCCCACCGCCCAAAAAAAAAAGTACTTGAAGGTCCCTGGAGGGGAACAGTGAGAAGTTGTTGAATTACAGCAATTTTAACTTTTTTTTTAATTTGGCCTCTTTAATTGTTTTTTTATTTATTTATTTGCACCCATCTTTATTCTTCAGCCTGTGTAGGCCTCCCATCGCAGTGGCCTCTCTCACCGCAGAGTACTGGCTCTGGACGCATGTGCTCCAGAGCGCTGGCTTGTAACTGGACACACCAGTTCAGCCCTTCCATGGCATGTGGGATCTTCCTGGGCCAGGGGTCAAACTGGTGTCCCTTGCACTGCGACATGGACTCTTTACCCACTGGACCACCAGGGAAGCCTGCAATTTTAACTTTTAAAAGTTATTATGCCTTGCTGACAATAACCAACTTTCCCACTATCTTTCCTCTTAGGAGACTTGCTTGATCAGAAGCATTGCCGGTCTTCTGGAGTTTCAAACATACCTGGCCTACCTCCAGAACCACTATGAGGGAGACAAGGAGAATGTCAAGGACGCACTGAGCAATCTCAGAGCACTCATCCAGATCCTGAAGCAGAAGGTGAGTGTCCCATTACTTGGCTCAAAGAAGGCAGCCTAGACAACTCAGCAGTGCAAAGTCAATTCAAAAGAGATGGTGTGCAAAGTAAAGGACCTGACAAATATTTCCAGAAGGGTTTGCCACAGTCTAGCATCTACTGGGCTTTGGGAAACATTTAAGTGGTGCCTCTCATTGTCAGGAATTTTGAATGGGACAGCTGATGATGTCCGATGTCTCAAAACATGATGTTTAAGAAGTACTTGAAGGGGCTTCCCTGGTGGTCCAGTGGGTAAGGACACCACCTTGCAGTGCAAGGGGCGCCGGTTCGATCCCTGGCCTGGGAAGATCCCATGTGCCGCGGAGCTGCTGGACCGATGTGTCCAATTACCGAGCGGGAGCTCTGGAGCACATGCACTCAGAGCCGGTGCTCTGCGACAACAGAGGCCACCGCGATGGGAGGCCCACACGGGTCAAAGAACAAAGATGGATGAAACTAGACAAATGAACAACCAATAGAAGTGGCCTGCCCACCCCCTCCCTCCCCACCCCATCGCCCCCCACCGCCCAAAAAAAAAAGTACTTGAAGGTCCCTGGAGGGGAACAGTGAGAAGTTGTTGAATTACAGCAATTTTAACTTTTTTTTTAATTTGGCCTCTTTAATTGTTTTTTTATTTATTTATTTGCACCCATCTTTATTCTTCAGCCTGTGTAGGCCTCCCATCGCAGTGGCCTCTCTCACCGCAGAGTACTGGCTCTGGACGCATGTGCTCCAGAGCGCTGGCTTGTAACTGGACACACCAGTTCAGCCCTTCCATGGCATGTGGGATCTTCCTGGGCCAGGGATCAAACTGGTGTCCCTTGCACTGCGACATGGACTCTTTACCCACTGGACCACCAGGGAAGCCTGCAATTTTAACTTTTAAAAGTTATTATGCCTTGCTGACAATAACCAACTTTCCCACTATCTTTCCTCTTAGGAGACTTGCTTGATCAGAAGCATTGCCGGTCTTCTGGAGTTTCAAACATACCTGGCCTACCTCCAGAACCACTATGAGGGAGACAAGGAGAATGTCAAGGACGCACTGAGCAATCTCAGAGCACTCATCCAGATCCTGAAGCAGAAGGTGAGTGTCCCATTACTTGGCTCAAAGAAGGCAGCCTAGACAACTCAGCAGTGCAAAGTCAATTCAAAAGAGATGGTTGTGTGCAAAGTAAAGGACCTGACAAATATTTCCTGATAGTTAAAGCTTATTTCTTTTTGCTGTCTTCTGCAAATGACATCAATAAGTCTATTTAAAATGCTGCTAAAGGGGGAAGCTTTTAATATCAACTTCTAAAAGTTTAAGAAATAAGGAAAAAGTATCTGTATAGGCAGAAGGAAGTATATCCAACCTTGTGTAGCAATCCATAATAACAAAGAACAGAGAGCACAAAAATGATTTAAGAGAATCAAGTGACATTCTTGTTATTATGGTAGTTTCAACTCCTTTCCTTTACTCTTTCGCCAAAATGCTGATGCAAAGAAAAGGCTAAAGGCTGGAAGAGTAGGTACCAAGAGCTTTGGTCACTACCAGCTTGCCATTCAAATGTCACATGGTGGAGGCTTGATGGCACAATGTGTGGATGAGCCAAAGTGCAAAGAGAAGGGCCCTGGATGGAGAAGTAGGCACAAGGATGCTAATCCACCCTCTGCCTTTTCTAGCTACGTGCCTTACACCAGGGCTTCTCCCCCTTGGAGGTGCATACAAGTTTCCCATATTACTATATTACAGTGTGGAATCTGATTCAACAGGTCAGGGGTGAGAGCTGAGACTCACATTTCTAACAAGCTCCAGGTGATGCTCAGGCTGCAGTGCTCCAGGATCTTGGAGGTGCAAGGCCTTCCACAGTGACTTAGCTCCAAGTCAGTGGGTGTGTGGAAAGCTGTTTCTCAGTCCTCTTTTATGAGTAGTGGACTCTTAATAAATGCCAGATGGATAGGTGAGAGCATAAGTAAAGAAAAGAATCAGACTTAGACGCTGCTGAAGAAGCCTTTAACTAAAAGTTTTTCTTTCATCTATTGAATTTCAACTATGTGCCAGGCATGTTTAGGATGACCAAAGACAAGTGTGATACTATGGCTACCCATAAGATGCTTACAACACAGACAAAGCAGCAAAAGTATTAGAGTTTTGTTGCTGTGAGAGGGTCCTATGCTGGGTGGGCTCTGGAGAGGACCTCCACCTATCTGGGCGAGTCAAGAGTGCCTGCCCCCAAAATTGGCACCTCCAGCAAAAGATACTGGCAATCCAAAGAAGGCAGCCTAGACAACTCAGCAGTGCAAAGTCAATTCAAAAGAGATGGTTGTGTGCAAAGTAAAGGACCTGACAAATATTTCCTGATAGTTAAAGCTTATTTCTTTTTGCTGTCTTCTGCAAATGACATCAATAAGTCTATTTAAAATGCTGCTAAAGGGAAGCTTTTAATATCAACTTCTAAAAGTTTAAGAAATAAGGAAAAAGTATCTGTATAGGCAGAAGGAAGTATATCCAACCTTGTGTAGCAATCCATAATAACAAAGAACAGAGAGCACAAAAATGATTTAAGAGAATCAAGTGACATTCTTGTTATTATGGTAGTTTCAACTCCTTTCCTTTACTCTTCGCCAAAATGCTGATGCAAAGAAAAGGCTAAAGGCTGGAAGAGTAGGTACCAAGAGCTTTGGTCACTACCAGCTTGCCATTCAAATGTCACATGGTGGAGGCTTGATGGCACAATGTGTGGATGAGCCAAAGTGCAAAGAGAAGGGCCCTGGATGGAGAAGTAGGCACAAGGATGCTAATCCACCCTCTGCCTTTTCTAGCTACGTGCCTTACACCAGGGCTTCTCCCCCTTGGAGGTGCATACAAGTTTCCCATATTACTATATTACAGTGTGGAATCTGATTCAACAGGTCAGGGGTGAGAGCTGAGACTCACATTTCTAACAAGCTCCAGGTGATGCTCAGGCTGCAGTGCTCCAGGATCTTGGAGGTGCAAGGCCTTCCACAGTGACTTAGCTCCAAGTCAGTGGGTGTGTGGAAAGCTGTTTCTCAGTCCTCTTTTATGAGTAGTGGACTCTTAATAAATGCCAGATGGATAGGTGAGAGCATAAGTAAAGAAAAGAATCAGACTTAGACGCTGCTGAAGAAGCCTTTAACTAAAAGTTTTTCTTTCATCTATTGAATTTCAACTATGTGCCAGGCATGTTTAGGATGACCAAAGACAAGTGTGATACTATGGCTACCCATAAGATGCTTACAACACAGACAAAGCAGCAAAAGTATTAGAGTTTTGTTGCTGTGAGAGGGTCCTATGCTGGGTGGGCTCTGAGGAGAGGGACCTCCACCTATCTGGGCGAGTCAAAGGCCAGTGGCCCCAATCTGCTCCTCCACCCCAAATTTGTTTGAACATCTTCCCACAGGCTGGAGCACCTCTCCACTGCAAAAGATCTGTTCAATATTTAAACAATTCTTTTTGTTTTGTGTTCTCTTCATGTAAAGTATCCAGATGAAGTAACCACTCCAGCCACAAACACCCAAATGCTAGAGAATCTGCAGTCCCCCAACGAGTGGATGAAGAACTCAAAGATTACCTTCATCCTGCGAAGTCTTGAGAATTTCCTGCAGTTCAGTCTGAGAGCTATTCGGATGAAGTAACCAGGGCCCCTAAGACTGTGGTAGTTCAAAGGCATTCCCTTCTCTGGTCAGAAGCCTGTCCACTGGGCACATAACTTATGTTGTTCTCCATGAAGAACTAAAAGTATGAGCGTTAGGACACTATTTTATCTTTAATTTATTTATATTTAAATATGTGATATTGAGTTAATTTATATACATGATAGGTATTTATATTTTTACAAAGTGCCACTTGAAATATTTTATGTATTTGGTTTGAAAAAGTAACGTAAAAATGGCTATACGGCTTGAATGTCCTTTATTGTTTCAGAGTCAAATCATTCCTTGGAATGTGTAGGCTTACCTCAAAAAATTTGCTAACTTATACATTATTTTTTAAAAAATATTTATATTGTATTTATATAATGTTTAAGTTGTTTTTATACCAATAAACATCTTTTTAAAAAACAAAATAGCAACTACACCTCTGTGTGTCCTGTGAAGCTTAGTATAAACAAGTTTTGGTCACTACCACCACCACTAAAACAAAAAGCTGCAATCACCTGGAAAAAGACATAACTGGGCACCTACTGCATGCCAGGCATCAAGCAAAATGTGTTGCATGAATAATATTTAATGCTTGCACTTGCACACTTTTCTCTGGATGTGGGAAAGTTTAAGTGATTTACTCAGTTACCCAGCTGAAAGGTAAACCACAGGCCCAGATTTGAAATCCAGGTCTACTTGCCTCCAAACTCTCTACTCTTAACCTTTAGGTCCTCTGCCTCCCGGGAACTAACAGATGATATATAGAAAATACAAAGACAATAAAGGGAATACATTTAAAGATGCAATTACACATCTTTAAGATGGTACACCCAGTTGTAGAATAATGATGTGCAAGCTTCTGAATAGTAACTAGATCTTATTATTCCTGGGTTCCTCAAACACTGCAGAGACCTGTCCATCACAGCACTCTTTCATGTAAAGTATCCAGATGAAGTAACCACTCCAGCCACAAACACCCAAATGCTAGAGAATCTGCAGTCCCCCAACGAGTGGATGAAGAACTCAAAGATTACCTTCATCCTGCGAAGTCTTGAGAATTTCCTGCAGTTCAGTCTGAGAGCTATTCGGATGAAGTAACCAGGGCCCCTAAGACTGTGGTAGTTCAAAGGCATTCCCTTCTCTGGTCAGAAGCCTGTCCACTGGGCACATAACTTATGTTGTTCTCCATGAAGAACTAAAAGTATGAGCGTTAGGACACTATTTTATTTTTAATTTATTTATATTTAAATATGTGATATTGAGTTAATTTATATACATGATAGGTATTTATATTTTTACAAAGTGCCACTTGAAATATTTTATGTATTTGGTTTGAAAAAGTAACGCAAAAATGGCTATCCGGCTTGCATGTCCTTTATTGTTTCAGAGTCAAATCATTCCTTGGAATGTGTAGGCTTACCTCAAAAAATTTGCTAACTTATACATTATTTTTTAAAAAATATTTATATTGTATTTATATAATGTTTAAGTTGTTTTTATACCAATAAACATCTTTTTAAAAAACAAAATAGCAACTACACCTCTGTGTGTCCTGTGAAGCTTAGTATAAACAAGTTTTGGTCACTACCACCACCACTAAAACAAAAAGCTGCAATCACCTGGAAAAAGACATAACTGGGCACCTACTGCATGCCAGGCATCAAGCAAAATGTGTTGCATGAATAATATTTAATGCTTGCACTTGCACACTTTTCTCTGGATGTGGGAAAGTTTAAGTGATTTACTCAGTTACCCAGCTGAAAGGTAAACCACAGGCCCAGATTTGAAATCCAGGTCTACTTGCCTCCAAACTCTCTACTCTTAACCTTTAGGTCCTCTGCCTCCCGGGAACTAACAGATGATATATAGAAAATACAAAGACAATAAAGGGAATACATTTAAAGATGCAATTACACATCTTTAAGATGGTACACCCAGTTGTAGAATAATGATGTGCAAGCTTCTGAATAGTAACTAGATCTTATTATTCCTGGGTTCCTCAAACACTGCAGAGACCTGTCCATCACAGCACTGACCACACTATATAACATCTTAAAATCAATGAATTTTTTCTTTCCAATCATATGGGTTCCACAAGAAGGCAGAGTCTGTTGTATTCATCTTTGCATCCCGAACCCACAGCTGAGAACCTGAACATAGCAGGCCCCAGTTAACATTTGCTGAATGAAGATACCACACATAGATAATAAAATCTAAGACACTTCAATTCTTGGAGACATATGCTGTTGGTCAACGAATGGGGAAATTACAAGTATTGTGCACTTATGAATCTTTACCTTAAGGGATAAAACAGTAAGACCTAGGAAGAAACAGTCTAAGACCTTCTAATAGAGTGAATAGTCAATGCACATGTACTTCCCTCCATTTTCTTTCCCATCAGCAATATTCTACATCTGCCTTCTCCTCTCACCCCACCTGAGAGTGGTGGTAAGAGAGACAATCTGGTGCACATGGCCACTATGTTGAGAATTTGCCATAGATTTTGCCTTTTAAGCCTCAGCCATATAAAAGTTCTTTATTTTAATATTTTTTTTCATCATGCCTCTTTTATTTTTGTATTTATTTTCATCCATCTTTATTCTTTGGCATGCCTGTGGGTCTCCCATCACAGTGGCCTCTCTTGTTGCAGAGCACCTGCTCTGGTGCATGCACTCCAGAGTGCTGGCTCTTAATTGGACACACCAGTCCAGTCACTCTGCAGAACGCGGGATCTTTCAGGGCAAGGGATGGAACAAGTGTCCACTGCACTGCAAGGTGGACTCTTTACCCACTGGACCACCAGGAAAGCCCAGTTCTGTCTTCTTAATAAAGCTTCTCCCACCCTAACCAACACAGATGTCTTCGTCCAGGAAAGAAGTTCTGCTTAGGAGGGGAAATTCCACAGAAGTCAAGAATTGAGAGAAGTCAAGCAAGAGAACAGCCACATATTCTGATTTCTAGTGCATCACAAGCAGGTTTCCAAAAAAGAGAGCCAAATCAAAAAGCAAGAGAGCACACCCATTCTTCAAAAGAGAAGGTGTAGAGCATCATATATGTCAGGTGATGCAAAGGTGAACAAGCAGACATGTTTGTTCATGTAGTTTGCACTATGGCAGGAAGACAGATATTGAACAAAGAATGTAAATATGACAAAGTTTACAAAAGAGAAATGTGATGTACACCAGGAACCTCTATTACGGGCCCCAGAAGAAACAGCACCTAACTATGCCTGGGGAGGGCAGTCATGGAGGTTTAATTGAAAAAGGGGGCTTCCCTGGTGGTCTAGTGGGTAAGGACACTGCCTTGCAGTGCAAGGGGTGCCAGTTCGATCCCTGGCCTGGGAAGATCCCACGTGCCACAGAGAGGCTGGACTCATGGGTCCAATTACCGAGCCGGAGCTCTGGAGCGCATGCACCCAGAGCCAGTGCTCTGCGGCGACAGAGGCCACTGTGATGGGAGGCCCACATGGGCCAAAGAACAAAGATGGATGAAAATAGATAAATGAAAGACCAATAGAAGTGGCCCGCCCCCCCCCCCCCCCCCCCACCCCCCCCCCCGCCAAAAAAAAAAAAAAAGAAAAGGGGTTTGGGCTGAGATATGAAATATCATGTAGGAGCTAGCCAGGTCAAGATTGGTGGGAAGAGCATTCCAACCTGAGAGAACAGCATGTGCAATAGTTTGAATCCACCAATAACACACTATGGTTGAGATTGTGAAAAATACATTATGTCCAGGCATAAAGAACTAGAAACAGGATAGTTGAAAGTGGACAGAGAGGAAGGCTGAGACCAGATTGAAAGCATCAGAAGCCATATTAATAAAAAGCCATATTAAGGGCTTCCCTGGTGGTCCAGTGGGTAAACAGTCCACCTTGCAGTACAAGGGTCACCGGTTCGATCCCTGGCACAGGAAGATCCCACGTACTGCAGAACAGCTGGACTAGTGTGTTCAATTACGAGCCAGCACTCTGGAGCGTGTGTGCCAAGAGCTAGAGCTCTGCAATGAGAGAGGCCACTGCAATGGAGGCCCACACAGGCCAAAGAATAAAGATGGATGAAAAAACAACTAAATAAAAACCAATAAAAGAGGCCAAAATATTTTTAGAAATCCATATTAATATAAAAATATAATTCTAAATGCCATAAATATTTGGAATTTATCTGATATGTGGTGAGAAGAAATTGGCAGGTTTTTAAGGAACAGAATAACATCTGTGCCTTATTTTAACATGATCACTCAAGTTGCAGTGTGGAAAATGATGAGAAAGAGGTTGGAAGAGAATGCTGGAAGAGTGTCAGAGGTCTTCACTGTAGTCCAGAGAGGAGATGGATTAGGATGGTGAGAATGGGCAGAGAGAAGGCAATGGCAGTCATCAGCAGAAGATAGCTAGGAGCTAATTCAGTAGGATTTGGAGACTGCTGACCAAGATTCCGGAATTCCAGAGGACACTGAAGGGCTTCTCTGGTGGCTCAAGCAGTAAAAAAGTCTGCCTGCAATGTGGGAGACCCAAGTTTGATCCCTAGGTCAGGAAGATCCCCTGGTGAAGGGCTTTCATTTATTCAAATATTCTCTGAGCTTCTTCAATGGGCCAGATTCTCTGCCAGGTTCCGAGGATATAATGATAAATAAAACAGACTAGGTCTCTGTTCTCAGGGAGCCTACAGTCTAGCCTACAGTCTTTTTCCCTAGAAAACAACTTAAAGGAATAACTACTATACTGTATATGAAGTATGTGTGCTACCATTATAAGTAGGTAGCCCACTCGCCCCAAATGAGATGTTGAAGTTCTAACCCTTGTACCTGTGCTACAACTTTACTCAGAAATAAGATCTTTGCAAAGGTAATCAAGATAAGATGAAATCATTTGGGCGGACCGATTTTAAGAGGGAGGCATTGAGAGATGTATTAACGATTAAGGGCTTCCCTGGTGGTCCAGTGGGTAAACAGTCCACCTTGCAGTACAAGGGTCACCGGTTCGATCCCTGGCACAGGAAGATCCCACGTACTGCAGAACAGCTGGACTAGTGTGTTCAATTACGAGCCAGCACTCTGGAGCGTGTGTGCCAAGAGCTAGAGCTCTGCAATGAGAGAGGCCACTGCAATGGAGGCCCACACAGGCCAAAGAATAAAGATGGATGAAAAAACAACTAAATAAAAACCAATAAAAGAGGCCAAAATATTTTTAGAAATCCATATTAATATAAAAATATAATTCTAAATGCCATAAATATTTGGAATTTATCTGATATGTGGTGAGAAGAAATTGGCGGGTTTTTTAAGGAACAGAATAACATCTGTGCCTTATTTTAACATGATCACTCAAGTTGCAGTGTGGAAAATGATGAGAAAGAGGTTGGAAGAGAATGCTGGAAGAGTGTCAGAGGTCTTCACTGTAGTCCAGAGAGGAGATGGATTAGGATGGTGAGAATGGGCAGAGAGAAGGCAATGGCAGTCATCAGCAGAAGATAGCTAGGAGCTAATTCAGTAGGATTTGGAGACTGCTGACCAAGATTCCGGAATTCCAGAGGACACTGAAGGGCTTCTCTGGTGGCTCAAGCAGTAAAAAAGTCTGCCTGCAATGTGGGAGACCCAAGTTTGATCCCTAGGTCAGGAAGATCCCCTGGTGAAGGGCTTTCATTTATTCAAATATTCTCTGAGCTTCTTCAATGGGCCAGATTCTCTGCCAGGTTCCGAGGATATAATGATAAATAAAACAGACTAGGTCTCTGTTCTCAGGGAGCCTACAGTCTAGCCTACAGTCTTTTTCCCTAGAAAACAACTTAAAGGAATAACTACTATACTGTATATGAAGTATGTGTGCTACCATTATAAGTAGGTAGCCCACTCGCCCCAAATGAGATGTTGAAGTTCTAACCCTTGTACCTGTGCTACAACTTTACTCAGAAATAAGATCTTTGCAAAGGTAATCAAGATAAGATGAAATCATTTGGGCGGGTTTCATAAGAATAAAAGAGACACAGAGAAATACCCAAGGGAGATGTCCATGTGAAGAGGGAGGCAGACATTGGAGAGATGTATCTATAAACCAAGGATTACCAAGGATTGTTGACAACCACCAGCAAAGGCAAGTTAGGATCCTCCCCTATCAGCCTGTAGGAAGAGCATTGCTGTGTTTACACCTTGACTGCAGACATCCATCCTCCAGAACTGTGAGAGAATAAATTTGGTTTGTTTTAAGTCACATGGTTTGTGGTAATTTGTTATAGAAACCCTAGGAAACTAATACAGATACTATGACAACACAAAGTAGGAGAAACTAATCTAAAACAGAGGGTTCAGGAAAAGCTTCCCAGAATAGATGGCACATAAGCTTATACGAAAAGAATGCTTAGGATTTAGCCAGTCAGACAGGAAAGGTGTTTCAAGTAGTTAGCAAAGCATATACTAAGGCTCAGAAGTTGGAGAGAATATATTGTAGGAACTGAAGGAACTGTAAATAGCTGAAGCACAAAGAAGAAAACAGCAGAAATAAGAGTTGAAGCAATAGGGTCTCAGTTACAAAAAAGCATGAAGGATGGATCAAATTAAAATGTTGATATAACAGGAAGATAAAGAGCAATTTTCTTAGAAAGAGTTTCTGATTTTGATTTTTTTCATCTGTTTTGGTTTTTTAAAAGTTGAGGGATTTTTCATCATTTGGTGGCATGGGCTAAGGAGGTTTGGATCCAGAAGTAGTATAGAGATTATCTAGAAGAGATCTCCTTTTCTGTAATGGGTTCCAGCAACAAGGCAGATAGTCCTAGAGAGGTGAGAGGGCAAAAACAAGAAAAGATGAGAAGAAGCTCACCAATGTGTGACTTAAGAACTTCAGATGTGATGTCAGGTATCAAATTTCATTTATCTTCTCCCTTACTCATAAATCCTTCCATGAATTTTTTTCACTAACATAAAGCAAATTACATGGAAACCTTGTACTAACGTAGATCTGAAGAACTAAGGGAGGCACCTGTGCACCTTTGGGGGTAAAATGGACAATGAAAAGTTGAAAACACAAGGAGATTTAGAGAAGTGATCAAGGAGAAACCAAAGAGTTCAAAGAAAGAGTAATAGGCAGCAATTAGAATTTGTTAAGACCCACCAAGAAAATCAAGAATTAAAAAAAATAATAATGTTTTAAAAGAAAATCAAGAATACTCAGGGAGATTTGGGAGAAGTTTGAATTTCCTGTAGTTGGCTTGATATAGGGATACTGGTTATAATATTTGGTTGCTAAAAGAAAAGATGATCTCCAAAGGCTAGGGACTTAGAACATGTAGGTTATACTGTGAAAATGACCTCAAAATCTGCAAGAGGGAAAGTTAGTAGGAAGGCGACAACCCAGATTCCACTCCTGATAAAATTCTGAGTTTCTGGTGGGTTAAGAATGAAAGAAAGAGATTAAATGAACCCATATTAATAGACTAATAATAAGACTACGAACTTACTGGGAATTCCCTGGCGGTCTAGTGGTTAAGACTTGGCACTTTCACTGTGGGGGGGCTGTGCTCAATCCCTGGGTTGGGGGGGAGCGGGGAATAGGATCCTGCAGGCCATGCAGCAGGGCCAAAAAAAAAAGACTAAGAATAGACTAATAATAATGATGATAATTATAATATGTTATTGGACACTTACTGTGCACCAAGCACAGTACAATGTATGTATTATTTTAAATGCACATGTATTAACCAAGGAGCAGAGAATCTAAGCAACGTGTGCAAAGTCACAGAGTATGTTAATTCCATAAGAGACTGCTAGTTATCCTTTCAAATCCATTCTCCACTTTGTTCACAGCAATAGCATTTGAATCAGTCATCTAGAGGGTACATTTCTCATTCTCCTTTGCATGCAGGTGTGGCTATGCTGAAAAAAGAACATGGCAGGCCTAAGAGTTTAGAAAAGGCTTTAGAAAAGTCTGCTTACAAGCAAGACCTTGACAGGCATTTGAGAACTTGTATAATAAACAGTTCCTCATGCTGATATTAAACTTTCTCCAAAGGATTAGTGTCTAATCTGTACAATCCATATGGTTTATACAAACCACCTGCTTCCCTTTTGAGAATCTGAAATCTCAATACGTGCTAAGCAGAGGGGTCTGCTGCTAAACACTCTGGACACTGAACTGCTAATGAATTTCCCTGGTAGACCCACACTGTCATAACTCACTGCTGGAAGAATTCAGTGCATTCTGTAATGACTCCACTGAGAGAGGACTATTGGAAGCTCATGCTTAATTTCTCCAATATTCACCTCATATGCCTTTGCCCATTCCTGAGTTTGCTTTGTATCCTTTGGCTGTAATAAATGATAGTGTGGGTATGAGTCCTGTGACTCATGTGCACTGAGTTCTGGGAGCCCTCCTAGTAAACCACTCCTAGAACCTTGGGGTGGTGTTGGGAAGCTCTGACAGTGGCTGAGTTCTCACCAATGAAACGTGAGTAAAACTGATGCTGTAATTTTACTTTCACTTGCCTAAAAAGATATTGTTTGCCTTCCATTCTCTTTCACCTTTTTGTGGATTAGTAAAAAAGCAAAAACCCGCTGTGGTGAATCAGTTTTAACTATGCAGAACAGAGCAATATCCACAGCTGCAACATCCAATAGGGTACACAGCAGTCACTTGCATGCATTTAATTTTAAACCTAAATTCATTAGGATTATATAAAATTAAAAAGTAAGGCCCCCAACTTCATTCATGCTAGTGGCCATCATATTAGGCAGGACAGATACAATGTGTTTCCATCACTGCAGAAGTTTCTACTGGACAGCCTGGTTCTAGAGGTTAGTGGAGCAGAGATGAATGGAACCTCGATCGCTAAATGACCTCATGGAGATGAACGGACTCATTATCCTGGACCATCAATAATCAATGGATCATTATATGATAAATCTACTCTATGTTATTCAACTATAATTGAGGATGTGTTTGAGAAGCTTACCCTATATTCTAACATAACTCCCAATTTATTCTTAACCAAGGATTTCAAAGAAAAAATGTAGAAAACAAAGTAATCATGCAGGACAGGAGCAAAGTCAGAAAATCAAAGGAGCACAGTTATTCCTGTCGCCCAGGTCTTTCATTAGAAACATGTGAATTGGTGACACTGTCCATACAGGGTAGGGTCTCCCACAATCTCAAAAGATCAGTTCTTGGGCTTCCCTAGTGCTCCAGTGGGTAAGGACACTGCCTTGCAGTGCAAGGGGTGCTGGTTCGATCCCTGGCCTAGGAAGATCCCACGTGCCATGGAGCAGCAGAATGGATGTATCCAACTACTGAGTCAGAGCTCTGGAGCACATGTGCCCAGAGGTGGTGCTCTGCAACAAGAGAGACCACTGAGAAGGGAGGCCCACACAGACCAAAGAACAAAGATAAATAAATGAAAGATCAATAGAAGTGGCCAAAAAAAAGAGAAAAAAACAGATCAGTTCTCACTCTATATTGTCTTTTTGTATCATCATTCAGGAAGAATTTTCAGAAACAATCTATGTACTTCTTTTTTTGTAAACATTAATTTTATAAATTTCCCTCTCAGTAATGCTTTAGCTTGTCCCACAAAGTTTCATATGCTACATTTTCATTTTCATTCAGATCAATGTATTTTTTAAATTTCTCTGGATACTTCTTTGACACATGGATTATTTAAAAGCATGTTGTTTGGTTTCCCAGAGTTTGAAGATGTATTCATTATCTTTTCGATATCCATTTCTAGTATGATACTATTGTGATCAGAGAACATATGATTTCAGTTATTTTAAATTTGTTGAGATTTGTTTTATGACCAAGAATATGGTCCATTTGGGCACATGTTCCATGAGTTCTTGAAAAGAATATGTTCTCTGTTGTCACCAGGTAAAATATTTTATATGTCAGTTATGTTGTTGGTACCAATCGACAGATACGCTTGGGCTTTTCCACATCCTTGATGATTTTTCTCTCTAGTTTTTCTGTTGGTTGTTAAGAGAGGGGTGTTTAAGTTGCCAACCTGAATTATAAATTTTTCTTTTCAGTTCAACTAGTTTATATTTCATATGCCTTGCAATTCTGTTACATAATGAACACACACTTGGGATTACTATGCTTTCTTGGTGGGCTGACTGTTTTATCATTATATAATGTTCTGGTCAACTTTGCATGCATGTGTGCATTTCTGCATGCTAAGTCACTTCAGATGTGTCTCTTTGTGAGCATACGAACTATAACCCACCCAAGTCCTCTGTCCATGAGATTCTCCAGGCAAGAATACTGGAGTGGGGGTGGGGCTTCTCTGGTGATCCAGTGGGTGAGGACACAGCCTTGCAGTGCAAGGGGTGCCGGTTTGATCCCTGGCCTGGGAAGATCCCACGTGCTGCGGATAGGCTGGACTGATGTGTCCAACTACCGAGCCCGAGCTCTGGAGTGCATGCGTCCAGAGCCACTGCTCTGCTGCGAGAGAGGCCACTGCGATGGGAGGCCCACACAGGCCAAAGAACAAAGATGGATGGAAATAAATGAAAGACCAATAGAAGTGGCCAAAGAAAAATAAATTAAGAAAAAAAAAAAATACTGGAGTGGGTTGCCATGCCCTTCTCCAAGGGCCTTGATCTTTCCAATCCAGGAATCAAACCCACATTTCCTGCATCTCCTGCATTGCAAGTGGATTCTTTACCCACTGAACCACCTGGGAGGACACCTTCCCAGGGAGAGCAAGAGCCATTTCCTTACATTAGGTGGATTTCCTTGTAAGTCCAGTCTCCCCATGTGGTCTACTGACACCACAAAAGCTGTGGTGACGGAAGACTTCCATTACTGCCTGGCAGAAATGGAAGTCCCAGATCCCCATTAGCTTTCTCTGACTCTACACCAGGAGGGAACCTGGGGTGCCTCATTACAGCCTCATGAGAGTGGGAGTCTAGCTTCCTCACTTGGTCTCAACTGGAGGAGGGGATGTTCTTTTCCTCTGTGACATCTGATTGGAGTCTAGTGCTTATTACCTAAAAGTTTTCTGTCTTATAGGACAGTCCCTTCCCTAGTCCTCTGTCTAGAAATATTTAACTTTTCTCAGAACTTTTTATCTGCACCTATTGGCATTTTCTGAGTTGCTATGTTCCCCAGTTAAACATAATGAACTATTTTCATATGCCTTGCAATTCTGTTACATAATGAACACACACTTGGGATTACTATGCTTTCTTGGTGGGCTGACTGTTTTATCATTATATAATGTTCTGGTCAACTTTGCATGCATGTGTGCATTTCTGCATGCTAAGTCACTTCAGATGTGTCTCTTTGTGAGCATACGAACTATAACCCACCCAAGTCCTCTGTCCATGAGATTCTCCAGGCAAGAATACTGGAGTGGGGGTGGGGCTTCTCTGGTGATCCAGTGGGTGAGGACACAGCCTTGCAGTGCAAGGGGTGCCGGTTTGATCCCTGGCCTGGGAAGATCCCACGTGCTGCGGATAGGCTGGACTGATGTGTCCAACTACCGAGCCCGAGCTCTGAGTGCATGCGTCCAGAGCCACTGCTCTGCTGCGAGAGAGGCCACTGCGATGGGAGGCCCACACAGGCCAAAGAACAAAGATGGATGGAAATAAATGAAAGACCAATAGAAGTGGCCAAAGAAAAATAAATTAAGAAAAAAAAAAAATACTGGAGTGGGTTGCCATGCCCTTCTCCAAGGGCCTTGATCTTTCCAATCCAGGAATCAAACCCACATTTCCTGCATCTCCTGCATTGCAAGTGGATTCTTTACCCACTGAACCACCTGGGAGGACACCTTCCCAGGGAGAGCAAGAGCCATTTCCTTACATTAGGTGGATTTCCTTGTAAGTCCAGTCTCCCCATGTGGTCTACTGACACCACAAAAGCTGTGGTGACGGAAGACTTCCATTACTGCCTGGCAGAAATGGAAGTCCCAGATCCCCATTAGCTTTCTCTGACTCTACACCAGGAGGGAACCTGGGGTGCCTCATTACAGCCTCATGAGAGTGGGAGTCTAGCTTCCTCACTTGGTCTCAACTGGAGGAGGGGATGTTCTTTTCCTCTGTGACATCTGATTGGAGTCTAGTGCTTATTACCTAAAAGTTTTCTGTCTTATAGGACAGTCCCTTCCCTAGTCCTCTGTCTAGAAATATTTAACTTTTCTCAGAACTTTTTTTATCTGCACCTATTGGCATTTTCTGAGTTGCTATGTTCCCCAGTATTGAGTATGAAATATATGAGGCCAAAAAAAAAAAAAAACTAAGGGAACTCACCACTGTGTCATGCCTCATGTCCTCAGGTCTATGGCTGGTCAGTTTCTTCTTGCTACTTTACAGTCTTCTTATGTTTGTTTTATACATAATATTCAGGGTCTTAATTGTATTCAGTAGAAGGGATAGGAGAAAGTAAGTCTATTCCATCTTCCTAGAAGCAGCCTCTGTGTACTATCAGGTACTCCCAGATTTGCAGAGTCTATGCCATTGAGCCATCTCTCACTGCCACCAGCTTTCCATTTGCCCACGGGGACACATGAAATCATATTAACAAAATAAAAACAGAATATCCAACTAAAATTAATACTGTAGAATGCATAATAGATATTAATCATATATTCCAAGTTCCAATGTAATTGTTGTAAGTAACATTTTGATATATTTAAACTAGTGTTATTTTCATTTTTAATAATTCCTTTTTGCTCCATGATCATCCTCCCACTTAAACTGAACATTAATGCATCTGCTACCTCCAAAGTGGGATGCTTCTATAGAAAAGCAGACCATTTTTTCAGTTGCAGTAGCCTGTTCTTTTAAGCATATGCCCAAAAAATGTATACTGCCAAAGAGACTGGAGAATTCATGATTACATAAAGTTTTCTCACCTTAGAGGAAATACAGACTCCCTTAGCTGTGGAAGATAAGTTAGTCATAAGACAGAAAAATCTGTAAGAATTACTTGTTAACAAATATCTCTGAGAAAAGCATTCAAATATTGTATGCATGTCCAAAAGTTACAAGAAAAGCCTGGAGAAGCCCTAGTACAGGGCAAGGCAGACACAGGAGCAACGTTTTTTCTGAAGAATGGAGAAAAAACTGACTTTCATTCAATACCTTGGGAACAGATGACAACCACTTCTGAGCAGTCGGTTGACCCCTCCTCTCAAGCCCACCCTTAGGAAGCCTTAGCACTTCTGGACTCTCAACCTTGAATGTGGGAAATGGTAGAGGAAGACAAGAGCCTGAGATGACTGAAGAAACCCTGATTTGGCTGAGGTTAAACATATAAAATGAGGGCTTGACAGAAAACTTATGCTCAGTCTTTTAAAAAATAAATAGATGTGGTTTACATACTTCTGTTGAGAGCCTCAGCTTCATGCCACTATACAAATAATCAAATATAAAAAAATGTTGGCAATCGGCCAGAGATATTCAGCCAAGAGGGCTTGATTTTCCAGTAGAGTTGGTAGACTTAAGTAATTTTAACAATTAAGTTAACTAAAATTATATATGTATACATAGGCCATTTCTATTGGTCCTTCATTTATTTATTTTCATTTATCCATCTTAATTCTTTGGCTTCTGTGGGCCTTCCATTGCAGTGGCCTCTCCTGTTGCAGAGCACCAGCTCTCGGCACATGCGCTCCAGAGCTCGGGCTCAGTAGTTGGACACATCAGTCCAGCTGCTCCACAGTATGTGGGATCCTCACAGGCTAGGGATTGAACAGGCACCCCTTGCACTGCAGGGCAGTGTCCTTATCCACTGAACCACCAGGGAAGCCCCCAAGTTAATTAAATTTTTGCTTAACATATCCATCAACCTTTAAATGGTAAAATGAAGTTTTATTCCAGTACAATAATAATTAACTATGGAATGCCATTAGAGATTAAGAGCTATAATATCTATGTATGTGGCAGACAATTCAGGTTTTAAAAATCGCCACCCAGTGAAAAAGAGCCACAAACGAAAGTGAAAATTGAGTTTTCTGTAAGAATCAAATATTCCATTTAGAAAGAAGAAATAATTTTTTTTAACCTGAATACTTTTCTATTTATTAAGATCTGAGATAGGAATGGTCATACTTAATGCTGAAAGGCAGAAAATAAAATGAGCTATGAAGAAAAAAAAAAGGTAATGTCTACTGTTCAAGGGATTCAACCAGAGAAAAAACCTATATGCAAGCATTTGTGTTCTCAAATAAAATAGAAATAAAAGAGCTATTTCATGTCATGACTGCTTGCTGGCTTCCTCTTCATATGCATTCCCTATGCCATTCTGTACATAGGATGAACCACAACCAAGGCCATATAAATGCCCACAATATTTGGCATCATCAATATGATCTTTAAAGAACATTTCTCTCATTTTGAAGAAGACCATTCCTATGAGTCCAATCCGCCTGATGCTGTGGTCCTATCCATTCCAGCTACTGTAGTTTTGGGAGGTTAAACATATAAACTGAGGGCTTGACAGAAACCTTATGCTCAGTCTTTTAAAAAATAAATAGATGTGGTTTACATACTTCTGTTGAGGGCCTCAGCTTCATGCCACTATACAAATAATCAAATATAAAAATGTTGGCAATCGGCCAGAGATATTCAGCCAAGAGGGCTTGATTTTCCAGTAGAGTTGGTAGACTTAAGTAATTTTAACAATTAAGTTAACTAAAATTATATATGTATACATAGGCCATTTCTATTGGTCCTTCATTTATTTATTTTCATTTATCCATCTTAATTCTTTGGCTTCTGTGGGCCTTCCATTGCAGTGGCCTCTCCTGTTGCAGAGCACCAGCTCTCGGCACATGCGCTCCAGAGCTCGGGCTCAGTAGTTGGACACATCAGTCCAGCTGCTCCACAGTATGTGGGATCCTCACAGGCTAGGGATTGAACAGGCACCCCTTGCACTGCAGGGCAGTGTCCTTATCCACTGAACCACCAGGGAAGCCCCCAAGTTAATTAAATTTTTGCTTAACATATCCATCAACCTTTAAATGGTAAAATGAAGTTTTATTCCAGTACAATAATAATTAACTATGGAATGCCATTAGAGATTAAGAGCTATAATATCTATGTATGTGGCAGACAATTCAGGTTTTAAAAATCGCCACCCAGTGAAAAAGAGCCACAAACGAAAGTGAAAATTGAGTTTTCTGTAAGAATCAAATATTCCATTTAGAAAGAAGAAATAATTTTTTTTAACCTGAATACTTTTCTATTTATTAAGATCTGAGATAGGAATGGTCATACTTAATGCTGAAAGGCAGAAAATAAAATGAGCTATGAAGAAAAAAAAAAGGTAATGTCTACTGTTCAAGGGATTCAACCAGAGAAAAAACCTATATGCAAGCATTTGTGTTCTCAAATAAAATAGAAATAAAAGAGCTATTTCATGTCATGACTGCTTGCTGGCTTCCTCTTCATATGCATTCCCTATGCCATTCTGTACATAGGATGAACCACAACCAAGGCCATATAAATGCCCACAATATTTGGCATCATCAATATGATCTTTAAAGAACATTTCTCTCATTTTGAAGAAGACCATTCCTGTGAGCAGTGAGTCCAATCCGGCCTGATGCTGTGGTCCTATCCATTCCAGCTCTAACTGTTCAGCAATTTCTTGTAAATCACCATTGAGATTTTTGCAGCTCTTCATGAGGTACTTCACATCATAAATGACAGTAAAACACAATAGAAGGATCTCAAAGAAGCCAAGCTCTTCTTCAGGCAAGCTAGTTGGTCAGGATTTTGATTAAGTAGCCAAAGTCATAACCACTATGAAATGATAACCATTTGACCCCTTCACAGAGGACTACTCCTGATGGTCATAAGAAGTTCTGCAAAGTACCCAGTCTCAATTCCTTCCTCCTCATGGTTGTTTTTTTTTTTTTTTTCAGTTCTTTATTTTAAAGGTTTTACAGAGTTTTGTTGTTCACAGACATGTATGTTCCCAGATCAGTCATATGCATATCCCTGGTCCCCATCCCCCGAGATCCCCCCATCCCACCCCTCCAGACCTTCTCCCCAAGCCATTGTGAGCACTCCTATTCCCTTACCACAATGACACTAGCTATCTTTTCCACACATGACAGTGTAGGTTTCCATGTTACTCCCTCCATGGCTCCCCCTCCCTATTTCTTCCCCACGATGTCCCTATGTCTATGCTCTGTCTGTTTTTCCTCATTTCCTACTCACGTTTTTTAAACTGGATACCCAATGCTGTGAGCATACATGTCCTCCATCAAATTAAATTTAAAATTAAACTGCCAAATTGAAGTTCCTGGCTGGTATTCTCCTTGCTCATTCATAAATGTGAGTCCTAGCTGAATTATCTTTAACAAGTCTACATTACACCACAGCAGTTGGTACTGATAGTCAGCACTACTGCTGAATTCTCCAATGCATCTTGCCACCACAACTGGAAACTCGGTGTTCATAGCAACATAAGTACATTTTCGGATAAGCTAAGGCAGAAAATAAATGAGCTATGAAAAAAAAGGTAATGTCTATTCAATAAGTTGCAATTTGTGTTCTCAAATAAAATAGAAATAAAGAGCTATTTCATGTCATGACTGCTTGCTGGCTTCCTCTTCATATGCATTCCCTATGCCATTCTGTACATAGGATGAACCACAACCAAGGCCATATAAATGCCCACAATATTTGGCATCATCAATATGATCTTTAAAGAACATTTCTCTCATTTTGAAGAAGACCATTCCTGTGAGCAGTGAGTCCAATCCGGCCTGATGCTGTGGTCCTATCCATTCCAGCTCTAACTGTTCAGCAATTTCTTGTAAATCACCATTGAGATTTTTGCAGCTCTTCATGAGGTACTTCACATCATAAATGACAGTAAAACACAATAGAAGGATCTCAAAGAAGCCAAGCTCTTCTTCAGGCAAGCTAGTTGGTCAGGATTTTGATTAAGTAGCCAAAGTCATAACCACTATGAAATGATAACCATTTGACCCCTTCACAGAGGACTACTCCTGATGGTCATAAGAAGTTCTGCAAAGTACCCAGTCTCAATTCCTTCCTCCTCATGGTTGTTTTTTTTTTTTTTTTCAGTTCTTTATTTTAAAGGTTTTACAGAGTTTTGTTGTTCACAGACATGTATGTTCCCAGATCAGTCATATGCATATCCCTGGTCCCCATCCCCCGAGATCCCCCCATCCCACCCCTCCAGACCTTCTCCCCAAGCCATTGTGAGCACTCCTATTCCCTTACCACAATGACACTAGCTATCTTTTCCACACATGACAGTGTAGGTTTCCATGTTACTCCCTCCATGGCTCCCCCTCCCTATTTCTTCCCCACGATGTCCCTATGTCTATGCTCTGTCTGTTTTTCCTCATTTCCTACTCACGTTTTTTAAACTGGATACCCAATGCTGTGAGCATACATGTCCTCCATCAAATTAAATTTAAAATTAAACTGCCAAATTGAAGTTCCTGGCTGGTATTCTCCTTGCTCATTCATAAATGTGAGTCCTAGCTGAATTATCTTTAACAAGTCTACATTACACCACAGCAGTTGGTACTGATAGTCAGCACTACTGCTGAATTCTCCAATGCATCTTGCCACCACAACTGGAAACTCGGTGTTCATAGCAACATAAGTACATTTTCGGATAAGCTGACGAATTCTCTTCATCTTTTCATCCAGGGTGCAAGCCCAAACTTCACAAATTCTTTGGCTATGATCTACAGTTGCAGCTGGCCATCGTGAGGGCACAAGGAGACTTAGCTGGCAAGCATCAAAATATTATACTTGATTGAAGATTTGTTTCGACAATACTTTATCCTTTATTTGTGTACTTGTGTCACTGAGCTTGCGCCTCCTCCTCCTCGCCACAGAGACAGCACCCAGCGGCAGCAGCGGTGGTGGTGGTGGTGGTGGCAGTGGCTGCAGCAGCTGCCCCACAGATACCTCTCACCAGTAAGGGGAAAGGGAGCCGGAGCTGCGCCACACCGCTGCACCGCCGCTTCTCCAAACAGAAATAATTTTAAAAGCCCAAAACACAATTCTTTTTTGTTTTGTTTTGTTTAAAGGCATTGGTTCAATTTAATTAGATCGGTTCAATTTAATTAGATACCGTGGTTGCAGGAATTTTACATCTCTTTGAAATGCAACAGGACTAGAATGAAACTATATACACCTCTATATGTGAATGCCACATAAAAGTCACACAGTGGCTCTCCTTCCCTTTCTTTCACCAGCCAGTATATCCCAGAGTGGGTCCACAGGAAAGGTTCCAGGAATCTGCTTTATCTTAAGTTCCTAGGCAATTCTAAGATTCAAAAGATAGAAAACAAAGCAGTACTCTAAACAGACCTGGAATCAGGTTCAGTTGAATCAGATTGATGGCCACAGCTCCTGCTGTTTCCAGAATGCCTCTCTCTCCCTCTAATTCACCCCAGTCTCACAGCCTCTCTCTCCTCTGACACTAGCTATCTTTTCCACACATGACAGTGTAGGTTTCCATGTTACTCCCTCCATGGCTCCCCCTCCCTATTTCTTCCCCACGATGTCCCTATGTCTATGCTCTGTCTGTTTTTCCTCATTTCCTACTCACGTTTTTTAAACTGGATACCCAATGCTGTGAGCATACATGTCCTCCATCAAATTAAATTTAAAATTAAACTGCCAAATTGAAGTTCCTGGCTGGTATTCTCCTTGCTCATTCATAAATGTGAGTCCTAGCTGAATTATCTTTAACAAGTCTACATTACACCACAGCAGTTGGTACTGATAGTCAGCACTACTGCTGAATTCTCCAATGCATCTTGCCACCACAACTGGAAACTCGGTGTTCATAGCAACATAAGTACATTTTCGGATAAGCTGACGAATTCTCTTCATCTTTTCATCCAGGGTGCAAGCCCAAACTTCACAAATTCTTTGGCTATGATCTACAGTTGCAGCTGGCCATCGTGAGGGCACAAGGAGACTTAGCTGGCAAGCATCAAAATATTATACTTGATTGAAGATTTGTTTCGTACAATACTTTATCCTTTATTTGTGTACTTGTGTCACTGAGCTTGCGCTCCTCCTCCTCCTCGCCACAGAGACAGCACCCAGCGGCAGCAGCGGTGGTGGTGGTGGTGGTGGCAGTGGCTGCAGCAGCTGCCCCACAGATACCTCTCACCAGTAAGGGGGAAAGGGGAGCCGGAGCTGCGCCACACCGCGCTGCACCGCCGCTTCTCCAAACAGAAATAATTTTAAAAGCCCAAAACACAATTCTTTTTTGTTTTGTTTTGTTTAAAGGCATTGGTTCAATTTAATTAGATCGGTTCAATTTAATTAGATACCGTGGTTGCAGGAATTTTACATCTCTTTGAAATGCAA
The DNA here is from genome assembly GCA_022376925.1 of Tragulus kanchil. Classification (NCBI taxonomy): domain Eukaryota; kingdom Metazoa; phylum Chordata; class Mammalia; order Artiodactyla; family Tragulidae; genus Tragulus; species Tragulus kanchil. Next base: position 104,645,119 of record JAIOJX010000030.1, on the reverse strand, counting down.
CAGGACTAGAATGAAACTATATACACCTCTATATGTGAATGCCACATAAAAGTCACACAGTGGCTCTCCTTCCCTTTCTTTCACCAGCCAGTATATCCCAGAGTGGGTCCACAGGAAAGGTTCCAGGAATCTGCTTTATCTTAAGTTCCTAGGCAATTCTAAGATTCAAAAGATAGAAAACAAAGCAGTACTCTAAACAGACCTGGAATCAGGTTCAGTTGAATCAGATTGATGGCCACAGCTCCTGCTGTTTCCAGAATGCCTCTCTCTCCCTCTAATTCACCCCAGTCTCACAGTCTCTCTTTCCACAGAAGTCTCTGGGGCCAAAGCAAACGTCTCAACCTGTAAAATTCCAGCTAATTTTGAGTTCACCTTTCTAAAAGACCTCTGTGCCTGGGGGACTTCTGAATAAAGACAGTGGAGTAATAATAATAAATTCTACACCACTGCCCTCAAAGTTTCCCAAAAACATTTTCCTGAAAATGGAAATCTGAGAGGAAAAAGAAAAGCAATGATATCATCAGTGAAACAAGGAAACAAATATAGTTGCAGTCCACAAGTACACTGCCCCTAATCAGGGGAGTCTGAATGGAGATGCGGGAGGAATGCACAAGTACATACCTACTTCCCCTAAAGGAACTGTCAGCATGCAAAAAAGTCCATGCAAGGAACTGCAAGTTAGACAAACAAGTCCTGGAGGCAGAAATGCCAGAAATGTTCAGTCTTTTCAGATATAACATATATTTTAATTTTATTATTATTATTGTTTTGGCCACACTATGTGACATACAGGATCCTAACCAGGGATGGAACTCATGCTCCCTGCAGTAGAACCACGAAGTCTTAATGACTAGACTACCAGGGAAGTGCCTACCGGTTTTTTTTAAAGAAAACTAATTCAAACACGGTTGGTAATTAGGAGGAAGATACAGTTTAATTCAGAAATTGTATAAGTTCATAAACAACCTTTCTCAGTCATTTTGAAGCTACCAGATTTCTCACAATTAAAGAGAAAGCTTTAAGAGTATATAAAATCCTAGGGCTTCCCTGGTGGTCCAGTGCGTAAGGACACCGCCTTGCAGTGCAAGGGGCGCCGGTTCCATCCCTGACCTGGGAAGATCCCACGTGCCGCGGAGTGGCTGGACTGATGTGTCCAATTACCGAGCCAGAGCTCTGGGGCGCATGCGCCCAGAGCCGGTGCTCTGTGACAACAGAGGCCATCGCAATGGGAGGCCCACAGGGGCCAAAGAACAAAGATGGATGAAAATAGATAAATGAAAGACCAATAGAAGTGGCCCGCCTGCCCATCTCCCTCCCCACCCCACCCCGCCTCAAAAAAAAAAAAAAAAGAGTATATAAAATCCTAGAAAAAAATAATCTCTATTAGAAGCAAATGATCTTAAGGATCTACACCTCGGCTTAAGGCTGGAAAGGATCCACTGAGTGACTCTGAATGAAAATCATCAAGGAGTTTTAATTGTGCTACTATCTTTCTTATTGTTACCAATTTTGCATCGTACTAATCACAAAAATACAAAAGTTTGAATAGTGTTCTGCTAACCCTGTTTTCCCTAGAAGGAAATGCTTATTTAGCATGACTTTGCAGAACACCTTAGAAGGCAGGAATGCTTTTAGATATCAAGTAAAAAAATATAGTTGCAGTCCACAAGTACACTGCCCCTAATCAGGAGTCTGAATGGAGATGCGGGAGGAATGCACAAGTACATACCTACTTCCCCTAAAGGAACTGTCAGCATGCAAAAAAGTCCATGCAAGGAACTGCAAGTTAGACAAACAAGTCCTGGAGGCAGAAATGCCAGAAATGTTCAGTCTTTTCAGATATAACATATATTTTAATTTTATTATTATTATTGTTTTGGCCACACTATGTGACATACAGGATCCTAACCAGGGATGGAACTCATGCTCCCTGCAGTAGAACCACGAAGTCTTAATGACTAGACTACCAGGGAAGTGCCTACCGGTTTTTTTTAAAGAAAACTAATTCAAACACGGTTGGTAATTAGGAGGAAGATACAGTTTAATTCAGAAATTGTATAAGTTCATAAACAACCTTTCTCAGTCATTTTGAAGCTACCAGATTTCTCACAATTAAAGAGAAAGCTTTAAGAGTATATAAAATCCTAGGGCTTCTCTGGTGGCCCAGTGGGTGGGGACACCGCCTTGCAGTGCAAGGGGCGCCAGTTCCATCCCTGGCCTGGGAAGATCCCACGTGCCGCGGAGTGGCTGGACTGATGTGTCCAATTATGGAGCCAGAGCTCTGGGGCGCATGCGCCCAGAGCCGGCGCTCTGTGACACCAGGGGCCACTGCGATGGGAGGCCCACACGGGCCAGAGAACAAAGATGGATGAAAATAGATAAAAGAAAGACCAATAGAAGTGGCCCGCCTGCCCATCTCCCTCCCCACCCCACCCCGCCTCAAAAAAAAAAAAAAAAGAGTATATAAAATCCTAGAAAAAAATAATCTCTATTAGAAGCAAATGATCTTAAGGATCTACACCTCGGCTTAAGGCTGGAAAGGATCCACTGAGTGACTCTGAATGAAAATCATCAAGGAGTTTTAATTGTGCTACTATCTTTCTTATTGTTACCAATTTTGCATCGTACTAATCACAAAAATACAAAAGTTTGAATAGTGTTCTGCTAACCCTGTTTTCCCTAGAAGGGGAAATGCTTATTTTTGGAGCATGACTTTTGCAGAACACAAGGCTTTTCAGGAATGTATAAAGAGTGTTATGGCAGGAATGCCTTTAGCTCTATGGCTAGGCCCAATTCCACTCCACCAAGGCAGAGAAGAAAGGGCTAAAGGAGAAAGCCTGTTGTTGACCCTATGCATCCCAGACAAAGGAACTGACTGTGGAGTATCTCCAAATAAGGCAGAGTGGATAAGAAGCTGTATTGTAAGTCCCTCATTCCCCACTCATGTTTCAGAATACTGAGAGGCAGGCAGAGTATTGAAAGAGTCTTCTCTGGGGATTTAATAAAAGAGTAAAGAAGTGAAATTACTAACATCAAGAACTCTCCAACAAATGGTTCACCCAGTTTTGTGAAACTCAAGAATGAAAAGCCCTAGAGACACATGCTTAGAGTTTCCATTTAGCTTTCTTGTTCTTTTTTTTTTTTTTTTTTTGAAGGTTTGTACCTCTTACTCTCTCTCATCTATTTCTCTCCTCTTTTTTTTTTTTTTAACTTTTTTTTTTTTTTTTTTTATCTTTGGGGGGGTGGGGTGGGGAGGGAGGGCGACAGGCGGGCCACTTCCATTGGTCTTTCATTTATCTATTTTCATCCGTCTTTTTGTTCTTTGGCTCCTGTGGGCCTCCCATCAGGTGGCCTCCGTCGTCGCAGAGCGCCGGCTCTGGGCGCATACGCCCCAGAGCTCCGGCTCGGTAATTGGACACATCAGTCCAGCCGCTCCACGGCATGTGGGATCTTCCCAGGCCAGGGATCGAACCAGCACCCCTTGCACTGCAAGGCAGTGCCCTTACCCACTGGACCACCAGGGGAAGCCCAGCTTTCTTGTTCTTAACTCTAATATGAGCAAGCTGCTAAGATATCTAAGGAAACCTCTGTTGACCTTAGATATTCCTCCAAAAAAGATGGGCTTCTAGGCTTCTAGATAACAAGAACCTACTATAGCACAAGGAACTTGACTTAATATTCTGTAATAACTTATAAGAGAAAAGAATATGAAAACAAACAGATATGTGTCTTATATAACTGAATCACTTTGAATAGTGTTCTGCTAACCCTGTTTTCCTAGAAGGAAATGCTTATTTTTGGAGCATGACTTTTGCAGAACACAAGGCTTTTCAGGAATGTATAAAGAGTGTTATGGCAGGAATGCCTTTAGCTCTATGGCTAGGCCCAATTCCACTCCACCAAGGCAGAGAAGAAAGGGCTAAAGGAGAAAGCCTGTTGTTGACCCTATGCATCCCAGACAAAGGAACTGACTGTGGAGTATCTCCAAATAAGGCAGAGTGGATAAGAAGCTGTATTGTAAGTCCCTCATTCCCCACTCATGTTTCAGAATACTGAGAGGCAGGCAGAGTATTGAAAGAGTCTTCTCTGGGGATTTAATAAAAGAGTAAAGAAGTGAAATTACTAACATCAAGAACTCTCCAACAAATGGTTCACCCAGTTTTGTGAAACTCAAGAATGAAAAGCCCTAGAGACACATGCTTAGAGTTTCCATTTAGCTTTCTTGTTCTTTTTTTTTTTTTTTTTTGAAGGTTTGTACCTCTTACTCTCTCTCATCTATTTCTCTCCTCTTCTTTTTTTTTTTAACATTTATTTTTTATTTATTTATCTTTTGGGGGGTAGGGTGGGGAGGGAGGGCGACAGGCGGGCCACTTCCATTGGTCTTTCATTTATCTATTTTCATCCGTCTTTTTGTTCTTTGGCTCCTGTGGGCCTCCCATCAGGTGGCCTCCGTCGTCGCAGAGCGCCGGCTCTGGGCGCATACGCCCCAGAGCTCCGGCTCGGTAATTGGACACATCAGTCCAGCCGCTCCACGGCATGTGGGATCTTCCCAGGCCAGGGATCGAACCAGCACCCCTTGCACTGCAAGGCAGTGCCCTTACCCACTGGACCACCAGGGGAAGCCCAGCTTTCTTGTTCTTAACTCTAATATGAGCAAGCTGCTAAGATATCTAAGGAAACCTCTGTTGACCTTAGATATTCCTCCAAAAAAGATGGGCTTCTAGGCTTCTAGATAACAAGAACCTACTATAGCACAAGGAACTTGACTTAATATTCTGTAATAACTTATAAGAGAAAAGAATATGAAAACAAACAGATATGTGTCTTATATAACTGAATCACTTTGCTGTATACCTAAAACTACTACAACACTGTAAATCAACTCTAGTCCAATATAAAATAAAAACTTAACAACAACAACAAAGCGCAAGCTTCTTTGGAATCAGCAGGGAATTGCAATGTGGGATCTGCAACTGTGGTGAATCACCTGCAAGTTCCTGCAAGTCAAGGAAAGGAAAACACTTCAACAGAGGGAAAAAAGTGGTTGAGAAGGCTATAGTAAGCAGAATCTATGGCTTTTCATTGGCTGAATCCTTTTCAGGAAAGGAGACTTATCTTCTTGGGCTCCATTTTTATTGCAGGGCATGAGAGCTCCCTCTTCTGGTCTCCTGACTCTGATTGAGTTTTCTGTTAATTTTTTTAACTTCTAATATAGAAGAAGGGCTTCCCTGGGGCTCAAATGGTAAAGAATCTGGCTCCAATGCACAAGACCGAGGTTCGATTCCTGGGTCGGGAAGATACCCTGGAGAAGGAAATGGTAACTCACTCCAATATTCTTTCCCAGAGAATTCCACAGACAGAGGAGCCTGGTGGGCTACAGTCCATGGAGTCACAAAGAGTTGGATATGACTGAACGACTTTCACTTTAATCACTTTAATGCAAAAGATAGAGACGTCCTGCCCCCCTGAGGTCCCCGCCACCACCAGCACCCAAAAAAAAAAAAAAAAAAAAGGAATTTTCAGGAAACAGTTACTTTGCAGAGATAAAACTTAAAAAGTATCATTAATATCCTCAGAGAGATAAAAGAGGAAACTGCATTCATGAAACAAAAATGGTAATGGTAAGCTATTAAAAAAAAAAAAAAATGGTGATGGGCTCCCCTGGTACTCCGGTGGGTAAGGACACCGCCTTGCAGTGCAAGGGGCGCCTGTTCGATCCCTGGCCTGGGAAGATCCTACGTGCCGCGAAGCAGCTGGACCGATGTGTCCAACTACCAAGACGGAGCTCTGGAGCACATGCGCCCAGAGCCAGTGCTCTGCGGCAACAGAGGCCACTGTAATGGGAGGCCCACACAGGCCAAAAGAACAAAGATGGATGAAAATGGATAAATGAAAGACCAATAGAAGTGGCCAAAAGACACACAAAAAAAGGTGAACAGTCTAAGCACACCAAGAAGCCAAAACATTAATAGCTATAACATCCAAGACAAACAAATAAATGGGAATTACAGAAAGTGACAAATAAGCACAAAAGCGAAGCTTCTTTGGAATGAATGCAATGTGGGATCTGCAACTGTGGTGAATCACCTGCAAGTTCCTGCAAGTCAAGGAAAGGAAAACACTTCAACAGAGGGAAAAAAGTGGTTGAGAAGGCTATAGTAAGCAGAATCTATGGCTTTTCATTGGCTGAATCCTTTTCAGGAAAGGAGACTTATCTTCTTGGGCTCCATTTTTATTGCAGGGCATGAGAGCTCCCTCTTCTGGTCTCCTGACTCTGATTGAGTTTTCTTTTCTTTTTTTAAATTATAATATAGAAGAAGGGCTTCCCTGGGGCTCAAATGGTAAAGAATCTGGCTCCAATGCACAAGACCGAGGTTCGATTCCTGGGTCGGGAAGATACCCTGGAGAAGGAAATGGTAACTCACTCCAATATTCTTTCCCAGAGAATTCCACAGACAGAGGAGCCTGGTGGGCTACAGTCCATGGAGTCACAAAGAGTTGGATATGACTGAACGACTTTCACTTTAATCACTTTAATGCAAAAGATAGAGACGTCCTGCCCCCCTGAGGTCCCCGCCACCACCAGCACCCAAAAAAAAAAAAAAAAAAAAGGAATTTTCAGGAAACAGTTACTTTGCAGAGATAAAACTTAAAAAGTATCATTAATATCCTCAGAGAGATAAAAGAGGAAACTGCATTCATGAAACAAAAATGGTAATGGTAAGCTATTAAAAAAAAAAAAAAATGGTGATGGGCTCCCCTGGTACTCCGGTGGGTAAGGACACCGCCTTGCAGTGCAAGGGGCGCCTGTTCGATCCCTGGCCTGGGAAGATCCTACGTGCCGCGAAGCAGCTGGACCGATGTGTCCAACTACCAAGACGGAGCTCTGGAGCACATGCGCCCAGAGCCAGTGCTCTGCGGCAACAGAGGCCACTGTAATGGGAGGCCCACACAGGCCAAAAGAACAAAGATGGATGAAAATGGATAAATGAAAGACCAATAGAAGTGGCCAAAAGACACACAAAAAAAGGTGAACAGTCTAAGCACACCAAGAAGCCAAAACATTAATAGCTATAACATCCAAGACAAACAAATAAATGGGAATTACAGAAAGTGACAAATAAATAGGAACTACAAAACAGATGCAAAGATGGAAATTAACAAAATAATTCAAGAAAATCTCCCAGGATAAAAGTACACACATTTTTTACCAAGTCCAGGCTGGCTCCACTTACCCCACAAAAGGCCAATGGATTTGAGGGATCAGGGGTTGAGGCAAGGAGCAGACTTTATTCAGGAGAGGTGGCAGGCTAGCACCTCAAAACAACCATCTTACTGGGGTCTGGATGCCCAGCTCTCTCATAGATCAGAGATGGGGGTGAGGAAGCAAAATAAAAAGGCCATTAATCTTGCAAACCTCTCCCAGAATGGGCCTCAGGCAGTGAATATGTTAATTTCTTCCTTCCTGCCAACCACAGGTGAACAGGGTTCTGAACTAGGGCACTTTAGTTTTAAACAGTCAGGCAGAGAGGCAGGATTCTCTGAGGCAGGCCGTTCTGTTTGATTATAATAACAAATGCAACAAAAAGCAGGTCAAAGAAACAGTTCCAACATGGAGTTAAAAGTGGTTTCCTCCCTGCGACACATTTCCAAAGTGAAAGGGTCACAGCACAATTTTTAAAATGTCCCACATCAACAAAGCAAAACAAAAACATCCATGAAGGCATATTCTAGGGGAATTTCAGAGCTCTGGAGACAATGAGAAGATTCTGCATGCTTTGAAGAGGAAAAATCAAGTCACGTGCAAAAAAAGAAAAGAGAACTAGGAATCAGATGGTGTTAGACTGCTCAGCAATAATACTAGAAGCAAGATGACCAAAGAATAAGAAGCAATAGAGCAATGTCTTCAACACTCCTCTAAATTCAGCCAGACAATCAAGCATGAAAAAAGAATGAAGATATTTTTAGAAACTCCAGGACTCCAAAATTTATATCTTGTTCAGTTTTTGGAAGAAACTATTGAATGTTTCTTTACCAAAGCAAGAGAGTAAACCAAGAAAAGGAAAGATATGGAGTAGAGGAAAGAGTAAAGAACTGAAAACAATCTTAAAGTGAGTTGATAAAGGAAGATCCCGCTGTCACCAGGTTCAAAGGACAGCAGTCCAGGTTGATTCAGTTCAGACAGACATGTTGAGAGCTGCCATCTCTCAGGTACTACTTGTTCCCTTGTACTATCTGTTTAGTGGAGGAATAAACACCTAGTAACCTGGTTTACATTATCATCTGTACTCAGCCTATCCTAACCAAATGCTGATTAATTAACCTCAGGTTTTCTCCTCCATGTCACAACAGCATCAAGAATATGACTAATCTCAGATTTGAGGGATCAAACAATTTTCAATCAGGCTAGCCCCTCAAAACAACCATCTTACTGGGGTCTGGATGCCCAGCTCTCTCATAGATCAGAGATGGGGGTGAGGAAGCAAAATAAAAAGGCCATTAATCTTGCAAACCTCTCCCAGAATGGGCCTCAGGCAGTGAATATGTTAATTTCTTCCTTCCTGCCAACCACAGGTGAACAGGGTTCTGAACTAGGGCACTTTAGTTTTAAACAGTCAGGCAGAGAGGCAGGATTCTCTGAGGCAGGCCGTTCTGTTTGATTATAATAACAAATGCAACAAAAAGCAGGTCAAAGAAACAGTTCCAACATGGAGTTAAAAGTGGTTTCCTCCCTGCGACACATTTCCAAAGTGAAAGGGTCACAGCACAATTTTTAAAATGTCCCACATCAACAAAGCAAAACAAAAACATCCATGAAGGCATATTCTAGGGGAATTTCAGAGCTCTGGAGACAATGAGAAGATTCTGCATGCTTTGAAGAGGAAAAATCAAGTCACGTGCAAAAAAAGAAAAGAGAACTAGGAATCAGATGGTGTTAGACTGCTCAGCAATAATACTAGAAGCAAGATGACCAAAGAATAAGAAGCAATAGAGCAATGTCTTCAACACTCCTCTAAATTCAGCCAGACAATCAAGCATGAAAAAAGAATGAAGATATTTTTAGAAACTCCAGGACTCCAAAATTTATATCTTGTTCAGTTTTTGGAAGAAACTATTGAATGTTTCTTTACCAAAGCAAGAGAGTAAACCAAGAAAAGGAAAGATATGGAGTAGAGGAAAGAGTAAAGAACTGAAAACAATCTTAAAGTGAGTTGATAAAGGAAGATCCCGCTGTCACCAGGTTCAAAGGACAGCAGTCCAGGTTGATTCAGTTCAGACAGACATGTTGAGAGCTGCCATCTCTCAGGTACTACTTGTTCCCTTGTACTATCTGTTTAGTGGAGGAATAAACACCTAGTAACCTGGTTTACATTATCATCTGTACTCAGCCTATCCTAACCAAATGCTGATTAATTAACCTCAGGTTTTCTCCTCCATGTCACAACAGCATCAAGAATATGACTAATCTGAGATCATACATATCTGTAAACAACAAAACTCTGTAAAAGTAAAAAGTAAAATAAAAATTAAAAAAAAAAAGATAAACAGTATATGTTTTACCCAATGTATCTCAGTCCTTGGCATGCATCACAGTCACTTCTTGAAACACAGATAACATGCCCATTCAGTAGGTATGGACTGGGAACTAAGAATCTCTAACAACTTCCTGGATGATACCGACGCTGCTGACCTAGGAACCACACTTTGGGGAACCATTGCTTTTTACCTACCTTGTAGCTCTGGAGTTGGTCATGATGAGCTGGGAATCAATGACAGAGTAGGAGAGAATCCTACTCTCTTCACCCAGGTTTCCTCTGGATACCTCTGGCCTACACTCCTGGTCTGTCAGATATTTTGATTTTCTCCTGTCTCATTCAAGCCTTTGCCCAGAGACTTCTGTAGAGGAATCTCTGTAAATCATTTCTAAGAGATTGTTCAGCTTATTTTCTTCTGGGAGAGTCCTTCTAACAATGGCAATATAGCTCTCTTTTCCTACTTAGTCAGGTTTGTACTAACTAATCATTTTTTAATGTATTCTTAGGCATATATACATACATAAACAGTTGAATTTAAAAGTTGATTTTTAAGATAGGAAATTATGAACACAGAGTTCTACAAACTTGCTGCTACCAAACCCTCAATTCCTATGCTTTCCAAGATTTGGTTGGTCAGTGATTTCTTGAATAAGTAAGATAATGTTATGTCTATCCAATACACTTCTCTTTTACTTAAGCTAGCCAGAGACAGTACAAGAGAGAAACCAAGAAAGGGAAAGATATGGAGTAGAGGAAAGAGTAAAGAACTGAAAACAATCTTAAAGTGAGTTGATAAAGGAAGATCCCGCTGTCACCAGGTTCAAAGGACAGCAGTCCAGGTTGATTCAGTTCAGACAGACATGTTGAGAGCTGCCATCTCTCAGGTACTACTTGTTCCCTTGTACTATCTGTTTAGTGGAGGAATAAACACCTAGTAACCTGGTTTACATTATCATCTGTACTCAGCCTATCCTAACCAAATGCTGATTAATTAACCTCAGGTTTTCTCCTCCATGTCACAACAGCATCAAGAATATGACTAATCTGAGATCATACATATCTGTAAACAACAAAACTCTGTAAAAGTAAAAAGTAAAATAAAAATTAAAAAAAAAAAGATAAACAGTATATGTTTTACCCAATGTATCTCAGTCCTTGGCATGCATCACAGTCACTTCTTGAAACACAGATAACATGCCCATTCAGTAGGTATGGACTGGGAACTAAGAATCTCTAACAACTTCCTGGATGATACCGACGCTGCTGACCTAGGAACCACACTTTGGGGAACCATTGCTTTTTACCTACCTTGTAGCTCTGGAGTTGGTCATGATGAGCTGGGAATCAATGACAGAGTAGGAGAGAATCCTACTCTCTTCACCCAGGTTTCCTCTGGATACCTCTGGCCTACACTCCTGGTCTGTCAGATATTTTGATTTTCTCCTGTCTCATTCAAGCCTTTGCCCAGAGACTTCTGTAGAGGAATCTCTGTAAATCATTTCTAAGAGATTGTTCAGCTTATTTTCTTCTGGGAGAGTCCTTCTAACAATGGCAATATAGCTCTCTTTTCCTACTTAGTCAGGTTTGTACTAACTAATCATTTTTTAATGTATTCTTAGGCATATATACATACATAAACAGTTGAATTTAAAAGTTGATTTTTAAGATAGGAAATTATGAACACAGAGTTCTACAAACTTGCTGCTACCAAACCCTCAATTCCTATGCTTTCCAAGATTTGGTTGGTCAGTGATTTCTTGAATAAGTAAGATAATGTTATGTCTATCCAATACACTTCTCTTTTACTTAAGCTAGCCAGAGACAGTTTCTGTTACTTATGAACAAAAGAATCTTAATTCTTGTAGCCTTATAATTACTTTCAGGAAAATCATCCCAGAGCCTGACTTCCGAATACTTGTGTTTATTTATTTTCAAAAATACCCTAAGCCAAACACTTGAGATTCCTGGAAGCTGTATGACACACACTGTTCTCTTTATAATGAACTCATTTTCTCTTGAAGAGTAAGCAAGTCAGCTGCACAACAGGCCTCATGAGAATGGCCTGGACAACCTTGTTAGTGTCCGACCACCTGAATCACTCAGAAAGGAAGATATTCCCAGAAATTTGGTGAACCACTCAATCCAATCTGCTTGTTTTTATCAATTTTATCTTCCCTGTTAATATTTTGTTTTCATTATAGCAGTAGAATGGATTAAACAGTATATAGTAGTATTCATATTTAGTGGAATACTCAGTTTTCAGATATTATACTGTATTAATATATTCACATAACTCATAAATTAACCATATCTGAATAAGAAGTAGCAATTTAATAATTGATAAAGTAGTCCTCAATAATTCAGCATTTGAGCTAAACTAAAAAATATCGTCTTGAAACCCTGAACTCCATGGTCTTCATTAATCAAGGATTAAGGAATTAGTATATATTAAAACCTCCCTTCCACCCTTTCTCTCTCTGTCTCCTTCACACACACAGACATACACACACACACACACACACACCCCTTACCCTTCTAGAATTTGAGAGCACTTCAAATGTAGATCAGGTTTAGAAAGGAAATATAACTGGAAAACAATTTTTTTAATATTCATTTTACTTATTTATCTGGCTGTGCTAGGTCTTAGTTGAGGCAGGTGGACTTTAGCATATGAACTCTTAGTTGGGGCATATGGGCTCCAGCTCCCCAATCAGGGGTCAAACCCTGGCCCCCTACATTGCAAGCACAGAGTCCTAGCCACTGGACCACCAGGGAAGTCCCTGGAAAACAATTTTTTACACACATAAGCCACTTTAGCAACTAACTCTTCTCAGTGTTACATCTCTCAAAAAGGGGAGTCCATAATAGAAAGCTGAACACAATATAGGCTCCAACAAAGATAATGATGATGCTTCTTGACTGTTTATTCTAAAGTCCAGCATCATTTGCATTTCTCATGTATTACTTTATTTAATCCTTCCAACACTCTATAAGGTAAATATTATTGTAATATTGACACATCATGGGCATGAAAAACTGATACTTAAGATCAGTGACTCGCCCAAATCACCGAATTAGTCAATGGTGAAGCTGGACTTCAAAGTCCAAGCCCCAGAGCTAGTAAGTCTAAGAGCTGGAAGTCTGTTTGACATTGTCTTAGTTTTAAAGTCCTTTCTTTCCCTGCCATAGGACTAACTACTCCTAGGATGACTGAGAGAGAACCACAGCTACCATCAGAGAAAATGCGACCTCCTCCCTTTAAAAACCCACACAAATTCCTTTTTTGTCTTTCAAGCTAAAAGTCCTCATTCTAGATAGTTAGAAAATTATAATAATGTTATTGTTCAGAAACAATTAGAAAGGCCTACATTCTCTTAAAGAAGATAAAAGAGTTTACAAGGACCAAGGCTTCTGATAGTTTTTCCACCTTCCTCTGTCCTGTGAAGCCAGCTCAGCAGGATCTATGTGCTCAGAACTACCCTCTGAGGGTTGGTTCATGGCTCTGACACTCAGAACATCTAGAGATGCAGTAAACAGGTGTAAAGACCTAACATGCTGTTCATTTCAGGTGGAGGCACTACTCTCACCTCCCAGTCCCATCCTACAGCTTTTCATGTGCTTTTATAATATGAATCTTATCATTTATATTATATATACATAAAACTTATATAATTTATAATTATGTTATATATATATATACATATATATATATATTATACATATAAATAAATGGAGAAACAGATCAATTAAGCGCATCTTTCCAAACTGAAACCATCTCAGCAAGGGCACTTGCCACATGATATTCAGCGTCACCTGGGTCCTGAGAGACTTTGATCATTCCTGTTGCCCTGTATGAAAATTGAACATAAATCAGAATGGCTGGGATAACCTACACTCACTACCATCATGATCCAAAGCTACATTAACTCTTCTCAGTGTTACATCTCACAAAGGGGAGTCCATAATAGAAAGCTGAACACAATATAGGCTCCAACAAAGATAATGATGATGCTTCTTGACTGTTTATTCTAAAGTCCAGCATCATTTGCATTTCTCATGTATTACTTTATTTAATCCTTCCAACACTCTATAAGGTAAATATTATTGTAATATTGACACATCATGGGCATGAAAACTGATACTTAAGATCAGTGACTCGCCCAAATCACCGAATTAGTCAATGGTGAAGCTGGACTTCAAAGTCCAAGCCCCAGAGCTAGTAAGTCTAAGAGCTGGAAGTCTGTTTGACATTGTCTTAGTTTTAAAGTCCTTTCTTTCCCTGCCATAGGACTAACTACTCCTAGGATGACTGAGAGAGAACCACAGCTACCATCAGAGAAAATGCGACCTCCTCCCTTTAAAAACCCACACAAATTCCTTTTTTGTCTTTCAAGCTAAAAGTCCTCATTCTAGATAGTTAGAAAATTATAATAATGTTATTGTTCAGAAACAATTAGAAAGGCCTACATTCTCTTAAAGAAGATAAAAGAGTTTACAAGGACCAAGGCTTCTGATAGTTTTTCCACCTTCCTCTGTCCTGTGAAGCCAGCTCAGCAGGATCTATGTGCTCAGAACTACCCTCTGAGGGTTGGTTCATGGCTCTGACACTCAGAACATCTAGAGATGCAGTAAACAGGTGTAAAGACCTAACATGCTGTTCATTTCAGGTGGAGGCACTACTCTCACCTCCCAGTCCCATCCTACAGCTTTTCATGTGCTTTTATAATATGAATCTTATCATTTATATTATATATACATAAAACTTATATAATTTATAATTATGTTATATATATATATACATATATATATATATTATACATATAAATAAATGGAGAAACAGATCAATTAAGCGCATCTTTCCAAACTGAAACCATCTCAGCAAGGGCACTTGCCACATGATATTCAGCGTCACCTGGGACCTGAGAGACTTTGATCATTCCTGTTGCCCTGTATGAAAAATTGAACATAAATCAGAATGGCTGGGATAACCTACACTCTCACTACCATCATGATCCAAAGCTACATTAAATCTGGCTCAGAAACTTACAAACACAGAAATGAAATATACATGAGTGAAAACAAATACACACAATAGCTCCAGGATCCACCCTTGTTTAAATCCGGGAATATCAGTTTTTGTATCTCTACCCAGTTCTCTAAGTTTATCCAGTGAATCTGTCTTTCTAGCCTCTTATACCTCCACTCAAGCTGAAGTTCTTTCCATATCATTTTATCATGACCACTATGTATAGTTGTTCATTGTACAAAGGTACCAAGACAAGAGGGTAAGTAGGTACTAAAGTCAAGTCCATGTCTGTTTGCCAAGCCATACATCTGGCTCAAAGTGTGTTGTTCTGGCAAAAAGAGACTCATTTTTGTAATTCACAAAAAGACAGGTAAGTCAAGGACTGGCCCTTGGAAGAAGTGGGTCAAAGAGCGTGAAAGGGTTTTGAGCAAAGGAAAGACATCTGACATATGTTTTAAGAGGATCACTCTAGCTTCTGTGTTAAGAATAAATTGTGAGTTGGTAGGGGTGGCAAGAGTGAAAGTAGAAAGTGGAGGTTAATCTAACAAACCAAGTGAAAGATGATGGTGGCTTGGACCAAGGTGATGAAAGTGGAGGAGGCGAGAAGTGGCTGGATTCCTGATATGTTTTTAAAGGAGAATCATCAGTATTCACTGACAAACAGATGTAGAATAAAGAGAAAAGTCAAGGATGACTCCACAGTTTTGGGCGTGAGCAGCTGGAAGGATGAGGCTGCCACTGAATGAGACAGAGAACTGACAGGAGAAGAAGTTTTCAGGAGAATATGAGGAGCTCAGTCCTGAACAAATTTGACAAATTTGAGACTCTCATTAGATATCAATGAGATGATAACGATGAGCTAACTGATGTATATGTCTATAGTTGAGTGTAGAAAACCAGATTAGAGGGCTTCCCTGGTGGTCCAGTGGGTAAGGACACCGCCTTGCAGTGCAAGGGGCGCCAGTTCGAGCCCTGGCCTGGGAAGATCCCACGTGCCACAGAGCGGCTGGACCGATGTGTCCAATTACCGAGCTGAAGCTCTGGCGCGCATGCGACCAGAGCCAGTGCTCTGCGACAACAGAGGCCACTGCAATGGGAGGCCCACACTGACCAAAGAACAAAGATGGATGAAAATAGATAAATGAAAAACAAACAGAAGTGACCCACCTGCTCCCCTCCCTCCCCATCCCCTCAATAATAAATAAATAAATAAATCCTAAAAAAAAAAAGAAAAGGAAAACCAGATTGGAGAAGTAAATGTAGACATTGTAAGTGTCATAGATGGTATGCAAAGCCATGAAGCTGAGAGAGGTCACCAGTGGAGAACCAAGAACTGGGCTCTGGAGAAAAGACGAACCAGCAAAGGAGCCTGTGACAAGATAAAAAGTTGGCGGTGCCCAGAAGACAAAAGAAGAAAGCATTTCAAAGAAGAGTGATCAGCTGTGCCAGTAGTTGCTAGAAGTTCCAGCAGTACAGTCTGAGAAATGATACTGCACTGAGTTAGCACTGGAGAGGCTTGGGAGCATTCTACAAGAAACAGTCGTAACCTAAAAACTTTCTATTTCAGTAGCAATCCTCATATCAGACAAAACAGACCTCAAAATAAAGAAAATTAGAAGAGACAAGGCAGGACACTACATAATGATCAAGAGATCAATCCAAGAAGAAGACATAACAATCATAAATATCTATGCACCGAACACAGGGGCACCCCAATACATAAGACAAACACTTTGAGACATAAAAGACGACATCGACACTAACACAATCATAGTAGGAGACTTTAACACTCCTCTCACACCAATGGACAGATCATCCAAACAGAAAATTAATAAAGAAACACAAGCCTTAAATGACACACTAGAAGAAATGGACCTCAGTGATATCTTTACGACTTTCCATCCAAAAGCAGAAGAATATCAATGAGATGATAACGATGAGCTAACTGATGTATATGTCTATAGTTGAGTGTAGAAAACCAGATTAGAGGGCTTCCCTGGTGGTCCAGTGGGTAAGGACACCGCCTTGCAGTGCAAGGGGCGCCAGTTCGAGCCCTGGCCTGGGAAGATCCCACGTGCCACAGAGCGGCTGGACCGATGTGTCCAATTACCGAGCTGAAGCTCTGGCGCGCATGCGACCAGAGCCAGTGCTCTGCGACAACAGAGGCCACTGCAATGGGAGGCCCACACTGACCAAAGAACAAAGATGGATGAAAATAGATAAATGAAAAACAAACAGAAGTGACCCACCTGCTCCCCTCCCTCCCCATCCCCTCAATAATAAATAAATAAATAAATCCTAAAAAAAAAAAGAAAAGGAAAACCAGATTGGAGAAGTAAATGTAGACATTGTAAGTGTCATAGATGGTATGCAAAGCCATGAAGCTGAGAGAGGTCACCAGTGGAGAACCAAGAACTGGGCTCTGGAGAAAAGACGAACCAGCAAAGGAGCCTGTGACAAGATAAAAAGTTGGCGGTGCCCAGAAGACAAAAGAAGAAAGCATTTCAAAGAAGAGTGATCAGCTGTGCCAGTAGTTGCTAGAAGTTCCAGCAGTACAGTCTGAGAAATGATACTGCACTGAGTTAGCACTGGAGAGGCTTGGGAGCATTCTACAAGAAACAGTCGTAACCTAAAAACTTTCTATTTCAGTAGCAATCCTCATATCAGACAAAACAGACCTCAAAATAAAGAAAATTAGAAGAGACAAGGCAGGACACTACATAATGATCAAGAGATCAATCCAAGAAGAAGACATAACAATCATAAATATCTATGCACCGAACACAGGGGCACCCCAATACATAAGACAAACACTTTGAGACATAAAAGACGACATCGACACTAACACAATCATAGTAGGAGACTTTAACACTCCTCTCACACCAATGGACAGATCATCCAAACAGAAAATTAATAAAGAAACACAAGCCTTAAATGACACACTAGAAGAAATGGACCTCAGTGATATCTTTACGACTTTCCATCCAAAAGCAGAAGAATACACTTTCTTCTCAAGTGCTCATGGAACATTCTCTAGGATAGACCACATCTTGGGCCACAAATCAAACCTCAGTCAATTCAAGAAAACTAAAATTCTATCAACCATCTTCTTGGACCACAATGCAATGAGACTAGGGATCAACTACAGGGGAAAAAAAAAAAAACGCTAAAAACACAAACACATGGAGACTAAACAACACATACCTAAAAAACCAACTGATTACTGAGCAAATCAAAGGAGAAATAAAAAAAATTCCTAGAAGAAAACGACAATGAACACACGACAGTGCAAAACCTATGGGATACTGCAAAAGCAGTTCTAAGAGGGAAGTTTATATCAATTCAATCCTACCTCAAGAAACTAGGAAAAACTCAGATGACCTAACATATGCTTAAAACAACTGGAGAAAAAAGAACAAAAACACCCCAAAGTCAGCAGAAGAAGAGAAATCATAGAGATCAGAGCAGAAATGAAAAAGAAACTATTATGAACAACTCTATGGCAACACTGGACAACCTGGAAGAAATGGACAGTTCCTTAGAGAAGATTAATCTCCCAAGACTGAACCAGGAAGAAACAGAAACTATGAACAAGCCAATCACAAGCTCAGAAATTGACTTTGTGATCAAATATCTACCCAAAAATAAAAGCCCAGGGCCAGATGGCTTCACAAGTGAATTCTACAAAACATTTAAAGAAGAGCTCATGCCTGTCCTTCTAAACCTCTTCCAAAAAACTGCACAGGAAGGAACACTTCCAAACATATTCTAGGAGGCCGCCATCACCCTGATACCAAAGCCAGGCAAAGACAACACAAAAAAAGAAAATTATAGGCCAATTTCACTGATGAATCTAGACACCAAAATCCTCAACAAAATCCTAGCAAACAGAATTCAACAACACATCACAAAGCTCATACATCATGATCAAGTTGGGTTCATCCCAGGCATGCAAGGATTCTTCAATATCCGCAAATCAATCAATGTGATACACCATATCAACACACTGAGAGACAAAAGTCACATGATCATCTCAATAGATGCAGAAAAAGCCTTTGACAAAGTACAGCATCCATTTATGATAAAAACTCTTCAGAAAATGGGCATAGAAGGAACCTATCTCAACATAATAAAAGTCATCTATGAGAAGCCCACAGTGAACATTATCCTCAATGGTGAAAAACTCAAAGCATTTCCTCTAAGATCAGGAACAAGATAAGGGTGTCCACTTTTACCACTCTTATTCAACATAGTCCTGGAAGTTCTAGCAACAATAATAAGAGAAGAGAAAGAAATCAAAGGAAGCCAGATTGGAAAGGAAGAAGTCAAACTCTCCCTATTCACAGATGACCTGATATTACACATAGAAAATCTCACAGACACTATTACAAAACTACTAGAGTTAATCAGCGAATTCAGCAAAGTCGCAGGATACAAAATCAATATACAGGAGTCACTGGCATTCCTATACACAAACAATGAAAAATCAGAAAATAAAATCAAAGAAGCAATTCCCTTCAACATTGCAACCAAAAGAATCAAATATCTAGGAATAAACCTACCCAAAGAAACAAAAGAACTGTACACAGAAAATTACAGGACACTCATGAGAGACATTAAAGAAGACTTAACCAGATGGAGAGATATTCCATGTTCCTGGGTCAGAAGAATCAATATTGTGAAAATGACCACACTACCAAATGTCATCTATAGATTCAGTGTGATGCCTATCAAACTACCAATGACAGTCTTCACAGAACTAGACCAAAGAATAACACAGTTCATATGGCAACACCAAAGACCTCGAATAGCCACAGCAATCCTGAGAAAGAAAAACGGAGCTGGAGGAATCAGCCTCCCCAACTTCAGACTCTACTACAAAGCAACAGTCCTCAAGACAGTATGGTACTGGCACAAAAACAGAACTATAGACCAATGGAACAAGATCGAGAACCCAGAGATAAACCCACGCACCTACGGGCACCTTATTTTTGACAAAGGAGGCGAAAGTATAAAATGGGACAAAGACAGCCTCTTCAACAAATGGTGCTTGGAAAATTGGACAACTCCATGCAAAAAAATGAAGTTGGAACATTCCCTGACACGGTACACAAAGATAACTCAGAATGGATGAAAGACCTAAATGTAAGACCAGAAGCCATCAAACTCTTAGAGGAGAATATAGGCAAAACCCTCAAGGATATCAATCAAAGCAAGATCTTCTCTGACCCACCTACTAGAATAGCAGAACTAAAAACAAAAATTAACATGTGGGATCTAATGAAACTTAAAAGCTTTTGTACAGCAAAAGAAATTACAAAAAAGCTGAACAGACAGCCCACAGAGTAGGAGAAAATCATAGCAAATGAAACAACAGACAAGGAATTAATCTCCAAAATCTACAAGCAACTCAGACAACTCAGCACCAGAAAAATGAACAACCCAATCAAAAAATGGGAAAAGGATCTAAACAGACACCTCTCCAAAGAGGACATACAGACGGCCCAAAAGCACATGAAACGATGCTCAACTTCACTTATAATTAGAGAAATGCAAATCAAAACTACAATGAGATATCACCTCACACCCGTCAGAATGGCCATCATCCACAAATCAATAGACAATAAATGCTGGAGAGGGTGCGGAGAAAAGGGAACACTCCTCCATTGCTGGTGGGAATGTAAATTGATACAGCCTCTACAGAAGACAGTCTGGAGATTTCTTAAAAAACTAAAAATAGAAGCACCATATGACCCAGCAATCCCACTCTTAGGCTTATACCCTGATGAAATCAAATCTGAAAGAAGCACCTGTACCCCAATGTTCATTGCAGTTCTCTACACAATAGGTAGAACACGGAAGCAACTGAGACAGCCCATCAACGAACGAATGGATACAGAAGCTCTGGTACATATATACAATGGAATACTACACAGCTGTAAAGAGAAATGCAGAAGAATCAACCCTAATGAGGTGGCTGTACCTAGAACGTATCATAAAAAGTAAAGTCAATCAGAAAGAGAAGGACAAATACAGTATCTAGTAGGATGGTGATGATGGCACACGCAGTGAAGCAACGGAAAGACAGACATGGACAGTGGACATATGGATATTGTGCGGAAGGAACAGAGGGTGAGAGGCGTAAAGGAAGTAGCATGAAGGTCTGTACTATCATAAGTGAAGAAAACGGCTATAATCATTGTTCTGTGAGAAAAGGGGATCCTTCAGGGGTTCTGTGTGATGGTCAGGAGGGGTGGGAAGGGGGGGATATACATCTGACTAGTCTGGGAACATGCATATCTGTAAACAACAAAACTCTGTAAAAGTTAAAAGTAAAATAAAGGTTTAAAAAACAAAAACTTTCTATTTCAAAGAAAACTTAAAAACAAACATCTAGCTTAAGAAGCTAGAAAGGCAAAAAATTTAATGGGAAAAGTTGTTTTTCCAAAATCATAACTTAACTAATCAAAAGGAAAAAAGATCCTACAATGCTAGAATAAGATAATTTCAAATTTGGGTCTGTAAAGACAGCAATAAACAAGGACATAAATCTCTGTTGAGCTTCCTCAGTGGCTCAGCAGTAAAGAATCTGCCTGCAATGCAGGACATGCAGGTTCAATCCCTGGGTCAGGAAGATCCACTGGAGGAGGGCATGGCAAACCACTCCAATATTCTTGCCTGGAGAATTCCATGGACAGAGGAGCCTGGTAAGCTATAGTCCACAGGGTTTCAAAGAGTAGGACAAGACTGAAGCAACTGAGCACACATGCAAGTCTCTGTCAAGACAGAACAAGAAACAGAAAACACACATACATAACTGACAAACTTTAGTTCCAAAGATTTAAAGATTGTAAGAAAACACGCTATGTACAACTTCAGGTCAATAATATTTTTATCATTAAAACATTATATTTTAGGAAATTATGTAGTACCAAAATTAACTCAAGGAATGGGGTAAAAAGGAAGAGCTCGGTAATGACTGAATGGTTACTAAACACATGTATCTCTAAAAACACCAAGACAAGAGTCTCTTAAAGCCAAAGATTCCCCCATAAAAAGCGAAAGATTATTTACTAAAACTGAAAGTACACATAGTTTGTAAGTTACATATTTCACAAAAGAAAAAATGGAGACTAGAATAACATTGATAGCAATGCCTGACAAAGACAGCATAAAAAAGAAAAATACATTTTCATATCAGAATAAAAACTAGGGCTTTCAGTGGTAGTCCAGAATGTACCTTGCAATGCAAGGAACTTGCTTGATACCTTATCTGGGAAGATCCCAGATATTGTAGAGCAACTAAGCATGTGTGCTACAACTACTAAGTCAGCACTCTAGAGCCTGGGACCTGCAACTACTGAAGTCCTTCCTCCACAACAAGAGAAGACACTGCAATGAAAAGCCCAGGCACTGCAATGAACAGTAGCCCCTGCTAGCTACAACTGGAGAAAGTCTGAGTGCAGCAACCAAGATCCACCACAGCCAAAAAATAAAATGATTTTTTAAAAAAAAGAATAAAAAAAAATTTTTTAAAGAATAAAAAATAAACATTAGCAAAATGAATTTAGCAGATTATTAAAAATAATAATACCTTATAAACAAATAGTATTTATTCCAAGAATGGGAGAGATACAGAGATGATGAAATGTTAAGAAACCCATTAATAAAACTCCTATTGACAAATTAAAGAAACATCATATGGATCTGCTGTGAAGCTGGGGAGATTCCAGACAGGAGAAGGATGTCACATCTTATCGTCCTCCCAGCCTTTCGACCCTTCCTCGAAGCCCTGCAATAAAATGACTTGATCTATCCCTCCAAAAGAAAAAACATCATATGATCATCTTGATAAATTCCAAAAAATGCTTGATAAAATTCAACATTCTGTCTTGAAAAGAGAGAGAGAGAGACAGAGAGAGAGAGCTTAGGAAATTATAAAATAGAAGAAATAATTTACTTACCTTTAATAGTATTTTTTCAGCAACACCAAAAAAAAGAGAAAGATTTAACTTTTAAAAAGGCAATTTGTCAGAAGCTGTCAGCATTTAAAACTATCATATCACAGATACAAGATACAAAATTCAAGGCACAAAAGGGTAAAGAGCAAACAATATTCCTCTCATCAAGTCCTCAAGTCATAAATTTACTTCACCCAGAGGCATCCATTGATGTCAGCTCCCCAGAAATACTTCACATGGATTGACAAGAGTGTTCCACTTAGTTGGGGCAGATTTGTCTTTGTGTCTCTATGCTGGTATATGAGACTATCACTCAGGTGCTGAGCTAAAAGCACCAGGCTGCAGAAGAATCATTTATAACGTATTTGCTTACGCCTCATTAGTTAGTCTCAGCCATACATCATCACTGTGAACTCATCAACAAAGTGATCCTTATGCAGGCCCATCCCTGCCATCTGGGATAGGGCAGGGCAGTGGTCCAGCAAAATGGAGAGAGAGAGGAAGTTGAGCTTTTCAGAAAGCTCTCCCTGACTCCTCTACAACTCAGCCCAAGACCCAGAGGCATCTTCATGTTGCCAGTTACCACCCAGGACCTCAGGGATCCCAGCGACTTTCCTTACTACCAGCTCAGAATGCCACTGTCTTGAGTTACTCACTCAGTTACCAGTTTCTAAATTATGATCATTGTTTTCTCTTTCCCTGTTCTTCCTGCCTTTGTGGGTCTATGACTATTTTTAATCCGTTTACAGCAGGTCTGGTAAGGTTTTAGGTAGGAGAAAAATTAAATAGATGCATTGAAGCTGCCACCTTAACCCTAAAATTCTCATTGCTTTTTAATTTTTACATAAAATAAAGCTATTTTTAAATGATACCATGCAAAGCATTCCTACAACAACAAAAACAAACAATCCAATTAAAAAATGGACAAAGGATCAGAACAGACATTTCTTCAAAGAAGATCTATAAATGACCAGTTAGTACATGAAAATATGCTCAGCATCACTAGTGTCTAGGAAATGCAAATCAACCCACAATGAGATACCACTTCACATTCCAAAAACAAAAAGCTTGATAAAATTCAACATTCTGTCTTAGCTTAGGAAATTATAAAATAGAAGAAATAATTTACTTACCTTTAATAGTATTTTTTCAGCAACACCAAAAAAAAGAGAAAGATTTAACTTTTAAAAAGGCAATTTGTCAGAAGCTGTCAGCATTTAAAACTATCATATCACAGATACAAGATACAAAATTCAAGGCACAAAAGGGTAAAGAGCAAACAATATTCCTCTCATCAAGTCCTCAAGTCATAAATTTACTTCACCCAGAGGCATCCATTGATGTCAGCTCCCCAGAAATACTTCACATGGATTGACAAGAGTGTTCCACTTAGTTGGGGCAGATTTGTCTTTGTGTCTCTATGCTGGTATATGAGACTATCACTCAGGTGCTGAGCTAAAAGCACCAGGCTGCAGAAGAATCATTTATAACGTATTTGCTTACGTCTCATTAGTTAGTCTCAGCCATACATCATCACTGTGAACTCATCAACAAAGTGATCCTTATGCAGGCCCATCCCTGCCATCTGGGATAGGGCAGGGCAGTGGTCCAGCAAAATGGAGAGAGAGAGGAAGTTGAGCTTTTCAGAAAGCTCTCCCTGACTCCTCTACAACTCAGCCCAAGACCCAGAGGCATCTTCATGTTGCCAGTTACCACCCAGGACCTCAGGGATCCCAGCGACTTTCCTTACTACCAGCTCAGAATGCCACTGTCTTGAGTTACTCACTCAGTTACCAGTTTCTAAATTATGATCATTGTTTTCTCTTTCCCTGTTCTTCCTGCCTTTGTGGGTCTATGACTATTTTTAATCCGTTTACAGCAGGTCTGGTAAGGTTTTAGGTAGGAGAAAAATTAAATAGATGCATTGAAGCTGCCACCTTAACCCTAAAATTCTCATTGCTTTTTAATTTTTACATAAAATAAAGCTATTTTTAAATGATACCATGCAAAGCATTCCTACAACAACAAAAACAAACAATCCAATTAAAAAATGGACAAAGGATCAGAACAGACATTTCTTCAAAGAAGATCTATAAATGACCAGTTAGTACATGAAAATATGCTCAGCATCACTAGTGTCTAGGGAAATGCAAATCAACCCACAATGAGATACCACTTCACATTCATCAAGATAGTTATTATCAAGAAATGGAAAACAGGGGCTTCCCTGGTGGTCCAGTGGATGAGGACACTGCTTTGCAGTGCAAGGGGCGCCAGTTTGATCCCTGGCCTGGGAAGATCCCACGTGCCTCAGAGCAGTTGGGCGCATGTGTCCAACTACTGAGCCAGAGCTCTGGAGTGCATGCGCCCAGAGCAGATGCTCTGCAGTAACAGAGACCACTGTGATGGGAGGCCCCAGAGGCTAAAGAACAAAGATGGAAATAAATGAAAAACCAATAGAAGTGGCCCCCACCCCAGAAAAAGAGGGCTTCCCCTGGTGGTCCAGTGGGTAGGGACACCGCCTTGCAGTGCAAGGGGCGCCGGTTCGATCCCTGGCCTGGGAAGATTCTACGTGCCGCAGAGCGGCTGGATTGATGTGTCCAATTACCGAGCTGGAGCTCTGGGGTGCATGCGCCTAGAGCCGGCGCTCTGCGACAACAGAGGCCACTGCGATGGGAGGCCCACGGGAGCCAAAGAACAAAGATGGATGAAAATAGATAAATGAAAGACCAATAGAAGTGGCCTGCCCGTCCCCCTCCCTCCCCACCTCACCCCCAAAAAAATAAATAAATAAAATAAATGTTAAAAAAAAAAAAAGAAATGGAAAACAACAAGTATCATTGAGGATGTGGGAAAAGTGGAACCCTATGCACTGCTTATGAAAATGTAAAATGACACAATCACTGTGGAAAAGTTTGTCAGCTCCTCAAAAACTTAAACATAGAATTACCATAAGATCCAGTAACTCCATTCCTAGGTACATACATAAAATAATTGAGAGCAGGGATTCGAAGAGATACTTGTCATCCATTGCAACATTCTTCACAATAGCCAAAAAGTGGAAGGAACTAATGTCCATCAACAGATTGATAGCTAAACAAAATATGGTGTATACATATGCATATACAAAATACATATGTGTGTGTATACACATATACATACAATGGAATATTATTCTGCCTTAAAAAGGAATCAAATTCTGATACATGCTACAACATGGATGAATCTTAAAAACGTGCCAAGTAAAATAAACCAGACATAAGGACAACTATTGGACAATTCCATTTAACTGACATATACAGGGATTTCCCATGTAGTACAGTGGATAAGAATTTGCCTGCTAAAGCAGGGAACACAGGTTAGATCCCTGGTCCAGGAAGATGCCACATGCCTCAAATGAAGCAACTAAGTCTGTGAACCACAACTACTGAACCCACATTTTAGAGCCCAAGAACCACAACTGCTGAAGCCCACAAGTTCTAGAACCCATGCTTCTCAACAAGAGAAGCCACCACAATGAGAGGCCTGTGCATGGCAACTGGAGAGCAGGCCCGCTCACCACAGCTAGAGAAAAGCCTGCACAGCAACAAAGACAAAGCAAGCGCAGCCAAAAATAAATTAATTTTTATAAATATTTAAATGACATATGCAGAACAGGAAAATTGGTACAGACAGAAACTAGAATAGAGGTTACCAGAGGCTGGGGTAAGAGAATGGAGAGTTAGTGTTTAATAAATATAGAGCTTCCCATGGGGGTGATGAGAAGTTCTAGAAAACAGCGGGCTGCACATTTTTAAAATATTTAATGTCACTGAATTGTGCATTTAAAAATGGCTAAAGTGATAATTTTAAAATATTTATTTATTTATTTATTTGTCTGCCCCAGGTCTTAGTTGCAGCATGCAGGATCTAGTTCCTTGACTAGGGATCAAACCTGGGCCTCCTGCATTGGGAGTGTGGGGTTTTAGACACTGGCCCACCAGGCAAGTCCAAAGTGATACATTTTATATTACATATATTTGACCACAGTAAAAAAAATTTTAATTGGATACATACCAGAATAATCAGCATAAAGGTCCTCTGTTCACTATATTTTCTCCTGAAGTTAGATTAAAGCTGAAAAACCTTTTGTTTTACCTCGTGTTGAAAATCTTTTTTAAACCTATGATCTCACTTTCCCCTAAAGACCCTGAATAGCTGAGTACTTTCAGCTGAACACCAGTTATCTGCAAAAGCCAGCAATAAACAGCAAGTTGGGAGTATGTAGGCAAGCTCGGCTTCACTGGACTGCATAGTGTTTCAAAATATTTTAATTCGCTGCCAACATGGATGAATCTTAAAAACGTGCCAAGTAAAATAAACCAGACATAAGGACAACTATTGGACAATTCCATTTAACTGACATATACAGGGATTTCCCATGTAGTACAGTGGATAAGAATTTGCCTGCTAAAGCAGGGAACACAGGTTAGATCCCTGGTCCAGGAAGATGCCACATGCCTCAAATGAAGCAACTAAGTCTGTGAACCACAACTACTGAACCCACATTTTAGAGCCCAAGAACCACAACTGCTGAAGCCCACAAGTTCTAGAACCCATGCTTCTCAACAAGAGAAGCCACCACAATGAGAGGCCTGTGCATGGCAACTGGAGAGCAGGCCCGCTCACCACAGCTAGAGAAAAGCCTGCACAGCAACAAAGACAAAGCAAGCGCAGCCAAAAATAAATTAATTTTTATAAATATTTAAATGACATATGCAGAACAGGAAAATTGGTACAGACAGAAACTAGAATAGAGGTTACCAGAGGCTGGGGTAAGAGAATGGAGAGTTAGTGTTTAATAAATATAGAGCTTCCCATGGGGGTGATGAGAAGTTCTAGAAAACAGCGGGCTGCACATTTTTAAAATATTTAATGTCACTGAATTGTGCATTTAAAAATGGCTAAAGTGATAATTTTAAAATATTTATTTATTTATTTATTTGTCTGCCCCAGGTCTTAGTTGCAGCATGCAGGATCTAGTTCCTTGACTAGGGATCAAACCTGGGCCTCCTGCATTGGGAGTGTGGGGTTTTAGACACTGGCCCACCAGGCAAGTCCAAAGTGATACATTTTATATTACATATATTTGACCACAGTAAAAAAAATTTTAATTGGATACATACCAGAATAATCAGCATAAAGGTCCTCTGTTCACTATATTTTCTCCTGAAGTTAGATTAAAGCTGAAAAACCTTTTGTTTTACCTCGTGTTGAAAATCTTTTTTAAACCTATGATCTCACTTTCCCCTAAAGACCCTGAATAGCTGAGTACTTTCAGCTGAACACCAGTTATCTGCAAAAGCCAGCAATAAACAGCAAGTTGGGAGTATGTAGGCAAGCTCGGCTTCACTGGACTGCATAGTGTTTCAAAATATTTTAATTCGCTGCCAACTTTTAAAATTAAAAAAAAAAAACTAATAAAAATCTAGATACGCAACTCTTCTTAAAAATCAGAAGAGCTAGTGACCCTGGGCTCACAGTCATGTATGGTCACAATGAACTGAAAGCAGCTGCCCTATTAAAAATACAGTGTCCTAGGAAATTCACCACAGAGCCACCCAACCTCCCTCTCCCCTATATTACATGCCTGGTCCTGCGGGCACTTCAGTTGTCTTACCTCTTCATGTGTTTTTTTGTTGTTGTTCTTAACCTCTTTAATAAGAAGGGTCAAAAAGCAGAAATTAAGAAGATAATCCATAAAGCTACTGAGAATACTATAATCCCAGGACACCTGTTTTTAACTCCAGACTTTTCATTCATTCAAATGATGGCGGTGAAACATGTCACATTTAAGGGATATTGAGACAGGTTAGTAAAAATGTTTATAAAATGACATTTTATAAATGTGACACTGAATTTACTCTCCTAATTGTATCTTAGGATAATAATAAATTTGGAGAATAAAACTGACTCTTGGGGCTTCCCTGGTGGTCCAGTGGGTAAGGACACCGGCCTAGTACAAGGGGCGCCTGTTCGGTCCCTGGCCGGGGAAGATCCCATGTGCTGTGGAGTGGCTGGACCGATGTGTCCAATTACCGAGCCAGAGTTCTGGAGCGCATGCGCCCAGAGCTGGTGCTCCGCAAGGAGAGCGGCCACTGCAATGGGAGGCCCACACGGGCCAAAGAACAAAGATGGATGAAAATAGATAAATGAAAAGCCAATAGAAGTGGCCTGCCCGCCCCTCCCTCCCCAACCCACCTCCCCCCAAAAAGAAAAAGTTAAAAAAAAAACAAAACTGACTCTTAAAGACCTTTTGCTTGACAAAAATCAACTCAAATCTATTTGAAAAATGAGTCATCAGAAGAGACTACTTATCCACTCAGAACTAAGTTGTCACAGCAAATAGCTGGGAAGAAGAAATAAGCACATGCATTTAGGTAACTAGGTATTGTGTAGGTATTTGGGAATTGTAGATGAGACAGCATATTGGATTGGGGTGGCAAGTGCCTCCTGCCACTTCCTACCCATGGAAGATTTGAAAGCTGAGTGAGAATAATATTACTCATTTTGAGTAACAGATAAGGAGAGAGTGCGTGTGACAATGCTTGTAGGCTATAATGCAGTATTAAAATGGGAGTTTTGACTTGTCTACAGTGCTCTGTATATCTTAGTTCACATCAGCTCAATATTACTTCAAGTGTGGTCAATGAACGGACACTGGCCCATGAACTCTGCCTGCAATAAGATAAATACCAAAGTTGACTGAGTAAACTTTTGGAAACAGCAATGTGATATTGGTGCATCATCCAAGTCTGTGATCAGTGACTCCTCTGACCACAGTGTAGACCAGTCGATATCAAGGAATTCACAACATGAGGTGCAGGTGGCATGTGCTACAGACAGGTCAGGAGCAGTAGGACCACTTATTTAAGGGATATTGAGACAGGTTAGTAAAAATGTTTATAAAATGACATTTTATAAATGTGACACTGAATTTACTCTCCTAATTGTATCTTAGGATAATAATAAATTTGGAGAATAAAACTGACTCTTGGGGCTTCCCTGGTGGTCCAGTGGGTAAGGACACCGGCCTAGTACAAGGGGCGCCTGTTCGGTCCCTGGCTGGGGAAGATCCCATGTGCTGTGGAGTGGCTGGACCGATGTGTCCAATTACCGAGCCAGAGTTCTGGAGCGCATGCGCCCAGAGCTGGTGCTCCGCAAGGAGAGCGGCCACTGCAATGGGAGGCCCACACGGGCCAAAGAACAAAGATGGATGAAAATAGATAAATGAAAAGCCAATAGAAGTGGCCTGCCCGCCCCCCTCCCTCCCCAACCCACCTCCCCCCAAAAAGAAAAAGTTAAAAAAAAAACAAAACTGACTCTTAAAGACCTTTTGCTTGACAAAAATCAACTCAAATCTATTTGAAAAATGAGTCATCAGAAGAGACTACTTATCCACTCAGAACTAAGTTGTCACAGCAAATAGCTGGGAAGAAGAAATAAGCACATGCATTTAGGTAACTAGGTATTGTGTAGGTATTTGGGAATTGTAGATGAGACAGCATATTGGATTGGGGTGGCAAGTGCCTCCTGCCACTTCCTACCCATGGAAGATTTGAAAGCTGAGTGAGAATAATATTACTCATTTTGAGTAACAGATAAGGAGAGAGTGCGTGTGACAATGCTTGTAGGCTATAATGCAGTATTAAAATGGGAGTTTTGACTTGTCTACAGTGCTCTGTATATCTTAGTTCACATCAGCTCAATATTACTTCAAGTGTGGTCAATGAACGGACACTGGCCCATGAACTCTGCCTGCAATAAGATAAATACCAAAGTTGACTGAGTAAACTTTTGGAAACAGCAATGTGATATTGGTGCATCATCCAAGTCTGTGATCAGTGACTCCTCTGACCACAGTGTAGACCAGTCGATATCAAGGAATTCACAACATGAGGTGCAGGTGGCATGTGCTACAGACAGGTCAGGAGCAGTAGGACCACTTATTTTAAGGTTAGTTTGTCGACAGAGTATATAAAAACCTGAAAATGTAAGCATTTTAATAACTTACTTTTACAATTAATTTAAATGCTAATTAAAACTTTTAAAAAATACAATGGCTAAATAAGCTTCACTGGACGTTTGCCAAACACAAGAAACAAAACCCAAAAACATACTTTTCCTGACTGTAGCGATGGTAGTTAACCAAATGATGACAATAGGAGTGATAGCAAAGAAAGAAAGGTAAAAAGAGTTAGTACCTTTACTCAGAGTATGATTCCTAGGTTTTGTAGCCTAAGAGATGGTTAAGTGCTAAAACCACAGTGTGCTACTTGAAGCAAAGAAACCACCTAAACTCCTAAACTTGAGTGATAAATTCTTGCCTAAAAAGAAAAGTTTAAAACAAACAAAAAAAATGTATGGGAGAAAAAATACTGGATTAAAAAGTTGACACAGACAAACATTTAATATTTCTTTAACAAATATCTGAGTTTTGACAGCTTCTTATAAAATGGCATTTCAGGTTGCTAAAACTAACAAACCATATACATAGTTGATATTAATCAAAGATATTAGTGAAAGACCAAATCAAAAATATTTGCTTCAGGGCTTCCTTGGTGGTGCATTGGGTAAAGAATCTTCCTTGCAGTGCAAGGGGCACCGGTTCAATCCCTGGCCCGGGAAGATCCCACATGCTACGGAGCAGCTGGACCAGTGTGTCCAATCATGAGCCAGAGCTCTGGAGCCCATGTGCCCAGAGCTGGTGCTCTATGAAGAGGGGGGACACTGCAAAGGGAGGCCCACACAGGCCAAAGAATAAAGATAGATGAAGATAAATAAGTAAAAAAACAATAGAAGAGGCCAACATTTAAAAAAAAGAAGAAGAAGAAGGACTTCCCTGATGGTCCAGTGGCTAAGACTTTGTGCTCCCAATTGCTGGGAGCCCAGGTTTGATCCCTGGTCAGGGAACTAGGTCCCATGTGCCATAACTAAGACCCATGTGCAGCCCAATAAATAAACAAATATTTTTTAAAAAGAAGAAGAAGAAGAAAGAAAGATTTGCTTCAAACTGATGAATGTAGACAAACAATGTCACTCAGGTACCACTTTTTCTAGTAGTACTATAGACTGATGTTTTCAGAAGCCAGTTAATGATATGAACAACTAACTTAATAAATAAATACAGCTAGCAAAATATTTTTCATTGCAAATTGGTATGCACATAGTTAATACGTAAAGTTATTAAAACAAAATATAGATACAATTTATATATTATCTGCAAGTAACAATTATGAGCAATCTACCCTGGATTTGTCAATTAAAATCTTTAATGATGATAAACATGTACATTCAAATACGAATAAACTAATCTACAGAGACACAGAAAACAAATTTATGGTGACCAAAAGGGAAAGAGAAGGAGAAGGATACATTAGAAGATTGGGATTAACAGATACAAACTACACTAAAACAGATGAACAACAAGGTCCTACTGCATAGCACAGGAAACTATATTCAATATCTTGGAATAAACCATAATGAAAAAGGATATAAAAAGATATATGGTATGTGTGTGTATATATATAAGTGTAGACAGATACATACAGACATAGATGTAGAACTGAATCCCTTTGCTGTACATTTGAAACACAGTTGACATACAAATCAATTACATGTCAATAAAAATTTCCTAAAAACACGTGCACAAGGAATTCCCTTGTGCTCCAGTCGTTAGGACTCTGTGCTTCCACTGCTGGGGACACAGGTTTGACCCTTGGTTAGGAAACTAAGGTCCCACATGCCATGCCATGGCCTAAATAATGTGTACATTCAAAGTACTCACATAGGCACTTCATATAAGAATCATTATTTTCCTCATAACTTTGTTTAGTTATGACTGCAGAAGACAAAAATTTGAGTGTGCAGCAATTTCAATACTGACCACCTGTATATACACACCCAATGAGTATGTACAGTTTTTGTACCTTTTTTCCTATATGATGCCGTATACATGTCTCAGGAAGTAAAACCACAAAGTGTGGAAACTGGATGAAAGAAAAAAAGAGTTAAGAATGATTTCCAAGTTTTTGACTTAAGCAAATGAAAAAGTGGTAGAGGCATTTACTGGCATTTTGAAGAAACAGGATTAGGGAGAAAAATGTTTCATTTTTGACATGTTTTTAAGATATACTTATGAGATATCAAAATAAATACATTTAAAGTAGATATGATATTTTTATTCAAAAAAGACATAGAAATTTGAGGAGTGGTAAGAATTTCAATGTTTTACAGCTCATTTCTAAATTAGTTTTACGTAGTAGAGAGAGTTGGAATTCACATATCCCACATTTCACTACCACTGAATTCACATATCCCATATTTTATTACCATTGAATTCATATATCTCATATTTTACTACCAAATATGCTACAAACTAGCTGTATAAATAGAGACATCAACCAACCTTTGTTAGCTTCCATTCACTAATGGAGACAGAAACTTTACCCCATTCATAGAGAAAGTAATTCAACTGTGAGCATTTTGAAAATGGAAAAAGGCAAGTCAATCTCTGGAGTTACTACTGTCTCTTATATTTTTGGATAACAAATTTAAAAAGCCATTTATTTTCTGTTTCCATAAAAATATCCTTCCTAAAATTGAAAGAGGCAAGTTTAAAAGTATTTTTCATTTTTAAAACAAAATTTTAAAAGAACAATTCTGTTTCAGTTATTTTTAAAAGATCCAATATCAACTTTAGAAATCCAATGAAGCATAGAATTTAAATGAAAATAATAAATTCTCCTAATTTCATATTTTATTAAAGCTCTTTACTTTTTAAGAAATAAATCACTCACCACAGATATTCTGTTACTATTTTGCAAGTTGTTGTAACTACATACAGGCTACCATAGTAAAGAAAATACTTTGTAACCCACAAACAGGCATAGCATTAAAGTACTCACATAGGCACTTCATATAAGAATCATTATTTTCCTCATAACTTTGTTTAGTTATGACTGCAGAAGACAAAAATTTGAGTGTGCAGCAATTTCAATACTGACCACCTGTATATACACACCCAATGAGTATGTACAGTTTTTGTACCTTTTTTCCTATATGATGCCGTATACATGTCTCAGGAAGTAAAACCACAAAGTGTGGAAACTGGATGAAAGAAAAAAAGAGTTAAGAATGATTTCCAAGTTTTTGACTTAAACAAATGAAAAGTGGTAGAGGCATTTACTGGCATTTTGAAGAAACAGGATTAGGGAGAAAATGTTTCATTTTTGACATGTTTTTAAGATATACTTATGAGATATCAAAATAAATACATTTAAAGTAGATATGATATTTTTATTCAAAAAAGACATAGAAATTTGAGGAGTGGTAAGAATTTCAATGTTTTACAGCTCATTTCTAAATTAGTTTTACGTAGTAGAGAGAGTTGGAATTCACATATCCCACATTTCACTACCACTGAATTCACATATCCCATATTTTATTACCATTGAATTCATATATCTCATATTTTACTACCAAATATGCTACAAACTAGCTGTATAAATAGAGACATCAACCAACCTTTGTTAGCTTCCATTCACTAATGGAGACAGAAACTTTACCCCATTCATAGAGAAAGTAATTCAACTGTGAGCATTTTGAAAATGGAAAAAGGCAAGTCAATCTCTGGAGTTACTACTGTCTCTTATATTTTTGGATAACAAATTTAAAAAGCCATTTATTTTCTGTTTCCATAAAAATATCCTTCCTAAAATTGAAAGAGGCAAGTTTAAAAGTATTTTTCATTTTTAAAACAAAATTTTAAAAGAACAATTCTGTTTCAGTTATTTTTAAAAGATCCAATATCAACTTTAGAAATCCAATGAAGCATAGAATTTAAATGAAAATAATAAATTCTCCTAATTTCATATTTTATTAAAGCTCTTTACTTTTTAAGAAATAAATCACTCACCACAGATATTCTGTTACTATTTTGCAAGTTGTTGTAACTACATACAGGCTACCATAGTAAAGAAAATACTTTGTAACCCACAAACAGGCATAGCATTAAAGTTACTGCATGTGCTTTTAAGTCAGAGGATCTGTGTTGTAATTCTGTCTCCCCTGAACATAGACACATTATTACTTTTTTTTTTTTTGGCCACTCCATGCACAGTTTGTCAGTTCTTTGTTCTCTGAATAGGGATTGAACCACTGCTTCAGAAGTGGAAACAGTGTCCTAATCACTGAACCACTAGGGAATTCCCTTAGGCACACTATTTAAAGTAATGAACCCTAGTCTCCAATCAGTAAAATATAAATATTAATAGTATCCTCCTAAGGGAATGGTTAGGAGGATTAAATGAGAGAATATACGTAAATATAAAAGCATTGTGCAAAAGGGCTTGAGAGCAATTAGATAGATATTGTGTAAAAGGTCTTGAGGACATTTCATGAAATCAGAATTTTAAAAATTAGAATATATATGAAAAACTGACCAGCTTTAACAATAATCTAACAGTGAGCTTAAAAAAAAAAATGTTGTTAACTGCATCTAGTGGTGTCAAGAATAGAAAAGGAAGGATTCTATTATTACTAACACAAGAGTAAATGGATTGAGGAAAATAACCAACATGGCAGAGTATGAAGAAACTGAACTGATCTCCTACAGATAGACCAAAATTGTAACTACTTAGAGTGCACTTATCTATGAGACTAACCTGAAGACTTAAAGAAAAACTTTCCACAATTAAGGGACATAAAGAAGACAGCACGGTGAGACAGGTAGTGGAAATGGAGATAGTATGGTCAGGACCCATTCGTCAGGTTTAAAAACCCACAAAAGGAAGACTATCACTGTTGTAAGAGATCCTCCCCAAGGAGTCTGGGAGTGTTACACCGAAAAGATGAGCCCCAACAGGGTCTGTCTTTGAAAAACAGTAGGTTTCTGTTCAAAAGAGCCAGAGGGCTATAGGAAACAGAGATTCTACACATATAGGGCACACACAAAATCTCACATGCTCTGAGTCCCAGAACAGAGGCTTCTGTTTCAAAAATTTTTAAAAATCCAATGAAGCATAGAATTTAAATGAAAATAATAAATTCTCCTAATTTCATATTTTATTAAAGCTCTTTACTTTTTAAGAAATAAATCACTCACCACAGATATTCTGTTACTATTTTGCAAGTTGTTGTAACTACATACAGGCTACCATAGTAAAGAAAATACTTTGTAACCCACAAACAGGCATAGCATTAAAGTTACTGCATGTGCTTTTAAGTCAGAGGATCTGTGTTGTAATTCTGTCTCCCCTGAACATAGACACATTATTACTTTTTTTTTTTTTGGCCACTCCATGCACAGTTTGTCAGTTCTTTGTTCTCTGAATAGGGATTGAACCACTGCTTCAGAAGTGGAAACAGTGTCCTAATCACTGAACCACTAGGGAATTCCCTTAGGCACACTATTTAAAGTAATGAACCCTAGTCTCCAATCAGTAAAATATAAATATTAATAGTATCCTCCTAAGGGAATGGTTAGGAGGATTAAATGAGAGAATATACGTAAATATAAAAGCATTGTGCAAAAGGGCTTGAGAGCAATTAGATAGATATTGTGTAAAAGGTCTTGAGGACATTTCATGAAATCAGAATTTTAAAAATTAGAATATATATGAAAAACTGACCAGCTTTAACAATAATCTAACAGTGAGCTTAAAAAAAAAAATGTTGTTAACTGCATCTAGTGGTGTCAAGAATAGAAAAGGAAGGATTCTATTATTACTAACACAAGAGTAAATGGATTGAGGAAAATAACCAACATGGCAGAGTATGAAGAAACTGAACTGATCTCCTCCTACAGATAGACCAAAATTGTAACTACTTAGAGTGCACTTATCTATGAGACTAACCTGAAGACTTAAAGAAAAACTTTCCACAATTAAGGGACATAAAGAAGACAGCACGGTGAGACAGGTAGTGGAAATGGAGATAGTATGGTCAGGACCCATTCGTCAGGTTTAAAAACCCACAAAAGGAAGACTATCACTGTTGTAAGAGATCCTCCCCAAGGAGTCTGGGAGTGTTACACCGAAAAGATGAGCCCCAACAGGGTCTGTCTTTGAAAAACAGTAGGTTTCTGTTCAAAAGAGCCAGAGGGCTATAGGAAACAGAGATTCTACACATATAGGGCACACACAAAATCTCACATGCTCTGAGTCCCAGAACAGAGGCAGTGGTTTGAAAGGGACCTGTATCAGCCCAATTGCTGATCTTAGAGAGCCTCTTGGAGAGGCAGGAGGAAACTGAGCCTACCTCTGGGGATGGAGACACTGGTGGCAGCCATTTGGGGAAGCACATTCTCCTGGAATACCACTGGTACTGGCAAGTGCCACTATGGAATCCTCCCTCTAGCCTATTAGCATTGAAGACCCAGGCATGTCCACCAGCGGGTCAGCATCAAAGCCAAGCACTTCTGGGCCATGCAGTCAACTATGTGAGCCCACCCTATCCTCCAACAGTCCACAACCACCACACAAGGCAAAGCTTCAGAGAGGCAGCCCCGCCCACCAGCAGGCCCATAGAAGCAGAGCCCCATCACAACAGAAGAGCTCAGAGGGCCCACACAAAGGCACCCCTAGAACATATGGCTCTGGTGACCAGAGGGGAGCATACTGCTAAGTCTCATAGGGGGTTACCTACACGAGGCCATTTCTCTAAGACTGGGCAACAAAACTGGCATCCTAACACAAAGAAATCAAAGCAAAGAATTTGGGGAAAATGAGGATAGGAAGGAATATGTTCCAAACTAAGGAAGAAGACATACCCTTAGAAGGAAACAAAGTGGAGATAGGCCTTCTGCCTCATAAAGAGTTCAAGGTAAATAAATATCAGGGAAAAAATGGATGAATACAGTGTAAATGTCAACAGAGTTAGAATTTATAAAGAAGAATCAAAGAGAGGTAAATAATACAATAACTGAAAGTAAAACTTCACTGGAAAGAACAAACGGTATATTAGATAATATACAATAATACAATCTGGAAAACAGAGATGAGGAAATCACACAAGGCAAGCAGAAAAAAAATTTAATAGGATAGCTTTAGAGACCTTTGGGACAACATCAAGCTTACTAACAATCACATTACAGGGGTACCAGAAGGAGAAGAAAGAGAAAAGTAGGTAGAGAACCTACCTGATGAAAGAATAACTGAAAACTCTAATATGGAGAGGACACTGACATTGAGGTCTAGTAAGGACACAGTACCGAACAAGATAAACCTCAAAGAGTTCCATATCAAGACACTTTATAACAGCAAAACTTAAAAAGGGACTCCTAAAAGCAGCAAAGAGAAAAGCAATTAGTTATGTACTAGGGAACTTCCATATGTTACTCAGCTGACTTTCAGCAGAAACACTGCAGATGAGAAGGGAGTGACACACACAGTATATTCAAAATGACAAAAGGGAAAAGCCTAAAACCAAGAATGCTTTACTTGGTAAAGCTACCATTCAGATTTGAACAAGAGAGAATTTTACAGAGAAGCAAAGGCTGAAATAGTTCAGTATCACTAAATCAGCTTTACAAGAAATGTTAAAGGAATTTTCTTTAGGTGGAAAGGAAAAGCCCACAATTAGACCTGTGAAATTGAAAGAACAGAACTCACAGGTAAAGGTAAGCATATAGTAAAGATAGTAGAGTTAACCATTTATAAAGCTAGTGGGAAGGTTAAGAGACAAAAGTAGCAAAAGCATATATGTCCATAATAGCCAGTTAAGGGATACACAAAAAATGTAAAATAAGATATCAAAAGCATTAAATACTGATAAGAAAGTAAAAATGTAGGGTGATCAGAATATGCTTAAACTTAAAAAATTATCAACCTAAAATAACCACATACATATGTATAAATAAACACACACATATATAGATATAGACACAGATATAAGTTTAAAATCTTATGGTAACCACAAACCAAAAACCTAACAGATAAAAGACAGAGAAAGTAATCTAATCATAACAATAAAAACTCATCACACAAGAGAAGAGGGCAAAAGAAAAAGAACAAAAGAGAATTACAAAAAAACAGAAAACAACAAATAAGGCAAGTGACAATTGTTTTCTTTAATGAGCTATCAATAACTTTAAAAGCAAATAGAATAAATGCTCCAATCAAAAGACACAGAGTGGCTGAATGGATTAGAGACCTTTGGGACAACATCAAGCTTACTAACAATCACATTACAGGGGTACCAGAAGGAGAAGAAAGAGAAAAGTAGGTAGAGAACCTACCTGATGAAAGAATAACTGAAAACTCTAATATGGAGAGGACACTGACATTGAGGTCTAGTAAGGACACAGTACCGAACAAGATAAACCTCAAAGAGTTCCATATCAAGACACTTTATAACAGCAAAACTTAAAAAGGGACTCCTAAAAGCAGCAAAGAGAAAAGCAATTAGTTATGTACTAGGGAACTTCCATATGTTACTCAGCTGACTTTCAGCAGAAACACTGCAGATGAGAAGGGAGTGACACACACAGTATATTCAAAATGACAAAAGGGAAAAGCCTAAAACCAAGAATGCTTTACTTGGTAAAGCTACCATTCAGATTTGAACAAGAGAGAATTTTACAGAGAAGCAAAGGCTGAAATAGTTCAGTATCACTAAATCAGCTTTACAAGAAATGTTAAAGGAATTTTCTTTAGGTGGAAAGGAAAAGCCCACAATTAGACCTGTGAAATTGAAAGAACAGAACTCACAGGTAAAGGTAAGCATATAGTAAAGATAGTAGAGTTAACCATTTATAAAGCTAGTGGGAAGGTTAAGAGACAAAAGTAGCAAAAGCATATATGTCCATAATAGCCAGTTAAGGGATACACAAAAAATGTAAAATAAGATATCAAAAGCATTAAATACTGATAAGAAAGTAAAAATGTAGGGTGATCAGAATATGCTTAAACTTAAAAAATTATCAACCTAAAATAACCACATACATATGTATAAATAAACACACACATATATAGATATAGACACAGATATAAGTTTAAAATCTTATGGTAACCACAAACCAAAAACCTAACAGATAAAAGACAGAGAAAGTAATCTAATCATAACAATAAAAACTCATCACACAAGAGAAGAGGGCAAAAGAAAAAGAACAAAAGAGAATTACAAAAAAACAGAAAACAACAAATAAGGCAAGTGACAATTGTTTTCTTTAATGAGCTATCAATAACTTTAAAAGCAAATAGAATAAATGCTCCAATCAAAAGACACAGAGTGGCTGAATGGATTAGAAAGCAAGACTCCTATGAACAACGAAACTCTGTAAAACCTTTAAAATACAAGACTCATACACATGCTGCCTATAAGAGTCTCACTTCAGATCTGAAAACACACTTAGACCAAAACTGAGAGCATGAAAAAAAAGTTGTTCCATGAAAATGAAAGCAAGAAGAAAGCTGGGGTAACAATACCTATATGAGAAAAAGAGACTTTAAAACAAAGACTGTAATAAGAGAAGAAGAGAGATAATACATAATGATAAAGGAATCCATCAAACAAGAAAGTATAATAATTGCAAATACATATGCACCCCACATAGAAGCACCTAGATACATACAGCAAATATTAACAAACATTAATGATGAAGTTGATAGTAACATAATACTAGTAGGGAATTTTAACACCCCATTTAAATCAATCAAAAAAATCATTAACTATACATGTGGTAGTGGTTTAGTCATGTATGGCTTATACATTAACTTCTAAACCAATGTACTAAGTGACACACATCACTTCTGTGGTATTCTTACCCAAAATGCATAACCTGAATTTAATCATGAGAAAATATCAGGGAAACTCAAACCAAAAGATATTCTACAAGGTAAGTCAGGATAATGAAAGACAAAGAAAGATGGAGGGAACTATCCCAAATTGGAAGAGACACTGTAACTATAAGCAGTGCATGATCCTGGACATTTTCAAAGCAGTTGGTGAAATTTGGATAAGGTTTGGAAATTAGTTAATAGTACTGTATCATAGTTACTTTTCTGGCTTTGACCATCATATATAATTATGTATGATGTTAACATTCATAAAAAGTTGATGAAAGATACATTGAAAATCTTTGTACTTTTTTGTGACTTTTGGTAAAACAAGTTATTTCAAGATGACAAGTTTAAAATTTTTAAGATTAAATAATGGAACATTTAATTATGAGTCATTAAACATGTTTATAAAAATCTTAATGATGTTGGAAAAATCTCACCATATAACACTGTGGAAAACAAAAACCAAATTATGAATTTGATTATAAAGTATAATTTGACTATTTAAATTATATAGTACATGCACTGAGAGCAAAAGCTCAGAAAGAACCTACTAAAATATTAAAG
This sequence comes from Tragulus kanchil, assembly GCA_022376925.1. Classification (NCBI taxonomy): domain Eukaryota; kingdom Metazoa; phylum Chordata; class Mammalia; order Artiodactyla; family Tragulidae; genus Tragulus; species Tragulus kanchil. The sequence continues at coordinate 104,604,210 of JAIOJX010000030.1, read as the reverse complement.
AGTAGTCATTTCTAAGTAGAACTATAGGTGATATTTTCTTTATTCTTTTTGAACTTTTATTTCCCAATTTTTTCTGACTCTACTTTAATTAGAAAACACACTTAGACCAAAACTGAGAGCATGAAAAAAAAGTTGTTCCATGAAAATGAAAGCAAGAAGAAAGCTGGGGTAACAATACCTATATGAGAAAAAGAGACTTTAAAACAAAGACTGTAATAAGAGAAGAAGAGAGATAATACATAATGATAAAGGAATCCATCAAACAAGAAAGTATAATAATTGCAAATACATATGCACCCCACATAGAAGCACCTAGATACATACAGCAAATATTAACAAACATTAATGATGAAGTTGATAGTAACATAATACTAGTAGGGAATTTTAACACCCCATTTAAATCAATCAAAAAAATCATTAACTATACATGTGGTAGTGGTTTAGTCATGTATGGCTTATACATTAACTTCTAAACCAATGTACTAAGTGACACACATCACTTCTGTGGTATTCTTACCCAAAATGCATAACCTGAATTTAATCATGAGAAAATATCAGGGAAACTCAAACCAAAAGATATTCTACAAGGTAAGTCAGGATAATGAAAGACAAAGAAAGATGGGGGGAACTATCCCAAATTGGAAGAGACACTGTAACTATAAGCAGTGCATGATCCTGGACATTTTCAAAGCAGTTGGTGAAATTTGGATAAGGTTTGGAAATTAGTTAATAGTACTGTATCATAGTTACTTTTCTGGCTTTGACCATCATATATAATTATGTATGATGTTAACATTCATAAAAAGTTGATGAAAGATACATTGAAAATCTTTGTACTTTTTTGTGACTTTTGGTAAAACAAGTTATTTCAAGATGACAAGTTTAAAATTTTTAAGATTAAATAATGGAACATTTAATTATGAGTCATTAAACATGTTTATAAAAATCTTAATGATGTTGGAAAAATCTCACCATATAACACTGTGGAAAACAAAAACCAAATTATGAATTTGATTATAAAGTATAAGTTTGACTATTTAAATTATATAGTACATGCACTGAGAGCAAAAGCTCAGAAAGAACCTACTAAAATATTAAAGAGTAGTCATTTCTAAGTAGAACTATAGGTGATATTTTCTTTATTCTTTTTGAACTTTTACATTTCCCAATTTTTCCTTCAATGAGCATCTACTATTTTTAGAATTATAAAAACGTTATTTTTTTAAAGCACTCCATAGATTTTGTATCACCAAAAATCATTTAAACATATTTCTTCAGATTTGTTTTTTAAAAAGGCATTTTCGGGCTTCCCCTGGTGGTCCAGTGGGTGGGGACACTGCCTTGCAGTGCAAGGGGCGCCGGTTCGATCCCTGGCCTGGGAAGATCCCATGTGCCGTGGAGCGGCTGGACTGATGTGTCCAATTACTGAGCCAGAGCTCTGGGGCGCGTGCGCCCGGAGCCGGTGCTCTGCAACAACACAGGCCACCGCGATGGGAGGCCCACACGGGCCAAAGAACAAAGACGGATGAAAATAGATAAATGAAAGACCAACAGAAGTGGCCCCGCCCGTTCCCCTCCCTCCCCACCCCACCCCCCAAAAGATAAATAAATAAAAAATAAATGTTAAAAAAAAAAAATAGAAGTGGCCTGCCCGTCCTCCTCCCTCCCCACCCCACTCCCCAAAAGATAAATAAAATAAAATAAATGTCTAAGCTACAAAAATTTAAAAGAAAAAATTTTAAAAAATAAAAAGGCATTTTCAATACTTTGAATTTTCAAAACTATGATTTTGATAAGCCAACAATGGTAAGTCTCAGCTTATGTTTGTTTTTTTAATTTAGTATCAGTACATAACCAAACATGGTTACTGATTTTATCAGCTTTTTGGAAATAAAATCTTGGCACTATGCCCGCCTGAGTTCTGTGCAATTCATGTGTTGAACAGTTGCTTCATTTCCACTTAATAACTAGAACCATCCCCTAAAGGTCATCAGAGAAGTTTGAACCTATGCCTGAACCTCAATCAAGAACTGAAGAAACCGAAATCTAACCATTTCTTTTTAGCCTGACACAAGTCAAGAGAAGTAGGCATTTGTGCCAGAAACCAGGAAATAAAAATCAATATTGCTCAGAGACAATTCAAGGTGGCCACTAGGTGTATTGAGCCCCTTTTGCTTCATATGACTATTTTCTGAGTAATAAGATATTCAGTAACTATATTAAATATAAAATGCCCTGCCCCCCTGTTTTGAACTTTTACATTTCCCAATTTTTCCTTCAATGAGCATCTACTATTTTTAGAATTATAAAAACGTTATTTTTTTAAAGCACTCCATAGATTTTGTATCACCAAAAATCATTTAAACATATTTCTTCAGATTTGTTTTTTAAAAAGGCATTTTCGGGCTTCCCCTGGTGGTCCAGTGGGTGGGGACACTGCCTTGCAGTGCAAGGGGCGCCGGTTCGATCCCTGGCCTGGGAAGATCCCATGTGCCGTGGAGCGGCTGGACTGATGTGTCCAATTACTGAGCCAGAGCTCTGGGGCGCGGCCCCCGGGAGCCGGTGCTCTGCAACAACACAGGCCACTGCCATGAGAGGCCCGGACGGGCCAAAGAACAAAGACGGATGAAAATAGAGAAATGAAAGACCAATAGAAGTGGCCCGCCTGCTCCCCTCCCTCCCCAACCCGATCCCCAAAAGATAAATAAATAAAAAATAAATGTTAAAAAAAAAAAATAGAAGTGGCCTGCCCGTCCTCCTCCCTCCCCACCCCACTCCCCAAAAGATAAATAAAATAAAATAAATGTCTAAGCTACAAAAATTTAAAAGAAAAAATTTTAAAAAATAAAAAGGCATTTTCAATACTTTGAATTTTCAAAACTATGATTTTGATAAGCCAACAATGGTAAGTCTCAGCTTATGTTTGTTTTTTTAATTTAGTATCAGTACATAACCAAACATGGTTACTGATTTTATCAGCTTTTTGGAAATAAAATCTTGGCACTATGCCCGCCTGAGTTCTGTGCAATTCATGTGTTGAACAGTTGCTTCATTTCCACTTAATAACTAGAACCATCCCCTAAAGGTCATCAGAGAAGTTTGAACCTATGCCTGAACCTCAATCAAGAACTGAAGAAACCGAAATCTAACCATTTCTTTTTAGCCTGACACAAGTCAAGAGAAGTAGGCATTTGTGCCAGAAACCAGGAAATAAAAATCAATATTGCTCAGAGACAATTCAAGGTGGCCACTAGGTGTATTGAGCCCCTTTTGCTTCATATGACTATTTTCTGAGTAATAAGATATTCAGTAACTATATTTGAAGGAGTATAAAAAGCATGTCTCCATGCCCCAAAACACCTTGTCTGACAATGAGATAATGTATATGACTGTTATACACGTGTCTGCTCCCTCCATCCAGGCAACTGTCTGGATAAATATAAATAACTATCTCATAATATTCCTCTAAATATATTTCATAAATATTCCCCCATTCCTACTCTGACAAGTTTAAGACCAGGTCTTCATTCATACCTCCAGATTTTCCACTTTCTACTTCACTGGGGCAAACTCCAGTCACAATTCTTAGCTTGGTTCATCTTTATACCCTTACCCAACTAGTCCTAGCTTTCAGTCATAACTGCATCCCTCCCAATTTTGTTCCAATCTCATCTCTGCAGATCAAACCTGATCTATAAAGTTCCCAAGGTATCCAGTACCAACTGCTTAGTCATTCCATCCACTGTTACAATCCTGGACCACCATGGCCACATAAGCCTGCCTCCATACTTCAGTACAGCTCCTCTGGACCATCTCCACAATCTGCTGTTACATTCTGCCTCCTGGAGGCCCAGTCACCCCAACATGTTAACATGTCAGGAAAAGACTGATATACACTGTCTCCTATTTTCAAGGATTTTTAAAAAATTTATTACTGGTCATATTCCAAAGGACTTAATATAACATATTCTGATTCTCTATTTTATTAAAAATAGTTGATGTAGAATATTATACAAGTTTCATAGTGATTTGACATTTGCATACATTATGAAATGATTACCACAATGTCCAGTAACCATTTGTGCCCATACAAAGTTACTACAATATTACTGACCACATTCCTCATGCTGTATACTACAGCCCCATGGCTTTATTATATAACTGGAGGTTTGTATCTCTTAATCCTCTTCACTTATCTCATCCAGTCTCCCAACTCCCCTCCCATCTGGCAACCACCTGTTTGTTCTCTGTATCCATGAGTCTTTTTTCACTTTTTTATTTCATGTGTTGTTTTCAGATTTCACATGTAAGTGAGATCACACAGTATTTGTCTTTCCTTCTAACTTATTTCACTTAGCATAATCCTCTAACATCCATGTAAGAGAAGTAGGCATTTGTGCCAGAAACCAGGAAATAAAAATCAATATTGCTCAGAGACAATTCAAGGTGGCCACTAGGTGTATTGAGCCCCTTTTGCTTCATATGACTATTTTCTGAGTAATAAGATATTCAGTAACTATATTTGAAGGAGTATAAAAAGCATGTCTCCATGCCCCAAAACACCTTGTCTGACAATGAGATAATGTATATGACTGTTATACACGTGTCTGCTCCCTCCATCCAGGCAACTGTCTGGATAAATATAAATAACTATCTCATAATATTCCTCTAAATATATTTCATAAATATTCCCCCATTCCTACTCTGACAAGTTTAAGACCAGGTCTTCATTCATACCTCCAGATTTTCCACTTTCTACTTCACTGGGGCAAACTCCAGTCACAATTCTTAGCTTGGTTCATCTTTATACCCTTACCCAACTAGTCCTAGCTTTCAGTCATAACTGCATCCCTCCCAATTTTGTTCCAATCTCATCTCTGCAGATCAAACCTGATCTATAAAGTTCCCAAGGTATCCAGTACCAACTGCTTAGTCATTCCATCCACTGTTACAATCCTGGACCACCATGGCCACATAAGCCTGCCTCCATACTTCAGTACAGCTCCTCTGGACCATCTCCACAATCTGCTGTTACATTCTGCCTCCTGGAGGCCCAGTCACCCCAACATGTTAACATGTCAGGAAAAGACTGATATACACTGTCTCCTATTTTCAAGGATTTTTAAAAAATTTATTACTGGTCATATTCCAAAGGACTTAATATAACATATTCTGATTCTCTATTTTATTAAAAATAGTTGATGTAGAATATTATACAAGTTTCATAGTGATTTGACATTTGCATACATTATGAAATGATTACCACAATGTCCAGTAACCATTTGTGCCCATACAAAGTTACTACAATATTACTGACCACATTCCTCATGCTGTATACTACAGCCCCATGGCTTTATTATATAACTGGAGGTTTGTATCTCTTAATCCTCTTCACTTATCTCATCCAGTCTCCCAACTCCCCTCCCATCTGGCAACCACCTGTTTGTTCTCTGTATCCATGAGTCTTTTTTCACTTTTTTATTTCATGTGTTGTTTTTCAGATTTCACATGTAAGTGAGATCACACAGTATTTGTCTTTCCCTTCTAACTTATTTCACTTAGCATAATCCCTCTAGATCCATCCATGTAGTCCCAAATGACAAGATTACATTTTTTTAATGGCTGAGCAATTTGTCATTGTATATATCTATATACATCACATCTTCTTTATCCATTCATCTATCTATGGACACTTTGGCTGCTTCCTTATCTTGGCTATTATAAATAATGCAGCAATGAACGTTGACATGCATGTATCTTTCTGAATTAGTGTCTTTGTTCTGGTTGGGTAAATACCCAGAGGTCAATTGCTAAACAATATGGCAGTTCTAGTCTTAAATTCTTTGAAGAACCTCACACTGCCTTCCATGGTGGCTGCACCTATTTACAGTTCTAAAACAGTGTATGTGAGTTCCCTTTTCTCTACATCCTTGCCAACTTGTGTTTTTTGTTGTCTTTTTGATGGTAACCACTCTGACTGGTGTGAGGTGGTATCTCATTGTGGCTTTTATTTGCATTTCCCAGACAATTAGTGATGCGGGCATCTTTTCATGTATCTTTTGGCCATCTGGGTGTCTTCTTTAGAAAAATGTCTATTCAGTCCCTCTGCCCATTTTTAAATCAGATTGCTTGTTTGTTTTTTTAATTTTTTTTAAAGTTTATTTATTTTGGGGGTGGGGGTGGGGTGGGGAGGGAGCGGGGTGGGTGGGCCTCTTCTATTGGTCTTTCATTTATCTATTTTCATCCGTCTTTGTTCTTTGCCCGTGCGGGCCTCCCATCGCAGTGGCCTCTGTTGTCGCAGAGCACCGGCTCTGGGCGCATGCGCTCCAGAGCTCCGGCTCAGTAATTGGACACATCAGTCCAGCCGCTCCACAGCACGTGGGATCTTCCCAGGCCAGGGATCAAACCGGCGCCCCTTGCACTGCAAGGCAGTGTCCCCACCCACTGGACCACCAGGGAAGCCCCTGTTTTTTCAATTTTTACTTTTACTTCTACAGAGTTTTGTTGTTTACAGACATGTATGATCCCAGATTAGTTTGCTTGTTTTTTTAAGGTGAGTTGTATGAGTTCGTTGTACATTTTGGATATTAAATCTCTTACCATATATATTGTTTGAAAAATCTCCCATCCAGAAGCCTGCTCTTTTGTTGAGTTTCCTTCCCTGTGCAAAAACACTTTCTAGTTTGATGTAGTTCTATTTGTTCATTTTTTTTCCCCGGACAACATTAAATATATATATATATTGCTGAGACTAATGTCAAAGAGTTTACTGCCTGTGTTGTCTTCTGGAAGTTTTATGGCTTCAGATATTACAAATAAATTCATTTTGAGTTTATTTTTCATATGGTCTGAGAGAGTGGTCCAGTTTGATTCTTTTGCCCGTAGCTGCCCAGTTTTTCCAAAACCATATCTTCAAGAGGTTCTCTTTTCCCTACTGTATATTCTTACCTCCTCTGTCTTAAGTTTATGGACAATAAGAAGCATGGGCCTATTTCTGGGCTCTCTATTTCTGTTTTATTGACCTCTGTTTTTGTGCCTGTACCACACTGCTTTGATGACTGTAGCTCTTTAATATAATCTGAAATTGAGGCGTGTGATGCCTCCAGCTTTGTTCTTCTTTCTCAAAATTGCTTTGGCTGTTCAGGGTCTTTGGTGTTTCCATAGAAATTTTAGTATTTTTCTTCTAGTTCCACAAAATGTGTCACTGGTAAAAATTGGCATTGCATTGAATCTTTAGATTATTCTAGGTAATATGGTTATTTTAACCATGCTAATTCTTTCAATCTATGAGCACAGTATAGCTTTGCATTTGTTTGTGTTGTATGCAATTTCTTTTGTCAATGTCTTATAGATTTTAGAGAACAAATCTTTTACCTCTTTGGTTAGATTTATTCCCAGGTATCTTTCTCTTTTTTGCTGCAACTATAAATGTGACTGTCTTCTTAATTTCTCTTTCTGATGGTTTGTGGTTAGTGTATAGAAACAAAACATATTTCTGTATATTAACTTTGTATCCTGCAATTGTACTGAATTCATTTATTAGTTCTAATAGTTTCGGGTGTCATCTTTAGAATTTTCTACATATAGTATCATGTTGTCTGCAAAAATTACAGTTTTACTTCTTCCTTTCCAATTTGGTCTGACTGCTGCAGTGATGACTTTCAATACAATGTTGAGTAAGAGTGGGGAGAATGGCATCGTTGTACATTTTGGATATTAAATCTCTTACCATATATATTGTTTGAAAAATCTCCCATCCAGAAGCCTGCTCTTTTGTTGAGTTTCCTTCCCTGTGCAAAAACACTTTCTAGTTTGATGTAGTTCTATTTGTTCATTTTTTTTCCCCGGACAACATTAAATATATATATATATTGCTGAGACTAATGTCAAAGAGTTTACTGCCTGTGTTGTCTTCTGGAAGTTTTATGGCTTCAGATATTACAAATAAATTCATTTTGAGTTTATTTTTCATATGGTCTGAGAGAGTGGTCCAGTTTGATTCTTTTGCCCGTAGCTGCCCAGTTTTTCCAAAACCATATCTTCAAGAGGTTCTCTTTTCCCTACTGTATATTCTTACCTCCTCTGTCTTAAGTTTATGGACAATAAGAAGCATGGGCCTATTTCTGGGCTCTCTATTTCTGTTTTATTGACCTCTGTTTTTGTGCCTGTACCACACTGCTTTGATGACTGTAGCTCTTTAATATAATCTGAAATTGAGGCGTGTGATGCCTCCAGCTTTGTTCTTCTTTCTCAAAATTGCTTTGGCTGTTCAGGGTCTTTGGTGTTTCCATAGAAATTTTAGTATTTTTCTTCTAGTTCCACAAAATGTGTCACTGGTAAAAATTGGCATTGCATTGAATCTTTAGATTATTCTAGGTAATATGGTTATTTTAACCATGCTAATTCTTTCAATCTATGAGCACAGTATAGCTTTGCATTTGTTTGTGTTGTATGCAATTTCTTTTGTCAATGTCTTATAGATTTTAGAGAACAAATCTTTTACCTCTTTGGTTAGATTTATTCCCAGGTATCTTTCTCTTTTTTGCTGCAACTATAAATGTGACTGTCTTCTTAATTTCTCTTTCTGATGGTTTGTGGTTAGTGTATAGAAACAAAACATATTTCTGTATATTAACTTTGTATCCTGCAATTGTACTGAATTCATTTATTAGTTCTAATAGTTTCGGGTGTCATCTTTAGAATTTTCTACATATAGTATCATGTTGTCTGCAAAAATTACAGTTTTACTTCTTCCTTTCCAATTTGGTCTGACTGCTGCAGTGATGACTTTCAATACAATGTTGAGTAAGAGTGGGGAGAATGGCATCTTTGCCTTGTTCCTAAGCTTAGAGGAAATGCTTTCAGTTTTCCCACATTGAGTATGCATATTGGCTATGGGCCTCTCATATATGGCCTCTATTATGTTGAGGTATATTTCCTCTTCACCTACTTTGTTGGGAGTTTTTATCATCAATGGATGTTAAATTTTGATCAATGCTTTTCCTGCCTTGGACATCTATTGAGATAATCACGATTTTTTTAAGTTGCTGATGTATCACACTGATTTGTAGATTTGAATCACCCTTACATGAAGTAAATCTCACTTAATTATGATCTGTTTAATATATTGTTATCCAGTCTGCTAATATTTTGTTGAAGATTTTTTGCATCTGTTTCTCAGTGATATTGGCCTATATTTTTCTTTGTAGTGTCTTTGGTTTTTGTATTGGGTGATGCTGGCCTCATAAAATGTTTGAAATCATTTCTTCCTTTTCAGTTTTTTGGAACAGTTTGAAAACAGGTGTTACATACCTGTAAACAGCAAAACTCAGTAAAAGTTAAAAGCAAAATAAAGGTTTAAAAAAAAAAAAAAAAAGCCTATGAGGTCAGGAACCAGCTTGCTCCTCTGGGCAGAGACAGACATTTTCATAATTCTTGAATAACATTAAGATCCTTTCTTGTTGAAATGGCTCAGAGGCTTGGCATTTAACCCTTCTAAACCCATAATTAAATGAGCTACATGGTTCAAAAAAAAAAAAATGTTTGGTAAAATTCACCTGTGATGTCATCTAGCCCTGAATATTCGTTTATGGGAGATTTTTATTATTACTACTATTCAATTTTATTACTAATAATTGATCTGTTCTTATTTCCTCTTTCTTTCTGACTCAGTATTTAAAGATCGTACTTTTCCAGAAATTTATCCAACTATTTCTTATGGCTATAGAGGACTTTACTACTTTTAGCTTTAATCTTCCTAGTAGCTTTATTAGTGACTGATCTACTACCTTTACTGCACAAATGACTTTACCAGTCAGATATTCCTTTCATAAATTTCATATTTCTAGTTGTGATGTTTTCATCTCTCAGATCTGAATGACAACCCTGCTGGGTACAATGCTCTTGATTGTAGGGTTTTTTGCTTCACCACTTTGAATGTATGGTGCTAATCCTTTCTAGCCTGTAGAATTTCTGCTGAAAAGTCTGCTGAGTATCTCATAGATGTCCCCTTGCACATATCTGGTTGTTTTTATCTGTGCTTTTAAGAGTATCTCTTCATCTTTAACTTTTGTCATTTCAATTATAATGTGTCTTCAATGTAGACCTCTTCAGATTCATCTTGTCCAAGACTCTGTGCTTCCTGAAACTGGATGTCTGTTTCCTTTCCTGAATTAGGGGCATTTTCAGCTATTATCAATTCAGATAAGTTCTCTACCCATTTTCCTCTCTCTTCTCCCTCTGAGACCTGTATAATGCAACTCTTAGAACGCTTCATGTTGTCTCAGAGATTTTTTTTTTTTGAGATCTTTTAAGCTATCCTCATTTTTTTTTTTTAAAGATTTATTTATTTATTTATTTTGGGCGGGGGTCGGGTTGGGGAGGGAGGGGAGCGGGCAGGCCACTTCTATTGGTCTTTCATTTCTCTGTTTTCATCCGCCTTTGTTCTTTGGCTCCTGTGGACCTCCCATTGCTGTGGCGTCTGTCGTTGCAGAGCACCGGCTCTGGGCGCATGCACTCCAGAGCTCCGACTCGGTGATTGGACACATCGGTCCAGCCGCTCCGCGGCACGTGGGATCTTCCCAGGCCAGGGATCGAACCGGTGCCCCTTGCACTGCAAGGCGGTGTCCTTATCCACTGGACCACCAAGGGAAGCCCAAGCTATCCTCATTTTTAAAAAATTTCTTTTTCTGTTCTGCTTGAGTTCCACTACTGTCTTCTCACTCACTAATCCATTTCTGCATACCAAATAATCTCCTATTTATTCCTTTTAGTTTATTTTTTATTTATAATTATTGTATTTTCCAACTGTTTGAATCATCTACATAGTTTCTAGCTTTTGGTTAAAATCCACACTGTTCACCTGTTCTTTCCCCAAGTACACTGACCACCTTTATGATGTAGACTGCTTTCTCCACTTTTGTTCTTTTTTCTGAAGTTTTGTCTTTTTTCCTTCATTTGGAACATAGTACTCTCTCTCCTCATTTTGCCTAATTTGCTGTGGTTATTTCTATGTATTAAGTATACTATCACATTTCCTAAACTTGAAGTGGCGCTACATTGGAGATATCCGGTGGAACCCGGTAGCACAGTCCCTCTGGTTACCAGAGGTATACGGTCTTGGGGTCTTTTTGGCTCTGTAGGCCCTTCTCCTGTGGTAAGGCTTATTACCACAGGTGTACTGGTAGGCAAGGCTGACCCAGGTTCTGCCTCCTGTGGTGGTTGCTGGCCCACTGGTGGTTGTCTGCATTGACTCGAGTGTCCCAGGCTGGTGCCAGCCTGCTGTTGGGCAGGTAAATCCCCAGCACTAAGAGGCTAGAGGGAAGACTTCAAAATGACTCTTGTTAGCACCAGTGTCCTTGAGATAGTTTGAGCTACCAAAAGTGGCTATCCTTAATGTCAATGTCCTAGGGAGAACCCGAATTGCCTCCTGCATCTTTGAGAGGCTCTCTAAGATAAGTATATTGATCTGATCCATGCATCTTTAAATTACTGCCTCCGTGCTGGGACTCCGAGCATGTGAGATTTTTGCATGCACTCATAAAGAGCAGAGTGTGCTTCCTACAGTCCTCCTGATCTCCTGTACACAAGTCTGGCTTCGAAAGCCAGACATTCTGGGAGCTTGTCTTCCTGGTGCAGGACTGAAAACTGGGAAAACTGATATAGCGCTCCAATCCCGTGCTTCTGGGAGGAACCTTAGCAATTGTGATTTTACCTTCAATTGTGGGTCCCACCTGTTGTCAGTGCAAGTATTTAACATATTGCATTTCTGCCCTTCTTACTCATCTTGCTATGACTTTACATATATACACACACATATATATCTTTAGTTGCAGAAAACCATTCTAGTCTTCAGATCATTCTCATGGATGGTTGCTCTGCAAGTAGTTGTGATTTTGGTGTATTATGGGAGGAAGTGGCCTCAGAGCATCCTACTATGCCACCTTGGCCAAATTTATAGGATGAGATCCTTAACCCATGTGACCTTTCATAGAGCTCTATGGAGTCTAACAAGATCCCAAACTAGTGTTTCTCTATAACATCAATTTCTGCCCTTTCTAAGACAAGTGTCAGACGCAGTTCTTTTCTCAAAAGGAAAACAAAGATAAGGCACTGACCTTGAACTACAAGTCTGAAGCCAAGTAAAACACTGAAACTGCAAAGCAACAACACTGATCTTGCCATGTGGGCAGCTCAGACTTTTTTACCAGGGAAATGCTGCTCTCCCACGCCCCCTGCTGGATATCTAGGTGCTGCTTCAACTCTTTCAAAGTCCAGAGCCCTTTATACCTCAAGACATTAAAGAGAGGCCACATTTACTAATCACATTTCACTAACTTCAATGCCATACTAGCGAAAGGGAGCCCCTGCAGCAAGAAAACTTATTTCATATTAGGAAAATTATTGAGTATCCCCGGGCTTCAGTTTATAGGATGTAATGATAATATTCAATCCTGTATAGTTGCCATAGGATTATATGAGCTTGTACTTGTAACAGTGCCTGGCCCTGGCATTGCTCTGGCCCAGCAATCTTGTCTCTCTCCACTGCCCTCCAATTGTGACCTAATCTCTTGACGTGAAACTTTGTTTCATGCTCTGCTATTACCACCTTGAAATTCTGATCAATTTTTACACAAGAAACCTTATATTTTTGTTTTTCACAGGGTCACACATGCTTTCATAGAGCCTGTGGGTCCAAACCCCCACTTAATACACTTTATGAGTGACCTAGAACACTTTATCGAGCCCATTTTAAACTTATTTTCTTTTCTGTAAACTGAGGATAAAAACAGCCTGTCGTGAGAATAAAAGGAGATAATATATGGAAAGAAACAGCAATGTGCTACACATAGTCTACAAGTGGTAATTATTATTTGTTCTCAACAATGACAAAATGAGAATATACTAACTGCCCTCATTTCACATAGTTTATAGAAAGTGCATCTATCACTGTGTAACAAATTACCCCCTAAAACTCAGTTGCTTAAAACAACATATTATGTCAGTTTCTACAGGTCAGAAATCTAGGTACAGCTTAAGTGGGCCTGTGGCTCTCTCACCAGACTGTAGTCAAGGTGTCAGCTGAGACTGCAGTCATCTCAAGATTCAAATGGAAAAAAATCTGCTTTCAGTCTCACTCATGTGACCATTGGTAGGCTTCATTTCCTACTGGGTTGTTGCACAGAGGGTCATCTCAAGATTTTCAAAAGGAAAACGATAAGGCACTGACCTTGAACTACAAGTCTGAAGCCAAGTAAAACACTGAAACTGCAAAGCAACAACACTGATCTTGCCATGTGGGCAGCTCAGACTTTTTTACCAGGGAAATGCTGCTCTCCCACGCCCCCTGCTGGATATCTAGGTGCTGCTTCAACTCTTTCAAAGTCCAGAGCCCTTTATACCTCAAGACATTAAAGAGAGGCCACATTTACTAATCACATTTCACTAACTTCAATGCCATACTAGCGAAAGGGAGCCCCTGCAGCAAGAAAACTTATTTCATATTAGGAAAATTATTGAGTATCCCCGGGCTTCAGTTTATAGGATGTAATGATAATATTCAATCCTGTATAGTTGCCATAGGATTATATGAGCTTGTACTTGTAACAGTGCCTGGCCCTGGCATTGCTCTGGCCCAGCAATCTTGTCTCTCTCCACTGCCCTCCAATTGTGACCTAATCTCTTGACGTGAAACTTTGTTTCATGCTCTGCTATTACCACCTTGAAATTCTGATCAATTTTTACACAAGAAACCTTATATTTTTGTTTTTCACAGGGTCACACATGCTTTCATAGAGCCTGTGGGTCCAAACCCCCACTTAATACACTTTATGAGTGACCTAGAACACTTTATCGAGCCCATTTTAAACTTATTTTCTTTTCTGTAAACTGAGGATAAAAACAGCCTGTCGTGAGAATAAAAGGAGATAATATATGGAAAGAAACAGCAATGTGCTACACATAGTCTACAAGTGGTAATTATTATTTGTTCTCAACAATGACAAAATGAGAATATACTAACTGCCCTCATTTCACATAGTTTATAGAAAGTGCATCTATCACTGTGTAACAAATTACCCCCTAAAACTCAGTTGCTTAAAACAACATATTATGTCAGTTTCTACAGGTCAGAAATCTAGGTACAGCTTAAGTGGGCCTGTGGCTCTCTCACCAGACTGTAGTCAAGGTGTCAGCTGAGACTGCAGTCATCTCAAGATTCAAATGGAAAAAAATCTGCTTTCAGTCTCACTCATGTGACCATTGGTAGGCTTCATTTCCTACTGGGTTGTTGCACAGAGGGCCTCAGTTCTTTGGGGCTGCTGGGCTGCCCTAAGACCTTCTGTTTCTTGCCAGGTGGGCCTCTCTCCATAGGGCGATTCCCATCATGGTATTTGCTTCCAACAGAACAAGCAAGCAAGAAGAATGAGATAGAAAGAACTGAACAAGACAGAAGTCATAATCATTTCAGCCTAATATCAAAAGTAAGATCTTGTCATTTTTGCCATATTTGAATCTTTACAAGCAAGTCACCAGGTCCATCCCACACTCAAGGGGAAGGGATTACACAAGGGCATTTTATAGACTAAATTAAGTCACTATAAAATCCACATGTTGAAGCTCCAATCACCGGGATCTTAGAATGTGACTGTATTAGGAGATAGAGCCTTTAAAGAGGTAATACGATTAAATGAGGTCATGAGTATGGCCCTAATCTAATGACTGAAATCATTATGAGAAGAGGAAGAGATACCAGGGACTCACAGACAGAGGAGAGGCCCTGTGAAGACACAGTAAGAAGACAGTCATCTACAAGGCAAGGCAAAGAGAAAGCCCTTCAAGAGAAATCAAATCTCTCAACACCTGATCTTAAGCTTTCATCCTCCAGAACTGTGAATAAATATATTTGTGTTTAAATTGCCTTATCTGTGGTATTTTGTTATGGCAGCTCTAGCAAACTAGCATAGGCATGAATATCAGGAGGTTGGAAGTCACTGGAAGCCATTTTAGAAGTTGCCACAGAAGATGCTGGACTAGCGTATCGTCGAGGCCCTTTTATGCTGTCATCTTTTAAAAGGAACCTCTGCTTTTGCAGAAAGAAATCCAGTTGGCACTCTCCACCATGTGAAAGTGGCTTGACAGCCTTAAAGCAATTTAAGTAAATCTGTATCCAGGAAATTTTAAGCTCTGTAATTTACACTGTCACCTGCAATGATGTCAATTGCTAGAATTAACATTCTTAAACCTTCAAATATAGTAATCTCAGGTTAAAGAAAGTTAAAAAGTCTTTTAGATTTACCCCACGTGTCCTCATTTATTGTACATCAGAAACCAGTTTCGAGATTAGACCTATTTAATTTACCATCATTATTAGATCTACGCATACTTCTAGGCATTTTCTTATCGAATCAATAAGCCAATCAGAAAGAAAAGCCACAGTAATTATACTTTTTTCCAACCAAGTTCTTTAAAAACGATTAACATATGCTGAATTTCCTATAGCTATAGCCTTTTAGACAGGAGTCTTTCTTTTAAGAAGAAAGGAAACTAAGTTCTATGAAGACATTTTCAACATAAAATAACTTGTGGGAGTTTTCTTCAAAGCATTTGAAAATTCTAATAATCTAGCTGCCCACTCACATCAATACAATTAATTAGAGCCTCTTTTTATTTAAAAGGAAACATAACAAAAGAAAGAAAAATAATAATAAGCCAAGCATATATGCCAGCTCAAGCTCTGACTGACCACTGTGACAATTAAAAAAAATAAAGTCTGGAACTTCCAGTTCCATCCATGGCAGAATAGACGATACTAGACTTAGCCTTCCTGACATACTCTGGACAAAATACCTAAAATAACAACTTTCAGGATTGGACAGCAATTAAAACAGAACTACTGCTTGAAATAAGGAAAGCAAAATGAGCTTCACATTCACCCTGCTTGAGAAGTTGAGTCCAAGAAGAAAGTTGAATTACAAAGGACAGAGGAAACCGCTTGCCATGGTGGTTGGGATTCGGAGGTCAAGGGCTGAGAAGGGTAAGCTGCATAGGAGAGAACTTCAGAGAAAGAACTCCAGAAATTTTATAGAAATTCTTCCTACATCCTTAACTCCACACTGGATGAGCAAATGCTGGACTAGCGTATCGTCGAGGCCCTTTTATGCTGTCATCTTTTAAAAGGAACCTCTGCTTTTGCAGAAAGAAATCCAGTTGGCACTCTCCACCATGTGAAAGTGGCTTGACAGCCTTAAAGCAATTTAAGTAAATCTGTATCCAGGAAATTTTAAGCTCTGTAATTTACACTGTCACCTGCAATGATGTCAATTGCTAGAATTAACATTCTTAAACCTTCAAATATAGTAATCTCAGGTTAAAGAAAGTTAAAAAGTCTTTTAGATTTACCCCACGTGTCCTCATTTATTGTACATCAGAAACCAGTTTCGAGATTAGACCTATTTAATTTACCATCATTATTAGATCTACGCATACTTCTAGGCATTTTCTTATCGAATCAATAAGCCAATCAGAAAGAAAAGCCACAGTAATTATACTTTTTTCCAACCAAGTTCTTTAAAAACGATTAACATATGCTGAATTTCCTATAGCTATAGCCTTTTAGACAGGAGTCTTTCTCTTTAAGAAGAAAGGAAACTAAGTTCTATGAAGACATTTTCAACATAAAATAACTTGTGGGAGTTTTCTTCAAAGCATTTGAAAATTCTAATAATCTAGCTGCCCACTCACATCAATACAATTAATTAGAGCCTCTTTTTATTTAAAAGGAAACATAACAAAAGAAAGAAAAATAATAATAAGCCAAGCATATATGCCAGCTCAAGCTCTGACTGACCACTGTGACAATTAAAAAAAATAAAGTCTGGAACTTCCAGTTCCATCCATGGCAGAATAGACGATACTAGACTTAGCCTTCCTGACATACTCTGGACAAAATACCTAAAATAACAACTTTCAGGATTGGACAGCAATTAAAACAGAACTACTGCTTGAAATAAGGAAAGCAAAATGAGCTTCACATTCACCCTGCTTGAGAAGTTGAGTCCAAGAAGAAAGTTGAATTACAAAGGACAGAGGAAACCGCTTGCCATGGTGGTTGGGATTCGGAGGTCAAGGGCTGAGAAGGGTAAGCTGCATAGGAGAGAACTTCAGAGAAAGAACTCCAGAAATTTTATAGAAATTCTTCCTACATCCTTAACTCCACACTGGATGAGCAAAGGATGAAGTTCCCAGAGTCCTAGCAGAGAATAACTGCTGAGATACTGGACAGCCGGTAAGAAATTTCAGAGGCAGGATAGTGCTGGGAAGATGGTGGACTTCTAGGCATCTAACCAGCCAGAGAAGAGGGATATTAGATCCCAGACTTTCAGATGAGTCACCAAAAAAGACCATGCTCTAGGGCTTATACCCTGAGAGAAAGCTCAAAGCTGAAATAAAGCAACCATAACAGTCTAACTCCAATCCTCATCAGAATTAAGGTGATTTGCCAGTAGCTCAATCGGTAGCCAGAACAAAATTCAACACTGTTTAGAAGATAATGCAACCCAAAGCTTCTACAAAGTATCATGCACAATATCTAGCTTGTATGGATCTTAAAAAAAAAAAAAAAAAAAAAGCCAGTAGGAAAATGAGTTTTATTTGGAAACAGCAGAATTGCAGTTCAGAACATGCAAAACTACAGTGTACCACAGGCAAGTCTGCAGAGAGTAGAGGAATGTGGACTTTAAAAGTATGATCTTCTTTTCCCTAAACAAGTTATTTTCTAATAAGGGAAAAAACTGGGTAAGAGTGACATTTAACTAAAACTTAACTGGTGAGAAGTATCTACATAATAGAATTAGATAGTCTCTGACTTAACAATGCTTCAGTTTCAGTTTTTGACTTTGCATTAGAGTGAAAGCGATACATATTCAGTAAAAACCCTATTTAGGGGGCTTCCCCTGGTGGTCCAGTGGGTAAGGACACCACCTTGCAGTGCAAGGGGCGCCAGTTCATTCCCTGGCCTGGGAAGATCCCGCGTGCCATGGAGCGGCTGGACCGATGTGTCCAATTACTGAGCCGGAGCTCTGGAGCGCAAGGGCCCAGAGCCGGCGCTCTGCAACGACAGAGGCCACCGCGATGGAAGGCCCACAGGAGCCAAAGAACAAAGTTGGATGAAAATAGAGAAATGGGGCTTCCCCTGGTGGTCCAACAGGTAAGGACACCGCCTTGCACTGCAAGGGGCGCTGGTTTGATCCCTGGCCTGGGAAGATCCCATGTGCAGCGGAGCGGCTGGACTGATGTGTCCAATTACCGAGCCAGAGCTCTGGAGCGCATGCGCCCGGAGCCGGCACTCTGCAACGACAGAGGCCACCGCGATGGGAGGCCCACAGGGGCCGAAGAACAAAGACGGATGAAAATAGAGAAATGAAAGACCAATAGAAGTGGCCTGCCCTCTCCCCTCCCTCCCCAACCCGACCCCCGCTCAAAATAAATAAATAAATAAATAAATCTTAAAAAAAAAAAAAAAACCCTATCTAGAATTTTGAATTTTGGTATTTTCTTGGGATAGTGAAATGTGGTATGATATTCTCTTGTGATGATGGATGGCAGCAGAGAGCCTCAGCTCCCAGCCACTTGATGCGCTTGATTAATAGCTGTAACAATAACAGCCAATACACTTAAAACCACTGCATATCCACACGACCATTCTGTTTTTCACTTTCAATAATACCATATTCAACAAACTACATGAGATACTCAACACTTTATTATAAAACAGGATTTCTGTTGGATGATTTTGTAAGTGTTCTGAACACATTTAAGGCAGGCTAGGCTAAGCTATGATGTTTGGTAGTTGTGTATTAAATGCATTTTTTTCTTTTTTCTCTTTTCTTTAAATGCATTTTTTTCTTATTTTCAATTTACAGTGAATTTATTAGGATATTGAAGACAGTCTGTAATTAAGAATTAGGCTTGAACACAAAAATTAAGCAGAAAAACGTCTAGACAATGCAAACCTTCCCCTTTCAAAGCCCCCAACCTCTCCACGTCCAGAGTCTAGAAGCCAAACCACTGCACTCTTCTTCAAGTTCAGGACCTCTACTGGACTGCCCACTCTCCCCAAATTTGGTCTCAGATCTTCCATCAAAAAGGTGCTCACCTGTATGGCTGAGTCCCTTTGCTGTCACCTGAAACTACCACAATATCACTAACTAGTTATACTACAGTACAAAATAAAAAGTTAAAACAAACAAAAAAGGTGCTCACGCTGTGTCTCAGTCCCTTGAGCTCTGGATACTGAGCAAATGTATATGCTAATTAACATAAAGTAATTCTACTGTTAGCCCTTACAGATTATCATTCAACATGATAATCTGGAAATACAACACATAATGCAGAGAAGTAAATTACTGAGGTTGGAATTTGGTACTCTAAGACATGCAAGTGAAGAATGGCAGTATTTTAGAATAGAGATTTTTTTTTTTTTTCTTTTGGAGGTGGGGTGGGGTGGGGAGGGAGGGGAGCAGGCAGGCTACTTCTGTTGGTCTTTCATTTCTCTATTTTCATCCATCTTTGTTCTTTGGCCCCTGTGGGCCTCCCATCGCGGTGGCCTCTGTTGTCGCAGAGCAGCAGCTCTGGGCGCATGCGCCCCAGAGCTCCAGCTCGGTAATTGGATACATCGGTCCAGCCGCTCCGCGGCATGTGGGATCTTCCCAGGCCAGGGATCGAACCGGCACCCCTTGCACTGCAAGGCGGTGTCCTTACCCACTGGACCACCAGGGAAGCCCTAGAGATGTTTATTTTAAATAATACTAATGAGAAAGAAAAGTATGACGATAAAAATAACAATAGCTCTAATATTTGCTCTAATTGCATGTAAATTGATCCATGTAATTTAAACAATTCATCAATGTCAGAAATAATGTAAATGCATAATCCTAGATGTTTTATTTTTCCTCCTTCAATCTATTACTTAGAAGACCCAAAAGAAAACAATTAAATTTTGGAGAATGGTCCTGTTAAAAGATATTCAGTATTAAATATATCACAGAGGAGGGAGTTCTTCAACACAATAAATACATACTGTTATGGAACTTTTCCCTCACATCAGAACAGTATCTGCTTCTAGCATATACATCTCATTAAAAATGCATCCAAAGGCAAATCTTTATAGAAACTCTTCTCAGATCCTTGGCCTTGAGCTGTATGAGCACAGAACAAATGGGACTCTAGGAAACCCAGCACAGAACAGTAACTGGGAAACTGGAGAAGAGAGCTGAGCAGAAAGTCAGAGGTTGCACAGAAATGGATTAAGGATAGGCAACTAACATTCTATGCCATTTCTACTTCTCAGCTTACCAAATATGGAGACCTCACCATGTGTCATGTACTTTTCTAGGTGCTAGGGATACAACACCAAGCAAATCAACTAGGTCTTTGTCCTTATAGTAAGAAAGCCAGGAAAATGGTGAGTACTGGGGGAGGGAGTAGGAACAGTGAGGAAGAACTAACATTTGTTGAGGTCCAAAGGCAAGCAAGGGTATGACTCCAAGAAACTAATGTGATCCTCTTGGAATTTATTACTAAAACCTCTTGTCATTTCACTTCACCTTCAACGTCTCTATTTGATTCTAACTATTAGATCTATTTGATCTTATTTCCTCCCTGGAACCTGAAGTCAGGGTAGTAATAGGATCATTTTTAAAAGTTGTGGTGAAATATAATGATAACTTAGTTATAAATTACATATATAATATGTAAATCAAAATATAAAGATGTGGTATATATATGTGCATGCATGCTAAGTCGCTTCTGACTCTTTGCGACCCCATGGACTGTAGCCTGCCATGCTCCTCTGTCTATGGGGTTCATTAGGCAAGAATACTGGAGTGGGTTGCCATGCCCTCCTCCAAGGAATCTTCCCGAACCAGGGATCGAACCAGAGTCTCCTACAGCTCCTGACTTATAGGCAGCTTCTTTACCACTGGACCACCCAGAAAGCCCCTATATACACACATACACACATACAGATACACACACACACACACACACACACTGGAATACCACTCAACCATAAAAAAGAAAAATTTTGCCAACTGCAGCATGAATAGACTTGAAGGGCATTACTCTAAGTGAAATAAGTCAGGCAGAGAAAGACAAATACAATACATCACTTATAGGTGGAATCTAAAAAATATACAACAAAATATTGAATATAACAAAAAAGATGCAGACTCACAAATATAGAGAACAATCCAGTGGCTGCCTGTTGGAGGAAGGGGTAATACATGGGTTGGGGTTTGGACATACAAATTGGTGACTACAAAGATGTTACAATACATGGGATAGTACAGCAATACTCTGCAATAACTATAAATGCAGTATAACCTTTTACTATTATATAAAAATAATTTTAAAAAATTAAACAAATTTTCTAAATTAAACAAATTAAACAAAATTTCTAACAAACGAATGAGAATCAAAATAACATGCACCAAAGGAAACCTTAGGAAAATATTTTTTTACAATCTCAAGAGAGAAAGACTTTTATAAGTATGAAATAAAATCCAAATGGCATTTCTAAAAGTCAATGATTTGCTTAATAAAAGTCAAAACTTCTACATGGCAAGGATGATCATAAGCAAAGTCAAACAGCAAATGAAAACTTCTGGGAAAATACCTACAACTAATACCACATATAAAATTTCCCCAAAATAGGGCTTCTCTGGTGGTCCAGTGGGTAGAGAGTCTGACTTGCAGTGTAAGGGGCACTGGTTCAATCCCTGGCCCAGGAAGAATCCACATGCTGTGGAGCGGTTGGACCAGTGTATCCAATTACCAGCCAGTGCTCTAAAGCACATGTACCCAGAACCAGTGCTCTGCAAAGTGGCAGGCCACTGCAATCGGAGGCCCACACAAGCCAAAGAATAAAGATGGATGAAAATAAATAAGTAAATAACCAATAAAAGAAGCCAAAATTTAAACGGAAAAAATATTTTCCCTAAAATATAAAGTACCTATAAATCAATATGGAAAAGATCAATACTCCAACAGAAAAATGGGTTAAAGGAAACAAAACTGGTCCTTTAAAATATGAAAAGATTCTTCACCTTACTCATAAGAAAAATGTTAATTTAAAGAACAATATTTATCTGTTTGGAAAGGCCAGAAAATTTGGTAACACACGAGTCAGTGAAAGTGTGAGCAAACAGGATTTTCTCCTTAGTCTTCAGAGACCTACTGGACTCCCAACAGCACACCACTCAACCATTCCTCAAGCACAGCCTTTACCTTCATGGTCCTGAACAGCTGTGATCCAGTGAATTCAGATCCAAGAAACAGACTTCACTTTTAGGGAGACTTCCCAGAAGTATCACACACCACTTTTACTTCCATCTCAATTATCAAATTGATCATCAGAGTCATACCTTAACTGCCAAGGAGTCTGGGCATCTGTTAGCTTGATGCAATGAGCACCTACATATCACAATTTGAGAAACAGAAAACGAATTTCTGATTCTCTGACACGCCCACTTTTGTTGACCAAATATTCACACACACTAATTCTCAAGTCTCACATCCAGATATGGCAACCAAGTCACAGGTCGGGAACTAACATGCACCAAGGAAACCTTAGGAAAATATTTTTACAATCTCAAGAGAGAAAGACTTTTATAAGTATGAAATAAAATCCAAATGGCATTTCTAAAAGTCAATGATTTGCTTAATAAAAGTCAAAACTTCTACATGGCAAGGATGATCATAAGCAAAGTCAAACAGCAAATGAAAACTTCTGGGAAAATACCTACAACTAATACCACATATAAAATTTCCCCAAAATAGGGCTTCTCTGGTGGTCCAGTGGGTAGAGAGTCTGACTTGCAGTGTAAGGGGCACTGGTTCAATCCCTGGCCCAGGAAGAATCCACATGCTGTGGAGCGGTTGGACCAGTGTATCCAATTACCAGCCAGTGCTCTAAAGCACATGTACCCAGAACCAGTGCTCTGCAAAGTGGCAGGCCACTGCAATCGGAGGCCCACACAAGCCAAAGAATAAAGATGGATGAAAATAAATAAGTAAATAACCAATAAAAGAAGCCAAAATTTAAACGGAAAAAATATTTTCCCTAAAATATAAAGTACCTATAAATCAATATGGAAAAGATCAATACTCCAACAGAAAAATGGGTTAAAGGAAACAAAACTGGTCCTTTAAAATATGAAAAGATTCTTCACCTTACTCATAAGAAAAATGTTAATTTAAAGAACAATATTTATCTGTTTGGAAAGGCCAGAAAATTTGGTAACACACGAGTCAGTGAAAGTGTGAGCAAACAGGATTTTCTCCTTAGTCTTCAGAGACCTACTGGACTCCAACAGCACACCACTCAACCATTCCTCAAGCACAGCCTTTACCTTCATGGTCCTGAACAGCTGTGATCCAGTGAATTCAGATCCAAGAAACAGACTTCACTTTTAGGGAGACTTCCCAGAAGTATCACACACCACTTTTACTTCCATCTCAATTATCAAATTGATCATCAGAGTCATACCTTAACTGCCAAGGAGTCTGGGCATCTGTTAGCTTGATGCAATGAGCACCTACATATCACAATTTGAGAAACAGAAAACGAATTTCTGATTCTCTGACACGTCCACTTTTGTTGACCAAATATTCACACACACTAATTCTCAAGTCTCACATCCAGATATGGCAACCAAGTCACAGGTCGGGAATTCTGGGAAATGTGCACCTCCCATCTGGACTGGAGTGCTCTCTAGGGGCCAGTAATCTAAGAGCTTAAAGGCAAGTTAACCGTTCCCAACTTATCCAATATGAAAGGTAGAAAAGGAGCAAGAAAATCACATTAAAACTGCCATTCAAAAAAGGGCAGAGAGGGACTTCCCTGGTGGTCCAGTGGTTAAGACTCTATCTTCCCAACGCAGGGGGCCCAGGTTCAATCCCTGGTTAGGGAAATAGATCCCACATGCCACAACTAAGACCCAGAGCTGCCAAATAATTCTAAAAAAAGGTGGGGGCGGGCAGAGAGGATAACCGACAGCGGTCACTGGTCTGTAGCAATATAGGATCACACGGGGCAGAAACAGACTTCCTTTCCTGGCAATATCTGGGCCTTTCAGTTCTACATTCACAGAAACTCCTTCTGGGTGCTCTAGTTTTGCTCTCTAGGAGTTTCTTTCTTATTCATAGTCTCATTCTCAGTAGGCATTAGGGAGTTGCTGACATTTCTTAGCTCACTTCCTGTTAGTGGCACAGTTTTCTTCAGAAAAAAAAAAAAAAAAAAATATATATATATATATATATATATATTTCTTCTCTGTCTCCATGCCCTTCTCCTTATCTCCTGAACTCTTCTTGATGTAACAGGGAAAAATGTGCTGCAGGACCTTCTATTAGTCAACTCAATTTTGGGTAAAACTCTTAAAAGATTGTTATTGCTGTTTCTTTGTGTCCGACTCTTTGCGACCCCATGAACTTATACATACATATTTGCTTCTTACAGGCAAGAAAGAGAACATCAGTCCAAACTTCCCTATACAGTTTCTACCCAGTAAATGCAGGTTCCATCTCTGGGTTGGGAAGATCCCCGGGAGAAGGGCATGGTGACCCACTCCAGTATTCCTGCCTGGAGGAGAATCCCATGGCCAGAGAAGTCTAGCAGGCTATGGTCTATAGGGCTACAAAGAGTTGGTCACAACTGAAGCAACTTAGCACAAATGAAAAAAATGCCAAGTCAGAGTAAACATTCCCTCTCTCACATCATCTCCTCACAAAATCTTTTCCTGTCATCTTTTAGCCGGAATTTATTAACAATCATGACTAACACAGAGAAGAATACTCACCCTTTACAATTCATGAGTTTCCTGTTCTCCCACCATTTTACACTTAACACATATAATCTTATTATTCACCCATTCTTTTGTTGTTCATCTTTATTCTTTTGGCTGTGCTGGGTCTTAGTTGTGGTATATGGATTCAGTTTCCTGACCAGGGATTGAACCCAAGACCCCTGCATTTGGAGCATGGGGTCTTAGCCACTGTACCACCAGGGAAGTCCCTCACCCATTCATTCTTAGTGAATATCTACTATATGTTACGACCTGTGCTAGCCTTTAAAAATACATAAAATAAAATACCTTATGTTTATGAAGTTGCATTTCAGAAGTGAGATAAGAGTATTTAATATATGTATAGAAAATAAAGTGGGTAAAAGTTCTTTGAAGACAATGTTAAAGGCGAGCATAAAGGGCAGAAAAGACATGCAGCTAGCCAAAAGGCACATGAAGATACTCAGCATCACTAGTCAACAGGGATGTGAAAATGAAAACTATACACAATGAGATATCAATTCACACCAATCAGAATGGCCAAAAAGTCTATAAACAATAAATGCTGGAGAGGGCATGGAGAAAAGGTACGCCTCCTACACTGTTGATGGGAATGTAAACTGGTGTAGCTACTATGGAGAACAGTATGGAGGCTCTTTAAAAAATAAAAATAGAGCTACCATATAATCCAGTACTGTCGCTCCTAAGCAGGTATCTGAAAAAAATTAAAACTCTAATTCAAAAAGAAACATGTACCCCAATGTACACAGCAGGACTATTTAGGAGTTTGGAATTAACAGACATACACTACTATATGTAAAGATAAACAAGGAGATACACACACACACACACACACACACACACATATATATGTATATATATGTACACTGAATCACTTTTCTGTACACCTAAAACACAATATTATAAAGCAACTATACTTCCATTTTTAAAAAATAAAATTAAAAAATATGATAAGACTGGCCAGTGCCCCGCAAGGAGAGAGGCCACTGCAGTAGGAGGCCCACAAAGGCCAAAGAATAAAGATGGATGAAAATAAATAAATAAATAATCAAAAAAAAAAATTGGGAACAACTCAAATGTCCTCTACATACATCCATACCAAGGACTACTCAGCAATAAAAAGGAATTAACTAGATAAACACACAACCCCAATGCATCTACGGAGAATTACAGTGAATGGAAAAAAAAAAAAGCCAATCCCACAAGGCTACTTACTGTATGATTCCATTTATGCAGCTTTCTTGAAATAAAGAAACCATAGAAATGGACAACAGATCACTAGTTGCCAGGGGTTAGGGACAGTAATGGGATGTGAGGAATGGAGGTTGGCTATAAAACAGGCAACTTGGGGGATGTTTGTGGTGAAGAAAAAGCTCTGACTGTATCAATGTCAATATCCTGAAATTATATAGTCTTACAAGATGCTACCACTGGAGGAAACTAGGTAAAGGGTACAGGGATCTGTTTGGGTTCTTTTCACTGCATTCTACAATTATTTCAAATAACAAGTTTAATTTAAAACAATGTTAGAAGTAATTAACACACACAGATCTTTGGAGCCCATCTCCAGTTTCTGATCCAGGAAAACCTGAAAACATGTATTGCTAACCAGCTTCTATGTAATGCTAGTCCAGGATCAGCTGCCAATCACATGGAGTATGAAATGGCAACCCGTCCCAGTATTCTTGGCAGTTTAGGGAATAACACATTGACACAAGTATTACTATCCTAAAGTAGTGGAAGAAACTCGTCTAAAGAGTAAATGACTTACCTACCACTTACTCTTACCGCTAAAGGCAGTCGGAATTAAAGGCAGGGCCAGTACTCAAATCAGGTCATCAGCTCAGGGTTTGTCTAAGCAAAATCAAGGTCAGAAATAACCTTTTGAACAGTATAAATTAGCACATTATAATTATACTCCCATTTTTAAAAATTAAAAGTAAAAAGAAACCATCTTATTTGTAAGGACTCTCTAGTCTCTAGCATAGAACACAGACTAATGCTTGCTCAAGAGGACTACACTGTCCTAAGATCTAAAATTCAATAACATTCAGGAGCTTAGCTATAAACATTTCACAAACCTTCAGAAACAGACATTAAAGTGTAGACTTAGCCTCAGCACTTACCCTGCGCCTTGAACAAATGTTTATATTCTGTTCCTTAGTTTCCTCAGATGTGAGAACAAGGAACTGGTCCTTTTCTACTTAATTCCAGATTTCTTACTTGGTTTTGAGGGTAGGGAGGAGTGGGTGAGAGGTATGGAAGGAGTAACATGGAAGTTTACATTACCATATATAAAAGAGACAACCAATCTCAATGTGCTGTTAAGACTAAGGAAGCTTACACAGGGCCTATGCAACAACCTGGAGGGTTGGAATGGGGAGGGAGATGGGAGGGAAGTTCCAAGTGGGAGGGTCAAGTGTATGTCTGATTTGGGTCTATGTATAGCAGTAAAGATCAAAACTCTGTAAAAGTAAAATAAAAATAAATTAAAAATCTTCTCGGGTTTTATAAACAGCTACAAGTTAGCTTCTAGAAGAACAAAACCAATTACATTCCCTATCTATGTTAGTATTTCGTCAGAATGGGTATTTGCCCATAGCTTTCTCAAGTTCTGGGAAGCCCGAGTGAAAAACTAAAGAAAAATATGCACCAAAACACTAACAAATATTCACTGACACTTTTGAGTAGAAAGAATGTGGGTGTGGGAGAAGGCTACAATTTTAAGCAATTCTAGCGGATTTAAAAGCTACTTAGAGCTCTCAGCAAAAATCATATGTGCTCAGATTCATGAAATGTTAAAGCAATTACATTAAGTGCATACCAGAAATGGTTTCCCTGCAGTCAGCTCTCCAGAATTCCACTTTAAAACCCCCTTACGCAATAAGCCTCCAAGAGTCTTCTACGTATCCATGGCAAGAGATAACAAAACTTAAGGAAATAGGCTTAAATAGCTAAGAGGGTTTCACATTAGAAATAAGGAAGAAATTTCTGGGAACAACTGCTCCAGTTGAGACTACATTCATGATCATTCTCTGACACCAGATGTTTAAAACATTCAATCCAACGGGCTCCTCCCAAATTGTATCATATCTTGTTTCAGGCCCACTTTCCCTATAATTAATTACAATCCCCAAAATCAAGTAAAATTCAATAACATTCTAGCTATAAACACCCCCTTTAAAGTGTAGACTTAGCCTCAGCACTTACCCTGCGCCTTGAACAAATGTTTATATTCTGTTCCTTAGTTTCCTCAGATGTGAGAACAAGGAACTGGTCCTTTTCTACTTAATTCCAGATTTCTTACTTGGTTTTGAGGGTAGGGAGGAGTGGGTGAGAGGTATGGAAGGAGTAACATGGAAGTTTACATTACCATATATAAAAGAGACAACCAATCTCAATGTGCTGTTAAGACTAAGGAAGCTTACACAGGGCCTATGCAACAACCTGGAGGGTTGGAATGGGGAGGGAGATGGGAGGGAAGTTCCAAGTGGGAGGGGTCAAGTGTATGTCTGATTTGGGTCTATGTATAGCAGTAAAGATCAAAACTCTGTAAAAGTAAAATAAAAATAAATTAAAAATCTTCTCGGGTTTTATAAACAGCTACAAGTTAGCTTCTAGAAGAACAAAACCAATTACATTCCCTATCTATGTTAGTATTTCGTCAGAATGGGTATTTGCCCATAGCTTTCTCAAGTTCTGGGAAGCCCGAGTGAAAAACTAAAGAAAAATATGCACCAAAACACTAACAAATATTCACTGACACTTTTGAGTAGAAAGAATGTGGGTGTGGGAGAAGGCTACAATTTTAAGCAATTCTAGCGGATTTAAAAGCTACTTAGAGCTCTCAGCAAAAATCATATGTGCTCAGATTCATGAAATGTTAAAGCAATTACATTAAGTGCATACCAGAAATGGTTTCCCTGCAGTCAGCTCTCCAGAATTCCACTTTAAAACCCCCTTACGCAATAAGCCTCCAAGAGTCTTCTACGTATCCATGGCAAGAGATAACAAAACTTAAGGAAATAGGCTTAAATAGCTAAGAGGGTTTCACATTAGAAATAAGGAAGAAATTTCTGGGAACAACTGCTCCAGTTGAGACTACATTCATGATCATTCTCTGACACCAGATGTTTAAAACATTCAATCCAACGGGCTCCTCCCAAATTGTATCATATCTTGTTTCAGGCCCACTTTCCCTATAATTAATTACAATCCCCAAAATCAAGTAAAGATTTTGTAACACTTACAGAAGTTAAGTTTTAAAAAAAGGGAATAGGGGGATTTCCTTCAAATACAAAGGTCCCGGGAAACCACAACATAGAACTGAGAACTCATTTCCATTAATTAAATTCCTTTTCTTCTACCAGAAAATAGGAAGTGCTACTATTCTGTGTAGCTCTCTATGGGCTCCTGCCCAGCTACCTCTGGAGTCCCAGTGAAGGAAATCTTAGACTCGGACTTAACTGACAAATCAGATATACAAGCCAGCAATGCCATTCTCATGTTCTACCAACACAGTCAAAGAATCCAACTTCATCAGAGTGTTATCCCTGGAAGTAAGTGCTCAGTTTGTCACAGAGAGTTGTCTCTACTTTTAATACCTCAGAACATCTCAGAAGGAGTTACTAATTCACTGCAAAGGGAAACCAGAATCCATGTATTATGTGAATGGACAGTAATTAACTTGGAAATGTTATTTTTTAAAGTACAATCTAGGCACAAATATAGACCCCCCGTTTTGAAGAAGTACCAAAAAGCTAAATTTTTACCTAACAGTCCTATTATGTTCAATTCAAGAAGGACTCAAGACATACCATTGTTAAAAACATTTATTTTAATACAGTCTATCATAAATAAGTCAGTAGAGGTTCCACTCTGCCACAGACGCATCTGAGAAGAGCCCTGTGCCATCCAACTGGTGACCGTCTGAAGGATGTCCCATCTCTTATCCCAGCCAGAGGCACACCTTCCATGTTGTTCCTCTGCATTGACTGCTTCCAAAACCAGATGACCACACAGTCCTTTATCCCCAAAGTAAGCTAAAATGTTTGTGAAGAGGAGAAATAAATTAACCCCCAAAGTAAAAACTTCCCAAAAACAACTTAATAGAAGATTTCGTACATTTATGTTTGTGTTTACTTATCCATCAGATTCAGAGTTAGCAGAACAATCATTCTCTGACACCAGATGTTTAAAACATTCAATCCAACGGGCTCCTCCCAAATTGTATCATATCTTGTTTCAGGCCCACTTTCCCTATAATTAATTACAATCCCCAAAATCAAGTAAAGATTTTGTAACACTTACAGAAGTTAAGTTTTAAAAAAAGGGAATAGGGGGATTTCCTTCAAATACAAAGGTCCCGGGAAACCACAACATAGAACTGAGAACTCATTTCCATTAATTAAATTCCTTTTCTTCTACCAGAAAATAGGAAGTGCTACTATTCTGTGTAGCTCTCTATGGGCTCCTGCCCAGCTACCTCTGGAGTCCCAGTGAAGGAAATCTTAGACTCGGACTTAACTGACAAATCAGATATACAAGCCAGCAATGCCATTCTCATGTTCTACCAACACAGTCAAAGAATCCAACTTCATCAGAGTGTTATCCCTGGAAGTAAGTGCTCAGTTTGTCACAGAGAGTTGTCTCTACTTTTAATACCTCAGAACATCTCAGAAGGAGTTACTAATTCACTGCAAAGGGAAACCAGAATCCATGTATTATGTGAATGGACAGTAATTAACTTGGAAATGTTATTTTTTAAAGTACAATCTAGGCACAAATATAGACCCCGTTTTGAAGAAGTACCAAAACGCTAAATTTTTACCTAACAGTCCTATTATGTTCAATTCAAGAAGGACTCAAGACATACCATTGTTAAAAACATTTATTTTAATACAGTCTATCATAAATAAGTCAGTAGAGGTTCCACTCTGCCACAGACGCATCTGAGAAGAGCCCTGTGCCATCCAACTGGTGACCGTCTGAAGGATGTCCCATCTCTTATCCCAGCCAGAGGCACACCTTCCATGTTGTTCCTCTGCATTGACTGCTTCCAAAACCAGATGACCACACAGTCCTTTATCCCCAAAGTAAGCTAAAATGTTTGTGAAGAGGAGAAATAAATTAACCCCCAAAGTAAAAACTTCCCAAAAACAACTTAATAGAAGATTTCGTACATTTATGTTTGTGTTTACTTATCCATCAGATTCAGAGTTAGCAGAACAATCATTCTCACTCAGCCAAAAAATCAGAGATATATTTAGAGAAACACAATTTTATTATTTTTTATTGTAGTTATCTACTGTAAACAAAAAGGAAAATATAAATTGAAGTCAATCAAAAGATTCACATGAAGGATTGATGAACCCAGAAAATAAAAGGTATATCCTTCTTTGATCAAGGAAGGAGACAAGAGGTGTTTTATTTCTAAGCACGGCTGAATAAAAATGTAGTTTCTAGTAGTAAGTCAACTTAAATAAAACTGCATTGCAAAATGACAATTTAAGCTGTTTATTTTTAGAAAGTATTTTCCCTTTGTATAAAACCAACATGCATCTATTTTCAATTTTCAAAAGTATATTAAAATCTGCTATTAAATCCTAGGTATATTTGTATATACTTAAGATATGAAAATATATTCATTATCAAGGTCTCTTCCTCATTGGTAACGAGCATCTAAGAGAAAAGAAAATCTTCTTTGGCCTCACAAAAATAATGGGAACAATCATTCTCCCAGTTACTTAGTATTTATATGCTTTGCCTAAATAATGTTTAACTAAGACTTTGCCCCTTATTCACTAAATACTGCATTCTGAATAAGGCATTCCTGTCAACCAACCAAATACAAAGCACCATCCTAGGTGAAAGAGGATGGATATTGAGATGAATGGGGACGAAATTCCAAGGAATCCAACAACTTAAAGGAAACACACCAATAAATCTTGAAACATATTATTTTCTTAAGTACTATATAAACATATATAAACAATAAACTTTATATTCTGGAGTAAGTTTTGTATTAATAAAACATTTACACTAATAAAAACCCTGGCAGATACAAGTTTATTCCTTTCAGGGTACAGATCAGGGAACCCAGGAAGCAATTCCATGGATGCAGCACAGCATATGAAATTTCCTAACAGTATAACCCTTTTCAGCACTCAATTCCTTCCTAAATCACAAATACCCTGGGAAAGAAATCAGAAAATGTCCCTAATGACAGAAAAGAATGATCATTTGCACAAGAAAGGAGAGGAGCACTGAGATGACAATAAAATAAAGAAATAAAAATACAGGGGGGTGGCTGCTTCGCACTGAAGAGTTATTAACACTTGGTGGGATATCTAAAGCCAGTACAACTGAAGGGCACATCTATTCCCACCTCTGGGTGCTGGATAACGCGGGCACAAAATGCTACTTAGCATGCTGGTCCAGTCTAAAAACTGTCCAAGAGGAAATGCTATATCAATCCCTGTTCCAATACCACTAAGAAGTTAGGATCATTAAGTTAATGCAACACTTTAAAAATGTTACCAAAGTATTTGGCAGCTACTTCATGTACTGACAGGACAAGACAGAATGAAAATAAGCAACAAGCATTTTTAAATACAAGGCAGAGAATGACAGACATGGAATGCAAAAAATGGAGCAGTTTCAGTTAGAAGGTGGAAAAGATTTAAAGAGATGATATTTGAGACTAAGCTTTGCTAGAAGCAGGTTTTCATCAAGTGAAAACTGAGGGAAGAAGCATTCCAGACTGAAGGAGAACAAGCATACAGACAAAGGCATGAAAAAACAGTTTATTCTGGGATTCACATACTGTTGCCATGTAGCTAGAGCACAGTTCTCACAGGATAAAGTAGTGGGGTGAAGGGCACAGAAAAGATTAAAAATTATTATTAAAGTTTATTGCTCATACATTACAAGTCAAGCACTGTTAATACTTTACATACAATATTATTATTCAATTCTCATGACAATCTTATAAATTAGATATTATGCCCAACCTATAAAGGAGGAAACTTCATCTTAAGAAAGGTTGATGGCCTCCTGGAAAGAAGTATTTGATGATAATTTTCAGTTCACATCAAAAAGTACTATATAAACATATATAAACAATAAACTTTATATTCTGGAGTAAGTTTTGTATTAATAAAACATTTACACTAATAAAAACCCTGGCAGATACAAGTTTATTCCTTTCAGGGTACAGATCAGGGAACCCAGGAAGCAATTCCATGGATGCAGCACAGCATATGAAATTTCCTAACAGTATAACCCTTTTCAGCACTCAATTCCTTCCTAAATCACAAATACCCTGGGAAAGAAATCAGAAAATGTCCCTAATGACAGAAAAGAATGATCATTTGCACAAGAAAGGAGAGGAGCACTGAGATGACAATAAAATAAAGAAATAAAAATACAGGGGGGTGGCTGCTTCGCACTGAAGAGTTATTAACACTTGGTGGGATATCTAAAGCCAGTACAACTGAAGGGCACATCTATTCCCACCTCTGGGTGCTGGATAACGCGGGGCACAAAAATGCTACTTCTTAGCATGCTGGTCCAGTCTAAAAACTGTCCAAGAGGAAATGCTATATCAATCCCTGTTCCAATACCACTAAGAAGTTAGGATCATTAAGTTAATGCAACACTTTAAAAATGTTACCAAAGTATTTGGCAGCTACTTCATGTACTGACAGGACAAGACAGAATGAAAATAAGCAACAAGCATTTTTAAATACAAGGCAGAGAATGACAGACATGGAATGCAAAAAATGGAGCAGTTTCAGTTAGAAGGTGGAAAAGATTTAAAGAGATGATATTTGAGACTAAGCTTTGCTAGAAGCAGGTTTTCATCAAGTGAAAACTGAGGGAAGAAGCATTCCAGACTGAAGGAGAACAAGCATACAGACAAAGGCATGAAAAAACAGTTTATTCTGGGATTCACATACTGTTGCCATGTAGCTAGAGCACAGTTCTCACAGGATAAAGTAGTGGGGTGAAGGGCACAGAAAAGATTAAAAATTATTATTAAAGTTTATTGCTCATACATTACAAGTCAAGCACTGTTAATACTTTACATACAATATTATTATTCAATTCTCATGACAATCTTATAAATTAGATATTATGCCCAACCTATAAAGGAGGAAACTTCATCTTAAGAAAGGTTGATGGCCTCCTGGAAAGAAGTATTTGATGATAATTTTCAGTTCTTGGATAATGATCACGCAGCTTGACCAGGCAGTCCCATCTCCAATATTTCCTAAGGTACTGTTTCCCTTAGGAAATAACTAGCCTAAGATCAATCAGCTACTCAGTAGCAGATACATTACCTGAGTCCTCATTTCACAAAAAAGAAAACTGATAATTCAAAGAGAAAAAGCTTAAAAAAAAAAAAAAAAAAGGAGCTTGGTGTGGATCTCTGAAAGCAGTTTTAAGAGACCATACCATAAAAGGTTAAAGAAAAGAGAGGAAAGTGAAGAAAGGAGCAATGAGTGAAGACCATTTATTTAAGAATTTTATCAGGAAACAGTAACAGCATAAACGGACATGTAGAGGGCACATTCAGCAGTACGCTAAAGACGAAAATACCCTTGCTTTGAGAAAAGGAGAGACTGGCAAGGCAGAGAAGGTAGAGGAAATTCATATCAGATGGCATTGTGCTAAGTAAAGTAGCAGGTCATATTATCTGGGGAAGGCCACACAACCCAGTGGGAAGTGCGCAAGCCTTGCAGACAGACATACTCCACCACCCACGCAACTGTATGATCAGTTCTGAAGGACTAAAGTGACAATTAGAGGTACTGTATATAAAGCACTTACCACAGTGGCTGACACACTACAAATGACTGTTAGTAATATGACCATTATTATTTCCACTCATTCTAGAAAACAGTAGGTTAGGAGTGTCAAGAAACTGAAAACCCAGAATAGCAGTAAAATGTCTGTTAGGACAATCCACAAGAAATGTCTGGAAGACAGAGGGTCAAGGAGAAATTCCACAGTACCTGTACAGGGGTCCTACTCATCACAGCACTACAGAACAGTTCTGTCTGTTCCAGATTCTGCCTTCACACATATTTATATGTACACACAGGCATACACATGGTTTTCACAAGTATGTACACATATGTGTGTTGAGTATATGAATACATATACTCTGTGTAGCTGTGTGTGTATTTGCAAGTTTTCACCAGCGTTGTCCAACACCATCAAGGTTGTTTTGGAGAAAGGAATTTGAAAGGAATGCATTTTCAGAGCTACAAATGATCATACACTTTGACTATTAACCTCATGAGAATTTGTCACAAAAAAAAATAAATCAAAACCTGTAAGACCTATGCACATAAAAATGTTCATTATATTGTTATTTAAAATACTAAAAAAAAACCCTGAGAAATCTAAGTGATCAACAACTGGAAAATATATGGGCCAATCAACTCTAATCTGGGTTAAAAGAAAAAAAAAACAAAATTCTCTGTACTCGTTAGAATGACACAAAAGGTTCCACTTAATAAGCATAAGACAAGAATATAGGAATTAAAAACAATTCAGCTTTTAACGTGGTAGGATAAATTATTATTTTCCTTGTAAAATATGCTTCATTACAGTTATAACACAGCACAGTTAATAGAAACTAGAAGAGAATGCAGATACCTGATAACACAGACTGGTTTGTAAACTGCTGCAGTTTTCCAACAGTCCAAAACCACACTTGACTGATAAAGCTCCATTACCATACCTACCACTACTTCTCTTTTGCTTGCCATGATTTAGTACTAATAAATTAACTTGCCCTGCAATGCTTATTTGTAAAATCAGTACCTCAAAACTGTTGGTTCAGGCATTCCAGGATCTGCACCCCTCTTAAAACCTGGGGGACAGGGGGAGGGAAGAAAGAGAAAGAAAATAAATACCAATTAAAATCCTAGCAAACAAAAAATTTACAGTAAGATTTTTTTTAAAAAATCAATCTTTAGTATTCAGAATCATATCCAGATCTACTAGAATTACTTAACATTTACCTGTGCAACAGAATAGTTTTAAATCTTTTCTAGAGTATGTGGTTATGTGCAGAACCAATCAGTAAGGAAGACAAACTACCTTATTCTTATAATTAGCACAGTAGCCCTTAGCATGCACTATCTTCCATTACTAGTCATCACCCAGAAAAAAAACCACATCAAACTATCAAATCAAACTGAACCACGGACTACAAAGAACAGAAACACTTAAAAAAAAAAAAAAAAAAACTTGTCTTAAAAATTAAACTTACTTCTTATTTTGTATTGGAGCATAGCTGACTAACAATACTGTGAGTTTCAGGTGGGGAGCAGAAGGACTCAGTCATACATATACATATATCATTCTCCCCCAGACTCCCTCCTATTCAAGCTTCCACATTATACTGAGCAAAGTTCCATGTGCTATACATATACAGTAGATCCTTCTTGGTTATCCATCTATTTTAAATACAGTAGTGTGTACCTATAAACCCCAAATTCCCTAACTATCCCTTCCCTTCATTCTGCCCCTCCCCAACCCACCACAAACAAAAACTATGTTCTCTAAGTCTGTGAGTCTATTTCTGTAAAAAACTACAGTCTTAAAGAAACAACTGAAGACACCTTTTTTATCCCCTATGAACCAACCTCTCTTTACAAAGCAACTAAAGATTGGTGATGGACCGGCTTCCCTGGTAGCTCAGTAGTACAGTTCGCCTGCCAATGCAGGAGACACGAGTTCATTCCCTGAATCAGGAAGATCCCACATGCCTGGAGCAACTAAGCCCATGAGCCACTACTACTGAGACTGTGCTCTAGAGCCTCAGAGTTGCAACTATTGAGCCCACGTGCCACAACTATTGAAGCCGTGTGCCCTAGAGCCCAAGATCCACATCCAGAAAAGTCACCACAAGAAGAAACCTGTTCACCTCAACTAGAGTAGCTCCCACTCCCTGCAACTAGAGAACAGCCTGCAGTGAAAATCCAGAATAGCCAAAAATAAATAAATAAATGAAATGCATTTCTAAAAAAAAACAGAAAAAGATTGGTGATAGAAAGTGGGGTAAGAATCCAGGTTACTGTTAAATAAATCAGTGCTCTTATTACAAGAGCTGCAGTCAGACTATCAGCATTTAAGAGATGAATCTTCATTCTGGGGAACCAGATCTTTTAAAATGGGCAGTGAGGATGTCTCCCCACTGAACAACAGGTGGTCACTGCCTCTGCTCATAAGATACTAAGTAAAACATAAAATTAAGCTTAGAAACAGTGTAACAAACACAGTGGCAAGCCTACTGAAAAACCCCCATCAAACTATCAAATCAAACTGAACCACGGACTACAAAGAACAGAAACACTTAAAAAACAAAAAAAAAACTTGTCTTAAAAATTAAACTTACTTCTTATTTTGTATTGGAGCATAGCTGACTAACAATACTGTGAGTTTCAGGTGGGGAGCAGAAGGACTCAGTCATACATATACATATATCATTCTCCCCCAGACTCCCTCCTATTCAAGCTTCCACATTATACTGAGCAAAGTTCCATGTGCTATACATATACAGTAGATCCTTCTTGGTTATCCATCTATTTTAAATACAGTAGTGTGTACCTATAAACCCCAAATTCCCTAACTATCCCTTCCCTTCATTCTGCCCCTCCCCAACCCACCACAAACAAAAACTATGTTCTCTAAGTCTGTGAGTCTATTTCTGTAAAAAACTACAGTCTTAAAGAAACAACTGAAGACACCTTTTTTATCCCCTATGAACCAACCTCTCTTTACAAAGCAACTAAAGATTGGTGATGGACCGGCTTCCCTGGTAGCTCAGTAGTACAGTTCGCCTGCCAATGCAGGAGACACGAGTTCATTCCCTGAATCAGGAAGATCCCACATGCTGCGGAGCAACTAAGCCCATGAGCCACTACTACTGAGACTGTGCTCTAGAGCCTCAGAGTTGCAACTATTGAGCCCACGTGCCACAACTATTGAAGCCCGTGTGCCCTAGAGCCCAAGATCCACATCCAGAAAAGTCACCACAAGAAGAAACCTGTTCACCTCAACTAGAGTAGCTCCCACTCCCTGCAACTAGAGAACAGCCTGCAGTGAAAATCCAGAATAGCCAAAAATAAATAAATAAATGAAATGCATTTCTAAAAAAAAACAGAAAAAGATTGGTGATAGAAAGTGGGGTAAGAATCCAGGTTACTGTTAAATAAATCAGTGCTCTTATTACAAGAGCTGCAGTCAGACTATCAGCATTTAAGAGATGAATCTTCATTCTGGGGAACCAGATCTTTTAAAATGGGCAGTGAGGATGTCTCCCCACTGAACAACAGGTGGTCACTGCCTCTGCTCATAAGATACTAAGTAAAACATAAAATTAAGCTTAGAAACAGTGTAACAAAAACACAGTGGCTAACAAGGAAAAATAACTAAAAAGACGGCCTTAACATCAATTTTCATCTGACTCAGACACTAGGGTACCAACACTAGTTGAACACTAAGATTACCGGTAATCCTCCAAAACAATATATATATATATATATATACCCAGTGTACACAAAAAGGAAAATAACCCTAGGGCGGAAAGGAAAAGCATTATCTACTCTTCAGACCAAAACCCCTGTTACACAGATTTTACCAGCTGCAGCCTTCCGGCACGCGAAAAAGGAATGTCAAAAGGGGAGGTGGGAAAGGTACCTGAAAAACAGACTTAGAGAGGTGTAAAGAATACACAGGGAGGGGCTTCCCTGGTGGCCCAGTGGGTAAGGACACCGCCTTGCAGCGCAAGGGGCGCTGGTTCGATCCCTGGCCTGGGAAGATCCCATGTGCTGTGGTGCAGCTGAATCGATGTGTTCAATTATCCAACCAGAGCTCTGGAGCGTATGCGCCCAGGGCCGGCGCTCTGCGACAACAGAGGCCACTGCGATGGGAGGCCCACACGGGCTAAAGAACAAAGGTGGATGAAAATAGATAAATGAAAGACCAATAGAAGTGGCCCGCCCACCCCCCTCCCTCTGCACCGCACCCCCGCCTCCAAAAAAAAAAAAAAAAGAGAATTCACAGGGACCAGAAAAAAAAAAAAAAAAACCACCCAGGAGTAGATTTAAACAGGACCTGACATACACATTGGAAAAACCACATGCCACAAAGAAGGGGAAGACTCAAAGCCCCCACACCTTCCTTCCTTGGCTGAAAGAGCTCCTCCCAGTGTCTGTCCAGCCAAATTGGGCCCTAGCACAGCAAAGTGAAAGCAGGTGAGGAGGACAGGTGGGGAGAAAGAGGGGGAAATACAGCCTGTAAGAGCAGGCTAATTACTTGCTCTAACCTTTGACACCTATACAAAGTCACCAACATCTGGGGAACTAACGCTTCTTTTAAAAATGTGTTATTTCCCTGGTGGCCCAGTGGCTAAGTCTCTATGGTCCCAACACGGGGTGGAGTTCCATCCCTGGACAGGGAACTAGACCCAGGAGCTGCAACTAAGAACTAGCATAGCCAAATAAATAGTTGTTTTTTTTTTTTTTTAAATGTGTTCAAGGGACTTCAGGTTGGTCCAGTGGTTAAGAATCCAGCGCTCCAGGAGGGAGGGGGCCAGGGATATACATATGACTAATCTGGGATTATACATATCTGTAAACAACAAAACTCTGAAAATAAAAAGTAAAAATAAATAATAGTAATAGGTGAAAACATGTGACTTAGCACTTAAAAATTCTGACAGGGTAGGTAGAGAGTATGGGCCTTGCTGGCCCACTGCTTGAGTTCACAGCTCCCTCATTTGACAGCTGTGCGCCTCCAGTAAATAACCAAACTGTTCTAGGTCTCGGCCTCCTCGCGGGTACACCGTTCACTGCACCTGAGAACGCAGAGGCAGCCAACACCTCCGGTCACAAACATACCTCAAGGCAGTGGCATACCCACAAGGCTTACGGGCCTCTTTCCCCTTAGGTCCACCTGGAAAGGCGAGGATAAACGCCCCGAAAACCCACCTAGTGCCCAAGTCACTAGGTGATTTTCACATACGTCAGGTCGTCCTAACTCTTCCCCAAATCCTGACAGGTAGGTCATCTCTTCCTTACACGTGTAAAAACAGCAGGGGTGAAATAACGTGACTTGTGAAAACCAAAAAAAAAAAAACAAAAAAGACAAAGGAAGTGAAGGAGAGAACTCGAACTCGGCTTAGGCCGACCCCAACTCTTCACCAGATAGCCTCGAAGAACGCGCTCGGCGTAGTCGCACTTCTCTCTCACGCCTCAAGCCAAAATGGACTCTCGGCCTCCTCACCCGCTTCCCTCCCGTCTCCTCCCACGTTCTTCGCCCACTGACCCAAGTAAATCACGAGAGGTATAAAACCCCAGCGGATGGCAAACTGTCCTCCCTTGAAAAGCTGTTGCAGCCTCTGCTTGGCCTCTTTGCTCAGCTTCACCATGGCGACGGCGCAGACGACACCAGTGAGACGACAGCTCCAACCGCGTCAAAAATCCGAAAAAGAAAGAAGATGCGCATGCGCCGAAAACGGCCTTTACGGCAGGAGTCGTGAGCGTTGTTAAAGGTCGTAATTCGTCGTTCTTCACCTGCCTCGCCCCTCCGCGGCCACGCCTCTGTAAGGCGCGTGAGTGGTTGAGGCTCCTCCTTCGGAGATTTAAGTTCTCTTTTCTCTGTTTAGGAATCGCCAGGTTTCACTGATTGTGGGATACCTCTGGCAATGCTCATGGGATTCCTTCAGCCTGGGTCGCCCTCTCTCTTCCTACAGCCTCACCCACATTTTATTTTATTTTATTTTATTTTAAAGATTGATTTATTTATTTATTTATTTTGGTGGGGGTGGGGTGGGGAGGGAGGGAAGCAGGCGGGCCACTTCTATTGGTCTTTGTCCATTTTCATCCATCCCTGTTCC
Organism: Tragulus kanchil; assembly: GCA_022376925.1. Taxonomy (NCBI): domain Eukaryota; kingdom Metazoa; phylum Chordata; class Mammalia; order Artiodactyla; family Tragulidae; genus Tragulus; species Tragulus kanchil. The sequence goes on along the minus strand of JAIOJX010000030.1, from coordinate 104,563,428 downwards.
TTGGCCCGTATGGGCCTCCCATCGCGGTGACCTCTGTTGTCGCAGAGCGCCGGATCTGGGCGCATGCGCTCCAGAGCTCCGGCTCGGTAATTGGACACATGGGTCCAGCCGCTCCGCGGCACGTGGGATCTTCCCAGGCCAGGGATCCAACCGGCGCCCCTTGCACTGCAAGGCGGTGTCCTTACCCACTGGACCACCACGGAAGCCCTCACCCGCATTTTAAACTTTGTCTCTTAAGTGTTCTTTACGAACAAAGAAGGAGTATTAAGGACTGAGTTTTAGTCCTAATTTACTCTCCGTGTACTAGACAAGTTATTTAACGTCTCTGTTTCTTTAAGTTCAAGGTTGACCCGCAGGAAAGGTTACAAACTGACGCCTCTATGCATGTTTTCTTTGACTCCGAGAGTATTTGGTTGTTTCATTTATTTATTTTTACATTTTAAATTACTTGCCAACATTTTAAAGTTTGGGAAAATTACCATAAAAATCTGAACTTGAATTTTCAGAGCGGTTGACGAATCTCCTTGCAATCAACTCACGTCTTGCCCTCGTTGGTTTAGCAGTGCAATGATCCCCTTGGGTGCACTGTAGAATCAGTGAGGAGATTAAAAGGCTTACTCCTGCTGGGAACTATTGCTGCCAGGGGCCAACTCTTAAGGATTATGATTAGCTGGGAGTGGGGCCTGGCCTTTGGTTTACCTTTGAAGTTCCCAAATTCTGATTCAGAACCTGCTGGCCTGAAGCTGGCATTTGAGCTTTTGACCCCAAGGTTAAGGGCTGGATTTCTAAGGCTGTAAGACTTCTAAGAGTTTACCTTTCCTTCCTGACACATCCTCAAGATACATCATATTTTCTTTTAAATTATTCTTTTGAAGAGTTTATTTGAGCAAAAATTTGTTCAAAACAAGGAATTCCAAGCCAGAGGGGTTATAAAATGCTCCCTCTTTTAAACTCTTAAGGTGCTCATGGCATGCAAAATTTTCCCCTGGTTTTGTGAGCATTCCTGTGCTTAGCTCATTATCATGATAATAACAGCCTGTTCATTCTGTCTGTGTTAAGTATTTCCAAGTTATTCTTAATCATTAAAAGATTTTAAAGCATTAAAGCTTATTAGTTATTTTTTCAATATTTATTATTTATTTGGTTGCCGAGAGTCTTCCTTGTAGCAGGCTGGATCCTTTTTTCAGTTGTAGCATGTGGGATCTAGTTCCCTGAGTAGGGATCAACCCTTGGTTCTCTACATTGGGAACACAGTCTTAGCCACTGGACCACCAAGGAAGTCCCTTATTTTACTAATTCTTATAAGAAGTAAACTACATATATGTATATATACAGGCCTCATTTTACAGATAAGGAAACTCAACTTTTTATCCAAATGCCTCATACATAGTAAGAATGCATTTCTGTCAGTGGAGCTGAACAATGCCAAAGCCATTTGCCTTCATCCAGCATTCATGGAGCACTAGAGATTTAAGATTCTTTTTTCAAAAAGGCACTGCCTGTAAGAATTTCATATTTTGGTGGAAAAGACATATGTAAACAGATTATTCCAATATAGTGTGAATGTGCTAGGTCCCACCATAAAGTCATACACAAAATATGAGGGAAGGCAAATGAAGGACACCTTACACTGACTAGAGGCTGTTGACTAAAAAAGATGAACAACTTGAGAGTTGTGGGTTAAGTTTTATTTGGGGCATAATTAGGATCCTGCTGTAGAACAGTGAGGAGATTAAGGATTATGATTAGCTGGGAGTGGGGCCTGGCCTTTGGTTTACCTTTGAAGTTCCCAAATTCTGATTCAGAACCTGCTGGCCTGAAGCTGGCATTTGAGCTTTTGACCCCAAGGTTAAGGGCTGGATTTCTAAGGCTGTAAGACTTCTAAGAGTTTACCTTTCCTTCCTGACACATCCTCAAGATACATCATATTTTCTTTTAAATTATTCTTTTGAAGAGTTTATTTGAGCAAAAATTTGTTCAAAACAAGGAATTCCAAGCCAGAGGGGTTATAAAATGCTCCCTCTTTTAAACTCTTAAGGTGCTCATGGCATGCAAAATTTTCCCCTGGTTTTGTGAGCATTCCTGTGCTTAGCTCATTATCATGATAATAACAGCCTGTTCATTCTGTCTGTGTTAAGTATTTCCAAGTTATTCTTAATCATTAAAAGATTTTAAAGCATTAAAGCTTATTAGTTATTTTTTCAATATTTATTATTTATTTGGTTGCCGAGAGTCTTCCTTGTAGCAGGCTGGATCCTTTTTTCAGTTGTAGCATGTGGGATCTATTTCCCCTGAGTAGGGATCAACCCTTGGTTCTCTACATTGGGAACACAGTCTTAGCCACTGGACCACCAAGGAAGTCCCTTATTTTACTAATTCTTATAAGAAGTAAACTACATATATGTATATATACAGGCCTCATTTTACAGATAAGGAAACTCAACTTTTTATCCAAATGCCTCATACATAGTAAGAATGCATTTCTGTCAGTGGAGCTGAACAATGCCAAAGCCATTTGCCTTCATCCAGCATTCATGGAGCACTAGAGATTTAAGATTCTTTTTTCAAAAAGGCACTGCCTGTAAGAATTTCATATTTTGGTGGAAAAGACATATGTAAACAGATTATTCCAATATAGTGTGAATGTGCTAGGTCCCACCATAAAGTCATACACAAAATATGAGGGGAAGGCAAATGAAGGACACCTTACACTGACTAGAGGCTGTTGACTAAAAAAGATGAACAACTTGAGAGTTGTGGGTTAAGTTTTATTTGGGGCATAATTAGGACTGCAGCCCGGGAGGCAGCACCCCTGGAGGCAGCACCCCAGATAACTCTGAGAGACTGCTCCAAAGAGGCAGCAGGAGGAGGGTCAATATTTAAGGATTTTGGTGGGGGGAGTTCAATATCATTACACAGTCATTTTACAAAGGATCTTCAGTTAGTCAAGAGGATCTGATGTCACCATGAGGGGATTTAATGCTTTTCTAAATATGAGGAGATGCAAGGATTGAGATAATAAAATCTGTTCCTAAAAGCATCCACCTAGCTAAAGACCTGCCCTACTAGATTCCCTGGAGCACGGAGTGCTTCTACCCCACCCTGATGTCCATCAGGGAGTATTGAAGGTCAGCAGCTCTCAACAGCACAGGGTCTGGTCTCTGCATAGGCAGAGGGCAAATGTCCTTGTTGTCAAGTCATTGGCAATGTAATTGGTAATTGCCAGTTTGTACTTGACAAGGGCATCAAGGAATCTTTGAAGAAGCCACTAATAGTCAAAATGGAAAAGAGAAAATATATTTGAATCATTAGGGAGGTAAAATCAACAGGCCTTGTTGGCCAACTGAATGCAGAGGGCAAAAGCTGAAAGAGGCGACTAAGATGCCTGCCCAATTTCGAATTTGTACAACTTACTAAGTTAACAGTCTTACTCCTTGGGCTCCACAAAGTCTAAATTATATAGATTCACCTTCACAATGATTCCTGTAGGTAGGGCTGGGGATTCAGGTAACATTGTAATGGTTGAAAGTGCTACAAAATGTCAGTACTAAATTATTAAATATATATATACATATATATATGAGGTATACATAAGAGATTCTCTCTTATTATAATAATAATCACCATACATGTGTTACTATGTGCCTAGAAAGAAATTTAGAGAAATATACATCAAAGTCTTTATAGCAGTGATTATCACAGTGGATGAGAGGAAATTACTGGAAATTTTCTTTTTAAACGTAATGTGTTGCTTGTTTTTCATAATGAGCAACAGCATGAGGCTAAAAGGGGGCAAATGAAGGACACCTTACACTGACTAGAGGCTGTTGACTAAAAAAGATGAACAACTTGAGAGTTGTGGGTTAAGTTTTATTTGGGGCATAATTAGGACTGCAGCCCGGGAGGCAGCACCCCTGGAGGCAGCACCCCAGATAACTCTGAGAGACTGCTCCAAAGAGGCAGCAGGAGGAGGGTCAATATTTAAGGATTTTGGTGGGGGGAGTTCAATATCATTACACAGTCATTTTACAAAGGATCTTCAGTTAGTCAAGAGGATCTGATGTCACCATGAGGGGATTTAATGCTTTTCTAAATATGAGGAGATGCAAGGATTGAGATAATAAAATCTGTTCCTAAAAGCATCCACCTAGCTAAAGACCTGCCCTACTAGATTCCCTGGAGCACGGAGTGCTTCTACCCCACCCTGATGTCCATCAGGGAGTATTGAAGGTCAGCAGCTCTCAACAGCACAGGGTCTGGTCTCTGCATAGGCAGAGGGCAAATGTCCTTGTTGTCAAGTCATTGGCAATGTAATTGGTAATTGCCAGTTTGTACTTGACAAGGGCATCAAGGAATCTTTGAAGAAGCCACTAATAGTCAAAATGGAAAAGAGAAAATATATTTGAATCATTAGGGAGGTAAAATCAACAGGCCTTGTTGGCCAACTGAATGCAGAGGGCAAAAGCTGAAAGAGGCGACTAAGATGCCTGCCCAATTTCGAATTTGTACAACTTACTAAGTTAACAGTCTTACTCCTTGGGCTCCACAAAGTCTAAATTATATAGATTCACCTTCACAATGATTCCTGTAGGTAGGGCTGGGGATTCAGGTAACATTGTAATGGTTGAAAGTGCTACAAAATGTCAGTACTAAATTATTAAATATATATATACATATATATATGAGGTATACATAAGAGATTCCTCTCTTATTATAATAATAATCACCATACATGTGTTACTATGTGCCTAGAAAGAAATTTAGAGAAATATACATCAAAGTCTTTATAGCAGTGATTATCACAGTGGATGAGAGGAAATTACTGGAAATCTTTACTTTTTGTGTATATATCTCTGTAATGTGTTGCTTGTTTTTCATAATGAGCAACATGACCTTTATAAAAAAAAAAAAGGTAGATTTTAAAATAAAATTAAACCCTCTAAGGACCTCCCCCCACTTTGCCTTCAGGATAAAAGATTAAAGCCTTATTGCACAACCTACATGTTCCTTGAAGGCGCCATATTATCTCTCATCTCTGCTCTGACCTCTGCCAAAAATACCCTCTGGATTTCTTGTTTAAGGTCCATTTAGATATTTCCTCCAGCATGTAATTGCCCCTGACCTGCTTTTGCCCTTGTCCAGGGAAAGCTGAATACTTCCTGTTAGTGCTCCTGCTCTCAGGTTTGACTTATCATTATTTATTCACAGAACTGTCTCCACAACTAGACTACAGGTAGAGACCTTCAGAAGTTTCATAGCCTCAAATACTGTATATATACCACTTGTGGAACTGTTCAATGAATTTCATCAGGAACTAACAACCTGGGTTAATCATATTACTTAATCTGCCACAGGACAGGTATCTAAAATGAAAATTTATAATTAGAGATATCCTCGACACAAAAGAATGGACATTTTCCTTCCTCGAAGACAATCCATTGGAAATAACTAATACTACTGGGCACTTACCATATGCATGTACTGTGCTTGCTTGCACGCCTCAACTCAAATCCTCACAACTCCATGAGATGGGGACTGTCTTAAACCTCATTTGGAGTAAGCTGAGGCACAGGGAAGTCAAGTAAACTTGCCCAGTTTCATAGAACTGGTAAGTGGTGGGAAGAGGGTCTTAACCCAGATGCTCTTACACCAGAACTTGAATGTTAACCACAGTGCTATACTGCCTTATAGGGGCAAAGTAAACACAGGACCAGAAGAAAAGAAGTCATGTATTCTCAAAAAATACTTTCCCCATGCCATGATAAATAAAAGAACTCTTTACATTGTACTGGAGCAACACATACAACTAGCCCAAAGGCTGGCCAGTGACCCAAAGGGGTGCTGACTTGCTGAACCAGACCCTATCTAAATGAGATCTGAACTTAAGACAGAAAGCAATAAAAATCTGACCAAAGCTGGTAACCTGTGCCAAGTCCTTCATGGATATCATCTCCAGTCCTCCAAAACCTCATGCTCTTGACACCCCGCACTCTGCGTGGCATGTTGAATTTTGAATCTGAACATCATTGGTGTATTCACCCACATTTATAAGCCACTATATATTGTTTTTATGTATTCACTCATTCTGGAGTATTGAGTACTGACAATGTAGGATATGCTATATGGACCATTATGTGTTGAGACCTATAAGAAAATGAAGTACAAAAAAATAAAAAAGGAAAACAATGAAAAGGAAGTGCAGTCCTGCACTTAAGAGATTTTGTGATCTGGTTAGAGAGAGTAAGACAAATACATTAAGAAGGTAGCCTTTAGAAAAATAATAACATCATGTTGAGATTAAACACAGGGGCTCAGACGTAGAAGCTGTGTGTTTGAATCCTGGCTCTGCCACTTAGCTGTGTCAACTTACTTAACCTTCCTGGGTTTCCTTTCTCATCTGCAAAAGAAAGTAACGATAATAGCCAATTCAATCAATTACTGTAAAGATGAAGAGAAAACACACCTGAAATATGGGACCTAACTAAAAGACTTAAGCAAAGAAACTATTTCTATAATTGTCTGCCTCTTTGTTCTGGCTGGGTTCTGTTTCAAAGATCAGCCTTTTACGAAAGTTTTTTCTCTGGTTCTGGGTTCATGAGTGTATGAACAGCCTTCCAGGAACTGGCTGTACCTTCGGAGCCACATACAGAGCCACCTACAGAACCACAGAGTGAGCAAGGGACAGACTAAACTCCTAGAGGAATATAGTTTATAGTTTGTGTTCATTAACTCTGAATACAATGGTGTGCCATGGAGGGAACCTAACACACATCCATATTGCTATAAAGAACACAGAGTGAGGGCTTCCCTGGTGGTCCAGTGGGTAAGGACACTGCCTTGCAGTGCAAGTGGCCCCGGTTCGATCCCTGGCCTGGGAAGATCCCACGTGCCGCGGAGCGGCTGGACCCATGTGTCCAATTACCGAGCCGAAGCTCTGGAGCGCATGCGCCCAGAGCCGGTGCTCTGAGATAACAGAGGTCACCACAATGGGAGGCCCACACGGGCCAAGGAACAAAGATGGATGAAAATAGATAAATGAAAGACCAACAGAAGTGGCCCACCCACCCCCCTACCCTTTCACCACCCCTCAAAAAAGAACACAGAGTGAGAAGTCACGTGGATCTGAAAGCAGATTTGCCAAGCTTTGAATTCAACTCTGCTATTTCCCTAAAACAAGAAAACTAGTTGATGATATAGCAGAAAAGCTAATTAATTCACCATGAATACCAGGAAAACAGGGCCTAAATGTGGCCAAATATATGCACCAAAATGAAAAAGAGGAAGAAAATTTAACACGCATCTCATTTTCCAGGAATGGTATATTTCAAACACCATGTGATTTATTAAGTTTTTAACTCTTACTTTGTCCTCTTTTTCTTCTGCTAGTACGTTTTGGGTGGATAGATAATTTCTTATTGCTTTGGTACAGCTTGGGGTTCGTGAGGATATCAAACAAGCAGATGCATGAATACAATTCCAACAAAGAAGACATTAGTCACAAAGTATCACTGGGACATCAACCAAGTGTAAAGTTCTGCCAGGAAAAGGGAGTTTTAGAAAACTGTCCTTCACAGCTCCTGTTCACAAGGACTTGGGAACAGAGTGCACAGATCCTTGAAAGAAAGGCCAAGAGGATGTGAGATGAAGGTCAAATGTGTAGGGCAGACAATATACTGTTCTGGACATTTGGATGAGAGACAGGTCACAAAGGGCTAGATTCTTGGGGTAATGTCACAGAAATAAGCCTGAGCTGGTTTCTGATGGAAGAGAGAGACAAGAATAAAGAAATGTCAGGGGCTTCCCCTGGTGGTCCAGTGGATAAGGACACCACCTTGCAGTGCAAGGGGCGCCGGTTCGAGCCCTGGCCTGGGAAGATCCCACATGCTGCGTAGCAGCTGGACTGATGTGTCCAATTACCGAGCCAGAGCTCTGGAGCGCATGCGCCCAGAGCCGGTGCTGTGCAACGACAGACGCCACCGCGATGGGAGGCCCACAGGAGCCAAAGAACAAAGACGGATGAACAGAGAGAAATGAAAGACCAATAGAAGTGGCCCACCTGCTCCCCTCTCTCCCCAACCCGACCCCCACCAAAAAATAAAATAAATAAATAAATCTTTAAAAAAAAAGAAAAAAAAGAAATGTCAGAAAGAGCAGGTTTAGGAGGAGAGAGAAAGTGAAATACTTTACATGGAACAGAAAGCTCCAGGCAAGACATAGAGACCAAGTTATAAAAAGAAGCTAAATGCCATGTTAAGAAACTTGAATTTTAGCCAGAGAGTAGCTGGAAAGCTGCTGAATATTTTAGAGAAAAAAATTACAAGGTGAAAGCAATTTATTTTTAGGGTTTAATTTCTTTTAGTCTCCTTAATTTTGTTGTAAAGGGAATAAATTCACATAGTCTAAATTTAAAAAGTACAAAGAGTGTCTGGTGAAAGGTCCCCCCCTGCTTCAGTCCCCTACTCCCCATTTTTACCCCTTAAAGCAAATCAGTGTTAAGGATTTTTTATGTATTCTTTCAAAGATCTCCATGCATATGAAGCAAAGTCACACATTCTCCTCACCCTTGTTTTACAAATCCTCAATACAGTCAGGATTATTTACCTTAAAAATGTTAGGGACTATTTTATATGAATACATAAAAAGACTTCTCATTACCATTTTAGAAATAGATGGACTGGTACAAAAGAGCATAATTCTATTTCTTTTACAATTTGTTGGACTTTCCAGCTGGTGCACTGGTAAAGAATCCACCTACCATTGTAGGAGACACAAGAGATACCTAGGTCGGGAAGAGCCCCTGGAGGAGGAATGGCAGCCTGGTATTCTTGCCTGGAAAATTCCATGGACACCCTGGTGGACTGCAGTCCATGGTGTCGAAAAGAGTCAGACACAACTGAGTGAGCACAGCCCAGTATTACACTTTGTTGCCCAATTCTTCTCCTTGGAAGCAACCCGATGTATGTGTTTTGTATACATTCTTCCAGAGATATTCTAGGCATATGAAAACAAATAAACACAAACTCACACACGTTCCTCACCCCCTCAAAAATATACAAATAGATGTATACTGTACACTGTCTTACCTTTCTTTTTTATTTTAAAACATTTCTTAAAAACCCAAATAAAGTCTTTCTTTGAAGTAATGGTATTGTACCAATCTCAGCTTCCTAGCTTTATCAATGTATTATGGTCATGTATAATTTATCACTACGGTAAGCTGGGTGAAGGGAAATGTCCTGGCCTACAGAAACTTTTATGTGATTTTTGGAACTTCTTGGAAATCTTAAAAGATGTCAAAATTAAAAGTCTTAAGACTATTTATTGGGCTTCTGTGGTGGCTCAGTGGTGAAGAATCTGCGTGCCATTGCAGGAGACATGGGCTCCATCCCTAGTTCAGAAGGATCCCACAAGCCTTGGAGCAGCGAAGCCCATGCACCACAACTATAGAGCCTGTGCTCTAGAGTCCAGGAACTGCTGCTACTCAAGCCTGTGTGCCCAAGAGCCTGACTTCTACAAGAGAAGCCACCACAACGAGAAGCCTGTTCACTGCAACTAGACAGTAGCCCTCCTCCCCACAACTAGAGATAAACCCAAGCAGAAACAAAGACCCAGCACAGCCAAAAATAAATAAATAAAAAGTTTTTTAAAAAGAATATTTCTTAGCAGTTATTCCAGATCAATACATAAATAGCTTCCTCTTTTACAGATGCATGTTATACTTTTCATAAATAAACTATTTATTAATAAGTTAACATGTAACTTCTCCTCTCTGAACACAGATATCTCAGATTTCCTTTAAATTCCCGAAAAGTAATGTGTCCATACATGTGTATGTATGGACAGTCAGTCTTTGACTCGGTTGAGAGTGGTGTAGGTACCAAACTCTGTAACCAGGACAAAGATGCTAGCAGGAAGTCAGAGGCTGAGTAATCAGGAACATCCAGTCTTCATCCTAGTCTTCTGTTCACTAATGTTTGACTTGGAGCAGGTCACTTAGCCCTCCTATTTCAGCTCTCATCTGCAACCCCTGATTGCCTGTGGATGATTACTTGATTACAGTTACTTGGAGGTTAGACGGATGTTAGATGAACACTATGAAATTGCCTGTGGTATTCTTCCAGAGATATTCTAGGCATATGAAAACAAATAAACACAAACTCACACACGTTCCTCACCCCCTCAAAAATATACAAATAGATGTATACTGTACACTGTCTTACCTTTCTTTTTTATTTTAAAACATTTCTTAAAAACCCAAATAAAGTCTTTCTTTGAAGTAATGGTATTGTACCAATCTCAGCTTCCTAGCTTTATCAATGTATTATGGTCATGTATAATTTATCACTACGGTAAGCTGGGTGAAGGGAAATGTCCTGGCCTACAGAAACTTTTATGTGATTTTTGGAACTTCTTGGAAATCTTAAAAGATGTCAAAATTAAAAGTCTTAAGACTATTTATTGGGCTTCTGTGGTGGCTCAGTGGTGAAGAATCTGCGTGCCATTGCAGGAGACATGGGCTCCATCCCTAGTTCAGAAGGATCCCACAAGCCTTGGAGCAGCGAAGCCCATGCACCACAACTATAGAGCCTGTGCTCTAGAGTCCAGGAACTGCTGCTACTCAAGCCTGTGTGCCCAAGAGCCTGACTTCTACAAGAGAAGCCACCACAACGAGAAGCCTGTTCACTGCAACTAGACAGTAGCCCTCCTCCCCACAACTAGAGATAAACCCAAGCAGAAACAAAGACCCAGCACAGCCAAAAATAAATAAATAAAAAGTTTTTTAAAAAGAATATTTCTTAGCAGTTATTCCAGATCAATACATAAATAGCTTCCTCTTTTACAGATGCATGTTATACTTTTCATAAATAAACTATTTATTAATAAGTTAACATGTAACTTCTCCTCTCTGAACACAGATATCTCAGATTTCCTTTAAATTCCCGAAAAGTAATGTGTCCATACATGTGTATGTATGGACAGTCAGTCTTTGACTCGGTTGAGAGTGGTGTAGGTACCAAACTCTGTAACCAGGACAAAGATGCTAGCAGGAAGTCAGAGGCTGAGTAATCAGGAACATCCAGTCTTCATCCTAGTCTTCTGTTCACTAATGTTTGACTTGGAGCAGGTCACTTAGCCCTCCTATTTCAGCTCTCATCTGCAACATTGGGATTATCTGCCTTGATTGCCTGTGGATGATTACTTGATTACAGTTACTTGGAGGTTTAGACGGGATGTTAGATGAAACACTACTTAAGATGAATTCATTATGAAAATAAAAGGCTTAGCAATTGTGAGTATCACCTATATCAGAATCCTCTACCTACAATCAGAAATAGGAATTATCTCCAGACATAAAGAACAGATCTGTGTGACCTCAACACAGAGCTAAGAAGCTGGTACAAGTAACATCTTATTAAGTAACATTACTCTGTCTTCTGACGGAAATCTCTTATGGTATCAAGCACGCATCATCCCTCAGAAGAGAAGATTTTTTTTTAATTAATTAATTAATTATTTATTTTAGGTTTTTCTGGGTTTTCACTGCTGCCACAGTCTCTTCTCTAGTTGCAGGGAGCGGGGGGCTACTGTCTAGTTGAGGTGAGCAGGCTTCTTGTTGCAGTGATTTCTCTTGGTGTGAAACTCAGGCTTTAGGGCACATGGGCTCAGTAGTTGTGGCTCTGAGACTCTAGAGCACTAGCTCCACAGTTGTGACTCATGGGCTAAGTCGCTCCGCAGCATGTGGGAATCTTTCCAGATCAGGGATCGAACCCATGTCTCTTGTGGGGCCCTGAAGGAAAGAGGGTTTTTGCAAGCATAAGGAAGCTTAAGCACATTTGCAGTTTGGTGCTAAAAGGACGCCTACAGGAAGAGACAGGGCATGATCTAAGGTCCATTGTCAAAACTTCTGATTGATCCCCCTGGTTTCCAAGCTCTGGGCAATGCAGGCTCACCGTGAGTTCCCATTGCAATGTAAATGCGTGATTGCTCGACCTTTAGCTTGATTGGTGTAACTATAGGAAGTTCCTTGCAAACCCCCCTTTCGTTTGCCTATAAAAACTGTTAGTTTACTCTAATAAACCGGAACTGCTCTGACAGAACCCCTGCCCTGTCTGATTGTCCTCATGCACCAGCGGGCTGTATGTATGGACAGTCAGTCTTTGACTCGGTTGAGAGTGGTGTAGGTACCAAACTCTGTAACCAGGACAAAGATGCTAGCAGGAAGTCAGAGGCTGAGTAATCAGGAACATCCAGTCTTCATCCTAGTCTTCTGTTCACTAATGTTTGACTTGGAGCAGGTCACTTAGCCCTCCTATTTCAGCTCTCATCTGCAACATTGGGATTATCTGCCTTGATTGCCTGTGGATGATTACTTGATTACAGTTACTTGGAGGTTTAGACGGGATGTTAGATGAAACACTACTTAAGATGAATTCATTATGAAAATAAAAGGCTTAGCAATTGTGAGTATCACCTATATCAGAATCCTCTACCTACAATCAGAAATAGGAATTATCTCCAGACATAAAGAACAGATCTGTGTGACCTCAACACAGAGCTAAGAAGCTGGTACAAGTAACATCTTATTAAGTAACATTACTCTGTCTTCTGACGGAAATCTCTTATGGTATCAAGCACGCATCATCCCTCAGAAGAGAAGATTTTTTTTTAATTAATTAATTAATTATTTATTTTAGGTTTTTCTGGGTTTTCACTGCTGCCACAGTCTCTTCTCTAGTTGCAGGGAGCGGGGGGCTACTGTCTAGTTGAGGTGAGCAGGCTTCTTGTTGCAGTGATTTCTCTTGGTGTGAAACTCAGGCTTTAGGGCACATGGGCTCAGTAGTTGTGGCTCTGAGACTCTAGAGCACTAGCTCCACAGTTGTGACTCATGGGCTAAGTCGCTCCGCAGCATGTGGGAATCTTTCCAGATCAGGGATCGAACCCATGTCTCTTGTGGGGCCCTGAAGGAAAGAGGGTTTTTGCAAGCATAAGGAAGCTTAAGCACATTTGCAGTTTGGTGCTAAAAGGACGCCTACAGGAAGAGACAGGGCATGATCTAAGGTCCATTGTCAAAACTTCTGATTGATCCCCCTGGTTTCCAAGCTCTGGGCAATGCAGGCTCACCGTGAGTTCCCATTGCAATGTAAATGCGTGATTGCTCGACCTTTAGCTTGATTGGTGTAACTATAGGAAGTTCCTTGCAAACCCCCCTTTCGTTTGCCTATAAAAACTGTTAGCTTACTCTAATAAACCGGAACTGCTCTGACAGAACCCCTGCCCTGTCTGATTGTCCCTGGCATGCACCAGCGGGCTGGAGGGGGCACGGCAGCAAGGCCCATCTCTCTCCGTGATCTCCCGGTTTGGCCGGTGGCAATCCCGCTGCCTTCCCTTTCTGCGGAAGGTCCCCACAGTCTCCTGCATTGGCAGGAAGCCTGAGAAGATGTTTTTTAACGCAGAAAATTTTATGTATCTTTCTTCCAAAGAGAATCCCTCTCTCACTGCTTTAAAAAGAACCAATTAATTAATAATACAAAACTCCAGCAAGGAGAAGAGGGGCTCTCTCTCTCTCCAACTCAGGATGTAGGAATCTAAACAGCATGCCAACATCTGCAAACCAGCGGACAGCCTTGGGAGCACAGATGGAAATGTTGACTTAATTATTCCTTTCTTTGTTGTGGGGCGAGGGCCTTAGTCAGTGGGGGCTTGTGTGATGCCTGTGGTTTTTCCAGTGGAATAAAACCCATTCATGTACCAAGACTTTGCTAAGCCATTCTGAACTCTCCTGTGTGAGTTTATCTTTGGTGCCCCAGGACACCCCTTAACAGAATTAGGACCCTTAGTACTCAAGAAGGTAGAGCCCTAATACTTAGCTAGGGTGGGACCAGATGGTGGTCAAATCCTCTCCTACTGTAGGTGGGGCTCATGTTCATGCCCTGTGGACTGATTACAAACTCCTAGTTTAAAAATTAAATAGCCAAAAAAAAAATTAAATAGCCAAGTCATCTCAAACTCAGACCACCAAAGGGGTGTGTCTTGCCAAAGCAGAGAGAAGAAAGCCAGCAGAAGAAAGACAGAGAAGTGAGAGCAGAATCACAATTCAAATTCTGCTGGATTCTGAGCCTCTTATCCAAAAACAAAGCTCATTTCCATCAGCAGTAACTCCCACCATTAATGAAGTGACCTGGGGCTTATTTGGAATGAAAACCTAGAGCATCAGGAATGCATCTCTCTCAAGCCAGTCAGCCAAAGTAAGACCAGAAACTAGACAGATACCATCACAAAGGGAAGAAGGAAGGCATGGTGGGGAAATGACTGTTTTGGTTTTTTTAAATTTTGGCCTCCTTTATCAATTATTTCTTTATTAATTTTCATCCATCTTTATTCTTTGGCATGTGTAGGTCTCCCATCATAGTGGCCTCTTTCATTGTAGTGCACTGGCTCTGGCGCACGCTCGTAATTGGACACAACAGTCCAGCTGCTTCGCAGCATATGGGATTCTCCCGGGCCAGGGATGGAACTGGTGCCCCTTGCACTGCAAGGCAGACTCTTTACCCACTGGACCACCAGGGAAGCCCGAAATGACTGCTTTTAAACTGTGAGAGCTTCTCATTACCTACCTTCCCCCACTAACTAACCCTCACACACATATATACCAAAACCTGATACTGAGTATTCCCCCACAACACTACACTTCAAGCTGGAAATATATCATTCATGTTAATGTGAGGAAGTAGCCAAAAATTTGCGAAGAGGAGAAACCTCTGAAGATCAAGAGTGAGAGTTTTCCCAGAACCAGGTTAACAAACGTAGAGGCCCTGGGATAAGTAGTTTGGTGATAGAAAATTCTATAGATGAACATCTAGTTCTCAGCTTCCAGAGGATAGGACATAGAAATCACCTGGAAAGGGACATCAAGTTTTACTAAAGAGGGCGTTAAAGGGTGGTGATATCTTTTAAACTAGATTGTGTTGTTCTCTTTTTTGTTTCTCCAGACATTCATATATTCATTCATCCAACAAATAGTTATTAAGTGCCTGCTGTGGGTCCTACATGGTTGAAGGACAAGGATACATAACGATAAAAAAGACAGACAAAACTTGTGCTTTCATGGATTTTATATTCTGGCAGAGAAGGCAGTCAATAGTTTTTAAAAAGCAGCAAATATTTAGGTGGTCCTCTATACATATCACACCCATTTCTAAACCCTCTTCATGGAGTAACTCGTTCTATCTTTTAGTAGATGCAATTATTATCTCTATTTCACAAATAAGGAAACCAAGGCATAGGCAGGCTAAGCAACTTGTCCAGGGGCACCCAACTGGTAAGTAGGAGAACAAGGGCTTGAATCAGCAAGTTAAAATTTAGAGTCCACTTTTTTTTTTTTTATTAGAGTGCACACTCTTAATTGACATTGGTTGGTAAGATATGGGTGTGGGTTTGGGGTGGAGATGGAGAGAGAGATGCAGAGAGAGATAGAAAAGAGGATGGGAGATCTCTAAATAAATCATCTTGAAAGGGACTTAAGTTTCAGTAGAGGAGGCCAGCTAAGAAAGAGAAGAGAGAGAGACAGAGATGGATAGATAACTAGATACATGCTATAAAGAAAGTAGGAAAAAACAAAAAAAGCAATGGAGTGGGGGTTAGGGTTTGGCTAGGATGGCCAGGAGCTGCTGACCAGGGCAGCTGCTGACCAGGGCCTGGTCATGCCACAGTCAAGTGTGATCATGAGTGATCAGGTCCCAGGTCTTCAACAAGAAACCCCAGAGAAGAACCCAGAAGGCTGGAAACAGTCGCATTACAGCAGTCACTGTCTGAGGGCAGCACCTACTGTAGCAAAGCCCAGCTGAAGTGCCAAAGATCCACCCATGTCCTCTGCCTCCCTTCCTGGGCTCAAAGCACCTTCCCACATGTGGCCATCAAATGCCATGAAGAGAAGGGAGGGGAAGCAGGAACCAGAACGATGGGCCTTCTCTACAAAAACAGACTCAACATTCACCCCGATTGCCTGTTTAAACGATTGAATCAGAATAAATTTACTTGACTTGACTAAAATGTAAAGCCTGTCTAGGCATTTTGAGCCTAGCAGAGCTCAGGCTCTGAAGGGAGTGCAGATCAGTAATGGAAAAAAATAGACTAACTCTGTTCTCAATAGAACATCTGTGCTGCTGCTGTGAGCACAGGAAGGCTAGTTTGGAAAGAAGAGGAGAGAGAGAAGACACAGGATGAATAGCAAGAGAAGCTAAATGGTCCGTTGCTTTCCTGTAAGCTGGAATGGTCACGGTTGCACAGATGTTTAGTCATGGCAAGGGGAAGGGAGGAAACACACATGTTTAAGTGCATCACTGGAGAGACCAGAAGAATTAGGCATCATTTCATCATAACCTTCTAAAGCTTAAAGTGTGATTTAAGAGAAAGTGGTATTGCTGTGTTCAGTTCCCAGCACATATTTTGATGGACCTGGCAACAATTTCCAGCATTCTGATTAAATATATGTTAATCAGAAAGGACATTGCAATCAAGCGGCTTCACGTATTTATCATCATGTCCATGAAAGACACTTATTAGAAACCTCTTGCACGAAAGAGAAGGACAAATACAGTATATTAACACATATATATGGAATCTAGTAGGATGGTGATGATGGCACAGAAAGACAGACATGGACAGTGGACATATGGACATTGTGGGGAAGGAACAGTGGGTGAGAGGCGTAAAGGAAGTAGCGTAAAGGCCTGTACTATCATAAGTGAAGAAAATAGCTCTAGTCATTGCTCTATGAGGAAAGGGGATCCTTCAGGGGTGCTGTGTGATGGTCGGGAGGGGTGGGAAGGGGGGATATACATATGACTAATCTGGGAACATACATATCTGTAAACAAAAAAACTCTGTAAAAGTTAAAAGTAAAATAAAGGTTTAAAAAAAAAAAAAAAAGAAACTTCTTGCACAAGGTTCACGCAGCCCAGACTTTATATGCAGAAATTGTCACAATTCCTACCCTCTTGAAATTTATACTTGACAATGTTTATTTGAGCAATCAAAAGTAGGAAGTCAAGAGATACCTGGAGTAACAGGCAAGTTTGGCCTTGGAGGACAAAATGAAGCAGGGCAAAGGCTAACAGAGTTTTGCCAAGAGAACACGCTGGTCATAGCAAATACCCTTTTCCAACAATACAAGAGATAACTCTATACACATGGACATCATCAGATGGTCATAATCAAAATCAGATTTATTATATTCTTTGCAGCCAAAGAGGGAGAAACTCTATACAATCAGCAAAATAAGATAGGGAAATGACTGTGGCCCAGATTACGAACTCCTCATTGTGAAATTCAGACTTATATTGATAAAAGTAGGAAAACCACTGAACCATTCAGGTAAAACCTAAATAAAATCCCTTATGATTATACAGTGGAAATGACAAATAGATTCAAGGGATTAGATCTGATAGACAGAGTTCCTCAAGAACTATGGATGGAAGTTCATAACAGGAGGCAGTGATCAAAACCACCCCCAAGGAAAATGAAAGGCAAAATGGTTATCTGAGAAGGCCTTACAAACAGCTGAGAAAAGAAGAAAAGTGAAAGCAAAGGAGGAAAGGAAAGATATACCCATCAGGATGCAGAGTTTCAAAGAAGAGCAAAGAGAGATAAGAAAGTTATCTTAAGTGAACAATGCAAAGAAATAGAGGAAAACAATAGAATGGGAACGACTAGAAATCTCTTCAAAAAAATTAGAGATACCAATATTTCATGCAAAGATGGGCACAATAAAGGACAGAAACTATATGGACCTAACAAAAACAAAAGATATTAATAAGTGGCGGTAAGAATACACAGACGAATGATACCAAAAAAGTCTTAATGACCCAAATAACCCTGATGGTGTGATCACTCACCTAGAGCCAGACATCCTGGAGTGCAGAGTCAAGTGGGCTGTAGGAAGTATTATGAACAAAGCTACTGGAGGTGATGGAATTCCAACTGAACTATTTCCGATCCTAAAAGATGATGCTGTTAAAGTGCTGCACTCAATAGGCCAGCAAATTTGGAAAACTCAGCGGTGGCCACAGGACAGGAAAAGGTCAGTTTTCATTCCAATCCCAAAGAAGGACAATGCCAAAGAATGTTCAAACTACCTCACGATTGCACTCATTTCATATGCTACCAAGGTAATGCTCAAAATCCTTTAAGCTATACTTCAACAGTATGTGAGCTGAGAACTTCCAGATGTACAAGCTGTATTTGGAAAAGGCAGAGGAACCAGAAATCAAATTGCCAGTATCTGTTGGATCATAGATAAAGCAAGGAATTTCCAGAAAAAAATGTACTTCTGCTTCATTGACTACGTGAAAGTCTTTGATTATGTGGATCACAATAAACTGTGGAAAACTCTTACAGAAATGGGAATACCAGACCAACTTACCTGCCTCCTGAGAAACCTGTATGCAGATCCAGAAGCAACAGTTAGAACTGGACATGGAACAATGGACTGGTTCCAATTTGCAAAAGGAACACACCAATGCTGTATATTGTCACCCGGCTTATTTGACCTATATGCAGAGTATATCATGTGAAATGCTGCGCTGGACGAGCTTCACCTGGAATAACAGGAGCATGACAAACCACCCCCAAGGAAAATGAAAGGCAAAATGGTTATCTGAGAAGGCCTTACAAACAGCTGAGAAAAGAAGAAAAGTGAAAGCAAAGGAGGAAAGGAAAGATATACCCATCAGGATGCAGAGTTTCAAAGAAGAGCAAAGAGAGATAAGAAAGTTATCTTAAGTGAACAATGCAAAGAAATAGAGGAAAACAATAGAATGGGAACGACTAGAAATCTCTTCAAAAAAATTAGAGATACCAATATTTCATGCAAAGATGGGCACAATAAAGGACAGAAACTATATGGACCTAACAAAAACAAAAGATATTAATAAGTGGCGGTAAGAATACACAGACGAATGATACCAAAAAAGTCTTAATGACCCAAATAACCCTGATGGTGTGATCACTCACCTAGAGCCAGACATCCTGGAGTGCAGAGTCAAGTGGGCTGTAGGAAGTATTATGAACAAAGCTACTGGAGGTGATGGAATTCCAACTGAACTATTTCCGATCCTAAAAGATGATGCTGTTAAAGTGCTGCACTCAATAGGCCAGCAAATTTGGAAAACTCAGCGGTGGCCACAGGACAGGAAAAGGTCAGTTTTCATTCCAATCCCAAAGAAGGACAATGCCAAAGAATGTTCAAACTACCTCACGATTGCACTCATTTCATATGCTACCAAGGTAATGCTCAAAATCCTTTAAGCTATACTTCAACAGTATGTGAGCTGAGAACTTCCAGATGTACAAGCTGTATTTGGAAAAGGCAGAGGAACCAGAAATCAAATTGCCAGTATCTGTTGGATCATAGATAAAGCAAGGAATTTCCAGAAAAACATGTACTTCTGCTTCATTGACTACGTGAAAGTCTTTGATTATGTGGATCACAATAAACTGTGGAAAACTCTTACAGAAATGGGAATACCAGACCAACTTACCTGCCTCCTGAGAAACCTGTATGCAGATCCAGAAGCAACAGTTAGAACTGGACATGGAACAATGGACTGGTTCCAATTTGCAAAAGGAACACACCAATGCTGTATATTGTCACCCGGCTTATTTGACCTATATGCAGAGTATATCATGTGAAATGCTGCGCTGGACGAAGCTTCACCTGGAATCAAGATTCCTGAGAGAAATATCAGCACCTCAGATATGCCAGTCTAATGGCAGCAAGTGAAGAGGAACTAAAGAGCCTCTTGATGAAGTTCAAAGAGGAGTGAAAAAGCTGGCTTAAAACTCAACATTCAGAAAACTAAGATCATGGCATCCAGTCCCATCACGTCGTGGCAAATAGATGGGCAAATAATGGAAACAGTAACAGACTTCATTTTCTTGGGCTTCAGAATCACTGTGGATGGTGACTGAAGCCATGAAATTAAAAGGCACTTGCTCCTTGGAAGAAAAACTATGAGAAACCTAGACATTGTATTAAAATGCAGAGATATCAATTTGCCAACAAAAGTCTGTATAGTCAAAGCCATGGTTTTTCCAATAGTCTTGTATGGATGTGAGAGTTGGACCATAAAGAAGGCTGAGTGCCAAAGAACTGATGCTTTTGAACTGTGGTGCTGGAGAAGACTCTTGAGAGTCCCCTAGACAGCAAGGAGGTCAAACCAGTCAATCCTAAAGGAAATCAATCCTGAATATTCACTGGAAGGACTGATGCTGAAGTTGAAGTTCCAATACTTTGCCACCTGATGCAAAGAGCTGACTCACTGGAAGGATGAAAATGAATAACTGAAAGACCAATAGAAGTGCCCCCCATCCCCCCACCAAAAAAAAAAAAAAAGAGTCTGATGCTGAGAAAGACTGAAGGCAGGAGGAGAAGGGGACAACAGAGGATGAAATGGTTGGATGAAATCGCCGATTCAATGGACATGAGTTTGAGCAAACTCTGGGAGATTGTGAAGGACGGGGAAGCCTTGTGTGCTTCAGTCCATGGGGTCACAAAGAGTCAGACACAACTGAGTGACTGAAAAGCAACAAAATTTGAACAATTATACCAATGTACAACTGAACAAAGTTCACCTGCAATTACTCTCCTGCACACATGCCTCCACTGAGATGCAGCCCCAGAGGAGCTGTGTCTTATGCCCATCTAGCATTTCTGTACAAGATGTCTTCACTGCTACTGCCCTAAAAATCCCCTGTGCTCTACCTATTCACCCTTCCTCTCCCCAAACCTCTGGCAACTATTGATCTTTTTATTGCTCCTACAGTTTTGCCTTTTCCAAAATGCCATCTAGTTGAAATCTCATACTAGGTAAACGTAAGATTGGCTTTTTTCACTTAGTAATATGCAATTATGTGACTGCAGATTATGTAATTTATGTAAGCTTATATAATTAAGTTTCCTCCATGTTTTCACATGGCTTCGCCACTCATTTCCTTTTACTTTTTCATAGTCTGAATGTACCACAATTTACTTATCCATTCTCCTATTGAAGCCTGATGGTTTCCAAGATTTGGCAGTTATGAACACACAAAACCACAGTAAATATCCGTTTGCAAGTTTGTGTATGGAAGCGTTTTCAGCTCATTTGGGTAAATACCAAGAAGTTGGACTGCTGGATTATGTGGTAAGAACATGTTTACTTTGGTAAGGAACTGCCAAACCATCTTCCAAAGTGGCTGTGCCACTTTGCATGCCTGCCAGAAACAAATGAGAGCTGCTAGTTTTTAATACATTTTCACTAACATTTGGCACTGTCAGTGTTTTGGAATTCAGCTATTCTAATAGATATATAAGGGTATGTCACTGTTGTTTTAATTTGCAATTCCTTAGTGACATTTGATAGGCAGCATCTTATCATATGTCATCCCACCACTTTTGCTATTCATTGGAAAAATTCAAGAGGTCCTACTCACACTCAAGGGGAGGGAATTGCTCAAGAGTATGAAGAGCAGGAGATGGGGCCACTGGGGATCATCTCAGAGCTGGCCCAACATAATTAGATTTAGAAAAGAGTAGAGGAGAGCAACTGGAAACCGTGTTTTTGAGGATTCTTGCTGTCAAGACAGGGCTTTCCAAGTGACTCCAGTGCTAAAAAATCCACCCGCCAACGCAGGAGACATAAGAAATGCCAGTTCAGTCCCTGGGTTGAGAAGATCCCCTGGAGGAGGGAATGGCAACTCACTCCAGTATTTTTATCTGGAGAATCCCATGGAAAGAGGAGCCTGGCAAGCTATGGTCCACAGGACTGCAAAAAGTTGGACACGACTGAAGCGACTTAGCACACAGCATGCACACTATCAAGAGGAAAAGAATGAGGTATTAGTCGCAGAAGGATGTGGAGTTAAAGGATGTTTTTATTTTGTTTTGTTTTAGATCATGCTTACCAATAAAAGTGATCAGTTCAGTTCAGTCACTCAGTAGTGTCCGACTCTTTGCAGCCCCATGGAGTGCAGCAAGCCAGGCTTCCCTGTCCTCCACCATCTCCTAGAGCTTGCTCAAACTCATATCCACTGAGTTGGTGATGCCATCCAACCATCTCATCCTCTGTTGTTCCCTTCACCTTCAATAAAGGTGATACACTGGATATACTGAATATAAAGTATGAAATAGAAATCTATTTTATACCTTTATTCTTATATTTCCTAGAGTTCTTGTGAACAAGTATGAGAAAAAAACCTGAGGAAATTAACTCTTTGTCAGTTGTTTCACTTGCTATTATTTTCTCCCATTCTGTGGGTTGTCTGTTCACCTTGTAAATCAACAAAGAATTTCCAAAATATACAAGCAGCTCAGAGAACTCAACACCAAAAATAACAAACATCATGATCAAAAAATGGGAAAAAGACCTAAAGAGACATCTCTCCAAATAAGACATACAGTTGACCATACACATGAAAAGATGCTCAATGTCGCTTGTTATTAGAAAAATGCAAATCAAAATCACCATGACATATCATCTCACACCAGTCAGAATGGCCATCATCAAAAAATCTACAGAAACCAAATGCTGGTGAGGGTGCGGAGAAAAGGGAACATTCTTGCATTGTTGGTGGGAATGTAAATTGATACAACCACTATGGAAGACAGTATGAAGATTCCTTAGAAAACTAAGAATAGAAGCACCATATGACCCAGCAATCCCACTATTAGGCTTATACCCTGATGAAATCAAAATTGATAAAGAGACACATGTACTCCAATGTTCATTGCAGCTCTCTATACAATAGCTAGAACATGGAAGCAACCTAGATGCCCATTGACGAATGAATGGATAAAGAAGCTATGGTACATATATACAATAGAATATTTCTCAGCCGTAAAAAGAAATGCAGAGGAATCAGTCCTAATGAGGTGGATGAATCTAGAACCTATCATACAAAGTGAAATAAGTCAAAGAGAAGGACAGATACAGTATACTAACACATATATATGGAATTTAGTAAGAAGGTACCAATAAAACACGTCAAATGTGGAGTTAAAGGATGTTTTTATTTTGTTTTGTTTTAGATCATGCTTACCAATAAAAGTGATCAGTTCAGTTCAGTCACTCAGTAGTGTCCGACTCTTTGCAGCCCCATGGAGTGCAGCAAGCCAGGCTTCCCTGTCCTCCACCATCTCCTAGAGCTTGCTCAAACTCATATCCACTGAGTTGGTGATGCCATCCAACCATCTCATCCTCTGTTGTTCCCTTCACCTTCAATAAAGGTGATACACTGGATATACTGAATATAAAGTATGAAATAGAAATCTATTTTATACCTTTATTCTTATATTTCCTAGAGTTCTTGTGAACAAGTATGAGAAAAAAACCTGAGGAAATTAACTCTTTGTCAGTTGTTTCACTTGCTATTATTTTCTCCCATTCTGTGGGTTGTCTGTTCACCTTGTAAATCAACAAAGAACTAATTTCCAAAATATACAAGCAGCTCAGACAACTCAACACCAAAAAAACTAACAACCCAATCAAAAAATGGGAAAAAGACCTAAAGAGACATCTCTCCAAAGAAGACATACAGATGGCCAAAAAACACATGAGAAGATGCTCAGCGTTGTTTATTATTAGAGAAATGCAAATCAAAATCACCATGACATATCATCTCACACCAGTCAGAATGGCCATCATCAAAAAATCTACAGAAACCAAATGCTGGTGAGGGTGCGGAGAAAAGGGAACATTCTTGCATTGTTGGTGGGAATGTAAATTGATACAACCACTATGGAAGACAGTATGAAGATTCCTTAGAAAACTAAGAATAGAAGCACCATATGACCCAGCAATCCCACTATTAGGCTTATACCCTGATGAAATCAAAATTGATAAAGAGACACATGTACTCCAATGTTCATTGCAGCTCTCTATACAATAGCTAGAACATGGAAGCAACCTAGATGCCCATTGACGAATGAATGGATAAAGAAGCTATGGTACATATATACAATAGAATATTTCTCAGCCGTAAAAAGAAATGCAGAGGAATCAGTCCTAATGAGGTGGATGAATCTAGAACCTATCATACAAAGTGAAATAAGTCAAAAAGAGAAGGACAGATACAGTATACTAACACATATATATGGAATTTAGTAAGAAGGTACCAATAAATACACGTGCAAAGCCGCGATGGAGAAACAGACATAGAGAACAGACCTATGGACATTGAAGGGAGGGAAGAGTGGGTGAGAGGTTTGGGAAGAGTATCATGGGAACCTACATTATCATATGTAAAAGGATAACCATTGTGAATGCACTGTGAAACTAAGGGATCTTACGTGGGGGCTGTGCAACAACCTGGAGGGGAGGGATGGGGGGGAGTGGGGTGGGCAGGGGGTAGCACTCAGGGATATACCTATGACGGATTTGGGATTATATGGAGCTGTAAACAACAAAACTCTGTAAAAGCCGGAAAAAAAAAAAAAAAAACTTGTGAGAACATTTCTTTAATAGGCTGTTTTGTATACACACTGGGGGTCAGAAACAAGTTCAGCTGTGTCCCAGTGTCTCCAGGATGCTTACCTGTACAACCTTTAATTGCTGAAATCAGCGACATTTCAGCCATCATCTGCCTCTACTTAGGCCTCCATGAGAGCAAACATTCTCTCTTGGCTTGAAAACAAGCTTACAGTTGCTTGGAAAAGGCAGACTGCTGGGTAGAGTCTGGTATGTGGCAAAGGGCCCAATGATGCCAATTAAAATGTTACCCAACTGGAGAGATCATTTAAATCATAATGTCTTCAGTTGCTTTATCTCCTGACTCGACACTACAGCAACAGAATAAAATATGCACTAAACACGGAGACAAAAGGAAATGAATGGGTCAATTAATTTGCAGAAGCAAATGTCCTAGATCTGTATCTGATATTAGTCCTTGAGAACAAATGAGTTTTAGGATTTCCAAGGAAGAAGCAGCAGGTAACTTCAAGGTTGGGCGTGATAAACAGGTTTTTTTACTAGATAGCTGACGAGAACATGGAAGCAACCTAGATGCCCATTGACGAATGAATGGATAAAGAAGCTATGGTACATATATACAATAGAATATTTCTCAGCCGTAAAAAGAAATGCAGAGGAATCAGTCCTAATGAGGTGGATGAATCTAGAACCTATCATACAAAGTGAAATAAGTCAAAAAGAGAAGGACAGATACAGTATACTAACACATATATATGGAATTTAGTAAGAAGGTACCAATAAATACACGTGCAAAGCCGCGATGGAGAAACAGACATAGAGAACAGACCTATGGACATTGAAGGGAGGGAAGAGTGGGTGAGAGGTTTGGGAAGAGTATCATGGGAACCTACATTATCATATGTAAAAGGATAACCATTGTGAATGCACTGTGAAACTAAGGGATCTTACGTGGGGGCTGTGCAACAACCTGGAGGGGAGGGATGGGGGAGTGGGGTGGGCAGGGGGTAGCACTCAGGGATATACCTATGACGGATTTGGGATTATATGGAGCTGTAAACAACAAAACTCTGTAAAAGCCGGAAAAAAAAAAAAAAAAAACTTGTGAGAACATTTCTTTAATAGGCTGTTTTGTATACACACTGGGGGTCAGAAACAAGTTCAGCTGTGTCCCAGTGTCTCCAGGATGCTTACCTGTACAACCTTTAATTGCTGAAATCAGCGACATTTCAGCCATCATCTGCCTCTACTTAGGCCTCCATGAGAGCAAACATTCTCTCTTGGCTTGAAAACAAGCTTACAGTTGCTTGGAAAAGGCAGACTGCTGGGTAGAGTCTGGTATGTGGCAAAGGGCCCAATGATGCCAATTAAAATGTTACCCAACTGGAGAGATCATTTAAATCATAATGTCTTCAGTTGCTTTATCTCCTGACTCGACACTACAGCAACAGAATAAAATATGCACTAAACACGGAGACAAAAGGAAATGAATGGGTCAATTAATTTGCAGAAGCAAATGTCCTAGATCTGTATCTGATATTAGTCCTTGAGAACAAATGAGTTTTAGGATTTCCAAGGAAGAAGCAGCAGGTAACTTCAAGGTTGGGGGGGGGCGTGATAAACAGTGTGCTTTCTTCCCCTTTCACCTTCAGAGCCAACTCAAAACAAGACAAGGAAGGACAGGAAATGGAAGTGTGAGCTTTACTGCTGCTAAGACTGTGACTTTAGAGCTGAGTCTGTTCTGCTCTTCATCCTAGTCTAGACCGTGGGTCACTGTTACCGTATACTGACCCTGGGCAATGAGGGAAGAAAAAGAACACGAACCTTGACATCTAACAGTCTCCTTCCTGATGGATTTGCTCTTCTCTGAGAAAAGATAAGCCGTTGGTTGTCACCTGCCATAACATACGTGGGGGGCCAAAAATGTAAAGTGAGTAAATTTCAAGATCGTGTGTTCACATGATTAGTGAGAAATACTATCTTTTATTCAGTCTGGACTACTGGGAACCACAAAGGTGAATGGAGTGACACTTATACCCAGTCAAATGAACACTGACCTAAGTGGTCATTTCTTACCTCATCTCCTCCTTCCCATCAGAGAAGATCAAAATCTTGCAAACAGAGAGCAGGTGGAGGATGGATGCCAACAAACCTACCCCAATTTGCATGCTCTTGAAGTTCATGGTAGGTAGAACAAGATTTTACTGAAATTCCTTTCTCTTCTGGAAGGGAAAGGGTGGACAGAGGCTCAGGGGATTGGCCCACAGAAATTCCTCCACAGAGACATGGCATGAGGAGCAGGGATAGGGGTGAGGTGTTGGGGAGGCCCTCTAGCAGAGGGGTAAATACGTACCAAGAAAGGAAATACAGCAGGTTTTTATCAAGCATCTACAGCTCTAGGCCATGTCCTGGGCACATAGGGATACATTCACATGGTGACCCAGGAAAGCTACATTCTGGGATAAGACTCCTGCCACATTCATCACTATGAGCCTTGAAGAGGTGGGATTTTTTTTGACCTCTTTTACTGGTTTTTTATTTATTTATTTTCATCCATCTTTATTCTTTGACCTGTGTGGGCCTCCCATTGCAGTGGCCTCTCTGGCTGCAGAACACTGGCTCTGGGCGCATGCACTGCAGAGTGCTGGCTCATAATTGGACACACTGGTCCAGTCACTCCACATGGCACATGGGTCCTTCCCAGGCCAGGGATTAAACTGGTGCCCCTTGCACTGCAAGGCAGACTCTTTACGCACTGGACCACGAGGGAAGCCCAGCCTTGAAGAGTTTTATAGCATGAATACTCAACTACTATGGGGAATCAGTGGTGAATCTCTTTCCCTGGAGTCATTTCTCACTCACTCAAATATTTTCAGGCATATGCTGAATTCAGAAAAGAACACGAACCTTGACATCTAACAGTCTCCTTCCTGATGGATTTGCTCTTCTCTGAGAAAAGATAAGCCGTTGGTTGTCACCTGCCATAACATACGTGGGGGGCCAAAAATGTAAAGTGAGTAAATTTCAAGATCGTGTGTTCACATGATTAGTGAGAAATACTATCTTTTATTCAGTCTGGACTACTGGGAACCACAAAGGTGAATGGAGTGACACTTATACCCAGTCAAATGAACACTGACCTAAGTGGTCATTTCTTACCTCATCTCCTCCTTCCCATCAGAGAAGATCAAAATCTTGCAAACAGAGAGCAGGTGGAGGATGGATGCCAACAAACCTACCCCAATTTGCATGCTCTTGAAGTTCATGGTAGGTAGAACAAGATTTTACTGAAATTCCTTTCTCTTCTGGAAGGGAAAGGGTGGACAGAGGCTCAGGGGATTGGCCCACAGAAATTCCTCCACAGAGACATGGCATGAGGAGCAGGGATAGGGGTGAGGTGTTGGGGAGGCCCTCTAGCAGAGGGGTAAATACGTACCAAGAAAGGAAATACAGCAGGTTTTTATCAAGCATCTACAGCTCTAGGCCATGTCCTGGGCACATAGGGATACATTCACATGGTGACCCAGGAAAGCTACATTCTGGGATAAGACTCCTGCCACATTCATCACTATGAGCCTTGAAGAGGTGGGATTTTTTTTGACCTCTTTTACTGGTTTTTTATTTATTTATTTTCATCCATCTTTATTCTTTGACCTGTGTGGGCCTCCCATTGCAGTGGCCTCTCTGGCTGCAGAACACTGGCTCTGGGCGCATGCACTGCAGAGTGCTGGCTCATAATTGGACACACTGGTCCAGTCACTCCACATGGCACATGGGTCCTTCCCAGGCCAGGGATTAAACTGGTGCCCCTTGCACTGCAAGGCAGACTCTTTACGCACTGGACCACGAGGGAAGCCCAGCCTTGAAGAGTTTTATAGCATGAATACTCAACTACTATGGGGAATCAGTGGTGAATCTCTTTCCCTGGAGTCATTTCTCACTCACTCAAATATTTTCCAGGCACTATGCTGAATTCAGAGGATCCAATAGAGAGGGAAGTCAAATCCCCATGAAGCTTACATTCTGTTGTAGTGACAAGTATGCTTTTGGAGAACACCCTAACATATGCTGTATTCCACCAGAAACTCCGTATACTAAAAGTACCTCTACTCTATGATTTCTTCCTTAACTCTCTTGAACTCTCTTGGTTTCCCCCGTATTATGAAGCAAGTGTCCAGCTAGTAATGCTAGATTCACTTTAGACAGCCCCTCCTCCAGGAAGCCTTCCCTGATCCTCTGAGTAGGCTGGGATTTGTGGCTTTCTGCTAGGCCCTTTGGCACTGTGTGGACTTCTGTCATTTTGTGTTCCTTGAGGACAAGGGCAGTTATCTCATTAGACTTCATCACGTCTCCCATCCACTAGCTTGAGTGCAAGCTGGAATCAAGATTCCTAGGAGAGGGGATTCCCTCGTGGTCCAGTGGGCAAGGACACCACCTTGCAGTACAAGGGGCGCCAGTTCGATCCCTGGCCTGGGAGGATCCCACGTGCTGAGGAGCGGCTAGACCCATGTGTCCAATTACCGAGGCCGGAGCTCTGGGGTGCACGCGCCCAGAGCCGGTGCTCTGCGACAACAGAGGCCACTGTGATGGGAGGCCCACAGGGGTCAAAGAACAAAGATGGATGAAACTAGACAAATGAAAAACCAATAGAAGTGGCCCACCCACCCCCTGCCCTCCCCAATCCGCCCCCCCCACCCCAAAAAGATTCCTAGGAGAAATATCAACAACCCAAATATGCAAATAATACCACTCTAATGGCAGAAAGCAAAGAGGAACAAAAAAGTCTCTGGATGAGGGTGAAAGAAGAGAGAAAGAAAGTTGGCTTAAAAAAGAAAAAAAAAGAAAGCTGGCTTAAAACTCAACACTCAAAAAACTAAGATCATGCATCCTGTCCCAACACTTCATGGCAAACAGAAGGAAAAAAGATAGAAACAATTACAGATTTTACTTTCTTGGGCTCCAAAATCACTGTGGACAGTGACTGCAGCCATGAAATTAAAAGACACTTGTTCCTCGAAAGGAAAGTTATGATAAATCTAAACAGCATATTAAAAAGCAGATACATCACTTTGCCGACAAAAGTCCATTATAGTCAAAGTTATAGTTTTTCCAGTAGTCATGTATGGATGTGAGTTGAACCATAAAGAAGGCTGAGTGCGAAAGAATTGATGCTTTTTAACTGTGGTGTTGGAAAAGACTCTTGAGAGTTCCTGGGACAGCTACGAGATCAAAGCAGTCAGTCCTAAAGGAAATCAACCTTGGATATTCACTGGAAAGACCGATGCTGAAGTTGAAGTTCCAATGCTTTGGCCTCCTGATTTGAAGAGCCAATTCAATGGAAAAGACCCTGATGCTGGGAAAGATTGAGGGCAGGAGAAGAGCGTGACAGAGGATGAGATGGTTGGATGGTATCACCGATTCAATGGACATGAGTTTGAGCAAACTCCAGGAGATAGTGACAGACAGGAAAGCCTAGTGTGTTGCAGTCTATGGGGTTACAATGAGTTGGGCACGACTGAACAACAACAGCACAGATCATGGTGCCTACAGCTGAAGTGGGCACTCAGTGTATACTTGTTGCCCCAAAGAGTCCCTCCAACCAATGTGATCTGAAGTGCTCCAGTACCTAGGAAGTCTCAATTCTCAAAATTCAAGGGACAGATTAAGGATAGAACCAAATATGAAAGCAAGACTGGGGACTTCTGGAGGCTTGCAGACTGCCCTGAGGGAAGGTATGGGATACTTGAGATGGGAGAGGGAAGGCAGGCAGAAATACCTAACATTATTCTAGTGCAAGAAGCTCCCCTCAATATGCCAAGATAAATGGACACCACCCTTAGGGAGGGATTTGAAGCGGATGGTCTCAGGCACAGAAGGGGACGCATGGCTAGGCCCCTGGGGAAAAAAGAGGGACCCTTAGGCCCAGAAGGGTCATTTCGGGGAAGGAAGGGTCCCCGGTACCCTAAGGATGTCCCTGCCGCAGAAGAGCCCTTACAGCGGCTCCCCTGGCGGCTAGGAGGCCCCTCCAAGGGGGAGCGGAGCTGATGGTCGGTGTATCAGCTCCGAAGTCCCAGCTACTGGAGCCCAGGGCAGCCGCCCGCCCCGCTCTCTCCAGCCCGCCGGCAGGGGGCGCACAAGGGTCTCCGGGTGCGGTTGGCTGGGAGGAGCGGGTGCTGGGCCGGGCGCCGCGCCGGGCGGGGCTCCGGGGTAACTTTTTGGTTGGCTGCCGCTGGGTGCTGACCGCCCAGGCCTCTTTTAAACTGGGTGTCTCCTTCTCCTTCTTCTTTCTGCCTCGGCGCGCGACTCGGTAAGTGGCTTTCGTCCTGTTCGACGCCAGAGCCCGCCGCGTGGCCCGGGGGTCTCTCGACTGGCATTAACCCGGCGCGCCCCTCCTGTCCCCGTGCCTGCCCCGTCTCGGCGGCTGGGGTTCGTGTTCGACCTCAGCTCGGCGCCCCCTGGGAGAGGCCTCCCAGCACTCAGGGGCGCCTCTGTGAGAGCTCTTCTGCGGCGGGGTCGTCTTCAGGGAGGATACCGGGGACACCTGCTCCCCCGGAGTGACCCTCCTGGCGCCTAAGGACCCCTCTTTTTCCTCCAGGGGCCGAGGTGCACGTCCCCTTCTGTTCCTGGGACCCCGACGCCCAAGGGACCCGGGCCACATGGAGCTTCAAATCCATTTTGCAATGAAAAGAGAAAAACAGGCAAAACTCGTGGAGAATGAAACTGACCCAGGGCGGAGGCAGAGTACCTAGGAAGTCTCAATTCTCAAAATTCAAGGGACAGATTAAGGATAGAACCAAATATGAAAGCAAGACTGGGGACTTCTGGAGGCTTGCAGACTGCCCTGAGGGAAGGTATGGGATACTTGAGATGGGAGAGGGAAGGCAGGCAGAAATACCTAACATTATTCTAGTGCAAGAAGCTCCCCTCAATATGCCAAGATAAATGGACACCACCCTTAGGGAGGGATTTGAAGCGGATGGTCTCAGGCACAGAAGGGGACGCATGGCTAGGCCCCTGGGGAAAAAAGAGGGACCCTTAGGCCCAGAAGGGTCATTTCGGGGAAGGAAGGGTCCCCGGTACCCTAAGGATGTCCCTGCCGCAGAAGAGCCCTTACAGCGGCTCCCCTGGCGGCTAGGAGGCCCCTCCAAGGGGGAGCGGAGCTGATGGTCGGTGTATCAGCTCCGAAGTCCCAGCTACTGGAGCCCAGGGCAGCCGCCCGCCCCGCTCTCTCCAGCCCGCCGGCAGGGGGCGCACAAGGGTCTCCGGGTGCGGTTGGCTGGGAGGAGCGGGTGCTGGGCCGGGCGCCGCGCCGGGCGGGGCTCCGGGGTAACTTTTTGGTTGGCTGCCGCTGGGTGCTGACCGCCCAGGCCTCTTTTAAACTGGGTGTCTCCTTCTCCTTCTTCTTTCTGCCTCGGCGCGCGACTCGGTAAGTGGCTTTCGTCCTGTTCGACGCCAGAGCCCGCCGCGTGGCCCGGGGGTCTCTCGACTGGCATTAACCCGGCGCGCCCCTCCTGTCCCCGTGCCTGCCCCGTCTCGGCGGCTGGGGTTCGTGTTCGACCTCAGCTCGGCGCCCCCTGGGAGAGGCCTCCCAGCACTCAGGGGCGCCTCTGTGAGAGCTCTTCTGCGGCGGGGTCGTCTTCAGGGAGGATACCGGGGACACCTGCTCCCCCGGAGTGACCCTCCTGGCGCCTAAGGACCCCTCTTTTTCCTCCAGGGGCCGAGGTGCACGTCCCCTTCTGTTCCTGGGACCCCGACGCCCAAGGGACCCGGGCCACATGGAGCTTCAAATCCATTTTGCAATGAAAAGAGAAAAAAACAGGCAAAACTCGTGGAGAATGAAACTGACCCAGGGCGGAGGCGCAGAGCTCCGGACGGTGTCCTTGTTCTACCGCCCGCCCCCCCCCCCACCCCCGGTCCCTGCCTGCATGGGGCTCTCAGGACCCTGGCACATCTTACTCAGGAAGCGGATGAGATCACGAGCCTAAAACAACCTTAGGCGTTGGTGCAGAGCAGTGTTAATTCCGGTGTTAGCAAGAAACGGAGGTAATTTCGCCCACATAGACACTCCTCCGCCACAAATACCTCTCAGTTGCCACTCGGCGGTTGGGTTTTTTAAAAGGTCTGCGTGAATCTTGCGGGAGCGGTTAGCTACTGTGAGCCTTAATGAGGGAGCAGTTTTCTCCTCCACATTCCCCTTTTCGGCATTGATAGTGCATTATGTACAGCATGGGGCCTTTTTCCATATGCTCAGAGTTTGAGGCCCGTCATGGTTTTCTGTCCTGAGAAAAAGTGTCTGCCAAGACAAACCGGAAAGGTTGCGCTACAAAGTTTGTCTCAAGGAAGTGTTTCTAAGTTTCACTGTGGCTCTTAGCATCAGTGGGCATTTTAAGTGTTACCAGTATACATTCCTTTTGAAAGGGTTACTGTCCAGATTTAATAAAATTTGTAAGGATCCCAATTTATAGTAGAGTGAATGGAGGAAATGTTAGAGCTTAAACTGTTCCCTTTGGGAAAGCGACCTGAGCTGAGAGAGCCCTGCGGCAGGTCAAGGAAGTAAAAGCCTGAGTCAGCCTTTATTTAAGAACTGTGGGAACTGAGTGTTAGGACAGTTCTCAACTCTGCCTCACCTCTGTTGAATAGTTTGACCAGTTTCAGGCTTCCTTTTTTGTTGTTGTTAAAGGTTAAAAATTTGTTTCCTCTTTCTTAGGTAATTGTTGCCAACAGTGTTCGTTTTTTCCCAGGTTAACACAGTTACATGTTCGTGTAACAAGGAGATAATTGGAAAGATGGTGATTGCCTACATTCTGTGAAATGAATTCCCAGGGTGGACTAACTTAGTTCACTATTCATTTTACTCCTGGCTGGAAATTTCAGATTCTCGGTGTCAAGAAGTTTGGAGAAAATAGCTGTTTTACAGGAATTCTACTCAAAGTTAGCTTTTTATTCACCAATGGTAGATAGCCTAATAAGACACTCTTTACAATTAAAAGAAAATAAGGCACAAAACGCCCAGAACCATAAAAAACTTCCAATGGTATTCTTAACTTTCTTTTGTTTTTCTCACTTTCCTACCAGGCTGACAAGATGCTGACAAGCTTAAAGTAAGGATCAAATGAAAAAAATGTGACGTGAGTTATTAGTTGAATAGAATTCTTGGCCAAGGATGAGAACTCTAATCTGATTGGATATCCTCTTGTTCTGATGGGTTAAAGGATTTACCTGAGGCCAACTTGAATTTATGAAGGAATTTATTAAGTGCAATCGCATCCCCCTCTTTAAAAAGTATGTTTTAAATAATATGGGGAGGGGGCTGTAATGATTAGATAGCACTTTATTAATGTCAGAACATTACTGTGCCAAGTTGACAATGTGTAGTTCATTGGGGAATTTGTTTTTCTTACCTGCACTGCTTTAGTAAACATCTAGTCACTGTATTTTCTTAATAACATCTTATTTAGTAATTGCTGCACTAATTACCCACTGTGATACTTCTCTTACAGGGCTGGTGCTGGAAAGAAGCTTTTCAAGGTGATTAAGGTGTATTTGACCATGTGATGATTGATATATGCAGAATAGAGCTTTTTGCTTACTGTCTTTTCCATGGTAGTAGCAGGGGTGAACTTTAGGGGGCAAAAAGCCACCAAGTATTTGTAAGAATATATATCTGCCCTGTAGAGAATTTTCTGCAGAATTCAATTCCACTATCCAACTACTTAAGACAAGTTTGTCAGCTGTTTTTAAAAAAGTTATTTTAAAATCCCATTCTTTTGACTACGCTAAACATATGTTTCAAAGTACATAAAACTGTGGGTATTTTCTGTAATCATTTTGCTGATTGAATTTGACCCCTTTGATAGAAGATAGCTCACTGAAGGAGTTTGTTTTAGGGGTGGGGAGAGGTTGAGGAACTGTTCTACACTTTGATTGTGGTGGTGATTATATTTGTCATAAATTTCAAGTGAAAGTAATGAACTTAGTTCACTATTCATTCTACTCCTGGCTGGAAATTTCAGATTCTCGGTGTCAAGAAGTTTGGAGAAAATAGCTGTTTTACAGGAATTCTACTCAAAGTTAGCTTTTTATTCACCAATGGTAGATAGCCTAATAAGACACTCTTTACAATTAAAAGAAAATAAGGCACAAAACGCCCAGAACCATAAAAAACTTCCAATGGTATTCTTAACTTTCTTTTGTTTTTCTCACTTTCCTACCAGGCTGACAAGATGCTGACAAGCTTAAAGTAAGGATCAAATGAAAAAAATGTGACGTGAGTTATTAGTTGAATAGAATTCTTGGCCAAGGATGAGAACTCTAATCTGATTGGATATCCTCTTGTTCTGATGGGTTAAAGGATTTACCTGAGGCCAACTTGAATTTATGAAGGAATTTATTAAGTGCAATCGCATCCCCCTCTTTAAAAAGTATGTTTTAAATAATATGGGGAGGGGGCTGTAATGATTAGATAGCACTTTATTAATGTCAGAACATTACTGTGCCAAGTTGACAATGTGTAGTTCATTGGGGAATTTGTTTTTCTTACCTGCACTGCTTTAGTAAACATCTAGTCACTGTATTTTCTTAATAACATCTTATTTAGTAATTGCTGCACTAATTACCCACTGTGATACTTCTCTTACAGGGCTGGTGCTGGAAAGAAGCTTTTCAAGGTGATTAAGGTGTATTTGACCATGTGATGATTGATATATGCAGAATAGAGCTTTTTGCTTACTGTCTTTTCCATGGTAGTAGCAGGGGTGAACTTTAGGGGGCAAAAAGCCACCAAGTATTTGTAAGAATATATATCTGCCCTGTAGAGAATTTTCTGCAGAATTCAATTCCACTATCCAACTACTTAAGACAAGTTTGTCAGCTGTTTTTAAAAAAGTTATTTTAAAATCCCATTCTTTTGACTACGCTAAACATATGTTTCAAAGTACATAAAACTGTGGGTATTTTCTGTAATCATTTTGCTGATTGAATTTGACCCCTTTGATAGAAGATAGCTCACTGAAGGAGTTTGTTTTAGGGGTGGGGAGAGGTTGAGGAACTGTTCTACACTTTGATTGTGGTGGTGATTATATTTGTCATAAATTTCAAGTGAGTTTAACAGAATGTAAATGCAAACTTGAATAAATGAGTTTTAAAGACTTTCCCCTTCTGGCATCGTAATGACAGTCTCGTTTGGCACGGTATGAGTGGTGACACCTCCATCTCCTGACAATGTAGTATACATTACTAGTAGCCACATGGTAGCAGAAAATGAAGTGTGAAAATTGTCACTTCACAAAATTTAGAATAGCTTTGGCAGATACTGGCAAAACTAGGGAATTGAGTGAGGTCCTGGCTGCTGAGTAATTAGGTTTGGGTTAGCTTGATGCGTAAGTCATGTGGATGCTTTGTGGGGATGTTCAAAGGTGCTTTTGAAAAGAGGGATAGACCAGTTCATCCACAGAGCCAGTTGAGCCCTATCCACCAAGACCATGAGCACTGGCAGCTGTGTTGTGCCATCTTGTCTGTAAGAGAAAGTAGTGCCTTCAGATGCTGCCTTCTTGTGCTTCCAGATATGGTACATAAACTGCTCCACCTCCCCATAACCCCTCTCCCTGTACCCTGGCAATACCGAGTTGCCTAGAATACCTTGATTAAGGTATCTAGGATCAAAGTGAGTTCCAGCCAGTCCTGCCATTCTGCAGTCAGCTTGCCCTTCTTGGCATAGTGCATACCCACATGTTGAGCTAAAAGGAAGAGTGAAAAGATGCCAGCATGACTATTAAACTACCAGGCCCCGAGGAAAAGGAAATCTGGAGCTGAATGAAATCTTCTCAGTGGACTTGTTAATTCCAAGGGAGGAGCTTTGCGCATGAAGAGGATCTATATCTGATACTCTTGCCACACTCCCAGAATGATTTGGGAAGGCTTATAAACAAATATCAAACAGTACAATAATTAGAGGGGGGAACTGGTACTGAAGCTCCAATACTTTGGCCACCTGATGTGAAGAAGTGACTCACTGGGAAAGCTGCTGATGCTGGGAAAGACAGGACAAGAGAAGGAGGGTGACAGGATGAGATGGTTGTATGGTATCACTGACTCAATGGACTTGGGGTGTTTGAGCAAGCTCTGGGAAATGGTGAAGGACAAAGAAGCTTGGCGTGTTGCAGTCCATGGTGTCAGGACACAACTTAGCAACTGAACAACAAATAAAAGCTCAGAAGAAACCAGGATATAAAACCTAGCCACTAGACCTTGTTCTTTAGGCTTCAGCCAGTATGAATGAGCTTTCAAGAAGTTCAAGAAAATCATCGTAATGACCCCAGTCTCGTGTGGCACGGTATGAGTGGTGACACCTCCATCTCCTGACAATGTAGTATACATTACTAGTAGCCACATGGTAGCAGAAAATGAAGTGTGAAAATTGTCACTTCACAAAATTTAGAATAGCTTTGGCAGATACTGGCAAAACTAGGGAATTGAGTGAGGTCCTGGCTGCTGAGTAATTAGGTTTGGGTTAGCTTGATGCGTAAGTCATGTGGATGCTTTGTGGGGATGTTCAAAGGTGCTTTTGAAAAGAGGGATAGACCAGTTCATCCACAGAGCCAGTTGAGCCCTATCCACCAAGACCATGAGCACTGGCAGCTGTGTTGTGCCATCTTGTCTGTAAGAGAAAGTAGTGCCTTCAGATGCTGCCTTCTTGTGCTTCCAGATATGGTACATAAACTGCTCCACCTCCCCATAACCCCTCTCCCTGTACCCTGGCAATACGAGTTGCCTAGAATACCTTGATGAAGGTATCTAGGATCAAAGTGAGTTCCAGCCAGTCCTGCCATTCTGCAGTCAGCTTGCCCTTCTTGGCATAGTGCATACCCACATGTTGAGCTAAAAGGAAGAGTGAAAAGATGCCAGCATGACTATTAAACTACCAGGCCCCGAGGAAAAGGAAATCTGGAGCTGAATGAAATCTTCTCAGTGGACTTGTTAATTCCAAGGGAGGAGCTTTGCGCATGAAGAGGATCTATATCTGATACTCTTGCCACACTCCCAGAATGATTTGGGAAGGCTTATAAACAAATATCAAACAGTACAATAATTAGAGGGGGGAACTGGTACTGAAGCTCCAATACTTTGGCCACCTGATGTGAAGAAGTGACTCACTGGGAAAGCTGCTGATGCTGGGAAAGACAGGACAAGAGAAGGAGGGTGACAGGATGAGATGGTTGTATGGTATCACTGACTCAATGGACTTGGGGTGTTTGAGCAAGCTCTGGGAAATGGTGAAGGACAAAGAAGCTTGGCGTGTTGCAGTCCATGGTGTCAGGACACAACTTAGCAACTGAACAACAAATAAAAGCTCAGAAGAAACCAGGATATAAAACCTAGCCACTAGACCTTGTTCTTTAGGCTTCAGCCAGTATGAATGAGCTTTCAAGAAGTCGAGGAAATCCAATGGCAAATTCATCATTTTGTACTTGAATATAAATTTTAAATGAACAAGATGAAGAGGGTGAGGGCATTTGTATTCTAGGCTCCTTGGGACCCAAATAAGATTCTCTTTCTCCCTCATGATCTGAAGTAGAATAGAGAAAGTGTCTGGATAACTAGATGGAGATCGAGAGATACGTAAAGAATGATGCATTTGATCAGTGTAGTAGGGTCAGTCAGCCAGTGACCCCTGTGAACAAAGATAGGGGATAACATCTCAAGAGGAAAGCCATGTTGAGATGTGTCAACAGAGATGTGTATGAAAGCCTTAATTTTGTACTCATAAAGATTGCCTTTCCAAAATTTGTCCTATGTTCATAAACTGAAAAGTTGTGATTTGGGTATTTTATAAAATCGTGACTTACCTGGGACTATACAACCACAGCTAGAAGGCCCCCTTGTGGAATTTATCTGTACTGTGAAGACCAAGTATCTTAGGTGCCATCTGCATTTCCAGAACAGCTTTACATCAATCTGTTTAAAAAACAGATAAAATCCAGTAAATTCAGGATGATGTATTTCCCCATGATTTGTTTCTGAGAATAGAGCAGAATGTTGTAGTTGATGGGATGATTTTCTGGTTGGATAAATGCTCTGGCATGTTACTTCCACTATGACAGAGTAGAGCCCGTTGTAAATGCCCAAAATTTCTGGCAAAAGTTACTCCCATATGACCTTGGGAAGGCTTATAAACAAATATCAAACAGTACAATAATTAGAGGGGGGAACTGGTACTGAAGCTCCAATACTTTGGCCACCTGATGTGAAGAAGTGACTCACTGGGAAAGCTGCTGATGCTGGGAAAGACAGGACAAGAGAAGGAGGGTGACAGGATGAGATGGTTGTATGGTATCACTGACTCAATGGACTTGGGGTGTTTGAGCAAGCTCTGGGAAATGGTGAAGGACAAAGAAGCTTGGCGTGTTGCAGTCCATGGTGTCAGGACACAACTTAGCAACTGAACAACAAATAAAAGCTCAGAAGAAACCAGGATATAAAACCTAGCCACTAGACCTTGTTCTTTAGGCTTCAGCCAGTATGAATGAGCTTTCAAGAAGTCGAGGAAATCCAATGGCAAATTCATCATTTTGTACTTGAATATAAATTTTAAATGAACAAGATGAAGAGGGTGAGGGCATTTGTATTCTAGGCTCCTTGGGACCCAAATAAGATTCTCTTTCTCCCTCATGATCTGAAGTAGAATAGAGAAAGTGTCTGGATAACTAGATGGAGATCGAGAGATACGTAAAGAATGATGCATTTGATCAGTGTAGTAGGGTCAGTCAGCCAGTGACCCCTGTGAACAAAGATAGGGGATAACATCTCAAGAGGAAAGCCATGTTGAGATGTGTCAACAGAGATGTGTATGAAAGCCTTAATTTTGTACTCATAAAGATTGCCTTTCCAAAATTTGTCCTATGTTCATAAACTGAAAAGTTGTGATTTGGGTATTTTATAAAATCGTGACTTACCTGGGACTATACAACCACAGCTAGAAGGCCCCCTTGTGGAATTTATCTGTACTGTGAAGACCAAGTATCTTAGGTGCCATCTGCATTTCCAGAACAGCTTTACATCAATCTGTTTAAAAAACAGATAAAATCCAGTAAATTCAGGATGATGTATTTCCCCATGATTTGTTTCTGAGAATAGAGCAGAATGTTGTAGTTGATGGGATGATTTTCTGGTTGGATAAATGCTCTGGCATGTTACTTCCACTATGACAGAGTAGAGCCCGTTGTATCATTTATAGGCCTCCTGTAGGGTAGAAATATGTGGAACTTTGGCAATTATAGAGTCCAAACTGTACTCCCAATATAGCAGCCACTAACCATATGTGGCTATTGAGCACTTGACGTGTCTAAAGTAAACAAGCTGAGGTATAAGGAATGTCACCTTTGGAAGCATTAATATAAAATCCATTTACAACCTTTTGCATTATTTTTTAGATTCCACAGATACAGAAAACAAACTTGTAGTTACCAATGGGGAGAAGGAAGTGGAGAGGGACAAACTAGGGGTATGGGATTAGCAGATACAAGTTTCTGTAGTATATACAATAGATAAGCAATAAGGATAAACTATATATCAAAGGAGATTATGCCCACTATCTTGTAATAACCTATATTATTATAAAATCTGCAAAAATAATGAATCACCATGTTGTATACCTGGAACTAACATATACTATAAATCAACTATACCGCAAAAATAATATAGAAAAAAAATATATAGAATCTTATTTTATATTAATTGCAAGTTAAATGATAGTATTTTGAAAATATTAAAATTATATAAATGTGATTTATATTTCTTTTGGACAGTAGTGCTCTAACATAATGAAATATTCATGGAAATATGGAGATAATGGTTCCATAATGCAAGAGAGAAAGATGTTGCTGTCCTACTGTACAGGTTCTAGAGGATAAGCAAGAGTAAAATTAAGTAATTTTCTGCACTTAACATGCAGAATTCACAGGAAAGAAGCTAATCTTCAAGGACAAAAGGTGCAGGTGTAGGGAGCCAGTGGTACTTTGAAGACTTGACTTAAATTCACTCAAACTGCTAGCCTTATGGAAGTTTTAAATAAAAGACCAGAATGAATTTATTTAACCACTTCTTCAAAGACTCCCCTGTGCAAGTACTTGTGTGCTCATTAGGATAATCAAGGGCCAGGAGACATGATGTGCTACATTTCCTTGAAATACAGCCTTCTTGGTGATGAATCCGTGCGAGGAACAGTTCTGATTTCCTGACCTAGTTGGTTTTGTGTGTGTGTAGTAAACATGGTCTTTCAGGTTTTTCAGTGGAAGGGGAAAAATCAAGGGAGGTGGCACCACAAATAGTACCAGAATTTTTTCAAACTACCTTACGTGAAGTAAACTGTTCACCAAATTGTCTCTTTCCCTTGTTTTCACTCAACTCAGCTCTAATAAGCAGGTCTGTGTAAAATCCCCTTTTGTAATTTTCTTCCTATGGATGACTTTTGGTCATTTTTGTCTTAACAATAGGTGAATTTTTCCTTTAGTCCTCATGTTTCCCTTAAGCAGTGGTTCTTAAGAGGGGATATGGCAGGGACTGTTTTATCCTCCGTGGGGACATCATGTCTGAAGACGTGTGTGATTCTCCCAAGTGAGGCTGAGGACTGCTCCCAGTATCTAGTGTGCAGAGGCCAGAGAGGCTGCACACTGTGTACAATGCTCAGGACAGCCTCCACACCAAAGTGTTATCCGAGCCAACATGTCTACCGTGCAGAGGTTGAGAAACCCGGTCTTAGAAAATGTCATTCCAACAGCACCAACCTTTAAGGTGGTACTGAGTGAGCTCTGGGCTATACCCCAAATGTCACCCCAAAGGTTCTCTGTACTTAGAGGCCTGAGGGGCCTGCGCTGCCAGCCTCTTTGTTCTCAGTTCTAAGTGACTTTATATTCCACAGCATTTACAAAATAGCAGTTCGTTATTTGAAGCAGAGAACTATAGGGAATTTCTTCTAGGTTTTCCCAGAGCTAGGTTGGGTGTTGACTGTTATAAGCAGCCAGAAGCTCAACATTTGCTCATCACAGACTAGTGGTTTTCTTAATCAGAGTTGGTCAAACTGGATGTCTTAGCTTGATGGCTAAGACAAAGCTTACCTAAGTCAGCTGAGGGACTGTCAGATGACTGGTCTGGACCTAGACTCCAGAAACCACTCACAGGTTGTTACCATGATCTACTTCAACAAAAACGAAGATCTACTTCAACAAATAACTTCACTCCTCACAAAAGAACATTCACATATGAGCTGTAGAACAAAAACCCAAGGAACTGAGACCAAACATCACTGACCATGATCCAGTTCCAATTTTAACAGATCTGCCTTATTTTAGAACCCAAACGACAACCTGAAAACACTGAGTTATGCTGGCAAAATTAGAACAAGCCCCTTCAAGTTGTCTGGAGAGGAATCTGGTGTTATTAAAGGATGTGCCACCTGTTTGACCCGTTTCAAACTCTGGCTAGTAGCCATCACCCCAAAGACACATTGAAAGCAGTCGATACTGTTGGCAGAGGTGATGGATGACATAAATGGTCTCAAGTGTAGCAGCAGAACAAGGTGGGCACCCAGAGCAACTAGGGGAAGTCACTGGAAACAGATTAGGGCCAGTGTGAGTAGGACTCTGCCTACCTCTCAGGTTGAAGTGCCCTTCTTTGCTGTCTTCTGAGAATGGGCACTTGTACACTTTCTTCCATAAAAAGTGCAGCATATGATTGCAAACAGGATGGAGATAAAGTCCAGCATGCCAAACTGTGGTGGCCCCAGGGGCCAGTGTGACCAGGACAGAGTGGGTGAGGTCTGTGGGGTTGTTCAGAGCAAACTGCACACATTTCATAGCCCTTCATTCTGCCTCCAGAATGTTCTGAAGAAGCTGATCAAAGTGAGATTAAAGGACCAATGACATACAGGGCAACAGTGTTGGGGGAGAAGAAATGGAAAGAAATATCAGATACTTCGGAGAGAATTCTAGCCCTGACAGTGACTTGCACAGTCATGCTGGGTAAATGAAAGTTTCAATGCCTCAGTTTCCTCGTCTGTGAAATAGGAATCTTTAGGTCATTCAAGCCTCACTGGATACTTACCTGAGACAATACTATGACATAGACACTATCAGACCAGGTATGGTAATTACTGTCAAAAATTTGTGGTAGTGTAATTTTTGAATCACCATCACCAGCATTATCACTAGGTAGCAACATAATTTCACATTTTGGATGTATTTATTTATATTAATTTCATTCCTAAAACAAGACAGAGAACCAAGTCTTGGGCTTCACATCTAGCTCCAGTTCTACGTTTTTCCTCTTCCCTCCTGGTTTGGCAGAGAAATGAGCATCCTCTCCCCTTCTCAACTTCAACCACATTTGTTGTTGTTTAGTCTAAGTCATGTCTGACTCTTTTGCGACCATTTGATAACACTTCAGGTGCAGCCTAAGGATCTGCCATCCAGGCACCAAAGTCAGAAACCAGGTGGCAGTAGTGTCCTTGAGGGACAGTCCTGGGGACTCTGGAGTCTGCTCCCCACCTCTGCTGATAGCTGGCTTCCTGGATTCTCCCTTAGATCCAGCTCTGCCCAGCACAGCCCTCTCGTTTGCCTTGTCCTAATCTCTGGAGTCAGTTCTGAATTCATGAATAATTTGGATTGAACATGCTGTGTCCAGTGTCTGCCTCAGCAGAGCACCTGACCAGGCCTTCTGTCCTCCTTGGCTACCCTGGTCACCATGTGATAGCCCTCTCCTGGGACTCTGGCATGGGCTCCTCATCCTGGGCTGTCCTGACCACCCGGTACGGCCTCAAAGCCCCAGGGCTTGGTTCGCCAAAGGACTCTGGCCTGAAGCTCACCTGCAAACCTGTACCTGGCCCCTAACACGTGCTGCTGACTGGTCAGAGGTCTTTATAAAATGCTGCAGCTGCACAGTGTGTGGCTCTGAAGTGAGGGCTGATTCTGCACACATTTCATAGCCCTTCATTCTGCCTCCAGAATGTTCTGAAGAAGCTGATCAAAGTGAGATTAAAGGACCAATGACATACAGGGCAACAGTGTTGGGGGAGAAGAAATGGAAAGAAATATCAGATACTTCGGAGAGAATTCTAGCCCTGACAGTGACTTGCACAGTCATGCTGGGTAAATGAAAGTTTCAATGCCTCAGTTTCCTCGTCTGTGAAATAGGAATCTTTAGGTCATTCAAGCCTCACTGGATACTTACCTGAGACAATACTATGACATAGACACTATCAGACCAGGTATGGTAATTACTGTCAAAAATTTGTGGTAGTGTAATTTTTGAATCACCATCACCAGCATTATCACTAGGTAGCAACATAATTTCACATTTTGGATGTATTTATTTATATTAATTTCATTCCTAAAACAAGACAGAGAACCAAGTCTTGGGCTTCACATCTAGCTCCAGTTCTACGTTTTTCCTCTTCCCTCCTGGTTTGGCAGAGAAATGAGCATCCTCTCCCCTTCTCAACTTCAACCACATTTGTTGTTGTTTAGTCTAAGTCATGTCTGACTCTTTTGCGACCATTTGATAACACTTCAGGTGCAGCCTAAGGATCTGCCATCCAGGCACCAAAGTCAGAAACCAGGTGGCAGTAGTGTCCTTGAGGGACAGTCCTGGGGACTCTGGAGTCTGCTCCCCACCTCTGCTGATAGCTGGCTTCCTGGATTCTCCCTTAGATCCAGCTCTGCCCAGCACAGCCCTCTCGTTTGCCTTGTCCTAATCTCTGGAGTCAGTTCTGAATTCATGAATAATTTGGATTGAACATGCTGTGTCCAGTGTCTGCCTCAGCAGAGCACCTGACCAGGCCTTCTGTCCTCCTTGGCTACCCTGGTCACCATGTGATAGCCCTCTCCTGGGACTCTGGCATGGGCTCCTCATCCTGGGCTGTCCTGACCACCCGGTACGGCCTCAAAGCCCCAGGGCTTGGTTCGCCAAAGGACTCTGGCCTGAAGCTCACCTGCAAACCTGTACCTGGCCCCTAACACGTGCTGCTGACTGGTCAGAGGTCTTTATAAAATGCTGCAGCTGCACAGTGTGTGGCTCTGGAAGTGAGGGCTGATTCTGCACTGACAGAATTGTTTATAAACTGAGGACATAAAGAGTCACGGTTCTTAGGTTTTAGAAAGCAGACTGTGGGGCAATGTGCCAAATCATGCTGTAGCCAGAGTGCTGTAACTTAGTTTCCACCAAGAATGGAAACAAGTATTTATGGAGCCAATGTCTCAGGGGAGCTCTGTG
The DNA here is from genome assembly GCA_022376925.1 of Tragulus kanchil. Lineage (NCBI taxonomy): Eukaryota > Metazoa > Chordata > Mammalia > Artiodactyla > Tragulidae > Tragulus > Tragulus kanchil. Next base: position 104,518,702 of record JAIOJX010000030.1, on the reverse strand, counting down.
CCTGCGGATTCCTGGCGGACAGCCAGGCGGTCTCACAGGTCACTGGTCCCATGGCGACACCAAGACAGCCACCAGGCCTTACCACGCTAATGGCACTAACCCGGGCCCAATACTATATCCTTTGGGGGGCACTAGTTACTTTTAACATGTGAAGTTTCTGATCACACTGCCAACCTGATGTTGTTTGCACTTCTGCTGGGAATAAAGGTGACTGGCATTTGCTGGCAGTGGCTGTGCGGGAATCATCCAGCATCATGGCTCTCTCACTCCACGCTTACACAACAACGCTCGTGAAAGCACTACAGTCACAGCCAAAATATACAAATAATGATGACGACTGAAGATGACAGTTAATATTCATTTTTAACAAGCAGCTCTGATTCTTCTGAAGGTTCTGTGCTGAATATGTTCTCTACAGGAGTTATTTCAAGGCATCCTCAGCACTCCTCCAGCAGGAAGATAGTATCACTACTCTCGCCTCTTACAGACAAGAAACAGAGGCCCGGGGAGTTTGGGTAACGTGCCAACATGGTTGGGCAGCCTGGCTCCAAGTCCTGAGCTGTCTCCCTCTTGAGTGTCAAGGGTGTTCTGGTGTCTCTGGCATCCTTATCAAGAGTCAGCAAAAAAGAACTGCTATTGCCGTGGAGAAAAGCCCCAAGTTTTTCTTGGGCTTCTCCAGGCACTGCTGACAAGATTTCAAATTATCTAAATGGGATGTTTCCTTTGTGTCAGAAAGAGTCAATTGGATTTTTTTCCCTTTAGAACTAGTTTATTCTTAAAATAGGAGTTGCATAAATCTTAAATGGCCAACCTACACACAATCATTTGTGCAATTAAAGATGGGAAATATAAGCCAAATAGCTTACTAAAAAGGTAACTCACCCATTAGGGTCTTCACTTAAAATATTTTAGAGGTTAGGTCATCTCCAAGTGAAAGAACAGGTTTCTAAATCATCTATTTGGAATTGGGAACGATTCCTTTCTCAAACATGCACACCACATCAGAGGAATGAGTTTCCCAGGCTGGCCTGTGGTGTTATAAGCCCAGGAACTACACCTACAAACCTCTCATTTTTCCCTCTCCCCATGTCTCCAAGATTCTGTGGACCATGACATGACAGAAATCAGGAAGACGTCCCAAGCCTATGCCTCCACCCTACTGTGGGCCCAGAGGTGAGGAGAGGAAGCTCTGAGCCACAGAAGGGCAGGGACCTTGCTGAAGCCCAGCGCCCAGAGGACCCCCCCGGGCCTTACCACGCTAATGGCACTAACCCGCCCAATACTATATCCTTTGGGGGCACTGAAATGTTTCTGATCACACTGCCAACCTGATGTTGTTTGCACTTCTGCTGGGAATAAAGGTGACTGGCATTTGCTGGCAGTGGCTGTGCGGGAATCATCCAGCATCATGGCTCTCTCACTCCACGCTTACACAACAACGCTCGTGAAAGCACTACAGTCACAGCCAAAATATACAAATAATGATGACGACTGAAGATGACAGTTAATATTCATTTTTAACAAGCAGCTCTGATTCTTCTGAAGGTTCTGTGCTGAATATGTTCTCTACAGGAGTTATTTCAAGGCATCCTCAGCACTCCTCCAGCAGGAAGATAGTATCACTACTCTCGCCTCTTACAGACAAGAAACAGAGGCCCGGGGAGTTTGGGTAACGTGCCAACATGGTTGGGCAGCCTGGCTCCAAGTCCTGAGCTGTCTCCCTCTTGAGTGTCAAGGGTGTTCTGGTGTCTCTGGCATCCTTATCAAGAGTCAGCAAAAAAGAACTGCTATTGCCGTGGAGAAAAGCCCCAAGTTTTTCTTGGGCTTCTCCAGGCACTGCTGACAAGATTTCAAATTATCTAAATGGGATGTTTCCTTTGTGTCAGAAAGAGTCAATTGGATTTTTTTCCCTTTAGAACTAGTTTATTCTTAAAATAGGAGTTGCATAAATCTTAAATGGCCAACCTACACACAATCATTTGTGCAATTAAAGATGGGAAATATAAGCCAAATAGCTTACTAAAAAGGTAACTCACCCATTAGGGTCTTCACTTAAAATATTTTAGAGGTTAGGTCATCTCCAAGTGAAAGAACAGGTTTCTAAATCATCTATTTGGAATTGGGAACGATTCCTTTCTCAAACATGCACACCACATCAGAGGAATGAGTTTCCCAGGCTGGCCTGTGGTGTTATAAGCCCAGGAACTACACCTACAAACCTCTCATTTTTCCCTCTCCCCATGTCTCCAAGATTCTGTGGACCATGACATGACAGAAATCAGGAAGACGTCCCCAAGCCTATGCCTCCACCCTACTGTGGGCCCAGAGGTGAGGAGAGGAAGCTCTGAGCCACAGAAGGGCAGGGACCTTGCTGAAGCCCAGCGCCCAGAGGAGGGGCTGAGGTTCTCAGGGGAAGCAGACAGACAGGTGCTAAATGAAGGAGGAAGATCCTGTCAGCTTTTATCCTTCTTCCACCAGGACACTCGGGTCCCTCAGTTTTGCCCTCGCGCTGGGGGATCACCTGGCTTAGAGCTGTGGCCTCAGGGAGGGATTCAGGGAGGGGCTCTGAAGGTGATGACTATGGATTGCAGGGGGGGAGAGGGGTGGATCAGGCTTTAGGCAAAAAACGACACTCCCTGGGTGGAAACTAGATCACAGGCAGTCTGTGTCTAAGGACAAAAACCAGATTCTTTACAGACTGAGCATCTGCCGGTCAAATTACTCAGGGCCAACATGCTGTTAACCCCATCACAGCTGATAGCCAACATGTCGCTGCTGAATTCATCTGGCATGAAACAACTAAAGCTATTTTTTAAACACCCTTACCAAATCATACCTGTGTTCTCTGCCAGGGATGATCGACATCTGGTGGGTGACAGAGCTCTGAGACAAAGTGCTCAGGAGAGACAAGTTTGTAGATTCTCAGATTCAGGCACCTTGTCTCTGGGGAAGGATTTCCCTCCCCTTCCCCAGGCAGCTACAGATAACTTTGGCCCCACCAAGCTGTCCTCTTTCCCCTCTCCCATCCGGTTCCCCAGAGAAAGGATCCAGGTCAAAACACTCCTTCAGTGTTGATGCCATCTGTAGCATTTGCATGCTTGAAAGTGAGTATTAGTCACTCAGACATGTCTGACTCTTTGCAACCCGATGGACTGTAGCCTTCCAGGCTGCTCTGTCAATGGGATTTTCCAGGCAAGAATACTGGAGTGGGTAGCCATTTCTTTCTCCGAGGGATCTTTCCAACCCAGGGACCAAATCCAGGTCTCCTTCATTGCAGGCAGATTCTTTACCATCTGAAATATCACCCTGGAAATAACTATTTTCGTTTTCCCAACTCTCCACATTTTCACATTTCGGCCTTTGCACAACTGTCCACCTTGCCTGGAGCACTCCTCCTTCTCTCTGTCATCTGCCTAGCTTGCCCTTCAGGATCTCTTAATTGTGCTTCCCTCTGGGAAGACTTCCCCAGCCCCCAAGACAAGATTAAGTATCCCTCCTACGTGTTTCAAATCCTCTGTCCTTCCCTAGCATAGATTCTGCCACATCGTGTTGTTGGCCATTGCTACTTACTCATCCACTGGACTGCCATACAGACTGCACGCTCAGTGGGGCCAAGACCTTGTCTGATAAACCACTCTTGTATCCCCAGTGTCCAAGATGGCTCTTGTTATGTAATGGGTTCTTGGTGAATGAATGATGAAGACTTACAACGACACAGTGGTGAGACCATGAGAGGCTTCTACGATTACTTCGCAACATCCCAGGCAGGCTGCAAGAGCCTACACCACACTGCTCATCGATTCTTAGATAGGTTAGTTCATGCTTCTTTCAAAGGAATAAACATTGACCTGGTCTTCTTTTAGCAACTCATGGTTTGAAGGAGGGTTTTGGCTCAGTGGAAGTGAGAAAACAGCCAGGCCACAAGGACTTCCAGGAGCAAACACAGAAAATATGCAGACAACCCACATGGAACTAGTTGGATATGATTCCTGTGGTGATCAAGTCATAGTGTTCCCTGAACCTGGTGAAGAGAATTGTGCCTGTCAGGCCAGACAAAGCTGGAAGGGCTGTGAGGATGCTAAGCAGGGAGCCTCCGATCCCTTGGATGTAGGTGTAGCCAGTGGTGATGCCTAGCACCATCATGCAGAGGAAAGCTAGGCCCAAGCCAGCCAAGAAGACGTTCTGCCTGCAGGGTCCATCCCACCCTCACAGCACCAGTCTCCGCATGTTTTGAAGGCAGAGAGAAAACAGTGAGGTTGTGGCCTGTTTGCCTTCAAAGCTAGACTAGTGGTTCTTTGGTTTTTCCAAAGTTTGGGGCTTGTCAATGAATCCATCAGTGGTTTCCCAAGAGTTCATTTCACCCAAAATAAAATCCAAAAAAAGCTGCACGTCACTCCCTGCCTTAGTGCCCTCAGCCCACTCCAACCTCGTCTGCTTCTTTGTTAGACAATTCCTCAGGGTGCTGATGGCTTCCTACTCCAAGGACTGGAGTCTCTCTAACCCTATGAGGGTCTCTGTTTAGCAAGAGGAACCTGAGAGCAGGCTGCACGTGCCCAGCAGTCAAGGCCCCTGGAACAACACCTGACTGAGGAGTGACAGCACTTGGGGTTTCGCTCCAGTTCCTTGCCACTTGGTGAGATGATTGGGAGGTTTGCCCTGCACTGTCTCTCAGAGGGCCCTGGGGAGCTGAGGGCAGTAATCCATGTAGTAACACATCCTTTATTGTTTATTCCCCCTTCTTCATCTCATTTCCTGTTGTTTTGCTATGCTTCCTGCGATCACCTTCCAAATAGATTACTTTTTACCTCCAATCTTTTTCTCCAAGTCTGTGCTGGAGAGAAACCAGACTAAGGCATACAGTGATAAAGCTCCCCAAGCTTGAGATGCAACAATGAACTCTTAGAAACTGGTTATTTTCCTGAAGAAGTAGATACTCATGAAAAGAAAAGAATAAATATTTTTCTGTATTCCAGGAAAGAATAGGCAAGGATTGCAAACAGATTTTTAAAATATATAACCATTTAATGGAACTATTTAGCACAAATAAAGACAGACTCCAAAAAGGACTAGAAGAGCCAAAAAAGGCTATCAAGGAAAGAGAGAACTGGGGGAAGGGCGAATTTAGTCATAGAAAAGAATTTATTGCTATCATAGTAAGTTTTTTAAAAGATAGCAATAACAACAAGAATGAAGAAAATAGCTAACACTGTCCCAAAGACACGGTTACAAAGCTACTAGAGCTAATCAATGAATTCAGCAAAGTTGCAGGATATAAAGTCAACACACAGAAGTCACTGGCATTCCTATACACAAACAATGAAAAATCAGAAAATGAAATCAAAGAGGCAATCCCCTTCACCATTGCAACCAAAAGAATCAAATATCTAGGAATAAACCTGCCCAAAGAAACAAAAGAATTGTACACAGAAAATTACAAGACACTCATGAGAGACATTAAAGAAGACTTAAACAGATGGAGAGATATTCCATGTTCCTGGATTGGAAGAATCAATATTGTGAAAATGACCATACTTCCAAATATCATCTACAGATTCAATGCAATACCTATTCAACTACCACTGACATTTTTCACAGAACTAGACCAAATAATAACACAGTTCATATGGAAACACAGAAGACCTTGAATAGCCAAAGCAATCCTGAGGAAGAAAAATGGAGTTGGAGGGATCAGCCTCCCTAACTTCAGACTCTACTACAAAGCAACAGTTATCAAGACAGTATGGTACTGGCACAAAAACAGAACTATAGATCAATGGAACAAGATCGAGAACCCAGAGATCAACCCACGCACCTATGGGTACCTTATTTTTGATAAAGGAGGAGAAACTATAAAATGGGACAAAGACAGCCTCTTTAACAAGTGGTGCTGGGAGAATTGGACAGCTACATGCAAAAAAATGAAATTGGAACATTCCCTGACACCATACACTAAGATCAACTCAAAATGGATTAAAGACCTCAATGTAAGACCAGAAACCATCAAACTCTTAGAGGAGAATATAGGCAAAACCCTCAAGAACATCAATCAAAGCAAGATCTTCTCTGACCCACCAACTAAAATAGCAGAACTGAAAAGAAAAATGAACATATGGGACCTTATGAAACTTAAAAGCTTTTGTACAGCAAAAGAAATTACAAAAAAGCTCAAAGACACCCCACAGAGTGGGAGAAAATCATAGCAAATGAAACAACAGACAAAGAAGTAATCTCCAAAATCTACAAGCAACTCAGACAACTCAGCACAGGGAAAATGAGCAGCCCAATCAAAAAATGGGAAAAAGATCTAAAGAGACGCCTCTCCAAAGAGGACATACAAATGGCCCAAAAATACATGAAACGATGCTCAACCTCGCTTATTATCAGAGAAATGCAAATTAAAACCACAATGAGATACCACCTCACACCTGTCAGAATGGCCATCATCAACAAATCAACAGACAACAAATGCTGGAGAGGGTGTGGAGAAACGGGAACCCTCTTGCATTGCTGGTGGGAATGTTTTTGAGAATAAAAAAAGGAGACCGCTCCCTTGCATTAAAGAAGACTTAAACAGATGGAGAGATATTCCATGTTCCTGGATTGGAAGAATCAATATTGTGAAAATGACCATACTTCCAAATATCATCTACAGATTCAATGCAATACCTATTCAACTACCACTGACATTTTTCACAGAACTAGACCAAATAATAACACAGTTCATATGGAAACACAGAAGACCTTGAATAGCCAAAGCAATCCTGAGGAAGAAAAATGGAGTTGGAGGGATCAGCCTCCCTAACTTCAGACTCTACTACAAAGCAACAGTTATCAAGACAGTATGGTACTGGCACAAAAACAGAACTATAGATCAATGGAACAAGATCGAGAACCCAGAGATCAACCCACGCACCTATGGGTACCTTATTTTTGATAAAGGAGGAGAAACTATAAAATGGGACAAAGACAGCCTCTTTAACAAGTGGTGCTGGGAGAATTGGACAGCTACATGCAAAAAAATGAAATTGGAACATTCCCTGACACCATACACTAAGATCAACTCAAAATGGATTAAAGACCTCAATGTAAGACCAGAAACCATCAAACTCTTAGAGGAGAATATAGGCAAAACCCTCAAGAACATCAATCAAAGCAAGATCTTCTCTGACCCACCAACTAAAATAGCAGAACTGAAAAGAAAAATGAACATATGGGACCTTATGAAACTTAAAAGCTTTTGTACAGCAAAAGAAATTACAAAAAAGCTCAAAGACACCCCACAGAGTGGGAGAAAATCATAGCAAATGAAACAACAGACAAAGAAGTAATCTCCAAAATCTACAAGCAACTCAGACAACTCAGCACAGGGAAAATGAGCAGCCCAATCAAAAAATGGGAAAAAGATCTAAAGAGACGCCTCTCCAAAGAGGACATACAAATGGCCCAAAAATACATGAAACGATGCTCAACCTCGCTTATTATCAGAGAAATGCAAATTAAAACCACAATGAGATACCACCTCACACCTGTCAGAATGGCCATCATCAACAAATCAACAGACAACAAATGCTGGAGAGGGTGTGGAGAAAAGGGAACCCTCTTGCATTGCTGGTGGGAATGTAAATTAATACAACCTCTATGGAAGACAATATGGAGATTCCTTAAAAAACTAAAAATAGAAGCACCCTATGACCCAGCAATCCCACTATTAGGCCTATATCCTGATGAAATCAAAATTGAAAGAGGCACCTGTACCCCAATGTTCATTGCAGCTCTCTATACAATAGCCAGAACATGGAAGCAACCTAGATGTCCATCGACAAATGAATGGATACAGAAGCTCTGGTACATATATACAATGGAATACTACTCAGCTGTTAAAAGAAATGCAGAAGACTCAGTCCTAATGAGGTGGCTGGCTCTAGAACCTATCATAAAAAGTGAAGTAAGTCAAAAAGAGAAAGACAAGTATAGTATACTAACTCATATATATGGGATCTAGTAAGATGGTCATGATAACACACGCAGTGAACTCATGAAAAAACAGAGAATAGACATAAAGACATTGTGGAGACCGAACAGTGGGAGGGAGGCATGGAGGGAGTAACATGGAAACCTATACTGTCATGTGTGGAAAAGATAGCTATTGTCATTGTGCTAGGGGAATAGGAGTACCTACAACCACTTGGGGCAATGGTCTGGAGGGATGGGAGGGGAACTGGGTGGGGGGAGGGTCAAGGGATATGTATATGAATGATCTGGGAACATACATGTACAAAAATAAATAAATAAAAAAGAATTCAAAAAAAAAATAAAAAATTACCAAGACATGGAAAAAAAAAAAAAGAAAATAGCTAACACTGATTTAAGTTCTACTATGTGTGGAGGGAATAGGGCTTTACAAGGAGTATCTTATCTAATCACATCTTGACCATCAGTTCTGTTAGTGTTATGCTTACTTTATAGACAGTGAGACACAGTGAGTTGGCATAAACCAGCTACACCTGGTCATACAACTAAAAGTGACAGGTAGGAAGATATAGCCCTATCTACTCACCTGCCTATCCATCCATCCATCATGTAGATATCTATATCTACTTATTTACCTATCACTACAAATACTTATATTTACCTAAATGCAAATTAAAACCACAATGAGATACCACCTCACACCTGTCAGAATGGCCATCATCAACAAATCAACAGACAACAAATGCTGGAGAGGGTGTGGAGAAAAGGGAACCCTCTTGCATTGCTGGTGGGAATGTAAATTAATACAACCTCTATGGAAGACAATATGGAGATTCCTTAAAAAACTAAAAATAGAAGCACCCTATGACCCAGCAATCCCACTATTAGGCCTATATCCTGATGAAATCAAAATGAAAGAGGCACCTGTACCCCAATGTTCATTGCAGCTCTCTATACAATAGCCAGAACATGGAAGCAACCTAGATGTCCATCGACAAATGAATGGATACAGAAGCTCTGGTACATATATACAATGGAATACTACTCAGCTGTTAAAAGAAATGCAGAAGACTCAGTCCTAATGAGGTGGCTGGCTCTAGAACCTATCATAAAAAGTGAAGTAAGTCAAAAAGAGAAAGACAAGTATAGTATACTAACTCATATATATGGGATCTAGTAAGATGGTCATGATAACACACGCAGTGAACTCATGAAAAAACAGAGAATAGACATAAAGACATTGTGGAGACCGAACAGTGGGAGGGAGGCATGGAGGGAGTAACATGGAAACCTATACTGTCATGTGTGGAAAAGATAGCTATTGTCATTGTGCTAGGGGAATAGGAGTACCTACAACCACTTGGGGCAATGGTCTGGAGGGATGGGAGGGGGGAACTGGGTGGGGGGAGGGTCAAGGGATATGTATATGAATGATCTGGGAACATACATGTACAAAAATAAATAAATAAAAAAGAATTCAAAAAAAAAATAAAAAATTACCAAGACATGGAAAAAAAAAAAAAAAGAAAATAGCTAACACTGATTTAAGTTCTACTATGTGTGGAGGGAATAGGGCTTTACAAGGAGTATCTTATCTAATCACATCTTGACCATCAGTTCTGTTAGTGTTATGCTTACTTTATAGACAGTGAGACACAGTGAGTTGGCATAAACCAGCTACACCTGGTCATACAACTAAAAGTGACAGGTAGGAAGATATAGCCCTATCTACTCACCTGCCTATCCATCCATCCATCATGTAGATATCTATATCTACTTATTTACCTATCACTACAAATACTTATATTTTATCTATACAGTGAGATATGGTGAGCTTTTTTTTTTTTATTAAAGATTTATTTATTCATTTTACATTTTTGGGCGAGGGCCGGGTTGGGGAGGGAGGGAAGCGGGCGGGCCACTTCTATTGGTCTTTCATTTCTCTATTTCCATCCGTCTTTGTTCTTTGGCTCCTGTGGGCCTCCCATCGCGGTGGTGTCTGTTGTTGCAGAGCGCCGGCTCTGGGCGCATGCGCCCCAGAGCTCCGGCTCCGTAATTGGACACATCAGTCCAGCCGCTCCGCGGCACATGGGATCTTTCCAGGCCAGGGATCGAACCGGCACCCCTTGCACTGCAAGGCGGTGTCTTTACCCACTGGACCACCAGGGGAAGCCCTATGGTGAGCTTTAATGACAAAACAACTTAAGAGAAAAAATAATTATAAGGAATCTGGAAAGAACAACTGAGGTCAGAGGCAATGCCTGGGCTGTGTTGCTCAGACAGATGGGCAACATTGTCAATAGGCAGGTGTGGTTCTTGTCTTGAGAGAATGGGGTCATATTTCGTATTGGCAGGTTCCCTCTCCTGTTCTCCTCATCCTAATGATAAATAATTTCTGATTTTAAAAACACTGCTGAGGGCTTCCCCTGGTGGTCCAGTGGGTAAGGACACCGCCTTGCAGTGCAAGGGGCGCCGGTTCGATCCCTGGCCTGGGAAGATCCCACGTGCCGCGGAGCGGCTGGACCGATGTGTCCAATTACCCAGCCGGAGCTCTGGCGCGCATGCGCCCAGAGCTGGTGCTCTGCGACGACAGACGCCACCACGATGGGAGGCCCACGGGGGCCAGGGCAAAGACGGATGAAAATAGAGAAAGACCAATAGAAGTGGCCCGCCCGCTCCCCTCCCTCCCCAACCCGACCCCTGCCCAAAATAAATAAATAAATCTTTAAAAAAAAAAAAAAATCACTGCTGATAGCACAGATGGCCGCTTTATCTATTGTCTTGACCAAAAAATAGCCTGTATTCCCTGACATACCTGTCTCTCTAGCTTAGCGTTTTTAGTAAAGAGGCTTATGAGTAAGATAGGAAACAATAATTTGCTCCAAGGACCACGGAACAGGTTTCATAGACTGTAAATTGCCCATTCTTAGGGAGGGCTACTGACAGTGGAAACTCTCTGAATGAAGCCCCTGGAATTGTTTGGTAGACAACCTGTGTAACTGTACAGGGAAAACCACCTGCTACCACTAATGAGATCAACCATATAACCATATGAATGACCAGTGGCACTATTGGAACCTTCTCATTTCTTACAGGCACATTTGCAGACAAAATATTGAGATTATAGTTAGAAACTATCTCCGAAAAGAAGAAATACAACACTGACATATAGGAGATTAGAAACAAAAAAAGAAAAGAAGGAAAGAAGAGTTGTCTCAGTCTACATTACTTTGAGTGTTCACAGCCTCTTGTCGCCTTTCTAGGAAGTGCCCTTCTGTTTGTTGCTGGGGTTTTACAGTCAATTGGGGAACTAGTTGAAAAACCCTGGAGCTTTAATGACAAAACAACTTAAGAGAAAAAATAATTATAAGGAATCTGGAAAGAACAACTGAGGTCAGAGGCAATGCCTGGGCTGTGTTGCTCAGACAGATGGGCAACATTGTCAATAGGCAGGTGTGGTTCTTGTCTTGAGAGAATGGGGTCATATTTCGTATTGGCAGGTTCCCTCTCCTGTTCTCCTCATCCTAATGATAAATAATTTCTGATTTTAAAAACACTGCTGAGGGCTTCCCCTGGTGGTCCAGTGGGTAAGGACACCGCCTTGCAGTGCAAGGGGCGCCGGTTCGATCCCTGGCCTGGAAAGATCCCACGTGCCGCGGAGCGGCTGGACCGATGTGTCCAATTACCGAGCCGGACCTCTGGCGCGCATGCGCCCAGAGCCGGTGCTCTGCGACGACAGACGCCACCGCGATGGGAGGCCCACAGGAGTCAAAGAACAAAGACGGATGAAAATAGAGAAAGACCAATAGAAGTGGCCCGCCCGCTCCCCTCCCTCCCCAATCCGACCCCTGCCCAAAATAAATAAATAAATCTTTAAAAAAAAAAAAAATCACTGCTGATAGCACAGATGGCCGCTTTATCTATTGTCTTGACCAAAAAATAGCCTGTATTCCCTGACATACCTGTCTCTCTAGCTTAGCGTTTTTAGTAAAGAGGCTTATGAGTAAGATAGGAAACAATAATTTGCTCCAAGGACCACGGAACAGGTTTCATAGACTGTAAATTGCCCATTCTTAGGGAGGGCTACTGACAGTGGAAACTCTCTGAATGAAGCCCCTGGAATTGTTTGGTAGACAACCTGTGTAACTGTACAGGGAAAACCACCTGCTACCACTAATGAGATCAACCATATAACCATATGAATGACCAGTGGCACTATTGGAACCTTCTCATTTCTTACAGGCACATTTGCAGACAAAATATTGAGATTATAGTTAGAAACTATCTCCGAAAAGAAGAAATACAACACTGACATATAGGAGATTAGAAACAAAAAAAGAAAAGAAGGAAAGAAGAGTTGTCTCAGTCTACATTACTTTGAGTGTTCACAGCCTCTTGTCGCCTTTCTAGGAAGTGCCCTTCTGTTTGTTGCTGGGGTTTTACAGTCAATTGGGGAACTAGTTGAAAAACCCTGGATAGAAATAGAAACTCAGTAAGAAGTGAAACCAAATTCCATCCAAGAATGAAACCACAACTGATCACATGAGATGGCCGTGTCATCACCTGGCCCACAGACAGGGGAGCTGATATACTGACAATCTGGCCCAGCTGCTGGACAGCATCATTCATCCCTGAAAGGGGGAGGAGTCAAACACCACAACTCAGTGCAGGAGACTCTCCTCCTGGTGGGTTCAGTGTCATGTAACTAGAATTGGGTTACATTTGGGTGACACTCACACTGGTGAATGGCAGTGAGAACAGGAAATATCCCTTTTAGTCTGGCGACAGATCAGTCATAGGATTTTCAACCTGGAAAAGACCTTTGAGATCAGTTCTGTTGGAACTTGATTAACTCATAAGTAAACTGAAGGCTAGAGAGATTAGGTTACTTGGAGTTAATTAGTCTAACTCCTATTTCAGTATTCTTTCTATCACATCCCACTATCCAAACAATAACAATAGTAATAGCTACTTTTGTTATAATACCCTTATTTTTTTTTTCCCCTAAGTCATCATTTGTTTTCATCCATCTTTATTCTTTTTTTTTGGCCACTTCTGTTGGTCTTTCATTTATCTATTTTCATCCATCTTTGTTCTTTGGCCTGTGTGGGCCTCCCATCACAGTGGCCTCTGTAGCTGAAAAATATGGAACGCTTCACAAATTTGCATGTGATCCTTGCGCAGGGACCATGCTAATCTTCTCTGTATTGTTCCAATTTTAGTATATGTACTGCCGAAGTGAGCACCCATCTTTATTCTTTGGCCTGTGTGGGCCTCCCATTACAGTGGCCTCTCTAGTTGCAGAGCACTGGCTCTGGGCTAATGCTCTCCAGAATGCTGACTTGCAATTCAGCACAGTGACTCAGCCATACCACGGCACATGGGATCTTCCCACGCCAGGGAACAAACTAGTGCCCCTTGCACTGCAAGGTGGACTCTTTACCCACTGGACCACCAGGTACGCCCTAATAGCCACTTTTATGAGTAACATGTTGACCTGGAAGAGAGGGGTAAAAAAATCAGAGGACAAAGGACAGAAATAGTTCGATTCTTACTCTATGCTAGACACATGGTTCTAAGCCTTCTTTACATACTCATCTCAATTAATCCTCACAACAACTCTAAGGGGACCATAGCATCTCCCTTTTATGAATTAGGAAACTGAAACATAAAGAAGTGAAATTATTTAAGGTCACAGAGAAGTTTCAATGGTGGAGCTGAGATTCAAGCCCACACAGTCTGACCTCAAAGTTTATTCTCTTAAATATCCCACCATCACTGAACAACATGTTTGCAAGATGATTTTTAAAATTAGGGTAAATTAAATAAACTTTAAATCTGAATCTTTATTTAGATTTCTTTAAAGTTAATTAACAGCAAATAGGAAGATTTTCTTTTGCCCAGAGACAGGACATTTTCAATACCATGTCACCCGACTTGTACCCACATAGCAGTTTTATTTTGGGTGTTGTTATTTAAACCACAATACATCCAAATAAGTGTAGTTTAGAAGAAAACATGATTATAAGGGGCTTCTACACTTTGAAAGAAGTACATTTTAATAGTCTACTCTGAAATAGTTTCCTTTATCTTGGCTATCAACACTCATGAATGTTTTCTAGCAAGAGTACCAACTTCAGAAATACAGGGTAGGACAAGATTTCCAGCTTTAAGCTGGCAATTTGAATATCTCATGATGAAAATGATCCAAGTTTTATAAATGGAAGAAAAAACTAAAGAAGATGCCAAATTCTTCAACTTAGCTCAATTATGGGAAAAAATTTTCTATCTCTCCTATCAGTAATTAGCTGATAATCAACAGCACAAATTTGCTGTATTGGGACCATGCTAATCTTCTCTGTATTGTTCCAATTTTAGTATATGTACTGCCAAGTGAGCACCCATCTTTATTCTTTGGCCTGTGTGGGCCTCCCATTACAGTGGCCTCTCTAGTTGCAGAGCACTGGCTCTGGGCTAATGCTCTCCAGAATGCTGACTTGCAATTCAGCACAGTGACTCAGCCATACCACGGCACATGGGATCTTCCCACGCCAGGGAACAAACTAGTGCCCCTTGCACTGCAAGGTGGACTCTTTACCCACTGGACCACCAGGTACGCCCTAATAGCCACTTTTATGAGTAACATGTTGACCTGGAAGAGAGGGGTAAAAAAATCAGAGGACAAAGGACAGAAATAGTTCGATTCTTACTCTATGCTAGACACATGGTTCTAAGCCTTCTTTACATACTCATCTCAATTAATCCTCACAACAACTCTAAGGGGACCATAGCATCTCCCTTTTATGAATTAGGAAACTGAAACATAAAGAAGTGAAATTATTTAAGGTCACAGAGAAGTTTCAATGGTGGAGCTGAGATTCAAGCCCACACAGTCTGACCTCAAAGTTTATTCTCTTAAATATCCCACCATCACTGAACAACATGTTTGCAAGATGATTTTTAAAATTAGGGTAAATTAAATAAACTTTAAATCTGAATCTTTATTTAGATTTCTTTAAAGTTAATTAACAGCAAATAGGAAGATTTTCTTTTGCCCAGAGACAGGACATTTTCAATACCATGTCACCCGACTTGTACCCACATAGCAGTTTTATTTTGGGTGTTGTTATTTAAACCACAATACATCCAAATAAGTGTAGTTTAGAAGAAAACATGATTATAAGGGGCTTCTACACTTTGAAAGAAGTACATTTTAATAGTCTACTCTGAAATAGTTTCCTTTATCTTGGCTATCAACACTCATGAATGTTTTCTAGCAAGAGTACCAACTTCAGAAATACAGGGTAGGACAAGATTTCCAGCTTTAAGCTGGCAATTTGAATATCTCATGATGAAAATGATCCAAGTTTTATAAATGGAAGAAAAAACTAAAGAAGATGCCAAATTCTTCAACTTAGCTCAATTATGGGAAAAAAATTTTCTATCTCTCCCTATCAGTAATTAGCTGATAATCAACAGTCACATTGGGGGACAAATTTCCTAGGGAAAGTGGAAGCTTATCACTGACTAGAATTAAGAAGGCTTCTCATTGCTTCTTATTAATAAAGAAATTTTAAGGTAAGTTTGAAAAGAACTTTTTAAATTCACTTATTTTTCCAAGTCTAACATGACCAAAGAACCTCTGTAATAATATATTCAGAGGTGTTTCTCTCTTGAAAGTACCCCCTATATATATCCTTGTGATAATAATGGTCTGATCAATTTCTTACATGCTTCCTATGTACATATATAGTGCTAAATTCTTTACAAATCCTTTATCTAACAGAAGTCTTCCCCAAACTGAGCTGATGGCAAGGTAGCGGGGCAGTGGGTTCGGCGGGGAAGGGAGGGGAGAGGTCACAATTTCTCTCATTCTATAGATGAGGAAAGTAAAGTCTAGAGAAGTTAAGTAATTTGCAGCTGGTAAGAGTCACCAATGGTTTGTTGTGTTTTGGGTTTTTTTTTAATATTTATTTATTTACTTATTTGGCTGTGCTGGGTCTTAGTTGTAGCATGTGGGATCTAGCTCCCTCACCAGGTCAAACCCAGGTCCCCTGCATTGGGAGCCTGGAGTCTTAGCCACTGGACCACCAGAGAAGCCCCACCAATGGTTTTAATTGCACTCAAATCCAGATTTCTTTGATTCCAAACACCTTCTGTCTCTCTTTAAAAAAAAAAAGAAAAGAAAAGAAAAATTATTTACTTGGCTGTGTCAGGTCTTAGTTGCAGCATGCTGGCTTAGCACACAGACTTAGCTGCTCCTTGACATGTGGAATCTTTGTTCCCCAACCAGGGATCAAACCCACATTCCTTGCATTGAAAGGTAGAATCTTAACCACTGGACCACCAGGGAAGTCCCCAAACACCTCTTAAAGGCTACTCTACTGCCCCTCCAACTGTCTCAACAGCCCTGTCCACTAAACCAGGCCAACTTCTCAGCAGATTAGAGGACTGGTGATGCCCCGTTATGTCTCAGGATGGCACAGCTCACCAGCCAACTGGCCTCTGCTATTACTTGTGAGGCTCACAATCCAGTCCCTCTGGATGGTAACGATCAGTGCTGTGCTGGCTGCACTCACCAAGGCCGCCAGGGTGGCCACAGCTGTGAAGCAGACTACCGACAGTAGGAGGGGAAAGGAAATTTGGAACCCAAGAATAAACAGTCTCAGTCCATTGTAACACATACAGTTATTTATCCAACAGCTTGAAGAACATCTAAATGAACCCAAAGTCTTTTGCGAGAAAGAGGTTCAATGCAGGTTTGAAGCCAAATGCTGAGTTTATTCTAAGCATTTTCTTCTTCCCACCACAGTGGCACCCGATCTGGTACTAATTTGTACCTTGCAGACAGACTGTGCTGTTCTATGGCCTCATCCCTGGGGGATTTCGACTCTGATTCACAAATTAGGGGTGAGGAGAACACTGGTTAAAAGTTATCCAAATCCCGGGCTTCCCCTGGTGGTCCAGTGGGTAAGGACACCGCCTCGCAGTGCAAGGGGCGCCGGTTCAATCCCTGGCCTGGGAAGATCCCACGTGCCGCGGAGCGGCTGGACCGATGTGTCCAATCAATGAACCAGAGCTCTGGAGTGCATGCGACCAGAGCTGGCGCTCTGCGACAACAGACGCCACCGCGATGGGAGGCCCACAGGAGCCAAAGAACAAAGATGGATGAAAATAGAGAAATGAAAGACCAACAGAAGTGGCCCGCCAGCTCCCCTCCCTCCCCAAGCCGACCCCCGCCCAAAATAAATAAACTAATAAATCTTAAAAAAAAAAAAAGTTATCCAAATTCCACATCAGTGAGTGGGGTTATCCAGCGATGACTCACCAAAGGGCACTCAGCCTCGACTGTGACATTCACCCACATGGCACGGGGGGAGATGGCAGACACTCTCATGGTGAACCAACCTTGCCACACATGCTCCATCTCCCTTCCATAGAACACCAGCATCAGGACCACATAACAGGTGGGGACAGAGGCATTCTGGTGACGAGCAAGGCATGAGCAACTGCAGAGAGAACAATATTTACTTCTGGTTTTAAGAGACAGGTTACAATTACACCATTGTTTAATGCAGAGTTTTATTCCCATGCCCATTAGGGTTTCCACTTGAAATTTCAGACTGAGTAGAAGGCAAGAATCAGGCTTGTGTGCTTACTAAAGGCAAAGCCTTTACAACCAAAAGAAGAAAGGAAAAAATAAAAAGCTGGGCTTTGCAAGTGTATAAAAACATGCTTTGAAAGAAAGATGACATGAGAAGCAGCATATTCAATAATTCAAAGCACTTAAAATTGACTGATGTATCACAGTCTTCTGGATTAAACTTGTGACTCAAGTTATCAATATGGCTAAAGGACCAACAGTCCAAATTTTAAATAACCTAAACTTTTCTGTGCTATGGTTACAGAAAATGCCTTGTGAAGCCTCCTAGGTGGAATAAAAATAATCAGACTGACTGGTAACCACAAGATTTGGAAAAATTTAGGAAATTCCATATTCTTCTTGGGTAAAGGAAAGTTAAAAAAATATCAGAGGCAAAAACTAAAAATAGGCTGACATTTGAATGAATAGATCTCCTGGTATTAATTCCCTGTTTAGACAGATCACATGCTACAAAAAATATCTTTTACACATAGAAATTGTCTTTATTAAAAATAACATGGTGTTTCCCTGATAGCTCAGTGGCAAAGAGTTCTCCTGCCAATGCAGGAGACACAAGTTCAATCCCTGTTCCAGGAAGATCCCAAATGCTGCGGAGCAACTAAGCCCATGAGCCTGTGCTCTAGAGCCTCGGAGCCACAACTATTGAGCCCATGCGCCGCAACTATTGGAGTCCGAGTGTCCTAGAGCCCGAGTTCCACAATAAGAAAAGTCACCACCACAACAAGAAGCCTGCTCACCTCAACTAGAGAGTATCCCCAACTCCAAGCAATTAGAGAAGAACCTGCAACAGCAGTGAAAACCCAGAATAGCCAATAAATAAATAGATAAATAAAATGCATTTCTTTAAAAAAAATGAGTATATTTTACACAGGTAATACCAGCGTATTAAAAAGAAAACATGTTTTTAGAAATTTAATATTAAAAATATGTGGAAGATAAAAATCTAAAAACCATGATAAAATATTTTAAATATAGTACCAGGGAATGATAGAAAGCAGGATACCTCTTTTTCTAGTTTTCACATAGTAGAACTTATTGCTATTAAGCGCATATCTATATTTTTTTATACTAAATAGACAAAATCTAGTGAGACCACACTATACCACATAATTATTTATGTACAACATTTTTTCTTGGTTTTCTGTCAATCAACTTAACCCTTTATTAAAGCCACAAAAAGGGGCTGGGCTTTGCAAGTGTATAAAAACATGCTTTGAAAGAAAGATGACATGAGAAGCAGCATATTCAATAATTCAAAGCACTTAAAATTGACTGATGTATCACAGTCTTCTGGATTAAACTTGTGACTCAAGTTATCAATATGGCTAAAGGACCAACAGTCCAAATTTTAAATAACCTAAACTTTTCTGTGCTATGGTTACAGAAAATGCCTTGTGAAGCCTCCTAGGTGGAATAAAAATAATCAGACTGACTGGTAACCACAAGATTTGGAAAAATTTAGGAAATTCCATATTCTTCTTGGGTAAAGGAAAGTTAAAAAAATATCAGAGGCAAAAACTAAAAATAGGCTGACATTTGAATGAATAGATCTCCTGGTATTAATTCCCTGTTTAGACAGATCACATGCTACAAAAAATATCTTTTACACATAGAAATTGTCTTTATTAAAAATAACATGGTGTTTCCCTGATAGCTCAGTGGCAAAGAGTTCTCCTGCCAATGCAGGAGACACAAGTTCAATCCCTGTTCCAGGAAGATCCCAAATGCTGCGGAGCAACTAAGCCCATGAGCCTGTGCTCTAGAGCCTCGGAGCCACAACTATTGAGCCCATGCGCCGCAACTATTGGAGTCCGAGTGTCCTAGAGCCCGAGTTCCACAATAAGAAAAGTCACCACCACAACAAGAAGCCTGCTCACCTCAACTAGAGAGTATCCCCAACTCCAAGCAATTAGAGAAGAACCTGCAACAGCAGTGAAAACCCAGAATAGCCAATAAATAAATAGATAAATAAAATGCATTTCTTTAAAAAAAATGAGTATATTTTACACAGGTAATACCAGCGTATTAAAAAGAAAACATGTTTTTAGAAATTTAATATTAAAAATATGTGGAAGATAAAAATCTAAAAACCATGATAAAATATTTTAAATATAGTACCAGGGAATGATAGAAAGCAGGATACCTCTTTTTCTAGTTTTCACATAGTAGAACTTATTGCTATTAAGCGCATATCTATATTTTTTTATACTAAATAGACAAAATCTAGTGAGACCACACTATACCACATAATTATTTATGTACAACATTTTTTCTTGGTTTTCTGTCAATCCAACTACTAATTAAAGCCCCAAATATTAATACAGATGCAGCCACACTAAGCCAAACACTGCTATTAGTAGAAGATAGTATCCATATAATTCTATCAGGAACACAGATATGGTCTCCCTTCAAGGCAGTAGAAGCAAAACATGTTATAATCATTGACCAAAAACATGAAATAAAATTAAAATTCAGAAAAATGCATTATTACTATATTATAAACAATGTAGTAATAATATGCAGGATTTAAAACCAGAATGTCCAAAATTATCTTTGTATGCAGTACAGGTACAACATTCTTTTTTTTAATTTTATTTATTTATTTATTGTTGGCTATTCTGGGTTTTCACTGCTGTTGTAGGTTCTTCTCTAATTGCAGGGAGTGGGAGATACTCTCTAGTTGAGGTGAACAGGCTTCTTGTTGTGCTGGTGATTTTTCTTCTGGAACTCGGGCTCTAGGGCGCATGGGTTCAACAGTTGCGGCTCCGAGGCTCTAGAGCATGGACTCAATAGTTGAGGCTCATGGGCTTAGTTGCTCCACAGCATGTGGGATCCTTCCAGATCAGGGATCGACCCATGTCTCCTGCATTGGCAGGTAAACTCTTTACCACTGAGCCACCAGGGAAGCCCCAGTTACAACATTTTTAATGCAATACAGTTATACTTTATAAAGCTGGACAGAACATATTTTAAAATCTTAAGACGCCAAAGAGCCAGGAAGCCTATGAGAAAATAGTTGATGAATACTTAAAAAAAAGGCCAAGAATTAAGCCCAGGGGACCCAGAGGCATCTGCTGAAGGCCAATGGAATAACACATGAAAATAAATAAAAAATGTCATTTCTTTAAAAAATGAGTATATTTTACACAGGTAATACCAGCGTATTAAAAAGAAAACATGTTTTTAGAAATTTAATATTAAAAATATGTGGAAGATAAAAATCTAAAAACCATGATAAAATATTTTAAATATAGTACCAGGGAATGATAGAAAGCAGGATACCTCTTTTTCTAGTTTTCACATAGTAGAACTTATTGCTATTAAGCGCATATCTATATTTTTTTATACTAAATAGACAAAATCTAGTGAGACCACACTATACCACATAATTATTTATGTACAACATTTTTTCTTGGTTTTCTGTCAATCCAACTACTAATTAAAGCCCCAAATATTAATACAGATGCAGCCACACTAAGCCAAACACTGCTATTAGTAGAAGATAGTATCCATATAATTCTATCAGGAACACAGATATGGTCTCCCTTCAAGGCAGTAGAAGCAAAACATGTTATAATCATTGACCAAAAACATGAAATAAAATTAAAATTCAGAAAAATGCATTATTACTATATTATAAACAATGTAGTAATAATATGCAGGATTTAAAACCAGAATGTCCAAAATTATCTTTGTATGCAGTACAGGTACAACATTCTTTTTTTTAATTTTATTTATTTATTTATTGTTGGCTATTCTGGGTTTTCACTGCTGTTGTAGGTTCTTCTCTAATTGCAGGGAGTGGGAGATACTCTCTAGTTGAGGTGAACAGGCTTCTTGTTGTGCTGGTGATTTTTCTTCTGGAACTCGGGCTCTAGGGCGCATGGGTTCAACAGTTGCGGCTCCGAGGCTCTAGAGCATGGACTCAATAGTTGAGGCTCATGGGCTTAGTTGCTCCACAGCATGTGGGATCCTTCCAGATCAGGGATCGACCCATGTCTCCTGCATTGGCAGGTAAACTCTTTACCACTGAGCCACCAGGGAAGCCCCAGTTACAACATTTTTAATGCAATACAGTTATACTTTATAAAGCTGGACAGAACATATTTTAAAATCTTAAGACGCCAAAGAGCCAGGAAGCCTATGAGAAAATAGTTGATGAATACTTAAGAACATGAGAAGGCCAAGAATTAAGCCCAGGGGACCCAGAGGCATCTGCTGATTTCAGAGAAACAGCTGTGAAAAAGAATTGGAGTTTTAGTGGCCTCAGAAAGTCAGATGATGAAAGTCTATACTCACAAAGATAAAATGGTCCCTACTTTAAGCTGAACTATAATTCTACCCTCAGGTAAATTAGAATAAATCACAAGTAAACTAACTGCTTTATACTATCTGGTGATCTAGAAAACCTCGAGCCTGGAGCTTAAGGCTTGAGATTTAAACCTCAAATTTTTTTTTTTTGATTTTTATTTTACTGTTTACTTTTACAGATTCCAACTGGCTTGTGCCAATAGATTTCAGATATTTAAATTATTAGACACAGACTGCAAAATAATGCTTACCATATTTAAAGAAATACATGCTAAGTCTGACATCTGAGCAAAGAATTGGAAAATATAAGAAGTGACATAGCCAGTTTAAAAAATAACTAAATAGAAATTTCAAGACTAAAAAATATTGCAATAGAAATTAAAATAAAAAATTCAATTGATAAGTCCTATAGTAGATTAAAATTAAAAAGAAATTAGTAAAAAAAAAAAAAAAGAAGAAAGAAAGAAATTAGTTAACTGGGATTCCTAGATAACTCAGTGGTAAAGAATCCACCGGCCAGT
Organism: Tragulus kanchil; assembly: GCA_022376925.1. NCBI lineage: Eukaryota > Metazoa > Chordata > Mammalia > Artiodactyla > Tragulidae > Tragulus > Tragulus kanchil. Next base: position 104,496,235 of record JAIOJX010000030.1, on the reverse strand, counting down.
ATGGGAGACACAGGAGATGAGATCAGGAAAATCCGCTGGAGGAGGAAATGACAACTCACTCCAGTGTTCTTGCCTGGGAAATCCCATGGACAGAGGAGCCTGGTAGGTTACAGTCCATGGGATCGCAAAGAGTCAGACACGAAACGGCTAAGCACTCGGGCTCTAGGGCATGGGTTCAACAGTTGCGGCTCCGAGGCTCTAGAGCATGGACTCAATAGTTGAGGCTCATGGGCTTAGTTGCTCCACAGCATGTGGGATCCTTCCAGATCAGGGATCGACCCATGTCTCCTGCATTGGCAGGTAAACTCTTTACCACTGAGCCACCAGGGAAGCCCCAGTTACAACATTTTTAATGCAATACAGTTATACTTTATAAAGCTGGACAGAACATATTTTAAAATCTTAAGACGCCAAAGAGCCAGGAAGCCTATGAGAAAATAGTTGATGAATACTTAAGAACATGAGAAGGCCAAGAATTAAGCCCAGGGGACCCAGAGGCATCTGCTGATTTCAGAGAAACAGCTGTGAAAAAGAATTGGAGTTTTAGTGGCCTCAGAAAGTCAGATGATGAAAGTCTATACTCACAAAGATAAAATGGTCCCTACTTTAAGCTGAACTATAATTCTACCCTCAGGTAAATTAGAATAAATCACAAGTAAACTAACTGCTTTATACTATCTGGTGATCTAGAAAACCTCGAGCCTGGAGCTTAAGGCTTGAGATTTAAACCTCAAATTTTTTTTTTTTGATTTTTATTTTACTGTTTACTTTTACAGATTCCAACTGGCTTGTGCCAATAGATTTCAGATATTTAAATTATTAGACACAGACTGCAAAATAATGCTTACCATATTTAAAGAAATACATGCTAAGTCTGACATCTGAGCAAAGAATTGGAAAATATAAGAAGTGACATAGCCAGTTTAAAAAATAACTAAATAGAAATTTCAAGACTAAAAAATATTGCAATAGAAATTAAAATAAAAAATTCAATTGATAAGTCCTATAGTAGATTAAAATTAAAAAGAAATTAGTAAAAAAAAAAAAAAAGAAGAAAGAAAGAAATTAGTTAACTGGGATTCCTAGATAACTCAGTGGTAAAGAATCCACCGGCCAGTATGGGAGACACAGGAGATGAGATCAGGAAAATCCGCTGGAGGAGGAAATGACAACTCACTCCAGTGTTCTTGCCTGGGAAATCCCATGGACAGAGGAGCCTGGTAGGTTACAGTCCATGGGATCGCAAAGAGTCAGACACGAAACGGCTAAGCATATGCTTGTCTGAAGAAAAATGTACAATAAAATTTAGAAAGATAAATGGAGGGAAACGCAGTAAGAACGAAAATGGAAAAGGAGAAAGTGAAGCATATAGAGTCGAAAGGAAAACACAAAGTAACATGGTAGATTTAGCTTAACTATATCATGAGTTACCAGTAAGTATAAATAAACTAAATGTTCAAACTGAAGGATAAAAAGTGACAAATTGGATTTTACAATACAGTTAGATGCTACTTACAAAAGACATATTAAAACAGAAGGATAAGAAAGATTGAAGAAAAGGACAGATAACGATATACTATACAAACACTAACCAGAAAGAATCCATGTCGCTAAACTGATATCATACAAAGCAGACTTTAAGGCAAAAAAAAAAAAAAGTCACTTATAGAGAATCACTTTGTAATGGGGTCGCAAAGAGTCAGACACGACTAAGCGACTAACACTTTCACTTTCACTTGTAGTGATAAGGGCTCAACTCATCAGGAAGATATAAAAATTCTAATCTTGTATATACCCAATAACAAGGGCTCAAAACACAGGACTTGAAAAATATGTAGAATTAAAAGAAGAAGCAGACAATCATTGTGGGAGATTTTAACTCACCACCTCCCACTGAATAATTGATAGAACAAGCAAAAAATATAAATTTATACCAAGAGTGTACATTTACTGTTGTTTGTTGTTTAGTCACTCTGTCTGATTCTCTGTGACTCTGTGGACTGTAGCCTTCCAGGCTCCTCTGTCCATGGGATTTCCCAGGCAAGAATACTGGAGTAGGTTGCCATTTTCTTCTCCAGAGGATCTTCACAACCCAAGGATCGAACCCGTGTCAGCCATCAACACAATAGGCTAAGTCATCAGACAAATTGTGGTGAGGGACTTCTGGAGACTCAAAGGCTTTCTGGCTCAGGGCATGCAGTTCTATGCCTGTCTCCTAAGCCCATGTAACTAAGACTCCCAGAGGTGGTTCAGTGCTATTACTAGTCTGAGAATTCATTTCAATCCGTCTACAATGAACAGGCAACATTCTTTCTAAAGAAAGCCTACTTTGGGACCAAGAGCTACAGAAGCGGACAGGAGGAGCTCTAGTTATGACTATTACTTGCCATGATCAATACATGGACTTCCATTTAAGCAGCCCATATGTCAAGATTATCTTATACTGGTTGGAGAAAGTAGAAATTAAAACACTGAAATCTCTGAAAGCATTCAGTGCTTTCTTTATTAAGCCTGATGACTCAGACTAAACTGGGGCTTTTTGTAATAGGCAGACACTTTCTTTTTACACAAATGGGAAGACACGTAACTCACCTTTAACAGAGCCTTGCAAATAGAGGACACTAGATCAAATGTGACTAAAAACACATTCAGTGGTAGTGTATATTCTATTCTGTTGCATAATGCCCATCACAGTGAGAACAATCTCTGAAGGTTAACTGTTTAATATTGAAATGAAAATAGTTTATGGATTATAAAACACTAGAAATCCGTCGCTAAACTGATATCATACAAAGCAGACTTTAAGGCAAAAAAAAAAAAAAGTCACTTATAGAGAATCACTTTGTAATGGGGTCGCAAAGAGTCAGACACGACTAAGCGACTAACACTTTCACTTTCACTTGTAGTGATAAGGGCTCAACTCATCAGGAAGATATAAAAATTCTAATCTTGTATATACCCAATAACAAGGGCTCAAAACACAGGACTTGAAAAATATGTAGAATTAAAAGAAGAAGCAGACAATCATTGTGGGAGATTTTAACTCACCACCTCCCACTGAATAATTGATAGAACAAGCAAAAAATATAAATTTATACCAAGAGTGTACATTTACTGTTGTTTGTTGTTTAGTCACTCTGTCTGATTCTCTGTGACTCTGTGGACTGTAGCCTTCCAGGCTCCTCTGTCCATGGGATTTCCCAGGCAAGAATACTGGAGTAGGTTGCCATTTTCTTCTCCAGAGGATCTTCACAACCCAAGGATCGAACCCGTGTCAGCCATCAACACAATAGGCTAAGTCATCAGACAAATTGTGGTGAGGGACTTCTGGAGACTCAAAGGCTTTCTGGCTCAGGGCATGCAGTTCTATGCCTGTCTCCTAAGCCCATGTAACTAAGACTCCCAGAGGTGGTTCAGTGCTATTACTAGTCTGAGAATTCATTTCAATCCGTCTACAATGAACAGGCAACATTCTTTCTAAAGAAAGCCTACTTTGGGACCAAGAGCTACAGAAGCGGACAGGAGGAGCTCTAGTTATGACTATTACTTGCCATGATCAATACATGGACTTCCATTTAAACAGCCCATATGTCAAGATTATCTTATACTGGTTGGAGAGAAAGTAGAAATTAAAACACTGAAATCTCTGAAAGCATTCAGTGCTTTCTTTATTAAGCCTGATGACTCAGACTAAACTGGGGCTTTTTGTAATAGGCAGACACTTTCTTTTTACACAAATGGGAAGACACGTAACTCACCTTTAACAGAGCCTTGCAAATAGAGGACACTAGATCAAATGTGACTAAAAACACATTCAGTGGTAGTGTATATTCTATTCTGTTGCATAATGCCCATCACAGTGAGAACAATCTCTGAAGGTTAACTGTATATTGAAATGTATTACCAAACTGAAAAGTGACACAAAACCTAGTTTATGGATGGTTAGAGTTTTCATTTAACTGGGCTAAGGAGACACTGGGCAGAAAGATAAGAAACCTAAAGTCTCTTTGGGGCACCATTTACCTTCCTGTTAAATAGCAACAGACTACAGTGAAGAATGAGTTTTACCTCTTCTTTCTCTTAAAATCATTGTTGTCACCTAGTAAAACAGATCTATATCCTTTCTAGAGAAAAAGAGCATCTGTTTAGCAAATGGAAAGTAGCTGACATTTCGCCTTTTTCTTGTCAACAAAACCTCAATCTTGTTCTGGGAGACAGTGCATCCCTAGCCCCAGCAGACGAATCACACTAATGTAAAGTCACTTACTGTGATGGCAGGTCCAAGACCCTCTGCAGCTAGTAGGATTGGCCTCTGACTGTTCCAGTCACTCAAGTGGAAGCAGAAGTCTCTTGGAGGCTTCTGGGAAAGATTTTGCTTTTTGTGTGTGTCAACACCTATTGTTATTTTTAAAATTATACACATACTAACAGGTGTAAAGTGATATTTCATTATGTTTTTTTATTTTTTAAATGAAGTATAATTGATTTACAGTGTTTCAGATATACAACAGTGATATAGCTCTCTATATACATATATAACTATATGTATATATATTTTTCAGATTCTTTTCCATTATAGCTTATAAGATATTGAATATATAGTTCCCTGTGCTATACACTGGGTCCTTGTTGTTTATCTGTTTTGTATATGATAAGTAAAAGTGTTAGTTGCTCAGTCGTGTTTGACTCTTTGTGACCCCAGGGACTGTAGCCCACCAGGCTCCTCTGTCCAGGGAATTCTCCAGGCAAGACTACTGGAGTGGGTTGCCATTCCTTTCTTCAGGGCATCTTCCCAACCCAGGGATTGAACACAGGGTCTCTTGCTTTGCAGGCAGATTCTTTACCATCTGAGTACCATATAGACGTCAGTATATGTTAATCTCAAATTCTAAATTTATCCCTTCCTATCAACCCAAGATTTTGCTTTCTGAAAAAAGAAGCAAGTGAAGAAGGAGAGCTGGCTTTTGCTGTTTCCCACCCATCCCTTGTCTTTGAATGTGGCCTTGATGCCTAGAGTTGCAGCAGCAGCCTTGCAATCATGGACTGATGCCGTCAGAAGCCAATGAGCCAAGGGTAACAAGGCAAAGGAGCAGAACTGTCAGGACTTTGAGGGCATCACTTTGAGGGTCCTTGTTGAACCAGCCACAACTGGATAACCTGCGTACTTGTTTAGCAAGTAATGAAGGCTCTTTAGATTCAGTCCTTGTTAGAAACACTTCCAACTGATACTACTTTGATTAGTGCCATGACTGCGCATATGCCTCGTAGCTGACATTTCGCCTTTTTCTTGTCCAAAACCTCAATCTTGTTCTGGGAGACAGTGCATCCCTAGCCCCAGCAGACGAATCACACTAATGTAAAGTCACTTACTGTGATGGCAGGTCCAAGACCCTCTGCAGCTAGTAGGATTGGCCTCTGACTGTTCCAGTCACTCAAGTGGAAGCAGAAGTCTCTTGGAGGCTTCTGGGAAAGATTTTGCTTTTTGTGTGTGTCAACACCTATTGTTATTTTTAAAATTATACACATACTAACAGGTGTAAAGTGATATTTCATTATGTTTTTTTATTTTTTAAATGAAGTATAATTGATTTACAGTGTTTCAGATATACAACAGTGATATAGCTCTCTATATACATATATAACTATATGTATATATATTTTTCAGATTCTTTTCCATTATAGCTTATAAGATATTGAATATATAGTTCCCTGTGCTATACACTGGGTCCTTGTTGTTTATCTGTTTTGTATATGATAAGTAAAAGTGTTAGTTGCTCAGTCGTGTTTGACTCTTTGTGACCCCAGGGACTGTAGCCCACCAGGCTCCTCTGTCCAGGGAATTCTCCAGGCAAGACTACTGGAGTGGGTTGCCATTCCTTTCTTCAGGGCATCTTCCCAACCCAGGGATTGAACACAGGGTCTCTTGCTTTGCAGGCAGATTCTTTACCATCTGAGTACCATATAGACGTCAGTATATGTTAATCTCAAATTCTAAATTTATCCCTTCCTATCAACCCAAGATTTTGCTTTCTGAAAAAAGAAGCAAGTGAAGAAGGAGAGCTGGCTTTTGCTGTTTCCCACCCATCCCTTGTCTTTGAATGTGGCCTTGATGCCTAGAGTTGCAGCAGCAGCCTTGCAATCATGGACTGATGCCGTCAGAAGCCAATGAGCCAAGGGTAACAAGGCAAAGGAGCAGAACTGTCAGGACTTTGAGGGCATCACTTTGAGGGTCCTTGTTGAACCAGCCACAACTGGATAACCTGCGTACTTGTTTAGCAAGTAATGAAGGCTCTTTAGATTCAGTCCTTGTTAGAAACACTTCCAACTGATACACTGACATTTAAAGATTAGTGCCATGACTGCGCATATGCCTCATATCTGAATTTAACTATTGATGGGGCTTCCTTTGTGGTTCAGTGGCAAAGACTCCACCTGCCAGTGGAGGGGACGTAGCCTTGATCCCTGGTCTGGGAAAAAACCACAGGCCTCAGAGCAACCAAGCCTATGAACCACGACGCCAGAGCCTTGAAGCTGAAACTACTGAAGACCATGCACCAAGAGCCCGTGCTCCACAACAGAAGCCACTGCAACAAAAAGCCCATGCGCCACAACTACAGAGTAGCCTCCACTTGCCTCAACTAGAGAAAAGCCTTGACAGCAATGAACATCCAGCACAGTCAAAAATAAAATAAAATAATTAACTTTAACTATTCCGAATATTTACCATATTTGCTTTATTTCTCTGTGTATGTTGTTTTCAGTATGTGTTGAAATTAAGTTGTCAATATAACTCACCCCTTCAGCACTTGCTTCTAAAAGTAACCAAATTTTCCTTCACAACTGCAATGCCATTCTTTCTCCTGGAAGTATTGCTAATTCTCTGATAGTATTTGAGAGCTAGTTCATATTTAATTTCCTTTATTATCTCCCAAATACCTTTCCATAGCTGGTGAAAACTTCCACTTAAATGGTACAGATGGGACCTGAGGTTTTGTTTTACTTTTTCTTCTCTGAATCAAAAAGGAAGATTCACCATTCCTTCCTCCTGCAACAACAGAGTTTCATTCTCCAGTCCATGATGGTTTCTGTACCCAGGAGAGCCTTAATAATTAGGCTTTGGAGTTAAGACTGTACCAAATCACTTTGGGCACACCTCCTTCATTTGGAAACTTATTTGGTCTTGGGCTCTGGTGTCCTAATGCTCTTCTCAATCAGACATGGAGGCCACAGACTATGGACACTGAGTGTGTTGTACAGCTATCTGTGAGGCAGGCTGCTTAGGTCTGGGGACCTAATTTTACGTTCCCTCCCCTAAAACAAACCTCCACATCCCACACCAAAATTTACACGTACCATTGGGACACAATAAACAGGAGATGACTTTTTTTTTTTAACCTCAATTGTAGTGATTACAATGCTAATGGTGCATTTTAAATAGTCAACACACTTTGTAGTTGGCCCTCTTTATAAACATAATTAGAAAAAATTTTAGATGCAGCCACACTCTGAGAGATGGGTAAACAAAACTGTTTTGTGACATGTAAATTAATAAAATCAAATGAGATTTTTGTAGCACATTCTTGCATAAAGGACAAATGCTGCTTAATTATCTTTGCTTATATTTTTAGCTTCCTGTTTTACTTAATTATAACCACTATGCTCAGTGGAACCACACAATTTCACACTGCTGATGTCAGTGTGGCAGTTTTGCCTCTGCAGGGGCAATGTGCCCCCTGTCTCAAGTAGAGCTTACTCGAATAATGTCTAATTGGAGACCTACCTAAACCACTGTTCTCTCTGTTCATTTGCCTGGTGCTTGTGATTCTAATCGGTTTCTCTGGATTTCCAGAATTTTCAGTGTCATTTAGTTCTCCCACCATTGCTACGTGCTAGGAGAAAAAGACTTCAAAGAATTAAAAATATATTTAAATTACCGTAGCATGAGCATAAAGTGGAAGAAGTCAATGTGTTTTAACTCAATCCCAATCAGATTCCTCAAAACCATTAAATTTTCATTCATTTCAATTGAAGAAAGTTAATCGTGTACTCCATTAGAAGGGCTTTATTGAACTTGAAGAAAGTCGTAGCAACTACCATTGAAAGCCAGTGGATTATTATTAATGCTCAAAACCCACTATTTGGGAATAAACATTCAGGTAGCCATAATCAGAGACTCAAAAACTTATCACACACAAAAATAAAGATACGGTTTGGCTAAATTATCTGTGTCACCATTCAACCTTGGTGTAAGTAATTTCTCCATTTTTAATATGTTATTCTTCCAAGTTTTTCAGAAGGATACCTTTCTTAAGCAGGAAATAACAAGTCATCAATGAAAGTTTTGTTTTAAAAAAAGTGTGCCTCTGCTAATGACTGCTTTACCTCTAGACAAAGCGAAAGCAAAGAATTTCAAATTAATTTTACGTTCCCTCCCTAAAACAAACCTCCACATCCCACACCAAAATTTACACGTACCATTGGGACACAATAAACAGGAGATGACTTTTTTTTTTTAACCTCAATTGTAGTGATTACAATGCTAATGGTGCATTTTAAATAGTCAACACACTTTGTAGTTGGCCCTCTTTATAAACATAATTAGAAAAAATTTTAGATGCAGCCACACTCTGAGAGATGGGTAAACAAAACTGTTTTGTGACATGTAAATTAATAAAATCAAATGAGATTTTTGTAGCACATTCTTGCATAAAGGACAAATGCTGCTTAATTATCTTTGCTTATATTTTTAGCTTCCTGTTTTACTTAATTATAACCACTATGCTCAGTGGAACCACACAATTTCACACTGCTGATGTCAGTGTGGCAGTTTTGCCTCTGCAGGGGCAATGTGCCCCCTGTCTCAAGTAGAGCTTACTCGAATAATGTCTAATTGGAGACCTACCTAAACCACTGTTCTCTCTGTTCATTTGCCTGGTGCTTGTGATTCTAATCGGTTTCTCTGGATTTCCAGAATTTTCAGTGTCATTTAGTTCTCCCACCATTGCTACGTGCTAGGAGAAAAAGACTTCAAAGAATTAAAAATATATTTAAATTACCGTAGCATGAGCATAAAGTGGAAGAAGTCAATGTGTTTTAACTCAATCCCAATCAGATTCCTCAAAACCATTAAATTTTCATTCATTTCAATTGAAGAAAGTTAATCGTGTACTCCATTAGAAGGGCTTTATTGAACTTGAAGAAAGTCGTAGCAACTACCATTGAAAGCCAGTGGATTATTATTAATGCTCAAAACCCACTATTTGGGAATAAACATTCAGGTAGCCATAATCAGAGACTCAAAAACTTATCACACACAAAAATAAAGATACGGTTTGGCTAAATTATCTGTGTCACCATTCAACCTTGGTGTAAGTAATTTCTCCATTTTTAATATGTTATTCTTCCAAGTTTTTCAGAAGGATACCTTTCTTAAGCAGGAAATAACAAGTCATCAATGAAAGTTTTGTTACGTTTTCATAAACACATCCAAAAGAAGCAAATGTGTGCCTCTGCTAATGACTGCTTTACCTCTAGACAAAGCGAAAGCAAAGAATTTCTAAAACTTTAACATTCTGCTTACCGAACATAGACAGCAGGAAGGTCTGGATCCCCCGCTGGACTCCCAGAGGCTGTGTAAAAAGATGAATCACAAAACGATGCCATGAACAGCTTGGGAACCACATCCAGACACTTACCATGGGCTGCTTTGTGTGAAAGTGCTAGACATGCAGATGTGTCTTGTGGGCTGTGGGAAGAGAGGCCTGCAGGCTCTGTCACCCAGGAGATTCCAGCACAGTGTGCTCTGGTCGAGGCCCTTAAGGGCCATGGGGTGCTCCACTTCACCTCTCCTGCCTCAGCTTGGGCAATGACAAAGGATGTCCAATATCCCTGTCTTAGAAAGACCAAGGCACATGCAGGAACATTCACTAAGATTCTGTTTGTTTGTTTGTTTGTTTGTTGCTTTTTTGTTTCATTTGTTTGTTTTTGGCTTTGTGGAGTGGCATGTGGGATCTCAGTTCCCTTGACAAGGGATGGAATCTCTGCCTCCTGCAGTGGAAACAAGGAGTCCTAACCACCAGACCACGAAGGAAATCCCTGATTCTTAAAGAAGGTGGTTGGATCTTGTGCTTTGAAACATATCAGAAATCACTTAATGGGGTGGGAGGTGGAAGGGAACTTCAAGAGAAAGGGGACACATGTATACCTATAGCTGATTCTTGTTGATGTATGGCAGAAATCAACACAATATTGTAAAGCAAGTATCCTTCAATTAAAAATAAATTAAGAGGGAGGGGTATACATGTTACTAATCTGGGATTATTCCTATCTGTAAACAACAAAACTTTGTAAAAGCAAAATAAAAATAGGTAAGAAAAAGAAAGAAAGAAAGGAAAAAATCACTTAGAGGCAAACAAGAACTGACTTTCTATAGAACTGAGCAGCAACTTACCTCCAGATGCCTCTGTGTTTAGACTGCTCTCTGGAGGCTGTGGCCCTCCAGGCCTCTCCAAGCAAGGCTGCCCAACATCTTTCTCTCTCTCCCTCCAGGCTTTTGTTAACTAAAAATGATGAACAACTTTGAGAGTTGCGAGTTAAGTTTTACTTGGGGCAAAATGAGTACTGTAGCCCAGGAGGCAGCATCTCAGAAAGCTCTGAGAGATTGCTTCAAAGAGGCAGTGGGAGGATAAGATTTTGATGAAGGGGGCTTCCAATACCATTAAACACTCATCTTACAAAGAGGGGTTTGGGTTAGTCACGAGGACCTGATGTCACCATGAAGGGATTTAGTGCTTTTCTAAGTACGAGGAGATACAAGGGTTGCGATCATAAAATCTGTTCTTAAAAACATCCACCTGTCTAAAGACCTGTCGCACCAGATCCTCTGGAGCACAGTGTGCCTCCCTCCTCCCTGAACTCCCTCAGGGGGTGTTGAGAGTCAGCAGCTGCCAAAGCACAGGGGTCAACCTCCACAGAAGCAAATGGCAAATGCCCTGGTTGTTCAGTCACTGACAGTGTAATTGGTAAATGCCAGTTTGTAGTTGACCCTTTAAAACAGTGATGCTCACCGGTGCTGTTGCATTCTCTCAGCATCTGTGCTGGCTGGGCCCTGCACACATGTTTAGGGCTGGTCCTCCCGGACGGACTGGGCCTCTTGTGCCTTGACAAGGGATGGAATCTCTGCCTCCTGCAGTGGAAACAAGGAGTCCTAACCACCAGACCACGAAGGAAATCCCTGATTCTTAAAGAAGGTGGTTGGATCTTGTGCTTTGAAACATATCAGAAATCACTTAATGGGGTGGGAGGTGGAAGGGAACTTCAAGAGAAAGGGGACACATGTATACCTATAGCTGATTCTTGTTGATGTATGGCAGAAATCAACACAATATTGTAAAGCAAGTATCCTTCAATTAAAAATAAATTAAGAGGGAGGGGTATACATGTTACTAATCTGGGATTATTCCTATCTGTAAACAACAAAACTTTGTAAAAGCAAAATAAAAATAGGTAAGAAAAAGAAAGAAAGAAAGGAAAAAATCACTTAGAGGCAAACAAGAACTGACTTTCTATAGAACTGAGCAGCAACTTACCTCCAGATGCCTCTGTGTTTAGACTGCTCTCTGGAGGCTGTGGCCCTCCAGGCCTCTCCAAGCAAGGCTGCCCAACATCTTTCTCTCTCTCCCTCCAGGCTTTTGTTAACTAAAAATGATGAACAACTTTGAGAGTTGCGAGTTAAGTTTTACTTGGGGCAAAATGAGTACTGTAGCCCAGGAGGCAGCATCTCAGAAAGCTCTGAGAGATTGCTTCAAAGAGGCAGTGGGAGGATAAGATTTTGATGAAGGGGGCTTCCAATACCATTAAACACTCATCTTACAAAGAGGGGTTTGGGTTAGTCACGAGGACCTGATGTCACCATGAAGGGATTTAGTGCTTTTCTAAGTACGAGGAGATACAAGGGTTGCGATCATAAAATCTGTTCTTAAAAACATCCACCTGTCTAAAGACCTGTCGCACCAGATCCTCTGGAGCACAGTGTGCCTCCCTCCTCCCTGAACTCCCTCAGGGGGTGTTGAGAGTCAGCAGCTGCCAAAGCACAGGGGTCAACCTCCACAGAAGCAAATGGCAAATGCCCTGGTTGTTCAGTCACTGACAGTGTAATTGGTAAATGCCAGTTTGTAGTTGACACTTTAAAACAGGGATGCTCACCGGTGGTGTTTCATTCCCTCAGCATCTGTGCTGGCTGGGCCCTGCACACATGTTTAGGGCTGGTCCTCCCGGACGGACTGGGCCTCTTTCCAAGAGCAATGCCAACCTAACGGAAAGGATTCCATTTTTTAAGGGGAATTTCAGGACTCTGTATTTTTTTCTTTCTTGGGTAGAGATGGTTGGGAACAGGGTTGTTTCCAGCTCTTTGGTTCAGAATAGGTAACATTTAGTAGCAGCTGTGGCCCAGCACACCTCTTTTTTTGTTATTTCTGTCCCCAAACCGTAGAACATTGAGTGTAAAATCCTTAATGTCCTGATTCACTTCAGTAACGACCTGTAACACTTCTCTCAGACAGGTGTTAAGTTCTTGGGACCACCTCCCCTTTTAGTTCATACATCTTGTTTACAGCAACTAGCAGAGAGTAAGTTGAGAAATCTAAGATGACAAAGCTTCTGCTGTATAAATGTGCTACTAAAGAAAACCAAGAAGATATCATAAACTGTTCAATCTGACACGTTTCAGATAAATTATTTAAATTTTGCTGCAAATGTTTCAGCCTAAAATAAATGGCTTTGTGAGCAGAACGGTGCATGAATCTGCACATTTGTCAGCACTTCTTACCCATTTGAAAGTGCTGTTGCCCTGGTAACTGGGGAGCTACGCAGAACTGAGAAATCTGGCCAGCAGCAGGGAAACACAAGCCCCATGAGGCAGGACTCCAGTCCACTGTAGTTACCACCCTCTCAGGCCCCAGGCACAGAGCGGGCACTTGAGTCCACTGTTTAAAGTTACCACCCTCCCCTCACGAGGACCTGATGTCACCGTGAAGGGATTTAGTGCTTTGCTAAGTACGAGGAGATACAAGGGTTGCGATCATAAAATCTGTTCTTAAAAACATCCACCTGTCTAAAGACCTGTCGCACCAGATCCTCTGGAGCACAGTGTGCCTCCCTCCTCCCTGAACTCCCTCAGGGGGTGTTGAGAGTCAGCAGCTGCCAAAGCACAGGGGTCAACCTCCACAGAAGCAAATGGCAAATGCCCTGGTTGTTCAGTCACTGACAGTGTAATTGGTAAATGCCAGTTTGTAGTTGACACTTTAAAACAGGGATGCTCACCGGTGGTGTTTCATTCCCTCAGCATCTGTGCTGGCTGGGCCCTGCACACATGTTTAGGGCTGGTCCTCCCGGACGGACTGGGCCTCTTTCCAAGAGCAATGCCAACCTAACGGAAAGGATTCCATTTTTTAAGGGGAATTTCAGGACTCTGTATTTTTTTCTTTCTTGGGTAGAGATGGTTGGGAACAGGGTTGTTTCCAGCTCTTTGGTTCAGAATAGGTAACATTTAGTAGCAGCTGTGGCCCAGCACACCTCTTTTTTTGTTATTTCTGTCCCCAAACCGTAGAACATTGAGTGTAAAATCCTTAATGTCCTGATTCACTTCAGTAACGACCTGTAACACTTCTCTCAGACAGGTGTTAAGTTCTTGGGACCACCTCCCCTTTTAGTTCATACATCTTGTTTACAGCAACTAGCAGAGAGTAAGTTGAGAAATCTAAGATGACAAAGCTTCTGCTGTATAAATGTGCTACTAAAGAAAACCAAGAAGATATCATAAACTGTTCAATCTGACACGTTTCAGATAAATTATTTAAATTTTGCTGCAAATGTTTCAGCCTAAAATAAATGGCTTTGTGAGCAGAACGGTGCATGAATCTGCACATTTGTCAGCACTTCTTACCCATTTGAAAGTGCTGTTGCCCTGGTAACTGGGGAGCTACGCAGAACTGAGAAATCTGGCCAGCAGCAGGGAAACACAAGCCCCATGAGGGCAGGACTCCAGTCCACTGTAGTTACCACCCTCTCTCAGGCCCCAGGCACAGAGCGGGCACTTGAGAAATGAGCCTATTCACTGTATTTAACAAGTGTAAGAATACGGCCACAGGACCAGTCCCTGAGCTTGGGTAGGGCCAAGAATAAAAAGAGCACGTCACCACTTCACCTTTGATGCACACGTGTGACACCACATGGATGAGGAAGGAGGAGGGCGAGTTGCTCTTTTCAAAAGGCAAATATTTTCAAGTATATGGAAATGGTAGCACAACTTTGAGACGACAGGTGGTTTCCTAAGGAGGATTTGGCAGGAATCAAAAAAACATATTTAGTGTTTTTGGCAGAAACTTGATGGTACTCAGGAATGGGAGAATTTTATGAAGTTTTCATCAAATAGCATACCCACACATACTGTATTATTGACATATATGAACACATATATAGTAAATACATAAGTATATGTTTGTGTATTTCCAACAAAGATCCCTGTGATCTCCCTCAGATTTTCCATGACAAACTGAGATGCTTTGGTCATAGAGAGAAGTAACAAAACCACTTCTAAAGTCTGTGGAGAAGTGCAGAGTGGGGAGAAAACTGTTCCTTATTCAGCATAAAACAACCAGCTTCCAAAAAATACCTTTCTCTACATAAACTATAAAAATCATCTTAAAACTTATCACTTCATGCTTTCCACACCTTGAACAAAACCAACATATCCAAAGTCAATATTGGAAGAAAAAAGGGATTATTTACTCTTTGCTGGGCTTCTTTTTTAAATGTTTCTTGTTATTTTGTTGTTCTAAGTAAGTGAAATGAGTGACTGGAAAATCATTGTGAGATGCGTTTTTACTCTGTAAAGAGAGCACTTTCCCATTTCTCACTGGTATAAATGTGCTACTAAAGAGAACCAAGAAGATATCATAAACTGTTCAATCTGACACGTTTCAGATAAATTATTTAAATTTTGCTGCAAATGTTTCAGCCTAAAATAAATGGCTTTGTGAGCAGAACGGTGCATGAATCTGCACATTTGTCAGCACTTCTTACCCATTTGAAAGTGCTGTTGCCCTGGTAACTGGGGAGCTACGCAGAACTGAGAAATCTGGCCAGCAGCAGGGAAACACAAGCCCCATGAGGGCAGGACTCCAGTCCACTGTAGTTACCACCCTCTCTCAGGCCCCAGGCACAGAGCGGGCACTTGAGAAATGAGCCTATTCACTGTATTTAACAAGTGTAAGAATACGGCCACAGGACCAGTCCCTGAGCTTGGGTAGGGCCAAGAATAAAAAGAGCACGTCACCACTTCACCTTTGATGCACACGTGTGACACCACATGGATGAGGAAGGAGGAGGGCGAGTTGCTCTTTTCAAAAGGCAAATATTTTCAAGTATATGGAAATGGTAGCACAACTTTGAGACGACAGGTGGTTTCCCTAAGGAGGATTTGGCAGGAATCAAAAAAACATATTTAGTGTTTTTGGCAGAAACTTGATGGTACTCAGGAATGGGAGAATTTTATGAAGTTTTCATCAAATAGCATACCCACACATACTGTATTATTGACATATATGAACACATATATAGTAAATACATAAGTATATGTTTGTGTATTTCCAACAAAGATCCCTGTGATCTCCCTCAGATTTTCCATGACAAACTGAGATGCTTTGGTCATAGAGAGAAGTAACAAAACCACTTCTAAAGTCTGTGGAGAAGTGCAGAGTGGGGAGAAAACTGTTCCTTATTCAGCATAAAACAACCAGCTTCCAAAAAATACCTTTCTCTACATAAACTATAAAAATCATCTTAAAACTTATCACTTCATGCTTTCCACACCTTGAACAAAACCAACATATCCAAAGTCAATATTGGAAGAAAAAAGGGATTATTTACTCTTTGCTGGGCTTCTTTTTTAAATGTTTCTTGTTATTTTGTTGTTCTAAGTAAGTGAAATGAGTGACTGGAAAATCATTGTGAGATGCGTTTTTACTCTGTAAAGAGAGCACTTTCCCATTTCTCACTGGTGACAGAATGAGGCACTTAATTCAGTGCCCCTCCAGCAATTGAAGCCTTAAAGGTTCAAAGGAATTCAAGGAGGGTCATAGAACACAATTAAAAAAAATAGTTTTACTCTTTTAAACTAATTCTTAAATAATTAATGCATAAATAGAGTCTCCTCATAAAATACAAACAATACAGATAACAACAAACTCTCCTTTGACCAATAGCTCCAATTCTAGAACCTTCCTCAGAAACAAGCACTGTTGTCAGGTGGAATGCATCTTAGAGAATGTATCTGATTCATTTTGATTTACATAAATGCTTTCATACCCTCTGTACTGTTTAGCAACTGCTGTTTTAATTCACGAATGTCTGGAATGTAGCCATGTTTGTATATAAATAGCCCTATCTTACTCATTCTCTTCAGTGTATGTCTATTACATATAACTAAATGGAATAGCTTTCCTAGGTTGGAGGAGACCTCCACCTCTTGTCCCCTTCTGTCTTTTTTTTTAAATTTGTTTTCTGGGGGGCCTCTTATTGTTTTTTTCTTTTTTCATCCATCTTTATTCTTCGGCCTGTGTGGGTCTCCCACTGCAGTGGTCTCTCCTGTTGCAGAGCACTGGCTGTGGGCACATGCACTCCAGAGTGTTGGCTCATAATTGGACACACCAGTCCAGCCTTCTGCAGCACATGGGATCTTCCTGGGCCAGGGATCGAACTGGTGTCCCTTGCATAGCAAGGCAGACTCTTTACCCACTGAACCATCAGGGAAGCCCTCCTTCTGTCTTTTGCAGAAACTGTTACCTTGTGGGAGGAAATGGCACTAGTTTGGAGATGATTTCTTTGGTTCCACCAATTCTGATGAGTAGATGAAGAGAACTCAGTCTTTTTATTTATATATTTATTTTAACTTTTATTTTACTTTTAAATTTTACAGAGTTTTGTTGTTTACAGATATGTTCCCAGACTAGTCACATGTATATCCCCGCCACCCGTCCCGACCATCACACAGCACCCCTGAAGGATCCCCTTTTCTCACAGAGCAATGACTAGAGCTATTTTCTTCACTTATGATAGTGCAGGCCTTCATGCTACTTCCTTTATCCCTCCCACCCTCTGTTCCTTCCCCACAATTTTTCCATATTTCTCTGCACTTAATTCAGTGCCCCTCCAGCAATTGAAGCCTTAAAGGTTCAAAGGAATTCAAGGAGGGTCATAGAACACAATTAAAAAATAGTTTTACTCTTTTAAACTAATTCTTAAATAATTAATGCATAAATAGAGTCTCCTCATAAAATACAAACAATACAGATAACAACAAACTCTCCTTTGACCAATAGCTCCAATTCTAGAACCTTCCTCAGAAACAAGCACTGTTGTCAGGTGGAATGCATCTTAGAGAATGTATCTGATTCATTTTGATTTACATAAATGCTTTCATACCCTCTGTACTGTTTAGCAACTGCTGTTTTAATTCACGAATGTCTGGAATGTAGCCATGTTTGTATATAAATAGCCCTATCTTACTCATTCTCTTCAGTGTATGTCTATTACATATAACTAAATGGAATAGCTTTCCTAGGTTGGAGGAGACCTCCACCTCTTGTCCCCTTCTGTCTTTTTTTTTAAATTTGTTTTCTGGGGGGCCTCTTATTGTTTTTTTCTTTTTTCATCCATCTTTATTCTTGGCCTGTGTGGGTCTCCCACTGCAGTGGTCTCTCCTGTTGCAGAGCACTGGCTGTGGGCACATGCACTCCAGAGTGTTGGCTCATAATTGGACACACCAGTCCAGCCTTCTGCAGCACATGGGATCTTCCTGGGCCAGGGATCGAACTGGTGTCCCTTGCATAGCAAGGCAGACTCTTTACCCACTGAACCATCAGGGAAGCCCTCCTTCTGTCTTTTGCAGAAACTGTTACCTTGTGGGAGGAAATGGCACTAGTTTGGAGATGATTTCTTTGGTTCCACCAATTCTGATGAGTAGATGAAGAGAACTCAGTCTTTTTATTTATATATTTATTTTAACTTTTATTTTACTTTTAAAT
This sequence comes from Tragulus kanchil, assembly GCA_022376925.1. Lineage (NCBI taxonomy): Eukaryota > Metazoa > Chordata > Mammalia > Artiodactyla > Tragulidae > Tragulus > Tragulus kanchil. The sequence goes on along the minus strand of JAIOJX010000030.1, from coordinate 104,478,152 downwards.
TTTACAGAGTTTTGTTGTTTACAGATATGTTCCCAGACTAGTCACATGTATATCCCCGCCACCCGTCCCGACCATCACACAGCACCCCTGAAGGATCCCCTTTTCTCACAGAGCAATGACTAGAGCTATTTTCTTCACTTATGATAGTGCAGGCCTTCATGCTACTTCCTTTATACCTCCCACCCTCTGTTCCTTCCCCACAATGTCCATATGTCCACTGTCCATGTCTGTCTTCCCATCGCTTCACTATGTGTGCCATCATCACCATCCTACTAGATTCCATATATATGTGCTAGTATATTGTACTTGTCCTTCTCTTTCTGACTGACTTCACTTTTTATGATAGGTTCTAGATCCAGCCACCTCATTAGGGCTGATTCTTCTGCATTTCTCTTTATAGCTGTGCAGTATTTCATTGTATATATACCAGAGCTTTTGGATCCATTCGTTTGTCGATGGGCATCTAGGTTGCTTCCATGTTCTAGCTATTGTGTAGAGAGCTGCAATGAACACTGGGGTACAGGTGCTTCTTTCAGATTTGATTTCATCAGGGTATAAGCCTAAGAGTGGGATTGCTGGGTCATAGGGTGCTTCTATTTTTAGTTTTTTAAGAAATCTCCAGACTGTCTTCCATAGAGGCTGTATCAATTTACATTCCCACCAGCAATGCAGCAGTGTTCCCTTTTCTCCGCACCCTCTCCAGCATTTATTGTCTGTCGATCTGTGGATGAAGGCCATTCTGACGGGTGTGAGGTGATATCTCATTGTAGTTTTGATTTGCATTTCTCTAATTATAAGTGAAATTGAGCATCGTTTCAAGTGTTTTTTGGCCATCTGTGTGTCCTCTTTGGAAAGGTGTTTGTTTAGGTCCTTTTCCCATTTTTTGATTGAGTTGTTCATTTTTCCGGTGCTGAGTTGTCTGAGTTGCTTGTAGATTTTGGAGATTAATTCTTTGTCTGTTGTTTCATTTGCTCAAAAACTTCATTCTAAATTTTATTTTAGAGATTAAAATACACATGTATATTGTATATGGGTGTGAATTTAATAAAGTAATTTCTTTAGAATTATAATTCTTAATAAGTAACAGCTTTCCAGGTGTGATGGAAAGACGAGTATGTGAAACCAAACACAAGGTCTTAACATTCTTCCTCATTTCCTTCATTCATTTACCCGTCCCGACCATCACACAGCACCCCTGAAGGATCCCCTTTTCTCACAGAGCAATGACTAGAGCTATTTTCTTCACTTATGATAGTGCAGGCCTTCATGCTACTTCCTTTATACCTCCCACCCTCTGTTCCTTCCCCACAATGTCCATATGTCCACTGTCCATGTCTGTCTTCCCATCGCTTCACTATGTGTGCCATCATCACCATCCTACTAGATTCCATATATATGTGCTAGTATATTGTACTTGTCCTTCTCTTTCTGACTGACTTCACTTTTTATGATAGGTTCTAGATCCAGCCACCTCATTAGGGCTGATTCTTCTGCATTTCTCTTTATAGCTGTGCAGTATTTCATTGTATATATACCAGAGCTTTTGGATCCATTCGTTTGTCGATGGGCATCTAGGTTGCTTCCATGTTCTAGCTATTGTGTAGAGAGCTGCAATGAACACTGGGGTACAGGTGCTTCTTTCAGATTTGATTTCATCAGGGTATAAGCCTAAGAGTGGGATTGCTGGGTCATAGGGTGCTTCTATTTTTAGTTTTTTAAGAAATCTCCAGACTGTCTTCCATAGAGGCTGTATCAATTTACATTCCCACCAGCAATGCAGCAGTGTTCCCTTTTCTCCGCACCCTCTCCAGCATTTATTGTCTGTCGATCTGTGGATGAAGGCCATTCTGACGGGTGTGAGGTGATATCTCATTGTAGTTTTGATTTGCATTTCTCTAATTATAAGTGAAATTGAGCATCGTTTCAAGTGTTTTTTGGCCATCTGTGTGTCCTCTTTGGAAAGGTGTTTGTTTAGGTCCTTTTCCCATTTTTTGATTGAGTTGTTCATTTTTCCGGTGCTGAGTTGTCTGAGTTGCTTGTAGATTTTGGAGATTAATTCTTTGTCTGTTGTTTCATTTGCTCAAAAACTTCATTCTAAATTTTATTTTAGAGATTAAAATACACATGTATATTGTATATGGGTGTGAATTTAATAAAGTAATTTCTTTAGAATTATAATTCTTAATAAGTAACAGCTTTCCAGGTGTGATGGAAAGACGAGTATGTGAAACCAAACACAAGGTCTTAACATTCTTCCTCATCTTCATTCATTTGTAACCCTTTCCAGCAGTGGGCTCTACCAGAGGTACTTATATGTAAATGCTAGCATGCCATGACATCTCCAGAGATATCAGGACCAGCAAGTCAGCTCATTCCTCTGGGAGCTCAAGTCCCTGAAGTCCAAAGGCATGAGGGACATCTCAAGTTAAAAGACTCTTTCATCCTTTCCCCTCCCTGTGAACAGCTCTGCCTTCATTTTTGTCTTAATCACTATATGAATTTCAGGCATTCTTATCTTTTTGTTGTTGTTGTTCTCACACAAACCTTATATATTGCCCCCAACAGTGAGGCAAATAACCCTGAAAAGTTCTGGAAGCAGCATTTCTACCTTGTAAGTAAACATCATATTTCTTCTCCTGAAATCCACTCATCACCACTTAGCTCACCACCATGATTTAATTATCCACTCTGTAGAGCTCTTTATTGCTATTCCTCTAAACAATCACATGCAGAACACGGTGCAGGGCAAAAGCAGCACCCAACACAAGGGGCTGCTTTTATTATTGTGATTTGCTTATGCTGAACACTGTGATATCCTGTTAGCCGAGCTCTGTGGTTAATATTATATTTGAAACGAAAAAAAAAATCCAAGTTCCTCAAAATTTGCATTATGAAAGGCTGTCTTCTTGAAATTCTACATTTAAAAAACAATCTTCTGACAAATAAGATCGTACTTAAATTGGCTCTTCAAATTTCAGCAAGAATTTGAGTCCACGTCACTTGAGGATCTACTCTGTCAACTTCCCTTGCTTCTCCCTAGCCAAAAAGTTGCACCACTAAAATTTTTTGATATAATTAAAAGATTTAATACACAGCAAGCTAGGATCCCTGGGAGTTTCGATACAGAAGGAGAAAGGGACAAAAGGAAACAATGCCAAGAGCTGGAGGAGTAAAATGTCTAAATTGACTATTACTCCTATAAAGCAAAGAAGCAAAGCACGTATTAGCGGCCAAGAGTTCTGGTTTAGCCATATGGTTCATGTGGCAGCACTCTTGGACGTCTTGTAGAAGAGGTGTGATGGAAAGACGAGTATGTGAAACCAAACACAAGGTCTTAACATTCTTCCTCATCTTCATTCATTTGTAACCCTTTCCAGCAGTGGGCTCTACCAGAGGTACTTATATGTAAATGCTAGCATGCCATGACATCTCCAGAGATATCAGGACCAGCAAGTCAGCTCATTCCTCTGGGAGCTCAAGTCCCTGAAGTCCAAAGGCATGAGGGACATCTCAAGTTAAAAGACTCTTTCATCCTTTCCCCTCCCTGTGAACAGCTCTGCCTTCATTTTTGTCTTAATCACTATATGAATTTCAGGCATTCTTATCTTTTTGTTGTTGTTGTTCTCACACAAACCTTATATATTGCCCCCAACAGTGAGGCAAATAACCCTGAAAAGTTCTGGAAGCAGCATTTCTACCTTGTAAGTAAACATCATATTTCTTCTCCTGAAATCCACTCATCACCACTTAGCTCACCACCATGATTTAATTATCCACTCTGTAGAGCTCTTTATTGCTATTCCTCTAAACAATCACATGCAGAACACGGTGCAGGGCAAAAGCAGCACCCAACACAAGGGGCTGCTTTTATTATTGTGATTTGCTTATGCTGAACACTGTGATATCCTGTTAGCCGAGCTCTGTGGTTAATATTATATTTGAAACGAAAAAAAAAATCCAAGTTCCTCAAAATTTGCATTATGAAAGGCTGTCTTCTTGAAATTCTACATTTAAAAAACAATCTTCTGACAAATAAGATCGTACTTAAATTGGCTCTTCAAATTTCAGCAAGAATTTGAGTCCACGTCACTTGAGGATCTACTCTGTCAACTTCCCTTGCTTCTCCCTAGCCAAAAAGTTGCACCACTAAAATTTTTTGATATAATTAAAAGATTTAATACACAGCAAGCTAGGATCCCTGGGAGTTTCGATACAGAAGGAGAAAGGGACAAAAGGAAACAATGCCAAGAGCTGGAGGAGTAAAATGTCTAAATTGACTATTACGCCTATAAAGCAAAGAAGCAAAGCACGTATTAGCGGCCAAATAGCAGTTCTGGTTTAGCCATATGGTTCATGTGGCAGCACTCTTACAGAAGACGTCTTGTAGAAGATGGTTGTCCGTATAGACTCGAACCAGTGTGTGCTTTTTTATTTATTTATTTATTTTTCCTCCCACAAGGAAAATGTGATTTAATTCTACAAATTTACAAGCCAAGATAAAAAGAAAACGTGGAAAACCCCACGTGGCCAGTAGTCCCAGACTTGAGGCTGTGCCCAGGACAGCCCTGTGGCGGCAGCGCCTGGTCCGGTCGCTGTCTGGACCCAGGGGCCGCCTCTGGTGTCTGTGCTGACCTGGAGGGGCCCTGGCAGTCGGCGCTCCCCAGGGCGGGCCCAGGGTCGGCCTGGAGCCTCAGAACTTGAGACTGAAGCCCGGGTCTGCGGCCGAGGCCCCCTGGCTCGTGGTGGTGACGTGGAAGCCCAGGTCGTCGTCACCCAGCTGGCTGTAGCCCACGCCTCCCTCCAGGGGTCGCGGGCTGGTGCCTCACTTCACCCTCTGCTGTTCGCTCTTGGCTGGCCACGTGGGGAACATAGAGGGGTCGATGGGGAGGGGGGTCTCACGGAAATACTCGTGCTTGAGGCCGTCCTCTGCGTTGACTCTTTGCCCAGGGAAGTAAGTCAGAAACTTGCTCATGAGGTCGAAGCCCTGGTCTGAGAGCAGAGCTCCGAAGTGCTTGCGGAGGTTGTTGTAGGGGTACTCGGTGAAGGTCATCTTAACAGCTGGGAGGTCATTGTAGCCGGGCCAGATTATCTCACTGGGGGTCCCCAGATCCTTGAACACTTTGTTGATCTGATCGATTTCTGACTTCCCAGGGAAGAGCGGCTTCTGAGTCAGCAGTTCCCCAAAGATGCAGCCCACTGACCACATGTCCACGGCTGTGGAGTACTCCTTGGCGCCCATCAGCAGCTCGGGGGCTTGGTACCACAGCATCACGACCACTGGGGTGTAGGCCTTCAGAGGGGACCCGTACTCCCGTGCCAGCCCAAAGTCCCCCACCTGGAGGACGCCAGCGTGGCTCAGCAGCAGGTTGGACGTCTTGAGGTCATGGTGCAGGATCCAGTTGTTGTGCAGGTGCTTGACCCCGCGCAGCAGCTGGATCATCAGGGTCTTCACCTCGCCTGGCAGGAAAGGCTGCTTCATGGTCTCCATGAGGCTCTTGGGGTCGTGCTCCACGTAGTTCATGACGATGTAGATCTTGTCCATGTTGCTGCCCACAACAATCTCCCTGATGCTGACGATGTTGGGGTGCTGCGCCTTGAGAATGGTGTTGATCTCCCTCGGCGACGTGATTGGGAAGCCCTCCTTCTCCTTCTCCATCTTGAGCCGCTTCAGAGCCACAGTTTCATCTGTCTTCTTGTCCTTTGCTCTGTACACCACCCCATAGGTGCCCTCCTCGATCCTGTTCAGACACTGGAACTTCTCCACACTTCCACAGCCCTGCAGGGCGGGCAGGTATTTGGGAAGCTCCTGCTTGAGCTCGATGGGCGACAGAGCTGGGGAGTTAGGCACAAAGTCCCCTTCGGTAAGGGCGCTGCTCTGGGGGGTGCCCTAGCCCGCCTCCTCTTCTCCCTCTTCGCTCTCTCCAGAATCGTGGTCAAATCATGACTCTGGAACAACCAGGATGTTGTTTTCGTCCTCTCACCTCATCTTCACTCATTTCTTCTTCACTCACTTCTTCGGCGGACTGGCCGGAGGCATCCTCAGAGTTGCTCCCGGTTTCCTCCTCCTCCTCCTCCTCCTCTTCCAAACCTGACCCCAACTCCGCTGAAGAGGACTCGGCGGAGCTCGTCTTCCTCTCGCTGTCGCTGACGTTCTGCAGGTGGGACCAGATTTTGGGAGGTCATTGTAGCCGGGCCAGATTATCTCACTGGGGGTCCCCAGATCCTTGAACACTTTGTTGATCTGATCGATTTCTGACTTCCCAGGGAAGAGCGGCTTCTGAGTCAGCAGTTCCCCAAAGATGCAGCCCACTGACCACATGTCCACGGCTGTGGAGTACTCCTTGGCGCCCATCAGCAGCTCGGGGGCTTGGTACCACAGCATCACGACCACTGGGGTGTAGGCCTTCAGAGGGGACCCGTACTCCCGTGCCAGCCCAAAGTCCCCCACCTGGAGGACGCCAGCGTGGCTCAGCAGCAGGTTGGACGTCTTGAGGTCATGGTGCAGGATCCAGTTGTTGTGCAGGTGCTTGACCCCGCGCAGCAGCTGGATCATCAGGGTCTTCACCTCGCCTGGCAGGAAAGGCTGCTTCATGGTCTCCATGAGGCTCTTGGGGTCGTGCTCCACGTAGTTCATGACGATGTAGATCTTGTCCATGTTGCTGCCCACAACAATCTCCCTGATGCTGACGATGTTGGGGTGCTGCGCCTTGAGAATGGTGTTGATCTCCCTCGGCGACGTGATTGGGAAGCCCTCCTTCTCCTTCTCCATCTTGAGCCGCTTCAGAGCCACAGTTTCATCTGTCTTCTTGTCCTTTGCTCTGTACACCACCCCATAGGTGCCCTCCTCGATCCTGTTCAGACACTGGAACTTCTCCACACTTCCACAGCCCTGCAGGGCGGGCAGGTATTTGGGAAGCTCCTGCTTGAGCTCGATGGGCGACAGAGCTGGGGAGTTAGGCACAAAGTCCCCTTCGGTAAGGGCGCTGCTCTGGGGGGTGCCCTAGCCCGCCTCCTCTTCTCCCTCTTCGCTCTCTCCAGAATCGTGGTCAAATCATGACTCTGGAACAACCAGGATGTTGTTTTCGTCCTCTCACCTCATCTTCACTCATTTCTTCTTCACTCACTTCTTCGGCGGACTGGCCGGAGGCATCCTCAGAGTTGCTCCCGGTTTCCTCCTCCTCCTCCTCCTCCTCTTCCAAACCTGACCCCAACTCCGCTGAAGAGGACTCGGCGGAGCTCGTCTTCCTCTCGCTGTCGCTGACGTCCTGCAGGTCGGACAGCAGGTCTCTCTCCCCCACTTTCTCTTCTTTTACTGGCTTCCAGCTGTCCCCTAGTTCCAGCCTCTCTCCAGGCGGCCGGAGCGGGCTCCGGCTCCAGTGGCTGGCCTTCACCTTGTCGCTGTAGTCCTCTCTCGTGGTCTGGTGATGTGCAGACACTTCCCGACGGGCCTCCCGCTCCTTCTGCCGCTCCTCTGCAAGACGCTCGCGCTCCTTCTGTTCCCACTGTTCCATCTGCTGCTCCCGCATCTTGCGTTCCCATTCTCGTTTCCTCTCTAACTGCTTGAGGCGGTCCCTCTCCCACCGGGAGTGCTCCCGGGCCAGCTCCCTCCGCTTCTGCCGCTCCCACTCCCTCCGAGCCTTGTCCTGCTCCTCGCGGTGGCGCTTCCGACGCTCATGCTCTCTCTCCTTCTCTTTCACTCGGGCGTGCTTTCCCCCTTCCGCTGAGTGACTGCGATGCCTACGTTTCTCTTTTCTCTTCTCATCTTTCCTGTGATGAGCTTTTTCCTTCCGAGACATCTGCTGAGGTGGTTTGATAGCCAAAGAGTCATTTTCCTCACCTCTGTCTTCCATGGAGTCCTCTCTCCTATACGGCGAGTTCCTGATCATTATCTCCATGCGGCGGTCCCTCAGCTCCTCCTCCTCAAGGGAGTCCTGCTTGAAGTCCCGGTCATCAGAATTTTTTAAGCGTTTTATCTCTGCTTTCTCCTCTTGTTCCTTCCGTCGCTTTTCCTGAAGAATTTCATCTAAAGTTTTCACTTTCCAAGAGTCCTTTTCATCACCCATTTGAGTTAAAACACACCGCCGCCACCGCCACCGGTCCTGGAGCCAGAATCGTGGTCAAATCATGACTCTGGAACAACCAGGATGTTGTTTTCGTCCTCTCACCTCATCTTCACTCATTTCTTCTTCACTCACTTCTTCGGCGGACTGGCCGGAGGCATCCTCAGAGTTGCTCCCGGTTTCCTCCTCCTCCTCCTCCTCCTCTCCAAACCTGACCCCAACTCCGCTGAAGAGGACTCGGCAGCTCGTCTTCCTCCGCTGGCTGACGTGGGGTCTTCCTCTCGCTGTCGCTGACGTCCTGCAGGTCGGACAGCAGGTCTCTCTCCCCCACTTTCTCTTCTTTTACTGGCTTCCAGCTGTCCCCTAGTTCCAGCCTCTCTCCAGGCGGCCGGAGCGGGCTCCGGCTCCAGTGGCTGGCCTTCACCTTGTCGCTGTAGTCCTCTCTCGTGGTCTGGTGATGTGCAGACACTTCCCGACGGGCCTCCCGCTCCTTCTGCCGCTCCTCTGCAAGACGCTCGCGCTCCTTCTGTTCCCACTGTTCCATCTGCTGCTCCCGCATCTTGCGTTCCCATTCTCGTTTCCTCTCTAACTGCTTGAGGCGGTCCCTCTCCCACCGGGAGTGCTCCCGGGCCAGCTCCCTCCGCTTCTGCCGCTCCCACTCCCTCCGAGCCTTGTCCTGCTCCTCGCGGTGGCGCTTCCGACGCTCATGCTCTCTCTCCTTCTCTTTCACTCGGGCGTGCTTTCCCCCTTCCGCTGAGTGACTGCGATGCCTACGTTTCTCTTTTCTCTTCTCATCTTTCCTGTGATGAGCTTTTTCCTTCCGAGACATCTGCTGAGGTGGTTTGATAGCCAAAGAGTCATTTTCCTCACCTCTGTCTTCCATGGAGTCCTCTCTCCTATACGGCGAGTTCCTGATCATTATCTCCATGCGGCGGTCCCTCAGCTCCTCCTCCTCAAGGGAGTCCTGCTTGAAGTCCCGGTCATCAGAATTTTTTAAGCGTTTTATCTCTGCTTTCTCCTCTTGTTCCTTCCGTCGTTTCTTTTCCTGAAGAATTTCATCTAAAGTTTTCACTTTCCAAGAGTCCTTTTCATCACCCATTTGAGTTAAAACACACCGCGCCGCCACCGCCACCGGTCCTGGAGCCTGAGAAGAATCAGCGCCCGGCGCGTGCCAGGACCATCGTCACTTCCTGCGTTGCTGCAGGCTGATGATGAACTAGGCCGCGACCCCGCCGCCCGTCCCCTGCCCGGAGCAGCGTGTGTGCTTTTTTAGATTATGAACAAAAGTAAAACATAAAGTTTAAAAGGCAGTCTAAGAAAACTTGTAGTCCCCTCTCTCTACAATTTATGCTTGTTTGTTCCCTAATAAGAACTAACTAACTGAATGAATTTGTTCAAAATGACTCTTTCAGAATTAGTTTAAGGTTACATAGTTCAAGGCTGTATGAATTTCTTCCCCATGAAAATTAAGCATCAAGGCTAAAGCATGTAACCACCTGGCAAAATTCATATTCCAAGAAGTGGACTTTGGTTTGTTTACCTGCAGACCCCTGACTTGAAGTCTCTGAACATGTCTTCACCCTAACTCTTCCTTTTGTACAATTCTCTTTAGTTACTGCATATATTAAAAAAAAAAAAAAAAAAGTTACACTGAGCATTTCCTGGCAGCAAGAAGAAAAGGTTGTCTCATTTCCATTTCCTGTCCTAAGCTTCTCACCATGTCTATTTTTTTTCTTCTAAAAGAGAAGACTTCTTCCTTGTGGCCACTGTGGGACTTAAGAAATGGTTCAGTGCCATAAAGTAGCTGGAGAGTTTTAGCAGAGGAGTGACATGATCTGATTTCACCTCATAAAAATGGCTCAGGTTGATTTTGAAAAGAATAGACTGTATGGGGGTAACCACAGAAGCAAAAAGACCAGAAAGGAATTTATGACTATAGCGAGGAATGATGGCAGTTCACTAATCTACACCATGAGGCAATGGTCACGACATTTGCATGATGGTGCAGTGAGAATTAAATGGGACAATACGTGTTGGTGGCTTAACTTAACGTCTAGTGTGTAGTGACAGTAACTCACTGCTACCGTCATGACTATTGCTAGCATCACGACCATACTGAGGTAATTCTACCAACTGGTAGCTCCTTTTCTAAGCTTTGGCACCCCCCTCGCTCAGGGGTTTCACACACTCTTTTCTACCCTGTATGTGTTTCTTTCTGGCCCCTGCTAGAGCAGCCTTGCATGGGTGTGGTAAAAAAATGTTCAAAAATGTTTTCTCAAGACTATTTTTAATTCTTTGTGTTTGTAAATCCTGCTGTTTACGATAGCACAGAGGCAGTGTGATGGAGAGCACTGGAACAGTACATTTCCTAGGTGGTATCTGGTAATGAGGGGGGGGGGGTGCATTTCTGAATGTCACCATGACTGGGGGCCAGAGCCAATACTTAGTGGGTGAGGTCTGGGAATGCTACGAGGGACCACTCTGCACAGTAAATGCCCCTCTGGAAAACATCTAGGTGGCAGGAAAATCTCCATGCAAGTTGTATATGGCCAGCTCCAGGGAGGTGGTGCAGTAAGGGTGGGGAGACCAGGGGACACTGGGGCAGAGCAAGGAGCCTCAGGATGAGGGGCAGCTGTCTCAGCTATGGCAGTACAAGTCATGTGAATTTTACTTATTTATTTATTTGGCTGCATAAGGTCTTAGTTCGAGGCATGCAAATTCTTAGTTGTGGCATGACCAGGGATCAAACCCAGAACCCCTGCATTGGGAACTCAGTGTCTTAGCCACTGGACCACCAGGGAAGTCCCAAGTTATGTGAATTCAGATCTTTCATTCATTGTTGTCAAGCCTCAGCATCCTTATCCATGAACTGGGAGAATTTTGACTACCTCCTTGGAAAGTTAAGAAAATTAACAAGATAATGCCTACATATGCATTTATCAATTTGTAAATCATGATGAGACTAAACAGTCTGTCTCTCTGCACACACAAGCTGCTAATCCAGTCTCTGCCCTGGGGAATTTATAATCCAGTCATCATTAATGGAGAGCTATGAACTCCCATTAGAGAACAAAGTAGGAAATACGCTTTCAAAATCACAGGCCAGGTTTCCACAAGCCAAAAATGTTCAGTGTAATTAAGTTTTGCAAATGCCAATTATTTCTCCCCTAATGAAGCTTACTTTCCAAGAATATCCATGGTGTGCTAAAACATTAAGTGAAACATACTCAAATGCTACTTAGGCTTTTTAAAACAAAATTCCAAGTAGCACTTGTTTATCACACTTACTTTCTTTTAAAAATGGGAAAAAAAAAAAAAAAGCAAAACTCAATAGCACAAATTAAGCTTCTGTTTTTCTGTTTTACTTTTAAGTGAGTCTCTCTTTTCTGACACAATAATCTCACTGGGAGAAATTTTGTTCTGCTAGCATAAAACTGAACTCTTCTATGATTAAATTTCATTTCTGTAGTCAGAAAATAGTAACTTCTATATATTCATTAGTTTATTTACTTACTCATAGATTATAATTATTACTACCATAATCCCATTTGATACAAATTTTCACAATTTATTATAAAAGGTACTCCTCACCCAAGTAAATAATAAAATGTAAATAAGAGGTACAGGGCAACAAACATTAAAACTAGACTTCGTGTAGTTTTTGAAGGGGATAGTTTTCCTTCGTAAAATAAATTATTAATAACAAAAAAATGAAAGAACAGAAAGAATTATGTTAAAATTCTGTACTAAGGTTAAAGTTTTGGCAAATTATATTACATAAGATTAATTACTGTGTCAGACACTGACTCTTGTTTACCCTGTATTCAAACCCCTTCTTTCCTGCTAATAAATAGCAGCTTATTCAGGTTGCAGGTAGAGCCCCTCTATTTTTACTGTAGATGAATTTCTCCATCACCTTCAGAATATGAATCTTAATTTGTCTAACTCAGTCACTACCTGTAGACAACATTGCTATAAAGGTATGATAAGACCCAGTTTTGGCCTCAGCATCCTTATCCATGAACTGGAAAACACTCCTTGGAAAGTTAAGAAAATTAACAAGATAATGCCTACATATGCATTTATCAATTTGTAAATCATGATGAGACTAAACAGTCTGTCTCTCTGCACACACAAGCTGCTAATCCAGTCTCTGCCCTGGGAATTTATAATCCAGTCATCATTAATGGAGAGCTATGAACTCCCATTAGAGAACAAAGTAGGAAATACGCTTTCAAAATCACAGGCCAGGTTTCCACAAGCCAAAAATGTTCAGTGTAATTAAGTTTTGCAAATGCCAATTATTTCTCCCTAATGAAGCTTACTTTCCAAGAATATCCATGGTGTGCTAAAACATTAAGTGAAACATACTCAAATGCTACTTAGGCTTTTTAAAACAAAATTCCAAGTAGCACTTGTTTATCACACTTACTTTCTTTTAAAAATGGGAAAAAAAAAAAAAAAGCAAAACTCAATAGCACAAATTAAGCTTCTGTTTTTCTGTTTTACTTTTAAGTGAGTCTCTCTTTTCTGACACAATAATCTCACTGGGAGAAATTTTGTTCTGCTAGCATAAAACTGAACTCTTCTATGATTAAATTTCATTTCTGTAGTCAGAAAATAGTAACTTCTATATATTCATTAGTTTATTTACTTACTCATAGATTATAATTATTACTACCATAATCCCATTTGATACAAATTTTCACAATTTATTATAAAAGGTACTCCTCACCCAAGTAAATAATAAAATGTAAATAAGAGGTACAGGGCAACAAACATTAAAACTAGACTTCGTGTAGTTTTTTGAAGGGGATAGTTTTCCTTCGTAAAATAAATTATTAATAACAAAAAAATGAAAGAACAGAAAGAATTATGTTAAAATTCTGTACTAAGGTTAAAGTTTTGGCAAATTATATTACATAAGATTAATTACTGTGTCAGACACTGACTCTTGTTTACCCTGTATTCAAACCCCTTCTTTCCTGCTAATAAATAGCAGCTTATTCAGGTTGCAGGTAGAGCCCCTCTATTTTTACTGTAGATGAATTTCTCCATCACCTTCAGAATATGAATCTTAATTTGTCTAACTCAGTCACTACCTGTAGACAACATTGCTATAAAGGTATGATAAGACCCAGTTTTGGACAACAAGATGGTAATGGACATCTCTGCTAGGTGTACTCTAGGATAGCTTTTGATGTACTGAATTAAAAAGACAAGCTCTCATTAGGAATGACTTTTTAATTCCTAGAGTAGCCACTAAAATAATAATAATAATACAAAGAGGTGGCCAACATACCGACAAATAAATTAAGATGCAATAGTAAGAAAAAAGTTTTAGAGCTAAAAAGAGAGAACAGAAGAACAAAAGACAGGAGGTAACTCATGATGAGATAATGATATTGATAATGATATTGTAGACCTAAATCTAACCAAAGCAATTATTACATCAGGTTAATGATCTCAACACTCTACTTAAAAGGCAAAGATTTGTCAGAGTGGATAAGAAAGCAAGACCTGGGCTTCCCTGGTGGTCCAATGGGTAAAGAGGCTCTCTTGCTGTGCAAGAGGCACCAGTTCGATCCCTGGCTCTGGAAGATCTCATGTGCCACAGAGTGGCTGGGCCAGTGTGTCCAATTACGAGCTAGCACTCTGGAGCGCATGTGCCCAGAGTCAGTGCTCTGCAACAAGAGGCCACTGCAATGGGAGGCCCACACAGGCCAAAGAATAAAGATGCATGAAAATAAATAAATAAAAATCAATAAAAGAAGGCAAAATTTTAAAAAGTCTTAAAAAAAAAAAAAAGCAAGACCCCACACTCCTTAAGCTACCATTGATCTACTAGGATGCCAAGCACATATAACCATGTCCTTCTCCCCTCTGCATTACCAGTACCCAGAAGAGTGCCTGGTACATAGCATGGCTTTACTACGAGTGTATGGATTGAAGGAACTATGTATGAACATGATTATTTGAAATTAGAAGAAAAAACCAGATTAGAACACATGCACAAATGAAATACACTTCAGTGAAAAAAAAAAAAGGGCATTAGTAAGCATAAGCAAGGAATGTCAAATAAAGGCTAACATTATTATTAATTCTCTCTCTGAAAATGCTAGTTTTCTTGTAATATGCAAAATAAGGGTAGGACTGCTATGATAAAAAATATTTAACAAAGAAGCACGTGTATAATCTTAGGAGTTCTAAGATGTGAAGTGTAAACTGATACAAAAATGGGTACATTTTCATATTTTATTAATAGACAAAGCAGTTTCAGCAAGGAAATTACTTTGGAAAATAAAATATATCATTACATTTTCCTGTTGCTTTTTTGGCCAACTAATTTTAGGTAACTTCTAGTGAGTTACTGTAACAAAATATTTTAGGAATATGCTTATTCTCTCTGAAATATGTTCACTCAGAAAAAATCTGCAAAAATCCACAGAAATTATGCTACTCTCATTATTTCACGTTAGTGTTTATATTTTATCATGTTAAAGTATCTACTCAATTAGGGCTTGCCTGTTTAGACTTCTACACTGCTGAGTACCTGGGTTTAAATTTAATCAAGCCCTATGCCTGATAACTTTTCATAGCAAAGGTAAAGTATTAATAGTAGCCATGCCAAGTGCTTGCTTACATGGGTTTGGGCTTCAGGAACAGAGAGGGAGAATTTCACGACCTTTTGGCTTTTTATGATAGCATCAGGGAACAATGACTGGAATTGGATCCAAGTGCTTGCCAACAATGTGGTGTGTGCTTAGAGACTCTTAAACTTAGAAGGTACCAGGTAAACAGGTCCTTGTAAATGAGAGCAGCAGAATGCAGGTTCAGTTTTTGTTTTCCTTCTTGGCTCATTTATTAATTTTCAATCACAACCAATTACTTCAATTTCAGGAACTGAGATGATCTTGACAGTATGCTGAATTTCCTGTGTATTGGGGAGTGGGGCAGAGTGTACCTTTCATTAATGTTTCCTTCGCTGGTAGAGCTTTCTGGGATCCCAAACCATGAGTTGACAGGCACTAGCATTCAATTTTTGTTTTCCTAGCCTAAGTAGCAAAAGACATTGCTTATCACCTTAAACCCTTCTTCTAGAATCAGCTAATGCCTCCAGGTAATAAGTGGTCCCAATGCTGGGCTCGCCTCTCTTGATTCATATCTGAAAAAGAATTTGTTCATATTATCTAGATATCCAAGGAAATCTTGATGCTGTTATCCAGTCTGCCATTAACAGAAGTAGAATTCCTCCTCAACCTTACTTCTCACACTACAAATTCCTTCGATGTACTATTGCAAGGAAAATCATGATGGTCAATAGGGCACTTGGTGTTGCACACAGAAGTACAGCATACACGGAAAGGAGAATCTAAATACAGGTTGACAATGAGTGTCTAGTCTATGAGGACAAATAATTGCTTCTCCATGAGAAAAGAAACTTGATTTAACCAGTCTGCCACTAGGCAACTACTGGGTCACCCTAGGGCGTAAAATCTTAGGGTTTGTCACTTCTGGCAGACTGGACTCTGAGCAGTGGCAGTAATCAGGGTAACCATGATGAAATGAAGGCCATCCTGTTGAAGTCTATATATAGCTCATGCTTTAAGTATAGCCACTTATGAGCTGATTGAACAAGGGCAGGGATATGAAAGATCTACTGACATCCTAAGAATCATCTTGACCATCTGATTATTTAGCATCTCCTTCAAATGGAGACTTTGTTTAGTATTTATGTAGGAAACAATTATTCTTACCATCTGAACCTACTAGGAGAAGTCTGTCCATACATTTAGTGCCTAATTAATATCACCCATCCTCAAACCTTGTTACTTACATGTCCACTACCTGGTCACCTAGGCGTCGTAAAATGGGGAGGCGGCAGATCTGTACCCTGAGGCATCTTCACCTTCTGTGCAGAGCAGACAGGAACTACTGCTCAGATTTATTCTTGCTGTAAAGAGTTCCTCTCTAACTGTCCTCCACCACCATTGCTGAGTGGGCTTGTAGTACCACAGTTTACCTCTAAATAGCACCAGCCTCAGTATTCCTATTTTCTCTGGTAGAGCTTTCTGGGATCCCAAACCATGAGTTGACAGGCACTAGCATTCAATTTTTGTTTTCCTAGCCTAAGTAGCAAAAGACATTGCTTATCACCTTAAACCCTTCTTCTAGAATCAGCTAATGCCTCCAGGTAATAAGTGGTCCCAATGCTGGGCTCGCCTCTCTTGATTCATATCTGAAAAAGAATTTGTTCATATTATCTAGATATCCAAGGAAATCTTGATGCTGTTATCCAGTCTGCCATTAACAGAAGTAGAATTCCTCCTCAACCTTACTTCTCACACTACAAATTCCTTCGATGTACTATTGCAAGGAAAATCATGATGGTCAATAGGGCACTTGGTGTTGCACACAGAAGTACAGCATACACGGAAAGGAGAATCTAAATACAGGTTGACAATGAGTGTCTAGTCTATGAGGACAAATAATTGCTTCTCCATGAGAAAAGAAACTTGATTTAACCAGTCTGCCACTAGGCAACTACTGGGTCACCCTAGGGCGTAAAATCTTAGGGTTTGTCACTTCTGGCAGACTGGACTCTGAGCAGTGGCAGTAATCAGGGTAACCATGATGAAATGAAGGCCATCCTGTTGAAGTCTATATATAGCTCATGCTTTAAGTATAGCCACTTATGAGCTGATTGAACAAGGGCAGGGATATGAAAGATCTACTGACATCCTAAGAATCATCTTGACCATCTGATTATTTAGCATCTCCTTCAAATGGAGACTTTGTTTAGTATTTATGTAGGAAACAATTATTCTTACCATCTGAACCTACTAGGAGAAGTCTGTCCATACATTTAGTGCCTAATTAATATCACCCATCCTCAAACCTTGTTACTTACATGTCCACTACCTGGTCAACTAGGAGTCGTAAAATGGGGGAGGGCGGCAGATCTGTACCCTGAGGCATCTTCACCTTCTGTGCAGAGCAGACAGGAACTACTGCTCAGATTTATTCTTGCTGTAAAGAGTTCCTCTCCTAACTGTCCTCCACCACCATTGCTGAGTGGGCTTGTAGTACCACAGTTTACCTCTAAATAGCACCAGCATACCATTCAGTAGTGCTTATATAGCCCAGCTCAGTTTTCTCCTGCTTGGTGAACTGTAATTTTCTTCCCTATTATAAGTATAGTTCGTGGGTTTGCTTGACTTTTTTCTCCTTTCAAATATACTCTGCCTCATTAAATTCAACTTGGTGGATGTAAATAAATAATACTGAAACAAAATTCCATACTAGAGCAGAAGTAGGAGAGGAGAGGAAGTGGTGACATGTTGTTCCAGAGGGTTACATTTCAAGAGACTTGGAGAAAAAAATGTTAGTAAAACTTATATAGCAGGGGAGGGGGGAAAGAGAAAAGTAGAAACATCTTGGCTAAGTGAAGAGAATATGAGTTTTAAGACAAATGCATTATAGGCCTTTATTAGATAGTAATGGACCTGGGATACAAAAGTTAAACATACTTGTAGCTTCTATAAAAGGAAGCAAGAGAAGCAAGAGGTGAGAATTTATAGTGCTAAAGTCAAGCCTTCCCCACTTTATTTTCTGATGAGTCTAGATATCATCTGTGTGTGCCACAGAAGTATGAAGAGAATATGACAGAAAAAAGTCAAACATTAGCCCAGAGAAGTCTTCATGCTATTCATAGAGAAATATATCATAATTTACTTCTCAAAAAATGTATGTAAATACTCTTTAAAAAAACCAAAGTGGTAAAGTTTTACAACCTTCATCTTTCATCATTCATGTATAGATGTACATTAGAGAACCAAACAAGTTTCAAGACTTCTTTGAAGGAAAGAGTGTCCCTATGTTGCCACTCATTTCCTGGACTGGCCACCATTAGCGTTTAGTATTTATGTAGGAAAAAGCAATTATTCTTACCATCTGAACCTACTAGGAGAAGTCTGTCCATACATTTAGTGCCTAATTAATATCACCCATCCTCAAACCTTGTTACTTACATGTCCACTACCTGGTCAACTAGGAGTCGTAAAATGGGGAGGCGGCAGATCTGTACCCTGAGGCATCTTCACCTTCTGTGCAGAGCAGACAGGAACTACTGCTCAGATTTATTCTTGCTGTAAAGAGTTCCTCTCCTAACTGTCCTCCACCACCATTGCTGAGTGGGCTTGTAGTACCACAGTTTACCTCTAAATAGCACCAGCATACCATTCAGTAGTGCTTATATAGCCCAGCTCAGTTTTCTCCTGCTTGGTGAACTGTAATTTTCTTCCCTATTATAAGTATAGTTCGTGGGTTTGCTTGACTTTTTTCTCCTTTCAAATATACTCTGCCTCATTAAATTCAACTTGGTGGATGTAAATAAATAATACTGAAACAAAATTCCATACTAGAGCAGAAGTAGGAGAGGAGAGGAAGTGGTGACATGTTGTTCCAGAGGGTTACATTTCAAGAGACTTGGAGAAAAAAATGTTAGTAAAACTTATATAGCAGGGGAGGGGGGAAAGAGAAAAGTAGAAACATCTTGGCTAAGTGAAGAGAATATGAGTTTTAAGACAAATGCATTATAGGCCTTTATTAGATAGTAATGGACCTGGGATACAAAAGTTAAACATACTTGTAGCTTCTATAAAAGGAAGCAAGAGAAGCAAGAGGTGAGAATTTATAGTGCTAAAGTCAAGCCTTCCCCACTTTATTTTCTGATGAGTCTAGATATCATCTGTGTGTGCCACAGAAGTATGAAGAGAATATGACAGAAAAAAGTCAAACATTAGCCCAGAGAAGTCTTCATGCTATTCATAGAGAAATATATCATAATTTACTTCTCAAAAAATGTATGTAAATACTCTTTAAAAAAACCAAAGTGGTAAAGTTTTACAACCTTCATCTTTCATCATTCATGTATAGATGTACATTAGAGAACCAAACAAGTTTCAAGACTTCTTTTTTGAAGGAAAGAGTGTCCCTATGTTGCCACTCATTTCCTGGACTGGATTTACATTCTAACCAGTAAAACAAATTTTTATTCATTAACATATATTAGCGATTATACTGAACACCCACAGGGCAATGATCTAGAGATGGAGACAGATGTGTGAAAAGATAATCACAATACAATGTGATGAGGACTATTATATTACAGCACTTTACTAGTGTAAACCAAGGGTGATGGGGTCAAGAAACTTCAGAAGAAATGTCTGACATCTTTTGTAGAACCCTAAGAAGTACAAAGACATGTTAATATGCTATATTCATAGTGACAGGGACAGAGTAGAATAGATAGGTGGTTGTAGAGTCCTAGTAGGGGATGGTAGGTAGAAGGGAGAAACCTGAGAAAGGCTGGGAGGCCAGTGAGTTGACGATAACTCAGGAGAGCTGCTCCTTGTTCAGTAAAGCAGGCTTGACTGGGTATAAACAGCTGATGAAGGAGGAGCTGGCGAAGAAGGAACTAATGATGTGTGCCTTGCATCTGTGTCTAGTTGAGGGGGGCGGTCTTCTACCATCCTATATATATATTGCTGCCCACTCAATCGAGAGAAGAGCAGAGTAGAGCTTTCCAGCCTGTCCGCTTGCACCTCTTACAAGTACCCTATCCTAATAAATCCTCTTTTTGTCTATCACTCTGCTTCTCGCTGAATTCCTTCTGCGTTGAGGCACGAAGAACCTGAACCTCAGTGGGTCCAGACGTTGGGTGAGTGCTGGATTAAGTCCCGGCCACGTGTGTTCGAGTCCCAGACAGGGTTTTGGCCGGGATTGAGTCCTGACTATGTGGGTTCCAAGGAGAGTTTTGGCTGGGGTTAAACCTTAGCCATGTGGGTTCGAGTCCCAAGCAGGGTTCAATCAGGTCTGGGCCCTGGGTTGAAGTCTCAAATCGAGGTAAAACCCTTTCAATAGTACTGACTTTCAGTCTTTGGGGAGAGGTAAACAGACCTGAAACCATCAATGTCAATTTGGCTTAGGTAAGACTGCAGCCCATCTAGTCAATATGAGCTGTTTGTTCCAGTAAACCTTTGCCCAGGAAAGATAAGATCGTAAGTAAGACAAATCAAATAACAAACAGAAACAATCTTTAATTTCATTTGAATAAGGAAGTTCCAATAGGATGGAGACAATGATCTGCTTACCTGGACAAATAGCTGGCGTATCAAACAACAGGTTTACTTATGAAGATGTTTGCTGTGTCCACTAATCCTAAACCATTTCGTTAACTTTATCAAATCTGATTAATTCCCTGTTTTGACAGACATGCCTTAAACCATTTAGGCACATTTCCCAAAACTCAACAAATGGCTAATTTTCTGGTTCTGAGACACAGGAAAGCATGTGAAGGTGGTGAGTACACTGTCTTACTGCAGTAAGTTTTAGTACTTGGTCATCAGATGATATTTGAGAGATTTCATAATAAGAAAGTTTTATTCTTTGTTTTTTAAAGATTTCTTTAAATTGGCATGTCTTGAGATCACAAAGAAAAAGTCATGTTTTATGTGAGGCCAGTGAGTTGACGATAACTCGGGGCTGTCGAGTAAAGCAGGCTTGACTGGGTATAAACAGCTGATGAAGGAGGAGCGAAGAAGGAACTAATGATGTGTGCCTTGCATCTGTGTCTAGTTGAGGGGGGCGGTCTTCTACCATCCTATATATATATTGCTGCCCACTCAATCGAGAGAAGAGCAGAGTAGAGCTTTCCAGCCTGTCCGCTTGCACCTCTTACAAGTACCCTATCCTAATAAATCCTCTTTTTGTCTATCACTCTGCTTCTCGCTGAATTCCTTCTGCGTTGAGGCACGAAGAACCTGAACCTCAGTGGGTCCAGACGTTGGGTGAGTGCTGGATTAAGTCCCGGCCACGTGTGTTCGAGTCCCAGACAGGGTTTTGGCCGGGATTGAGTCCTGACTATGTGGGTTCCAAGGAGAGTTTTGGCTGGGGTTAAACCTTAGCCATGTGGGTTCGAGTCCCAAGCAGGGTTCAATCAGGTCTGGGCCCTGGGTTGAAGTCTCAAATCGAGGTAAAACCCTTTCAATAGTACTGACTTTCAGTCTTTGGGGAGAGGTAAACAGACCTGAAACCATCAATGTCAATTTGGCTTAGGTAAGACTGCAGCCCATCTAGTCAATATGAGCTGTTTGTTCCAGTAAACCTTTGCCCAGGAAAGATAAGATCGTAAGTAAGACAAATCAAATAACAAACAGAAACAATCTTTAATTTCATTTGAATAAGGAAGTTCCAATAGGATGGAGACAATGATCTGCTTACCTGGACAAATAGCTGGCGTATCAAACAACAGGTTTACTTATGAAGATGTTTGCTGTGTCCACTAATCCTAAACCATTTCGTTAACTTTATCAAATCTGATTAATTCCCTGTTTTGACAGACATGCCTTAAACCATTTAGGCACATTTCCCAAAACTCAACAAATGGCTAATTTTCTGGTTCTGAGACACAGGAAAGCATGTGAAGGTGGTGAGTACACTGTCTTACTGCAGTAAGTTTTAGTACTTGGTCATCAGATGATATTTGAGAGATTTCATAATAAGAAAGTTTTATTCTTTGTTTTTTAAAGATTTCTTTAAATTGGCATGTACTATATAGTAGAATCATTTTTCTATGTAAGGCCAACTTACCTTTCACTAACAGGTCTATGTTGATGATGTTAATCAGTTAATTGTCTTTAACTTAGGTGAAGCCTCACATAGAACCTAAGACCTGTTCAAGAAATTTGTCCTTTCTGAAACAACCCAAGTGTCTGTCCATCAATAGATGAATGGATAAAGAAAATGAGGTATGCACACACACACACACACACACACACACACAGAGGAATATTATCCAGCCACAAAAAGGAAGAAAATCTTACCATTTGTGATAACATGGTTGGATATAAGGGGCATCATGCTAAGTGAAATCAGGCAGAAGCAGGGGTGGAGAGGTGGGTAAAACAGGTGAAGGGAGTCAAAAGGTACAATCTTTCAGTTATAAAAATCATGAAGATGTAATGTACAGCATGATCACTGTGGTTAATAATGCTGCATTACTTATTTGAAAATTGTTGAGAGTAAATCTTAAAAGTTCTCATCACAGGGGGCTTCCCTGGTGGTCCAGTGGGTAAAGAGTCTGCCTTGCAGTGCAAGGGGCGCCAGTTCGATCCCTGGCCTGGGTAGATCCCATGTGCCGTGGAACAGCTGGACTGGTGTGTCCAATTATGAGCCAGCGCTCTGGAGCGCAAGTGCCCAGAGCCAGTGCTCTACAGCGAGAGAGGCCACTGCGACGGGAGGCCCACACATGCCAAAGAATGAGGATGGATGAAAATAAATAAATTAAAAAAAAAAAAAAACAATGAAAGAGGCCAAAATTAAAACTAACTTAAAAAAAATTCTCATCACAAAAGAAAAAACTGTATGGTGATAGATGTTAACTACACTTACTTGTGGTGATCATTTTGCAATATATACAAATACTGAACCATTATGTTGTATACCTGAAACTAATACAACATTATGAGTCAACCACACCTCAATTTAACAATTAATTTTTTAAAATATTTGTCTTTCCTAACCACAAACTAGTACCAGAAAGATATTCAATTCACTGCTGTTAGCTACTAGAACAAATGTTAAGGCTGTATAAGAATCAACTGAGGAACTTGTTAGAAATAAAGATTTCCATGCTTCACTCCATAAGTCTGATTTAAATGGATCACCACAAGGCCTGAGAATCTCTGCTTTTAAAAGCACTTTTCCCTGATGCAGGCTGTCTTTAGATCATACTTAGAGAAATAATGCTTTCCTCCCTGGATAGCAGCAAATACATATGTGCTGAACATATGTGTATATATGTATATATAAATATATATACACCCATGTTAAATATTCTACACATCTTGTAAAAAAATAAACAAAATCTTAATTTATATTTTACTAAGTTTTTAGCATCAGAATAACTAGCATTCAGTTTACCACTGAAATACAATTACCAAAAGTTCCACAAAATATATCATAATTTATTTTTGGAAAACTTTTATTTTTACCTTAAAACTTAACTGTCACCTATAGGACAGATGAAATGAACATCAAATATATAATATGTCTGTTATACGGTATTCACTTAGTATCTTCTTTTACCAGTTGACAGGAAAGTGAAAGTCACAAGACCTATGATTAAACCCTCACTTTCCACCCAGCAGCTATTTGACTTTGGGTCAGTCACTTGCCCTTTTGAGAGCTTCAGTTTCCTCTTTCATAACATGGGGATTCTAATCATTGTACAGCACTGTTTTGAAGATCAAATGAGATCACAATCTTAATTACAAATATTAGCTATTACTACCACCACAATAGCAATGCAAGGGAAATTACCAAGTGGCTAGAATTATTTGTCAAAGCCTTTCTTAATCATTATAAAGTAATTATGCTGGTATTGCAGACTCTATGAAGTGAGTCAACTATTTGTTGGGATTGCTAAAGTCACTAAAAAGAGTTTCTCTTCCATAGGGCTAATATGCTATCCACAAAAATCACTTCTCTTATTCTCCATGAGTGCTCCTCTAATAGTAGTTCAGAAAATATTTCCTGAATTATTGAGGTCCTTACATGAAATAGAATTACCCACATATATAATCAACTATATGACAGGATTTTTTTTTCAGGTTCTTAAGAGGATTTTGTTTCTATGCACACACAGTAATCCTATTCAAAAGTAATGTCACAGAGGCTTCCTAGTATCAGCAAGTGGAATTTAAAAAGTTTACTGTAATGCAATACATTGGAGAACTTAGCCTTGACTTTTTTCCCAACACTAATGTCAACTTAACTCACACATTCATTAAATGTCTCAATACTTAACATGTACAAAGTCCTATGCTAGGTACTAGGGGCTTGTAATCTCTGCACTCAAGAGATAGACTCAAACAAACAATAAAAGGGCAAAGTACTGCTATCTAAAGTCGTCTATGCTTTCGGTATGACAAATAATCAGTCACTGGTGCACGACGCTCATCAAGATGGTGCATGGCGCTCATCTTCTTTTGGATGGATACTAACGAATTTGCCATGCATCTCATCCATAGGCCATGTAAAACACACAGGTAAGAATGAGATATCACAATCCTATGACTTACTCACAAAAGCTCTCAACGACTCAACTCACCTAAGTCTTCCTTCTTTAATTTCTTCCTCCACATCATGACCTTTGCAAAATTTTATGATTTTTTTTAATGAGTAAAATGATCTGGAAAAAATATTTTTTTCAGTTTTTATTTCAATAAAACAAGAGGTGACACGGTTGCAAAAAGTATATGGAGAACAATTACACAAATATACAAAACTTCGAAAAACTGAATTCCAGTTTATTTCCATAACCTTAAAAACGTAGGGAGCACATAAAAATATCCAAAGTCATAATTCATTCTTTAGGAATGTAAATTCTAGAAATACAATTAGAAACAAATATATTTACTATGAAAAGATTAGTATAACTACATGATTAGAAGTAAAGATAAGAGTTACACAATAAATTCCACATAAAAGAAAATAATAGTATGCGAAATAGGATCTTGAATTTACTAGTAGAAACTTTGTATCAAGACATTAGCACTCTAGAACTCTACTATTAAAAAACACAAAAGTATCTTCTAAAATGTTCATGCTAGTCTCTAGATATGCACAAGTTACAAAATATAGAAGACAATATATGTTCTCTGATGAAGAATTTAACAATATTAAATATAAATGTGAGTAACTCAAAGTATTGAGTATAATTTTGCTAAGCCACTAATCTAAAAGTATAAATTCATGCTAATCAAGGGACTAGACAGTTTATTTTTTATCCAAAGATTGGGAAGACACTATTATACATTAATTTCTATCTTAATTTAAGTACCATCAAATTATTCTTTTAAAATGGCTTTTCAAAAAATATTTTTTCAGTTACATTATGTAACATATATATTTCCTTGATGTGCTTCCCTTTAATTAAGTGTAGACTTATTATGCCTATAGACTCAAACATAAAATATCCTTATTTTAAATATCTGTTGAAAATAACATGTGAATGTATTTTTTTTTAATAATTTAAATTTAAAGGTTCCAGCACTTTAATTTTATTCTTTCAAACAAGCAGAATCCCTTAAAACATGGGCTCATTTTTATCTATTTTGGTTTGAATTTTTATTTCGCTTTATTTCAACTCTTTTGTTTTTCAATGAATAATGTTTGCTAAGCAGTTACTTCATAAATGAAGAGAACAATGGAATATTGCTTTTTTGAAAAATAATGAAATCATTTAAGGACTGAGAATTTCTAATGCTCAAATCTATGGAGCTTCCTTTAAAAGTTCCATGGTGGTGTAACAAGGGATTGTAGGGTGCTCACCTGCCCTAGGACACTCCCTGAAGTTTTGTTTCTTTCTCCACTTGCATTCCAAAAGGTAAAATCTGGCATCCAGCTTCACTAGAATTCCAGTTTATTTCCATAACCTTAAAAACGTAGGGAACACATAAAAATATCCAAAGTCATAATTCATTCTTTAGGAATGTAAATTCTAGAAATACAATTAGAAACAAATATATTTACTATGAAAAGATTAGTATAACTACATGATTAGAAGTAAAGATAAGAGTTACACAATAAATTCCACATAAAAGAAAATAATAGTATGCGAAATAGGATCTTGAATTTACTAGTAGAAACTTTGTATCAAGACATTAGCACTCTAGAACTCTACTATTAAAAAACACAAAAGTATCTTCTAAAATGTTCATGCTAGTCTCTAGATATGCACAAGTTACAAAATATAGAAGACAATATATGTTCTCTGATGAAGAATTTAACAATATTAAATATAAATGTGAGTAACTCAAAGTATTGAGTATAATTTTGCTAAGCCACTAATCTAAAAGTATAAATTCATGCTAATCAAGGGACTAGACAGTTTATTTTTTATCCAAAGATTGGGAAGACACTATTATACATTAATTTCTATCTTAATTTAAGTACCATCAAATTATTCTTT
The DNA here is from genome assembly GCA_022376925.1 of Tragulus kanchil. NCBI lineage: Eukaryota > Metazoa > Chordata > Mammalia > Artiodactyla > Tragulidae > Tragulus > Tragulus kanchil. The sequence continues at coordinate 104,452,055 of JAIOJX010000030.1, read as the reverse complement.
TAAAATGGCTTTTCAAAAAATATTTTTTCAGTTACATTATGTAACATATATATTTCCTTGATGTGCTTCCCTTTAATTAAGTGTAGACTTATTATGCCTATAGACTCAAACATAAAATATCCTTATTTTAAATATCTGTTGAAAATAACATGTGAATGTATTTTTTTTTAATAATTTAAATTTAAAGGTTCCAGCACTTTAATTTTATTCTTTCAAACAAGCAGAATCCCTTAAAACATGGGCTCATTTTTATCTATTTTGGTTTGAATTTTTATTTCGCTTTATTTCAACTCTTTTGTTTTTCAATGAATAATGTTTGCTAAGCAGTTACTTCATAAATGAAGAGAACAATGGAATATTGCTTTTTTGAAAAATAATGAAATCATTTAAGGACTGAGAATTTCTAATGCTCAAATCTATGGAGCTTCCTTTAAAAGTTCCATGGTGGTGTAACAAGGGATTGTAGGGTGCTCACCTGCCCTAGGACACTCCCCTGAAGTTTTTGTTTCTTTCTCCACTTGCATTCCAAAAGGTAAAATCTGGCATCCAGCTTCACTAGAATTATCCTAGACAGTTGGGTATTTGAAGAATGAGTAGTTGGGTAATTTCAAGAATCTTTTAGAAGTTTAAAATGTGGAACGGAACTACAATGTCTACTCAGATCCTCTGACCTATGGGGTACAAGCCCCTAATTTTATGCAGAATCCTTCTTGTGATAAAAAATATTACTTTGCATATACAGGAGGTCTGTGACCAAACTGTCACATCAGCATCTTCAGAAAAAAATGACCTACAAAAGCCACTCCCAACTGTCAAATTTGGAAAAGTAGGACAAGAATAGTAGGGATAATTACAATTGTTACAATAAGGTAGCAATACCCAGTATTTATAATTGCTATAAAAATTTTCAAACGTATAATCCTTATTTGAAATAGCATCAGTGGTACTACAAAAGAATTTTACTGTTAAACACTTCAGAAAATCAACTGGTGCAAATTACCTGAAGCAAAAATTCAGAACCACTCTTTTGAGTAAGCCTTCAGGATTTTTTAAAGGATAAACACATGCAGATTTGCTGTGCATTGTATAAAAGGGTGGAACCCCTTTCATACTTAAAATTATAGGCTTCTAAGCTCTGATTCCATTTTCACTTACCAAAAAATATAAAAAGTTAACCATTTTTTAAACTGTAAAAACAAATGAGATTCATTAAAGATTTAGAATTAGGGGAGTTAAGTCACTTAGTTCTACTAAAAAATTAATTAGCTATTAAAATCAGTGAAGATTATAGTATCTAATATATTTGATCTAGGGTTGTGAGACCACTGAGAATTCTAAATATTAGGCAACTGATTTGCTTGCATTTTGATATTGTCTTCTCAAACTTAAATGTGCATACCAATCACTTGGGATCTTATTAAAAGGGAGATTATGATTCAGTAGATCTAAGGTGGCTCTGAAATTCTGCCTAGTGATGCCAATGCTCCTTATTGCTCCTCAAACCACAATGATCTAGAACAGTACTAAAATGAGGCTCCATTATAACAGCTGAACATTGAAACCTGATCTCTTATTTCTGCTAGCTAGTGTGTCCTCAAACTAATGTTTCCTAAGCCCCTTCTACAATGCTTCCTAAGCACCTTAAGTTGCTTCCAATGCTAATCTTTTAAGTTAGTTCTTAAGACTATTAAAGACTATTAATACTGTTAGTAGCTATGCCTAGGGAGAATTCTTTGTTAAAGAATTACAGAAAGACAATAGGAAATTCACAGCGATTGTACACAGGATTTAAATTGTACACAGGATTCCTAGTACATTATACTTTGTCAACTTTCACCGTCCAGTTGCCTTTTTTTTTTTTTAACTACAATGTACGTCAATAGGTCTTACACTGTTTCTATCACTGGAACTAAAAATATCAAGTTTACTTATGTTAAAACCCCTATTTTATTCAGGATTATTAAATTAAAATTGGTTCATCATTTTTTAAAAACTACATTTAAAACAACAGCCAAAGCAGTTACAGTCAAAACTGCATTTGTAGTGTAAATGCTTTAGCAGTCTCCAAGACACACAACTTTTTCACATATCTGAGTTCTGCAAAAGCAGGTACAAGAGGAAAACCAGGCATTTTCTCTGTGTGACCACAACTAAGGACTATTAATAAGGAAACACTGTGTTCTAAACACTGATAAGGGGACAGCTCCCTAGGTCTTCCTCCCCAGTCCACTTACTCTCTCATCCTCAACCCTGCTTTTCCTCTTACCCCAAATTATTACTTAAGCATACTTGATTTATAAGGAACCTTAGCTATAGCTGTAATCACCACCACTAACAAACACCGAATTTTTACATCCGTCCTCTATAGTCTATAGTTACCTACAAGTTTGTTTGGCTTCACTTATATCATCTTTTTATTTTACTTTATTTTTTTAGGCTGGGGGCAACTACACTGATTACTCTTTCTGTTGTAACAAGAACATTTAAAATAGGCCTGTTCACAAAACAAGAAACACATATTTTTCATATTTAAAAATTTAAATTTAAGAACACAAACGTAAATAATCCTAAATTAGTCAATATATAAATATCCTTTGCCCATATTTCACTATTTTTATCTTCTTTCAATGATATTTTATAGATGAAAAATTTACCTAATTTCCTTCATTTGTGGACAAACCATTCAATATGGTGAACACTGGTATCTTGAGAGCTGAGTTGCAAAATTTACAGTGATTTCCAGGAAGTCTTCAATGATGTGTGCTCTGAATTATGAGAATCCAAACTAAGTAGGATTTCTGAAGTCCAGCAGCAGGGTAAGTCAGCTTTATGGTCTATTACATCTTAGGAACTGAAAAGGATGCTCACCTGCTAAATCCAGATCAGATACTTTAAAATAACATATCTACTTACAACCTGGTTTTTGATATCCAAATATAACAATGGCAATCCCTCTCCTATCCCCTGGAACCATATATTTTAGGGTACTGAGTTGTGAGGCATTTTCCAGTGCTTTATATAAACTGTTCTACTAATCTGAAAGATAATCTGGTTACAAACATTTTTATCAGGCACTTTTCATACATACCATTTTTGTTTTTTCACATGCCTGTTTTTCAGAGTGGCTTGCTAAACAGTCAGCTGTAGGACACTTAAGAGTTGTACCTCAGCCTCATCCTTGCAAAAACAGTTTCCATACATGGATTCCCTCTACAATGAAGGCCAAACATATAGCTACCAAAACAGGAGTTATTAAAGAAAAAGACTCACAACCTAGGCGATGTAACCAATCTGATCAGACAACCTGCCAAAATATATTGTCACACTGTCAATCTTAGGGAAACAGAAACAAGAAAAAAAAAAAAAAAAACTCAAGCCAAGAGGAGAAAACATAACCAAGAAAGAGCAATACCATATTTCAACTTACTAAAACCTAGATACTATTCCCTTCATAAAGTCAAGGGAGCCTTCACAATTTAAGACATTAGGGTTCCTGTCGGGAGCAGGGATGAGAGATGACCCTGGGAACTTGTGTGAAGAAGCAAAGTCGTATTTCCAGATTCACTAGTTATGTGAGGAAGCCCTCACAAATTAATCTGTGGACAAAGTAATGCTAATACTAGGAGGTCTCTGCTGACCTGCTTGATGCTTCATTGGAAGTTCAGTCCTTTCAGAAGCGTAAATAAGCTTTTCTTCTTGAAGACTACAAGCAGAAAACCTGTTGGCATCTGTCCCAGCCCCACAGCCAATAGCAGATGACGGGTTGTGTGGGACTGTGACACCACTGACTTGTTCAAAGGATTTACTGAATACAGTTGTGGCGGTCTTAGCCAAACCATGACTACTAGGTTTAGGCAGAGATTGGCTGGTTGTCAGGGTAAGTCTCTTCAAGGAGAGAAGCTCAAGATTCTCACTTTGGGCTCTCTGAGTTTGTTTTCGAACGAAGTGATCTTTACAAGACTCTCCTGTAGTTTCTTTTTCTTTTCCTCCAGTTTTGTTTCCTCCTGACCGTCTCTGAGTTTTTCCTATACTTGTCTTGTTGCTACAATTTTGACTACTGTTTGATAAACCCGATTGGCTGGTATTAGACGCAGCCCTGGAATAAAATCCCTCGTCAATTTCAGATATCTCCATCAGTTCTTCTTGACCTGTTAATTCTGTATCTCCTAAACAAAGAAATAACAAAGATTAATTAACATTAAGCATTTTAAGTAATTTTTTTTTCATGATTAATACTAAATCAAATATACTTTAAATAAATTTTAGCATAGTATGTAAAGCAACAGATTATAGACCAAAGTCAAAGGATAAATCAAAACATTCTATAAAATGTCAACAATAGTTCATTATCATTAAATAAGAGTAATTTAGAGTGTATTAAACAAAAAAGCATGCCAGAAACAACACCCCCCTGTGCTTCTAGAAACACTTTTCTTATTATTCATGCAAAAGATCAGAAACAATTAGAAAAATATCACACAGTAAAACTAGGGGTAAACTCTCCCCTAGTAGCAAAGCAGTATAAAGTCAAAGATCATACCAAGGAACTTACTTTTTTTTTCCTAGATACTATTCCTTCATAAAGTCAAGGGAGCCTTCACAATTTAAGACATTAGGGTTCCTGTCGGGAGCAGGGATGAGAGATGACCCTGGGAACTTGTGTGAAGAAGCAAAGTCGTATTTCCAGATTCACTAGTTATGTGAGGAAGCCCTCACAAATTAATCTGTGGACAAAGTAATGCTAATACTAGGAGGTCTCTGCTGACCTGCTTGATGCTTCATTGGAAGTTCAGTCCTTTCAGAAGCGTAAATAAGCTTTTCTTCTTGAAGACTACAAGCAGAAAACCTGTTGGCATCTGTCCCAGCCCCACAGCCAATAGCAGATGACGGGTTGTGTGGGACTGTGACACCACTGACTTGTTCAAAGGATTTACTGAATACAGTTGTGGCGGTCTTAGCCAAACCATGACTACTAGGTTTAGGCAGAGATTGGCTGGTTGTCAGGGTAAGTCTCTTCAAGGAGAGAAGCTCAAGATTCTCACTTTGGGCTCTCTGAGTTTGTTTTCGAACGAAGTGATCTTTACAAGACTCTCCTGTAGTTTCTTTTTCTTTTCCTCCAGTTTTGTTTCCTCCTGACCGTCTCTGAGTTTTTCCTATACTTGTCTTGTTGCTACAATTTTGACTACTGTTTGATAAACCCGATTGGCTGGTATTAGACGCAGCCCTGGAATAAAATCCCTCGTCAATTTCAGATATCTCCATCAGTTCTTCTTGACCTGTTAATTCTGTATCTCCTAAACAAAGAAATAACAAAGATTAATTAACATTAAGCATTTTAAGTAATTTTTTTTTCATGATTAATACTAAATCAAATATACTTTAAATAAATTTTAGCATAGTATGTAAAGCAACAGATTATAGACCAAAGTCAAAGGATAAATCAAAACATTCTATAAAATGTCAACAATAGTTCATTATCATTAAATAAGAGTAATTTAGAGTGTATTAAACAAAAAAGCATGCCAGAAACAACACCCCCCTGTGCTTCTAGAAACACTTTTCTTATTATTCATGCAAAAGATCAGAAACAATTAGAAAAATATCACACAGTAAAACTAGGGGTAAACTCTCCCCTAGTAGCAAAGCAGTATAAAGTCAAAGATCATACCAAGGAACTTTGACAAAAAATGGTATGAAAATATTTTAAAGACTTTTTAAAAATGTTACACTCCACCTTCTATATTATCTTATGAAGAGAAAAATATACAGACCATAAATATCATAAGCACATACTTATTAAAATTCTTTACATATTATCCTTTATATCAAAGATGTCAAAAATATAAGGATAAAAAGTAATTTTAGATCTCAAAACATAAGCAGAAAAGTACTTTGGAAGCCATTTTCTGCCTCATTTTCTTAACAGTTTACTCAGAGACAGTATAGAGCATTAAGAGTCAACAAGAAATTGTGGTACATAATTCATGCATTTTGATTAGATGACATGCATAATTTCTGTGACTGTGCAACTGTTGCTTAAAGCATGCAGCAGTGACCCTGAGCCATGAGATACCTTGGAGTGCAGCTATAAAGTGCTCTGCTAAAACTGCACTCTGCCAGGTGAGTTTATTCCATCCTCCATCATTTTTCTTACAGACTTTTGCCTCCTGATCTCTGGCAAGCCTTTGCTCTCAGTTCTAGGATCTGTGGCTGTTTCCTGTACACCCTGTATATGCTGAGCATCAATCTCTCCTAGTGTTCTGCCTTTTTCCCCATTCCCGGTTCTCTCTCCGGCCACATTTGTGACACTAATCTCAGGAATGACAAGGATGCCCAATTCAGTAGTATCATTACTGTTGTCAGGTTGCTCTAGAATTGAAGATGATAAGACAAAATGATGGCTGAAAACAAAACAAAACAAAAATGCAAAACAAGAAAAGCAAAAGACCCAAAACAAAAACTGGATGACTGTACGTTAGGTATCAAACCAAATATTTGCACTGAAAAAATTCCCGTAATTTACAATACTCTGACAGCACTGGAGAAATGGGGTCATGTTCTTTTATTTCAAATGACAATGAAAAAACTCAGAGCATCAATTTATGTCCTGTATATTTTCACACACATAGGTGACATGGACTATGAAACAAATACTTTTTTATGATTTAAAATAGAAATTTTAATGTCCTTGTATTCATGCAAAAGATCAGAAACAATTAGAAAATATCACACAGTAAAACTAGGGGTAAACTCTCCCCTAGTAGCAAAGCAGTATAAAGTCAAAGATCATACCAAGGAACTTTGACAAAAAATGGTATGAAAATATTTTAAAGACTTTTTAAAAATGTTACACTCCACCTTCTATATTATCTTATGACGAGAAAAATATACAGACCATAAATATCATAAGCACATACTTATTAAAATTCTTTACATATTATCCTTTATATCAAAGATGTCAAAAATATAAGGATAAAAAGTAATTTTAGATCTCAAAACATAAGCAGAAAAGTACTTTGGAAGCCATTTTCTGCCTCATTTTCTTAACAGTTTACTCAGAGACAGTATAGAGCATTAAGAGTCAACAAGAAATTGTGGTACATAATTCATGCATTTTGATTAGATGACATGCATAATTTCTGTGACTGTGCAACTGTTGCTTAAAGCATGCAGCAGTGACCCTGAGCCATGAGATACCTTGGAGTGCAGCTATAAAGTGCTCTGCTAAAACTGCACTCTGCCAGGTGAGTTTATTCCATCCTCCATCATTTTTCTTACAGACTTTTGCCTCCTGATCTCTGGCAAGCCTTTGCTCTCAGTTCTAGGATCTGTGGCTGTTTCCTGTACACCCTGTATATGCTGAGCATCAATCTCTCCTAGTGTTCTGCCTTTTTCCCCATTCCCGGTTCTCTCTCCGGCCACATTTGTGACACTAATCTCAGGAATGACAAGGATGCCCAATTCAGTAGTATCATTACTGTTGTCAGGTTGCTCTAGAATTGAAGATGATAAGACAAAATGATGGCTGAAAACAAAACAAAACAAAAATGCAAAACAAGAAAAGCAAAAGACCCAAAACAAAAACTGGATGACTGTACGTTAGGTATCAAACCAAATATTTGCACTGAAAAAATTCCCGTAATTTACAATACTCTGACAGCACTGGAGAAATGGGGTCATGTTCTTTTATTTCAAATGACAATGAAAAAACTCAGAGCATCAATTTATGTCCTGTATATTTTCACACACATAGGTGACATGGACTATGAAACAAATACTTTTTTATGATTTAAAATAGAATTTTTATTATTTTAAAGATAACAGTGTGATCACTTGTACTTAGATCAAGCCTTAGGCAAATTTTCAAGGATTTATAGCCTTGAAACTGTAGCTCCTGTCAACATGAGGAACCAAGCCAGTTAGGAATTCCCTTTGTATAATTTTTAAATTATATTATGCTAAGGCTGCCTTAATAAGCCACAGCATAGGAAAAATGCTTATTCACTTATATCATGGTTGTAATGCTACATATATAGTTTTTGTTTCACACATCAATCTTCTTGTATATTAGTACACATTAATGCAGCTGTGGTATAATTAAATAGTCTACTCCTTCAGACTCATACAAGCTCCATAAATTTAGGCTAATCTGTAAAAATTCATTTCTAAACTGTGGAAAAATAAAAATGGATTTGGGAAACCAAAGTGACGGTTGGTCTGTTATTCTGAAATTTTAATTTGTAATTAAAAAGAAGAAATGAAACTCCTAACTAGTTTAATACTTGTAGACATTTTATTGTGCCTTAAACCACAAAGCCACGGTTCATTTAAGGTTTTCAAGGAAATATCTGTAACAGATGGAAAAAAATAACATGAATATATCTACCATGGACCGGTAATGAAAGTTAAAGTTCAGAACAACATAAGACTATGTAAAACAGTATACACTCTTTCAAAATGTAGAACACAAATGTGCACGGGGGAAGTTGCCCATTGTTTTCAAATATTTCTTATGATAGAACATCAAGCTCTCCCAAATGGTATTACAGCATGTGAAACAGCAACAGGTAGAAGAATGGAGGTCAGAATGCAGCTCTCAGCCTTGACATTCTGATTTAAATAGTATGAACTATGACCTGGGCATGGATATTTTGTAAATTTCCCACATGACCAATGTGTGGTAAAGTTTAGGAACCACGGCTCTATTGTGATTCTTTCAAATTCTGGAAGATGGATGCCCTGGGTACTCCATACCCAGTAGAAATATGTACCTCCAAAGGTCCCCCAAGCTTCCCCCCTGCCCTGGGCTGGTAGGTCAAATGTGTTGGTATATTAATTTTCCAATTATCTAATGTATCATAAACTTTTGATTGCATATACTTTATTTTTATTTTTTAATTTTTTTGGAGGCGGGGGTCGGGTTGGGGAGGGAGGGGAGCAGGCGGGCCACTTCTATTGGTCTTTCTCTATTTTCATCCGTCTTTGTTCTTTGGCTCCTGTGGGCCTCCCATCGTGGTCGTTGCAGAGCACCGGCTCTGGGCGCATGCGTGCCAGAGCTCCAGCTCGGTAATTGGACACATCGGTCCAGCCGCTCTGCAGCACGTGGGATCTTCCCAGGCCAGGGATGGAACTGACTCCTTGCACTGCGAGGCGGTGTCCTTACCCACTGGACCACCAGAGAAGGCTAAGACTTATTTTTAAGTCTATAGTTTTTATTATGTTATCCAGAGTATAACATACATAGTTAAGAAGAATCAGTTATTCTTTCTTTAAAAAGACTATAAAGGAGATGTTTTAAGGGAATATAAATTCATTAGAAACAGAATCTGCTTTAAAGTTCAGAACTTAAAATTTTATGCAAAATGTGTCATGACTGTTCTATACCTATAAAAAATACTTACATTTTATTTCAAATAATTCAAAAAGCTCAAAAAGATCCCAAGAGAAACTTTTCAGAGAATATTTTATTTATATAACCTCTATAAATCAGCAAACTTCTCTCCATATACAGAAATGAGGAGAGTTAAAGAAAGCATTTCTCCCTACAAAATTTCTTCTGGTTTTGAGAGGGGGAGAAAAAGATAAAACAAATTGCAAATATTATTAAAGCTGATCATGACACAATTTTATAATCTCAAATATCTATTCCATTATGTTACTCATGAAGCTCTTCATATTAGCGTTAGCTTTAATTTTTTCATAGCCGCCCTTTTTACTAAAAGTTATCATTTAAATAAAGGAACAATTTATTATTCACAGAATTTACACAACTCTACTCAGACTGATTTGTTAAGTCTAAAGGAATCTCAGAAAAAAACAAAAGGGATCTGGTTATGCCCTAAGACACTTGCAAATTTATTTGCAAAATAAATCAAATAGGCTGACATTTTTAAAAATTTATCTGTACCTCAAATGTCTGTATCATACAATTATTGACATTAATAGTGAAAAGTATTTTACAGTAGACCCCAGAAGAAAGTTATACATATTTTTTTATAATTTATAAGCTATATTTTAAATATCACAAAATACCTGAACAATTTCATATTATTGTCACTTTAAAATTTGTTCTATTCAATGGAAGACAAATGTTTTCTATTCATTAAGCTATTCACTGCAGTGTTATCTATAATCTAAAAAGTTAGAAACAAATTATTTAGCATATTGAGGAAATGATTAAGTAAGTGACAGAATATCAGTTCAATGTGGTATTACGTAGCCACTAAAACAATGGAACTCACTAGGAGAACTTGGGAAAATGACAATGATAACTAAACAAAAGTAAAATATATAAAAAAAATTTTAAATAGAGTGCAACTATGAAAAATATACATATATATGCATGTAGAATAAAAACTGTAAAATATAGCTCTTTAAGTACCAGAATTGTAAGTGAATATTTCTCTATCTACGTTACTATCATGTTGTTACACTGTTTTTCAATAAAATCAGGAAAAAATAAAAACAAATTGCTCAGTTTATATTATAAATTTATCATTTTCACTCATTCACACATTCAACTATTTATCAAGCACCTATTATGTACCAAACCCTGTTTTAGACTCTGGGGATACAATGGCCAACCAGACAGACAAAGACACTGACCTCACAAATAGAAATTAAGTAAACAAGACAACTTTAGTTAGTGGAAAATGTAATAAAGAAAAGAATAATGGAAAAGAGTAAGAAGGGTAGTAGGGAAGAAAGAATACTTTAGACAGGTAGTTTGGGAAGATCTTCTAAGGAAGGGACAGTTGAGCTGAGATCTGAATGATGAAAAAGCACTGGCTACATAACAATCTTGATGCTAGTGGTAAAAAACCCGCCTGCCAATGCAGGAGACATGAGTTCTTAAAATTTCATCTAGAATTTACCTCAAATTTTTTCTGAATCTCAGAAAAAAACAAAAGGGATCTGGTTATGCCCTAAGACACTTGCAAATTTATTTGCAAAATAAATCAAATAGGCTGACATTTTTAAAAATTTATCTGTACCTCAAATGTCTGTATCATACAATTATTGACATTAATAGTGAAAAGTATTTTACAGTAGACCCCAGAAGAAAGTTATACATATTTTTTTATAATTTATAAGCTATATTTTAAATATCACAAAATACCTGAACAATTTCATATTATTGTCACTTTAAAATTTGTTCTATTCAATGGAAGACAAATGTTTTCTATTCATTAAGCTATTCACTGCAGTGTTATCTATAATCTAAAAAGTTAGAAACAAATTATTTAGCATATTGAGGAAATGATTAAGTAAGTGACAGAATATCAGTTCAATGTGGTATTACGTAGCCACTAAAACAATGGAACTCACTAGGAGAACTTGGGAAAATGACAATGATAACTAAACAAAAGTAAAATATATAAAAAAAATTTTAAATAGAGTGCAACTATGAAAAATATACATATATATGCATGTAGAATAAAAACTGTAAAATATAGCTCTTTAAGTACCAGAATTGTAAGTGAATATTTCTCTATCTACGTTACTATCATGTTGTTACACTTTTTTTCAATAAAATCAGGAAAAAATAAAAACAAATTGCTCAGTTTATATTATAAATTTATCATTTTCACTCATTCACACATTCAACTATTTATCAAGCACCTATTATGTACCAAACCCTGTTTTAGACTCTGGGGATACAATGGCCAACCAGACAGACAAAGACACTGACCTCACAAATAGAAATTAAGTAAACAAGACAACTTTAGTTAGTGGAAAATGTAATAAAGAAAAGAATAATGGAAAAGAGTAAGAAGGGTAGTGGGGAAGAAAGAATACTTTAGACAGGTAGTTTGGGAAGATCTTCTAAGGAAGGGACAGTTGAGCTGAGATCTGAATGATGAAAAAGCACTGGCTACATAACAATCTTGATGCTAGTGGTAAAAAACCCGCCTGCCAATGCAGGAGACATGAGATGTGGGTTCAGTTCCCGGGTTGGGAAGATCCCCTGGAGGAGGGCATAACAACCCACTCCAGTATTCCTGCCTGGGGAATCCCATGGACAGAAGGTTCTGGCAGGCTACAGTCCATGGAGTTGCAATTGGACATGACTGAAGCGACTTAGCAAGCTCACAGCAATCTGGAGGAAGAGAGTTTAAGCAGACTCTTTTTTCTTTTTTTTTTTTTAAAGAGAGAATTTACATTTTAATTTTATTTATTTATTTTTGGCTATTCTGCATTTTCACTGCTGCTGCAGGTTCTTCTCTAGTTGCAGGGAGTGGGGGCCACTCTCTAGTTGAGGTGAGTAGGCTTCTCGTTGCAGTGACTTCTCTTGTTGTGGAACTCGGGCTCTAGGGCACACGGGCTTCAGTAGTTGCAGCAGATGGGTTCAATAGTTGCGGCTCTGAGGCTCTAGAGCACAGGTTCAATAGTTGTGGCTCACGGGCTTAGTTGCTCTACAGCATGTGGGGTCCTCCTGGATCAGGGATCGAACCCATGTCTCCTGCAATGGCAGGAGAGCTCTTTACCACTGAGCTACCAGGGAAGCCCTTAAGCAGAGTTCAAAGTGCCCAGTTGCTAGTACAAAGTCTGTAAGGCAGAAATGTCTTAGTCGGTTGAAGGGTTAGAAGGAAAGGTGAGAGTAGTCTTCATGTGAGGTCAGAGTGGTAGGTAAGTCGTCACTGGGGCCACCTATGCCATAATGTACAGCTCAGACTTCATTCTGATTGCAATAGGTAACCATGACAAGTACACAGATAAATTACTTGGGTACTTTATTAACATTCTTTATCAAAGAAGTGCACCTATTATGTACCAAACCCTGTTTTAGACTCTGGGGATACAATGGCCAACCAGACAGACAAAGACACTGACCTCACAAATAGAAATTAAGTAAACAAGACAACTTTAGTTAGTGGAAAATGTAATAAAGAAAAGAATAATGGAAAAGAGTAAGAAGGGTAGTAGGGAAGAAAGAATACTTTAGACAGGTAGTTTGGGAAGATCTTCTAAGGAAGGGACAGTTGAGCTGAGATCTGAATGATGAAAAAGCACTGGCTACATAACAATCTTGATGCTAGTGGTAAAAAACCCGCCTGCCAATGCAGGAGACATGAGATGTGGGTTCAGTTCCCGGGTTGGGAAGATCCCCTGGAGGAGGGCATAACAACCCACTCCAGTATTCCTGCCTGGGGAATCCCATGGACAGAAGGTTCTGGCAGGCTACAGTCCATGGAGTTGCAATTGGACATGACTGAAGCGACTTAGCAAGCTCACAGCAATCTGGAGGAAGAGAGTTTAAGCAGACTCTTTTTTCTTTTTTTTTTTTTAAAGAGAGAATTTACATTTTAATTTTATTTATTTATTTTTGGCTATTCTGCATTTTCACTGCTGCTGCAGGTTCTTCTCTAGTTGCAGGGAGTGGGGGCCACTCTCTAGTTGAGGTGAGTAGGCTTCTCGTTGCAGTGACTTCTCTTGTTGTGGAACTCGGGCTCTAGGGCACACGGGCTTCAGTAGTGCCGGCACATGGGCTCAATAGTTGCGGCTCTGAGGCTCTAAAGAGCAGGCTCAATAGTTGTTGCTCACGGGCTTAGTTGCTCTACAGCATGTGGGATCTTCCCGGAGCAGGAAGCAGGGATCGAACCCATGTCTCCTGCATTGGCAGGCGAACTCTTTACCACTGAGCTACCAGGGAAGCCCTTAAGCAGAGTTCAAAGTGCCCAGTTGCTAGTACAAAGTCTGTAAGGCAGAAATGTCTTAGTCGGTTGAAGGGTTAGAAGGAAAGGTGAGAGTAGTCTTCATGTGAGGTCAGAGTGGTAGGTAAGTCGTCACTGGGGCCACCTATGCCATAATGTACAGCTCAGACTTCATTCTGATTGCAATAGGTAACCATGACAAGTACACAGATAAATTACTTGGGTACTTTATTAACATTCTTTATCAAAGAAGTCACATTTTATACAAAATATTGAGCACAAAGTGTGTCCTGGTTTAGGAAGAACAGCAGTGTAACAAGCCACAGCCTGGGTCAGTAATTAGAGGAAAGCAGAGCTGACAAAGAGTAAGGTCCTGACACCTAAGGGGCTGCACTCTGAGCAAGGACATGGATGAAGACTAAGATTTAGTAATTTTAGTCCTGAATCCAGAAAAAGAATTTCCAGATAAGAAAAAACACCCTAGGTCATAAAGAAAAATAGTTTGGACAGGAACAATTGATCTATGGACACACTGGTTAGGAAATAGTACCAGATTCCTCAAGTAAAGAACAGCCAGGCCTTTAAATTGTGTTGTGTTTATAATTCTACTTATTGAGATGGATTCAATCACTCTCAATAACTTTTTCTATTATCTTTATTAAGTCTCAAGTATAAAACAAAAATCTCTATGAGGGGCTTTCCTGGTGGCTCAGTGGGTAAAGAGTAAGCACTGCAGTGCAAGGGGCACTAGTTCAATCCCTGGCCCAAGAAGATCCCATGTGCTGCGGAGCAGCTGGACCAGTGTGTCTAATTACAAGACAACCAGTGCTCTGGAATACATGCACCCAGGGCTGGTGCTCTGCAAAGAGAGAGGCCACTACAATGGGAGGCCCACACAAGCCAAAGAATAAAGATGGATGGAAAAAAGAAAAAAAAAAAACAACAATAAAAGAGGCCAAAAATTAAAAAAAAAAAAAAATCTGTTGAGAATTGCAACACTGCTGCTGGATTAGGTAAATCCTTCCTGATTAAATATCCTCATAACCAGACAGACTAAAAACAGGTAAGGAATATCTACTACAAAACTATCTATAAAAGTTTACTTCTTCCTCTATACACATTATGCAACAAATGCTTCTTAAAAGGTGGGGGAGGGCTTCCCTGGTGGTCCAGTGGGTAAGACACCGCCTTGCAGTGCAAGGGCTGCCAGTTCGATCCCTGGCCTGGGAAGATCCCACGTGCCGCAGAGCGTCTGGACCGATGTGTCCAATTACCGAGCCGGAGCTCTGGAGCGCATGCGCCCAGAGCCGGTGCTCTGCGACGACAGACGCCACCGCGATGGGAGGCCCACATGGGCCACAGAACAAAGCTGGATGAAAATAGAGAAATGAAAGACCAATAGAAGCAGCCTGCCTTCCCCTCTCCCTCCCCAATCCGCCCTCGCACACACACACACACACACACAAAAGGTGGGGGAAAGAGATACAGCACAATAGTAAATAACAAAATAAAGAATAAATTCCTTAACTACAGCAAGGCCTCCTTAGTGAAAAAAAAACACAATCATTTTACAATCATTTTTGTCTCATAAGACCAATAATTTTAAATACTTTCTTTGTATAGAAAATTATTTGACTTTATTTTATCTAGAAATAGACTAAGTTGGTCAGGATTCTAAGACTACTATCTTTCTCTTTAAACCTAATTTCACATGTGTCAATTGTATTTTAGTTCTGTGGTTAATATGTTTCTTTTCCTTATATCACCTAATATTTTCTAATAGCTTATTTTGTCTTCCATGAGTAAAACATCAGTATTAAAAATGACCATTAAAATTCATGCAATGTTAAGTTTGGTCAGAAGGAAATGCTCATTTCTGGTCCAAATGTTTTATCATCTATATTGGTAAAGGAAAATTTGTTCTTCAAACAGCATTTTAGAATCTGAAAATAATGGAGCTTCTCAAAATGACTGTTTTTTCTAAATTTCTTTAATAAGTATAAACAACTTTTAAAATAAAAACATAAGTATTATAAATATGTAATTGCAAGTGTAGAATTCCAAGAACCAATTCTTTAAAGTTTGCCACTCTCAAATTTAAAATTATAATTTCTGTGTTTTTCAAAATGCTTTTATAAATATTAGCAACTTTGATGTTCCTCAAATGCTTTACTCACAAAGTTATAAAATATGATTCACATAGTAAATGTTCCATTTCAAGATTCATGGCATTTACCTTCTTCAGTATCTAAAAAGACTAGCTTAAGTGTTTTGAAATATTTATAAATAATTTTTAAAGATATCTAACTAAAGTATGCCTTTTATAACTATTCACATTTGTACATTAGAAAATTAATACCCTATTCTATTTATTATTATATAATAGAAATTTATTAACATTTTAAAAGCTGGATGAAAATAGAGAAATGAAAGACCAATAGAAGCAGCCTGCCTTCCCCTCTCCCTCCCCAATCCGCCCTCGCACACACACACACACACACAAAAGGTGGGGGAAAGAGATACAGCACAATAGTAAATAACAAAATAAAGAATAAATTCCTTAACTACAGCAAGGCCTCCTTAGTGAAAAAAAAACACAATCATTTTACAATCATTTTTGTCTCATAAGACCAATAATTTTAAATACTTTCTTTGTATAGAAAATTATTTGACTTTATTTTATCTAGAAATAGACTAAGTTGGTCAGGATTCTAAGACTACTATCTTTCTCTTTAAACCTAATTTCACATGTGTCAATTGTATTTTAGTTCTGTGGTTAATATGTTTCTTTTCCTTATATCACCTAATATTTTCTAATAGCTTATTTTGTCTTCCATGAGTAAAACATCAGTATTAAAAATGACCATTAAAATTCATGCAATGTTAAGTTTGGTCAGAAGGAAATGCTCATTTCTGGTCCAAATGTTTTATCATCTATATTGGTAAAGGAAAATTTGTTCTTCAAACAGCATTTTAGAATCTGAAAATAATCGAGCTTCTCAAAATGACTTTTTTTTCTAAATTTCTTTAATAAGTATAAACAACTTTTAAAATAAAAACATAAGTATTATAAATATGTAATTGCAAGTGTAGAATTCCAAGAACCAATTCTTTAAAGTTTGCCACTCTCAAATTTAAAATTATAATTTCTGTGTTTTTCAAAATGCTTTTATAAATATTAGCAACTTTGATGTTCCTCAAATGCTTTACTCACAAAGTTATAAAATATGATTCACATAGTAAATGTTCCATTTCAAGATTCATGGCATTTACCTTCTTCAGTATCTAAAAAGACTAGCTTAAGTGTTTTGAAATATTTATAAATAATTTTTAAAGATATCTAACTAAAGTATGCCTTTTATAACTATTCACATTTGTACATTAGAAAATTAATACCCTATTCTATTTATTATTATATAATAGAAATTTATTAACATTTTAAAAGTGAACAATCAGGTTTTACAAATAATCAGTTTTAAATAAACTATTTTCCAATGTGAATTTCATCTTTTCTATTGTTCAATTTCTTTTCTCATCTAATGAGTTAGTACTAAACCACTGAGTTACTTGAAACAAATCACATTTTTCTGGTCATTTTTTAAAAAACATGGGTATCTGTGGCTGATTCGTGATGATGCATGGCAGAAACCATCACAATATTACAATTATCTCCCAATCAAAATAAATTAGCTAATTGAAAAAGACCATGATCACAGGGTATCTTTGAACTTTTTCATAATCATTTAAATTCATTTAAATACCTTGACATCCTTTAAATGGGAGCTTAATGCTAGCAATGCAATAAAACAGTAGTAGCAACATAATTTACATTCAATCTATGTCAATGGTATTATGTTTCATTTTTCACATAAACATTTCATTTAATTAATTAAATATTCTAAAATCCTCAGGGTAAATATTTAACATTACTAAGAAGACTTAAAAATTATATTGTTCTTATTTTCAATTTTTTTTATGTGGATCATTTTTAAAGTCTCTATAGAATTTGTTACAACATTGCTTCTCTTTTTTGCTTTGGTGGATTTTTTTGACCATAGGCATTTGGGATCTTAGTTTCCTGACCAGGGCTTGAACCTACATCCCCTGCATTGGAAAATGAAGTCTTATCTACTGGACCACCAGGGAAGTTCCTCAATTCTTTCTTACTACTTAAAGCTTTGTACTCTTAGATCTCTTAAGTCAAAATAACACATGCAATATTATAAAAATAAACCATTTAACATGTGCCAGGATCAAAAGTAGGGCAAGATCGAGAAAGAATCTAGATTATAAATATTGCTTTTATTGTTATACCTACTTGTTGCAAACAGTGGTAATCACACATAAAGGAGAATATAAGTTCAATATATTCTGTTTACATGTGAATTTGGAATTGAGAGAGCAGGTATTAAAACATTCTAAAAAATCCAGACTGTAATGGTGATATATGTCTGTTATGGTGATATAAATGTCAGCTAACTGAGAGTACTATACTTCATGGCTACATAAATTTTTAAAAATTATTAAACTGTTTGTTACTATCATATTACATATGTACCAAATATTTTTTGTTTGATATACACATTTGATATCAAACTCAACATGTTTGTCTCAAATTGAGGAAAGTCAATGAAAGAGTTAATCACAGGATCATCTGAATAGCAAGTTAGCTAATAAAAGCTTATCAAGAATACCACTGTAGGAGCGAGAAGCCGCCCGAACCCGGAGCAAGAAGACGTGGCGCGGCGTCGCGGGTAAGTTCATCCACTCCAACTGGAGGGCTTGCTGAACGGAGAGGGGAAGCCGCCCACGGGTTGCTGACCAGGGACAGGGCACGAGCTGGACGGGAAAGCTCGCACCCGCCTTTGGGACTTAGACACGTAACCGGCAGTGCACGTGTGCCAGCGGCGGAGGAGCCCGCACACCCCTAGAGTTGCAGCAGCAGCGGAGGAAGCCGGGGAAAGAGCAGGAATTGGAGACTACTGGTGGGTGCGTGGTAGAGTCGGGGCACGCCCCTCCAACACGGGACTGCGCGCACCACGGCCCTCGCCCAACGGACTCGGATCAGCCCACTGTCCCAGCCAGCACCCAGTATGGCAGCAAAGCCCTCATTTTGCTGAACACAAAAACAGAAACCATAGCAACCTGCGCTATAAGGGAACGCCTACACCATCAAGACACCACCATCAAGAGCAGATTGGTTTCCAACAGGCAGATGAGAAGATAAAAACCAGGGACAGTATTTAGCTTTTTTTTTTTTTTTGCTTGTTTATTTGTGGCGGACTATTTTGCTTATTCAATTGATTGGTCTGGTTTGGGGTTTATTAGTTTGTTTGTTTATTGTTTTTGTTTGTTTTGATTTTCATTTGTTTTGTTTTTTGTGTTTTTTGTTTGTTTTTTGGTCTCAATTTTTTCTGCTCTTTTTAATTTTTAATGTCTTTTTTTGACTTTTATTTTATCTTATTTTATTTTATTTTATTTTTAAGTTTTAATTTTAATTCTTAGAAACCTCTAATTCTCTTTCCTCTTTCCCACTGCTTTCTCCCTCTATGTTCTAAATGTAAAACATTTTCCTATCTACCAATATCCTCTAGATAACTTATTTCCTATCTTCCTGTCTCCACTATTCTCTTCCAAGTACACTAAACAATACACACACTAATCTTTGCTACCTAACCCTATAAAATCCTTCCAAGACGAATCTACTCCTTCTCATTACCTATACACTCCTCCTCGTCACCCCCAACACATGTCCTAGTTAAAAATTGTTCTCATTATAATTATCCAAGCCAGGACCTTGCGCTGGATCTATTTATTCAAGCACTATTTTAATTAATTCAAAGCTTAACGGGCAAGTATCATCTATGATTGCGTGATTTGCCAGAAAGATTTCCTGTGCCTTATCTCTGGAAAACTGGTCAGTTGTGGGGATTTCTGTGTATGTATGTATATCTTACGATTATGTTAGAAAACATCTGCATGCTTTTATGACTGTCACCCATCAGGGATGCACCTCTTGTTCCTCAGATGCTAGTATGTGAACTAATATCACGGAACACAATAGCAAACCAGACATAGAGCCTACAACCCCTGACCAATCATCAAACCAAGGATCCTCGGAGCAGAAGCCCTGATTCCAAGACCCCACACTATCAAAGAACATACAACACTAGAGATTATTCATCTGTAAACAAGACCTAACACCATCCAAGTCACAAACCTCTGAACCCTTCTAGAAGGACAGAAACCCAAAGATTCCAACCTCATGACCCCAAAACCCCATCGCCTACACCATCAAGACACCACCATCAAGAGCAGATTGGTTTCCAACAGGCAGATGAGAAGATAAAAACCAGGGACAGTATTTAGCTTTTTTTTTTTTTTTGCTTGTTTATTTGTGGCGGACTATTTTGCTTATTCAATTGATTGGTCTGGTTTGGGGTTTATTAGTTTGTTTGTTTATTGTTTTTGTTTGTTTTGATTTTCATTTGTTTTGTTTTTTGTGTTTTTTGTTTGTTTTTTGGTCTCAATTTTTTCTGCTCTTTTTAATTTTTAATGTCTTTTTTTGACTTTTATTTTATCTTATTTTATTTTATTTTATTTTTAAGTTTTAATTTTAATTCTTAGAAACCTCTAATTCTCTTTCCTCTTTCCCACTGCTTTCTCCCTCTATGTTCTAAATGTAAAACATTTTCCTATCTACCAATATCCTCTAGATAACTTATTTCCTATCTTCCTGTCTCCACTATTCTCTTCCAAGTACACTAAACAATACACACACTAATCTTTGCTACCTAACCCTATAAAATCCTTCCAAGACGAATCTACTCCTTCTCATTACCTATACACTCCTCCTCGTCACCCCCAACACATGTCCTAGTTAAAAATTGTTCTCATTATAATTATCCAAGCCAGGACCTTGCGCTGGATCTATTTATTCAAGCACTATTTTAATTAATTCAAAGCTTAACGGGCAAGTATCATCTATGATTGCGTGATTTGCCAGAAAGATTTCCTGTGCCTTATCTCTGGAAAACTGGTCAGTTGTGGGGATTTCTGTGTATGTATGTATATCTTACGATTATGTTAGAAAACATCTGCATGCTTTTATGACTGTCACCCATCAGGGATGCACCTCTTGTTCCTCAGATGCTAGTATGTGAACTAATATCACGGAACACAATAGCAAACCAGACATAGAGCCTACAACCCCTGACCAATCATCAAACCAAGGATCCTCGGAGCAGAAGCCCTGATTCCAAGACCCCACACTATCAAAGAACATACAACACTAGAGATTATTCATCTGTAAACAAGACCTAACACCATCCAAGTCACAAACCTCTGAACCCTTCTAGAAGGACAGAAACCCAAAGGAAGGGAGAATTCAACCAAGAAGCCTGGTGGGGGAAAAAGAACTCCACACACACAGACACACACAAAGAAACAAAAATTAACCTAATAACGAAAGGTCAGAGAAACACTGCGCAAATGAAGGACCAAGCTAGAGAAACACCACTTCAAATGATAGAGGAGGAGATAGACAAACTATCTGAAAGAGAATTCAGAAAAGCTATACTAATGAGGATGCAAAACACCGAAAACATAATATTAGAGGAAATTAGTGCATTGAGAAGAGACACGCAAGAAATGAAAAATAAGCAAATGGAGACAGCCAATTCAATTGCTGAACTCAAAAATACTATAGAAGGTCTCAACAGTAGAGTATCAGAGGCTGAAGAACTGATAAGTGAGCTGGAAGACAGAATGGTGGAAATAAGTGCTGAAGAACACAACAAAACTGAAAGGATTAAAAGAACTGAGGATAGCATTAGAGACCTATGGGACAATATCAAACGTACCAACATTAGAATTATAGGAGTTCCAGAAGAAGGAGAGGGAAAGAAAGGCTATGAAACAATTCTTGAAGAGGTTAGAGTTGAAAACTTCCCCAACATGGGAAAGGAAATAGTCAACCAAGTCCAAGAAGCACAAAGAGTTCCATACAGGAGAAACCCCAGAAGAAACACACCAAGGCACATTCTAATCAAACTAACGCAGACTAAATATAAAGACAGATTACTAAAAGCAGCTAGGAGCAAACAACAAATAACATACAAAGGAAACCCCATACGTTTAACTGCAGATCTTTCAACAGAAACCCTGCAGGCCAGAAGAGAATGGCAAGACACATTTAAACGACGAAAGAGAATAACCTCCAACCAAGAATTCTCTACCCAGCAAGAATCCCATTCAGAATTGATGGTGAAGTCAAGAGCTTCACAGACAAGCAAAAACTAAAAGAATGCTGTACCACAAAACCAGCCCTACAACAAGTGTTAAAGGGCCTGATATAGCCAAGAAATAGAGTAGGAGAAGCCTTACAAATTAAACCCCAAATTTCTAAGAAGATGACAATAGGAACATTCGTATCAATAATTACTTTGAACGTAAATGGACTAAATGCTCCAACCAAACGACACAGGCTGGCTGAATGGATCCAGAAACATAACCCATATATATGCTGTTTACAAGAAGACCCATAACGAAAGGTCAGAGAAACACTGCGCAAATGAAGGACCAAGCTAGAGAAACACCACTTCAAATGATAGAGGAGGAGATAGACAAACTATCTGAAAGAGAATTCAGAAAAGCTATACTAATGAGGATGCAAAACACCGAAAACATAATATTAGAGGAAATTAGTGCATTGAGAAGAGACACGCAAGAAATGAAAAATAAGCAAATGGAGACAGCCAATTCAATTGCTGAACTCAAAAATACTATAGAAGGTCTCAACAGTAGAGTATCAGAGGCTGAAGAACTGATAAGTGAGCTGGAAGACAGAATGGTGGAAATAAGTGCTGAAGAACACAACAAAACTGAAAGGATTAAAAGAACTGAGGATAGCATTAGAGACCTATGGGACAATATCAAACGTACCAACATTAGAATTATAGGAGTTCCAGAAGAAGGAGAGGGAAAGAAAGGCTATGAAACAATTCTTGAAGAGGTTAGAGTTGAAAACTTCCCCAACATGGGAAAGGAAATAGTCAACCAAGTCCAAGAAGCACAAAGAGTTCCATACAGGAGAAACCCCAGAAGAAACACACCAAGGCACATTCTAATCAAACTAACGCAGACTAAATATAAAGACAGATTACTAAAAGCAGCTAGGAGCAAACAACAAATAACATACAAAGGAAACCCCATACGTTTAACTGCAGATCTTTCAACAGAAACCCTGCAGGCCAGAAGAGAATGGCAAGACACATTTAAACGACGAAAGAGAATAACCTCCAACCAAGAATTCTCTACCCAGCAAGAATCCCATTCAGAATTGATGGTGAAGTCAAGAGCTTCACAGACAAGCAAAAACTAAAAGAATGCTGTACCACAAAACCAGCCCTACAACAAGTGTTAAAGGGCCTGATATAGCCAAGAAATAGAGTAGGAGAAGCCTTACAAATTAAACCCCAAATTTCTAAGAAGATGACAATAGGAACATTCGTATCAATAATTACTTTGAACGTAAATGGACTAAATGCTCCAACCAAACGACACAGGCTGGCTGAATGGATCCAGAAACATAACCCATATATATGCTGTTTACAAGAGACCCACTTCAGACCTAGAGACACTCATAGACTGAAAGTGAGAGGCTGGAGAAAGATATTCCATGCAAATGGAAATCAAAAGAAAGCTGGAGTAGCAATCCTCATATCAGACAAAAAGACTTTAAAGTAAAGAAGATTCTAAGAGACAAGGCAGGTCACTACATCATGATTAAGGGATCTATCCAAGAGGAAGACGTAATAGTCATGAATATCTATGCACCCAACACAGGGGCACCTCAATACATAAGACAGATACTTTCAGACATAAAAGAAGAAATCAACAATAACACAGTAATAGTAGGAGACTTTAACACTCCTCTCACACCAATGGACAGATCATCCAAACAGAAAATTAATAAAGAAACACAAGCCTTAAATGCCACACTAGAAAAGATGGACCTCATCGATATCTTTAGGATGTTCCATCCAAAAGCAGAAGAATACACTTTCTTCTCAAGTGCTCACGGAACATTCTCCAGGATAGACCACATCTTGGGCCACAAATCAAACCTCAGTCAGTTTAAGAAAACTGAAATTATATCAACCATCTTCTCGAACCACAATGCAATGAGGCTAGAGATCAACTACTGGAAAAAAAACACTAAAAACACAAACACATGGAGATTAAACAATATATACCTAAAAAACCAACTGATCATTGAGGAAATCAAAGGAGAAATTAAACAATTCCTAGAAGAAAATGACAATGAACACACGATGGTGCAAAACCTATGGGATACTGCAAAAGCAGTTCTAAGAGGGAAATTTATAGCAATACAATCCCACCTCAAGAAACTAGGAAAATATGAAGCAGATGACCTAACCCTTCACTTAAAACAATTGGAGACAAGAAGAACAGAAACACCCCAAAGCCAGCAGAAGAAGAGAAATCATAAGGATCAGAGCAGAAATAAATGAGAAAGAAATGAAAGAAACAACAGCAAAGATAAATCAAACAAAAAGCTGGTTCTTTGAAAAGGTAAACAAAATTGACAAGCCACAGGACAGACTCATTAAGAAAAAGAGAGAGAAGAACCAGATCAACAAAATCAAAAACGAAAAAGGAGAGATTACAACAGAGAATGCAGAAATCCAAAGGATTCTAAGAGACTATTATGAACAACTCTATGGCAACAAACTGGACAACCTGGAAGAAATGGACAGTTTCTTGGAGAAGATGAATCTCCCAAGACTGAGCCAGGAAGAAACAGAAACTTTGAACAACCCAATCTCAAGCTCAGAAATCAAATCTGTGATTAAAAATCTACCCAAAAATAAAAGTCCAGGGCCAGATGGCTTCACAGCTGAATTCTATCAAACATTTAAAGAAGAGTTAATGCCTGTCCTTCTAAAACTCTTCCAAAAAATTGCACAGGAAGGAAAACTTCCAAATACATTCTATGAGGCCACCATCACCCTGATACCCAACCCAGGCAAAGACAACACAAAAAAGGAAAATTACAGACCAATTTCTCTGATGAACTTAGATGCCAAGATCCTCAACAAAATCCTAGCAAAGAGAATTCAACGACACATCAAAAAACTCATACATCACGATCAACTCGGGTTCATCCCAAGCATGCAAGGATTCTTCAACATCCGCAAATCAATCCATGTGATACACCATATCAACAAATTGAAAGACAAAAACCACATGATCAGGGCTTCCCCTGGTGGTCCAGTGGGTAAGGACACCGCCTTGCAGTGCAAGGGGCGCCGGTTCGATCCCTGGCCTGGGAAGATCCCACGTGCTGCAGAGCGGCTGGACCGATGTGTCCAATTACCGAGCCGGAGCTCTGGAGCGCATGCGTCCAGAGCCGGTGCTCTGCGACGACAGACGCCACCGGGATGGGAGGCCCACATGGGCCAAAGAACAAAGACGGATGAAAATGGAGAAATGAAAGACCAATAGAAGTGGCCCACCCGCTCCCCTCCCTCCCCAACCCAACCCCCACCCAAAATAAATAAATAAATAAATCTTTAAAAAAAAAAATAAGTTCAGAAAAAATTTTTTCAATGCAAATGATTAAAACTGTTCAAAATTAATTTCTGAAATACTAAAATATGAATTGGTTTTGGCTGTAAAGAGATTTTTTTTCTGTTATAAATTAGAAAACATGTGATTAACTGCTCCAATTTAATGTATTTTAATGTATTTGTTTGTGTGTGCTAGTTTTAGTGACTCAGTCATGCGAACACACTAATATGTCTATAGGGCTTAATTATCTATATTCTTTAACAAAATACAGAAATGGAAAAAAAAAAAGGCAAAGAAAGTAAGTTCTGCTTGACTGCTTCTATGGGACAAGCTCTATTTATTCCTACCTCTATTAAGTTCCTCACCTATGTTGGAAAATGGAGAGAGGCAATAAATATGGAAGTAACCTAAATGTGCATCAACAAATAAATAAATAAGGAAAATGTGGTATATTGTTTATGTATAAAAAAAAAGGAACAGGGACTTCCCTGGTGGTCCAGTGGTTAAGAATCCACCTTCCAGAGCAGGAGACATGGGTTCGATCCCTGGTCTGGGAACTAAGATCCCACATGGAACAGGGCAACTTAGCCTGCGTCACAACTAGAGAGAAGCCCGAGTGCCACAGTGAAGATCCAATGTGCTGCAACTAAGACTCAAAACAGATAAATACATAAATAAATAAAATTAAAAAAAAAAAAAAGAAGAAGGAACACCTCTCATTTGCAACAACATGGATAGACCTTGAGGGCATTATGCTAAGAAATAAATCAGACAGAGAAAGACAAGTACCATGTGAGTTTCTTTACATGCGCAGTGTAAAAAACAAATAGAAACTCTGAACTAGATACAGAGAACAGATATGGGAAGAGGTAGTGGGTAAAATGGGTGAAAGTGATACAAACTTCCAGTTATAAAAACACAAGTCCTGGGGATGTAATGTATAGCACGGTGATTATAGTTAATAATAATACTGTATGGTGTATTTTAAAAGTTGCTTAGAGAGTAGATCATAGAAGTTCCCATGTAGTCTTCTAAATCCTCATCCTTGACTTTTTTGTTATCATAAATAAGAGTTCCCTGAGTGTTAGAATTGTGAAGGTTGAATAAGTGTAGGGAGAGGGGCTGCAGTCTATGAGGCTATAGCCTTAAGACACTGTGCCAACTCTTCAAGTGGTAGCCAAAATATGAATTGGTTTTGGCTGTAAAGAGATTTTTTTTCTGTTATAAATTAGAAAACATGTGATTAACTGCTCCAATTTAATGTATTTTAATGTATTTGTTTGTGTGTGCTAGTTTTAGTGACTCAGTCATGCGAACACACTAATATGTCTATAGGGCTTAATTATCTATATTCTTTAACAAAATACAGAAATGGAAAAAAAAAAAGGCAAAGAAAGTAAGTTCTGCTTGACTGCTTCTATGGGACAAGCTCTATTTATTCCTACCTCTATTAAGTTCCTCACCTATGTTGGAAAATGGAGAGAGGCAATAAATATGGAAGTAACCTAAATGTGCATCAACAAATAAATAAATAAGGAAAATGTGGTATATTGTTTATGTATAAAAAAAAAGGAACAGGGACTTCCCTGGTGGTCCAGTGGTTAAGAATCCACCTTCCAGAGCAGGAGACATGGGTTCGATCCCTGGTCTGGGAACTAAGATCCCACATGGAACAGGGCAACTTAGCCTGCGTCACAACTAGAGAGAAGCCCGAGTGCCACAGTGAAGATCCAATGTGCTGCAACTAAGACTCAAAACAGATAAATACATAAATAAATAAAATTAAAAAAAAAAAAAAGAAGAAGGAACACCTCTCATTTGCAACAACATGGATAGACCTTGAGGGCATTATGCTAAGAAATAAATCAGACAGAGAAAGACAAGTACCATGTGAGTTTCTTTACATGCGCAGTGTAAAAAACAAATAGAAACTCTGAACTAGATACAGAGAACAGATATGGGAAGAGGTAGTGGGTAAAATGGGTGAAAGTGATACAAACTTCCAGTTATAAAAACACAAGTCCTGGGGATGTAATGTATAGCACGGTGATTATAGTTAATAATAATACTGTATGGTGTATTTTAAAAGTTGCTTAGAGAGTAGATCATAGAAGTTCCCATGTAGTCTTCTAAATCCTCATCCTTGACTTTTTTGTTATCATAAATAAGAGTTCCCTGAGTGTTAGAATTGTGAAGGTTGAATAAGTGTAGGGAGAGGGGCTGCAGTCTATGAGGCTATAGCCTTAAGACACTGTGCCAACTCTTCAAGTGGTAGCCAAAATAAAATCCAGAAGATATGTAAGAATATACTACATACAATATATTCACATAGCATTTTCCCATTTTGGTAATTTACTATTATACAATATTTCTGGAAAATGGCTTCTATTTTATTGCTCGGTATATATCTTATTTTTTTAAATGCATTTATAGACACCTATGCAAATCTTCTTTCACATGGTACATAAGTACAAACACAATTACAGTTCAATATCTCACATTTTTAACTACAGAACCTATATTTCTCCCCCTAGTTCCCAAATGTCCACCTAAATAGAAGGAAAGCACAGCAGAAAAGGAATTAAAATTCATTCTTGCATCTCCTGTACTGGTAGTTTTGGAGTGATTATGGCCATGATAGACCCATACAATCTGGTTCATTGCCTCTGTGCCTATTTTCACCTATTAATGCCCAAACAGAAAACTGATTTTCAGGGTAACACGGTGATACCTAATTAAATGACATTCTATTTGTATTCTAGTCAAACTGTAGCATAACTTTCACTGAAGAAACTGATACATGTTTATGTTTTAAACAATAGCATAATTTGCCTTGCTAATGGCAAAAATATTTCCCATTTCTTTCTGTGCCTTCCTAAAGGACTTTTAAGGATGAATCACACTACTTAAAAAAAAAAAAAAAAAAAACAAACTGAAAATGATCATCGGTTAAATTGGAGAATTTCATCATCATTTTTTGTTTGTTTGTTTGTTTGTTTTGAACATACAGTCTCTTAGATTCCCTGAGTAGGAACAATGGCAACTGCTATTTCACAGTGAATGATTTCACTTTTTCATTTTCTCTACAGATATCCTAGAGACAACTGGAATTATCAAATACACCAAAAGAATCTACCATTTTCAATGTAGTCTATAGGAAGAACTAAATAAAGAATGGTTTCTTTTCTTTCTTTTTTTTTTTTTTACAGAGTTTTGTTGTTTATTGCCACATAGACCTGAATCTGCCATAGGTATTCGTATGTCCCCACTCCCACCCGAACCTTCCTCCATCTCCCTCCCCATCCCACCCCTCCAGGTCACCACAGAGCCCCTGTTTGAGATCCCCTAGTTGGGCTTTGTTTTACACTAATACATATGCTTATATATATTAAGTTGGCGCAGAAACGCAACTTTCTGTTTCCCATTCAATGGTTAACTCCTAGGATGTTGCTAGTAATCTTCTTATGCTGATTCTTGCCCAGTTCAACAACTTAAAGGTAGGAGGAGGGTTATAGAAAGAGTAAGAAATTAAATAAAAAATGGTAAGTTATAAGAGAAAGAAGAGATAGGAAGCATTGAGAAGGTCATGTGTAAACAAAATTAACTTCAAACTGAATTTTTAAAGAATGAAATGAAGCAGTCAAGAAGAAATACTAAAACAAACAAATAATCTTGCAAGAAAATTAGCTTTGAGAATTTAGAAATGTCTCAGTTGGAGCAATACTATAGGATTCTTTATCAAGACAGTCAGAAGAAAATGTTTAAGTCCCTATTAGGTGTTCTATTTCAATACACAAATTTACCTGCTTTTAACACGGTGATACCTAATTAAATGACATTCTATTTGTATTCTAGTCAAACTGTAGCATAACTTTCACTGAAGAAACTGATACATGTTTATGTTTTAAACAATAGCATAATTTGCCTTGCTAATGGCAAAAATATTTCCCATTTCTTTCTGTGCCTTCCTAAAGGACTTTTAAGGATGAATCACACCACTTAAAAAAAAAACAAACTGAAAATGATCATCGGTTAAATTGGAGAATTTCATCATCATTTTTTGTTTGTTTGTTTGTTTGTTTTGAACATACAGTCTCTTAGATTCCCTGAGTAGGAACAATGGCAACTGCTATTTCACAGTGAATGATTTCACTTTTTCATTTTCTCTACAGATATCCTAGAGACAACTGGAATTATCAAATACACCAAAAGAATCTACCATTTTCAATGTAGTCTATAGGAAGAACTAAATAAAGAATGGTTTCTTTTCTTTCTTTTTTTTTTTTTTACAGAGTTTTGTTGTTTATTGCCACATAGACCTGAATCTGCCATAGGTATTCGTATGTCCCCACTCCCACCCGAACCTTCCTCCATCTCCCTCCCCATCCCACCCCTCCAGGTCACCACAGAGCCCCTGTTTGAGATCCCCTAGTTGGGCTTTGTTTTACACTAATACATATGCTTATATATATTAAGTTGGCGCAGAAACGCAACTTTCTGTTTCCCATTCAATGGTTAACTCCTAGGATGTTGCTAGTAATCTTCTTATGCTGATTCTTGCCCAGTTCAACAACTTAAAGGTAGGAGGAGGGTTATAGAAAGAGTAAGAAATTAAATAAAAAATGGTAAGTTATAAGAGAAAGAAGAGAGATAGGAAGCATTGAGAAGGTCATGTGTAAACAAAATTAACTTCAAACTGAATTTTTAAAGAATGAAATGAAGCAGTCAAGAAGAAATACTAAAACAAACAAATAATCTTGCAAGAAAATTAGCTTTGAGAATTTAGAAATGTCTCAGTTGGAGCAATACTATAGGATTCTTTATCAAGACAGTCAGAAGAAAATGTTTAAGTCCCTATTAGGTGTTCTATTTCAATACACAAATTTACCTGCTAAAGAGTTGCAAAATCAGAAACATTAAGAAATATTTGCACAAAGTTGTGAACAGAAACCCAAAATGTATTAATAATTGAAAAATGCATTTTCTACCCCATTGTGCTGAAAGAAAATTTTAAAGTCAGTGCAATGTTTAAATAAATTTTCACTCATATATGTAACATAAGGGACTCTGTTTTCTTATTGCCTACCATTTGCAGATAATAAATGGAAAGTTAAAGGTGATCCAACAGCTCTTTATTCCATGTCACTATGACATTATTTACTAAATTTAGAAGTTACAGCACCTTAAATACAGAAAATAAGGGGACAGCATCAATAATGCTCTAATTTGAAGAGTGTTTTATTTCTTACCGTGTCTTTTCCACCTATGACCTCTTATTGACATGCTGGTTACTGCATTTCTTGATATTCTAGAGGAAGTTGGTGTGATTTCAACTTGAATACACCTTGTACCCTCCTTACTAGATTTCATGGCACCATGAGGCAATGAAGCCTGTATTGCATTGGCAACCTAAGAAGGAAAAACAGTTCAAGACTGGCATTAGATAGACGTATTATTACACTCTTAGATAAAACCAGATGCTAAATTTTAACAGATTTTTGAAAAGAATAACTTCTCCAAGGTATTTCATAAGATGATACATAAATCCTCTAAAATAAGGAGTAAGAATGCAGAAGGAATTTTATGTTAAAAGATATGTGATGGGGCTTCCCCTGGTGGTCCAGTGGGTAAGGACACCGCCTTGCAGTGCAAGGGACGCTGGTTCGAGCTCTGGCCTGGGAAGATCCCACCTGCTGCAGAGCAGCTGGACTGATATGTCCAATTGCCGAGCCAGAGCTCTGGAGCGCATCCGCCCAGAGCCGGCGCTCTGCAACGACGGACACCACCGCGATGGGAGGCCCACAGGAGCCAAAGAACAAAGACGGATGAACATAGAGAAACGAAAGACCAATAGAAGTGGCCCGACTGCTCCCCTCCCTCCCCAACCCGACCCCCGCCCAAAATAAATAAATAAATAAATCTTTAAAAAAAAAAAAGATATGTGATAACATTTAAAATTTGAAAATATTAAACTATATTTCCAGATGTCTAATGCTAATTAATAAATGCAGCTCAAGCATGTTAATGAGAACATTCTTATAAGTGAAAATGACTATTAGGCTAAGAAATTAGCTTAATGGAATTTTCAAATTATATACAACTTTTTCAAGCATAAGAGTTTTCTACTGCAATAGGAACATAGATCATTGAGTATTAATAATGTATTAATGCACTGTGAATGACTATGTCTCAATTTATAGTTCTAAATGGATACATTTTAAATTATAAAGTTTACATAAATAAGTGAGGTACCTACCAGCAATGGCTCTGGATATAATTCTAGCTGGGCTCTGTATATAATATCATCCAATGCTTTTTGAGCTAGATCCCATTCTCCATTATAACTATAAAGTTAAACACAGTACAATTATTTTAAGTTAATTCTACATAATTAAACATTTTCTCATTCTTTAATGAGAAAAATAATAGACCATATTAGTACACTGCTTAGCATTCCACCCTCATTAAAAACATATTTTTAAATCTCTGAATTACTTTCAATTATACCTGAAAGTCTGTTAATAGTAAAAGCAATTCTTATAGATGTACATTTCTTCTCCAAAGAATATGTCTATAGAACAGATATAAAAAAAAGCTAGGCAATCTCAAAGCATTTTACGCTCTCAAAGCAAGGCAGAGCATAATAAATTATATACCTTAGAATAATGCTCAGAACACTTTAGAGTCAAATTACTCTGTAACTCCCACGTTTTTTTTTTTTTTTTCCCCTTACCTCCCACAGTTTTTAATGAAAATCTACAACTACTGTGTCTTGCAGCATTCTTAACTTCTTTGCATCCATATAGTCATTTGGAAATGAATGTGATATACGCCACAAACATCACAGAGTTATTGGGGTGAAAAGAGTGTATATGTATTAATTTTCAAAGATATGGCCAAGCTTTTCCTAAAAATTGGTTCAATGATGGAATAGACAGAGAAATAATGGTTTTCTCATATGATAACAAAATAAAGGAATGTGAATTACATCAAGCGTGCAAGTGAGGCCTCAAAAATGGAAGGAGCATTGCTCTCACCCTAAACACAAGATAAAACCAAGTAATCTACAAAATCATAACGTCTCATGCACACAACAAGGAGCTATAGTTACAGAACAACCAAGTAACCCAACACCCAACGGCAGCCAGGTGCTCCTGAGAAGAGTCGGGCCACAGTAAAGGTGAGTAAGAATTCAGTTAAACTTTTCTGCAAATTCCTAAAAGCCATGTGTGGGCCCGTACAAGAGTTACAGACACTCTGGAAGTAGATATAAGGGGACTCATACCCATTCATAAGCTCTTCTCCACAAACCAAATTTAGGCACATAAGAAAAGTTAAGTGTAAGGCAGGGGACCGGAGAAAGCTGCTCTTGGCAGCGCAGGCCTGAAGAAGAGTAGCCACTGCAACAGGAAAGGCACCAAGATCCAACCAGACCCTTTCAGGGGAACAAAAGTTTAAAGCCTTTGGGAAACATCAGCAAACCCTTTCATCCAGAGGACAGAGGCAAAGACCACTCTGGCTGTGAGGGAGACAAAAAGAAAAGGTCTCTACCTGAAGGGGAAGGACTGGAAATCATCCTATGCTGAGAAGAAGGAAAGCAAGAGGTCTCTGACCACTAGTGGAGAGGCAGGACCACTGAGGAACACCTACCCTGAAACGCAGGGACAAAGGGCCTACATAGAACTGAGACCAGACCCAGACAACAGAAAACACCACTTCCCCTCTCTACACCCCTCTATCAGGCTAGTACTCCTCTAGAGACATGCAACAGCACTCTACTCTGTAACTCCCACGTTTTTTTTTTCCCTTACCTCCCACAGTTTTTAATGAAAATCTACAACTACTGTGTCTTGCAGCATTCTTAACTTCTTTGCATCCATATAGTCATTTGGAAATGAATGTGATATACGCCACAAACATCACAGAGTTATTGGGGTGAAAAGAGTGTATATGTATTAAT
The DNA here is from genome assembly GCA_022376925.1 of Tragulus kanchil. Classification (NCBI taxonomy): domain Eukaryota; kingdom Metazoa; phylum Chordata; class Mammalia; order Artiodactyla; family Tragulidae; genus Tragulus; species Tragulus kanchil. The sequence continues at coordinate 104,418,845 of JAIOJX010000030.1, read as the reverse complement.
TTTCAAAGATATGGCCAAGCTTTTCCTAAAAATTGGTTCAATGATGGAATAGACAGAGAAATAATGGTTTTCTCATATGATAACAAAATAAAGGAATGTGAATTACATCAAGCGTGCAAGTGAGGCCTCAAAAATGGAAGGAGCATTGCTCTCACCCTAAACACAAGATAAAACCAAGTAATCTACAAAATCATAACGTCTCATGCACACAACAAGGAGCTATAGTTACAGAACAACCAAGTAACCCAACACCCAACGGCAGCCAGGTGCTCCTGAGAAGAGTCGGGCCACAGTAAAGGTGAGTAAGAATTCAGTTAAACTTTTCTGCAAATTCCTAAAAGCCATGTGTGGGCCCGTACAAGAGTTACAGACACTCTGGAAGTAGATATAAGGGGACTCATACCCATTCATAAGCTCTTCTCCACAAACCAAATTTAGGCACATAAGAAAAGTTAAGTGTAAGGCAGGGGACCGGAGAAAGCTGCTCTTGGCAGCGCAGGCCTGAAGAAGAGTAGCCACTGCAACAGGAAAGGCACCAAGATCCAACCAGACCCTTTCAGGGGAACAAAAGTTTAAAGCCTTTGGGAAACATCAGCAAACCCTTTCATCCAGAGGACAGAGGCAAAGACCACTCTGGCTGTGAGGGAGACAAAAAGAAAAGGTCTCTACCTGAAGGGGAAGGACTGGAAATCATCCTATGCTGAGAAGAAGGAAAGCAAGAGGTCTCTGACCACTAGTGGAGAGGCAGGACCACTGAGGAACACCTACCCTGAAACGCAGGGACAAAGGGCCTACATAGAACTGAGACCAGACCCAGACAACAGAAAACACCACTTCCCCTCTCTACACCCCTCTATCAGGCTAGTACTCCTCTAGAGACATGCAACAGCACTCTACTGCTGAAGAAGGGCCAAGAACATGGAGAGAGAGAGACTCTCTCTGAGGTACAGACACACAAGGAAAGCTGAGGATGAAAAAATCAGGAAGCAGGCCAGATTTGGCCCAAAGATCATAGATTCTTCCTTCAGTTAAGAAGCTCAGTTAAAAACCCTCCAGCCGTAAGTAGCATGTAACATAAAAGGAATCTGAAGTAGATGGTGCAATACTGGTAACCGAAGCAACAGTGGGATCCAGTGCCACCTTACTCCTGCCTACATCTCTACTAGCATCCTAGAAAAGAGGCATATCCATTTCTAAGCATAAATATTTACCTCAGTCTCTACTGTCCTACCCATGAACAAAATGATGATCAATAAAATATGAAGCACACAGAAAGCAAGAAGAAAAACTACCCACCATCAAGAGATGAACAACAATAGAATCAAATTCAGGTATTATAGTAATTGGGGAAATTAAAATAACTAACATTAATATATTAAAACCTCCAGTGGAAAAGAGGGGCACCATGTATAAAGAATATTGGTAGATTCAACACAGTCAAGGAAAAAATCAAGGAACATGAAGATATATCAACAGAAATTCCTCAGAAATATAAAGCAAAAAAAGAAAATACATCAGAGCATCTAAGAGCTTTGAGACAATATTAATGGTCTAACACAAACAAAATTCTTCTTAAAGGACCAGATAATAAATGTTTTAGGCTCACGGAGTCAACTCTGTCACTGTAACACAAAAGTAGCCACAGACAATACATAAACAAATATTACTACATTTGAATAAAACTTTTTAAAAAATCAGGAAGCAGGCCAGATTTGGCCCAAAGATCACAGATTCTTCCTTCAGTTAAGAAGCTCATAATCAGGACATCCCTGGTGGTCCAGTGGTTAAGACTCCACACTTGCCCAATGCCGGGGATGTGGGTTTGATTCCTGGTCAGGGAGCTAAGATCCCACATGCTATGTGGAGTGGCCGAAAGAAAAAAAGAAAACAATAAGTTTATAATATAAAGTGGGATTAGGGCATCAAGTAACTGTAATACAAAGTACAGTAAGATATGAATAGTAAGAGAAGAAAAATGCTATTCAAAAATCACAAAAAAATAAAAGTGAGTAATGATGAAAGAAACTGAGTATATTTAGATGTCCTTAATTTTCATTCTGTCCCTGAATTAAAGCAAGATAACAGAGTGCTCTAAATGGTTTTAAATTCTTTGGAATATTAAAAGATACATTTCAAATAATAAAACTTATCAAGATATTGATTCATATGCTTCATAAAAATGTTGTTTATTGAGATTATAATACAGTAACAATAAAATAACAGATTATAATTTCCCAAAGAGGTCAAAGGTTAACTTTGTATATGAAATCAACTTACAAGGCAAAATAGATTCCTGTTAACATCTGCACCATGAATCCTGAAGAAACAGGTACCCTGCTAGTTATACCTTTGTATTTTCTTACGTGTTGTCGAGGATATCCACAAACACAGATTCTAGAAATACCAAAATAAATATATTTGCAAAATTAGTGAAAATGTAGGTAAATATACATTTTAACATTTCTAAGTCAACCATGTTTGAGGTAAGTTCTCATTACAAACTAAACAGCAATGAAACAAGGAATCTCTCAAAACAGAATATTTGTCTCTAATATTTTCCTGAATAAGTTAGACTGAGAAAAAAAATTAGAAAGAGAGGGGTATGTTAAAATATAGCAAGTGAACTAGATTGTCAGAATTATTCACTAATTTTGACCAATTATTATTACTGACCAAATTATTAATGATTTTTGGTTATCATAAAACCATAAAACATGAAACTCAGCACTATTTACCATCAGTAGATAAGTGCTATGATACTCTATTTCTGATAAAGTTCTTGATACAAACTGCAGGCTCCAAAAAATTATTCTAAAATTATACTCAAGCTTCATATAGCACATCTTAAAAAGTTTCAGATAGAGTGAAATATTTAATGTTAAAATACCATAAGTAAAAAAAAAAAGAAAATACCATAAGTAAAGCATTAGATAGTTTTCACATGTCTAAACACGACAACAAAGGCTGAATCTAAAAGATCAATAGATTCTACTAACATTTTCAAAAGAAACTACAATAAAAAGTATCAATCTTAGTAAAGAATATTAAAGAGTATTTAGCTTAGTAAAGAGGAAGCCATTTCAAAGTCTAACACAGGGGACCAATCACATATATCATTCAGAGAACAATATGAAATAAATAAGATGTCTGAAAGTCAATTTAAATGACAAGGGAAAAACTATAAATTTGGACAAATAAGACAGTTTCAGAAGATGCTAAGTTTCAGATAAGTTTATATATGTGTGTGTATGTGTGTTGTGTTAGTTGTTCAGTTATGTCGGACCCTTTACAACCCCAGAGACTGTAGCCCACCAGGCTCCTCTGTCCATTGAATTTTCCAGGCAAGAATACTGCAATGGGTTGGCATTTCCTTCTCCAGGCAATCTTCCCAATCCAGGCATGTGAACCTGGGTCTCCCGGATTACAGGCAGACTCTTCATCATCTGAGCCACAAAGGAAGCCCAACTTTATTTATAGATATAAAATATAAGTGTAACTTTTTTTTCAATTTCAGTATTTTTTTTTTTTTTGCCTCTAGGTCATCATTTATCTTCATTCATCTTTATTCTTTTGGCATTTGCAAGTCTCCCATTACAGTGCCCACCATCACTGCAGAGCACTGACTCTGGGCGCATGTGCTCCAGAGCGCCAGCTTGCAACTGGACACACTAGCCCAGTCGCCCGACGGGACACAGGATCCTCCCAGGCCAGGGATCAAACCAGTGTTCCCTGCACTGCAAGGTGGTTATTCACTAATTTTGACCAATTATTATTACTGACCAAATTATTAATGATTTTTGGTTATCATAAAACCATAAAACATGAAACTCAGCACTATTTACCATCAGTAGATAAGTGCTATGATACTCTATTTCTGATAAAGTTCTTGATACAAACTGCAGGCTCCAAAAAATTATTCTAAAATTATACTCAAGCTTCATATAGCACATCTTAAAAAGTTTCAGATAGAGTGAAATATTTAATGTTAAAATACCATAAGTAAAAAAAAAAAGAAAATACCATAAGTAAAGCATTAGATAGTTTTCACATGTCTAAACACGACAACAAAGGCTGAATCTAAAAGATCAATAGATTCTACTAACATTTTCAAAAGAAACTACAATAAAAAGTATCAATCTTAGTAAAGAATATTAAAGAGTATTTAGCTTAGTAAAGAGGAAGCCATTTCAAAGTCTAACACAGGGGACCAATCACATATATCATTCAGAGAACAATATGAAATAAATAAGATGTCTGAAAGTCAATTTAAATGACAAGGGAAAAACTATAAATTTGGACAAATAAGACAGTTTCAGAAGATGCTAAGTTTCAGATAAGTTTATATATGTGTGTGTATGTGTGTGTGTGTTAGTTGTTCAGTTATGTCGGACCCTTTACAACCCCAGAGACTGTAGCCCACCAGGCTCCTCTGTCCATTGAATTTTCCAGGCAAGAATACTGCAATGGGTTGGCATTTCCTTCTCCAGGCAATCTTCCCAATCCAGGCATGTGAACCTGGGTCTCCCGGATTACAGGCAGACTCTTCATCATCTGAGCCACAAAGGAAGCCCAACTTTATTTATAGATATAAAATATAAGTGTAACTTTTTTTTCAATTTCAGTATTTTTTTTTTTTTTGCCTCTAGGTCATCATTTATCTTCATTCATCTTTATTCTTTTGGCATTTGCAAGTCTCCCATTACAGTGCCCACCATCACTGCAGAGCACTGACTCTGGGCGCATGTGCTCCAGAGCGCCAGCTTGCAACTGGACACACTAGCCCAGTCGCCCGACGGGACACAGGATCCTCCCAGGCCAGGGATCAAACCAGTGTTCCCTGCACTGCAAGGTGGACTCCTTACTCACTGGACCACCGGGGAAGCTCTATAGGTGTCACTTTTGTCTGTCATATTCTTTCTTCTGCTCCCCACATCTTCCATGACCTAACTTATCTCACAGGTTTTTACATGTAAAAATACATGTTTACAAAAAACTTGTACAAAGTGTTTTTAGAAGCCTTATTCATAATCACCAAAAAGAAAAAAGCAAACAACACATGTTCATTACATGCAAAAGGATGAGTAAGCTGTAGTATGTCCACAATGTGTTCACATGTACTATCATACATTCCACACGATGGAATTCCATACAAGGGACACACATCAAATATATTATGCTAACTGAAAAAAGTCAAACTTGTAAGGCCACATGCTATCTATTTTAATCTACGTGACACTGTGGAACAGTTAAAAACATAGGGAAAGTGGTAGGCAGGGGAGTGACCCTAAAGAGGCACCTGGAAACTTTCTGGGATGGTAGAAATGTACCCTATCATAAAGTGTGGTAGTGCTTATACACGACTGGATATGTTTGTCAGAATTCATAAAATTATACATCTAAAACTTGAATTTTGGGAATGCCCCTGTGGTCCAATGATTAGGACTTTGCTTTCAGCCTTGGGGCACTGCCAAAAAAAAAAAGGTGAATTTTACTCTGTAAATCATATTCCAATAAATCTGACTCTTAAAAATGGCCATCAAAGAACTTCCCTGATGGTCCATTGGCCAAGAGTCCATACTTCCAATGCAGGGGGCCTGGGTTCAATCCCTGGTAGAGGAAGTAGACCCCACATGATGCAACTAAGACCCAGCAAAGCCAAATAAATAAATACAAATTAATTTAAAAGAAAAAGACCATCATGGCTTCCCTGGTGGTCCACCTTGCAGTGAAAGGGGCACCAGTTCAATCCCTGGTCCCAGAAGATCCCCCATGCCAGGAGCGGCTGGACCAGTGTGTCCAATTGCGAGCCAGCACTCTGGAGCGCATGTGCGCAGAGCTGGTGCTCTGCAAGAAAAGAGGCCACTGTGATGAGAGGCCCACACAGGCCAAAGAATAAAGATGGATGAAAATAAATAACTAAGAAAAAGCTCGTGGCATGAAGTTGAAAAAAAAATTAGCTCCTTTAAAAAAAAATGACCATCAAATAAAAGAAAGATTTTTAATTAAAGTCAAAAAGCTGCAGTGTCTCTTGGCTAAGAACACTAATCCCATTCACAAGGTCTCACTCCTCACGACCTAAGCACCTCTCAAAGGTCCCACCTCCTAGCATCATCACAATGAATATTAAGATATCAACATAAAGGGGCTTCCCTGGTAGCTCAGTGGTGAAGAATTCACCTGCCAATGCAGGAGACATGGGTTCGATCCCTGATCCAGGAAGATCCCACATGCTGTGGAGCAACTAAATCCAAGAGTCACAACTACTGAATCTGTGCTCTTGAGCCTTGGAGCCACAACTATTGAGCCCATGTGCCACAACTACTGAAGCCCGTGTGCCCTAGAGCTTGAGTTCCACAACAAGAGAAGTTACTGCAACAAGGAGTCTGCTCACCTCAACCAGAGAGTAGCCCCTACTCCTGCAACTAGAGAAGAGCCTGCAGCAGCAATAAAAACCCAGAATAGTCAAAAAATAAATTAATTTAAAAATTTTTCAGCATAAGAATCTGGTGGTGGGGGGAACACAAACATTCAGATCATAGCAGTGAGGGACTTTTTGTTTTTAGTTGTTAGTTTTTAATAGTTACTAAAACTTAACCCAAATTGTCACAAGTGACTTCAGGAATTTTGCATTTATCAATGAGAGTTTTAAAAAATTAAAACTGAATTATTTCCTTTAATCATAATTGCACTTATCAGATCAAAATCTCAAGTGGAAGGGATCACCTGCCATTCATTCACTGAACAAATAGTTACTAAGTTTTACTGTATGCCAGGCCTTTCTCTTAAACTCTGAGGAGACAACAGTGGAAAGGTGCTACTATAGAAAAGATAATAATGTAAGATCTCTCCAAGAGGGGACATTGAGCTGAAACCCAAAATAATGTCATCGTAACCAACTGCAGCATTAACTGACAATGGCATCTCTTCACCCTCTCTTCTTCATTCTTTTAATTAATTAAGAATTATGAATTATTCTTCAGTACTCTGACTGCTCTCTTCAAAGACACTCTTTTCGCATAGATTCTTCACTGAATTTACTTAAGATGGAGAACAAAACAAAAACAATCAATAAAATTACATGTCACATGAATGCCTGACTCATCTGTTCATGAGAGGGGTATCCTGAAGTTATCTGATCTCTCTTTACAAATCCAAAACATAAACTTACCCTATGGTCACATATGGTCCTCCCTGATGGCTCAGTGGTAAAGAAACCACCTGCCAACGCAGGAGACTTGAGTTTGATCCCTGGATCAGGAAAAGTCCCTGCAGAAGGAAATGGCATCCCACTCCAGTATTCTAGCCTGGAGAATCCCATGGACAGAGAAGCCTGATGGGCTACAATCCATGGGGTTGCAAAAGAGGAGAAGACAACTGAGTGACTAAACAACAACAACAACATGGTCACACATACCTCCCAAATTCATAAACCATGATAAAATTAAATTCCTTTTGGAAGGCATGTTTTATCACCACATTTCTGGGAGAAGATCAATTTGTAACTGAGGGAAATTACTGCAATGATTCTCATTCCCTGTTGAGAGACATTATCTCATTCTTAGACTGAAAGAAAATTTGTGAGATTGTTGTCAATATATTGAATTACAAACCACAAAATGACTAGAAAGCCCAATTTCAGTGGGACTTAATGAAGAGAGTATTTATTTAGAATTTAACACAGAAAAGAAAACAGATTAACTACCACCATTAGATCATCAGGCCAGTGAGTAGAAACTAGCCAGAAAAAATGGAAAACAATGATTTTTTTATTTTTAAACTTGAGAATTATTTAAAATTCAGTCTAGTTCTATTTCCTATCTATTTGGATAAAACACAGAGACCATGAAATAAAACTAACCAATTTCAAAACCTCTTCCTTTCCTGCTCTTTTTTAAGTTGTGAGGAGATGAGAAGAGAAGGTCAGGAAAGGTGCTACTATAGAAAAGATAATAATGTAAGATCTCTCCAAGAGGGGACATTGAGCTGAAACCCAAAATAATGTCATCGTAACCAACTGCAGCATTAACTGACAATGGCATCTCTTCACCCTCTCTTCTTCATTCTTTTAATTAATTAAGAATTATGAATTATTCTTCAGTACTCTGACTGCTCTCTTCAAAGACACTCTTTTCGCATAGATTCTTCACTGAATTTACTTAAGATGGAGAACAAAACAAAAACAATCAATAAAATTACATGTCACATGAATGCCTGACTCATCTGTTCATGAGAGGGGTATCCTGAAGTTATCTGATCTCTCTTTACAAATCCAAAACATAAACTTACCCTATGGTCACATATGGTCCTCCCTGATGGCTCAGTGGTAAAGAAACCACCTGCCAACGCAGGAGACTTGAGTTTGATCCCTGGATCAGGAAAAGTCCCTGCAGAAGGAAATGGCATCCCACTCCAGTATTCTAGCCTGGAGAATCCCATGGACAGAGAAGCCTGATGGGCTACAATCCATGGGGTTGCAAAAGAGGAGAAGACAACTGAGTGACTAAACAACAACAACAACATGGTCACACATACCTCCCAAATTCATAAACCATGATAAAATTAAATTCCTTTTGGAAGGCATGTTTTATCACCACATTTCTGGGAGAAGATCAATTTGTAACTGAGGGAAATTACTGCAATGATTCTCATTCCCTGTTGAGAGACATTATCTCATTCTTAGACTGAAAGAAAATTTGTGAGATTGTTGTCAATATATTGAATTACAAACCACAAAATGACTAGAAAGCCCAATTTCAGTGGGACTTAATGAAGAGAGTATTTATTTAGAATTTAACACAGAAAAGAAAACAGATTAACTACCACCATTAGATCATCAGGCCAGTGAGTAGAAACTAGCCAGAAAAAATGGAAAACAATGATTTTTCTATTTTTAAACTTGAGAATTATTTAAAATTCAGTCTAGTTCTATTTCCTATCTATTTGGATAAAACACAGAGACCATGAAATAAAACTAACCAATTTCAAAACCTCTTCCTTTCCTGCTCTTTTTTTTAAGTTGTGAGGAGATGAGAAGAGAGAAGGTCAGGAAAGCAGAAAAAGGAATAAGGGAGAAAAGAGAAAATGTAAGAACTACCTATCCAGCAATGAACACTTTTCTGTTCTCATGCTTCTGCTCTTTCAAATTAGGAGCCTAACAAAAGCTGTATCTTCTCACATTTTCTCAAAGAGAAAAATATACACAAAACTAGTACCTAAGTTTTTGCACAAAAGATTATTTCAAATGGGTTGTAAAGGAAGGACAGAGAATATGTGCAAAGGTAGAAAGGTTTATAAAGGAAATAAGAAGCAATGCAAAGTCAACAGTAGGTTTTTTCAACAAGGAATAACCTAGCATAAGATATGCTCTAAATGAATGGTAATTGCAAAAAGGTGGGAAAAAAGAAACAGCGGCTGTGTATCCTAGTGAAAATGTGTGTTCATCACTGGGACACAATGTGTAATAGCTGCCATTTACTGAATGATAGCAAAGTGGTATACACTGTGCTAAGAACTTGTCCTCTCTCATTGGTCACAAAAATTAATCCACAGGATGGTGTGGTTTTTTTGCATGAAGGGTCCTTAGCAAAGAGAGAACAAGAAGAAATATGTCAGGCACTCGGAAGGCAGACTTAGAAAAGGAGGACTGGGTCAGGATTTCACATACAAACAAACACACAGATCAAGAATCCCTATCAGGGGCTTCCCTGGTGGTTCAGTGGATAAAGAGTCTGCCTTGCAGTGCAAGGGGCACTGGTTCGATCCCCAGCCCAGGAAGTTGGAGCAGCTAGACCAGTGTCTCCAATTACAAGCCAGCACTCTGGAGCACATGCGCCCAGAGCTGGTGCTCTGCAATGAGAGAGGCCACTGCAATGGGAGGCCCACACAGGACAAAGAATAAAGATGAATGAAAAATAAATAAATACAAAATCAATAAAAAGAGGCCAAAAAAATTTAAAAAAAAAAAAAAAAAGAATCCCCATCAGTACATATTCAAGTCAGTTGGAAAGGTGACTCACCAAGTGCACAAAATCAGAACAGCTCCTAAGACAATGCGGGAGAGTTTAACTTATAGCTTAGTATAGCTTCATATTTAAAGTTACAATCTACATCAAAAGGCAAGATAAGGCATTTATTAAACACACTTGTATTAAAAGAAATGCTCAAAAAAATTAAAAAGAAAACTATTTTCCCAAATTTTCAGGAATATACTAATAAAAAAGTATAATAAAACTGTAGAATTGGCAGTTATGTTTCTATTAGGAGAGCTATATGTAATATTTGGGCTTCCCTGGTGGCTCAGTGGTAAAGAACCCTCCTGCAATGCAGGAGATGTGGTTGGAGCTCTTGGTCAGGAAGATCCCCTAGAGAAGGAAATGGCAGTTCACTCCAGCATTTTTGCCTGGTAAATCCAAAGACAGAGGAGCCTGGCAGGCTACAGTTCATCAGGATGCAAAACAGCCAGACATGATTTAGCTACTGAACAACCACAATGCAATATTTAGTACTAGCAGAAAATAAAAACCTGTTGACCAAAACTCATTCAGTCTAGCTCTTGCCTCCTTTCAGATCTCCCCTTCAAGTGGTCTATGCACACTACACAAGAAAAACACAGGTTATCAAGCTTGCCATCAGTATGAAACAGGAAGCAAAGCTTAAAGTTAACTGAACAGAGTTTTGCACAGTAGCAGTATGGCTAAGTGCCAAAAAAAGGATGGTGTGGTTTGCATGAAGGGTCCTTAGCAAAGAGAGAACAAGAAGAAATATGTCAGGCACTCGGAAGGCAGACTTAGAAAAGGAGGACTGGGTCAGGATTTCACATACAAACAAACACACAGATCAAGAATCCCTATCAGGGGCTTCCCTGGTGGTTCAGTGGATAAAGAGTCTGCCTTGCAGTGCAAGGGGCACTGGTTCGATCCCCAGCCCAGGAAGTTGGAGCAGCTAGACCAGTGTCTCCAATTACAAGCCAGCACTCTGGAGCACATGCGCCCAGAGCTGGTGCTCTGCAATGAGAGAGGCCACTGCAATGGGAGGCCCACACAGGACAAAGAATAAAGATGAATGAAAAATAAATAAATACAAAATCAATAAAAAGAGGCCAAAAAAATTTAAAAAAAAAAAAAAAAAAGAATCCCCATCAGTACATATTCAAGTCAGTTGGAAAGGTGACTCACCAAGTGCACAAAATCAGAACAGCTCCTAAGACAATGCGGGAGAGTTTAACTTATAGCTTAGTATAGCTTCATATTTAAAGTTACAATCTACATCAAAAGGCAAGATAAGGCATTTATTAAACACACTTGTATTAAAAGAAATGCTCAAAAAAATTAAAAAGAAAACTATTTTCCCAAATTTTCAGGAATATACTAATAAAAAAGTATAATAAAACTGTAGAATTGGCAGTTATGTTTCTATTAGGAGAGCTATATGTAATATTTGGGCTTCCCTGGTGGCTCAGTGGTAAAGAACCCTCCTGCAATGCAGGAGATGTGGTTGGAGCTCTTGGTCAGGAAGATCCCCTAGAGAAGGAAATGGCAGTTCACTCCAGCATTTTTGCCTGGTAAATCCAAAGACAGAGGAGCCTGGCAGGCTACAGTTCATCAGGATGCAAAACAGCCAGACATGATTTAGCTACTGAACAACCACAATGCAATATTTAGTACTAGCAGAAAATAAAAACCTGTTGACCAAAACTCATTCAGTCTAGCTCTTGCCTCCTTTCAGATCTCCCCTTCAAGTGGTCTATGCACATTACACAAGAAAAAAACACAGGTTATCAAGCTTGCCATCAGTATGAAACAGGAAGCAAAGCTTAAAGTTAACTGAACAGAGTTTTGCACAGTAGCATAGATAAATGGAGGTTATTAAGTGTCCAGGATTGTTTTAATTCCATAACTCATTATAATAAGAAGGTCAAAAATAGAAGGGAATAAATCTGTTACTGAACCTAGCTCATATATTCCATGAAACTTTTCTGGTTGCATTTTCTGGTCTTCCCAGATAGCCTAGTCAATCATTTGGGCATAATCATCAACAACAATCCGACTAAGCAGCAATCTGAAGCAACTGCCACAGGGCCATGATAACTTGATTAGCCATAACACAGTGTGATCATTTTATTTTATTCTTCAGGAAAACTTGCATCAGGACTAAGACAGGTTCCTGTCAACAGGAACCTCTTTAACTATCATAATCACATATAACTTACTTATCACCACAGTTCAATAATGGATTTTCCCTTCCAAAGCTATTGACTAGGCTTTGCTTGATTAGATATTAGTGCTTTCTAACTCTTTTCTATCCATCTTTAAAAATGTACACTTTAATTAGAATATTAGATAAATGATTAAGGCAATCAAGAGTTAAAAGAGAAATATATTTTAAACCATACAATAATAGGGAATCTAAAACAAAACCAAAAGCAAACTAAAAAAAATGGAAATGATACATCTGATAGAATTCCTATTATGTCATGTTCTGTGGCTTTAAGAGTCAGCATTGTTACATAGTTTTAGGTCTTTTGAATTACATAAATCTTTTTCCTCCCTCATTTTTCTATAGCCGGTGAGCATACATACAGTTTTTCGTGTGGCTTTGAATTAATATATTTCTACTAAAATCTTCTTCGGCCAATATCCTATAGCCAATTTTTGAGTAATCTGTATTTCTCTTTGTTTTTAAAATCAGCCCTCACTTTTCAAAATTTATTTATTTTTGGTTATTCTGGGTTTTCACTGCTGCTGCAGGCTCTTCTCTAGTTGCAGGAAGTGGGGGCTACTCTTTAGTTGAGGTGAGCAAGCTTCTTGTTGTGGTGACTGCTCTTGTGGAACGCAGGCTCTAGAGTACACAGGCTTCAATAGTTGCAGTATATGGGCTCAACAGTTGTGGTTCCAACGCTCTAGAGTACAGGCTCAGTAGTTGTGGCTCACGGGCTTAGTTGCTCTGCAGCATGTGGGATCTTCTTGTTGTGGTGACTTTTTTCTTGTTGTGGAACTCTGGCTCTAGGGCACACAGGCTTCAGTAGCTTCGGCACAAGGGCTCAGTAGTTGAGGCTCTGAGGCTCTAGAGCTCTAGAGCACAGGCTCAATAGTTGTGGCTCACGGGCTTAGTTGCTCTGTGGCAAGTGGGATCAGGAATGGAACTCATGTCTCCTGCATTAGCAGGCGAACTCTTTACCACTGAGCTACCAGGGAAGTCCCCCAAATCAGTCCTTACTTGTATTCTTAAAAAAAGTTATCTAATTCCCCAATTAGAAAAAATGGATATACTAGCACTTCCTGCCCAGAACATTAAAGTACTTATATTAGAAGACAGTCCATTGGGGTTATACAGGACAGAAACCAGAAGACACATGTTTTTTCCTAACTTTGTCATCTAGAGTGGTTCTTATTTAGGAGGCTGTATTAGAACATCCGTATGTGCGTGCACACACATACACAACACCCCTGGATCCTACCATCTAAGACACTGCTTTAAAGTAGTGTGTTTTAAGCTCTGCAAGTGAAAGTTCCGACATCAAGTTACTCCTTAAACCAATGTTTCTGAGTGTTGGTTCTAACACTCCTTTTTAGCGTATAACATTTTCACTGGTCCATAATGAAATGAAAATGAGGAGCATTAAACATCTCACTTTTAACTTACAAACTGTCATCTTTCCCTTCCACTCTACCCCTTTGGGGTGTTAAAATATTCTCCTTTCATTAAATAATGTTGATGGGAGATACTTATATTACAATGACTTGACAAAAGAAGAAGTTGGCAACTCTATAAAAACATCCACTCCAGCTTTTCTGAAATATTACAAATCTGTGAAATTCAAAAACTCTGGGTACTTCTGCCTTTAAAATATTTAAAACAATAAGCATATTAGGAAGAGACAGTGAGTGAGAGAGATGGCATACTGGTGCCATCTTCCAAGGTGCAGGAAATGTAATTATGCTTCAATTCAAGAACCATTTGTTCTCCACTTCTCTAATCTTCTCTAATAAGCCCTGACTTGTCATCTGCCTCTCCCTCTTGTCCTGCATGATTTTCTGTCCTATTAAACAGAATCAATTTATGGTTTTTGTTTGACTTGCTTTCTAAGTATTGCTCTATACACCATCCCTCTTACTAACTTTCAAAGCTACATTTTCTAAACTTTCCCAAATCTAAAATTATTTTACAAGTTCCTGAATTCTACATTTTCCCTTATTTACTTCAATTACCAATTCTGTCTTGTTTTTCTTCAAAAAAAAGAAAAAGGTGACAAAGGAATTTCCTTGGTGGTCCAGTGGTTGAGAATCTGCCTTCCAATGCACGGGACATGGGTTCAACATGCCTGGTACAGGAAGATTCCACATGCTATGGGGCAACTAAGCCCATGTGCTGCAACTACCCTGCATACCCTAGAAGCTGTGTTCTGCAACAAGAGAAGCCACTGCACCAATAAGCCCATGCACCTCAACTAGAGTAGCCCCTACTTGATGCAACTAAAGATAAGCCCATGAACAGCAATACTCAGTTCAGCCATAAATAAATAATTTTTTAAAAAATTATTCACCACTGAGGACAGAGGTTCAATTCCTGAATGGGGAACTAAGATCCCATAAGCCTTACAGCACAACCAAAGAAAAAGCAACTTGTTCAACACAGAAAATTTGGAGAATGACACAAAATCACATAGGAAAAAATTAAACTATAATTCCACCAAGTAGACATAACTATTATTAACATTCTGGTCACATTTCATCAACAATGGAATCATACTGTATATATTATCATTAAATACTCTTTTAAATCAGAATTCTTAAATATATGTATCTATTAATACCCAAGGATTATCATAATTTACTTAACCAAGTTTCTGGCTAAGTTTTTTTAACAAAGGAAAGTTTAAAATCCAGTATTTTTCACTTGTTTGTTGGTACCAAATAAGAGCACAATAAAAATAACTAGATATAAGATATACAGATAGTGCTCGCCGCAGCACATATACTAAAATGTAAGATGGCATACTCCATCCCAGGTGCAGGAAATGTAATTATGCTTCAATTCAAGAACCATTTGTTCTCCACTTCTCTAATCTTCTCTAATAAGCCCTGACTTGTCATCTGCCTCTCCCTCTTGTCCTGCATGATTTTCTGTCCTATTAAACAGAATCAATTTATGGTTTTTGTTTGACTTGCTTTCTAAGTATTGCTCTATACACCATCCCTCTTACTAACTTTCAAAGCTACATTTTCTAAACTTTCCCAAATCTAAAATTATTTTACAAGTTCCTGAATTCTACTTTTTCCCCTTATTTACTTCAATTACCAATTCTGTCTTGTTTTTCTTCAAAAAAAAGAAAAAGGTGACAAAGGAATTTCCTTGGTGGTCCAGTGGTTGAGAATCTGCCTTCCAATGCACGGGACATGGGTTCAACATGCCTGGTACAGGAAGATTCCACATGCTATGGGGCAACTAAGCCCATGTGCTGCAACTACCCTGCATACCCTAGAAGCTGTGTTCTGCAACAAGAGAAGCCACTGCACCAATAAGCCCATGCACCTCAACTAGAGTAGCCCCTACTTGATGCAACTAAAGATAAGCCCATGAACAGCAATACTCAGTTCAGCCATAAATAAATAATTTTTTAAAAAATTATTCACCACTGAGGACAGAGGTTCAATTCCTGAATGGGGAACTAAGATCCCATAAGCCTTACAGCACAACCAAAGAAAAAGCAACTTGTTCAACACAGAAAATTTGGAGAATGACACAAAATCACATAGGAAAAAATTAAACTATAATTCCACCAAGTAGACATAACTATTATTAACATTCTGGTCACATTTCATCAACAATGGAATCATACTGTATATATTATCATTAAATACTCTTTTAAATCAGAATTCTTAAATATATGTATCTATTAATACCCAAGGATTATCATAATTTACTTAACCAAGTTTCTGGCTAAGTTTTTTTAACAAAGGAAAGTTTAAAATCCAGTATTTTTCACTTGTTTGTTGGTACCAAATAAGAGCACAATAAAAATAACTAGATATAAGATATACAGATAGTGCTCGCTTCGGCAGCACATATACTAAAATTGGAACGATACAGAGAAGATTAGCATGGCCCCTGCACAAGGATGACACGCAAATTTGTGAAGCGTTCCATATTTTTTAAAGAGACGCCTCTCCAAAGAGGACATACAGATAGCCCAAAAATACATGAAACGATGCTCAACCTCGCTTATTATCAGAGAAATGCAAATTAAAACCACAATGAGATATCACCTCACACTTGTCAGAATGGCCATCATCAACAAATCAACAGACAACAAATGCTGGAGAGGGTGTGGAGAAAAGGGAACCCTCTTGCATTGCTGGTGGGAATGTAAATTAATACAACCTCTATGGAAGACAATATGGAGATTCCTTCAAAAACTAAAAATAGAAGCACCCTATGACCCAGAAATCCCACTATTAGGCCTATATCCTGATGAAATCAAAACTGCAAGAGGCATCTGTACCCCAATGTTCATTGCAGCTCTCTATACAATAGCCAGAACATGGAAGCAACCTAGATGTCCATCGACAAATGAATGGATACAGAAGCTCTGGTACATATATACAATGGAATACTACTCAGCTGTTAAAAGAAATGCAGAAGACTCAGTCCTAATGAGGTGGCTGGCTCTAGAACCTATCATAAAAAGTGAAGTAAGTCAAAAAGAGAAAGACAAGTATAGTATACTAACTCATATATATGGGATCTAGTAAAATGGTCATGATAACATACGCAGTGAACTCATGAAAAAACAGAGAATAGACATAAAGACATTGTGGAGACCGAACAGTGGGAGGGAGGCATGGAGGGAGTAACATGGAAACCTATACTGTCATGTGTGGAAAAGATAGCTATTGTCATTGTTCTAGGGGAATAGGAGTACCTACAACCACTTGGAGCGATGGTCTGGAGGGATGGGAGGGGGGAACTGGGTGGGGGGAGGGTCCAGGGATATGCATATGAATGATCTGGGAACATACATGTAAAAAAATAAAAAATAAATAATAAAAAAAGAGTCACCAAATCCCAGCCATGTTATTAGTTAGAGCTGTTCATTTGCCTTTCCTAGACTCATGCTGAGAAGTGGTAAATGTGATGATATAAATGTGATCATTCTTAACACCATTACAAATGTGATTAATACATATGTAATAAGGAAAATGAGAAAACATGAATTGCAGTCCCTACAAGCATTTAAAATTAAATGTGCTAGCAATTGGATGAAAATAAACTTTGCAAATTTGAAAAAAAAAAAAAAGATACACAGATAAAAAGCTAACAAAACAGAAACCATGCCAAAAAATGGAAGGTCATAACAGTTCCATGCTTTTAATTACACAGTACGATTTTTTCCTCATTAAACTTTCCACTGAATTGTTACTCAATTTTACCCTCTTTGTTACTATTTTTTTTGTGACTTCATTGTGTTTTTAGGAAGCTTTCTGTATGTTGACTAGATGGAGCTTCATATTAATTTAGTGTTTCAAACAAATGGTTAAACAAAAAATAACTTAGATATGTAACAAACTAGCAATACTAGATTGATATATTTCAACATTAAAAACACGTGAATTTGAATTTACCTTGAACAAATTTGACACAGTGACTGAAGAGAAACACGGGGCATGTAGGTTAAGGCAGCATTGTAACACAGCAAAAGGAATGTCAATACTTCAAACCTAAAAATAAACCAAAAGAATATTTACAAATCTTGAGAATTCTAAGTCAACTATTATTAAACAAGCATGGGTAGGCAACAGACCTACAATATAATCACACCAACAATACAAAACTGAAAGGGAAAAGAAGTAACAGTCATACAAAAATTATCTCAAAAATTCAATGTTCCAGATAACATCTGAAGCAAAGTATAAGTGACAAATTGGCAAGATGTGTCTCTCTTGTATAAAATGACTCAATATTTTAAAACTTATTATACACAACTCATTAAATATTATTTATAAATCTACTGAAATAATTTTAATTTCTTTAAGAATCAGGATAGTATAACAGTAGGTTATGTCTCCAGGGTATACCTGTTTTGTGCTGTCAGCATCTCTCTTTGGGGGTGAGGTCCACTGTACACAACTTTGACAAACCATGCTGGGATAGGGCACCCCAACATGGAGCCAATTAGCTGAAAAATGTAAGCGATATCATAAATATGAATGAAAAATAATAATAATAAAAAAAGAGTCACCAAATCCCAGCCATGTTATTAGTTAGAGCTGTTCATTTGCCTTTCCTAGACTCATGCTGAGAAGTGGTAAATGTGATGATATAAATGTGATCATTCTTAACACCATTACAAATGTGATTAATACATATGTAATAAGGAAAATGAGAAAACATGAATTGCAGTCCCTACAAGCATTTAAAATTAAATGTGCTAGCAATTGGATGAAAATAAACTTTGCAAATTTGAAAAAAAAAAAAAAGATACACAGATAAAAAGCTAACAAAACAGAAACCATGCCAAAAAATGGAAGGTCATAACAGTTCCATGCTTTTAATTACACAGTACGATTTTTTCCTCATTAAACTTTCCACTGAATTGTTACTCAATTTTACCCTCTTTGTTACTATTTTTTTTGTGACTTCATTGTGTTTTTAGGAAGCTTTCTGTATGTTGACTAGATGGAGCTTCATATTAATTTAGTGTTTCAAACAAATGGTTAAACAAAAAATAACTTAGATATGTAACAAACTAGCAATACTAGATTGATATATTTCAACATTAAAAACACGTGAATTTGAATTTACCTTGAACAAATTTGACACAGTGACTGAAGAGAAACACGGGGCATGTAGGTTAAGGCAGCATTGTAACACAGCAAAAGGAATGTCAATACTTCAAACCTAAAAATAAACCAAAAGAATATTTACAAATCTTGAGAATTCTAAGTCAACTATTATTAAACAAGCATGGGTAGGCAACAGACCTACAATATAATCACACCAACAATACAAAACTGAAAGGGAAAAGAAGTAACAGTCATACAAAAATTATCTCAAAAATTCAATGTTCCAGATAACATCTGAAGCAAAGTATAAGTGACAAATTGGCAAGATGTGTCTCTCTTGTATAAAATGACTCAATATTTTAAAACTTATTATACACAACTCATTAAATATTATTTATAAATCTACTGAAATAATTTTAATTTCTTTAAGAATCAGGATAGTATAACAGTAGGTTATGTCTCCAGGGTATACCTGTTTTGTGCTGTCAGCATCTCTCTTTGGGGGTGAGGTCCACTGTACACAACTTTTGACAAACCATGCTGGGATAGGGCACTCTCTGTCAGAGCCATGGAGCCAATGCTGGAAGGCTAAAGACAACACACATGAATAAAGAAAAAGCCAGGGCTTCCCTGGTGGTCCAGTGGGTAAGGACACTGCTTTGCAGTGCAAGGGCCACCGGTTCAATCCCTGGCCTGGGAAGACCCCATGTGCTGCGGAGTGGCTGGACCAATGTGTGCAACTACCGAGCAGGAGCTTTGGAGCGCATGAGCCCGGAGCCGGTGCTCTGTGACGGCAGAGGCCACTGCGACAGGAGGTCCATGCAGGTCAAATAACAAAGATGGAAATAAAATGAAAGACCAATAGAAGTGGCCAAAAAAAAAAAAAAAGCCATTCTGCTTAAGATGTGGTATTTAGAATATATATACCAATATGAATGATTGCTATAAATATCATATATCTAAGAAATATTCAGATTGCCTATTAATTCTGCTCAAAGATTTAACAAATAATTAAAAACAAACCACAGATAGAAATACAAAATATTTAACTTAAAAAATTCTACCCCAGAAATATATAATTGACATACACATACACAAGTACAAAATCTAATATTGTTATGTCAGAAAAAGGGGAAAATATTCAAAATGAGTATTTTCAACAGATCTTTTACAATCAGGTTTCAGATTAAACTTTAATGATTTGGGGGCTTCCCTGGTGGTCCAGTGGGTAAGGACACCGCCTTGCAGTGCAAGGGGCGCCGGTTCGATTCCTGGCCTGGGAAGATCCCACGTGCCGCGGAGCGGCTGAACCGATGTGTCCAATTACCGAGCCGGAGCTCTGAGCGCATGCGCCCAGAGCCAGTGCTCTGTGACAACGGAGACCACCGCGATGGGAGGCCCACACGGGCCAAAGAACAAAGACGGATGAAAATGGACAAATGAAAGACCAATAGAAAGGGCCCGCCTGCTCCCCTCCCTCCCCACCAAAAATAAATAAATAAATAAATCTTTAAAAAAAAAATGATTTTGATTTCCCATTTTACTTTGGGAATAGCAAATACTTTGATGTTTTACACTTTTTAAGGCACTAATAAACCAAATTTTTTTTGCCTCAGTAACTAAACCCTAATTTATGGCAACTTCAAATCTTAGGACCCAATACTTTGATAAAAACGTCACTTACTTCATGATATACAGACGGTTTGGATAAAGACGGAATCGTAAAACTCAATACTTTGCTATGTCCCTGTTTGTCAACTATTTCCTACAAAAGTGAAAGAAAATATCTCACAAAATTTATTTTTTACACATAAGCTTAAATTGTTAGTCAAAAAGACCTGAAAACAAAGGAATTTTAAAGTCAACTAAAATCTTAAACTACAACAATCCATTATTCATAAATACTAGGAGTTAACCTTCTCCTTAAAATATAAGTAATGTGGTTTTAAGGATGAAATGCAGATGTCTTATCTTAATAATCATTGACTTTTCTCATGTAAAAAGTTCTATTTTCTAAGCAATTAACACAGTCATGAAATATTACAAAATGACCCTTAGTTTTCCATTTAAAAAAGTACAAACCTTAAGTATATATCTAGAATATTGTACTATTTAATCAATGGTATGAACATTGGAGACAGTCCAGATGTTATAGAATTCTTAGTGGTAGATCTTAGATTAGATCTTTTCTCCAAACTTTTTGTGAAGGTCACAAAAGACAATTTATAGACAGTGGCATTTAAGTTAAAAAAATTTAAAATTCAACAGATATTTTTAAATACAGCCATAAAAGAATTTAAATGGTCTGATTTTTAGCTTCCAATCAATCAAAAAATGTATCATTTATATAACTGTATATATGGTCATATAGCCTTCAATCTCCATAAAGATATCTGGGGTGGGGGGGAAATGATCTATGAGTCATTTGATGTATTAAAAACAAATACCAGCTCTACTAAAATGAAAAACAGTTGCTATTATGTATTCATTCTTAATTGATATTTGACTTCTGTCAGAAAACATTTTGTTAACTACATTATATACAAACCAAATTGTAAACCCCTAGAAGAAGAGCTTCGATGCATCCACTGCTGTGCACATTTCTGCTGGCGGAGACAGCAAGGTAGCACCAAATCAGTTCTGGAAGAAACTGCAGTGTAAACCGAAGCAACTGCTCCTCTCCACTGCGATAGAATTCAAAGAGCTGGTGACAGACAGGTTCCAGCAACTGAAAGAAAGACAAAATATTAATTCAGGGATTGGACTGTATTTGAATGACACTGATATATTAAACATATAAGCTTTTCCCTGATTGGTAATTACTGAAATATACAAATATTCCCAGTTTGGGGAAGCGAGACTATTTGCGGCTAAACTATTTAGTAAACCTGTGAACTCTAATGCAAGGTCAAACTGCAAAGTTGAGAGTATACAGAAGCACTTTGTAACCTCTATAGCATTCTGTAACTCTAAGGTAGTATTGTTTTTAAAACTATATCTTTTTAACTTCCTAAAATAGGTTGTGTGAACCTTCTTTCTTAATATCCTTTCTTCCAGAAAAAACATGTCAATATACAAATGATTGGCTATGAAGTTGGAGAAATTAAAATGGGAATCCTAGGTAGCTACTGTCACATGGCCTTCCTGAGCTTATAATTAGGCAGCATCTGACTACAATGACTGGTGTGTAGAGTAGCTAAATATCAAGCCCTAGATCTAGTTTCTTACTGTATGATAAATCGCCCCTGGATAATCTAAACACTGCTGTCATTTTGCATGATTTGAACTTACTGATAACCATTTTTCTCCCAATATCCCCTATAGGTATTCAGTTCATCAAGCTGACTGTATCTCTGTAAGTCATCTTT
This sequence comes from Tragulus kanchil, assembly GCA_022376925.1. Lineage (NCBI taxonomy): Eukaryota > Metazoa > Chordata > Mammalia > Artiodactyla > Tragulidae > Tragulus > Tragulus kanchil. The sequence continues at coordinate 104,396,695 of JAIOJX010000030.1, read as the reverse complement.
TAAATATCAGAAAGTCAAAATAAGAGATTCTTATAGTTAAGTATTACCTTAAAGCATATACAATAGTCACATACAAGTCACTTAGAAATATGTCAAGAGATTTAAATGGTCTGATTTTAGCTACATCTATTTTAAACAATAGCCTTCAATCTCCATAAAGATATCTGGGGTGGGGGAAATGATCTATGAGTCATTTGATGTATTAAACAAATACCAGCTCTACTAAAATGAAAAACAGTTGCTATTATGTATTCATTCTTAATTGATATTTGACTTCTGTCAGAAAACATTTTGTTAACTACATTATATACAAACCAAATTGTAAACCCCTAGAAGAAGAGCTTCGATGCATCCACTGCTGTGCACATTTCTGCTGGCGGAGACAGCAAGGTAGCACCAAATCAGTTCTGGAAGAAACTGCAGTGTAAACCGAAGCAACTGCTCCTCTCCACTGCGATAGAATTCAAAGAGCTGGTGACAGACAGGTTCCAGCAACTGAAAGAAAGACAAAATATTAATTCAGGGATTGGACTGTATTTGAATGACACTGATATATTAAACATATAAGCTTTTCCCTGATTGGTAATTACTGAAATATACAAATATTCCCAGTTTGGGGAAGCGAGACTATTTGCGGCTAAACTATTTAGTAAACCTGTGAACTCTAATGCAAGGTCAAACTGCAAAGTTGAGAGTATACAGAAGCACTTTGTAACCTCTATAGCATTCTGTAACTCTAAGGTAGTATTGTTTTTAAAACTATATCTTTTTAACTTCCTAAAATAGGTTGTGTGAACCTTCTTTCTTAATATCCTTTCTTCCAGAAAAAACATGTCAATATACAAATGATTGGCTATGAAGTTGGAGAAATTAAAATGGGAATCCTAGGTAGCTACTGTCACATGGCCTTCCTGAGCTTATAATTAGGCAGCATCTGACTACAATGACTGGTGTGTAGAGTAGCTAAATATCAAGCCCTAGATCTAGTTTCTTACTGTATGATAAATCGCCCCTGGATAATCTAAACACTGCTGTCATTTTGCATGATTTGAACTTACTGATAACCATTTTTCTCCCAATATCCCCTATAGGTATTCAGTTCATCAAGCTGACTGTATCTCTGTAAGTCATCTTTTTTAAATATCAGAAAGTCAAAATAAGAGATTCTTATAGTTAAGTATTACCTTAAAGCATATACAATAGTCACATACAAGTCACTTAGAAATATGTCAAGAGATTCACAGGCTTATTTTCCAAACAGACTTTTACTGTATCTTCCGTGAATGGAAATTTGTTCACTTCACTAACTTAGGCAGTAGATTTACATCAACTTACAAAACAGATTTTCTATTACAAATAATTGGAATGAACAGAAACTGATTTAAAGTGGATGCTTTGATTTCAAAAAAGTTCAATATATAAATTTGGCATCATTAAAGTCAGAATTACTTATGCCAGGTAAAGAAAGAGTTATGTTTCAGTAAACAATGACAAAATCACGCTGATCTTTCCTACTGAATTACTATCTTCGGAAAGTTAAAGAAAATTTTTCCAACTCTCATAATGGTCATTAGAGGGTAACAGGTGTCCATTGTGGCAGAGCAAAGCTAACTGGAAACTGGAGGGACGGAGGCAAAGTAATCCCATTCACAGACTGCAAGAAAAGGCTTTAGGGTAGGAATTTGGAAGAACGAAGGGGAGGGCAGTAGAAGAGAGATAGGCAGGGAATGCTTAGCTTTCAGAGTAGAGTTTTTAAAATTTCTTTGTGGACCAGTGTCAATAATCTTGTATTATGGTGTGACATCACTCAACTCCAAATACCTTGGAAAGTTTTTATTCAATCAGTTAATATACTCAAATAAGCATCTGCAAACTTACAAAACTTTATGCTGAAAATTTATTTGATATTCTGCATGAACACATACTCAATTTTAAACAAAATACTCCAAAAGGCCTTTTAAACTCGTTTAAAGTCTAAAACAGAGTTTTGGTTTATGAAAGCAGAACCAAATGAAGACAGATTCAAAAGAGATGTAGAAGTTATACATTGCAATGAGATTAGATGAAATTAAGCATGTTAAACCACTAGAGACAAATACCAATGCAGGTTTTTACAGCTTGCAAAATACTTATACATATATAAATCTATTCAATTCCTACAATATTATAGGGTGCAACGTCATTACACTGACATGTATACTTTCTACATAAGCAAAGTGAGACAAACAAGATATAGACTGAAACCAAAAATAATCACACAGTTTTTGAAGTTCAGACTGAAAACAAGGCTTTTTAACAACTTCATAAACATACCTGAAATGTCAGAAAATAAAACAACATGCAATGTGCAAAACACAGGCATGTTTGACTTACTTAAAAAAACATTTTGTATTGGGATACAGCCAATTAACAATATTGTGAAAAATGTGGAAAATGTGTGCAAATCCACCTAGACTCAGTTAAGCATTGTCCTGAAAGCATGTATTTACTTACTTTCTTCCTTTTCTCTTTTAGGATAAAGACCATGTCTACTCATCTTTGATTTTCTGTTGCCTGGCACTGCAGCTGACTCATAATGGACACACAAATACTGGTTGAATGAATAAATGAAGGCAGTGACCCAGACTTTCCAAGGTTATTCCCAGCAAGATAGACAGATAGATAGACTTATACATATATCATATAGGAAGACGAGTGGCAGCATGTTCAGAAATAGCTTTGGAATTTGGGTAATTGTCTTTCTTGGCCTGGGGGATGGTACATGGGAGCTCATTTAATCATAATATTTTTTATTCTGTCATTTTTCTGAACATAAAGTATTCTTATATCCCTATCCATTTTCAAAAGTAATTAGTTAAACACTCCAGAATATATATTACAGTTTTAAAAACTCTACTTTTCTTACTCTTTTTCATATGTGTTATATTTCACAGTAACAAATTAAAAATCAATCAAATGAGAACTCTTAGCACAATGAACTTTGAGAGTACTTACCTCACTTTGTGGCTCCTGGATAACTTTATAGAGAGATGAAACTAGAGAACTCTTGTCCTTCAAATTTGTAGCATAATTTGGTAAAGATGTTTCTGGTAGTGTCTAAACAAATTTTTAAAAATAGATTTTATTTTTTATGAAAAGTCCAGAATAGGCAAATCCAAATACAGAAAGCAGATCAGCTGTTGTCAGAGATTGGAGGAGGGGAAGTTGGGAAGGGGAACAATTGGGAGTGACTGACTAGACACACTTTCTTTTGTATCTGGAAGAAGGAAATGTCCTAGGATTAGATGCCAGTGCTAGTGGCACAACATAGTAAAACCACTAAAAACATCTGTATTCTCACCTGAAAGCAGTGAATGTTTCATTATGTGAATAATATTTGAACAACAAAAATTGGATACATTTAATCCTCAACATCAACTAGGAAATGTCAGAAAATAAAACAACATGCAATGTGCAAAACACAGGCATGTTTGACTTACTTAAAAAAACATTTTGTATTGGGATACAGCCAATTAACAATATTGTGAAAAATGTGGAAAATGTGTGCAAATCCACCTAGACTCAGTTAAGCATTGTCCTGAAAGCATGTATTTACTTACTTTCTTCCTTTTCTCTTTTAGGATAAAGACCATGTCTACTCATCTTTGATTTTCTGTTGCCTGGCACTGCAGCTGACTCATAATGGACACACAAATACTGGTTGAATGAATAAATGAAGGCAGTGACCCAGACTTTCCAAGGTTATTCCCAGCAAGATAGACAGATAGATAGACTTATACATATATCATATAGGAAGACGAGTGGCAGCATGTTCAGAAATAGCTTTGGAATTTGGGTAATTGTCTTTCTTGGCCTGGGGGATGGTACATGGGAGCTCATTTAATCATAATATTTTTTATTCTGTCATTTTTCTGAACATAAAGTATTCTTATATCCCTATCCATTTTTCAAAAGTAATTAGTTAAACACTCCAGAATATATATTACAGTTTTAAAAACTCTACTTTTCTTACTCTTTTTCATATGTGTTATATTTCACAGTAACAAATTAAAAATCAATCAAATGAGAACTCTTAGCACAATGAACTTTGAGAGTACTTACCTCACTTTGTGGCTCCTGGATAACTTTATAGAGAGATGAAACTAGAGAACTCTTGTCCTTCAAATTTGTAGCATAATTTGGTAAAGATGTTTCTGGTAGTGTCTAAACAAATTTTTAAAAATAGATTTTATTTTTTATGAAAAGTCCAGAATAGGCAAATCCAAATACAGAAAGCAGATCAGCTGTTGTCAGAGATTGGAGGAGGGGAAGTTGGGAAGGGGAACAATTGGGAGTGACTGACTAGACACACTTTCTTTTGTATCTGGAAGAAGGAAATGTCCTAGGATTAGATGCCAGTGCTAGTGGCACAACATAGTAAAACCACTAAAAACATCTGTATTCTCACCTGAAAGCAGTGAATGTTTCATTATGTGAATAATATTTGAACAACAAAAAATTGCAAAAATGAAACAAAAGATACATTTAATCCTCAACATCAACTAGGATACAAATTACTGCATCTTTGATCATAATTTGGAGTTTAGAAGTAAGAACATGAATGATTTTTTCTATCAACATACACATTATCAATCTCATTAACAGTATTTTATCCTGTTTCTTAATAAAAATGTTATATAAGGATCCAATGTTTCAAACTTTAAATCATCTATCAAAGCAACTCCAGTGTTACATGTTATGACTATTAAGATTGCTCTACTTCACAGAATTGGCGGGGGGGGGGGGGGGGTTTTTTACTTCTTGGAACTGGAGAAAAAGATAGCCCTACTATTAACAAACTAGTTTGCCTCAGGCCATTTAAAATATCAACAACTAAGCACAGTTCGGCAGAGTCACTCTTTCCAAAAGAATACTAGGGCCAGAGAGTAATGGGAAGAGATTAAGCTCCAGAAGTAAGTCAGACAGTTTGGAGTAAAAGTAGCAGAGAAATCTGAAAGAAAAAGAAAACAACAACAACAGCTTCATTATAACAACCTATAACTTCATGATAAAAACCTATTCTTGGCTTCCCCGGTGGTCCAGTGGGCTAAGACTCTACTCCCAATGCAGGGGCCTGGTTCAATCCCTGGTCAGGGAACTAGATGCCACATGCCACAACTAACAGTTCACATGCTGCAGCTGAGACCTTGTTCCGCCAAATAAATTAATTAAAAAAAAAAAACAAAAAAAAAACCTATTCTTCTAGAGTTTGCCCTTCCTTAACAACTTCTGACTTTCAATACATTATCTTTTCCTAGGAAAAGTATTTCTATCAATCAACCAATTAATCAACAATGTTCATCCTGCAGCAGATATAACACCTCAAGATACTGCTAACAGTTATTCCAAGATATACAGTTTCCTCCATGTCCCATATCCTAGTATTTGATAATTTAAAACAGGTTATAGCTAGTATATATAGGTGTATGTGTGCACAGACATGGAAAATAAAGCAATATAAATATTTATAATAAGGATATTTGATTCATTTTTACTTTCCTATGAATTCCTTAAGGGCAAGAACTATCTTATCTCTCTATCCACAGCATTCAACAATGCTTTGTACTCAAATCTTTGCTGAAGACATTTATCATATAACAGATGAACAAAATAAAAAATAAAAATGTCATAGTTATTCTTCAATAGATTCTTGAAAAATAGGTCACATTTCACCTTAGGCTAAATAAGTAAATAGACTGTTTTTTTAATTTAATAGGACAATTTTGTTTACCAGAATGGTAAGTAAATATGAACTATCTGGAAACCTTCCACCATTCTTTGGGCAGGGCGGAGAGAGTTTCACTACAACTGCTTACATAAAGAGGAGATTAGGCTTTCTTCAATATTTCAAAAGCATGTAACAAAAGATCTCCAGGCAACATTCCATTTCTGTTACTTGATTAGGAGTAACCTAATACTGGTGGAATTTATATAAAAGGGATTAACTGTCAAATAGACAACAGATTTCTTAATTGCCTGAATGATAAAGAAGTTAAGCTATATATGTAGAACACATTAACAGGTGTATGCGCAGTATGCACATGTGTATCCAAACATAAAACTTTAAGTGAATTGAAAATAAATCTTAAAAAAGATTAGTGAATAGAAAGATTACTACATACACTATCTAGGCTAACACTGGAATGGTTATTAAAAACTGAATTACAAAAAGAAAGAATGTGAATTGCAATTTTCAGTTATATACCAATTAACCCTCATAAGGCAAGATTTTTTTTTGTGAAATAGTCAAAAGCAAAAGGACAGCTCTTTTCTGAAGAGAAGTTCTAGAAAATAACCTGGGTTTCTTTCTGACATTATCTTTTCCTAGGAAAAGTATTTCTATCAATCAACCAATTAATCAACAATGTTCATCCTGCAGCAGATATAACACCTCAAGATACTGCTAACAGTTATTCCAAGATATACAGTTTCCTCCATGTCCCATATCCTAGTATTTGATAATTTAAAACAGGTTATAGCTAGTATATATAGGTGTATGTGTGCACAGACATGGAAAATAAAGCAATATAAATATTTATAATAAGGATATTTGATTCATTTTTACTTTCCTATGAATTCCTTAAGGGCAAGAACTATCTTATCTCTCTATCCACAGCATTCAACAATGCTTTGTACTCAAATCTTTGCTGAAGACATTTATCATATAACAGATGAACAAAATAAAAAATAAAAATGTCATAGTTATTCTTCAATAGATTCTTGAAAAATAGGTCACATTTCACCTTAGGCTAAATAAGTAAATAGACTGTTTTTTTAATTTAATAGGACAATTTTGTTTACCAGAATGGTAAGTAAATATGAACTATCTGGAAACCTTCCACCATTCTTTGGGCAGGGCGGAGAGAGTTTCACTACAACTGCTTACATAAAGAGGAGATTAGGCTTTCTTCAATATTTCAAAAGCATGTAACAAAAGATCTCCAGGCAACATTCCATTTCTGTTACTTGATTAGGAGTAACCTAATACTGGTGGAATTTATATAAAAGGGATTAACTGTCAAATAGACAACAGATTTCTTAATTGCCTGAATGATAAAGAAGTTAAGCTATATATGTAGAACACATTAACAGGTGTATGCGCAGTATGCACATGTGTATCCAAACATAAAACTTTAAGTGAATTGAAAATAAATCTTAAAAATGATTAGTGAATAGAAAGATTACTACATACACTATCTAGGCTAACACTGGAATGGTTATTAAAAACTGAATTACAAAAAGAAAGAATGTGAATTGCAATTTTCAGTTATATACCAATTAACCCTCATAAGGCAAGATTTTTTTTTGTGAAATAGTCAAAAGCAAAAGGACAGCTCTTTTCTGAAAAGAGAAGTTCTAGAAAATAACCTGGGCCTAGGCTACTACTGCTAAATGAGAGGAAAGTTCTCCTAAGAATTAGTGAACATCTTATCACAATTCTGTCATTATTTCCTTTTGTAAATATGAGAAAAGTTAACTTTTGTCTGTAGAAGGAGAGAAAATACAATTGCTGTGTTTATGAACAATGCTTTGAAAACCTTAAGATCTAAAAAAAGCTTATGGATGAAAACACCATTACAGCAAACCTTTAAATTTACATTGTACTAGTTCAAAGTTACTGGCCTTCTTAAATACCAGTTAAGCTTTGTCAATTTGAGAAGGCAGAGCTAGAGACAAAAGAAACAATAATGGGATATTATGGTAAGAAATTAGTCTTGGCAAAAGCTTGAAGAAGACAGATGCTTCATATTAAAGTATCATTTGGCAGATGGCTTTTATAAAATCTAAGGAAGTGATATGGGTTGGGTAGAAGAGAATTAATGAAGATGGACAGATGGATGAAGAACCAATAAATAAAACAACTCTGACCAATACCATTACATGTAAGACTAGATTTTGAGTCACATAGTGTGACTCAGGGACTACCAGAAAATAAAAAATCTGCTGCACAAATCTACACATACATTAGAAAAAACACAATACAATCTGTAAGGTAATATTTTACAAACAAGTATTTTAAAAGATAGAGATTGAACTAGCAATTCATGAAATCTTAAATAAGTCTTAGTCTAATCACTTTGTCGGTATATGAAGAGAATTTAATGAGGGCCCAAAGCTGAAGTAAATGTTAGTTTTTCCAAAGGCAAAAAAGAAAAAACAGGGGTCAGGAGAAAAAAAAAAGGAAAGAAAAAAATTGTACAAAGCAAACTACCTTGTCTTATGCATTTGAGAGAATGTTGAGTAAGGTTATGAGTCTGGGAGTTCAGACCATACCCATAGAACAGTGTAGAGCTAAAATCATCTTCACATCCCACCTATTTCAGTTTTCCTGGTGAAGATACTGAGATCCAAAGAAGTTATGTGATTTGTCCAACACTGTGAAACCACCTAGACAGAAGATCTGACTTCTCAGCCTCATGTATCCTATACCACTTACTTTATCAATCATGATGACCTTGGCCTTATTAGCACCACAGTTATTAAATTAAACAACCAAGGAGAGACCTAGATAGATAGATAATCTCTAAACTTTATTTCTTAAATATTTTAACCAAAATATGTAACTAACGTCAGAAATCATTTCAAATGACAAGATACTTTAATTTTAAAAGTATACTTAAGAGATTTGTTCTCATGCACTTTCTTGTCTTCTATTATTTTTAGTCAGTTGCTAACTTTGCCTCGTAACCTTAATCTCTTTACCAAACATAAACAGAGCTGAATTCAATGCACATTAACATAATTCAAAATAATTTCCAGAAACACCTACCAAATTAACCAAAGAAAAGGAAATATCTTCCTTATACATGATAACAATTTGAACCATCTAATACGTCAAGTTGACTGAAAATTGGGTAAATTTAATTTTAGATGGTTAGGGGAAAGTTAAATAAGTTTTGGGGTCCAGGATTTTACTTCTCTCCTCTCAATAGAAAAGTTTCCTTCCCAGGAAGGGAAGAGAATAAACAAACAGATGAGAAGGGAAGAGAATTAGTCATGATTTTCAATTATTTGCCTTAACAGCAGACTCCTCTCCTCTACTCCCCATCCTTCATCATGGCCTCCTGCCACAACTTCCATATTAAAGAAAAGGGCAATGTTTCCTTTTGCAAATTTTAATTCGCCATTAAACATAAAAATATTCCAAAAGTGGTACTCAACTGTTAAACTCAACAAGTTTCATCAATTTGCCAACAACAACAAAAAACAATCATGATAATGAACCATATTAAACTGTCATGAAGCAGAAAAAAAGCTTAAAAACACAAAGACAACTTACATAAGAAAAAAGGCACATATCAGATTTATTCAAACTGTTAAAATACATAGAAAGCACTATATGTAATGGACTATATACAGTACACATCTATAAGCGCATGGATAACTACATCACTTCATGATGAAGCAGGGGATCCAAAGAAGTTATGTGATTTGTCCACACTTGAAACCACCTAGACAGAAGATCTGACTTCTCAGCCTCATGTATCCTATACCACTTACTTTATCAATCATGATGACCTTGGCCTTATTAGCACCACAGTTATTAAATTAAACAACCAAGGAGAGACCTAGATAGATAGATAATCTCTAAACTTTATTTCTTAAATATTTTAACCAAAATATGTAACTAACGTCAGAAATCATTTCAAATGACAAGATACTTTAATTTTAAAAGTATACTTAAGAGATTTGTTCTCATGCACTTTCTTGTCTTCTATTATTTTTAGTCAGTTGCTAACTTTGCCTCGTAACCTTAATCTCTTTACCAAACATAAACAGAGCTGAATTCAATGCACATTAACATAATTCAAAATAATTTCCAGAAACACCTACCAAATTAACCAAAGAAAAGGAAATATCTTCCTTATACATGATAACAATTTGAACCATCTAATACGTCAAGTTGACTGAAAATTGGGTAAATTTAATTTTAGATGGTTAGGGGAAAGTTAAATAAGTTTTGGGGGTCCAGGATTTTACTTCTCTCCTCTCAATAGAAAAGTTTCCTTCCCAGGAAGGGAAGAGAATAAACAAACAGATGAGAAGGGAAGAGAATTAGTCATGATTTTCAATTATTTGCCTTAACAGCAGACTCCTCTCCTCTACTCCCCATCCTTCATCATGGCCTCCTGCCACAACTTCCATATTAAAGAAAAGGGCAATGTTTCCTTTTGCAAATTTTAATTCGCCATTAAACATAAAAATATTCCAAAAGTGGTACTCAACTGTTAAACTCAACAAGTTTCATCAATTTGCCAACAACAACAAAAAACAATCATGATAATGAACCATATTAAACTGTCATGAAGCAGAAAAAAAGCTTAAAAACACAAAGACAACTTACATAAGAAAAAAGGCACATATCAGATTTATTCAAACTGTTAAAATACATAGAAAGCACTATATGTAATGGACTATATACAGTACACATCTATAAGCGCATGGATAACTACATCACTTCATGATGAAGCAGGGGATCCATAGAAAAATATTCACTTTATGACTACAAAAGCTGACAAAATGAAAATCTTTGTCATTCAATAGGATGAGATAACAACAAAGGCTAAGGCCAGCTACAAAATTTACAGGAAACATTGCTTCTCCCAAGGACGCAATACAGCTGAAAAGTGCCATAAAAACCTTTTAATAACTCCTATATTCTTACTCAGTAAGAAGCTTTGTTATCTAAAATCATAGATATTGAAAGTTTTGCTCTTTAAACATGTATCGATAAGAATGAAATATCCCACTCTTGAGTGAAGGATGTGAGTCATCTAGACACAGAGAAGCAGGCTTCAGATTAGGCGTTTCTGAACCCAACATTCCACACAGATATTAACTTTATAGTTCCTAAGACAACATGACCCTGGGTCCACTTTACAGTGCAGGGCTCCATTACACATAGCTCTGCTTTGTTTTGAGCCTATCAAAATATTGTATCATTTCAATTTCATCTGAATACCTTTCCTCCAAATCCTGTAATGATTTTATTTTTTCCTTTGTTTGGTAAGATGCCTACGCAGTACCTATTGTATGGTCCCCCTCACTGAAACAAGCCAAGAAGTATAACTTTTGTCCAAGGTCTTGGGCTAATCAGACTGAACAGAAAAAAAACAAAAAAACACGATGATTTCAGCCCAAACTCTTCCTTCCTGTGGATCATGATCAAGCAGCTCAAGTGCAGCAATGAGACCCATAGGACAAAAAGAAGGTCGTTAACTGGTTATTGTTTACTCATGAAGCCATGACTGACTCATGGACTATAGCCTACTAAGCTTCTTTATACACGGGATTTCCCAAGCAAGAATACTGGAGTGGGCTACCGTTTCCTTCTCTAGGGGATCTTCCCAACCCAGGGATTGAACTCATGTCTCCTGCCTTGGAGTATGGATTCTTTACCACTGAACTACAAGGGAAGCCCCAGTTAACTGGTTAAAAAAATGTAATTTTAGTTATCATAGAGAAGAGTTCATAAGAGAACAAAACAGAGCTGTTGTTGTTGTTTTCATCCACTAATTAAAAGATATACCCCTTGGCAGGCACTGGGTTAGCCAACTTGAGAAAGATCCCTCACTGATAGAAAGCTTGGCAAATATCTTCCCATCTTTTCATCGTTGATAATGCCCATTCGCACTGTTGCCCCAAACTGGGAGAAACATTTTACAGTGAATTGTTCATGGTGGCTGGAGAGAGTGACATCAACTTTCAGAGACTTTAACCATTCTTTATGATTATTGCTATACAAGCGAGAAGACAGACTTTAAAGAACTTGGTGAAAAAGGAGCCAATTTCCTTGGAAAGATTTTATGTGTAAATAATTCCCCAATAAGATTTTTTGGAATATTCTTTTGCTTCCACAGGTATTTAGCTTTTTAGTCATTAAAAAAAAAAAAAAAAAGCCAATGGAATGTAAAACCCAGATAAAACTTCTTTGGAATATAGTTATTAAATATTACCTTAAACTCTGATAACCATTCCTCAACAACCCCTTTTTCTGAAGTGAACATCTTTCCACATCTGTTACACTTTCACCCTGAAAATTAACACAGAAAATGTTAAAATTTTGAATGTATTTTCTTTGTAGTCAAATTACCAAGGATATAAATAATCTATAAAATTTAGTTACTTTGTTACTTGTGAAATTAAAGCAGTTTCAAACATAAATTAGTGGGTTGATATCAAAACCAATATGCACAAACAAGCATTAAAATGCAAGAATCATTACAAAAGTATTAACTATCTTAACATGATGAAATTAGCTCTATAATTTTCATTCAGCTTTTAGGAACACCAGTTGCAGAACATACCGGACAGTTTTTCTTAGTTTCAATTACATAATTCCAAATAGATAATGCATCTTAAGAAAGTGCAGAATATATTTTAAAACTTCAAAAATATAAAAAACATGCATCCAAATTTGATTTTACAGAAAACATTAAAGTAATTTAATTTGCTTATATTTCAGTTCTTTACTACAATAACTATCTAGGCAAGCCACTTGGTTTCCTGGAAGCCTAATATTCATAAAACAAATAAAAGCTGTAATATGCAAGATAATGACCAAATGCAATAGAAGTTATTCAGAAGAGTGGAATTTACTTAAGCATAAATAAGAAAAAAAAGAAGTTAAAGGAAATGTATAACAAATTTATCTCAAGCAAAACTTCTGTCAAAGTACGATATAGTTTTCTTCAAATATTCATTTATAGGAGAGTGGACTATTTCTTTTTTTTTTTTTTTTTTTGGAGGAAGGAGCTGGGGAGCGGGTTGGGGATGGAGAGGGGCGGGCGGGCCGCTTCTATTGGTCTTTCATTTCTCTATTTTCATCCATCTTTGTTCTGTGGCCCATGTGGGTCTCCCATTGCAGTGGCCTCTGTTGTCGCAGAGCACCAGCTCTGGGCGCAAGCACCCCAGAACTCCAGCTCGGTAATTGGACACATCAGTCCAGCGACTCCATAGCACGTGGGATCTTCCCAGGCCAGGGATCCAAGTGGCGCCCCCTGCACTGCAAGGCGGTGTCCCTACCCACTGGACCACCAGGGAAGCCCTGGACTATTTCTTTAGGAAAAACTTTACTAGCTCTATCTGAATTTCCTAATCTCCTAAATCAGGTACAAACCCTGTATTAGCCTTTTCATTTTCATCAGAATTATTAGCCGGAGAAATCAAAGTAGAATTGACAGAAACTGAATATTGATTCTATTCTTACTTGTAGTGTAGACTTGGGCAGGTTATTTGCCTTTCTTTTTCATTCAAAAGGTAACCCTAAATAGGATTTTTTGCAGTGAAATTAAAGCAGTTAACCGGCATTAAAATGTAAGAATCATTACAAAAGTATTAACTATCTTAACATGATGAAATTAGCTCTATAATTTTCATTCAGCTTTTAGGAACACCAGTTGCAGAACATACCGGACAGTTTTTCTTAGTTTCAATTACATAATTCCAAATAGATAATGCATCTTAAGAAAGTGCAGAATATATTTTAAAACTTCAAAAATATAAAAAACATGCATCCAAATTTGATTTTACAGAAAACATTAAAGTAATTTAATTTGCTTATATTTCAGTTCTTTACTACAATAACTATCTAGGCAAGCCACTTGGTTTCCTGGAAGCCTAATATTCATAAAACAAATAAAAGCTGTAATATGCAAGATAATGACCAAATGCAATAGAAGTTATTCAGAAGAGTGGAATTTACTTAAGCATAAATAAGAAAAAAAAGAAGTTAAAGGAAATGTATAACAAATTTATCTCAAGCAAAACTTCTGTCAAAGTACGATATAGTTTTCTTCAAATATTCATTTATAGGAGAGTGGACTATTTCTTTTTTTTTTTTTTGGAGGAAGGAGCTGGGGAGCGGGTTGGGGATGGAGAGGCGGGCGGGCCGCTTCTATTGGTCTTTCATTTCTCTATTTTCATCCGTCTTTGTTCTTTGGCTCCTGTGGGCCTCCCATTGCAGTGGCCTCTGTTGTCGCAGAGCACCAGCTCTGGGCGCAAGCACCCCAGAACTCCAGCTCGGTAATTGGACACATCAGTCCAGCGACTCCATAGCACGTGGGATCTTCCCAGGCCAGGGATCCAAGTGGCGCCCCCTGCACTGCAAGGCGGTGTCCCTACCCACTGGACCACCAGGGAAGCCCTGGACTATTTCTTTAGGAAAAACTTTACTAGCTCTATCTGAATTTCCTAATCTCCTAAATCAGGTACAAACCCTGTATTAGCCTTTTCATTTTCATCAGAATTATTAGCCGGAGAAATCAAAGTAGAATTGACAGAAACTGAATATTGATTCTATTCTTACTTGTAGTGTAGACTTGGGCAGGTTATTTGCCTTTCTTTTTTTCATTCATGAAATAGGGATAACCACAGTACACAACATCAACGGATTAATTTGAAAATTAAATTTAAAAATGTAAATAAAAGCGTCTGGCTATAAAAGTGTCATTTACTATGGAGTATTATTATTGAAAACTGTCAACTTATACAACCTTCGTTCAGCTGTCTATCAAAGTATACTGATAAATCTTAATGAAAAACACAGATTCTTGTAAAGAATACATTCTGATGTTTCTGTTGTCTAACTTCTACTAAAAATGGTTAAGAAAATATATATATTCATTGATTCATTTATTCATACATGAAGAATTATTTGAGAGATATGCTTTTTTTAGGATTAAAAAATAGCCCTTTTTTAATTCTAAATTTCACCCTTGGATCAAGCCAGGTTATCAAAAACCACATTATTTGTAACATAATATTGATTTTACAGAACTGTTCATTCAGATAAAATGGGCTTTGGAATGATGGCCAAAATGTTACTGAAAATCCTGTTAGATCTCAGGCTATCCTCTATAAAATCCAAAGGCGCAGAAAAGTCACATCTTCGGTTTTCAATACCATGAAAAACTCTCCTTATACTCCTTTGCTTTCCTCTGCAGAGCCCAAAAGAGAGACCTCAAAACACCTCCTCCACCCTGAAACTTTCACAGCCTCACCACCACTTCCTGCCTCAGGTCTGTCAGGATTAATATCATTTTCCCTTCCACCTGTTGATGTCAGGAACCACTAGAAACCACAGCTCACAGGTTATACTCAGCCCTTGCATACAATCTTCATAGCTCTTTTTAGGCCCTCTATTTTATTCCCATCTCCTGTGCATGGGGAAGAAGTTTCTCTTGCCCTGCGTCTTCTGTAATTAACAATCTGTTACCAGCAAAATTCTCTATATCTTCAACAGTTCTCTGAATATCACCTTTTTCTTGTTCTAATAAGCCTAGCTCTTCCCTGAAAACAGTGCTTTCCCTGGAAGCTTCTCAAAGAGTGACTGACTGCCTTTCCTCTCAACCCTGGAAGAAACCACTGGCCCTAGAGGTAATATCGCCATTTCTGATCATTCTCCCTCTCTCCCATCCACCCAATACTGTTCTGAAACTCATGTACCTGTCATCTATAAATCAATTCCTCCCCCAACCATCCCTTGCTTTCATTTCTAGATGATTTGAGCTCTGGCTCACTGCTATGCTTTCAAGCTATTCTTATTTAAAATCTGAGTTTTTTCATCTCACTCATTGAACTCTTAATTCCTGAAAATCTCCTCTAACAATACTGTCTTCTTCCCTGTCTCAGCAACTGAACTGTATGATTATAACCTAGACCAAACATTTAGGTCAGGACCATTTAAAAAAATATTTTAAATATTAATATTAACTTATTAAGCCAACCTGAAAGACACCCAGTGGTCTAAGTCAGAACAATTTGGGAAACAGACAAAGCAGCAGTGATTCAAGGTATAAAATAAATATACGAGTCCATACTGAAATAAATAAATGACTAAATAAATAACTATTAGAAAAGAAGAGACAAGTCTTCCTTTCAGATAATATATGTAGATATTTCCCCCTCCCCAAAGTTTAGTCTCTGCCTCCCAACTGAGAATCAGCTGGTCACAGTGATTTGCTTCCAAAGAAAAGAGTATTGGAAAGGGGAAAATAGTAACTTTATAGTGGAGAAATCTGACAAACACTTCATCAAGGTTAACAGCACCCATGATGCCATGTGAATATCATGTACACTTGATATGGTAACAAACACACTTACCTGACCTCTGTGATATTCATTCTAAAAAGCCATCAACCCAGAATGATCATGATACAAACATTAGAGGAAACAATGTGAGAGATATTTTACAAGATATCTGAACTATATTCCTCAAAACTAACAGGATCACGAAAAATAAAAAAATACTGACAGACTCGAATAGGCCAGAGAGACACAACAACTAAATGCAATATCGTCTCCTGGACTGGACCCTAGAACAGAAAAGGGATAGTAAAAAAAAAAAAAAAAAAAACTGGTGAATTTCTAATAAAGATGGGAATTTAGTTAATAGCAATATAATAGTAATGACAAATGTACAATGATAATGTTGGAAATGCTCTCAAATGGTATCGCAGGAATAAGACAGACAATTGAAAATGGCTTGGCAAGGCAGTCTTTCCTTCAGCAGACAGTTGTGCTACAGACAAAGGTCTTTGGGCAAGTACAATGAGTAGGAAGCTTGCTCCGTTTTTTATCTCTAAGATGCACATTCCTCCACTGGCTCCTCATAGACTGAGGACCATGAGTTACAATCTTTCCTGGATGTCCTGGAAGTTTCTATTGGATGATTGGTAATGATTTTCCCCACCTTTCTAGTGCTTTGCACATGTTGAGGAGAAAGCCTGTGAAATTAGTCCACCAAAAAGTTCTTATGAGGAAACTGTATGATTATAACCTAGACCAAACATTTAGGTCAGGACCATTTAAAAAAATATTTTAAATATTAATATTAACTTATTAAGCCAACCTGAAAGACACCCAGTGGTCTAAGTCAGAACAATTTGGGAAACAGACAAAGCAGCAGTGATTCAAGGTATAAAATAAATATACGAGTCCATACTGAAATAAATAAATGACTAAATAAATAACTATTAGAAAAGAAGAGACAAGTCTTCCTTTCAGATAATATATGTAGATATTTCCCCCTCCCCAAAGTTTAGTCTCTGCCTCCCAACTGAGAATCAGCTGGTCACAGTGATTTGCTTCCAAAGAAAAGAGTATTGGAAAGGGGAAAATAGTAACTTTATAGTGGAGAAATCTGACAAACACTTCATCAAGGTTAACAGCACCCATGATGCCATGTGAATATCATGTACACTTGATATGGTAACAAACACACTTACCTGACCTCTGTGATATTCATTCTAAAAAGCCATCAACCCAGAATGATCATGATACAAACATTAGAGGAAACAATGTGAGAGATATTTTACAAGATATCTGAACTATATTCCTCAAAACTA
Organism: Tragulus kanchil; assembly: GCA_022376925.1. NCBI lineage: Eukaryota > Metazoa > Chordata > Mammalia > Artiodactyla > Tragulidae > Tragulus > Tragulus kanchil. The sequence goes on along the minus strand of JAIOJX010000030.1, from coordinate 104,379,308 downwards.
ACAGGATCACGAAAAATAAAAAAATACTGACAGACTCGAATAGGCCAGAGAGACACAACAACTAAATGCAATATCGTCTCCTGGACTGGACCCTAGAACAGAAAAGGGATAGTAAAAAAAACAAAAAAACTGGTGAATTTCTAATAAAGATGGGAATTTAGTTAATAGCAATATAATAGTAATGACAAATGTACAATGATAATGTTGGAAATGCTCTCAAATGGTATCGCAGGAATAAGACAGACAATTGAAAATGGCTTGGCAAGGCAGTCTTTCCTTCAGCAGACAGTTGTGCTACAGACAAAGGTCTTTGGGCAAGTACAATGAGTAGGAAGCTTGCTCCGTTTTTTATCTCTAAGATGCACATTCCTCCACTGGCTCCTCATAGACTGAGGACCATGAGTTACAATCTTTCCTGGATGTCCTGGAAGTTTCTATTGGATGATTGGTAATGATTTTCCCCACCTTTCTAGTGCTTTGCACATGTTGAGGAGAAAGCCTGTGAAATTAGTCCACCAAAAAGTTCTTATGAGGAAACAGAATCAGGAAGTAGAAAAGAATAAAGGATTGGTAACTAGCCATCATTTTACGAATCTTATTCACAAGCCAGTTATAGTCTATTCTACTATTCAACTATCCTTAGACTGAATTGCTTATTTATTTCTTATAACTTCTCCTTTGATAGAAAAGACCGTATCTTTCTTACCATAGTATGACATTAGAAGAAAATGAAACTGGACATGGGGTATACAAGACCTCTCTGTACTATCTTTGCAACTTTTCTATAAATTTAAAATTGTTGAAACAATTAATTTATGAAGAAATTTCATATCTAGTTACTGAAAGTTTCAAAAAAGGAAATAATTACAGTACTGAATTATAGACATGAATGAAAATTCAAATCATGTTGACCTATCATTAGTTGTATTTTTTAAATTTTTAAAAAAAATTTTGGCCCTTTTTATTGGTTTTTTTATTTATTTATTTTCATCCATCTTTATTCTTCGACCTATGTTGACCTCCCATTGCAGTGGCCTCTTCTGCTGCAGAGCACTGGCTCTGGGCGCATGCGCTCCAGAGCACTGGCTCCTAATTGGACACACCGGTCCACCCGCTCTGTGGCATGTGGGATCTTCCCAGGCCAGGGATCTAACCGCTGCAAGGTGTACTGCAAGGTGTACTCTTTACCCACTGGACCATCAGGGAAGCCCTAGTTGTATTTTAATAACAGTGATATATTCAAATCATCTTCATTGTTTCTACATGGGGTCAAAAATCTCAGTACAATATAGAAATATTTTTAATTAAATTTATAATTTCATAGAAATATTAAACTATACCATAACATTATAAAAAGATTTTATTAAATTTATTAAATATTACTTGTTTCATGTTTAGTCTTTTGGCTGTGAGGCATGTGAAATCTTAACTCCTCGACCAGGGATTGAACCCTTATCCCCTGCCACTGGAAATTGAAGTCTTAATCACTGGACTGCCAGAGAAGTCCCCCAGGTGACAAGTTTTTGTTTTTGTTTTTTTTTAAAGATTTATTTATTTATTTATTTTGGGGCGGGGGTTGGGTTGGCAATGGAGGGGAGCGGACGGGCCACTTCTATTGGTCTTTCATTTCTCCATTTCATCCGTCTTTGTTCTTTGGCTCCTGTGGGCCTCCCATCGCGGTGGCGTCTGTCACTGCAGAGCGCCGGCTCTGGGCGCATGCGCTCCAGAGCTCCAGCTCGGCGATTGGACACATGGGTCCAGCCGCTCCACGGCATGTGGGATCTTCCCAGGCCAGGGATCGAACCAGTGCCCCTTGCACTGCAAGGCGGTGTCCTTACCCACTGGACCACCAGGGGAAGCCCAGGTGACAAGTTTTTAAAACTTTCATAAAAGGAAAAGTATCTTAAGAAAAATAGAAAATGTATAAATATTAAAAATGAGGACTGAAATAATACATTAAATAAGGAAGAGGTTAATGGAATTTTATAAAATGTAGAATAAGTAACAAGAGAAATAGAAGAGGAAAAAGAAATAGTGTGTGCCAGCTGAGAGTTTTCCCTTACATTGCAACTCTGTAAAAAGTTTCTTTCCATTAAACCTGGGTTCCATGATGAGTAACAGTTATGACTAAAGTTACCACTGAAGACTAGGTAGGATAAGAAGCAAATGAACCACAGTGATGTAAAAACTATTTCTCTCTACCAGCACTCAGCAAGAGGCTCTCTACAGCCACTATCCCACCCCCACATTTCATATCTAATATGTCGTCTTCGAACATTCATGGCAAAATCTTGATTATGTAATCTTAAAGTTTTATTAAACTAATTAGATATCTCAAGTAATATTTAAAATATATTCTCACATTTCAAAAAATCTTTATCTTCTCAAAGGCAAAAGGAACAAAATTAGATATTTCTTACTGTGTAACTAACTACCTACTTTTCTCAAACATTTCTTGGAAAAGAATATTTAAAACTGTACTAAAAAGCTTGCTAGGATTCAATGCAGTATTTCACAAGCAGAGTTAGTCTGTGTGAAATCAATTTTCTACATTTTCAGTATGTAATAAAAGCTTTCTAAATCTAATGCCTTATTCTTCAGTCTCCACATTATATTTTAATTTTAACCCTGATAATGATTCCTGAATTCCTCAAGTTTTCCAGAAATCATATCATAAAAGTGTTGTTACAAAAGACCTGTAACTTATTATGTTTTACTCTCAATTAAGGAAGAACATGAAAAGAAAAAAAAAGTATTTATAATTTTCACTGCAAAACTCTAAATAAATTTTCACTATTATTTCTCATCATAACTTGCATTGCAAAGTATTAACTATAAATTATTACTGAATCTTTTAAAACCATTTGCTTTATATATCATGAAAATCAAGTTTCTATAAATCTAAAGAACAAACACATTTCTATAAATAGATTATAGCATCACAGACTTCTAAACTTCTGTCCTACGAAAGGGGGCCACTGCAGCAAATTAAGTGCTATCAGAAGATTATCAAGATTCTTACTTGAGTTTAGGGAAATAGAGCAGAAGAAAATGTTCAGAGTATGTTACAGAATAAAATTAATCTTAGTGATTTTACTGTTTAGAAAATAACCAGTCAACAGGAGAGTGCTATGAAGCAGAAGGGTACCTGGGCTGTTGCTTGAAAAGAAATGGTGCTGATTGCTTCACTGCCTACGTGTGTTCTCAAGTGAACAGTTTTCCCTCTCAGGGCACAGGGAGCAAGGATACATATAATTTATAGGCCAGTAGGAGAGATGTGGGAAGTCTTTCCAAAGACCCACAACTTTGAGCCTATTTTCCCCATAAATACAAGTATCTGGTTATCAAAACTAGAGCAGAGATTTTTACTATGGGACCTTTTCTTTTCTTTTCTTTTTTGCATTAGCATCTTTTGCTTACTCCAAGGACAAACCAAATCATGTTGGGATTCCAGCATACTATGGCAACCAAGCCAGTGTGTATCTTTCGTAAAAGACAGGACAATTGCATTGGAAGAAAAGCAGCAAGCCCTCTTCTCATTCCCCATTAACATCTTTCTATTCTTCTCAAAACCTCCAGGACTTCAGAAGAATCTTTTGTCCAGGGAAAGGATATCTGACTTAAATGCAAATAATAGAAGTGAGGGGAAAAAAAAAACTATTTGTCAACAACCCCTTAGATATCTTGACTGTCCCTATGAGCTGCTTTCACCAAAAGAAAGTACTGAACACAATGCTGTGAAACTTCTAATCTGCAGCTTCCATTTTTTTCAAATTGGAGAACAATTGCTTTATGATATTGTGTTGGTTTCTACCATAGATCAACATGAATCAGCCACAGGTATACATATGTCCCCTCCCTCCTGAACACCTCCCCGATCTCCCCCCCCAACATATCCCTCTAGGTTGTCACAGAACACTGGGTTAAGTGCCCTGTGTCACACCACAAATTCACACCTGCTTTCTATTTTACATATGGTAATATATACGTTTCCATGCTATTTTATTTGTCCCCCTCTCTCCTTCCACAACTGTGTCCACTAGTCTATTCTCTATGTCTGCGTCTGCCGCCATACTTTAAGAAGCCCAAACCATCATGAAAGGCTGCATGGAAAAGAACTGAGGCCCTAGCTGAGATTCAGCCGCAAGACAGAGCCATTTTTGTATATTCTAACCAAGCCAAGCCTCCAGAAGAATGTAGCTTTAGCTAACAACATGAAGCAGAAGATCTGCCATACTATAATAAATCTAGTCAAGCTCAGATTTGTGAGAGATCAAATATATTTGTTCTTTGAAGCCACTAAGTTCAGGAATGGTTTATTAGGCAGCAACAGATAACCAGAACATCAACTTAATCAAATACATAGCACATAGCTTTTAGCATAAGCCAGTGCTAAATAAAGTTTTACTACAAGTTTTTAGAGAAAACATAACCTACGAATGTCCAAAATATTTGTTTACATTCTGCTGATGTATACTTTTTTGCCCCATCCTACTGTTAACGAGAGAAGATATTCTGATATGGTTGGCTAGAATTCAAGGTTTTGAGAAGTCCATAGCCACAGAGCAGAACAAAACTCAATGAGTAATAACTATCCTATCATAAATGCAAAGCTTAATCAATGGAGACAATTTATCGCAGTCGTCACTATGTTATATAAAAGTTGCTTTTACTCATTAGGTATAGACTGTCTCATTTGTACATATCCTGATACCAGCACCTCAAAATTTTCCAGAGACATCAAATGATTTCACTTAAGTTTTCAGTTAAGGAAATGAAGTTGCAAAGCAACTAGTAACATACAAGAAAGCAACTAGTGACATACAAGGGAAAGCCCATACGTTTAACAGCTGATCTTTCAACAGAAACTCTGCAGGCCAGAAGGGAATGGCAGCACACATTTAAATGGCTAAAAGAGAATCATCTGCAACCAAGAATCCTCTACCCTGCAAGAATCTCCTTCAAAATTGATGGAGACATCAAAAGCTTTACAGATAAGCAAAAATGAAAAGAATTTAGTCACACCAAACCAGCCTTACAACAAGTGTTAAAGGGACTTATATACACAACAAGTATAAAAGGAGAAGATCCACGAAACAAACCCATCATAACATCTAAGAAGATGACAATAGGATCATTTGTATCAATAATTACTTTGAATGTCAATGGACTCAATGCCCCAACCAAAAGACACAGACTGGCTGAATGGATCCAAAAACACGACCCATACATATGCTGCCTCCAGGAAACTCACTTCAGACCTAGGGACACTCATAGACTGAAAGTGAGAGGCTGGAAAAAGATATTCCATGCAAATGGAAATCAAAAGAAAGCTGGAGTAGCAATCCTCATATCAGACAAAATAGATTTTAAAGTAAAGAAGATTCTAAGAGACAAGGCAGGTCACTACATCATGATTGAGGGATCGATCCAAGAAGAAAACATAACAATCATAAATATCTATGCATCCAGCACAGGAGCACCCCAATACATAAGACAAACACTTTCAGACATAAAAGAAGACATCGACACTAACACAATCATAGTAGGAGACTTTAACACTCCTCTCACACCAATGGACAGATCATCCAAACAGAAAATTAACAAAGAAACACAAGCCTTAAATGCCACACTAGAAGAAATGGACCTCATTGATATCTTTACGACGTTCCATCCTAAAGCAGAAGAATACACTTTCTTCTCAAGTGCTCACGGAACACTCTCCAGGATAGACCACATTAAAGGAAATGAGACAATTTATCGTCGTCACTATGTTATATAAAAGTTGTTTTATAAGGGCTCATTTGTACATATCCTGATACCAGCACCTCAAAATTTTCCAGAGACATCAAATGATTTCACTTAAGTTTTCAGTTAAGGAAATGAAGTTGCAAAGCAACTAGTAACATACAAGAAAGCAACTAGTGACATACAAGGGAAAGCCCATACGTTTAACAGCTGATCTTTCAACAGAAACTCTGCAGGCCAGAAGGGAATGGCAGCACACATTTAAATGGCTAAAAGAGAATCATCTGCAACCAAGAATCCTCTACCCTGCAAGAATCTCCTTCAAAATTGATGGAGACATCAAAAGCTTTACAGATAAGCAAAAATGAAAAGAATTTAGTCACACCAAACCAGCCTTACAACAAGTGTTAAAGGGACTTATATACACAACAAGTATAAAAGGAGAAGATCCACGAAACAAACCCATCATAACATCTAAGAAGATGACAATAGGATCATTTGTATCAATAATTACTTTGAATGTCAATGGACTCAATGCCCCAACCAAAAGACACAGACTGGCTGAATGGATCCAAAAACACGACCCATACATATGCTGCCTCCAGGAAACTCACTTCAGACCTAGGGACACTCATAGACTGAAAGTGAGAGGCTGGAAAAAGATATTCCATGCAAATGGAAATCAAAAGAAAGCTGGAGTAGCAATCCTCATATCAGACAAAATAGATTTTAAAGTAAAGAAGATTCTAAGAGACAAGGCAGGTCACTACATCATGATTGAGGGATCGATCCAAGAAGAAAACATAACAATCATAAATATCTATGCATCCAGCACAGGAGCACCCCAATACATAAGACAAACACTTTCAGACATAAAAGAAGACATCGACACTAACACAATCATAGTAGGAGACTTTAACACTCCTCTCACACCAATGGACAGATCATCCAAACAGAAAATTAACAAAGAAACACAAGCCTTAAATGCCACACTAGAAGAAATGGACCTCATTGATATCTTTACGACGTTCCATCCTAAAGCAGAAGAATACACTTTCTTCTCAAGTGCTCACGGAACACTCTCCAGGATAGACCACATCTTGGGCCACAAATCAATCCTCAGTCAATTCAAGAAAACGGAAATTCAATCAACCATCTTCTTGGACCACAATGCAGTGAGACTAGAGATCAACTACAGGAAAGAAACCGCTAAAAACACAAACACATGGAGATTAAACAACACGTACCTAAAAAACCAACTGATCATTGAGGAAATCAAAGGAGAAATAAAACAATTCCTAGAAGAAAACGACAATGAACACACGACAGTGCAAAACCTATGGGATACTGCAAAAGCAGTTCTAAGAGGGAAGTTTATAGCAATTCAATCCCACCTCAAGAAACTAGGAAAATCTCAAACACACGACCTTACCTTACGCTTAAAACAACTGGAGAAAGAAGAACAAAAACACCCCAAAGCCAGCAGAAGAAGGGAAATCATAAAGAGCAGAAATAAATGATAAAGAAATGAAAGAAAAAATAGCAAAGATAAATCAAACAAAAAGCTGGTTCTTCAAAAAGGTCAATAAAATCGACACACCACTGGCCAGACTCATCAAGAAAAAGACAGAGAAGAACCAGATCACCAAAATCAAAAATGAAAAAGGAGAGATTACAACAGATCAAGCAGAAATCCAAAGGATTCTAAGAGACTATTATGAACAACTCTATGGCAACAAACTGGACAACCTGGAAGAAATGGACAGTTTCTTGGGGAAGATTAATCTCCCAAGACTGAGCCAGGAAGAAACAGAAACTTTGAACAAGCCAATCACAAGCTCAGAAACCAACCTTGTGATCAAAAATCTACCCAAAAATAAAAGCCCAGGGCCAGATGGTTTCACAAGTGAATTCTACCAAACATTTAAAGAAGAGCTAATGCCTGTCCTTCTAAAACTCTTCCAAACAATTGCACAGGAAGGAACACTTCCAAACATATTCTACGAGGCCGCCATCACCCTGATACCAAAGCCAGGCAAAGACAACACAAAAAAATAAAATTATAGGCCAATTTCACTGATGAATCTAGACGTCAAAATCCTCAACAAAATCCTAGCAAACAGAATTCAACAACACATCAAAAAGCTCATTCATCACGATCAAGTTGGGTTCATCCCAGGCATGCAAGGATTCTTCAATATCTGCAAATCAATCAATGTGATACACCATATCAACAAATTGAGAGACAAAAGTCACATGATCATCTCAATAGATGCAGAAAAAGCCTTTGACAAAGTACAGCATCCATTTACAGTAAAAACTCTTCAAAAAATGGGCAGAGGAGGAACTTATCTTAACATAGTGAAAGTCATCTATGAGAAGCCCACAGCGAACATTATCCTCAGTGGTGAAAAACTCAAAACATTTCCTCTAAGATCAGGAACAAGACAAGGGTGTCCACTTTCACCACTCTTATTCAACACAGTCCTGGAAGTTCTAGCAACAATAATAAGAGAAGAGAAAGAAATCAAAGGAAGCCAGATTGGAAAGGAAGAAGTCAAACTCTCTCTATTTGCAGATGACATGATATTATACATAGAAAATCCCAAAGACACTATTACAAAACTACTAGAGTTAATCAGCGAATTCAGTAAAGTGGCAGGATACAAAATCAATATACAGAAATCACTGGCATTCCTATACACAAACAATGAAAAATCAGAAAACGAAATCAAAGAGGCAATCCCTTTCCCCATCGCAACCAAAAGAATCAAATATTTAGGACTAAACCTACCCAAAGAAACAAAAGAACTGTACACAAAAAATTACAAGACACTCATGAGAGACATTAAAGAAGACTTAAACAGATGGAGAGATATTCCATGTTCCTGAATCCAAGACTGGCCAGAAGAACAGAACTTTGAACAAGCCAATCACAAGCTCAGAAACCAACCTTGTGATCAAAAATCTACCCAAAAATAAAAGCCCAGGGCCAGATGGTTTCACAAGTGAATTCTACCAAACATTTAAAGAAGAGCTAATGCCTGTCCTTCTAAAACTCTTCCAAACAATTGCACAGGAAGGAACACTTCCAAACATATTCTACGAGGCCGCCATCACCCTGATACCAAAGCCAGGCAAAGACAACACAAAAAAATAAAATTATAGGCCAATTTCACTGATGAATCTAGACGTCAAAATCCTCAACAAAATCCTAGCAAACAGAATTCAACAACACATCAAAAAGCTCATTCATCACGATCAAGTTGGGTTCATCCCAGGCATGCAAGGATTCTTCAATATCTGCAAATCAATCAATGTGATACACCATATCAACAAATTGAGAGACAAAAGTCACATGATCATCTCAATAGATGCAGAAAAAGCCTTTGACAAAGTACAGCATCCATTTACAGTAAAAACTCTTCAAAAAATGGGCAGAGGAGGAACTTATCTTAACATAGTGAAAGTCATCTATGAGAAGCCCACAGCGAACATTATCCTCAGTGGTGAAAAACTCAAAACATTTCCTCTAAGATCAGGAACAAGACAAGGGTGTCCACTTTCACCACTCTTATTCAACACAGTCCTGGAAGTTCTAGCAACAATAATAAGAAGAGAAAGAAATCAAAGGAAGCCAGATTGGAAAGGAAGAAGTCAAACTCTCTCTATTTGCAGATGACATGATATTATACATAGAAAATCCCAAAGACACTATTACAAAACTACTAGAGTTAATCAGCGAATTCAGTAAAGTGGCAGGATACAAAATCAATATACAGAAATCACTGGCATTCCTATACACAAACAATGAAAAATCAGAAAACGAAATCAAAGAGGCAATCCCTTTCCCCATCGCAACCAAAAGAATCAAATATTTAGGACTAAACCTACCCAAAGAAACAAAAGAACTGTACACAAAAAATTACAAGACACTCATGAGAGACATTAAAGAAGACTTAAACAGATGGAGAGATATTCCATGTTCCTGAATCGGAAGAATCAATATTGTGAAAATGACCATACTACCAAATGTCATCTATAGATCCAATGCGATCCCTATCAAACTTCCAATGACATTCTTCACAGAACTAGACCAACGAATAACACAGTTCATATGGAAACACAAAAGACCTCCAATAGCCAAAGCAATCCTGAGGAAGAAGAATGGAGCTGGAGGGATCAGCCTCCCCAACTTCAGACTCTACTAAAAAGCAACAGTCCTCAAGACAGTGTGGTACTGGCACAAAAACAGAACTATCGACCAATGGAACAAGATCGAGAGCCCAGAGATAAACCCACACACCTATGGGTACCTTATTTTTGACAAAGGAGGAGAACATATAAAATGGGACAAAGACAGCCTCTTCAACAAACGGTGCTGGGAAAATTGGACAGCTACATGCAAAAAAATGAAGTTGGAACATACCCTGACACCATGCACAAAGATCAACTCAAAATTAATTAAAGACCTAAATGTAAGGCCAGAAACCATCAAACTCTTAGAGGAAAATACAGGCAAAACCCTCAAGGACATCAATCAAAGCAAGATCTTCTCTGATCCACCTACTAGAAGAGTGGAACTAAAAAGACAAATGAACATGTGGGACCTAATGAAACGTAAAAGCTTTTGTACAGCTAAAGAAATTTAAAAAAAGCTGAACAGACAGCCCACAGAGTGGGAGAAAATCATAGCAAATGAAACAACAGACAAAGAATTAATCTCCAAAATCTACAAGCAACTCAGACAACTCAGCACCGGAAAAATGAACAACCCAATCAAAAAATGGGAAAAGAACCTAAACAGACACCTCTCCAAAGAGGACATACAGACAGCCCAAAAGCACATGAAACAATGTTCAACTTCACTAATAATTAGAGAAATGCAAATCAAAACTACAATGAGATATCACCTCACACCCGTCAGAATGGCCTTCATCCACAAATCAACAGACAATAAATGCTGGAGAGGCTGCGGAGAAAAGGGAACACTCCTGCATTGCTGGTGGCAGTGTAAATTGATACAGCCTCTATGGAAGACAGTCTGGAGATTTCTTAAAAAACTAAAAATAGAAGCACCATACGACCCAGCAATCCCACTCTTAGGCTTATACCCTGATGAAATCAAATCTGAAAGAAGCACCTGTACCCCAATGTTCATTGCAGCTCTCTATACAATAGCTAGAACATGGAAGCAACCTAGATGCCCATCGACGAACGAATGGATCCAAAAGCCCTGGTACATATATACAATGGAATACTACACAGCTGTAAAGAGAAATGCAGAAGAATCGGCCCTAATGAGGTGGCTGGATCTAGAACGTATCATCAAAAGTGAAGTCAGTCAGAAAGAGAAGGACAAATACAGTATATTAACACATATATATGGAATCTAGTAGGATGGTGATGATGGTGCACGCAGTGAAGCGACGGAAAGACAGACATGGACAGTGGACATATGGACATTGTGGGGAAGGAACAGTGGGTGAGAGGCGTAAAGGAAGTAGCATGAAGGCCTGTACTATCATAAGTGAAGAAAATAGCTCTAGTCATTGCTCTGTGAGAAAAGGGGATCCTTCAGGGGTGCTGTGTGATGGTTGGGAGGGGTGGGAAGGGGGGGGATATACATCTGACTAATCTGGGAACATACATATCTGTAAACAGCAAAACTCTGTAAAAGTTAAAAGCAAAATAAAGGTTTAAAAAAAAAAAAGACAGTGTAAAATAAAAAGAAAAAATTACTTTTGCTTGTTGTCAATAAAGACAATATTATTAAAAATTTTCAGTCTTTCTCATCAACAAACTAAGGTATAAATTCATTATTATCATGAAACAGATTCAAACACACTCAATCAATCAAAAAATGGGAAAAGAACCTAAACAGACACCTCTCCAAAGAGGACATACAGACAGCCCAAAAGCACATGAAACAATGTTCAACTTCACTAATAATTAGAGAAATGCAAATCAAAACTACAATGAGATATCACCTCACACCCGTCAGAATGGCCTTCATCCACAAATCAACAGACAATAAATGCTGGAGAGGCTGCGGAGAAAAGGGAACACTCCTGCATTGCTGGTGGCAGTGTAAATTGATACAGCCTCTATGGAAGACAGTCTGGAGATTTCTTAAAAAACTAAAAATAGAAGCACCATACGACCCAGCAATCCCACTCTTAGGCTTATACCCTGATGAAATCAAATCTGAAAGAAGCACCTGTACCCCAATGTTCATTGCAGCTCTCTATACAATAGCTAGAACATGGAAGCAACCTAGATGCCCATCGACGAACGAATGGATCCAAAAGCCCTGGTACATATATACAATGGAATACTACACAGCTGTAAAGAGAAATGCAGAAGAATCGGCCCTAATGAGGTGGCTGGATCTAGAACGTATCATCAAAAGTGAAGTCAGTCAGAAAGAGAAGGACAAATACAGTATATTAACACATATATATGGAATCTAGTAGGATGGTGATGATGGTGCACGCAGTGAAGCGACGGAAAGACAGACATGGACAGTGGACATATGGACATTGTGGGGAAGGAACAGTGGGTGAGAGGCGTAAAGGAAGTAGCATGAAGGCCTGTACTATCATAAGTGAAGAAAATAGCTCTAGTCATTGCTCTGTGAGAAAAGGGGATCCTTCAGGGGTGCTGTGTGATGGTTGGGAGGGGTGGGAACACAGGGATATACATATGCTTAGTCTGGGAACATACATATCTGTAAACAGCAAAACTCAGTAAAAGTTAAAAGCAAAATAAAGGTTTAAAAAAAAAAAGACAGTGTAAAATAAAAAGAAAAAATTACTTTTGCTTGTTGTCAATAAAGACAATATTATTAAAAATTTTCAGTCTTTCTCATCAACAAACTAAGGTATAAATTCATTATTATCATGAAGATTTACCTCCATTGCCTCACTCTGACCCTCATACTTTTCACGGTAATTTTTCTCTTTTTTGTGAGACAAGTAATTTTTAAAGACAAATGGTTTATCAATTCCTTTTTTGTATAAAATACATGGGAGAAACCTAGTCTATCAATACACAACTGTTGCCACATGAACAAGTACTTTTATCAAACTTCGCGTCTAAGAACGTACAAATGTTTCATCACGTCTACAGTAATTGCCTACGGTTTTCCATTTAACTGTTTTAAAAATTCCACATAACCCCATCATTTCTTCCGTTCAAGTTACAGTACAATGACAGGGAGGAAGAGGGTTGGTTAAAACAACTCTCTAAGCAGTTTTCTGCTGTCCCTTCTTTCAAATCAGAGACTTACGGATATGAGGGATCATTCCACCCCCAGCTATGGTAGCTTTGATAAGAGAATCCAACTCTTCATCACCACGGATTGCAAGCTGCAAGTGGCGTGGAGTGATCTGCTTAACTTTGAGATCCTTGGAAGCATTACCTGCCGGCTCCAGCACCTCAGCGGTGAGGTACTCCAGAATCACAGCACTGTACATTGTAGCAGTGGAACCAACACTTCCGTGGCTTGTGGTGCGAGTCTATGGATGCAGCCCACAGGAAACTGCTTTTTGCTTGCTCCTTTCCTTCTGCACACTTCAAAGGTCACATGTCTACAGCAACTGCCTCCAGTTACAGTCTAGACATCCCCTTTCTGTAGCCCAGCCCTCTGTGAGTGAGACACCTGCCTTGGCCCTTGGCCTTCCCACTGGACATTGAAGGGTGAGAGGCTATACATCTGACTATTTCTGGGAAAAATCCTTCAGGGTGCTGTGTGATGGTTGGGAGGGGTGGGAAGGGGGGGGATATACATCTGACTAATCTGGGAACATACATATCTGTAAACAGCAAAACTCTGTAAAAGTTAAAAGCAAAATAAAGGTTTAAAAAAAAAAAAGACAGTGTAAAATAAAAAGAAAAAATTACTTTTGCTTGTTGTCAATAAAGACAATATTATTAAAAATTTTCAGTCTTTCTCATCAACAAACTAAGGTATAAATTCATTATTATCATGAAGATTTACCTCCATTGCCTCACTCTGACCCTCATACTTTTCACGGTAATTTTTCTCTTTTTTGTGAGACAAGTAATTTTTAAAGACAAATGGTTTATCAATTCCTTTTTTGTATAAAATACATGGGAGAAACCTAGTCTATCAATACACAACTGTTGCCACATGAACAAGTACTTTTATCAAACTTCGCGTCTAAGAACGTACAAATGTTTCATCACGTCTACAGTAATTGCCTACGGTTTTCCATTTAACTGTTTTAAAAATTCCACATAACCCCATCATTTCTTCCGTTCAAGTTACAGTACAATGACAGGGAGGAAGAGGGTTGGTTAAAACAACTCTCTAAGCAGTTTTCTGCTGTCCCTTCTTTCAAATCAGAGACTTACGGATATGAGGGATCATTCCACCCCCAGCTATGGTAGCTTTGATAAGAGAATCCAACTCTTCATCACCACGGATTGCAAGCTGCAAGTGGCGTGGAGTGATCTGCTTAACTTTGAGATCCTTGGAAGCATTACCTGCCGGCTCCAGCACCTCAGCGGTGAGGTACTCCAGAATCACAGCACTGTACATTGTAGCAGTGGAACCAACACTTCCGTGGCTTGTGGTGCGAGTCTATGGATGCAGCCCACAGGAAACTGCTTTTTGCTTGCTCCTTTCCTTCTGCACACTTCAAAGGTCACATGTCTACAGCAACTGCCTCCAGTTACAGTCTAGACATCCCCTTTCTGTAGCCCAGCCCTCTGTGAGTGAGACACTGCCTTGGCCTTGGCCTTCCCACTGTCCTTTCCAGCTTTGCCTCCAGCCATGGTCTCGGCCACTCCTACCCTCGGTCCCGCCAAGCCGCCGCCACTGCCGCCGCCATTGCCCAGGTTTGTTTGGGTTTTTTTAAATTTTTATTTATTTATTTTTGGCTGTGCTGGGACTTTGTTGCTGCACAAGGGCTTTCTGTAGTTGTGATGCATGGGTTTCTCATTGCAGTGGCTATTCTTGTTGCAACTGATGGATACTAGGTGTGTGGGTTCAGTAGTTGGCAGTGCATGGGCTTTGCTGCCCCACAGCATAATCTTCCCAGACCAGGGATTGATCCTGTGTCCCCTGCCTTGGTAGGTGGATTCTTTTTTTTTTTTTAAGATTTATTTATTTAGGGCTTCCCCTGGTGGTCCAGTGGGTAAGGACACCGCCTTGCAGTGCAAGGGGCGCTGGTTCGAGTTCTGGTCTGGGAAGATCCCACGTGCCGCGGAGCGGCTGGACTGATGTGTCCAATCACCGAGCCGGAGCTCTGGAGCACATGCGCCCAGAGCTGGTGCTCTGCAACGACAGACGCCACTGCGATGGGAGGCCCACAGGAGCCAAAGAACAAAGACGGATGAAAATAGAGAAATGAAAGACCAATAGAAGTGGCCCGCCCACCCCCCTCCCTCCCCAACCCGACCCCTGCCCAAAGTAAATAAATAAATAAATCTTTAAAAAAAAAAAAAAAGATTTATTTATTTATTTTGGTGGGGGTAGGGTGGGGAGGGAGGGGAAGGGCGGGCCACTTCTATTGGTCTTTCATTTGTCCATTTTCATCCATCTTTGTTCTTTGGCCCACGTGGCCCTCCCATTGCGGTAGCCTCTGTTGTCGCAGAGTACCAGCTCTGGGCGCATGCGCTCCAGAGCTCCAGCTCGGTAGTTGGACACATCGGTCCAGCCGCTCCGCGGCACGTGGGATCTTCCCAGGCCAGGGATTGAACCGGTGCCCCTTGCACTGCAAGGCCGTGTCCTTACCCACTGGACCACGACGGAAGCCCTTGGTAGATGGATTCTTAATTACTGGACCAACAGGGAAGTTCTCAGTTTCTTTTAAACCAACAACCTCCTGTAAGCATTGCTTGATGTAGAAATCATACTGACAAAATGCCAGAAGTATGGCACAGTAATAGTTGGCATTTCAAGACTATAATGAAAAGAACTTTTATGCACTAGAACATTCTTAGTCTTCACAAATATAAATGTAAGCTTTCTTTAAAAATAAAGCCCTCTGGTTAAGAAATTCCCTTTGCTTGCCAGATGATTTCTTATTTGTAAAGTTAAGTAGCTGGTTTCAATTTTTTAATCAAATAAAGTACAAATTACTTTGGAAGACTCAGTTCTTGCTCTTCATTTTGTTCAATCGCTAAGTCATATCAAACACTTTGTGACGCTATGGACTGCACCATGCCAGACTTCACTATCCTTCACTATCTCCTGGAGTTTGCTCAAACTTATGTCCATGGATTTGGTAATGACACCAACCATCTCATTCTCTGTCACCCTATTCTCTTCCTGCCCTCAACCTTTCGCAGACTCATTGGGTCTTTTCCAATGAGTTGGTTTTTTCTATAAGGTGACCCAAAGGTCTATAAGATTGTTTTTTAAATTACAAACAATAAGAAAAAAGAATATTATTAAGAATTTCACCATCAGTGTACATAATTTTAAAGTTGAAAACTGTGTTGCAACTATAGGCAAAGTTCAGTTGAGATTCTAGAAGCAGGAATATATACATACAAGAATATATACATACAGTCAAGTATTCAATAAATATCTGTTGAATAAAGAAAGGGCATTTCATAATGCCTGTCAAACATGCCATCTCCTCTCTATCTCTATGGCAATACCATTGGTCTGGGCCTTTATTGCCTCTGTAGGCTCCATTCACACAGCCTGTTTTTTCTCCAGGACACCATACACATTACTGCCAAACTAATGTCCCTAAAACACTGCTTTTCTCTGGAAACATACTATGATGCTTTTCCGTATTATATCTGTCAAATCTTCTACTTCAAGCTCCCCCTATACTACAGCCATAATTTATCTGCCTAAATTTTACTTACTGCTATTCTCCAAAATGCATCATGCCATTCCAACCTCCATATTGCCTATGCTCTTCCTCTCTACTATATCTTCCTTTTAAGCCTCAGTTTTTCACAGCCTACCTAGGAAAACCTCAGCGCCTGTACTGTTGAAGTATATCAGTTGACAAGGCAAACTGTCAGGAGAGAACCACAGAACTGCAGCATCTGTGAGCCACAAAAAGCATCATCTGATAGACTGGATTAACAACTGCTTAATTGATTGACCTGACTCAGAAAATCTTACTAGACTTTTACAAGAATTCTAGATTCCACTAACACAAGTTATGCAATTCATTAAAAATAAAAGTACTAGACAAACATATGTACAAGAGAGAAAGAGAGTCACAGATGTAGAAAACAAACTTATGGTTATAAAGGGGGAAGGGAGGAAGGGATAAATTGGGAGACTGGGTTGATGTATACACCCTACTATATATAGAACAGAAAACTAATAAGAACCTACTGTATAGCACAGGGAACTCTACTCGATACTCTGTAATGACTTTTACGGAAAAGAATCTAAAAAAGAATGGACATATATATAAATGATTAACTATGCTGAACACTAGAAACATTAGTAAACCAACTATGCTGCTGCTTAGTCACTTCAGTCGTGCTTGAACCTGTGTGACCCAATGGATTGTGCCCACCAAGCTCCTCCATCCATGGCATTCTCCAGGCAAGAATACTGGAATGGGTTGCTCCAGGGGGATATTCCCAACCCAGCGATGGAACCCAGGTCTCCTGCATTGCAGTCAGGTTCCTCACCACTGAGTCAACAGTGAAGCCCCATTTATATGTATTTGAGACCCCATGGACTATAGCTCACCAGGTTTCTCTGTCCATGGAATTTTCCAGGCAAAAATACTGGAATTGGTTGCCATTTCCTTCTCCAAAATCAACTATATTCCAACAAAAATTTAAAATAAAATAAAAAATGAGAAATATAAAAAATAACAAAATAAAAGTATCAGAAACTGAATTGTTTTAAATTTAATACTGGGTAGAAATATACAAGGACAACTATTAGTTGAACTATGGATTTTTCTAAAACTTGGAGCATTTGTAAAAAATGCTACCATTTCCAAAAATTATAGCATTTTTTTAGAAAATATAATTATAGTATATACTAAATGATTCAAGTATTACTTTAGTAAATCAAAGTCCATGAAACCCTGAAAACTAAGACACAATTGTAAAGTTTATGTTGACAGATTAGAAAAGTTTCAAACTTTTTTTTTTTTTTAGTTTCAAACTTTTAATGAAAGTTAACTCAAAACCATTCACTGACATCATTATTATATCAGTAAACAGTATAGTAATCAGTAATGCTTTCCACATATTCATTAGACCAGGACCTCAAGTTGACAAATTAGTTATACATCCCCTGTCTAACTCATACAAATTATCCAGACAGCAGGCCAGGTGGGGCCAGAGTGGGAAGAAAAAGGAGAACAAGACTAGACAAAAACAGCCAAAGAATGAGAATCGGTCATGTGTATAATTTACTCAGTATTTTTATACATGCAAAAAAATCAATATTACTATATATTCAAATTGAAATATTAGTAATTCAACAAGCCCTGAGTGTCTACTGAGTGTAATACACAGTGCTTCTATAGCAAAATGTGATTTATGCCCACAGGACCCTGTAATCCAGATGGCAAAGGAAGAGGGGAAGATAGCTGAGGGGAAAAATAAACTAAGACAGCACACTGTGTTTTCTAGAGAAATAGCTGCTAGTGCTAGAATCATGATAAAATTATGAGAAATACACAAAATAAACAATGTAGAATATAAAACAAGGGCTCTACTGATTATAAAGTGACTGAAAAATGACAAAATTTCCATCAAGAAAGAAAACAAACCAAAAAATTATAAGAACTTTGATAAAACAATATTTTACCTCCACTAATATTTTTCTTTCTTAGAGGCTTTTTTTTTTTCATTGTTACACAGTTAAGTCTTTTCCACATAATTAAAGAAATTTTCATCCCTACGTGCCTCCTGAGAAACCTGTATACAGGTCAAGAAGCAACACTTAGAACTGGACATGGAACAACAGACTGGTTCAAAATTGGAAAAGGAGCACATCAAGGCTGTATAGTGTCACCCTTCTTATTCAACCTATATTCAGAGCACAACATGCGAAATGTAGGGCTGGATGAAGCACAAGCTGGAATCAAGATTGTGAAATATCAATAACCTCAGATATCAACTTGCAAAAAACTTTCTGAAATAGAAAAAAAAAAAAAAACCCTCAGATATGCAGATAACACCATGCTATGGCAGAAAGCAAAGAGAAACTAAAGAGCCTCTTGATGAAGATGAAAGAGAAGAATGAAAAGCCTGGCTTAAAATTCAACATTCAAAAAACAAAATTCATGGCATCCAGTCCCATCACTTCATGGCAAAGAAATGGAAAAAATGATAGGCTTTACTTCCTTGGACTCCAAAATCACTGTAGGTGATAACTGCAATTATGAAATTAAAAGACACTTGCTCCTTGGAAGAAAAGCTATGACAAACCTAAACAGTGAATTAAAAAGCAGAGACATTAGTTTGTCAACCAAGGTAAAACCATGGTTTTTCTAGTAGTCATGTACGGATGTAAGAGTTGGACCACAAAGAAGGCTGAACGTCAAAGAATTGATGCTTTCAAACTGTGGTGTTGGAGAGAACTTTTGAGAGGAGATCAAACCAGCCAATTCTAAAGAAAAATCAACCCTGAATATTCACTGGAAGGACTTACACTGAAGTTGCAATACGATGCCCACAGGACCCTGTAATCCAGATGGCAAAGGAAGAGGGGAAGATAGCTGAGGGGAAAAATAAACTAAGACAGCACACTGTGTTTTCTAGAGAAATAGCTGCTAGTGCTAGAATCATGATAAAATTATGAGAAATACACAAAATAAACAATGTAGAATATAAAACAAGGGCTCTACTGATTATAAAGTGACTGAAAAATGACAAAATTTCCATCAAGAAAGAAAACAAACCAAAAAATTATAAGAACTTTGATAAAACAATATTTTACCTCCACTAATATTTTTCTTTCTTAGAGGCTTTTTTTTTTTTCATTGTTACACAGTTAAGTCTTTTCCACATAATTAAAGAAATTTTCATCCCTACGTGCCTCCTGAGAAACCTGTATACAGGTCAAGAAGCAACACTTAGAACTGGACATGGAACAACAGACTGGTTCAAAATTGGAAAAGGAGCACATCAAGGCTGTATAGTGTCACCCTTCTTATTCAACCTATATTCAGAGCACAACATGCGAAATGTAGGGCTGGATGAAGCACAAGCTGGAATCAAGATTGTGAAATATCAATAACCTCAGATATCAACTTGCAAAAAACTTTCTGAAATAGAAAAAAAAAAAAAAACCCTCAGATATGCAGATAACACCATGCTATGGCAGAAAGCAAAGAGAAACTAAAGAGCCTCTTGATGAAGATGAAAGAGAAGAATGAAAAGCCTGGCTTAAAATTCAACATTCAAAAAACAAAATTCATGGCATCCAGTCCCATCACTTCATGGCAAAGAAATGGAAAAAATGATAGGCTTTACTTCCTTGGACTCCAAAATCACTGTAGGTGATAACTGCAATTATGAAATTAAAAGACACTTGCTCCTTGGAAGAAAAGCTATGACAAACCTAAACAGTGAATTAAAAAGCAGAGACATTAGTTTGTCAACCAAGGTAAAACCATGGTTTTTCTAGTAGTCATGTACGGATGTAAGAGTTGGACCACAAAGAAGGCTGAACGTCAAAGAATTGATGCTTTCAAACTGTGGTGTTGGAGAGAACTTTTGAGAGGAGATCAAACCAGCCAATTCTAAAGAAAAATCAACCCTGAATATTCACTGGAAGGACTTACACTGAAGTTGCAATACTTTGGCCACTTGATGCGAAGGGCTGATTCACCAGAAAAGACCCTGATGGTGGGAAAGATTGAAGGCAGGAGGAGAAGGGGACAACAGAGGACGAGATTATTGGATGACATCACCGACTCAATGGACAAGAGTTTGAGCAAACTCCAGGAGATTATGAAGGACAGGGAAGCCTGGCGTTCTGTAGTCCATGGGGTCACAAAGAGTCAGATATGACTAAGCGACTGAACAACAACAACAACATTTATAAAGGCCTTATCTCCAAATATGGTTACATTCTGAGATACTGGAGATTAGGACTTCATATGAATGAGGGGTAGAGTGGCAGAGACATAATCCAGCCTATGAAGACCATTAAGTACAAACAATAAACTAGAACTGCAGCAATTAATCCCTTGGACTAGGGATGCTTAGATATCATCCATTTATTTATAAACTATTAAATTATCTTCTAAGTCCTAGATGCTAGATTTACAAAAATAAATATGACATAATCTCTGATTTGAGGGATTCATAGTCTATTAGGAAAAACAAGTAAACCTAAAACAGGGAAACAACTGTCCCTTCTGATGGACATCCCTTTTGAAACAAATCTAGGCAAATCAGGACATAAGCAAATAAAATAAAATAATAAAAGCAAACACTACAAGAAAAATGAGGAATGTTAAAGAAAATCCAATGGAAATTATTATCCAGCAATCATTCTGCATTCATCCCTCTTTTCCTTTCCCCAAAATAATAGCATATATAAAAACCATAGCTCTGAATTGTTTTAAGACACACAGTTTTCTGTAGGTGATAACTGCAATTATGAAATTAAAAGACACTTGCTCCTTGGAAGAAAAGCTATGACAAACCTAAACAGTGAATTAAAAAGCAGAGACATTAGTTTGTCAACCAAGGTAAAACCATGGTTTTTCTAGTAGTCATGTACGGATGTAAGAGTTGGACCACAAAGAAGGCTGAACGTCAAAGAATTGATGCTTTCAAACTGTGGTGTTGGAGAGAACTTTTGAGAGGAGATCAAACCAGCCAATTCTAAAGAAAAATCAACCCTGAATATTCACTGGAAGGACTTACACTGAAGTTGCAATACTTTGGCCACTTGATGCGAAGGGCTGATTCACCAGAAAAGACCCTGATGGTGGGAAAGATTGAAGGCAGGAGGAGAAGGGGACAACAGAGGACGAGATTATTGGATGACATCACCGACTCAATGGACAAGAGTTTGAGCAAACTCCAGGAGATTATGAAGGACAGGGAAGCCTGGCGTTCTGTAGTCCATGGGGTCACAAAGAGTCAGATATGACTAAGCGACTGAACAACAACAACAACATTTATAAAGGCCTTATCTCCAAATATGGTTACATTCTGAGATACTGGAGATTAGGACTTCATATGAATGAGGGGTAGAGTGGCAGAGACATAATCCAGCCTATGAAGACCATTAAGTACAAACAATAAACTAGAACTGCAGCAATTAATCCCTTGGACTAGGGATGCTTAGATATCATCCATTTATTTATAAACTATTAAATTATCTTCTAAGTCCTAGATGCTAGATTTACAAAAATAAATATGACATAATCTCTGATTTGAGGGATTCATAGTCTATTAGGAAAAACAAGTAAACCTAAAACAGGGAAACAACTGTCCCTTCTGATGGACATCCCTTTTGAAACAAATCTAGGCAAATCAGGACATAAGCAAATAAAATAAAATAATAAAAGCAAACACTACAAGAAAAATGAGGAATGTTAAAGAAAATCCAATGGAAATTATTATCCAGCAATCATTCTGCATTCATCCCTCTTTTCCTTTCCCCAAAATAATAGCATATAGAAATACATTTTCCAAACCATAGCTCTGTTTTAATTGTTTTAAAGTTCTTTTGTATTCTTAACCAGCAGTTTTCCTTTCTCTAATGTTGAAAACAAGAGAGAAATATTAAAAGAAACAAATTCCAGGTGACTCATGGGTTGGGTTGATGTCTTAGGGTGAGGCACTGCCCTTTCAAAAATTGTAATGAGGGGCTTCCCCTAGTGGTCCAGTGGGTGAGGACGCCGCCTTGCAGTGCAAGGGGCGCCGGTTCGATCCCTGGCCTGGGAGGATACCGCGTGCCGCGGAGCGGCTGGACCGATGTGTCCAATTGCCGAGCCGGAGCTCTGGAGCGCATGCGCCCAGAGCCGGCACTCTGAAACGACAGACGCCACCACGATGGGAGGCCCACAGGAACCAAAGAACAAAGATGGATGAAAATCAAGAAATTAAAGACCAATAGAAGTGGCCCGCCCGCTCCCTTCCCTCCCCAACCCGACCCCCGCCCAAAATAAATAAATAAATAAATATCTTTAAAAAAAAAAATTGTAATGAGATGCTCAACCATTAATGATGCCTTCCAAGGGCTTCCCTAGTGGCCCAGTGGGTAAGGACACTATCTTGCAGTGCAAGGGGCATCGGTTCCATCCCTGGCCTGGGAAGATCCCACGTGCCGCGGAGTGGCTAGACTGATGTGTCCAACTACGGAGTCGGAGCTCTGGAGCACATGTGCCCAGAGCCAGTGCTCTGCGACAACAGAGGCCACTGCGATGGGAGTCCCACACGGGCCAAAGAACAAAGATGGATGAAAATAAAGTTCAATAGAGGGCTTCCCCTAGTGGTCCAGTGGGTAAGGACACTGCCTTGCAGTGCAAGGAGCGCCGGTTCGAGCCCTGGCCTGGGAAGATCCCACGTGCCACGGAGTGGCTGCACCAATGTGTCCAATTACCGAGCCAGAGCTCTGGAGCGCAAGCGCCCAGAGCCGGCGCTCTGCGACAACAGAGGCCACCGCGATGGGAGGCCCACAGGAGCCAAAGAAGGAAGACGGATGAAAGTAGATAAATGAAAGACCAATAGAAGTGGCCCGCCCATCCCCCTCCCTCCCCACCCCCCAAACGATAAATAAATAAAATAAATGATTTAAAAATAAATAAATAAATAAAATAAATAAAAACCTGTGCTTTTAAATACCATTAAAAAAAAAGTCCAATAGAAGTGGCCAGCCTGCACCCCTCCCTCCCCAACCCTTCCCCCTCCCAAAAAATGATGCTTGCCAAGAGAAGTTCAGATGTTCAATTAGAACATAATGAGAACAAAGAGGAGGTACAGTAAGAAAATGCAAATAAACACAGTTTATGGTGGTAATGTGTACTAAAACAACCCTAATAATAAAAGCATCAGATCTTGACTACATTACAAAATCTGATTTAATTTGTCTCAATCAGAAACTTGGTGGATCTTATTAATACAGTCTCTTTTCCTTGGTTTGAAAAAGTATAATAACCAAAGATGAAATAAATAGTTCAGTATGATTATAGTGCTGAAGAAGACTCTTGAGAGTCCCTTGGACAACAAGGAGATCAAACCAGTCAGTCCTAAAGTCAATCAACCGTGAATACTCTTCCGAAGGACTGATGCTGAAGCTGAATCTCCAATACTTTGGCCACCTGATGTGAACAGCCACCTCACTGGTAAAGACCCTGATGCTGGGAAAGATTGAAAGCAAAAGGAAAAGAGGGCAGCAGAAGATTGAGACGGTTGGATAAGCATCACCAATTCAATGGATATGAACCTGGGCAAACTCTGGGAGATAATGAGGGACAGGGAGGCCTGGCATACTGCAGTCCATGGTGTTGCAAAAACTTGGACAGGACTTAGCAACTAACTGAACAACATGATCATGTTGATTCACACAAAGTGGGATAACAGTCAACTTGTTCTAGCAGAGACTGAATTATAAAATTATATCTTCAATAAAGTTTTTAATAATATTAAGTCTTATACTAGCATAATTGAATATAATACATGTTGCTTTGCTGCTAAATGTGAAACTAAAATTAATATAGTAAAAATTTCTATCTTGGTTCCTCTCAAAGTCCTGTTAAGACTGTTTAATCCCTAAAGTAGATTAAATATTTCTGTTCAATTATACATTGCTTCTGAAGAAAAGTTTATAATAGAAAATTAAACATCTGGATTGTGCCACCAATAACCAATTCTTAACTGATGGATCCAAATTTAATAAATCACATTATATTGCAATAAACTGTTTGATAAGCTGACGCCTTGATTACCATCTCATGACCAAGGTCAATATGATTTCCATGAAGAAGCTGGTCTTTTCAGAAGTGCTATTGAAAACTGTATAACATATTTGTACCTCTCATTGTGAAAATAACAAGCTTTCCCTTACTTTTCTTGACCTTCTCTTTCTTGAACTGTCCTTTATGGTGGTAATGTGTACTAAAACAACCCTAATAATAAAAGCATCAGATCTTGACTACATTACAAAATCTGATTTAATTTGTCTCAATCAGAAACTTGGTGGATCTTATTAATACAGTCTCTTTTCCTTGGTTTGAAAAAGTATAATAACCAAAGATGAAATAAATAGTTCAGTATGATTATAGTGCTGAAGAAGACTCTTGAGAGTCCCTTGGACAACAAGGAGATCAAACCAGTCAGTCCTAAAGTCAATCAACCGTGAATACTCTTCCGAAGGACTGATGCTGAAGCTGAATCTCCAATACTTTGGCCACCTGATGTGAACAGCCACCTCACTGGTAAAGACCCTGATGCTGGGAAAGATTGAAAGCAAAAGGAAAAGAGGGCAGCAGAAGATTGAGACGGTTGGATAAGCATCACCAATTCAATGGATATGAACCTGGGCAAACTCTGGGAGATAATGAGGGACAGGGAGGCCTGGCATACTGCAGTCCATGGTGTTGCAAAAACTTGGACAGGACTTAGCAACTAACTGAACAACATGATCATGTTGATTCACACAAAGTGGGATAACAGTCAACTTGTTCTAGCAGAGACTGAATTATAAAATTATATCTTCAATAAAGTTTTTAATAATATTAAGTCTTATACTAGCATAATTGAATATAATACATGTTGCTTTGCTGCTAAATGTGAAACTAAAATTAATATAGTAAAAATTTCTATCTTGGTTCCTCTCAAAGTCCTGTTAAGACTGTTTAATCCCTAAAGTAGATTAAATATTTCTGTTCAATTATACATTGCTTCTGAAGAAAAGTTTATAATAGAAAATTAAACATCTGGATTGTGCCACCAATAACCAATTCTTAACTGATGGATCCAAATTTAATAAATCACATTATATTGCAATAAACTGTTTGATAAGCTGACGCCTTGATTACCATCTCATGACCAAGGTCAATATGATTTCCATGAAGAAGCTGGTCTTTTCAGAAGTGCTATTGAAAACTGTATAACATATTTGTACCTCTCATTGTGAAAATAACAAGCTTTCCCCTTACTTTTCTTGACCTTCTCTTTCTTGAACTGTCCTTTATTTCCCCTTAAACTACTATTATGATGGATGAAAAGAACATTCTATCTCCAAATAAAATTGTTAAAATTTATACATCATACATATGATAGAGGAGCTTATTGAAAGAAATCCTTTTATAAAACATTTTGAATAGAAAATAGACTAATAGTTAACACAAATTACAGCAAACATAACTAAAATTTATCTTCCACTTATTTCTAAGAGAAAAAGAATCATACCTTATATTCCTTTTACAACCTTACCCCAAGTGTTTTAACACAGCTCAATAAATAGAAGCAACGCAGCATAATGAAGAGTCCCAAAACTGGGACTCCCCACGGAACCTGACTTTGAAGGCCAGTGGGATTTGATTACAGGACTTCCACAGGATTGGGGGAAACAGAGACTCCAGTCTTGGAGGGCACAAACAAAGTCTTGCGTGCACCAAGACCTGGGGAAAAGGAGCAGTGACCCCACAGGAGAACTGAACCAGACCTACCCACTACTGTTGAAGGGTCTCCTGTGTAGGTATGTGTGGGCAGTGGCTCACTGTGGGGACAGAGGCACTGACAGCAGCTGTTCCAGAAGGGGCCCCTTGGTGTGATTCCTCTTGGAGGCTGGCATTAACCCTACCATAGACCCCAGGGCTGAGTTGCCTCAGGCCAAACAACAAACAGGGAGAGAGCGAAACCCCACTCATCAACAGATAATTGGATTAATGCTTTACTGAGCACAGCCCTGCCCAGCAGAGCAAAACTCAAATGTGAAACTTTAATATAGTAAAAATTTCTATCTTGGTTCCTCTCAAAGTCCTGTTAAGACTGTTTAATCCCTAAAGTAGATTAAATATTTCTGTTCAATTATACATTGCTTCTGAAGAAAAGTTTATAATAGAAAATTAAACATCTGGATTGTGCCACCAATAACCAATTCTTAACTGATGGATCCAAATTTAATAAATCACATTATATTGCAATAAACTGTTTGATAAGCTGACGCCTTGATTACCATCTCATGACCAAGGTCAATATGATTTCCATGAAGAAGCTGGTCTTTTCAGAAGTGCTATTGAAAACTGTATAACATATTTGTACCTCTCATTGTGAAAATAACAAGCTTTCCCCTTACTTTTCTTGACCTTCTCTTTCTTGAACTGTCCTTTATTTCCCCTTAAACTACTATTATGATGGATGAAAAGAACATTCTATCTCCAAATAAAATTGTTAAAATTTATACATCATACATATGATAGAGGAGCTTATTGAAAGAAATCCTTTTATAAAACATTTTGAATAGAAAATAGACTAATAGTTAACACAAATTACAGCAAACATAACTAAAATTTATCTTCCACTTATTTCTAAGAGAAAAAGAATCATACCTTATATTCCTTTTACAACCTTACCCCAAGTGTTTTAACACAGCTCAATAAATAGAAGCAACGCAGCATAATGAAGAGTCCCAAAACTGGGACTCCCCACGGAACCTGACTTTGAAGGCCAGTGGGATTTGATTACAGGACTTCCACAGGATTGGGGGAAACAGAGACTCCAGTCTTGGAGGGCACAAACAAAGTCTTGCGTGCACCAAGACCTGGGGAAAAGGAGCAGTGACCCCACAGGAGAACTGAACCAGACCTACCCACTACTGTTGAAGGGTCTCCTGTGTAGGTATGTGTGGGCAGTGGCTCACTGTGGGGACAGAGGCACTGACAGCAGCTGTTCCAGAAGGGGCCCCTTGGTGTGATTCCTCTTGGAGGCTGGCATTAACCCTACCATAGACCCCAGGGCTGAGTTGCCTCAGGCCAAACAACAAACAGGGAGAGAGCGAAACCCCACTCATCAACAGATAATTGGATTAATGCTTTACTGAGCACAGCCCTGCCCAGCAGAGCAAAACTCAAGTTTTTCCCACCGCCTGTCCCTCAGATTAGGAAGTTTACACAAGTCTCATAGCCTCATCCACCAGAGGGCAGACTGAAGAAGCAAGAAGAACCACAATCTCAGAGGCACTAGAACGAAAACCCATCATAGAATGTTAATTAGATCATAGAATGTTAATTAGAATGAGAAAGCAGAAAGTTACATTCCAGATGACGGGACAAGATAGAACCCCAGAAAAATGACTAAATGAAGTAAACACAGGCAACCTGGGCTTCTCTGGAAGCTCAGTAGTGAAGAGTTCACCTGCCAACGCAGGAGAAATGGGTCCGATTCCTGATCCAGGGAAGACCCCACATGCTGGGGAGCAACTAAGCCTGGAGCCACAACGATTGAGCCTGTGCTCTAGAGCCTCAGAGCCGCAACTATCGAGCCCGTGTGCCACAACTACTGAAGCCCATGCGCCCTAGAGCCCAAGTTTCACAACAAGAGAAGTCACCACAAGAAGCCTGCTCACCTCAACTGAGAGTAGCCACCACACCCTGCAACTAAAAAGCCTGCAGCAGCGGTGAAAACCCAGAATAGCCAAATAAATTTGAAAAATAAATTAAAAATTAATTAATAAATACATAAAAAATTTTTAAAAATGAAAATAACTCTAAAAAGGGCTTTAAAAAAATTTTAAAAGACAGGCAACATTTCAAAAAAGAATTCAGAATAATAATACTGAAGATGACCCAGGATCTTGGAAACAAAATGGAGAAGATGCAAGAAATGATTATCAAAGACCTACAAAAGCTAAAGAACAAACAAACAGAGATGAACAATACAGTAGAAGGAATAAATAGCAAAATAACTGAGGCAGAAAAGTGGGTAAGTAACCTTGAGAAAGAAAAGAATGGTGGAAATCACTGCCACAGAACAGAATATAGAAAAAGGAATGAGAAAAAAAAAAAAGACTGCCTAAGAGACCTCTGGGGCAACATCAAACATACCAACATTTGTATTATAGGAGTCTCAGAAGGAGAAGAGAGAGAAAGGACTTGGGAAAATATCTGAAGAGATAATAACTGAAAATTTCCCTAACATGGGAAATTAAACTGTCAACCAAGTCCAAGAAGCACAGAGTCCCAGGCAGGATAAACCCAAGGAGGAAGACACCGAGATATACAGTAATCAAAATGACAAAAATAAAAAACAAAGACAAAATATTAAAAGCAATAAGGGAAAAATGACAAATAACATACAACCTTAACCCCTTAAGGTTATCAGCCGATTTCTCAACAGAAACTCTACAAACCAGAAAGGAATAGCATGATTTATTTAAAGTGATGAAAGAGAAGAAACTACAACAAAGAATACTCTACCCAGCAAGACTCTCATTCAGATTTGATGGAGAAATTAAAAGCTTTCCAGACAAGCAAAAATTAAGAGAATTCAACACCACCAAATCAGCTTTACAAATGCTGAAGGAACTTCTGTAGGTAGGAAACACAAGAGAAGGAAAAGACCTACAAAAAATAAATAAGAGAATGGTAATAGGATCATAAATACAACTACCTTAAATGTAAACAGCTTAAATGTACCAACCAAAAGACAAGCTGGCTGGGTGGATGAAAACATATGCATGCATGCACTTCTACTTACCACATCACTCTACTTAACCCCACAAATTATATGTAATTATTTTATACTGTTGGGTTAATCATGCTTGCACTATGGCTTGCAGTTGTAATTATCTTTTATTTTTTATCTGGCTATTGATTGTGAAAACTGATAACATCTTTTATATTGTGACTATGTAACTATTACTCTCTTAAAGCCATCATATCATGATTGGTCAACAGAAAATAATAGAAATGTATATTACCAAAACTACCATTTAGTAGAAAGATCTGTAATCACTTTTTAAAACCCACATGCATATGAGAATTATCCTAGAATTTTGTGAATAGTACAAATGCCCAGATATTGCTTTTTATTTCTCCAAAGCTCCAGATGTATTTCTAATGAGCAGCCAAGTTTAAAAACAACTAGACTATATGCTGACCTTTTACTTTTATCTCGTTTGTTTCACTTTTTCTATTTCATATTCAGTGCCTTTCGTATTCATTTAGCTTATGTTTTTCAATTTCTCCATCTTTTTTGTTGTTCTTTCTTAAGCCTTTGTCAAACATAGTACAGAAGTTTTTGTATACATATATACAAATAGTATGTATAATATATATATTTTAGAAAATTTATGAATTTTGCCTAGCTAAAAAATTTATGACATTTGATTGCACTTGTTTGACTTAGTATAAAGAGAATGCTAGATATCTAATATATATCCACTGAAAACTTTGTTATAATTCCATCTATTTTGGCATCTAGTATTATAGCTAAAAGTCTAGAAAATTTATTATCTTTATGATTTTTTTAAAAATTGAATGTAGCTTGAAACTTCTAATCCAATTCTGAGAATACTATGTTGTTAAAAAAAAAAAAAAAAACAGGAAATTAACATGTGATACAGTACTATTAACTAAAGTACAGATTTTACTCAAATTTCTCAAACACACACATACACACATGTCCAAAAACTAAAAAGACATAAACTGACTGGTTGGATGAAAACATATGCCCACTTTCCATCAAGTTACTTAAACTTTCCTCTACTACGAAAAGTGGTAACATCTGTATTACAGAAATGTTCTAGGGATTAAATATAACATAAATAAAGTACTGACACAGCACAGATGCTCAATAACCATAGCTCTAATTATCACTAACAAAAATTTTTCAATTGGACAATTTGCATTTCATTCAACTGAACAAAAGGCATTCAGGATCTGTGGAGAGTGGGGTAGGGGATTAGGATGGAATTGAGAGAGAAGCTTTATTACCTTCTAATACCCTCTAGTTTTAATACTTTCATCCTTATTTATTCTTTACTGATAAATTTTCTGATTCAGTAGGCCTATCTACTGCCACTGCCTCCAATTATTCCAACACCAATTTAAACCTTAACTCCCTTTACAGTATACATTTGGTTCTTATCATGTACTCTCTATGACCTCAAAATCACAGTTCTATTAGTTCTGTCTCAACCCTTTTTTCATATTGCTGACCTTTACTTTTATCTCGTTTGTTTCACTTTTTCTATTTCATATTCAGTGCCTTTCGTATTCATTTAGCTTATGTTTTTCAATTTCTCCATCTTTTTTGTTGTTCTTTCTTAAGCCTTTGTCAAACATAGTACAGAAGTTTTTGTATACATATATACAAATAGTATGTATAATATATATATTTTAGAAAATTTATGAATTTTGCCTAGCTAAAAAATTTATGACATTTGATTGCACTTGTTTGACTTAGTATAAAGAGAATGCTAGATATCTAATATATATCCACTGAAAACTTTGTTATAATTCCATCTATTTTGGCATCTAGTATTATAGCTAAAAGTCTAGAAAATTTATTATCTTTATGATTTTTTTAAAAATTGAATGTAGCTTGAAACTTCTAATCCAATTCTGAGAATACTATGTTGTTAAAAAAAAAAAAACAGGAAATTAACATGTGATACAGTACTATTAACTAAAGTACAGATTTTACTCAAATTTCTCAAACACACACATACACACATGTCCAAAAACTAAAAAGACATAAACTGACTGGTTGGATGAAAACATATGCCCACTTTCCATCAAGTTACTTAAACTTTCCTCTACTACGAAAAGTGGTAACATCTGTATTACAGAAATGTTCTAGGGATTAAATATAACATAAATAAAGTACTGACACAGCACAGATGCTCAATAACCATAGCTCTAATTATCACTAACAAAAATTTTTCAATTGGACAATTTGCATTTCATTCAACTGAACAAAAGGCATTCAGGATCTGTGGAGAGTGGGGTAGGGGATTAGGATGGAATTGAGAGAGAAGCTTTATTACCTTCTAATACCCTCTAGTTTTAATACTTTCATCCTTATTTATTCTTTACTGATAAATTTTCTGATTCAGTAGGCCTATCTACTGCCACTGCCTCCAATTATTCCAACACCAATTTAAACCTTAACTCCCTTTACAGTATACATTTGGTTCTTATCATGTACTCTCTATGACCTCAAAAATCACAGTTCTATTAGTTCTGTCTCAACACTCATTCTTTCTCTTTAACCTTGCCACAAGCATCTTCCTTTCTGAAACGCTAGTAAGAAGACCTCACTGACTTCAGTATTCTGCTTCTACCACCCAGGTACCCTATTACTGTACTTCTCTAATAGTCTTATCCGATTTGCCTATTTCTACCTTTCATACTTAGTTAATGTGTATCCTCTCACCTATTTCTAAACTACTTCTACCTTCCACTCCACTCTTTCACCTGAACTCACTCAAAATTTCATAATTTCCAAAATAGCTTCTCCCTCTTCTAAACTACTAAAGTATGTACTGCTTTGAAGACTATGTGGTCATTCCATCTACCATAATAATATCTGCTGCTGCTGCTGCTAAATTGCTTCAGTCACGTCTGACTCCTTGTGACCCCATGGATTGTAGCCCACCAGGCTCCTCTGCCCACAGGATTTTCCAGACAAGAATACTAGAGTGGGTGGTCATGACCTCCTCCAGGGGATCTTTCCAACTTGGGGATTGAACCTATGTCTCTTAGTCTCCTGCATTGGCAGGCATGGTCTTTACCAGTAGCGCCACCTGGGAAGTCCAATGGTCAGGTAAGACCGGCAGCTTTTTATGCCTCCCATTAGTTGAGGTAGGGACTACAGTTTGTGTGTGTTTATTATAATCAACATTCTATTTGAATTAATTAAATGTCACTTAAATCTAAAGGCCAAAAAAAAATAAGAGGAGCTCAAAAAGACAGAAAACAGAGTTTACAACTGCTTGCCCAACTTAAGCACTTTTTCAAAAAATAATTTTTATTTATTTCTTTATTTAATTTTGTATCTATTGTTGGTTGCACTGGGTCTTTGTTGCTGCTCAGGCTTTTCTCTAAGTTGTAGCAACCGGGGCTACTCTCTAGTTGTGGTGCACCGGCTTCTCTTGTTGCAGACCATGGGCTCTAGGGTGCTCCGGCCTCAGTAGTTGCGGCTCCCAGGCTCTAGAGCATAGGCTTAGTAGCTATGGCGCAGTGGGTGAGTCGCTCTGCTGCATGTGGGATCCTCCCAGACCAGGGATTGAACCTGAGTCTCCTGCACTGGCAGATTGATTCTTTACCACTGAGCCACCAAGGAAGCCCCCAGCTTAAGCACTTTTAAGGCTGACATTCTTCTTTTAAATTTCCAAGGTTTTAAGTTCCTTTATAGAAGCATAATAAATATCTTCCAATACCTGAAACCTCAAATAATTTTGACTGTACATCTTAAAAACGCATATATACTGTTTTCATTAGGTCTAGTGCAAATAACTGAATGAATGCATATACATTTATATGAGAAGGCACCTAATGTTCACCTGCTACTCAAAAGACTCTTTGTTCCAGAAAGCACACACCAAACAAATATCATTTAACATTTACTACTAAAAGGCTACCCTGATGTAAGCTTCAATAATGACAAACATTTAAACTAGAATGGAAAAGTACTAAAGCTCCTTGATGTGTTGTGCTTAACATTCTTTACAAGTACAAACAGTATTCAGGAATGCAAACTGATCCTGAATATTCAATAAAACAGAATGTGAATTATATAAAGTACATTAAATAAAAATCATCCCATTCCCACACCAGTATCTTCTTTTATAACCATACTGGGCTGTGTTTGTTAAAACAGCACTAGATATGCTATCAACAAAGAACAGACCAGTAATCATTATGATAGGGTTACCAAAAACTGAAACTGATTGTGCAAAGAGGAAAACAACCGGCAGCTTTCATTTTAACAGTTTGTGTGTGTTTATTATAATCAACATTCTATTTGAATTAATTAAATGTCACTTAAATCTAAAGGCCAAAAAAAAATAAGAGGAGCTCAAAAAGACAGAAAACAGAGTTTACAACTGCTTGCCCAACTTAAGCACTTTTTCAAAAAATAATTTTTATTTATTTCTTTATTTAATTTTGTATCTATTGTTGGTTGCACTGGGTCTTTGTTGCTGCTCAGGCTTTTCTCTAAGTTGTAGCAACCGGGGCTACTCTCTAGTTGTGGTGCACCGGCTTCTCTTGTTGCAGACCATGGGCTCTAGGGTGCTCCGGCCTCAGTAGTTGCGGCTCCCAGGCTCTAGAGCATAGGCTTAGTAGCTATGGCGCAGTGGGTGAGTCGCTCTGCTGCATGTGGGATCCTCCCAGACCAGGGATTGAACCTGAGTCTCCTGCACTGGCAGATTGATTCTTTACCACTGAGCCACCAAGGAAGCCCCCAGCTTAAGCACTTTTAAGGCTGACATTCTTCTTTTAAATTTCCAAGGTTTTAAGTTCCTTTATAGAAGCATAATAAATATCTTCCAATACCTGAAACCTCAAATAATTTTGACTGTACATCTTAAAAACGCATATATACTGTTTTCATTAGGTCTAGTGCAAATAACTGAATGAATGCATATACATTTATATGAGAAGGCACCTAATGTTCACCTGCTACTCAAAAGACTCTTTGTTCCAGAAAGCACACACCAAACAAATATCATTTAACATTTACTACTAAAAGGCTACCCTGATGTAAGCTTCAATAATGACAAACATTTAAACTAGAATGGAAAAGTACTAAAGCTCCTTGATGTGTTGTGCTTAACATTCTTTACAAGTACAAACAGTATTCAGGAATGCAAACTGATCCTGAATATTCAATAAAACAGAATGTGAATTATATAAAGTACATTAAATAAAAATCATCCCATTCCCACACCAGTATCTTCTTTTATAACCATACTGGGCTGTGTTTGTTAAAACAGCACTAGATATGCTATCAACAAAGAACAGACCAGTAATCATTATGATAGGGTTACCAAAAACTGAAACTGATTGTGCAAAGAGGAAAACACTTAGTAAGATACTCAAATACAATAATTAAGTTCACTTCTCAGTAATAAAAAAGAAAACAAAGCCCTGATTAGGAAAAAATTAGGGTACTGATTAAAATCATGAGTTATAGTACCAGAGAGGAATTGAATTTAAACTCTGGCCACGGGCTTCCCCTGGTGGTCCAGTGGGTAAGGACACCGCCTTGCAGTGCAAGGGGCGCCGGTTCGATCCCTGGCCTGGGAAGATCCCACATGCCGCGGAGCGGCTGGACTGATGTGCCCATCACCGAGCCAGAGCTCTGGAGCGCATGCACCCCGAGCTGGCGCTCTGCGACAACAGACGTCACCGCAATGGGAGGCCCACAGGAGCCAAGGAACAAATACAGATGAAAAATAGAGAAATGGAAGATCAATAGAAGTGGCCCGCCCGCTCCCCTCCCTCCCCAACCCGACCCCCGCCCAAAATAAATAAATAAATAAATCTTTAAAAAAAATAAATAAATAAATAAACTCTGGCCACTAACTAGCTGTCGCCTTTAAACAAGTATCTTAATCTCTTTGAGTCTCCATGTCTTTATCAATAGAATAAGGATGACTAACACTTACCTTGCAAAGTTGTGCGCTGATAAATGAAATTAATTATGCAGAGTACTTAGAAAGTAGCATATATTTAAATCTCAACAAACTGTTTTCAATTCAATGTAAACTATTTCAGACCTTCAAGGAAGATAGTGCCAGAACTAGTAAGATGGAATAGTTCTCTCCCCGTACTCTATTTTACAAAGCTGGCATATTCAGAAACCAAAACCTGAAAAAGGTAATACAAAGGAACACTAGAGACCTTACGGAGCTATCAAATCTAGCTTTAAAGAGGTATGCTATTATCAAGTTGCCTTTATTTCAAATAGATAAAACTGGTGAAATCTATTAGGAAAGTCTTTAATATGATTCATCAACCTACAGGTAAAAGAAAAAAAAAATATAATCATACATTATGAATTTATGTGATCACATTTAACATTTTTTCCAATTTAAACTCTATTCTAAAAAAGAAGAATAAAAGACTATTTCCTTAACATACTAAAAATAAAAATTGTCAAAAAGAATACACAACTGTGAAATCCTAAAGGTATTTATTCAAATAAGAAATGAGTCAAAGATGCTCACTATTCGCTATTATAATTTAACAGTCTTCTTAACATTCTGATCAATGTAATTATTTTTTACAAAACTAGAAATGGTTAACTATGGGCAAGAAAACAAAATTATGATCATTCACAAATGCTGTAACTGCCTTATTAAAATTCAATAAAAACTTTTAGAATGAAGAACTTCATAAGAGGACCAGTTAGAAAATACTATAACAAATCACCGACTTTTCTATGTTCCATCAGGAAGATGCAATCCTATTTAGAATACAATGAAAAAATATTCCACTCACGATAGCAACAAGATTTAAAATACCAAAAGTCAACTCAAAAAATAGGCAGAATCACAGGAAGAAAACAGAGTCATAAAAGATAACTTGAAGAAATAGTGAAAATATTGTAAAGATATCGTAGCTATCTCTAAA
The DNA here is from genome assembly GCA_022376925.1 of Tragulus kanchil. Lineage (NCBI taxonomy): Eukaryota > Metazoa > Chordata > Mammalia > Artiodactyla > Tragulidae > Tragulus > Tragulus kanchil. Next base: position 104,343,036 of record JAIOJX010000030.1, on the reverse strand, counting down.
AAATTAGTTTAGATTTCCGATTAGGTTCTTTAAGGTCTTAATAAATTGGATTAAAGGTCATCTGAAAAAAGAAATATATAAGAAATTATGAAAATGTTTTGAAAAAGATAACAGGAATTCACACCACCATACAGTAAGATATATTAAAAAGTTACAGAAATTAGAACTGTTTGGAATTACTAGAGCAAAAAATATAGCCCAATGAAGCAGAACAGAACCTATTTTTAAAAATCATGAATTGGCATATAATAAAGAAAGCATTTTAAAACCTCTGGGGAAAGATTATTCAGTAAATAGTATAAAATAAATGACTTGCTGCTCTACCTTAAAACACATTTCAAAAAAATGAAATATGTAAATGTTTTTTAAAACTCTGAGGTGATATAAGGGAAAAAAGTTATTACTTACAGAATACAGCAATTCAAGAAAGTTTTTCTAAGCAGATAGATACCATAAAAGAAAATTTGATAGATTTCACTGAATTAAATGTTAAAAATCTGATTAGAAAGAAAAGATTCAAGGGCTTCCCTCGTGGTCAAGTGGGCAAAGAGTCTGCCTTGCAGTATAAGGGGCGCCAGATGCATCGCTGGCCTGGGAATATCCCACATGCTGCAGAGCCAGCACATGTGGAGTGCATGTGCCCAGAGCTGGTGCTCTGAAAGAAGCCACTACAATGGGAGGCCCACACAGGCCAAAGAAGAAAGATGGATGAAAAAAAAAAGAAAAGATTCAAACCAACAGCAAAACTAGGATGCAAATGACAAACTGCAGAAATTATTTTCACTGTAATTTACAAATGCCTAACAGTTTTATATACAAAGAGGCCTTATAACTTAATTTTTTTAATCTCCACTAGCACAATAAACAAAGGACACTAATAGATAATTCACAAAAAATACAAATATTTAGTCACTAATAACAGATGAAATAAAGAAATTTATAGACTTTTCATATCAAAATGGCAGTTTTTTTAATAAGGAGAGATAGCTAGCATTCTCAAGGACAGTTAATAGAAATAACTATTAAAACTTTCTAGAGAGCAATCTATTAATATCTATCAAAAATAATTAAAATATGCATATATTTTAACTTCAGAATTTATCTTAAGCAATAAAAGATATGAGTAATAATCCATCAAATCACTGGAAAGAGTTTAAAGTTTTAACAACTGAAATGTTGATTAAATAAGTAATGGTAAATCTAATTGCTAGAATATTAACCGCACATTTAAAATGGTATTATGTTGTAAAAGAGTAATGCTTTATTGACTAGGGTAAGCATTCATTTCATTGTGTAAAAATAACCTAGAAACAAAACAGCATGAACAACAACAGAGTAGGTACGATATGCAGGGGAGGGTGTTAAAAAAAAGAGGGAAAGAGAGAGTATATCCCATTAAAAAGGACCTATCGGGATATTCACCAGTGTTAAAGTAGACTACCAATGGGTATGCACACAGTCACTCATTCATGTCTGACTCTTTATATCTCCATGGACCTTCTACCTGCCAGGCTCCTCTGTCCATAGGATTCTTCAAGCAAGAATACTGGAGTGGGTTGCCATTTCCTACTCCAGCGGATCTTCCAACACTGGGATCAACCCACCATCTCTTGTGCCTCTTGCATTGCAGGCAGATTCTTTACCACAGCATCATCTGGGAAGCCCATTAATGGGTTAAAGCATTATAAATGTAATTTATCATTTATACTTTCTTGAATTTTCCAAATTTCCTACAATTATAATCTGATTAGTAACTAAGAAAATAAAGAATGTTTACAATATTGCTTTGAGTTTAGTAACAACAGTACCCAAAATCATGTTAACATTGATTGTCCCACTCTTTTGGGTTGCCCCAAAACTAGGGATGCATACCCTCTATAGATAGGTCTGATCATATATTTTTTTGATCATATTTTTATACTTTAATCATAATGAAAGATTTTGAAGGCTAAAGAAGAAGGGCAGCAGAGGATGGGATGGTTGGATGGCATCACTGACTCAATGGACATGAATTTAAGCAAACTCCAGGAGACAGTGAAGGGCAGGAAGCCTGGCATGCTGCAGTCCATGGGGCAGAGAAAATTGGAGACGACTTAGCAACTGAACAACAACAACACAGTGAAAGTATTTTCCATATCTCCAGGAAACAATCAGACAGAGGTTTTCACTTACGTCTTTACTTATGATCAAGTGCAATGTCAAATAAGATTTAGATATTACCCATTCGCTTTCAGCCCTCTACCAAACGAAAGAATCAAAAGTGAAGAACAAACCCTGTTCCTCAGAACCAGCAGGGCTCGGCTTTAACATACATATAAAAAGAATATTAACTAATTGCTAGAATATTAACCACATTTAAAATGGTATTATGTTGTAAAAGAGTAATGCTTTATTGACTAGGGTAAGCATTCATTTCATTGTGTAAAAATAACCTAGAAACAAAACAGCATGAACAACAACAGAGTAGGTACGATATGCAGGGGAGGGTGTTAAAAAAAAGAGGGAAAGAGAGAGTATATCCCATTAAAAAGGACCTATCGGGATATTCACCAGTGTTAAAGTAGACTACCAATGGGTATGCACACAGTCACTCATTCATGTCTGACTCTTTATATCTCCATGGACCTTCTACCTGCCAGGCTCCTCTGTCCATAGGATTCTTCAAGCAAGAATACTGGAGTGGGTTGCCATTTCCTACTCCAGCGGATCTTCCAACACTGGGATCAACCCACCATCTCTTGTGCCTCTTGCATTGCAGGCAGATTCTTTACCACAGCATCATCTGGGAAGCCCATTAATGGGTTAAAGCATTATAAATGTAATTTATCATTTATACTTTCTTGAATTTTCCAAATTTCCTACAATTATAATCTGATTAGTAACTAAGAAAATAAAGAATGTTTACAATATTGCTTTGAGTTTAGTAACAACAGTACCCAAAATCATGTTAACATTGATTGTCCCACTCTTTTGGGTTGCCCCAAAACTAGGGATGCATACCCTCTATAGATAGGTCTGATCATATATTTTTTTGATCATATTTTTATACTTTAATCATAATGAAAGATTTTGAAGGCTAAAGAAGAAGGGCAGCAGAGGATGGGATGGTTGGATGGCATCACTGACTCAATGGACATGAATTTAAGCAAACTCCAGGAGACAGTGAAGGGCAGGGAAGCCTGGCATGCTGCAGTCCATGGGGCAGAGAAAATTGGAGACGACTTAGCAACTGAACAACAACAACACAGTGAAAGTATTTTCCATATCTCCAGGAAACAATCAGACAGAGGTTTTCACTTACGTCTTTACTTATGATCAAGTGCAATGTCAAATAAGATTTAGATATTACCCATTCGCTTTCAGCCCTCTACCAAACGAAAGAATCAAAAGTGAAGAACAAACCCTGTTCCTCAGAACCAGCAGGGCTCGGCTTTAACATACATCTAAAACCTGAGCCAGAAATTTAAAAAGAAAAAAAAAAAGGGTAGAATGGAGAGTGTGGAATATAGATATTACCTTTGTCAGGATACAAGGTGTGGCCTCTGACAACTTCTAATCACAGCTCTTCACTGTCTCACTTGGGAGACAGAAGAATGATTTTTTTCCTCCAAAGTATTTAAATAGCATATATCCAAAGGGCAAACAAGCAAGACTTCTTCTGAACAAAGATGCTTTAAACAGGACATGTGTAAATGTTAAACGTTCTCTTTCCACAGTGCAGATACGCAGCCTAACTCCAAGAGGGCCAAAAAGATTCTAGCAGTACTAGGTTCTCCACAATAAGCAATAGTCAAACTGTTAATCCCATCTGTTCCCCTCCAAAAAATGACAAAGCATTATGTGGTAGCACCAGGGGCTGGATTTAAGGGTTTTTTCTGAGGGGCATTCATTTTCATAATACTAAGATGCTAATTATTTCTGAGTACTTCCGAGAACCAGTCTTGATACTACATGATGACAACCTTGATTCTGATAACAAAAAATATATACTATCTTTAATATCATATTCTTTGCTAGATATGTTGCTTCCAGAACTGTCTTCCTGGTTTTTTACACTGGTCAAAGCTCTAAATTCCATCTACTTCTGGCTTCTCAGGGACTTAGTTCCAATAGATATCTCACCTTTTCTAATCTCTTATTCTCACTTACCTTACTCATACAAAAAAAAGCCAGGCATAATGTTCCTTCAACACCTTATTTCTCTGCAGCAGTTTCAAATATGCCTATGGAATTACCTAAAGAACTTTGAGGTATCTATGCAACTAATCTGTAGCAATAAAAGTAGGCAGGAAGCCTATTGCAGTCCATGGGGCAGAGAAAATTGGAGCGACTTAGCAACTGAACAACAACAACACAGTGAAAGTATTTTCCATATCTCCAGGAAACAATCAGACAGAGGTTTTCACTTACGTCTTTACTTATGATCAAGTGCAATGTCAAATAAGATTTAGATATTACCCATTCGCTTTCAGCCCTCTACCAAACGAAAGAATCAAAAGTGAAGAACAAACCCTGTTCCTCAGAACCAGCAGGGCTCGGCTTTAACATACATCTAAAACCTGAGCCAAAAATTTAAAAAAAAAAAAAAAAAGGGTAGAATGGAGAGTGTGGAATATAGATATTACCTTTGTCAGGATACAAGGTGTGGCCTCTGACAACTTCTAATCACAGCTCTTCACTGTCTCACTTGGGAGACAGAAGAATGATTTTTTTCCTCCAAAGTATTTAAATAGCATATATCCAAAGGGCAAACAAGCAAGACTTCTTCTGAACAAAGATGCTTTAAACAGGACATGTGTAAATGTTAAACGTTCTCTTTCCACAGTGCAGATACGCAGCCTAACTCCAAGAGGGCCAAAAAGATTCTAGCAGTACTAGGTTCTCCACAATAAGCAATAGTCAAACTGTTAATCCCATCTGTTCCTCCAAAAATGACAAAGCATTATGTGGTAGCACCAGGGCTGGATTTAAGGGTTTTTTCTGAGGGGCATTCATTTTCATAATACTAAGATGCTAATTATTTCTGAGTACTTCCGAGAACCAGTCTTGATACTACATGATGACAACCTTGATTCTGATAACAAAAAATATATACTATCTTTAATATCATATTCTTTGCTAGATATGTTGCTTCCAGAACTGTCTTCCTGGTTTTTTACACTGGTCAAAGCTCTAAATTCCATCTACTTCTGGCTTCTCAGGGACTTAGTTCCAATAGATATCTCACCTTTTCTAATCTCTTATTCTCACTTACCTTACTCATACAAAAAAAAGCCAGGCATAATGTTCCTTCAACACCTTATTTCTCTGCAGCAGTTTCAAATATGCCTATGGAATTACCTAAAGAACTTTGAGGTATCTATGCAACTAATCTGTAGCAATAAAAGTAGACGAGTCGGGGACTTCTCTGGTGGCCCAGTGGCTAAAATTCCTGGCTTCCAATGCAGGAGGCCTGGGTTTCAGCCCTGGTCGGGGAGCTAGATCCCACATACTGCAACTAAGACCCAGCATAGTCAAATAAATAAATATTAAAAAAAAACAAAAACAAAAACGTAGATCAGTGGCTGCAGGGATTGAGAGAGATCCAAAGGGGCACTAGGAGACTTTTGGAGGTAATAGATATATTCACTATTTTGATCATGGTGATGGTTTAATGAGTATAAACACATGTAAACAATCAACTGCACACTTTATGTATAGCTTACTATATGTCAATTATACTTCCATAAAGCTATTGAAATCAATACTGAAGTCTGGGTCTTGTCCCACTCCCCAAATTGGTACAGGAGTCCCCACTTGAAATGAGGATTCTTCTTGGGCTTCCCTGGTGGTCCAGTGGGTAAGCACACTGCCTTGCAGTGCAGGGGGCGCCGGTTCGATCCCTGGACTGGGAAGATCCCACATGCCATGGAGTGGCTGGACCGATGTATCCAACTACCTAGCAGACTCTGGAGCACATACGCCCACAGCCGGTGCTCTGCAGCAAGAGAGGCCACTGCGATGGGAGGCTCACGCGGGCAAAAGAACAAAGATGGATGAAAATAAATAAATGAAAGACCAGTGGAAGCGACTAAAAAAAAAAAAAACTAAAAAAAAAAAAAAGAAAGAAATGAGGGGCTTCCCCTGGTGGTCCAGTGGATAAGGACACCGCCTTGCAGTGCAAGGGGCGCCGGTTTGATCCCTGGCCTGGGAAGATCCCACGTGCCGCGGAGCGGCTGGACCGATGTGTCCAATTACCGAGCCGCATGCGCCCAGAGCCGGTGCTCTGCGACAACAGACGCCACCGCGATGGGAGGCCCACAGGAGTCAAAGAACAAAGACGGATGAAAAATAGAGTAATGGAAGACCAATGGAAGTGGCCCGCCTGCTCCCCTCTCTCCCCAATCCGACCCCTGCCCAAAATAAATAAATCAATAAATCTTTAAAAAAAAAGAAAGAAATGAGGATTCTTAAAAGCTTCCTCAGATGGTTTGTAAATGTGTAGATAAGATTAAGAACCACTGTTCTATGGCTGTCATTCTCTCCTTTCCTCATTTTTCCTTAAAATGCTTCATGCAATTTGAGATCCAAAGTAGGGCATCGGGATTCTCTGGTGGCCCAGTGGCTAAAATTCCTGGCTTCCAATGCAGGAGGCCTGGGTTTCAGCCCTGGTCGGAGCTAGATCCCACATACTGCAACTAAGACCCAGCATAGTCAAATAAATAAATATTAAAAAAAAACAAAAACAAAAACGTAGATCAGTGGCTGCAGGGATTGAGAGAGATCCAAAGGGGCACTAGGAGACTTTTGGAGGTAATAGATATATTCACTATTTTGATCATGGTGATGGTTTAATGAGTATAAACACATGTAAACAATCAACTGCACACTTTATGTATAGCTTACTATATGTCAATTATACTTCCATAAAGCTATTGAAATCAATACTGAAGTCTGGGTCTTGTCCCACTCCCCAAATTGGTACAGGAGTCCCCACTTGAAATGAGGATTCTTCTTGGGCTTCCCTGGTGGTCCAGTGGGTAAGCACACTGCCTTGCAGTGCAGGGGGCGCCGGTTCGATCCCTGGACTGGGAAGATCCCACATGCCATGGAGTGGCTGGACCGATGTATCCAACTACCTAGCCGGAGCTCTGGAGCACATACGCCCACAGCCGGTGCTCTGCAGCAAGAGAGGCCACTGCGATGGGAGGCTCACGCGGGCAAAAGAACAAAGATGGATGAAAATAAATAAATGAAAGACCAGTGGAAGCGACTAAAAAAAAAAAAAACTAAAAAAAAAAAAAAGAAAGAAATGAGGGGCTTCCCCTGGTGGTCCAGTGGATAAGGACACCGCCTTGCAGTGCAAGGGGCGCCGGTTTGATCCCTGGCCTGGGAAGATCCCACGTGCCGCGGAGCGGCTGGACCGATGTGTCCAATTACCGAGCCGCATGCGCCCAGAGCCGGTGCTCTGCGACAACAGACGCCACCGCGATGGGAGGCCCACAGGAGTCAAAGAACAAAGACGGATGAAAAATAGAGTAATGGAAGACCAATGGAAGTGGCCCGCCTGCTCCCCTCTCTCCCCAATCCGACCCCTGCCCAAAATAAATAAATCAATAAATCTTTAAAAAAAAAGAAAGAAATGAGGATTCTTAAAAGCTTCCTCAGATGGTTTGTAAATGTGTAGATAAGATTAAGAACCACTGTTCTATGGCTGTCATTCTCTCCTTTCCTCATTTTTCCTTAAAATGCTTCATGCAAGCATGTCTACTTTATTATCATCCATTCTTTTTTTTTTTAATGAGATTTATCTTTTTTCTTTTCTTTTCTTTATTTATTTATTTATTGGGGGGGTGGGAGGGGGATGGGCGGGCCACTTCTATTGGTCTTTCATTTCTCTATTTTCATCCCTCTTTGTTCTTTGGCTCCTGTGGGCCTCCAATCGCAGTGGCCACTGTCATTGCAGAGCACCGGCTCTGGGCACACGCGCGCCAGAGCTCCAGCTCGGTAACTGGACACATCAGTCCAGCCACTCCGCGGCACATGGGATCTTCCCAGGCCAGGGATCGAACCGGCACCCCTTGCACTGCAAGGCGGTGTCCTTACCCACTGGACCACCAGGGGAAGCCCCATCCATTCTTGATATGGAGAGCCGACTCATTGGAAAAGACCTGATGCTGGGAAAGACTGAGAGCAGGAGAAGAAGGGAGAGAGAGGATTAGATGGTTGGATGGCATCACCGACTCAATGGATATGAGTTTGAGCAAACTCCGAGACACAGTGAAGGACAGGGAAGACTGGTGTGGTGCAGTCCAAGGGGCTGTAAAGAGAGCTAGACATGACTTAGCAACTTAACATTCTTTCTCAGTCTTCTGAATACTAGTTTCTGAACCACCACTCAGCTAAAATCATACTTGTTAAAGTCACCTATGAACTCTTGACAAATACACTGGTCCCTGGAGTTTTCTTACTTGACGCCTCTTCAAAGCCTTCCAAACTGTCAATCTGAAAATTTCTCCACCCTCGGCATTCTTCTTGAAGTTCTTCTTTCTTTCTAACTACTACTCTTCTTTCTTATTTGTCTATTCTCTGATTGCTGCTTTTTATTCTTGCTAAAGTCTTTTCCAGTCGGAGTCATTTCAACACACCCAACTCCATACAACTTCTTCAATTCAACCCCCAATCTTCCTTCTATTCCTGATTTCTTAAGTTTCCACATCTTAGATTCAAATACCTACCTACATCTTCATTTGAATGTCCCACAGTTTCCTCAAATTCAAAAACTCCAAAATAGAATGTATCATCTATGTGTTCCTCATTTCCAGTCAACAGAATCAAGCCAAACCCTCAGATTCTTTCTCGTTCATTTCCTTAAAATGCTTCATGCAAGCATGTCTACTTTATTATCATCCATTCTTTTTTTAATGAGATTTATCTTTTTCTTTCTTTTCTTTATTTATTTATTTATTGGGGGTGGGAGGGGGATGGGCGGGCCACTTCTATTGGTCTTTCATTTCTCTATTTTCATCCCTCTTTGTTCTTTGGCTCCTGTGGGCCTCCAATTGCAGTGGCCACTGTCATTGCAGAGCACCGGCTCTGGGCACACGCGCGCCAGAGCTCCAGCTCGGTAACTGGACACATCAGTCCAGCCACTCCGCGGCACATGGGATCTTCCCAGGCCAGGGATCGAACCGGCACCCCTTGCACTGCAAGGCGGTGTCCTTACCCACTGGACCACCAGGGGAAGCCCCATCCATTCTTGATATGGAGAGCCGACTCATTGGAAAAGACCTGATGCTGGGAAAGACTGAGAGCAGGAGAAGAAGGGAGAGAGAGGATTAGATGGTTGGATGGCATCACCGACTCAATGGATATGAGTTTGAGCAAACTCCGAGACACAGTGAAGGACAGGGAAGACTGGTGTGGTGCAGTCCAAGGGGCTGTAAAGAGAGCTAGACATGACTTAGCAACTTAACATTCTTTCTCAGTCTTCTGAATACTAGTTTCTGAACCACCACTCAGCTAAAATCATACTTGTTAAAGTCACCTATGAACTCTTGACAAATACACTGGTCCCTGGAGTTTTCTTACTTGACGCCTCTTCAAAGCCTTCCAAACTGTCAATCTGAAAATTTCTCCACCCTCGGCATTCTTCTTGAAGTTCTTCTTTCTTTCTAACTACTACTCTTCTTTCTTATTTGTCTATTCTCTGATTGCTGCTTTTTATTCTTGCTAAAGTCTTTTCCAGTCGGAGTCATTTCAACACACCCAACTCCATACAACTTCTTCAATTCAACCCCCAATCTTCCTTCTATTCCTGATTTCTTAAGTTTCCACATCTTAGATTCAAATACCTACCTACATCTTCATTTGAATGTCCCACAGTTTCCTCAAATTCAAAAACTCCAAAATAGAATGTATCATCTATGTGTTCCTCATTTCCAGTCAACAGAATCAAGCCAAACCCTCAGATTCTTTCTCGTTTATTTCCTGAGGTGACAGCACCTATCAGGTTCTACCTCACTCTACCACAGTGAGGATCCAAAACACAAATCCATGAAGTGGTTTCTTATTCATCACTTTCAATGCACTCCCCTTAGCCAAGGACAGAACACCCTGGGCTGGTCCTCTACCACCGTCACTGTCCTCATCTTCCACTGTTTTCCCATCTAACACCTGCATTCAAGTCATGCCAATGTTATTGACTTTGGACTTGTCACTGACAATGACTTCTCTAAACTACCAGGGTTGCTCCTGCCTCTTTCTTTCCTCAGTTACTCTATTCTTTTCTTGGGAAAGGTATTCACCTATCTCCTGAACTTGGCAAAATTAATTCATTCTTTAAAGCTCTACTATGCGCCTTCAACTTTACCTACATCCAAATTGAGTTAGGCATCTCCTACTCTGCTCACCTACAATGCTAGCCAATTCTCTATTCACACTTATCACAGGGTATTGTAACTGTTACTTGACTTACCTGTCTTGTATATGACACAGTAAACTCCTTGATGACAAAAGTTATGATATTCATTTTTGTATACATTCATTTGGTATACCTATTCAGCCTGGAGTAGTGCAAATTTATGTCTGACATAATTTCAATTATTTACAAGATGTAAAAGTAACAGCCCCCAAATAGTCTTGATACTAATATTTTAAAAAATTAGTTCTTAATATTCATTATGAAATAAATATCAGGGAACAGGATCCTGAATAAAACAGGTGACTACAAGATATATTTAAACTCTGACTGTCAAAACAACACCACTCTAAAAATGCAACCGAGAGCAGATTTCATAAAACAGGAATACAACAAAGGAAGAAGAGCAAGGATAACATACTGACCTAGCCAGGGCCTCATAAGGATGTCCATATCCAGATACTGTTAATGCTGATAGATAAGAGGGTTTAGAATCCTACCATGGTTATAACTCTAGTAAACCAAAAAAAGGATAAATATGCCAAATCCAGAATTTTCCTAAAACAGGCAATGATTTTCTCCCTTACCACTTTGTTGAAATGAATTATTAGAATAACTGACTCTAAAGCTACTATTGGCCAGCCAAGCAGATCCTGAAGATTTTTTTTCCCTCTCTCTCGTCTGCACTTCAAAAATACGGTGGTCTGAGACTTAAACTGTATTAACCTGAAGAAAAAATATATAGAAATTGGGAGCCGGGCGGGGGGCGCACTGATCAGTGATCTATGGATGTTAGGAGAATGTTCTTATGGAAAACAAACCTCCCAGGTCTACTACATTGGCTGAGGGTTACACTAATATTTATGACTTTATCCAGATAAGATTTTAAAAACTGAAAATTCCAACTGTAAAGTGATACACGAACCAAAGAGGTGGCCCATCTGCTCCAAAAACTACCGTGTGACCCAAAGAACAAATAATTGGCCAAAAGACAACTGTCGCGCTACTGCCGGTAGTACGGTCTCTTAAGATAAGGAGCAGCTGCCCGCACAACAAACTCCCCCTACCTAAAGAGCCCAGCGGCTGCCGGGCGTGTGACAGTGTACTTATCAGAGAACCGATTCTGTGCAGTACGAAACCACCAGGGCAAAATTTATAAAATTTTCAGAAACGTCGAAACTCTGAGGGAACAACACACACAGGTGCACACCAAAGGGCGGATACCCAGCTCTGCCAAAGCGTGCAAACTTCGGCGGGTCTTTCAAGGCAACAATTTTCGGACAAAACCCTGACGATTCTCGAGTATATTAGAGCCATCCTCAAGAGAGGCTAACTCATAGTAAGAAGAGGGCAAGGGCTGATGAAGAGCTCTCCAGTGTAAATAACCAAGGAAGGAATCGTGGCTGCTTTGTGAATCTCTCCGACCTGTGGGGGAACGGAGGCGAATGTTGCTTTCAAAGACGAGGAGAGGGGGCGACAGTGACCATTCTGGCCATTGGACTGGACGGGCAGCCTGGCTTTAGTGGGAAGGAGGGGTGTTAGGGGTGGCAGGCGTAGGCGAGGTCAGGCTGCAGCATCAGCGTCGCGGCAGGGCGGGTGAGGGAGGGGGTCCCAAGCCAGGCCAACCCCACTGAAGGGCGGCTGGCCGGGCGCCGGGCTGCACCCAGGTCACGCCTTGGGCCCACGCAATGAATTTTTTCCACTTTGTTGAAATGAATTATTAGAATAACTGACTCTAAAGCTACTATTGGCCAGCCAAGCAGATCCTGAAGATTTTTTTCCCTCTCTCGTCTGCACTTCAAAAATACGGTGGTCTGAGACTTAAACTGTATTAACCTGAAGAAAAAATATATAGAAATTGGGAGCCGGGCGGGGGGCGCACTGATCAGTGATCTATGGATGTTAGGAGAATGTTCTTATGGAAAACAAACCTCCCAGGTCTACTACATTGGCTGAGGGTTACACTAATATTTATGACTTTATCCAGATAAGATTTTAAAAACTGAAAATTCCAACTGTAAAGTGATACACGAACCAAAGAGGTGGCCCATCTGCTCCAAAAACTACCGTGTGACCCAAAGAACAAATAATTGGCCAAAAGACAACTGTCGCGCTACTGCCGGTAGTACGGTCTCTTAAGATAAGGAGCAGCTGCCCGCACAACAAACTCCCCCTACCTAAAGAGCCCAGCGGCTGCCGGGCGTGTGACAGTGTACTTATCAGAGAACCGATTCTGTGCAGTACGAAACCACCAGGGCAAAATTTATAAAATTTTCAGAAACGTCGAAACTCTGAGGGAACAACACACACAGGTGCACACCAAAGGGCGGATACCCAGCTCTGCCAAAGCGTGCAAACTTCGGCGGGTCTTTCAAGGCAACAATTTTCGGACAAAACCCTGACGATTCTCGAGTATATTAGAGCCATCCTCAAGAGAGGCTAACTCATAGTAAGAAGAGGGCAAGGGCTGATGAAGAGCTCTCCAGTGTAAATAACCAAGGAAGGAATCGTGGCTGCTTTGTGAATCTCTCCGACCTGTGGGGGAACGGAGGCGAATGTTGCTTTCAAAGACGAGGAGAGGGGGCGACAGTGACCATTCTGGCCATTGGACTGGACGGGCAGCCTGGCTTTAGTGGGAAGGAGGGGTGTTAGGGGTGGCAGGCGTAGGCGAGGTCAGGCTGCAGCATCAGCGTCGCGGCAGGGCGGGTGAGGGAGGGGGTCCCAAGCCAGGCCAACCCCACTGAAGGGCGGCTGGCCGGGGCGCCGCGGCTGCACCCAGGTCACGCCTGGAGGTCGGAGGGCTCCTCGCCGGGGAAAGAGAAAGACCCGAGTCCTCGCGCACAAAGCTGTCGCCGCCCAGGCAGCAGGCGGGCTGCGCCCAACTTCGGGGCGAGAAGCCGCCGGCCGCAGCCTACCACAGGGTCCTATCCCTGCGACCCCCGGACGCCCCCCGCGACCAGCACCGTCTCGCGCTCACGCACGGCGCCTCAAGCGCGAGCCGTTACCCCCAACGAAGCCGCCGCCCCGGGGACAAAGTCCCGGTCCCCTCCCCGCCGCCGCCTCGCCCCGGCTCCTCCCTGACAAAAAAAGTTATCGGTCGCCGACCGCCCTGGGGGCCTGGCGCGGTTCTCTCGGCCGGACTTACCAGAGCGGCTCTCCAAGTTCGACCTCCAGAACCTCGACTTCTCTGACTCGCAGCGACAGCGACGGCGGCTGCTCCGAGTAAGCAGCACCACCTGCCCCCCTTCTTCCTAGCAGAACGGGTCCCGGCGAGCCATCTTCCCCCTCCGCTCACTGACTGACAACCCAGTCCCGAGAGCCGCCACTGCCGCCAGCTACTCTGACGGGCAAGATCAGGGACCCGTCCCCAGGCAGCCAACCAACACCGCCCCACGCCAGCTGGACCTATCGCCGTTCGCTGGGGCGGGACCAGAGCAACTTCTCCACAAATGAGAATCTTTCTTTGTTAGGCCTGGGCGGGGCCATGAGATGGGAGGGAGGGCGACTTGGTGGGCGTGGTCTGAGCCATAAGGCGTGGTCGGCGTCCCAGAGGGGAGACGATGGACTGTTAAAAGACTGTGGCTGCTACTAAAGATTGTGATCTGAGAAGGTCTATCGGACTCCAGCGTTGGGATTTACAGTCCTTCCGGAAGAAAATAAGCCTTTCGGAATGATGTTAACCATAATCGCTGAAGAGAAGCTAATTTATATTTTATTTTTTGGTCCAGCTCGGGGAGGAGGGTGTTAGGGGTGGCAGGCGTAGGCGAGGTCAGGCTGCAGCATCAGCGTCGCGGCAGGGCGGGTGAGGGAGGGGGTCCCAAGCCAGGCCAACCCCACTGAAGGGCGGCTGGCCGGGGCGCCGCGGCTGCACCCAGGTCACGCCTGGAGGTCGGAGGGCTCCTCGCCGGGGAAAGAGAAAGACCCGAGTCCTCGCGCACAAAGCTGTCGCCGCCCAGGCAGCAGGCGGGCTGCGCCCAACTTCGGGGCGAGAAGCCGCCGGCCGCAGCCTACCACAGGGTCCTATCCCTGCGACCCCCGGACGCCCCCCGCGACCAGCACCGTCTCGCGCTCACGCACGGCGCCTCAAGCGCGAGCCGTTACCCCCAACGAAGCCGCCGCCCCGGGGACAAAGTCCCGGTCCCCTCCCCGCCGCCGCCTCGCCCCGGCTCCTCCCTGACAAAAAAAGTTATCGGTCGCCGACCGCCCTGGGGCCTGGCGCGGTTCTCTCGGCCGGACTTACCAGAGCGGCTCTCCAAGTTCGACCTCCAGAACCTCGACTTCTCTGACTCGCAGCGACAGCGACGGCGGCTGCTCCGAGTAAGCAGCACCACCTGCCCCCCTTCTTCCTAGCAGAACGGGTCCCGGCGAGCCATCTTCCCCCTCCGCTCACTGACTGACAACCCAGTCCCGAGAGCCGCCACTGCCGCCAGCTACTCTGACGGGCAAGATCAGGGACCCGTCCCCAGGCAGCCAACCAACACCGCCCCACGCCAGCTGGACCTATCGCCGTTCGCTGGGGCGGGACCAGAGCAACTTCTCCACAAATGAGAATCTTTCTTTGTTAGGCCTGGGCGGGGCCATGAGATGGGAGGGAGGGCGACTTGGTGGGCGTGGTCTGAGCCATAAGGCGTGGTCGGCGTCCCAGAGGGGAGACGATGGACTGTTAAAAGACTGTGGCTGCTACTAAAGATTGTGATCTGAGAAGGTCTATCGGACTCCAGCGTTGGGATTTACAGTCCTTCCGGAAGAAAATAAGCCTTTCGGAATGATGTTAACCATAATCGCTGAAGAGAAGCTAATTTATATTTTAATTTTTTGGTCAGGAGTATTTACTTCACAGTCATTAGCCACCAGCATTTCTCAAAATCTTATCTAATCCCCCGGGTGGGGATGGGGGAGGAAGGTAATGAAATACGTTTTTGAAAACGGTAATAAAAACTCTTCTCACCTTACATCACTGCTTTTGGCCTTACCCTGGAAAAAGTCAAACACAATTCTACAGTGTCCGTTCCGTGAGTAGTCTTTTTTCCCTTCATCTTCCTTCTGTACTCTTCTCCGGAATACTAAATATTTTATGCAACGACAGGAACCTGAGCACATCTGAACTATTTCCTACATATAGTTCGTCTGTTTTTAACCTTGTCAACTTCTACTACTACATACTTCTCAAGTCCAACAGAATTAATTAAAACAAAAATGAACTTTCAACCTGAAAGACAGGAAACCACTCTAGTTTTTCTATGAAAGAGGAAGGACTTCTCCAAAAGCAACTCTCTTTTCAAACATGAAAACACATAAATAACAAGCACGAAAGTAAGAAAACATTTTACTTGATATTGAAAGGGTATCAAGCAAACAACTTCAGGTATTCGTTAAGGTAGATCTATAGAACAATCAGGATCTTCCATCCAAGAGAAGAGACAGACTTATAAATAAGTAATAAAATATAGTGATAAGGGCAACAAAGCTAGAATCAATGAGCCAAGGGAACAGAGACAATATTATCATGTTTAGGAAAGTCAGAGAACTTCACAAGCAAGGTGATATTTGAGTTGGATCTTAAAAAGGTAAATAGGAGTTTGCCAGAGAAGAAAGTCAAAAGGCATTTCAGGAAGCAGGAACAGCGAGTTCAAAGCCGTGGAGCTGTGAAAGGGTACTGAGTGGCTAGGAAACCCTGAGAAAGCAGGTAGCAACCAAAGGTAAGAAAGGTAAGTAGCAGCCAAAACTTAAGCTAGAGCAAAGCATTGTAAAGGTCATATAAACTAAGGTATGTCAGTGAGCATTGTCCAACAGAACTTTCTGCAATGATGCAAATGTTCTGTGTTTATGTTGTCCGATATGATAACTACATGTAGCTATCGAGCACTTGAAATATGGCACAGAGTGCATGCTAAGTCACTTCAGCTGTGTTGGACTCTTTTCCACCCCATGGACCATAGCCCTCCAGGCTCCTCTATCCATGGGATTCTTCAGGTAAGAATACTGGAGTGGGTTACCATGCCCTTCTCCAGAAGATCTTCCCAACCCAGGAATCAAACTCGTGTCTCTTAATCTCTTGCATTGGCAGGTGGTCTCTTTACCACTAGTGCCACCTGGGCACAATTTGACAAAACCTGGGCAAAAATTTACAAACTCAATTTTTTTATTTGAATTTTAATAACTACCATATTGAACAGCTCAGGTTTACACTTTATCTTGCAGGCAGTGAGGGACCAGCTGAAGCCTATAATCATGGGGACAATACAATCAGTTTTCTTTAGAGTGTGAGAATACTAAAGACAGTGCCTGTTCTCTTTGACAAGTATCTTGACAGATCAGACCAGGATACTAGTCGAGGACTGGCAGGATAATTTAGGTCACCTGGGCCAGAGCCAGGGGAAGTGTTGACCCAAAGGAAGAGGGATAGGAAGATCCGGAGAGTGTATTTCACTCTAACATCTCAGAGAATGCAAGTGGTCATAACCCAAAAAATTGAATTCTGCCATCAAGTCCTGATAGAATATGGAGTAGGAGTTTGACGGGACAGAAAGGGAAAGAAAGTCAGAGGATCTGCTGTAGCAGAAAATAGTGGGAGAGCAAGGGTGAGCAGAGGTCACATGCAATCAGTTTTATTGGCAATCAGCCTTATTGGCAACTGGATACGTTGGCCTAATTTAAAGAGCCAGAGAGTCTGTTGGCAAGAAGGCCCACTAGGATCAGGGCAAGACTCCAGCAGAGATGAAGGGCCAAACCACATCTTCAGAAATGGGAAACAGCGGCAAATACTTACTAACTTTCTGTACTATACAAGGAGCTCAGCCTGTCAAGGATACAAAGGAACGCCAGAAACTCACCATATAGGTCCCTGGGTAACAAACAGGTGAAAAGTAAACCAAATTTTAATCACTTATCACAACAATAGAAGAGATGACACAAAGCAGTATATGACCAGTTCATTGCTCAGTTGATTTTCTAGGCAGTAACTGCTGTGTGACTTCACAAGAAGGAGCAAGCCTTCCAAGTTGAGGGTGGTCAGGGAAGGCATCGTGAGGGAGGTAAAAACTTAGCCACTTGTTGAAAACTGGGTGGGAATTTGAATCAGAGAAAAGAAATAGTGTGAGAAGAAAATTCTTGGATTGCCTGAAAAAGACTCAGAAGAACGGAAGTACAAGCAGTGTGAAAGGGACATGGGAAGTCTTTGAGCTGGCCAGAGTCTGTCAAGCTTTGTTGGAGGAAGATAATAGAATATCTTGAAAGCCAACTCAAATGTTCAAAGATTCTACTTTCCTAGTAGCTTCCTGTGTGTTCTTTAGAGTCACTTCGAATGACTTTCAAAAATAAAAATGCCCAAAGCACACCCATATCAAATAAATCAGAAAATTGGGGTGCAGGGCCTGGATATAGGGTTTGTTTTAAAAGCTTGCCACGTGAATCTAACATACATCCAAGGTGGTAAACAGGGGCATGACATCATCACATTTCATTAATGCTAAGTCAAAACCATACTGGCAGGATAATTTAGGTCACCTGGGCCAGAGCCAGGGGAAGTGTTGACCCAAAGGAAGAGGGATAGGAAGATCCGGAGAGTGTATTTCACTCTAACATCTCAGAGAATGCAAGTGGTCATAACCCAAAAAATTGAATTCTGCCATCAAGTCCTGATAGAATATGGAGTAGGAGTTTGACGGGACAGAAAGGGAAAGAAAGTCAGAGGATCTGCTGTAGCAGAAAATAGTGGGAGAGCAAGGGTGAGCAGAGGTCACATGCAATCAGTTTTATTGGCAATCAGCCTTATTGGCAACTGGATACGTTGGCCTAATTTAAAGAGCCAGAGAGTCTGTTGGCAAGAAGGCCCACTAGGATCAGGGCAAGACTCCAGCAGAGATGAAGGGCCAAACCACATCTTCAGAAATGGGAAACAGCGGCAAATACTTACTAACTTTCTGTACTATACAAGGAGCTCAGCCTGTCAAGGATACAAAGGAACGCCAGAAACTCACCATATAGGTCCCTGGGTAACAAACAGGTGAAAAGTAAACCAAATTTTAATCACTTATCACAACAATAGAAGAGATGACACAAAGCAGTATATGACCAGTTCATTGCTCAGTTGATTTTCTAGGCAGTAACTGCTGTGTGACTTCACAAGAAGGAGCAAGCCTTCCAAGTTGAGGGTGGTCAGGGAAGGCATCGTGAGGGAGGTAAAAACTTAGCCACTTGTTGAAAACTGGGTGGGAATTTGAATCAGAGAAAAGAAATAGTGTGAGAAGAAAATTCTTGGATTGCCTGAAAAAGACTCAGAAGAACGGAAGTACAAGCAGTGTGAAAGGGACATGGGAAGTCTTTGAGCTGGCCAGAGTCTGTCAAGCTTTGTTGGAGGAAGATAATAGAATATCTTGAAAGCCAACTCAAATGTTCAAAGATTCTACTTTCCTAGTAGCTTCCTGTGTGTTCTTTAGAGTCACTTCGAATGACTTTCAAAAATAAAAATGCCCAAAGCACACCCATATCAAATAAATCAGAAAATTGGGGTGCAGGGCCTGGATATAGGGTTTGTTTTAAAAGCTTGCCACGTGAATCTAACATACATCCAAGGTGGTAAACAGGGGCATGACATCATCACATTTCATTAATGCTAAGTCAAAACCATACATGGGATGGATTGAGTGTCAAGAAACTAAGACTGTCTGTGTATTCTTATATATTTGTTTCCTTTCTGCAAGAAGAGAGGAAGCAATTTATTGCCCGACTTCACTTCCTGTTTTACAGTGGTAAAATGATACAGAAGGCAATTTTAGTCACCTTCCCTCTAAGTCAGAGTAAAACCAAAACTCGAATTATTTTTGCTCCTATCACAATGTGTGCATATAAAAATAATTTCTGATAATAACAGTCTGCAATTAACAGTTACACATAACCATTTTTATTTTAGCAGCAAAGCATCAGGAAAATGCCCAAGAACATTCTGCTTTGTTCAAAAGGAAAATGCTTTTAACCTATTTTATGCAAGTCAGCATAATCCAAACCTTAACTACCCATCTTTGCTAATCTCCAGTATCCATAGGTATAATTTCACATTAACAATTAAAATGCATGTATCTTCTTTCAAATAATGCCAGTTTATTAAATGCCAGTTGAACATTATAAAGCATGAATATATCACATATTCCTGTACTATTATATATCAGAAACTTTAAAAGAAATTAGCTCAAATGTATTTCTATCAAAGTTAACTGCAAAACAGCTGGGTAATATGACAATTTTCTTCCAAGTTTTTGAAATACAGTTGTCATACAGCATTGTGTAAGTTTAAGGTGTACAGCATGACTATTTGACATATGCAGACTGTGGAATAATTACCACAGTAAGATTAGTAGTTAATACATCCATCACTTGTTGAAAACGGGGGAATTGATCAAAAGTGTGTAGAAGAAAATTCTTGGATTGCCTGAAAAAGACTCAGAAGAACGGAAGTACAAGCAGTGTGAAAGGGACATGGGAAGTCTTTGAGCTGGCCAGAGTCTGTCAAGCTTTGTTGGAGGAAGATAATAGAATATCTTGAAAGCCAACTCAAATGTTCAAAGATTCTACTTTCCTAGTAGCTTCCTGTGTGTTCTTTAGAGTCACTTCGAATGACTTTCAAAAATAAAAATGCCCAAAGCACACCCATATCAAATAAATCAGAAAATTGGGGTGCAGGGCCTGGATATAGGGTTTGTTTTAAAAGCTTGCCACGTGAATCTAACATACATCCAAGGTGGTAAACAGGGGCATGACATCATCACATTTCATTAATGCTAAGTCAAAACCATACATGGGATGGATTGAGTGTCAAGAAACTAAGACTGTCTGTGTATTCTTATATATTTGTTTCCTTTCTGCAAGAAGAGAGGAAGCAATTTATTGCCCGACTTCACTTCCTGTTTTACAGTGGTAAAATGATACAGAAGGCAATTTTAGTCACCTTCCCTCTAAGTCAGAGTAAAACCAAAACTCGAATTATTTTTGCTCCTATCACAATGTGTGCATATAAAAATAATTTCTGATAATAACAGTCTGCAATTAACAGTTACACATAACCATTTTTATTTTAGCAGCAAAGCATCAGGAAAATGCCCAAGAACATTCTGCTTTGTTCAAAAGGAAAATGCTTTTAACCTATTTTATGCAAGTCAGCATAATCCAAACCTTAACTACCCATCTTTGCTAATCTCCAGTATCCATAGGTATAATTTCACATTAACAATTAAAATGCATGTATCTTCTTTCAAATAATGCCAGTTTATTAAATGCCAGTTGAACATTATAAAGCATGAATATATCACATATTCCTGTACTATTATATATCAGAAACTTTAAAAGAAATTAGCTCAAATGTATTTCTATCAAAGTTAACTGCAAAACAGCTGGGTAATATGACAATTTTCTTCCAAGTTTTTGAAATACAGTTGTCATACAGCATTGTGTAAGTTTAAGGTGTACAGCATGACTATTTGACATATGCAGACTGTGGAATAATTACCACAGTAAGATTAGTAGTTAATACATCCATCACTTCATAAAGTTAACTTTTCTTTTTGGTTGTTCTTATGAAAACATCTAGGATCTATTCTCTTAGCAACTTTCAAATATACAACACAGTATTGTTAACTATAGTCATCACACTGTACATTGCATCCCCAGAACTTATTCATGTTACAAATTTGTTAGAAATTTGAACCTTTGACCAATATCTCCCCATTTCCCCCAACCTCCAACCCTTAGTAACCACCAATCTATTCATTGTTCCTATCCACCATGACCATTTGAAATGAAAGTGCCGAAAGAATTTTATCTTGAAACAAAAATATAAAGAATGTTAAAACATATTTTAAAAAGAACGTGCTGAAAGGTCATTCTGTCTTGCTGTGCCAGGTTCCCCTTCTAAGACAGCCACTTCAGCCAGTGCCTGCTACAGAGGCCACAGCCGTGATCCACGCCATACAACCCCCTTCTTAGAGTCATCACACCATACAACCCCCTTCTTAGAGCCATGCCAGTCAAGGGAAGCCAGGCCTAATGATGTGAACATTCCACCAAAACAGGGGTGGGGATGACTACCCATGCCCATTCTATTTCAAGAATCTGAACTGGATGTAGGAAGAGAAAATCAATCACGTGGTGGGCACAGAAGCTGAAAAGTCAGGCAGCAGAAAGAAGCCTAGAAAAACCCTAAGAAGGGCAAGTTCTGAGTAAACTGAAACCATCAGGCCGAGAAGAGACATAAAAAGGAGAGGATAAAGTAACTGGTAACAAAGGAGCAGTAGAAGTAGATACCGAGTAGAATGAGTCACCGTAGTAAAGATGAGGATCAATGAAGTACGGCTGTTGAGGGGACAATGAACTAAGCCATTTCTCAGAGCCACACTGAATCACACCAGTTTCCAGTGTTGTGTTCAACATCCACGAGGTCCAACTTCAGCTGTCCTACAAGGTTCCCCTCTGCATCACCTAAGATATTCTAAGTAAATTGTGGCACCTGTCACACCTGTATAAACCAAAAAGCAGATTTCCAGAATCATGGACTAAGTAAAAGAAGCAGGATCAACTGCATTTTACAAAGAGAATTTTACCCTCCAAGGCTGGTCCAGGCTTTTCTAGGACTAACATCCTAGGAAGAAAACAGTATTCTATACAGCTGGGGAAAAAAATAATAATAAATTAAAATTTTAATATTGTTATAACAGATATTTTAAGGGCAAAAAATCTTTTTCTCTCTTTATGTTTTTTTATTATTATTTTTTAAACCTTTATTTTGCTTTTAACTTTTACAGAGTTTTGTTGTTTACAGATATGTATGCTCCCAGATTAGTCATATGTGTATCCCCCCCCTTCCCACCCCTCCCAACCATCACACAGCACCCCTGAAGGATCCCCTTTTCTCACAGAGCAATGACTAGAGCTATTTTCTTCACTTATGATAGTACAGGCCTTCATGCTACTTCCTTTACGCCTCTCACCTTCTGTTCCTTCCCCACAATGTCCATATGTCTGTC
Source organism: Tragulus kanchil (assembly GCA_022376925.1). Lineage (NCBI taxonomy): Eukaryota > Metazoa > Chordata > Mammalia > Artiodactyla > Tragulidae > Tragulus > Tragulus kanchil. Next base: position 104,320,623 of record JAIOJX010000030.1, on the reverse strand, counting down.
CACTGTCCATGTCTGTCTTTCCATCACTTCACTGCGTGTGCCATCATCACCATCCTACTAGATTCCATATATATGTGTTAATATACTGTATTAGTCCTTCTCTTTCTGACTGACTTCACTTTTGATGATACGTTCTAGATCCAGCCACCTCATTAGGGCTGATTCTTCTGCATTTCTCTTTATAGCTCTGTAGTATTCCATTGTATATATGTACCAGAGCTTTTGGATCCATTCGTTCATTGATGGGCATCTAGGTTCCTGCCATGTTCTAGCTATTGTATAGAGAGCTGCAATGAACACTGGAGTACAGGTGCTTCTTTCAGATTTGATTTCATCAGGGTATAAGCCTAAGAGTGGGATTGCTGGGTCGTATGGTGCTTCTATTTTTAGTTTTTTAAGGAATCTCCAGACTGTCTTCCATAGAGGCTGTATCAATTTACACTGCCACCAGCAATGCAGGAGTGTTCCCTTTTCTCCGCAGCCTCTCCAGCATTTATTGTCTGTCGATTTGTGGATGATGGCATTCTGACGGGTGTGAGGTGATATCTCATTGTAGTTTTGATTTGCATTTCTCTAAAAATAAGCAAGGTTGAGCGTCATTTCATGTGCTTTTGGGCCATCTGTATGTCCTCTTTGGAGAGGCGTCTGTTTAGGTCCTTTTCCCATTTTTTGATTGGGTTGTTCATTTTTCCGGTGCTGAGTTGTCTGAGTTGCTTGTAGATTTTGGAGATGAATTCTTTGTCTGTTGTTTCATTTGCTGTGATTTTCTCCCACTCTGTGGGCTGTCTGTTCAGCTTTTTTTGTAATTTCTTTAGCTGTACAAAAGTTTTTAAGTTTCATGAGGTCCCACATGTTCATTTGTCTTTTGAGTTCCGCTATTCTAGTAGGTGGGTCAAGGAAGATCTTGCTTTGATTGATGTCCTTGAGGGTTTTGCCTATATTCTCCTCTAAGAGTTTGATGGTTTCTGGCCTTACATTTAAGTCTTTAATCTATTTTGAGTTGATCTTTGTGCATGGTGTCAGGGTATGTTCCAACTTCATTTTTTTGCATGTAGCTGTCCAATTTTCCCAGCACCGTTTGTTGAAGAGGCTGTCTTTGTCCCATTTTATATGTTCTCCTCCTTTGTCAAAAATAAGGTACCCATAGGTGCATGGCTTTATCTCTGGGTTCTCAATCTTATTCCATTGGTCGATATTTCTGTTTTTGCGCCAGTACCATACTGTCTTGAGGACTATTGCTTTGTAGTAGAGTCTGACGTTAGGGAGGCTGATCCCTCCAGCTCCATTCTTCTTCCTCAGGATTGCTTTGGCTATTGGAGGTCTTTTGTGTTTCCATATGAACTGTGTTATTCGTTGGTCTAGTTCTGTGAAGAATGTTATTGGAAGTTTGATAGGGATCGCATTGGATCTATAGATGACATTTGGTAGTATGGTCATTTTCACAATATTGATTCTTCTGACCCAGGAACATGGAATATCTCTCCATCTGTTTAAGTCTTCTTTAATGTCTCTCATGAGTGTCTTGTAATTTTTTGTGTACAGTTCTTTTGTTTCTTTGGGTAGGTTTAGTCCTAGATATTTGATTCTTTTGGTTGCGATGGGGAAGGGGATTGCCTCTTTGATTTCGTTTTCTGATTTTTCATTGTTTGTGTATAGGAATGCCAGTGATTTCTGTATATTGATTTTGTATCCTGCAACTTTGCTGAATTCACTGATTAACTCTAGTAGTTTTGTAACCATGTCTTTGGGATTTTCTATGTATAATATCGTGTCATCTGCAAATAGAGAGAGTTTGACTTCTTCCTTTCCAATCTGGCTTCCTTTGATTTCTTTCTCTTCTCTTACTGCTGTTGCTAGAACTTCCAGGACTGTGTTGAATAAGAGTGGTGAAAGTGGACACCCTTGTCTTGTTCCTGATCTTAGAGGAAATGCTTTCAGTTTTTCACCATTGAGGATAATGTTCGCTGTGGGCTTCTCATAGATGGCTTTTACTATGTTAAGATAAGTTCCTCCTCTGCCCATTTTTTGAAGAGTTTTTACCGTAAATGGATGCTGTACTTTGTCAAAGGCTTTTTCTGCATCTATTGAGATGATCATGTGACTTTTGTCTCTCAATTTGCTGATACGGTGTATCACATTGATTGATTTGCAGATATTGAAGAATCCTTGCATGCCTGGGATGAACCCAACTTGATCGTGATGAATGAGCTTTTTGATGTGTTGTTGAATTCTGTTTGCTAGGATTTTGTTGAGGATTTTGACGTCTAGATTCATCAGTGAAATTGGCCTATAATTTTATTTTTTTGTGTTGTCTTTGCCTGGCTTTGGTATCAGGGTGATGGCGGCCTCATAGAATGTGTTTGGAAGTGTTCCTTCCTGTGCAATTGTTTGGAAGAGTTTTAGAAGGACAGGCATTAGCTCTTCTTTAAATGTTTGGTAGAATTCACTTGTGAAACCATCTGGCCCTGGGCTTTTATTTTTGGGTAGATTTTTGATCACAAGGTTGGTTTCTGAGCTTGTGATTGGCTTGTTCAAAGTTTCTGTTTCTTCCTGGCTCAGTCTTGGGAGATTAATCTTCCCCAGGAAACTGTCCATTTCTTCCAAGTTGTCCAGTTTGTTGCCATAGAGTTGTTCATAATAGTCTCTTAGAATCCTTTGGATTTCTGCTTGATCTGTTGTAATCTCTCCTTTTTCATTTTTGATTTTGGTGATCTGGTTCTTCTCTCTCTTTTTCTTGATGAGTCTGGCCAGTGGTGTGTCAATTTTATTGACCTTTTTGAAGAACCAGCTTTTTGTCTGATTTATCTTTGCTATTGTTTCTTTCATTTCTTTATCATTTATTTCTGCTCTGATCTTTATGATTTCCCTTCTTCTGCTGGCTTTCCGGTGTTTTTGTTCTTCTTTCTCCAGTTGTTTTAAGAGTAAGGTTAGGTCGTCTGTTTGAGATTTTCCTAGTTTCTTGAGGTGGAATTGAATTGCTATAAACTTCCCTCTTAGAACTGCTTTTGCAGTATCCCATAGGTTTTGCACTGTCGTGTGTTCATTGTCGTTTTCTTCTAGGAATTGTTTTATTTCTCCTTTGATTTCCTCAATGATCAGTTGGTTTTTTAGGTACGTGTTGTTTAATCTCCATGTGTTTATGTTTTTAGCGGTTTTTTTCCTGTAGTTGATCTCTAGTCTCACTGCATTGTGGTCTGAGAAGACGGTTGACAGAATTTCCGTTTTCTTGAATTGACTGAGGTTTGATTTGTGGCCCAAGATGTGGTCTATCCTAGAGAATGTTCCATAAGCACTTGAGAAGAAAGTGTATTCTTCTGCTTTAGGATGGAACGTCGTAAAGATATCAATGAGGTCCATTTCTTCTAGTGTGGCATTTAAGGCTTGTGTTTCTTTATTAATTTTCTGTTTGGATGATCTGTCCATTGGTGTGAGAGGAGTGCTAAAGTCTCCTACTATGATTGTGTTAGTGTCGATGTCTTCTTTTATGTCTGAAAGTGTTTGTCTTATGTATTGGGGTGCTCCTGTGCTGGGTGCATAGATATTTATGATTGTTATGTCTTCTTCTTGGATCGATCCCTCAATCATGATGTAGTGACCTGCCTTGTCTCTTAGAATCTTCTTTACTTTAAAATCTATTTTGTCTGATATGAGGATTGCTACTCCAGCTTTCTTTTGATTTCCATTTGCATGGAATACCTTTTTCCAGCCTCTCACTTTCAGTCTTTGAGTGTCCTTAGGTCTGAAGTGAGTTTCCTGGAGGCAGCATATGTATGGGTCGTGGTTTTGGATCCATTCAGCCAGTCTGTGTCTTTTGGTTGGGGCATTGAGTCCATTGACATTCAAAGTAATTATTGATACATATGATCCTATTGTCATCTTCTTCGATGTTATAATGGGTTTGTTTCATGGATCTTCTCCTTTTATACTTGTTGTGTATATAAGTCCCTTTAACACTTGTTGTAAGGCTGGTTTGGTGTGACTAAATTCTTTTCATTTTTGCTTATCTGTAAAGCTTTTGATGTCTCCATCAATTTTGAAGGAGATCCTTGCAGGGTAGAGGATTCTTGGTTGCAGATGATTCTCTTTTAGCCATTTAAATGTGTGCTGCCATTCCCTTCTGGCCTGCGAGTTTCTGTTGAAAGATCAGCTGTTAAACGTATGGGCTTTCCCTTGTATGTCACTAGTTGCTTTTCCCTTGCTGCTTTGAGAATTCTATCTTTGTGTTTAATTTGTGTTAACTTCATTAATATGTGTCTTGCTCTGTTTCTTCTCGGATTGATTCTGTATGGTACTCTTTGTGCTTCTTGGACTTGATTGACTATTTCTTTTCCCATGTTGGGGAAATTTTCAACTAGAATCTCTTCGAAAATTTTCTCATAGCCTTTCTTTTTTTCTTCTTCTTCTGGAATCCCTATAATTTGAATATTGGTGCGTTTGATATTATCCCAGAGGTCTCTGAGGCTATCCTCTGCTCTTTTCATTCTTTGAGCTAGAGTCTGTTTTTCAGCAGTTACTTCCACCATTTTATTTTCCAACTCACTTATCCGGTCTTCTGTCTCCAATACTCTGCTCTTGATTCCTTCTGCAGTGTTTTTCAGTTCAGCAATTGAGTTGTTTGTCTCTGTTACTTTTTTGGTAAGTTCTTGTATTTCTTTATTCAGTGTGTTAGTTGTGTCTTGCAATGTCTCTAACATTCTGTTTTCAGTGTCTTTGATCATCTTTACTATCATTCTTCTGAAATCACTTTCAGAAAGTTTGTCCAAATTCTCTTCATTGATTTGATCTTGTGTGTTTGTAGATTGTTCCTTCGCTTGTGTGGTATTTCTCTGCCGTTTCATTGTTATTATTAATTTTTTAACTGATGTTGTTTGGTATTTCCTTTTCCCAGACTTTGAGTTATTTCTGTTGGTGTTTGTTGTTTGGTGGGGGCTTCTTATTCTGGGTGATGTTGGTGGTTGGGTGATGTCAGGACTTGCATACAAGTGATTACCTTTGTTGGCGTTCTCACTTGTATACTGCTCTCTAGTGTTAGGCGTTCTCTAGTATCGTAGAGTTTTGGAGTCAGTGCTCGCTCCCCAAAACCCCAGGGTCTCAAAGATAGTAACACTTGTTGTAAGGCTGGTTTGGTGTGACATTTTTTAAATTTGATGTCTCCATCAATTTTGAAGGAGATCCTTGCAGGGTAGAGGATTCTTGGTTGCAGATGATTCTTTTTTAGCCATTTTAATGTGTGCTGCCATGCCCTTCTGGCCTGCGAGTTTCTGTTGAAAGATCAGCTGTTAAACGTATGGGCTTTCCCTTGTATGTCACTAGTTGCTTTTCCCTTGCTGCTTTGAGAATTCTATCTTTGTGTTTAATTTGTGTTAACTTCATTAATATGTGTCTTGCTCTGTTTCTTCTCGGATTGATTCTGTATGGTACTCTTTGTGCTTCTTGGACTTGATTGACTATTTCTTTTCCCATGTTGGGGAAATTTTCAACTAGAATCTCTTCGAAAATTTTCTCATAGCCTTTCTTTTTTTCTTCTTCTTCTGGAATCCCTATAATTTGAATATTGGTGCGTTTGATATTATCCCAGAGGTCTCTGAGGCTATCCTCTGCTCTTTTCATTCTTTGAGCTAGAGTCTGTTTTTCAGCAGTTACTTCCACCATTTTATTTTCCAACTCACTTATCCGGTCTTCTGTCTCCAATACTCTGCTCTTGATTCCTTCTGCAGTGTTTTTCAGTTCAGCAATTGAGTTGTTTGTCTCTGTTACTTTTTTGGTAAGTTCTTGTATTTCTTTATTCAGTGTGTTAGTTGTGTCTTGCAATGTCTCTAACATTCTGTTTTCAGTGTCTTTGATCATCTTTACTATCATTCTTCTGAAATCACTTTCAGAAAGTTTGTCCAAATTCTCTTCATTGATTTGATCTTGTGTGTTTGTAGATTGTTCCTTCGCTTGTGTGGTATTTCTCTGCCGTTTCATTGTTATTATTAATTTTTTAACTGATGTTGTTTGGTATTTCCTTTTCCCAGACTTTGAGTTATTTCTGTTGGTGTTTGTTGTTTGGTGGGGGCTTCTTATTCTGGGTGATGTTGGTGGTTGGGTGATGTCAGGACTTGCATACAAGTGATTACCTTTGTTGGCGTTCTCACTTGTATACTGCTCTCTAGTGTTAGGCGTTCTCTAGTATCGTAGAGTTTTGGAGTCAGTGCTCGCTCCCCAAAACCCCAGGGCTTGTTGCCTGACCAGGGAATGAAGATTTCACGGCTGGTTTTTTATGGCATTAAATGATATTAAAATGTATATATGCAAATGAGAAACAGAAGGTATACCTTTGACAAATGGCAATTTAAAAATTATGCAAATACTATCTAGCATATTGAATTATACACATAAACATATACAGCTGTAACAAAACCCAAGCATTCCAACCAAAAATACAGTACAATACGTTAGCATAGCGAATAGAGAAAACCAAGAATGATATCCACCAGTTAATAACCAAACTAAGCAGAACACCAATTGGAGAATAATGCCAGAGCAGGGTCCCCGTTGGGGATAAGGCAACAAGGACAGATCAGACTAAGAAATATGGTGGGGAAAGGGAAAAAGAGAAAGGGAGGATAGAAGAGAAATATAGAATGATACTGCAAAGTTAAATACAGGGAGATAAAGATTTGTATGTATTAGAGTTTAGTGCTATAGGAAAGGAGCTTCAGAGAAAGCAAAGAATTATAGAGGAAGTAGTAGTACAAATGAAAACATTTTTTTAAATTAAAAGAGCTAATTATATAGAAAAATATAGAAAAACAAAGCAAAAATAATAAAAACAAACAAAACCCCCACAGAACCTTAAAAGGCCAATGGGAAAATAGAAGTTTATCCCAAAATAAAATGTGTGGTTTAATAGGAAAAAGACAAAAAAAATTATGTAAACTTGAATATATTCAGTCTTACTGATGAGATTAGTAGCTCCAATAAAATTCAGTGAAGGAAATGAACACACCCACTCTCACACACACACCCCCCACCAAAAGAAAAAAGAAAAAAAAAAAAAACAAAAAAAGCGGGGGGTGCACTGAGTAGGTTTGGAAAAAAGAGAAAAAAAAATTGAAACAAAGTAATACAATACAAAAAATGAAATTTTAAAGTCCAGCAGTCACTCCAGCTGCAGACAAAATGTGAAAATAGTGTTTATGTTCTTCTGTCTCTTGCTGACTATTCAGGAATTATCAGTCTTTTTCCTGCCTCTGGCAGTGGCTGGATCTGAAGACCTCTTTGACTGCTTGTTTATTTCGGCCTATTCCAGAACTAAAAGGCCCGCCCAGGCTGGCCCTGGGAGTTTCTTAATCCAAATCCCTTTTCTTGCTGGGTGGAGCTAAATTCCCTCCCTGTAGCTTGACCAGCAGCCCTGCAGTTTGACCAGCAGCCAAACTACAGTAGGGAAAATGGCGTCTGTCTCACAGAGGATTTATTCCCACACGCTCTATGGGAAGCACTTCCGCAGTGACCCCGACCCTGCTGCAGGCCACCGTCGACCCCCTCCACCGCGGGAGACGTCAGGTTACTCCGAGGTGAGTCTGGCTCAGTCTCATGCAGGATCGCTATTCCCCTCTCCCGGATCACAGTGCGCACAGGCTTTCCAGTCCTCCTCAGCGACTCTGGGATCAGGTTATTGGTAACCTCCTCCAAAGGAAACTGAGTGCCGTCCTTCCGAGGCCTGCTCAAGGGCACTTCTAGCTCAAGGGGAAACCTGGACCCTCCAAAGCAGGTCTGGCTCAGTCCCTTGTGGGCGTCACTGCTCGTTTCCCGGGTTTTGATCTGCAACAGGCTTTACGCCTTTGGCCTGTCCAGCCTCTCTGGCGGGTATGAGGTTTGACTTTTAAAAGTGCTATTGCGCCCCTCTTACCTTCTTGATGCGGCTTCTCCTTTGTTCTTGGATGTGGGGTATCCTCTCTGTGATCAGATCCAACCTCCTCTCATCGATGGTTTCCCAGGAACTCGTCGCAATTGAGGCGATTTTGCAGGAGAGATCAGTGCACGTCCTTCTACGCCGCCATCTTCTCCCCTTCTCCCTTTTTCTCTATTTAAGCAGGAGAGCCAATCTTGTTCATATTTATAAAAAGCCATATGGATAGCGGTGAACTGGAAGTGGGAAGAGAATTACTAATTACTAATTGCTACCCTCAAGTGATTAGAAATAAAAATAACCATGTGTATCTTCCAAGACATTTTATTAACCAGGGTTTTCTAAAGGAATTGTTGTTGGGAGTTCTTGTTTTAAAGATTTTATAAATCATGTTTTTGAAAAATGTTTTATCACATGGGAAAAGATGGGCACAAAACTCCACTAGGAAGCACTTCGCAGTGGACCCCGACCTTGTTTATTTCGGCCTATTCCAGAACTAAAGGCCCAGGCTGGCCCTGGGAGTTTCTTAATCCAAATCCCTTTTCTTGCTGGGTGGAGCTAAATTCCCTCCCTGTAGCTTGACCAGCAGCCCTGCAGTTTGACCAGCAGCCAAACTACAGTAGGGAAAATGGCGTCTGTCTCACAGAGGATTTATTCCCTCACGCTCTATGGGAAGCACTTCCGCAGTGACCCCGACCCCGCTGCAGGCCACCGTCGACCCCTCCACCGCGGGAGACGTCAGGTTACTCGAGGTGAGTCTGGCTCAGTCTCATGCAGGATCGCTATTCCCCTCTCCCGGATCACAGTGCGCACAGGCTTTCCAGTCCTCCTCAGCGACTCTGGGATCAGGTTATTGGTAACCTCCTCCAAAGGAAACTGAGTGCCGTCCTTCCGAGGCCTGCTCAAGGGCACTTCTAGCTCAAGGGGAAACCTGGACCCTCCAAAGCAGGTCTGGCTCAGTCCCTTGTGGGCGTCACTGCTCGTTTCCCGGGTTTTGATCTGCAACAGGCTTTACGCCTTTGGCCTGTCCAGCCTCTCTGGCGGGTATGAGGTTTGACTTTTAAAAGTGCTATTGCGCCCCTCTTACCTTCTTGATGCGGCTTCTCCTTTGTTCTTGGATGTGGGGTATCCTCTCTGTGATCAGATCCAACCTCCTCTCATCGATGGTTTCCCAGGAACTCGTCGCAATTGAGGCGATTTTGCAGGAGAGATCAGTGCACGTCCTTCTACGCCGCCATCTTCTCCCCTTCTCCCTTTTTCTCTATTTAAGCAGGAGAGCCAATCTTGTTCATATTTATAAAAAGCCATATGGATAGCGGTGAACTGGAAGTGGGAAGAGAATTACTAATTACTAATTGCTACCCTCAAGTGATTAGAAATAAAAAATAACCATGTGTATCTTCCAAGACATTTTATTAACCAGGGTTTTCTAAAGGAATTGTTGTTGGGAGTTCTTGTTTTAAAGATTTTATAAATCATGTTTTTGAAAAATGTTTTATCACATGGGAAAAAGATGGGCACAAAACTCCACATATGGAATAGGGGATCCTGCAGGGGCACTGTGAGATGGCCTGGAGGGATGGGATGGGGGTAGAGATGGGGGTGCGGGGATGGATAGGGCTAGGAGGGGGGTGGAGGATGGGTAGGAGCCAGGGACATATGACTAATCTGGGATTATACATATCTATAAACAACAAAACACTGTAAAAGTAAAAAGTAAAATAAAATAAAATGAAAAGCACCTCCACATATGACATGGTCACAATTTTGCAAATGTTCATATCTGAGAGATAGATATATCAGTGACATGTAAACATGGAGAAATTATAAGTGAATTTTATTTTCTTCTTCATACATGTTTTTAGTTTACCAACTGTTCTATAATAAACAGATGTTAGTTTTGCAACCAAAAAAAAATGTGCACGTTATTTTTTACAATGAAGAGGCAGCAGACTGGACATCACATATTGTTAATTCTGCCCAAGTGAACCTCTGTTAAACACTCTTGCTTTTACTCTAAACCAATGAATTATTCAAAATTCTTTAAAGTGCTCTCATAAATCCTGCAGAGCAGCTCTTCTTATTGCTGACAAGCAAAAGACCTCACTGGTTAGTATTTAATAGACACGCACAAACTTATATCAGGCTTTCTCTTCCATATGGGGTCCCAGAAAACAGAAAAATGCATAGATAACTGTGATAAACACTGAGTTCAAGAGGAAGTGAAAGTTTGTTGTGCCATCTTTGGGTACCCTGCAGTAGTAAAGAGGAACTTCAGAACACAGATTAAAGGAGAATCTGAAAAGACAGCAGTTTTCATCCTCTGGCTGATGAATCTTTTTCAGATTTTCACACCTACCTCCATGTCCATACTCCAAGACGAAATCTGGTTTCTCCCCTTTTCTGCCCACTGACTGCATTCATCAGATGCAAAGTATTTCAGTTGTATTCAGGGTAACACTTCACTGTGTATCACTGTTGAACAACTGAATAAACAATTTTGTTCCAAAATTGTTTCTCATGTGTTAGTCTCTCACACAGAGAACATAGGCATCAATAAAGTCACACACTTTCTTGGTTCCCTTGCCGAGTGGTACCCCCAAAGCAACTGAACAAGCACAAGTACTGGTTGAAGAGTAGATGAGTCTGGGAACTCAAGGCTCAGTCCAAGAAGGGGGATGACAAAGAGAGGCAGGTAGAGGTACATCCCCAAAGAGTTTTGCAAACCCATTCCCTCTGGTCTGTAATTCTTGAGTTAAGCGAGTCCAATGTGAGAATAATATTTCTATTATTCAACTTTGCTCTCATCTACTTAGTCACCATCACCACACCCTGATATTTATGCCAAAAAAATAAAAGTTCCAGTGAGTAAATTCACCATCATCACCAGTGTTCAGTAAGGACAAGCCCATCATCCTTTTCCTCTACCACCACATCGAAGTGACTCAGTCTTCCATCAAGCTGGTCTCTCTTGATATCCATTATGTCAGCAAAACAAGGAACACCTTCTCTAGACTTCACTGTTCACCCAAGTCAAGTCCTCAGCATGGGCATGGGACATATGCCCAGGCCTAAGCTCCCCTGTGTCCTTCAAAGACTGTCATTTCCCCCAAAATCTCTGTGAAAGCTATACTAGAACATGATAGCAGGCCAATTCCACACCAAGGGTGGTCGCTCCCCAAAAACCACCTATGGGGGCCCTGGATGTTTCCTTTAACAAGTTAATTGCCTTATCCTGCCCCTCTTCCACCCATTCCCAGTAAGAAGCAGTTAACGGACTCAGTAACTAGGCGGATTCAAAAGGAAAAAGTGAAAGTTTGTTGTGCCATCTTTGGGTACCCTGCAGTAGTAAAGAGGAACTTCAGAACACAGATTAAAGGAGAATCTGAAAAGACAGCAGTTTTCATCCTCTGGCTGATGAATCTTTTTCAGATTTTCACACCTACCTCCATGTCCATACTCCAAGACGAAATCTGGTTTCTCCCCTTTTCTGCCCACTGACTGCATTCATCAGATGCAAAGTATTTCAGTTGTATTCAGGGTAACACTTCACTGTGTATCACTGTTGAACAACTGAATAAACAATTTTGTTCCAAAATTGTTTCTCATGTGTTAGTCTCTCACACAGAGAACATAGGCATCAATAAAGTCACACACTTTCTTGGTTCCCTTGCCGAGTGGTACCCCCAAAGCAACTGAACAAGCACAAGTACTGGTTGAAGAGTAGATGAGTCTGGGAACTCAAGGCTCAGTCCAAGAAGGGGGATGACAAAGAGAGGCAGGTAGAGGTACATCCCCAAAGAGTTTTGCAAACCCATTCCCTCTGGTCTGTAATTCTTGAGTTAAGCGAGTCCAATGTGAGAATAATATTTCTATTATTCAACTTTGCTCTCATCTACTTAGTCACCATCACCACACCCTGATATTTATGCCAAAAAAATAAAAGTTCCAGTGAGTAAATTCACCATCATCACCAGTGTTCAGTAAGGACAAGCCCATCATCCTTTTCCTCTACCACCACATCGAAGTGACTCAGTCTTCCATCAAGCTGGTCTCTCTTGATATCCATTATGTCAGCAAAACAAGGAACACCTTCTCTAGACTTCACTGTTCACCCAAGTCAAGTCCTCAGCATGGGCATGGGACATATGCCCAGGCCTAAGCTCCCCTGTGTCCTTCAAAGACTGTCATTTCCCCCAAAATCTCTGTGAAAGCTATACTAGAACATGATAGCAGGCCAATTCCACACCAAGGGTGGTCGCTCCCCAAAAACCACCTATGGGGGCCCTGGATGTTTCCTTTAACAAGTTAATTGCCTTATCCTGCCCCTCTTCCACCCATTCCCAGTAAGAAGCAGTTAACGGACTCAGTAACTAGGCGGCTTTCCTTGAAAACTGATCATTCCAAATTTAAGATCCACCTTCAGAATACTGAGTACTGACAAACAGAGAAATGTAAATTTTTTATTTTCAATTTTTTGGAATGAATTAAGCACCCTAGCATTCTCTACAAAATATGTGATAAAATACATATACAATATAAACTATATTTTGTATATATGTGTAAACACATACACACATATATATAGTCCTTAAACATGCAAAATGGTTGTTGAAACAATTCTCATGTTGTAACACTTGACAATTTGGAAGGAGCCTGCGAGTACTATGCAGTCAGGTTATATTTCATAGTGACTCATAAAATACAGTTTCCTGCTTCATGTAAAACAGTGATTGTCAGCTGGTTTTTCTGCCCTGCACACAGCACACTCCCATCTGTACTATGGGTGGGAGTTTGAGAGTTGCAGTGATGCATTTGGGGTTTCAAGAGGATTGCTGCCAGGGGCAGTTTCTGAACTGCTGGTAACTCTAATTAATCGTCTTTGGAGAATGTGTGCTTTTCCTCTCGCCTCCTAAGAATCATACATATAAAACACTGAGAGTTGAGAAACAAAAGGTTATTTTCCTACTAAAGCAGATTGTTAAGTTTTTTTTTTTTTTTTTTGAGTGTGAGTACATCCATTCCTGGCAGCAGAAGCCTTGTCGTGGACATTCATGAGTAGTATTCATTTGTAATATTTCCTCTCCAAAGAAGGGAAACGTAAGGGTGGAATGCATTATTTGCGAAAGAAGCCATTAAGCACATGTACATTTTGTATTGCTGTCCTGCAGCCTATTGGTTGCTTATATTTATCCCTTAGGTCAAGTTCTGCCCTTGGAAGAAATACTAAACAAAGCTTTCGGTTTTTGTGTGACAGCCTTCTGAACATTTGAAATTGTTTATTGTATGTTCAGGCTTTTCTGATGGCTCAGACAGTAAAAAAAAAATTCTGCCTGCAATGCAAGAGACCCAGGTTCTATCCCTGGGTTGGGAAGATCTCCTGGGAAAGGGAATGGCTACCTGCTCCAGTATTCGTGCCTAGAGAATCCCATGGACAGAGGAGACTGGTGGGCTACAGTCCACAGGGTTGTAAAGAGTCATACATGACTGAGCAACTAACCGTTCATACTTCATTTCATTGTATCTTTGAGTTAAAACCACCTCATCTCCTACTACATTTATTTTGCAATTGTTCATAAGTATTTAATTGAATTCTTCAACTATCCTGTTTCCATACAGGTGAATTCTAGTTTTTCGTTGTTTCTTTTGTACGGATATCTTAATTAAACAGAAGTGAAATTTATAAAGTAAAAAAAAAATTAGCAGAGGTTGGGAATTTCCTAACCAATCCCAGTGGTTAGGACTCTGCACATTCACTGCCAGTGCCTGCCACATTCACTCCCTGACTGGGGAGCTAAGATCCCTCAAGCTGCGGGAAACAGTCAAAAGAAGAAAAGAGATTATTTGATCATATCTCTAAGAATGCGGAGGACAGATGGAAGGAATGTTGATATCTGAGACTGAGACAATATCTCGGACCATGCTCAGTAAGATGTTATGTGGAGCTGAGAAGAATCAGGGGGATCACTGAAGGAAATAAGATATGCTAGAGGGGTCAACGAGGGGCAGGATCTATTGACTTGGACTAGTCCTGCCAGCTCTGCAATTGTGAAGTGAAGTGAAAGTCGCTCAGTCACGTCCAACTCTTTGCGACCCCATGGCCTGTAGCCTGCCAGGCTCCTCTGTCCATGACATTCTCCAGGCAAGAATACTGGAGTGGGTAGCTATTCCCTTCTCCAGCAGATCTTCCTAACCCAGAGATCAACCCCAGGTCTTCCATACTGCAGATGGATTCTTTACCATTAGAGCCACCAGGGAAGCTATGTTTGTCTTAACTGAAGTATGACATGCATATAGAAAAATAGAGAAAAACAAAATTACAATGCCTCAGTGGATTGTCATAGGTGAACACTGATTCAGGTTAAAAAAAAAATTGCCAATAATTTAGAAGCTCCCTCGTGCCTGCTCCCAATTACCACTGGCTCCCTCTTTCCCAAAGATAACTACCCTATTGATTCTGCTTTCCTGTAGCTATGCTTGTTATATTTGGTAGAAAAGTGGAATCCTACAGAATCTATACTCTTGAGTCTGGTTTTTTTTCTATCCATATTGTTTGTGGGTTTCACTCAAATTTCTTGTTGTGGTCATAGTTTATTCATTCTCATTGCTGTATGGAATTCGACTATATGAATGTATTAAAATGTATCTGACAATTCTGCATCTGATGGACTGTGGCAGTTGTCAGACGGGGACTATTACAAGTAATGCTGCCAGGAGCATTCTTGTACTACATGCCTCTCCATACACAAGCATGTGTCCTTCTGTGGTAAATATCCAGGAGTGGAACTTCTGGTAACGGGGTCAGCTTATGCTCTCAGATCATTTTCCTAAGTAAATGCATCATTTACATACTGATCAGTGGAATATGAGAGTTCCGGTTGTGCCACATCCTTGTCAATGTTTGTATTACCAGCCTTTTAAAATCTAGCTATTCTAGCAGAGGCTTTTAAATCTGAAATTCACTGCCAGCCCCATATCCTGACTGGGGAGCTAAGATCCCTCAAGCTGCGAAAAGAAGAAAAGAGATTATTTGATCATATCTCTAAGAATGCGGAGGACAGATGGAAGGAATGTTGATATCTGAGACTGAGACAATATCTCGGACCATGCTCAGTAAGATGTTATGTGGAGCTGAGAAGAATCAGGGGGATCACTGAAGGAAATAAGATATGCTAGAGGGGTCAACGAGGGGCAGGATCTATTGACTTGGACTAGTCCTGCCAGCTCTGCAATTGTGAAGTGAAGTGAAAGTCGCTCAGTCACGTCCAACTCTTTGCGACCCCATGGCCTGTAGCCTGCCAGGCTCCTCTGTCCATGACATTCTCCAGGCAAGAATACTGGAGTGGGTAGCTATTCCCTTCTCCAGCAGATCTTCCTAACCCAGAGATCAACCCCAGGTCTTCCATACTGCAGATGGATTCTTTACCATTAGAGCCACCAGGGAAGCTATGTTTGTCTTAACTGAAGTATGACATGCATATAGAAAAATAGAGAAAAACAAAATTACAATGCCTCAGTGGATTGTCATAGGTGAACACTGATTCAGGTTAAAAAAAAAATTGCCAATAATTTAGAAGCTCCCTCGTGCCTGCTCCCAATTACCACTGGCTCCCTCTTTCCCAAAGATAACTACCCTATTGATTCTGCTTTCCTGTAGCTATGCTTGTTATATTTGGTAGAAAAGTGGAATCCTACAGAATCTATACTCTTGAGTCTGGTTTTTTTTCTATCCATATTGTTTGTGGGTTTCACTCAAATTTCTTGTTGTGGTCATAGTTTATTCATTCTCATTGCTGTATGGAATTCGACTATATGAATGTATTAAAATGTATCTGACAATTCTGCATCTGATGGACTGTGGCAGTTGTCAGACGGGGACTATTACAAGTAATGCTGCCAGGAGCATTCTTGTACTACATGCCTCTCCATACACAAGCATGTGTCCTTCTGTGGTAAATATCCAGGAGTGGAACTTCTGGTAACGGGGTCAGCTTATGCTCTCAGATCATTTTCCTAAGTAAATGCATCATTTACATACTGATCAGTGGAATATGAGAGTTCCGGTTGTGCCACATCCTTGTCAATGTTTGTATTACCAGCCTTTTAAAATCTAGCTATTCTAGCAGAGAGGTAATAGTATCTCATTGTCATTTTAATTTGCATCTCCTGAATGACTAATGCAGACCTTTCCAAGTTCAGCAATTTTAAAGAATCTCTCCCAGTCTGCTCTAGTGCAAATCACTGCTCAGTCACATTTTGATTCAGAATCAACAATCTTTTTTTAGTTGAGATACATTTGACACATAACACTCTAAATTTAAGATATATAACACATTGACTTCACACAATTTTATATTGTAATACAATTACCATCGCAGCTACAGTTAGCACCTCTATCATGTCACATACTTATTATTTCATTTTCGTAACTGGAATAATTAGGATCTAGACTTAGCAAACTTGGATTATAATACAATATTGTTGTCTATATTCACCATACCACGCATCAGATCTCCACGCCCTATTTGTTTACTAGTTGCAAGATCAACAATTATTCATTGAGTCTCTACTGTGAGTCTGAGACTGCAGGTATTAGTTGCCTTTGATCATGTGATCTGAAGATGGTGGTGAGGGGTTTTCCAGGACTACATAATTTCTGATCAGACCAGCTGGCTTAGCTCCAGTATGTTTTCACCGACAATGCAGGGAGAACATTACTGGGAGAAGAATGTGCTGGCAGGGGCAGGGAAAGAGGGAAGGGGTGGAGTATAAACAGTGAAAACTAGCTGGCTTTTCAAACTTGACAGCTTGGAAATAGTTGATGACAGTTTCCACAACGAAATAATTTAACCCATCAGCCATAAAATCAGACGATTTTTAATACTGATACCAATCCTCTTGAGCAAAGGAAAAGTGAACTTTGACAGGTATTGACAGTAGTGAGAAATAAAAATCTAGAAAGATCTTTATTTGATTGACTCACAGGACAGGTTCTCTAAAAATGTGAGTGAGCCTCTGGGAAAAAGAGTTTCTTAAAAAAAAAAAAAAGAGTTTCTTTGAAAGCCAAAGGAAAGTTGAGACTGAATAGGTCTCAAATCCCACCTGGCAGGTTTGCAGGTTTTTTGTGTTGTTGTTTTTTTCCAGAGTTTGCAATAGGAGCTGGTGAGAAGCTCCTTTCTGTTCTAAAAAGGAGGCTGCAAATTACCTTCCTCTGCACCTTCATCAAAAGGTGGTACTAGATGACCTTCCACTGATGCCTGTCACAGGTCGACGTGAGTGTATGAATATTCCACTTCGCATGTCCACGTTCAGTAGCTCAGGCATGTCCAATTCTTACAACCCCAGGAATTGTAGCCCGTGAGGCTCCTCTGTCTGTGGGATTTCTCAGGCAAGAATAATGGAGTGGGTTGCCATTTCCTTCTCCAGGGGATCTTCCCAACCCAGAAATGAAACCTGTGTCTCTGCATTGCCTGCATTGGCAGGTGGATTCTTTACCACTGTGCCACGTGGGAAACCCATGCCACTGCAGGCTCTATTTATCAGACAGAGATGCTGTCAGTGTGCAAACACTGGAGAGGACAAGCATAGGGAGAGTATTGGGAAGAGTAACACATTAACAGGCTATATAACAACCTGGAAGAGTTAGACACACCTTTGTTTAGCAGATCTGCTGAAGCCGAAGCCCGGAGTAGGGACCGCTAGTATGCCAAGAGAAAGCATATCTGGCCAAGAGGGTTTTCAGGACTACATAATTTCTGATCAGACCAGCTGGCTTAGCTCCAGTATGTTTTCACCGACAATGCAGGGAGAACATTACTGGGAGAAGAATGTGCTGGCAGGGGCAGGGAAAGAGGGAAGGGGTGGAGTATAAACAGTGAAAACTAGCTGGCTTTTCAAACTTGACAGCTTGGAAATAGTTGATGACAGTTTCCACAACGAAATAATTTAACCCATCAGCCATAAAATCAGACGATTTTTAATACTGATACCAATCCTCTTGAGCAAAGGAAAAGTGAACTTTGACAGGTATTGACAGTAGTGAGAAATAAAAATCTAGAAAGATCTTTATTTGATTGACTCACAGGACAGGTTCTCTAAAAATGTGAGTGAGCCTCTGGGAAAAAGAGTTTCTTAGAAAAAAAAGAGTTTCTTTGAAAGCCAAAGGAAAGTTGAGACTGAATAGGTCTCAAATCCCACCTGGCAGGTTTGCAGGTTTTTTGTGTTGTTGTTTTTTTCCAGAGTTTGCAATAGGAGCTGGTGAGAAGCTCCTTTCTGTTCTAAAAAGGAGGCTGCAAATTACCTTCCTCTGCACCTTCATCAAAAGGTGGTACTAGATGACCTTCCACTGATGCCTGTCACAGGTCGACGTGAGTGTATGAATATTCCACTTCGCATGTCCACGTTCAGTAGCTCAGGCATGTCCAATTCTTACAACCCCAGGAATTGTAGCCCGTGAGGCTCCTCTGTCTGTGGGATTTCTCAGGCAAGAATAATGGAGTGGGTTGCCATTTCCTTCTCCAGGGGATCTTCCCAACCCAGAAATGAAACCTGTGTCTCTGCATTGCCTGCATTGGCAGGTGGATTCTTTACCACTGTGCCACGTGGGAAACCCATGCCACTGCAGGCTCTATTTATCAGACAGAGATGCTGTCAGTGTGCAAACACTGGAGAGGAACGAAAGCATAGGGAGAGTATTGGGAAGAGTAACACATTAACAGGCTATATAACAACCTGGAAGAGTTAGACACACCTTTGTTTAGCAGATCTGCTGAAGACTCACTGAAAGGGAAACCCTACAGGACAGTAGGCCTTGACCGCTGAGTCAATGCCAAGACACTCTGAAACTGCAGGCACATTCAAGAGGACAGGAAGACCAATTCCTGGCCAAGCTGGGAACTGGCTCTTGGTGACTGAGAGTGAAGGGGATGAAGCAACCTGAGAGTGAACATGAAACAACTCAAGGCATAGGTCAACCATTTCCCAATTTTCCCTAAGGCTGACCCTAAAGTATTGAAACCTAAGTGGCCTGAATTCCCTGTACTGAATCTAAAAGCACAGCTGGCATTTTAGCCACCTTAGGGAGATTCATATCTCCCTGGAACACACTGGTGGTACATTTGGAAGGATGAATGACCAGGTGAGC
Source organism: Tragulus kanchil (assembly GCA_022376925.1). Lineage (NCBI taxonomy): Eukaryota > Metazoa > Chordata > Mammalia > Artiodactyla > Tragulidae > Tragulus > Tragulus kanchil. The sequence goes on along the minus strand of JAIOJX010000030.1, from coordinate 104,301,586 downwards.
CAGGTTTTTCTTATCCAACCAGCTTACCTGAAGGGCTTTAGTCGTACTTAAATATGATCACATTTTCAGTTCTATGCAATTTGCACTTTTTTCAGATGAATAACCTCGTGTTGGTGGCAAACGTCTGCCCAGAGACGAAATCTTCATCTCTCCTTTCCCTCTCCAGAAAATACAGGAGAATGGAGAAACTAAATTTTGAGGGAGAAGTAAGACAATGAGTAGGCCCAGAGGGTCTGAAGGACAAAGAGTGGCCACGCAGAAAAGCTGCACTGAGGAACTAGAAGGCAGGACTGGGCTGATACCTCATAGTGACCTTGTATGGTTTTAAAGAAGCTCTGTGGGTCTCATTTTTCTTATCTGTAAAATGAGGCGAATGGACTCTGAGTTGAAAGTAAAATGTTTCTTTATCTGATATGCTGGGGTTTTTGCTCAGGGCTTTTACCCAGAAGTTATTCTCCACTTTCTCTTCAGAACCTTGTGTGTCTGGTGTCAGAGAGGCTCTCACTACTCACATTGCATCTCCTGTGCTCTTGTCTCTTTTGTCTCTCTGATTCTGTCTGGGTTTGGCCAGTAGGAGATAGCTGCAGGATAACTGAGAGCTGAATGAGAGAAAAACAGAGATTTTTTTTTTTTTTTTTGGCCACTTTTATTGGTCTTTCATTTATTTATTGATTTTCACCCATTTATGCCCTTCGGCCTGTGTGGGCCTCCCATCTCAGGGGCCTCTCTCATTGCAGAACGCCAGCTCTGGGCTCATGCACTCCAGAGCACCAGCTCGTAATCGGACACACCATCTAGTCGCTCCACAGCACGTGGGATCTTCTCAGGTCAGGGATCAAATCTGCGTCCCTTGCACTGCAAGGCGTTCTCTTTACCCACTGAACCACCAGGGAAGCCCCCCAGACTTTTTTTGTTTGTTTGTTTTTCCTGCTTCCTTCCTGCTTTGATATGCTGGGTCCACAAGTCCAGCTTCTATGGGACACCTTTACTCTTTGCCCTCTCAGACCTATTAATGGCTATTTCTCCCTGTCACTTGTCCCTTGTTACCTTTTTCAGCTCCCTTAACCTTACCCTCATCACTGTAAATAGTCCACTGTAAATTTTGAGTGGAGAATTCAGGATCCTGGCTCATACCAAAAGTTTCTCTTTAAAAAGAAAGCTGTGAATTACAGAACTCCCCACATCCTCCTTCTCCGCACTTGATGCTAGCTATTACTCTTTTTCCCGTTTCTGGAGAGTGATTATATCAGATGGGTGTATTTACTTCAAGAAGGAAAAGATACAAAGTTAAGAGGTTTCCTTTTTTTTTTTTATCACCTATACAATTCTTTATTTTCCTTTTTATTGAGCTGTAAGATTTACAATATTGTATTCATTTTTTATATATTGGGTATATATGTCTTTATATACATATATATCCTTTTGCAGATTCTTTTCCTTTATAAATTTTTTCAAACACTATTGTTTTCCAAGTGGACTTCATCAGTTCAGCAACTCAGAGCAGTCTGCAGGTATACATTTCACACAAAAGAAATCCAGGCTGGGAAGTGGTTAAGTTATTTGGCTAACATAAATGCCAAATTACATGGTCCAAGTTCCAAAGACCATTCCCTCCCTCTCCACACCTCCAACAATAATTATTGGACTTGACTTTGAAATGTGACCAGATTGAGCAGATAGTTTTCAAGTTTTACCTTTCACTTTGCATCAGGATAAACACAGTCCATGACTCTAATTTTCATACATTTTGGTTTCAGTCAGGGGTTGGCAGTTTTTCAGAAGGGCTGTGTAAGTTTCATCTATTTACTGAAATTTATATTTTTTTACCCTTTCTGGTTGTAAGTCTTTTCCTTATGTCCTCTTTTCCCTTCCTTCTCCAGTCCTTGTGGATTGAGACCACTATATCATCCAGGAATGAAGATATTTAAGAGGTTAAATGTCTTATCAATTTCTCAAATTTGTCTAGAAATGTCTATGAAGTCTGAAACACTAATGTATTGAAGACACAAAAGACTGTCAAGGAGGTAGAGTTTGCACTTAAGGAGAATAAAACCTGAAGCTTTGAGAGCACCAGAAAGATATGAAGCATAAGAAGGAGTGAAAACTTTAAAAGCAAAAATACCTTGGATGAGTGTTTTGTAAATGAGTGTCCTGAAAGCCTTCTATGGGACACCTTTACTCTTTGCCCTCTCAGACCTATTAATGGCTATTTCTCCCTGTCACTTGTCCCTTGTTACCTTTTTCAGCTCCCTTAACCTTACCCTCATCACTGTAAATAGTCCACTGTAAATTTTGAGTGGAGAATTCAGGATCCTGGCTCATACCAAAAGTTTCTCTTTAAAAAGAAAGCTGTGAATTACAGAACTCCCCACATCCTCCTTCTCCGCACTTGATGCTAGCTATTACTCTTTTTCCCGTTTCTGGAGAGTGATTATATCAGATGGGTGTATTTACTTCAAGAAGGAAAAGATACAAAGTTAAGAGGTTTCCTTTTTTTTTTTTATCACCTATACAATTCTTTATTTTCCTTTTTATTGAGCTGTAAGATTTACAATATTGTATTCATTTTTTATATATTGGGTATATATGTCTTTATATACATATATATCCTTTTGCAGATTCTTTTCCATTATAAATTTTTACAAACACTATTGTTTTCCAAGTGGACTTCATCAGTTCAGCAACTCAGAGCAGTCTGCAGGTATACATTTCACACAAAAGAAATCCAGGCTGGGAAGTGGTTAAGTTATTTGGCTAACATAAATGCCAAATTACATGGTCCAAGTTCCAAAGACCATTCCCTCCCTCTCCACACCTCCAACAATAATTATTGGACTTGACTTTGAAATGTGACCAGATTGAGCAGATAGTTTTCAAGTTTTACCTTTCACTTTGCATCAGGATAAACACAGTCCATGACTCTAATTTTCATACATTTTGGTTTCAGTCAGGGGTTGGCAGTTTTTCAGAAGGGCTGTGTAAGTTTCATCTATTTACTGAAATTTATATTTTTTTACCCTTTCTGGTTGTAAGTCTTTTCCTTATGTCCTCTTTTCCCTTCCTTCTCCAGTCCTTGTGGATTGAGACCACTATATCATCCAGGAATGAAGATATTTAAGAGGTTAAATGTCTTATCAATTTCTCAAATTTGTCTAGAAATGTCTATGAAGTCTGAAACACTAATGTATTGAAGACACAAAAGACTGTCAAGGAGGTAGAGTTTGCACTTAAGGAGAATAAAACCTGAAGCTTTGAGAGCACCAGAAAGATATGAAGCATAAGAAGGAGTGAAAAAACTTTAAAAGCAAAAATACCTTGGATGAGTGTTTTGTAAAGTATGTGCCATGAAGCCTGAAAACTGTGCATGCTTTGGGGGTATAGGTTGGATGGAGAGTGTGGTCAAACAAATTTGAGAAATAATGAAAAATGTGGCACCTCTTTAGAAAGTCCCAAGCATACTAAAGGTATAAGAACTCCTCAAGTCAAGAAATCTGTTTAATGATTGAGCCCCCACACTTCCCCCAAAAATTCTTGTTCATGGAACTTTTAAAAATCACTTGTAGGGCTTCCCCTGGTGGTCCAGTGGGTAAGGACACTGCCTTGCAGTGCAAGGGGCGGGGGCTTGTAGGGCTTGTAGGGCTTCCCTGGTGGCCCAGTGGGTAAAGAGTCTGCCATGCAATGCAAGGAACACCAATCTGATGCCTGGCACGGGAAGATCCCACGTGCCACGGAGCAGCTGGACCTATGTGTCCAATTACTGGCCAGCGCTCTGGAGTGTACGCGCCCAGAGCCAGTGCTCTGTAAAGAGAAGCCACTGAGACTGGAGGCCCACACAGGCCAAAGAATTCAGATGGATGAAAATAAATCAATAAAGGATCAATAGAAGAGGCCAAGATTTTTTTGAAAATTGATTTTAAAAAATCACTTGTATTATCATCCCCTTATGGAAATATCAAAAAACAGACTTTAGGAAGCATAGTCTATCATACTGGGAACAGAAACACAGCAACAAGGGAATTCAGTAGCAATCCAGCGGTTAGGACCTATGCATTTCCACTGTTCCACTTCAAGGGAGCATGGGTTCAATTCCAGAAGCCATGAAACATGGCAAAGTCAGGGGTTGGCAGTTTTCAGAAGGGCTGTGTAAGTTTCATCTATTTACTGAAATTTATATTTTTTTACCCTTTCTGGTTGTAAGTCTTTTCCTTATGTCCTCTTTTCCCTTCCTTCTCCAGTCCTTGTGGATTGAGACCACTATATCATCCAGGAATGAAGATATTTAAGAGGTTAAATGTCTTATCAATTTCTCAAATTTGTCTAGAAATGTCTATGAAGTCTGAAACACTAATGTATTGAAGACACAAAAGACTGTCAAGGAGGTAGAGTTTGCACTTAAGGAGAATAAAACCTGAAGCTTTGAGAGCACCAGAAAGATATGAAGCATAAGAAGGAGTGAAAAAACTTTAAAAGCAAAAATACCTTGGATGAATGTTTTGTAAAGTATGTGCCATGAAGCCTGAAAACTGTGCATGCTTTGGGGGTATAGGTTGGATGGAGAGTGTGGTCAAACAAATTTGAGAAATAATGAAAAATGTGGCACCTCTTTAGAAAGTCCCAAGCATACTAAAGGTATAAGAACTCCTCAAGTCAAGAAATCTGTTTAATGATTGAGCCCCACATTTCCCCCAAAAAATTCTTGTTCATGGAACTTTTAAAAATCACTTGTAGGGCTTCCCTGGTGGTCCAGTGGGTAAGGACACTGCCTTGCAGTGCAAGGCGGGGGCTTGTAGGGCTTGTAGGGCTTCCCTGGTGGCCCAGTGGGTAAAGAGTCTGCCATGCAATGCAAGGAACACCAATCTGATGCCTGGCACGGGAAGATCCCACGTGCCACGGAGCAGCTGGACCTATGTGTCCAATTACTGGCCAGCGCTCTGGAGTGTACGCGCCCAGAGCCAGTGCTCTGTAAAGAGAAGCCACTGAGACTGGAGGCCCACACAGGCCAAAGAATTCAGATGGATGAAAATAAATCAATAAAGGATCAATAGAAGAGGCCAAGATTTTTTTGAAAATTGATTTTAAAAAATCACTTGTATTATCATCCCCTTATGGAAATATCAAAAAACAGACTTTAGGAAGCATAGTCTATCATACTGGGAACAGAAACACAGCAACAAGGGAATTCAGTAGCAATCCAGCGGTTAGGACCTATGCATTTCCACTGTTCCACTTCAAGGGAGCATGGGTTCAATTCCAGAAGCCATGAAACATGGCAAAAAAATAAAAGAGAAAAGAAGAAAGAAAAAACATTTGTATTTCCTTCATCTGTTTCTTACTTCCTGGACAATAGGGCTCTCACCCTATGAGTCAGAGTCAGACCACTACTCTTTAAAGCCTGATAAATAATCTAGCTTAAAATGTAAAAACATTTTTACCATTTATAGTATATGGTACCAGATTGGCAAATGTTAAGTGTTCCACAAATGTTTGTTGAACGGATTCACGATTGAATAAGAAGAGCTAGTCTCTATAAACTATGCAATGCCTGACACAGAATAAGTAACAACAGAGGCTATCATTACTACTCATCATGATCTCTGTTTTAGAGAAAACAGAAAAACTCAATCCTTGTTATTGCCCCTCTTCAAAATAACTTAAAAACTTAGATGGGCTCTGTCATTGGCTTACATATATTTTCTGAAGGAGAACCAAATGATTGAGCCACAATAAAATGACCTTTCATACAGAGAAGTCTTACATGGGTGTATCAGAATCACAAAGAAAAATATTGCTTGCTTAGAATCACAAGCAATGAACCGCATGTTTCTACAAAGAAAATGTTAAATGGGTAAATGTATATATATTCCAGTTTTGTGATACCAGAAGGAAAAGCTAGTTTGTTGATATTTGCTTTTTTATTTTGAATGTCCTTACCAGAGTTGCAATTACTTACAGTAACAACATAAAACAGGAAGGAGATTTGAAGTCATTTATTTCACATCTGCTCCAAACAGAATGAAGGCTCTAACAAACTGCAGTTGTTAAGATTACGTGAGTAATCTAAGCTTCCTTAAAAGGAATTTATCTTCTCTAAGAATCTCAAGTGTTTCCTAATTTAGAGATGTACCAGAGTTTGTTTCTCACTGTCAACTATTAACTAATCACATCACATCCTTTGAAAGAGAATTGTCTTTCCTGCTCACAGTAGATCATGAAAGCATTAAGAATAGGGTTGTGCTGTTTTGAGCACTTTCTGCCATTTAAAGCATAGAAATGGATTTGTCTTTATATATGTATTATCTCATTAGCAAAACATAAAGTTTTCAGTTATATGGAAGAGGAACGCCTTGAATAAATTAAAATGCCACACATTTCAAACGCATTTAGTACCGTTTTATTGAGTTTTAGGAATATATCTGACATTGAGTGGTTAAGCCATGACCGAAGCAACAGAAGCTCTGATTTGAAGTTACTTAACCAAGGAAATTTGTGTAATCTTACATACCGGAGAGACAGAGGAAGATCAAGTCTCTGGCTTGGGTAATTCGGTGGTTCCGTGATTTCAACAAAGACTTGGGCCCTCTCCCTCTCTCTGCTCTGCCATCTGTGCCACCGTCTGTTTACTGAGTTCTCTCCTCATGATGAGATGGGTGCCAGCAACCAGTAATCATTCATTATTCAACTACAACAGGAAAAAAGGAAATCTTCCAACCAAGGATTATGTACCTTTGCCTTTAGACTGATGCGGCCAATTTATTCCACTTGCCCATTCCCAAAACAGGGGAATAACCCTGATTATCCAAAGCCAATGATTCTCAAAGGACAGTCTTCAGATCAGCAATTTAAGGTACTGGGAACCTGAAAACCTATTAGAAATGCAAATTCTCAGGACTCCCTCGTGCTCTGCTGAATCAGAAATGCTGAGGGTAGAGTCCAGTAATCTGAGTTTTAATAAATGTACGATGTATTCTAAAGTTGGAGGATCGCTGCTTTAGATTAAACAGAATCTGCTCCTTGAGATGGAGAGGGAGTGGACGCTTGGACTGAACTGCAGTTATATTAGGAAGAAAGAGGAGGAAGTCATGCCTATTGAACTACTATCAGCGTCCACATCCTGGATTTCTCCAAAACGACACTGGTTTCAACTATCGTGTTCCATGGGGGTTGTAAAACATGGCCATCATTAAGATGACTATTTCAAAATCTCTCTCAAAATTCTCTGATGAATGTACGGTGTCCTGGAAAGACAGTGAGATTGTCAACTATTAACTAATCACATCACATCCTTTGAAAGAGAATTGTCTTTCCTGCTCACAGTAGATCATGAAAGCATTAAGAATAGGGTTGTGCTGTTTTGAGCACTTTCTGCCATTTAAAGCATAGAAATGGATTTGTCTTTATATATGTATTATCTCATTAGCAAAACATAAAGTTTTCAGTTATATGGAAGAGGAACTCCTTGAATAAATTAAAATGCCACACATTTCAAACGCATTTAGTACCGTTTTATTGAGTTTTAGGAATATATCTGACATTGAGTGGTTAAGCCATGACCGAAGCAACAGAAGCTCTGATTTGAAGTTACTTAACCAAGGAAATTTGTGTAATCTTACATACCGGAGAGACAGAGGAAGATCAAGTCTCTGGCTTGGGTAATTCGGTGGTTCCGTGATTTCAACAAAGACTTGGGCCCTCTCCCTCTCTCTGCTCTGCCATCTGTGCCACCGTCTGTTTACTGAGTTCTCTCCTCATGATGAGATGGGTGCCAGCAACCAGTAATCATTCATTATTCAACTACAACAGGAAAAAAGGAAATCTTCCAACCTACGATTATGTACCTTTGCCTTTAGACTGATGCGGCCAATTTATTCCACTTGCCCATTCCCAAAACAGGGGAATAACCCTGATTATCCAAAGCCAATGATTCTCAAAGGACAGTCTTCAGATCAGCAATTTAAGGTACTGGGAACCTGAAAACCTATTAGAAATGCAAATTCTCAGGACTCCCTCGTGCTCTGCTGAATCAGAAATGCTGAGGGTAGAGTCCAGTAATCTGAGTTTTAATAAATGTACGATGTATTCTAAAGTTGGAGGATCGCTGCTTTAGATTAAACAGAATCTGCTCCTTGAGATGGAGAGGGAGTGGACGCTTGGACTGAACTGCAGTTATATTAGGAAGAAAGAGGAGGAAGTCATGCCTATTGAACTACTATCAGCGTCCACATCCTGGATTTCTCCAAAACGACACTGGTTTCAACTATCGTGTTCCATGGGGGTTGTAAAACATGGCCATCATTAAGATGACTATTTCAAAATCTCTCTCAAAATTCTCTGATGAATGTACGGTGTCCTGGAAAGACAGTGAGATTATATCAGAACTCAAAAGAGCTGAGGTCTAATTCAAGTTGTGCCACTGTTTAAGCCAGTGTCCTTGAAAACTTCACCTTAAACTCTCTAAAACCCAGTTTTTTGTAGGGAGGGTGGTGCGGGTTGGGGAGGGAGGGGGATGGGTGGCCACTTCTATTGGTCTTTCATTTATCTATTTTCATCCATCTTTGTGTCTTCGCCCGTGTGGGCCTCCCATCGCAGTGGCCACTCTCCTCGCGGAGCACCGGCTCTGGGGCGCATGCGCTCCAAAGCTCCGGCCACGTCGGTCCAGCAGCTCCGCAGCACGTGGGATCTTCCCAGGCCAGGGATCGCACCGGCGCCCCTTGCACTGCAAGGCGGTGTCCTTACCCACTGGACCACCAGGGAAGCCCTAAAACCCAGCTTTTACTTTGGTCAGGGTGTTGAAACAGAGAGTCTTTAAATTCTTGAAAGCAAAACGATTATAGCCAGCATCTACTGGGCACTTACTCTGCATCACATATTGCCAAGGATTTTATTTAGGATGCTACCATTAACTACTTAGAATAGCCCCAGGAATGATGGGTGGATGGGTGAATAGATGGGCAGGCGAGTGGATAAATTAATAAATTAAAAAAAAGAAGAACCCCTGTAAAGTCTGTGGTGGTGGTCATTTAGTCACTCAGTCCTGTTCAATTCTCACAACCCCGTGGACTGTAGCCCACCAGGCTCCTCTGTCTGTGGGATTCTCCAGGCAAGAATACTGGAGAGGGTTGCCATTTTCTTCTCCAGGGGATCGTCCCAACCCAGAAATTAAACCCAGGTCTCCTGCATTGCAAGTGGATTCTTTACATACTTAACTACAAGGGGAGCTCCAGGCTATAAAGTCTGTAACTTGCCCCAACTCATGAGAGAAGAATCTGAGATTCAGGTCTGTCTGACCTCACAGTCCATCAGCTTAGCCAGTATTCCACATGTACTGGCTCGCTCTCCCTAATCACCATCAAACTAATCCTTTGTGATTCATTCGGTTTCTTATGGTTGAGCTCATTATGCTTTTTAGGAAAGACGTTTTTTAGTATAATGAAAAGAATGTGGACTTTTATTTTGGCGATATTGGAATATTGGCTTCTCCACTCTCCTGATCTATGACTTTGGGAAAGTTATTGAACTTCTCCGAAATGTTAATTTCCAAACTGTAAAATAACATTTTTGCATAGCATTTGTGAGGATTAAAAGAGATAATATATCTAAAGTGCTTGGCACGGAGCCTAGACTACAATAGATATTCAATAAATGTTCATTTCCTCCTCTGCTTATTGCCTCATGGAAAAATGTGATTTGCTGAATGAGTAGGAAATATTTTAGAACATTTATTTATTAATTTCCCCAAATATTTCCATTCATAAATGTCCTTATTAAGTTACATCAGAAACTGAAAAATTCTGCCTGTGCCTCTTTAACTTAAATTTCTCTAGGGCTTCCCTGGTGGTTCAGTGGATGAGGAGTCTGCCTTGCAGTGCAGGGGGTGTCAGTTCGATTCCTCGCCCTAGAGGATCCTGTGTGCTGCGGAGTGGCTGGACCGGTGTGTCTGATTGCCAGCAGGCGCTCTGGAGCGCATACGCCCAGAGCCTGTACTCTGCAGCCAGAGAGGCCACTGCAGTGGTAGGCCCACACAGGCCAAAGAACAAAGATAGATGAAAATAGATGAATGAAAGACCAATAGAAGTGGCCAAAAAATTTAAAAAATAAATAAACAAGTCTCTATAAGAATCCAGAGAGAAGACCACATCCAGGACAAGAACAAACCTAGACATTCTATCAGTTCCCCCATATCCACACTCTCCTAACAATCTCTTCCCAGAGTCTTTTCAAGTGGGCTATGTGGGTCTACATTTGAATTTGGAAGAGCACTTCCAGATTTGAGAAGTAGTCCTCATAACCTGTGTTGATCTCAGTGTAGGACTGTCTCTGTGGGGTTAGAAATCCACTCTTTCCGCTCACAGCCCACCCTGGCAATGGAGTGGTAACAACACCCACAGAATTTGGGGCAAGTTATTTGACTCATGACAAGAAAGGTCATGGCTCCTAAGGAAAGACTGCTCCCTTTGAATCGGCTACATCAGGAAAGAAGAATTTTACCCTCTGAGCTCAGAAGGGTATGTGTAATTAATGACTCATGATTCACTCCCATGGGATTTAAAGAGTTGTTTGACAATTTTTTTGTGGCTCTATCACCATATCTCTTTTTTTTAGCTTTTATTTTACTTTTAACTTTTACAGAGTTTTGTTGTTTACAGATATGTATGTTCCCAAATTAGTCATATGTATATCCCTCCCTTCCCACCACCATATCTTTTTTAATGATGAAAAGTCATAGATTAGAAAACATAGCCCTTTCAAATACTTGAAAAATAAGAAGTTCTGATATTTGCTTTAAATTGTAATGTTACTGTTAATGACAGGATGTTGAATTTTGCTGTCTTGAAGAATAACAAACTTTTGGATTTTTTTGGCCATACTGTGCAGCTTGTGGGATCTTAGTTCCCTGAAGAAAGATTGAACCCCGGCCCTCGGCAGTGGGAGCAGGGAGTCCTAACCACTGGATAACCATGGAATTCCAAAGAATGACAAACTTTTGTAACAAATTTATGATAATTGACTTCTGGAGTTATGTAATGCTTATACTTTCTCACAACATGATTTAAGCGGAGTAGACAATTATGACCTGTGTTTTCTAAGACTATGGCCAATACCCCTTACAGTTATACTTTTAAGCCAGTGATTTTTTAAAAAAATATTTATTCATTTGGCTGTGGTGGATTGCTAGGTTGAGGCTCATGGGACCTAGGTCCCTGACCAGGAATCAAACTTAGGTCCCCTGCATTGGGAGCATGGAGTCTTAGCCACTGGACCACCAGGGAAGTCCCTGAAGCAAGTGTTCAGCATTAGATAATTCATTCAGAGAATAATTCCCCAAAATTTCCTTTTTTTTTTGTAACCAGGAGGCAGTTATATTAGTAGATCACAAAGATGCTTGCATGTTATTATTCCTCTGGTTGATATAGAAAACACAAAATGATAAAAAGCCCTTCTATGGCCTCTTTTATCTAGCACAATGTTAAGAAATCCTATGGCCATTTATTTTTCTGTAGCTCATGACTTTCGGGTTAGAAATCCACTCTTTCCGCTCACAGCCCACCCTGGCAATGGAGTGGTAACAACACCCACAGAATTTGGGGCAAGTTATTTGACTCATGACAAGAAAGGTCATGGCTCCTAAGGAAAGACTGCTCCCTTTGAATCGGCTACATCAGGAAAGAAGAATTTTACCCTCTGAGCTCAGAAGGGTATGTGTAATTAATGACTCATGATTCACTCCCATGGGATTTAAAGAGTTGTTTGACAATTTTTTTGTGGCTCTATCACCATATCTCTTTTTTTTAGCTTTTATTTTACTTTTAACTTTTACAGAGTTTTGTTGTTTACAGATATGTATGTTCCCAAATTAGTCATATGTATATCCCTCCCTTCCCACCACCATATCTTTTTTAATGATGAAAAGTCATAGATTAGAAAACATAGCCCTTTCAAATACTTGAAAAATAAGAAGTTCTGATATTTGCTTTAAATTGTAATGTTACTGTTAATGACAGGATGTTGAATTTTGCTGTCTTGAAGAATAACAAACTTTTGGATTTTTTTGGCCATACTGTGCAGCTTGTGGGATCTTAGTTCCCTGAAGAAAGATTGAACCCCGGCCCTCGGCAGTGGGAGCAGGGAGTCCTAACCACTGGATAACCATGGAATTCCAAAGAATGACAAACTTTTGTAACAAATTTATGATAATTGACTTCTGGAGTTATGTAATGCTTATACTTTCTCACAACATGATTTAAGCGGAGTAGACAATTATGACCTGTGTTTTCTAAGACTATGGCCAATACCCCTTACAGTTATACTTTTAAGCCAGTGATTTTTTAAAAAAATATTTATTCATTTGGCTGTGGTGGATTGCTAGGTTGAGGCTCATGGGACCTAGGTCCCTGACCAGGAATCAAACTTAGGTCCCCTGCATTGGGAGCATGGAGTCTTAGCCACTGGACCACCAGGGAAGTCCCTGAAGCAAGTGTTCAGCATTAGATAATTCATTCAGAGAATAATTCCCCAAAATTTCCTTTTTTTTTTGTAACCAGGAGGCAGTTATATTAGTAGATCACAAAGATGCTTGCATGTTATTATTCCTCTGGTTGATATAGAAAACACAAAATGATAAAAAGCCCTTCTATGGCCTCTTTTTTATCTAGCACAATGTTAAGAAATCCTATGGCCATTTATCTTGTGTCTTCATGAACAGAAAATACAACATCAAGAAAATACCCAAAAATGTCAATATTGGTAGTCATTCTTACTAACTCAACTCTATTATTGTACCAGGTTTCCTTATAAAAATGTTATACATAACACGCATTTATTTTACATAGGTACATATTTAATAATACATAAGTGCTTTAAAGTTACAAAAAGGATATATGTTTTTAGTTACTAGATACCAGATCTGGGTTAACAAGCAAGAGTTTTGAGACTCTATGGGATAAAAGCCAGGTACTATTATTTTTTTAAATCCCCATCCCCTAGGAGATTACAACGTACAAGCAGAATTAAGAAACACTCATCCAGGCTTTCCTGGTGGTCCAGTGGGTAAAGAGGCTGCCTTGCAGTGCAGGGGGCACGGGTTAGATCCCTGGCCAGAGAAGATCCCACATGCCGAGAAGCGGCTGGACCAGTGTGTCCGAATATGAGCTGGCACTGTGGAGCACATGCACCCAAAGCCGTTGTTCTGCCTCAACAACAGCCACTGCGATGGGAGGCCCACACATACCAAAGAATAAAGACCAATGAAAAATAAATGATGACTTAGAGGAAAAAAAAAAAAAAACCTTTTAAAAAATTTTGCTTTTCTATATATAGACTTATCAGTGTAACACACGCAAATTTCAAAGGTTTTGAGGGGACAGTTAACAAGAGTGCATATGCTGGTTCTTTTCACTAACCAGTTAGTAAAAAGATTCTTTAACTCATGGAGTTTCTTTCTCACTAAAATAATGAACATGTACCTCATAAGAATATTGAGAATTAAAAGAAATATCTCTAATGCACATCACACAGTGCCTGCTACATAGTAGATACTCAGTAACTATTGTATTAATTGTGCAAGATATTGAAGACATAGGCATTTCAAAGAAACTTAGAAGGACATGCTCTGAGATTTCACTGGCAATCTCAAAGGAGAATGAAGTGAAGTAAGAAAACAAAAGGTGGCACCCTTTCATGAAGAGGTGGAGGTTAAAACTTGGCAACAAGACAATTATCGAAAACACAAAAGGAAACAACTTCTTATTTACCTCATTTCTAAGGTAACCATTGTATCACAAGTGAAATAATCCAAGGATAAATTGGGCATGGTGTGCAAGGTCTCAGATTCTATTCTGCTTTAGTATTTGAATGAAAAGGTGAAAGAAAAATGTCCTTGGGAGGAAAGAGAAGAGAATCCAGAAAAAAAAATTTTTTTGAAATGACATACTGCGCACTCAGATTTACTGTGCTGAAGGATTTAACATTTAACAAAAATGTGAATAAATATGCATATAACAGTCTTCTATGAACATTCTCCTCACAGTGCATTTACAACATTCAGTGTTGGACTGGTCCTGAGCAGCTTCATTCTTTTCTTACTCTGTTGCTGTATATTTCAACAGGAAGCCCTGGAGGCTGGCTGTTGGTTAACAGAAGATCTCTTCTGTTAGTGATGAGGTGACTGCAGCTCACCACAATCACAATCAAAGCTACTGTCCATCTTCTCTGATACCACCGGACTTCTCTGACTCATCCAGAGAGTGCGGGGCCCACAGACAGCCCCCACGGTTGGCTCAGGTCTCTGGCTGTACTGGCAACAGGGGCGTCTTCCAGAATTTTTTTTAATTGACATATTCCTCTAGTTTAAATTTGTACTTTAGTTTATTCAGTTGTGTGTATTTAATTACGTGTATTCAACGCACATAGATCTCCTATGTTAAAAATGATTGTCAAACAATCATGCTTACAACTTGCTCCTCTTCTTCTATAATAACGCAGATAATGGCTTCACCATTCAGCTACTCAAATCAGAGTCCTGATAAAGATCCTGAATTCCCTTTTCTCCCTCACTACTTCTCTTTTCACACACTTTCGACAGATTCCCAAGTCCATCTTATTTATCTCTCAGATGCCCTAGGCCATGTCCTCTGCATCCTACAATCAAATTTCTGCAGTTGTCAAACTGGTTTCTCTATCTTTAGATTCTTCTGTATTCAAATTATACTGCAAAATGCTAGCAAAATCTTAACACTCAAATCTGATAATTTCATTACTTTGGCTAAAATATTTCTGTAGCTCTCAACTGTCTACTGAAGAAGTTCAAATGCCTTCACTTGGCGACAATCCCTGCCCACATTTCTAACTACATCTCCTCTTCATCTGTGTATTCCAAAGCACTACGCTGATTGCTCTTGCCTGGCCATTTTCTACAAGCACCATGTTTTCTCCTGCTGCTGTGTTTTTGCACATGCTGTTCCCTCACCCTTGCCAGACATTCCTTTCCTGTCTATTTGACAAATCTTGCTTCAACTCTAAGCTTGAATATTCTTTTGGTCATTGTTTATCCTTCCATTACTAGTGGCTCACAGCCACCGTGTTGAGTTAGATTCTACTCTCTGAGCGATTTGCATGTGTATGTACATACCCCTTTTAAAAATCCTTTAATAGTAAGGTGTGTGTGTGTGTGTGTGTGTGTGTGTGTGTGTGTGTTAAAGACAGAGAGCCCATGAGCTCCTAAAGCATAGAAATCTCAGCTTATTTATCTTTAACTAGTTATAGGTTACGTAGTATGTAGCACGAAGTCCTAGGTAAAGTTGCTCAGGAATATGTGCAATGAATGAAGGGAACAAATTAAGCAAGAGAAAAGTTTAAAAGTGCAGTATGATGACTAACTGTGCATAATGCTTTCAAAAACACCTTTTCATAAAATAAAAAGTTAAAAAAATACCTTCCTTTCCTGGAATATACCTTATTCCCTCAGCCCTTAATTCATTTGTTTGTTCTTTCTGTCTAGAATGCCTTTCTTTCCCATTGTATCCTTGGCTTATCCTTTAAGGAACTACTTAAGACCTCACATCATGATCTCTACTAGACTTGTCCTGAGCCTCTAGGAAGAATTACCAACCTCTTCCCGTAAGTGCTCACAAGTTTCTCCTGTGAAAATGGCTCTTATTTGACTCTTTTACTTTATAGTATATACAGAGCCCCTTGATACTCATAAAGTATTTGTCCTGAGACCTCACAGATCCAAAAGTTTGAGAATGCAAAAATTTATATGGGCTTCTGAATTTCTTTTAAATTCAATCTCTAGCTTGATTTTTGTGGATTGAACATGTACTCTGCAACCTTGTTAAGTTCACTTATTAGTTAAAGTCAAACTGGTTTCTCTATCTTTAGATTCTTCTGTATTCAAATTATACTGCAAAATGCTAGCAAAATCTTAACACTCAAATCTGATAATTTCATTACTTTGGCTAAAATATTTCTGTAGCTCTCAACTGTCTACTGAAGAAGTTCAAATGCCTTCACTTGGCGACAATCCCTGCCCACATTTCTAACTACATCTCCTCTTCATCTGTGTATTCCAAAGCACTACGCTGATTGCTCTTGCCTGGCCATTTTCTACAAGCACCATGTTTTCTCCTGCTGCTGTGTTTTTGCACATGCTGTTCCCTCACCCTTGCCAGACATTCCTTTCCTGTCTATTTGACAAATCTTGCTTCAACTCTAAGCTTGAATATTCTTTTGGTCATTGTTTATCCTTCCATTACTAGTGGCTCACAGCCACCGTGTTGAGTTAGATTCTACTCTCTGAGCGATTTGCATGTGTATGTACATACCCCTTTTAAAAATCCTTTAATAGTAAGGTGTGTGTGTGTGTGTGTGTGTGTGTGTGTGTGTGTGTTAAAGACAGAGAGCCCATGAGCTCCTAAAGCATAGAAATCTCAGCTTATTTATCTTTAACTAGTTATAGGTTACGTAGTATGTAGCACGAAGTCCTAGGTAAAGTTGCTCAGGAATATGTGCAATGAATGAAGGGAACAAATTAAGCAAGAGAAAAGTTTAAAAGTGCAGTATGATGACTAACTGTGCATAATGCTTTCAAAAACACCTTTTCATAAAATAAAAAGTTAAAAAAATACCTTCCTTTCCTGGAATATACCTTATTCCCTCAGCCCTTAATTCATTTGTTTGTTCTTTCTGTCTAGAATGCCTTTCTTTCCCATTGTATCCTTGGCTTATCCTTTAAGGAACTACTTAAGACCTCACATCATGATCTCTACTAGACTTGTCCTGAGCCTCTAGGAAGAATTACCAACCTCTTCCCGTAAGTGCTCACAAGTTTCTCCTGTGAAAAATGGCTCTTATTTGACTCTTTTACTTTATAGTATATACAGAGCCCCTTGATACTCATAAAGTATTTGTCCTGAGACCTCACAGATCCAAAAGTTTGAGAATGCAAAAATTTATATGGGCTTCTGAATTTCTTTTAAATTCAATCTCTAGCTTGATTTTTGTGGATTGAACATGTACTCTGCAACCTTGTTAAGTTCACTTATTAGTTAAAGTAGCTATTTGTAGATTCTTTGAGGTGTTTTATGTAGACAGTCGTGTCACCTGCAAATAGAAACAGCTTGATTTCTTCCTTTCTAATCTCTTTACATTTTTTTCCTTTCCTTATTGCCCCGGCTACAATCTCCTCTAAGGTGGTATACAGCGAGGGTGAGAGTATACAGTCTTCGCTTGATCCTGACAGTAGGAGGAAGCATTCAGTCTTCCACCATCAAGTATGTTAGTTACAAGTTTTTCATAGATACCCTTTATGGAGTTGAGGAAGTTTCTTTCTATTTCTATTCTGCTTAAAGTTTATATCATGAATAAATGTCATATTTTGTTTAATGCTTTTTCTGCGTCTATTGAAATGATCATATAGTTTTTCTTCTTTAGTCTATTGATAGGGTGAATTACATCGACTTTGTTTCAATATTAAGCCAACTTGCTTTCCTGGAATGAACTTCCTTGAACAGTGTCGTTATCCTTTTGCATATGGTTGCATTTGGCTTGACAATACTTTGTTGGGAATACTACACAGAATATTAGTCAATAGTTTTATTTACTTAGAATGACTTTGTTCAGTTTCAGTATCAGGATAATGCTGGCCTCATAAAATGAGTTTCCTATGTCAACCCTCCCAGTTCAAATTAGACAGCTTTTTGATTTTCACCTACTTGCTTGACAAACATGGAAAAACAAAAGAGCCTCTTCAAAGTGACTTCCTTTTCTCTTTTTAAAAAAATTTGGCCATACTCTGCAGCATGTGGGACCTTAGTTCCCCAGCCAAGGATGGAATCCCTGCAGTGGAAGATGGAATCTTAACCACTGGACCGCTGGGAAAGTCTCCTAAAATGACTCACTCCTTCCATGAAAAACCACGTGTATCAACAAACATGCTCATTCATTTCCCGTGAAAATGGCTCTTATTTTGACTCTTTTACTTTATAGTATATACAGAGCCCCTTGATACTCATAAAGTATTTGTCCTGAGACCTCACAGATCCAAAAGTTTGAGAATGCAAAAATTTATATGGGCTTCTGAATTTCTTTTAAATTCAATCTCTAGCTTGATTTTTGTGGATTGAACATGTACTCTGCAACCTTGTTAAGTTCACTTATTAGTTAAAGTAGCTATTTGTAGATTCTTTGAGGTGTTTTATGTAGACAGTCGTGTCACCTGCAAATAGAAACAGCTTGATTTCTTCCTTTCTAATCTCTTTACATTTTTTTCCTTTCCTTATTGCCCCGGCTACAATCTCCTCTAAGGTGGTATACAGCGAGGGTGAGAGTATACAGTCTTCGCTTGATCCTGACAGTAGGAGGAAGCATTCAGTCTTCCACCATCAAGTATGTTAGTTACAAGTTTTTCATAGATACCCTTTATGGAGTTGAGGAAGTTTCTTTCTATTTCTATTCTGCTTAAAGTTTATATCATGAATAAATGTCATATTTTGTTTAATGCTTTTTCTGCGTCTATTGAAATGATCATATAGTTTTTCTTCTTTAGTCTATTGATAGGGTGAATTACATCGACTTTGTTTCAATATTAAGCCAACTTGCTTTCCTGGAATGAACTTCCTTGAACAGTGTGCGTTATCCTTTTTGCATATGGTTGCATTTGGCTTGACAATACTTTGTTGGGAATACTACACAGAATATTAGTCAATAGTTTTATTTACTTAGAATGACTTTGTTCAGTTTCAGTATCAGGATAATGCTGGCCTCATAAAATGAGTTTCCTATGTCAACCCTCCCAGTTCAAATTAGACAGCTTTTTGATTTTCACCTACTTGCTTGACAAACATGGAAAAACAAAAGAGCCTCTTCAAAGTGACTTCCTTTTCTCTTTTTAAAAAAATTTGGCCATACTCTGCAGCATGTGGGACCTTAGTTCCCCAGCCAAGGATGGAATCCCTGCAGTGGAAGATGGAATCTTAACCACTGGACCGCTGGGAAAGTCTCCTAAAATGACTCACTCCTTTCATGAAAAACCATGTGTATCAACAGAGAGACATGCTCATTCATTCATTAACTGAGCCTAGAACCTGCCTCTTAGTATAAAAGAAAAAACTATGAGTCTCAGCACAATTGTTTTTTAGTATACCTCACTGGTCTCATACTGGCTTTAGACTGGCCGAAAAACATATGTTAAATCTAATTGAGTCTGCATCTGTGTAATTGCTACTTTAATTTTGTTATAAAAAATTCTCTCACTAGAATATAATCTCCTTATGGACAGGGCATATAATGTATTTTTTTTTAACATTTTTACTTATTTATTTTTAAACTATTTATTTGGCTCCACTGAATCATAGTTGCAGCATGTGGGCTCTAGTTCCCTGACCAGGGATCAAACCCAGGCCCCCTGCATTGGGAACACAGAGTCTTAACCACTGGACCACCAGAGAAGTCCCCTAATGTATTATTTTTGTATTTGCAAAGTTAATACAAGGCTTGGAAAATCTTAGGCATTAGCATAATTTATTTAATGAATGAATAAGCACTAGAAAAAGCTACACTTTGTACCGCTTTTCCTTGTACAGAACTCTTATTTCAGAACAGAATAATATTCACTGAAACATACATGTCATAAATACAAATCTAAGTCTTTCACTGCTACTAGAAGTATTCAATTTGTCTTTGGGATTTATAGGCGAAAAGCCAAATGGTATTAAATATAAGTAATGATAACTGTTACTTTTTGTTTGTTTGTTTTTTAATTTATTAATTTATTTTCATCCACCTTTATTCTATGGCTTGTGTGGGCCTCCCATTGCAGAAGCCTCTCTTGCCACAGAGCACAGGCTCTGGGCACATGTGCTCCAGAGCGCTAGCTCACAATTGGACACACTAGTCGAGTCGCTCCATGGCACATGGTATCCTCGGCCAGGGATCAAACCAGTGCCCTTTGCACTGCAAGGCGGACTCTTCACCCACTGGACCACCAGGGAAACCCACTTTTTTGTTTTTAATGGAAGCTTTAATAAGCCTCAAGATCATGTTGAAAGCATAATAGTCTCAAATTACCAGCTACATTATATTATATTAAGAATTGCTATAGTACTGGTACATTTTTTTTGCAGAAATGTTTTTTAGTTAGGCTTTAAAATCTCATTTAACTTTCAAAATAACCACAATTGTGTACTTATGGTGGCTCTTTGCCTGTGTCAGTAAGAGCAAGAAATCTACATGTGCCTCATGCATCAAGACAAAAAAAAAAGACAAGACATTTCTGATTTGCTTGTCTGTGAGGTAGCTAATCAGTTAGCTACCTACACTACAATGACATCTACTGGCACAAGTAGGACTGAACATCCAGAGGTAATTTTAATATGACAAAAAAGTCTGTAAGTCTTCCTTTTTGATTACTGGCTGATAACATGAGGTGCACTAGCCTGAATTTCTTAAGAACAAAGCTCATGTATTTTTGATCTTTGACTCTCTGGTGCCTAATATTTTGCTTGTTACATTAAAGATTACTCACAGATATATCAAATGATCACGAACATAATTGCCTGCAGTAATTTTTTAAAATGGCCACTCACTCCAGCATTCTTTTTTTTTTTTTTAATTTTGGTTTTACTTTTTACTTTTACAGAGTTTTGGTGTTTACAGATATGTATGATCCCAGATTAGTCATATGTATTTCCCCCCATCCCAATCCTCCAGGCCATCGCATAGCACCCCTGCAGGATCCCCTTTGCTTACAGTGCAATGGCAATAGCTATTCTTTTTATTTATGATAGTATAGGTTTTCATGCTATTTCCTTTATGCCTCTCACCCACTGTTCATTCCCCACAATGTCCATATGTCTACTGTTCATGTCTGCTTTTCCATCACTTCACTGCATGTGTAATCATTACCATCCTACTAGATTCCATATATATGTGTTAGTATATTGTACTTTTCCTTTTTACAGCTGTGTAGTATTCCATTGTATATATGTACCAGAGCTTTTGTATCCGTTCATTCGTCGATGGGCATCTAGGTTGCTTCCATGTTCTAGTTATTGTATAGAGAGCTGCAATGAACATTGGGGTACAGGTGCTTCTTTCAGTTTTGATTTCATCAGGGTATAAGCCTCACTCCAGCATTCTTGTCTAGGAAATCCCATGGACAGAGGAGTCTGGTGGACTACTATCCATGGGGTCATAAAGAGTTGAACACAACTGAGCAACTAACACCTTCACTACTTTCACAACCTTTTAAAACCTTGAAATCTGATAATACTGTAACTGATTTACATTTCAAAAAACAATAAAATACAATGGTGGCTCTTCATCTTTGTAACTGACAAATCTCATAAATTCTAACAATAGAAATAGATCCCATGTTCCAGAAAAATCACACATAATTTTACATACCACTTCACAAAGGTCCTAAATCTCTCAACTCCAGGTTAAGAAACTCAGTTTAGGAGGGAGCAATACGCTTTAAGATACTTCAAAATGCATGCGGACATATTAAAACAACAATGAAGGACTTCACTGGTGATCCAGGCTAAGATTCTACTTCCAATGCAGGGATTACAGGTTCAATCCCTGGTCAGGGGACTAGATCTCATATACCACAACTAAAGATCCCATGTGCCATAATTAAGATTCAGTGCAGCCTAACAAATGAATAAATAAAACAATCAGGTATCACTATGTACCTATTAGAAAGGCTAAAATCCAAAGCATTGGCAGCACCAAATGCTAACAAATATGTGAAATAACAGGAACTTTCATTCATTTTTGGTAGGAATGTGAAATGTTAGTCACTCTAGAAGACAATTTTGCTGTTCCTTAGGAAACTAAACATCCCTTTATGTATGATCAAACACTCATGCTCCTTGGTATTTACCCAAATGGATCAAACACATATGCTCACACAAAAATTTGCACACAAATTATATAACAATTTTATTCATAATTGCCAAAAGCATCAAACATGTCCTTTAGTGATAAAGAATGGATAAAAAGAGGATTAACAAATTGTTGGAATTCATGCAGTGAAATATTACTTAGCAATAAAAATAAAGAAACTGTTAAGTCACACAAAGACTTGGTGAATCTTAAGGAGGAAGAAAATTTCCTCTATTCTTCTAGGTTCTTCTGGCTGGTCTAAGAAAAATTTGCTGAATAATTATAGAGGTAAAAAGTCATACAGGTGCTTCTTTCAGTTTTGATTTCATCAGGGTATAAGCCTCACTCCAGCATTCTTGTCTAGGAAATCCCATGGACAGAGGAGTCTGGTGGACTACTATCCATGGGGTCATAAAGAGTTGAACACAACTGAGCAACTAACACCTTCACTACTTTCACAACCTTTTAAAACCTTGAAATCTGATAATACTGTAACTGATTTACATTTCAAAAAACAATAAAATACAATGGTGGCTCTTCATCTTTGTAACTGACAAATCTCATAAATTCTAACAATAGAAATAGATCCCATGTTCCAGAAAAATCACACATAATTTTACATACCACTTCACAAAGGTCCTAAATCTCTCAACTCCAGGTTAAGAAACTCAGTTTAGGAGGGAGCAATACGCTTTAAGATACTTCAAAATGCATGCGGACATATTAAAACAACAATGAAGGACTTCACTGGTGATCCAGGCTAAGATTCTACTTCCAATGCAGGGATTACAGGTTCAATCCCTGGTCAGGGGACTAGATCTCATATACCACAACTAAAGATCCCATGTGCCATAATTAAGATTCAGTGCAGCCTAACAAATGAATAAATAAAACAATCAGGTATCACTATGTACCTATTAGAAAGGCTAAAATCCAAAGCATTGGCAGCACCAAATGCTAACAAATATGTGAAATAACAGGAACTTTCATTCATTTTTGGTAGGAATGTGAAATGTTAGTCACTCTAGAAGACAATTTTGCTGTTCCTTAGGAAACTAAACATCCCTTTATGTATGATCAAACACTCATGCTCCTTGGTATTTACCCAAATGGATCAAACACATATGCTCACACAAAAATTTGCACACAAATTATATAACAATTTTATTCATAATTGCCAAAAGCATCAAACATGTCCTTTAGTGATAAAGAATGGATAAAAAGAGGATTAACAAATTGTTGGAATTCATGCAGTGAAATATTACTTAGCAATAAAAATAAAGAAACTGTTAAGTCACACAAAGACTTGGTGAATCTTAAGGAGGAAGAAAATTTCCTCTATTCTTCTAGGTTCTTCTGGCTGGTCTAAGAATTAAATTGGCATGAAATAATTGATGAGAGAAAAATAATACAAAAGTTTAAAACAGGTCTACATGCAACAGACCCAAGTTGTTCAGTTTTCTGAATAACTCAGCAAAATGACTGACACCCTCACTGAAATGTCCTCTTCAGCTAAAAACAAGAGGATGCTAAGGGAAGTACTTTGAAAGCAAAGAAAGGCAATTCATGTGAAGCTGGAAGAGCAAATGTATTTGCTGGGCCACTCAGTAGACTCTGATCTTTAGGCTCTACAAACTTTCCCCTACCACTCCCAGCCCTTGTTCTTTTCATAGATTGCTGGTGATAGTTCTAATCTGAAAACTACGGAGACAGAAAAAGTTCAGTGCTTGCCAGAGCTCAGGGAGAGGAAGGGATAAATAGATAAAGAACAGGGATCTTTGGGGCAGTGAAACTATTCTGTGTGATAGTGTAATGATGGGTATGTCATTCACTACCATTATTCGTTTGTTCAAACCAACCCAGAGAATGCACAGCACAGAGAGTGAACTCTATTTGTAAACTATGGGCTCTGGTCAATCATAATTGGTCAGTATTGGCTCATCGATCACAACAAGTGTATCACACTAATGCACGATCTTAATAACAGGGAAAATTTGAGGAGAGAAGAGTCAGTGGAGGAGGTGTATGGGAACTCTATGCTTCCTAATCAATTCTTCTATAAACCTAAAACTACTGTAAAAAAAATAGTCTAAGGGAGTGGAGGAGAAGCTCACGAGAGAGGGGATATATGTACACATACAGCTGATTCGTTGTGTTATTCAGCAGAAACTAACATAGCATTGTAAAGCACTTGTATTCCAACAGTTAAAAAAAGAAAAGAAAAAGTAGTGTCTAAGTTTAAAAACTAAAAAAGAAATACACATCTATCGTACTGGGATAGAATTTATTTATTACAGTTGTGTATGTGGCCCTATGAGAAACTAATTGAACAGGTTTGCCTTCTAATGTTATTCTCTGCTACAATTTTATTTTATTTTATTTTTTTAGGGGGGGATTGCAGGTTGGGGAGGGAGGGGGGTGGGTGGGCCACTTCTATTCGTTTTTCATGCATCTATTTTCATCCATCTTTGTTCTCTGGCCCATGTGGGCCTCCCATCGCGGTGGCCTCTGTTGTCGCAGAGCACTGACTCTGGGCGCATGCGCTCCAGAGCTCCGGCTCAGTAATTGGACACATCGGTTCAGCCGCTCCACAGCACGTGGGATCTTCCCAGGCCAGGGATCGAACCGGTGCCTCCTGCACTGCAAGGCGGAGTCCCTACCCACTGGACCACCAGGGAAACCCCCAATATTTTTTTTTTTACCTTGTTCTTTCATTTGTATTTATTTTACTTAATTATTTTTATTTTGCTTTTTGTTTTTACATAGTTTTGTTGCTATAATTTTAAACATACATAATCTATTGGGTGGACTGCTCAGTTGTGCCACACTGTTTGTGACCCTACAGACTGTTGCCTGCCAGATTTTTGGGATCTTTGGGGCAGTGAAACTATTCTGTGTGATAGTGTAATGATGGGTATGTCATTCACTACCATTATTCGTTTGTTCAAACCAACCCAGAGAATGCACAGCACAGAGAGTGAACTCTATTTGTAAACTATGGGCTCTGGTCAATCATAATTGGTCAGTATTGGCTCATCGATCACAACAAGTGTATCACACTAATGCACGATCTTAATAACAGGGAAAATTTGAGGAGAGAAGAGTCAGTGGAGGAGGTGTATGGGAACTCTATGCTTCCTAATCAATTCTTCTATAAACCTAAAACTACTGTAAAAAAAATAGTCTAAGGGAGTGGAGGAGAAGCTCACGAGAGAGGGGATATATGTACACATACAGCTGATTCGTTGTGTTATTCAGCAGAAACTAACATAGCATTGTAAAGCACTTGTATTCCAACAGTTAAAAAAAGAAAAGAAAAAGTAGTGTCTAAGTTTAAAAACTAAAAAAGAAATACACATCTATCGTACTGGGATAGAATTTATTTATTACAGTTGTGTATGTGGCCCTATGAGAAACTAATTGAACAGGTTTGCCTTCTAATGTTATTCTCTGCTACAATTTTATTTTATTTTATTTTTTTAGGGGGGGATTGCAGGTTGGGGAGGGAGGGGGGTGGGTGGGCCACTTCTATTCGTTTTTCATGCATCTATTTTCATCCATCTTTGTTCTCTGGCCCATGTGGGCCTCCCATCGCGGTGGCCTCTGTTGTCGCAGAGCACTGACTCTGGGCGCATGCGCTCCAGAGCTCCGGCTCAGTAATTGGACACATCGGTTCAGCCGCTCCACAGCACGTGGGATCTTCCCAGGCCAGGGATCGAACCGGTGCCTCCTGCACTGCAAGGCGGAGTCCCTACCCACTGGACCACCAGGGAAACCCCCAATATTTTTTTTTTTACCTTGTTCTTTCATTTGTATTTATTTTACTTAATTATTTTTATTTTGCTTTTTGTTTTTACATAGTTTTGTTGCTATAATTTTAAACATACATAATCTATTGGGTGGACTGCTCAGTTGTGCCACACTGTTTGTGACCCTACAGACTGTTGCCTGCCAGACTCCTCTGTCCATGGGATTTTTCAGTCAGGAATACTTGAGGTGCCATTTCCTACAATCTTCCCAAACCAGGGATTGAACTTGAGTCTCTTGCTTCTCCTGCATCGGCAAGCGGACACTTTCCATCAACATCACCTGGAAAGCCCATATAGTCTGTGCCAGAAGTTTACTTTATAAGTACTCATGTAATCAAGTTTCTCTAACAGAAGGCTATTATAAACACTACAGAGAAAAAGACTTTGTATTTAATTCTTGGGTTGATGAAATTAAACACTTCATTTGGTATGCCTTTCATTTTGATGTCCCTTAGGACTGAGAATTGCCTTTCTCAGAAAGCACTACAAATCAACTGTGGATTGCTGGTGTAATAGAATGAAGAAGGACAATTTAATGATAGCTTCTGCCAAGAGCTGTTGGGCACATCTAAAAAGCTGCTGCCAAGAAACATTCAGTGGTGCAATAAGGAGTTTCTACTCCCTGGATCCTTGTGAAAAACTGAAAATTGCTTTTGGCCTGTCAGTTGCATTGTGAAAAGTCTTCGACTTAAAAATTGATTACCATTTTTATCTTAGAAAGCAAATGCCAGTCTAGCAAATCATGATTTCTATAAGTCCTCATCTGAACCCCTGGTGTTTGCCAAAGTAGAAATACTTTTAGTCCTTCTCCATAAAGTACAAAGGGAGGTGGACATTTGGGCCATAGCTTGAGCAATTTCTAAACAGCCATTTGTCTTTTGGCTTGAGTTACTTAAAGTTTGCATCTATTATATATTAAAAAAAAAACAACCTTTTTTACAGAAATACCTTTATGCCTTCAACAAGGAGCAGGTCTAACCTTAGGTAACTGGAAAAAAGAAGAAGAAAAGCTTGGGCTTTCCCAGTGGCTCAGCGGTAAAGAAACCTCCTGCAATGCAGGAGACAAGGAAGTTGTGGGTTCAGTCTCTGGGCTGGGAAGATCCCCTGGAGAAGGAAATGGCAACTCACTCCAGTATTCTTGCCTAGAAAACTCCATGGACAAAGAAGCCCAGTGCACTACAGTCCATAGGCATTGCAGAGTCAGACACAATTAAGTGACTGAACACAAACACACTATTTACACGTATAGCTATAACTGTTCATATTATTTAGATTAAAAGATATCATTTTGTTGTGACTAAATGTGCTTGGTTTGTGTCCAAGGAAAAGACCCTGCCCCAAATGAAAAGGTAAAGAGATAAAGCCAAAGGAAGTGAATCTCTGTGCCTCATTAGAATTCTACCTTGCCCTTAGCTTGCTCGATCTATATATACTGAAGCCTAGTCCACCAGGCCAAGGGAAGCTATCTGATGGAGAACAGACCACATGAGATGTGACCAACCTCAGAGAATCTGCTCTAAGACCTCTACCTACACTAACATCTCTACCTGCCCAAACTCTTGTTAGAAATGCATTTATCTTATTTTGTAAGTTGCAGTTCTTTCTGCTCACTCTCTATAAACTGCTCATAATACTCTTGAGCAAATTCATTTGTCAGATTTCACTCTTTTGTAGCATCTGGCCCAAACTAGAGCTCTAAAGAAACCATATACTCTTTCATATCTATTGAAGATAGGAAGGAAGAAAGGCTTGGGAAGAACGAAGTATTGTGACACTTGGGATTTCTCAAAACCATTTTTAAGCACTTTCGCTCAAAAGTATTTATTGCAAGCAGCAACAGCCTCTAGGCATATATGTTTGCCTCTTACTATGTATTCAGATTTCTATGTTAAAAAATTCAGAGGATGAAATACCTAGTGGATAACTGTTAGTGGTGTAGGAGATAGGCTTCAGGTTAGACATTTACATCTGGCCTCCTGTTTACCTTTCGTGGGGCACAAAGAAGCAGGCTTCTGGATACTTAAAACTGTTAGCATTTTCTGAGGTAAGAGATAAGTGGGCTCTAGTTAAGGCATTTACAGTCAGCCTCCTGTTTGCCCTCTGAAATGGAAGTAAAAACAGAAACAAGGTAACTAGCCAGTGTTTATCTCTTGTATCGCCTTAAGGTAACAGTCATGGCAATAGTCAAGGTAATAGCCGTGGCAAGGACAGAGAGGGGCAAAACCCTGTTTGAGTAAAAGATTATAGGAACTCCACTCCCCACTCTTTTGGAACAAGGGAGACACTTTACATGTGCAGAAAGGCTCCTTGTCAGTTAAAAGTCAAGGGATAACACCAGGCTATAATGAATCTTGTTCCGCTCAGAAGCCCTCACTTCAAAATCCATCTTGGCTGAGGGATACATGTGCACCCTGGCGAGGATCCCAGAGTAGGTCAGCTGTGGAAAAAGAAACAAGATAATTAGGCTGAAAGAAGGCAAAGACCTGGGAGAAGTGACTGATAGATTACTTTCTGCCTCTTCACTGGGCTTCCTCTCACTGTGGGGGATGCACAAACCATTCTTCTATGTTCTCTCCCACTTGCTTTTGGACTGTCTCTAAGAATAAATTTTGTACCTGCATTTACAGTTTCTGCCTCCGTGATACATGCATTTTTCAATGGGGTCAATGATCCAGGGAAAACTAACTTCTAAACTCTAGTCCTTGCTGGTCTAGTGACCAGGATGCCTGGTTCTCATCCAGGCTACCAGGTTCAGTTTCTAGTCAGGGAATTCAGATCTCACTTCACACCACAGCTCACTGCTGTCTCACAGAGATCATTAGCTTCTTTTTTAATGTTCCCCCTCCTTTCAGTATTAAATGTTTCACTGGCGAAGATCCTTTGGCCAGACATTAACTGGAGATACTATATTGAGGTCTACTTATCTTTAAGGTAGAGGACTCTCAGTTTCTATACTCAAACCAGTTTCATTCTTATTTTAACAACCATATTATTAATCAGACCTATCAAAATAGGAAGAAATGATTGTCTGGGAAGGGATAATGTTATAGACATAGTACTAAAGCAGTTCATATTCTGAAAACCTGTCTATTAACACAGGCCATATATTTGAGTACAGGGAGTCTAATATTTTGGCCCAGGTCACACAGCTACTAAGTAACAGAGTCAGGATTCAGACTCCAAGCTCATCTTTCTCACATTATCTCCCGCATTATTTCAACGCCCACTCAATGACTCATTAATTTTAGCCACTGTTTTACATGCTTTTTGTCTATTAATTCATTTAATCATCCCTGTAGTTCTATGAAGTAGGGACTATTATTATCTCCATTTACACATGAAGATCCTGAGGCAGGGACCATGGGAAAAAATCTGCCCCAAGATCTGCAGCTAGTAAATGGTAAAGCTTGGATTTGACCCCAGATAACCTCTCCCAGTGGCTTAGCAGTAAAGACTCTGCCTGCAATGCAGGAGCCGTGGGTTCGATCCCTGGGTCAGGAAGGTCCTCTGGAGGAGGAAATGGCAACCCACTCCAGTATTCTTGCCTGAAGAATCCCATGGACAGAGGAGCCTGGCAGGCTATAGTTCATGGGGTCGCAAAGAGTCAGACACGACTGAGGTGACCAACCATGCACACAGAGCCTTGACAATACAATAATGTTTCTCTAAAACTCCCACTTGAGATCTCTGTTCTTACAAGTGAATTTTGAATTCCTACCCCATGGTGATCAGTTTCAGCCTTTAGAAGACATCTCTCTTCTACCTCCCTTTCCACACTTTCACAAGGTCATAAGCTTAGAGACAGCAGCACACCACAGACATTCAGCAGGCTCACTCTGAGTCAGTGGACAGAACTCAAAGCACAATTCCCAGCTGTGTAGAACTGGGCAAGTTCCAGAACCTTTCTAGTCTCAACAAAAGGAGATCATTAGCTTCTTTTAATGTTCCCTCCTTTCAGTATTAAATGTTTCACTGGCGAAGATCCTTTGGCCAGACATTAACTGGAGATACTATATTGAGGTCTACTTATCTTTAAGGTAGAGGACTCTCAGTTTCTATACTCAAACCAGTTTCATTCTTATTTTAACAACCATATTATTAATCAGACCTATCAAAATAGGAAGAAATGATTGTCTGGGAAGGGATAATGTTATAGACATAGTACTAAAGCAGTTCATATTCTGAAAACCTGTCTATTAACACAGGCCATATATTTGAGTACAGGGAGTCTAATATTTTGGCCCAGGTCACACAGCTACTAAGTAACAGAGTCAGGATTCAGACTCCAAGCTCATCTTTCTCACATTATCTCCCGCATTATTTCAACGCCCACTCAATGACTCATTAATTTTAGCCACTGTTTTACATGCTTTTTGTCTATTAATTCATTTAATCATCCCTGTAGTTCTATGAAGTAGGGACTATTATTATCTCCATTTACACATGAAGATCCTGAGGCAGTGACCGCGGAAATAATCTGCCCCAAGATCTGCAGCTAGTAAATGGTAAAGCTTGGATTTGACCCCAGATAACCTCTCCCAGTGGCTTAGCAGTAAAGACTCTGCCTGCAATGCAGGAGCCGTGGGTTCGATCCCTGGGTCAGGAAGGTCCTCTGGAGGAGGAAATGGCAACCCACTCCAGTATTCTTGCCTGAAGAATCCCATGGACAGAGGAGCCTGGCAGGCTATAGTTCATGGGGTCGCAAAGAGTCAGACACGACTGAGGTGACCAACCATGCACACAGAGCCTTGACAATACAATAATGTTTCTCTAAAACTCCCACTTGAGATCTCTGTTCTTACAAGTGAATTTTGAATTCCTACCCCATGGTGATCAGTTTCAGCCTTTAGAAGACATCTCTCTTCTACCTCCCTTTCCACACTTTCACAAGGTCATAAGCTTAGAGACAGCAGCACACCACAGACATTCAGCAGGCTCACTCTGAGTCAGTGGACAGAACTCAAAGCACAATTCCCAGCTGTGTAGAACTGGGCAAGTTCCAGAACCTCTCTAGTCTTTGAAATGAGGATGTTCAACCCTATCTCATATAACTGTTATGAAGATTAAAAATGTATCTGTGTATGCATCCCAATGTTCATAGCAGCACTATTTATAATAGCCAAGACATAGAAGCAACTTAAGTAATCATCAACAGATGAATGAATAAAGAAGATGTGGTACATATATACAATGAAATACTGTTTGGCCATAAAAAAGAATGAGATGATGTCATTTGCAGCAACACGAATGGGCCTAGAGAATATCAAATTGAGTGAAGTAAGTCAGACAGAAAAGACAAATACCATATGATATCACATATGTTGAATCTAAAAAATAATACAAATGAATTTACTTGCAAAACAGGAGCAGACTCAGACATAGAGGACAAATTTAGGGTTACCAAAGGGGAGAAGGGGGAGGGATAAAATAGGAGTATGGAATTAACAGAAACACATCGCTATATACAAAATAAGTAAGCAACAAAGATTTACTGTATAGCACAGAGACTATATTCAATATCTTATAATAACCTATAATAGAAAATAACATGGAAAACTATATATATATATGTATCACTTTTCTGTACATTTGAAATTAACACAATATTATAAATCAACTATAACTGTACTTCAATTAAGAAAAAGAAAAAATGTATGTATGTATGTAAAAATATTCTCAGCCTAGTGGCTGGCACCATTCAATAAATGGAAACTATCATTATTATTCATCATTACTGTTATGATTATATTACTGTGCTACTATTATACCAGGAACACAAAATGATGAATGCTTGCCATTTTTTTTTTTAAATCTTTATTTTACTTTTAACTTTTACAGAGTTTTGTTGTTCACAGATATGCATGTTCTCAGATTAGTCACATGTATATCCCCCCCTTCCCTCCCCTCCCGACCATCACACAGCACCCCTGAAGGATCCCCTTTTCTCACAGAGCAATGACTAGAGCTATTTTCTTCACTTATGATAGTACAGGCCTTCATGCTACTTCCTTTACGCCTCTCACCCACTGTTCCTTCCCCACAATGTCCATATGTCCACTGTCCATGTCTGTCTTTCTGTCGCTTCACTGCGTGTGCCATCATCACCATCCTACTAGATTCCATATATATGTGTTAATATACTGTATTTGTCCTTCTCTTTCTGACTGACTTCACTTTTGATGATACGTTCTAGATCCAGCCACCTCATTAGGACTGAGTCTTCTGCATTTCTCTTTATAGCTGTGTAGTATTCCATTGTATAAATGTACCAGAGCTTTTGGATCCATTCGTTTGTCGATGGGCATCTAGGTTCCTTCCATGTTCTAGCTATTGTATAGAGAGCTGCAATGAACATTGGGGTACAGGTGCTTCTTTCAGATTTGATTTCATCAGGGTATAAGCCTAAGAGTGGGATTGCTGGGTCATAGGGTGCTTCTATTTTTAGTTTTTTAAGAAATCTCCAGACTGTCTTCCATAGAGGCTGTATCAATTTACACTCCCACCAGCAATGCAGGAGTGTTCCCTTTTCTCCGCAGCCTCTCCAGCATTTATTGTCTGTCGATTTGTGGATGATGGCCATTCTGACGGGTGTGAGGTGATATCTCATTGTAGTTTTAATTTGCATTTCTCTAATAATAAGCGAGATTGAGCATCGTTTCATGTGCTTTTGGGCCATCTGTATGTCCTCTTTGGAGAGGTGTCTGTTTAGGTCCTTTTCCCATTTTTTGATTGGGTTGTTCGTTTTTCCAGTGCTGAGTTGTCTGAGTTGCTTGTAGATTTTGGAGATTAATTCTTTGTCTGTTGTTTCATTTGCTATGATTTTCTCCCACTCTGTGGGCTGTCTGTTCAGCTTTTTTGTAATTTCTTTAGCAGTACAAAAGCTTTTAAGTTTCATTAGGTCCCACATGTTCATTTGTCTTTTTAGTTCCACTATTCTAGTAGGTGGGTCAGAGAAGATCTTGCTTTGATTGATGTCCTTGAGGGTTTTGCCTATATTCTCCTCTAAGAGTTTGATGGTTTCTGGCCTTACATTTAAGTCTTTAATCCATTTTGAGTTGATCTTTGTGTATGGTGTCAGGGTATGTTCCAACTTCATTTTCTTGCATGTAGCTGTCCAATTTTCCCAGCACCATTTGTTGAAGAGGCTGTCTTTGTCCCATTTTATATGTTCGCCTCCTTTGTCAAAAATAAGGTACCCATAGGTGCATGGCTTTATCTCTGGGTTCTCGATCTTGTTCCATTGGTCGATATTTCTGTTTTTGTGCCAGTACCATACTGTCTTGATGACTGTTGCTTTGTAGTAGAGTCTGAAGTTGGGGAGGCTGATCCCCCCAGCTCCATTCTTCTTCCTGAGGATTGCTTTGGCTATTGGAGGTCTTTTGTGTTTCCATATGAACTGTGTTATCCTTTGGTCTAGTTTTGTGAAGAATGTCATTGGAAGTTTAAGTTACATATTTGTGTGCTATTTCCAAAGGAAGGTACTCACATTTCCAGTCCTGGGAAAGATGACTCATATTTTTCTTTCTTCAAAGCCATTTGAAGCAAAGCACTAAGAATTTGGAACAATAATATACTTTAGGAAAAACACCATGTACCAAAAAGAATGACAGTTATTTCTCACAAGGGCAAAGTCAGAAACTTGAATTTAACTTTTTGCATTAAGCCACCAGGCAGGGATGACAGACAGGTAGTTGTTATTAAGGAATCTCCTCTCCAACCCACAAGCAACAGTGACTCAGCCCAATGACCCTGCCCATGCACATCCATTGTTATGAGCCTTTCCCTGTTAGTAGCCTTTGGCATAGAACCCTGTTGAAGACAATGTGGATCCAACTGCCTTTCTTCCTTTCTCCATCACTACCAGAAAGCCAAACTCCTTCAAGCATTAGGCAGCAAAATGCTCAGGGAAGGTCAATTCTGCCTCTGGGAATGAATCATAATAGGCCTAAGCCAGTCCTGATAACCTCATTTCCCTTTATTTCACAGGCTTAAGGATGAATGTGTGATACAATGGGGGTCATTTAATTATACTGGAAAATCAGCTTAAGGCTATTTTAAAAATTCTCTGATGAAAGCCCTAGGAGAAGAACATCTTTTCCTTTTGCTGATGTTGTCTAATGAGGGCATACTGTTTAGAATGGTAGCGATTATCTTGTGACTAGAAGGAGAAAAACAAGAAAATTGCAGTCTAGCTGACCAAGAGCTTAAGAATCATTAATTCTAGAACTTCCCACCTCTAGACATCTTTTCATACAAGATAATAGACTCCATTGTTTAGCCGCATTTAGTCAGATACTCTATTACTTGCAACCAAAATCTTCCTAATTAATTCAAACTATAAGCCATTTGGTTCTAAACTAAAATTGATGAAGTTAGGAGAGTTTCTAAAACTGTCTGTAGAAGGGATATATTATGGGGAAATAAGCAGTACACAGTTAAATTTGGCTTATAATAAATATTCCAGACATTTCTCATATATTAGGATGGAAAAAGAACAAAAAGAAAACAAGTTTTAGGATGAGACAGGTATGGACTTGAATGGACTCTGCCATGTAACAGCAGTGTGATTGTAAGCAAATTATTTAACATCTCTGAACTTCACTTTTGAATTTGTCAGATGGGAACAACAATACTTACTTAATAGAATTTGTGGTGAGGATCACATTGAAACACAGAAAACATGTCTCTCTTTTGACTATGCAAATCCTAGCATTTTGTTGTTGCTGTTGTTATTCAGTTGCTAAGTCATGTCTGACTCTTTGAGACCTCATGGACTGTAGCCCGCCAGGCCCTTCTGTCCATGGGGCTCTGCAGACAAGAATACTGGAGTGGGTTGCTGTTTCCTTCTCCAGGGGATCTTTTAAATCAGGGGCCGAATCCAAGCCGCCCACATTCAGGGGTAGATTCTTTACCGCTGAGCCACCAGGGAAGCCTTCCAGGCACATAGGAAGGTGACTGTATAACGTGTTATTTAAACTGAGACTGGGGCTTCCCTGGTGGTCCAGTGGGTAATACCGCCTTGCAGTGCAAGGGGCGCCAGTTCCATCCCTGGCCTGGGAAGATCTCACGTGTGGTGGAGCGGCTGGACCAATGTGTCCAATTACCCAGCAGGAGCTCTGGAGCTCAGGTGCCCAGAGCCGGTGCTCTGTGATACAATGGGGTCAAATTTCAAAAAGCTTAAGGCTATTTTAAAAATTCTCTGATGAAAGCCCTAGGAGAAGAACATCTTTTCCTTTTGCTGATGTTGTCTAATGAGGGCATACTGTTTAGAATGGTAGCGATTATCTTGTGACTAGAAGGAGAAAAACAAGAAAATTGCAGTCTAGCTGACCAAGAGCTTAAGAATCATTAATTCTAGAACTTCCCACCTCTAGACATCTTTTCATACAAGATAATAGACTCCATTGTTTAGCCGCATTTAGTCAGATACTCTATTACTTGCAACCAAAATCTTCCTAATTAATTCAAACTATAAGCCATTTGGTTCTAAACTAAAATTGATGAAGTTAGGAGAGTTTCTAAAACTGTCTGTAGAAGGGATATATTATGGGGAAATAAGCAGTACACAGTTAAATTTGGCTTATAATAAATATTCCAGACATTTCTCATATATTAGGATGGAAAAAGAACAAAAAGAAAACAAGTTTTAGGATGAGACAGGTATGGACTTGAATGGACTCTGCCATGTAACAGCAGTGTGATTGTAAGCAAATTATTTAACATCTCTGAACTTCACTTTTGAATTTGTCAGATGGGAACAACAATACTTACTTAATAGAATTTGTGGTGAGGATCACATTGAAACACAGAAAACATGTCTCTCTTTTGACTATGCAAATCCTAGCATTTTGTTGTTGCTGTTGTTATTCAGTTGCTAAGTCATGTCTGACTCTTTGAGACCTCATGGACTGTAGCCCGCCAGGCCCTTCTGTCCATGGGGCTCTGCAGACAAGAATACTGGAGTGGGTTGCTGTTTCCTTCTCCAGGGGATCTTTTAAATCAGGGGCCGAATCCAAGCCGCCCACATT
Source organism: Tragulus kanchil (assembly GCA_022376925.1). Lineage (NCBI taxonomy): Eukaryota > Metazoa > Chordata > Mammalia > Artiodactyla > Tragulidae > Tragulus > Tragulus kanchil. The sequence continues at coordinate 104,265,867 of JAIOJX010000030.1, read as the reverse complement.
CAGGGGTAGATTCTTTACCGCTGAGCCACCAGGGAAGCCTTCCAGGCACATAGGAAGGTGACTGTATAACGTGTTATTTAAACTGAGACTGGGGCTTCCCTGGTGGTCCAGTGGGTAATACCGCCTTGCAGTGCAAGGGGCGCCAGTTCCATCCCTGGCCTGGGAAGATCTCACGTGTGGTGGAGCGGCTGGACCAATGTGTCCAATTACCCAGCAGGAGCTCTGGAGCTCAGGTGCCCAGAGCCGGTGCTCTGCAACAACAGAGGCCACCGCGATGGGAGGCCCACACGGGCCAAAGAACAAAGATGGATGAAAATATATAAATGAAAGACCAATAGAAGTGGCCTACCCACCCCCCTCCCTCTTCCCTCCTCCCCCCTCAAAAAAATACATTAAAAAAAAAAACTGAGCAAAGAAGGAGAAATATAAGACATTCCTTTTATGTAGATTCTAAAATGAACTTATTTACAAAACAGAAAGAGACTCACAAACTTGGAATTAGAACTTATGGCTACAGAGGAGAGGGGATGCTTGGGGACTTTGGGAAAGTCATGTACACACTGCCATGTTTGAAATGGATAATGAACAAAAATCTATTGTATAACACATGGAACTCTGCTTAATGCTATGTACCAGCCTGGATGGGACAAGTTTGAGGGAGAATAGATATATGTATATGTATGGCCGAGCCCCTTCACTGTTCACCTGAAACTATGACAAAATTGTTAATTGGCAATACCTCGATAAAAATGTTTTTGGTGTTAAAAAAAAAAAAAAAGAGGCTTCCCTGGTATCTCAGTGGTGAAGAGTTTGCCTGCCAATGCAGGAGACATGAGTTCTCAATCCCTGATTTGGGAAGATCCCACATGCTGCAGAGCAAGTGGGACCATGAACCACAACTATTGAGCCTCGGCTTTAGAGGTCCAGAGTTGCGACTACTGAGCCTGTGTGCTGAAATTACTGAAGCCCATGTGCCCTAGAACCAGAATTCCACAACAAGAAAAGTCACCACAACAAGAAGCCTGCTCACCTCAACTAGAGAGTAGCCCCCACTGCAACTAGAGAAGAGCCCATGGTAGCAGTAAAAACCCAGAATAGCCAAAAATAAAAATAAATTAATTTTAAAAAATCATACAAAAAATAATAATAGTAAATGAAAAATAAAATAAAATAAACTGGGACTGATCCAGGCAACCAAGAGGTATGATCACCTTACGCTTAATAAATGCACTCCCTTTCCTGACCCTAGCTCTCCCTATCACACTTGAGCGTCCCTGTCTTCTAAGATAGTCTGGAAGTGGACAGGGGGCGATGTCAGCAGGATGGGGCCGTCCTGAGATAGCCACAGGGATTCCCTGGTGGTTCAAACAGTAAAGAATCTGCCTGTAATGTAGGAGACTGGGGTTCAATCCCTGGGCTGGGAAGATCTCCTGGAGAAGGAAATGACTACCCACTCCAGTACTCAACTACAGAATTCCATGAACAAGGGAGACTGGTGGGCTACAGTCCATAGGATCCCGAAGCATAAGATAGCACTGAGTGACTAACTTTTTTTAGGGTGCAAGAGTAATTAGTACCTGCTATATTACTTTTGTTCTTTGAAACTGAAGGAATTCAGAACAAACCTTCCCAAAATGTGCCATTGTGGCCAATGGACTCTTTTGAGTTGAAGATAATAGAGGCCCAAAGACCTAGGAAGAACTTTTTCCCTCCCCCTCAACTGCCTGAAAGAATTTAGATAAAGGGCCTGGTCCAGGAAGAAAGCCATCACCAGAGATAACTACAAAGAATGTGGGCTAAGTATGATGGACTGGGGCAAACTCGGCAGGTCCCATCTGTTCAACTGCAAGGCAAGGCAAATATTTGTTTACCAAACATTTGCTCTCTCCAACTTCCAGTGAATTGTTTTCTTTCCCTTAGAAGTCCAAGGGCCCTACCCTCTACTTCTTAGCTCAGAAAGGCATCAAAACCTCAATTGTCTAACTATCTGGAAACTTTCATTGTCTTTGTGGGACTCTCATAATTTGTAGTTAACTTTTTTTTATCTCTTATTTATCTCTAAAATGTTAATTTAGTTAATAGACTAGGTAAAAAGAACCTCAAAGGTAAAGGACAATTTTTTCTCCCTTACAAAGCTTCTGCTAAAACTCTGAGATAACAGGAAACATTCACTTAATATCCAGTTCCCAACGTATAGTATAATATTAAATTAACTTGAAAAATGGATATCTTCTCTTGGGGATTCTTAAATACCCCTTCCAGGGGCTGTTTTATACACCCTCATGCTTGTGCTCAGTCACGTCTGACTCTTTGTGACCCCACTGACAGTAGTCCACCAGGCTCCTCTGTCCAATGGGATTTTCCAGGCAAGAATACTGGAGTGGGTTGCCTTCTCCTCCTTCAGGGGATCTTCCCAACTCAAGGATCAAACCCATGACTCCTGTGTCTCCTGCACTGGCAAGCAGATTCTTTACTATGGAGCCATCTGGGAAGCCCCATTTTATACATAAAAAAAAACATTAAATCTTCTTGAGGTTCTTCTTGGGGCCCCAGGTATCTGAATTCACTCAAATTTGGTGCCTGGGATCAGGATCAGTAGGGACCTCTGCCCAGATATTATTTCTAACTTTGGTGAGGTGTAATTGGTGGTTGAGTTTGACAAAGTTTACCATAAAAACTGAAAATGCTGAATCTCTTCAGCCTGGCTGCAGCTGGATCCCTTTGGCCATTAGAACTGGAAAGACTGTCTTCTAAGGAATCAGTAAGACCTGAGCTCTGAGACATCATTTCAGCCACTTGTTTGCTTTTCTTATGATCAGGAGCATCTTGGGGTTGGAATGCTCATATAAAGCCATGAAACTGAGATAAAATGACTGGAAATGTGAACACGTAACTTCATCCTCACTGGCCTCCTGCTCATGCCAGCTGAGCTCACAGTACAGAGGACAGTCCCTAGAATGCTGTTTCTCCCTTTGCCCAGAATGGCTCTCAAATATTTGCAGCTTTCTTCTGGACTAGACAATCTAGAAGTCTGGATTTTCTCATTAAGTCTATAGCAATATGATTCTGAGTTTGGAAAGGTCCCAAGGAAATAGAAGGAGAAAATATTCTGCCAAAAAAGCAGTAACTCCCAGAGTATCACTCCACAGAACCTGATGTTATCAAAATGTTTTGCTATCAAGGTATCTCTGCTAACCCCAGGAGATAGTGCAGTGATAGAACAGACACAGTGAATGTGGCATTTCCTCGCTGTAGGAATCAGTTCATTTCCCAGATCTTAGCAAGTCCTGATGGAGCTGGGAATTGGTTTGAAATCTCCTCTAGGAGTTTCCACAATACTCTCCTCTGGATAGGAGCTTGTACGAAGTGATTTCCATTTCTTAAAAGCCCCAAAGAGCAGAAGCAGCAGTAATTCTGAGTTATGGCTCCTGTTGGAACAGTGCTTCTAATCTTCCCAGGTGGCTGTCAACCCGGAGAAGAGGTAGTATCTCCTTCTGAGATGCTAAATGCCACAACACAGCAACTCATTGTCCTAAAGGTGCATATCCTAGAGTCTGGCCACTGAGGAAGGCACAGGAAATATGACAATGCAGACGAGACTTCTTCTGATCAGAGATTAAGGGTGGGTGATAAATGAAAATGATTCCTATTGCCTAGCCTGTAATGACAAGTAATTTGTAAATGACAAATATATTTTTCTTTCCCATTCTTAAATAAATCTCATCACTTCTGGCTTCCTTCCCTTCATCCTCAAAACATACACACACATGAAGTTAATGGCAGTTCATGAGTAAATGTCAAACTTCAGGTCATATATGCTCTGTATTGTGCTCTGCTATGTTGCATAAAAATATAAGAGTCTTACGTATGGGATACAAATCTGATTTTCTGAAATATTATTCAACTTGAGCCCTGACAAATACCAAGTGTCAGTGTAACAGCAGCTAAATTTTGAAAAGCTCATGTTTTTCTTTTTGCTTTTAAACTGAGATAAAATGACTGGAAATGTGAACACGTAACTTCATCCTCACTGGCCTCCTGCTCATGCCAGCTGAGCTCACAGTACAGAGGACAGTCCCTAGAATGCTGTTTCTCCCTTTGCCCAGAATGGCTCTCAAATATTTGCAGCTTTCTTCTGGACTAGACAATCTAGAAGTCTGGATTTTCTCATTAAGTCTATAGCAATATGATTCTGAGTTTGGAAAGGTCCCAAGGAAATAGAAGGAGAAAATATTCTGCCAAAAAAGCAGTAACTCCCAGAGTATCACTCCACAGAACCTGATGTTATCAAAATGTTTTGCTATCAAGGTATCTCTGCTAACCCCAGGAGATAGTGCAGTGATAGAACAGACACAGTGAATGTGGCATTTCCTCGCTGTAGGAATCAGTTCATTTCCCAGATCTTAGCAAGTCCTGATGGAGCTGGGAATTGGTTTGAAATCTCCTCTAGGAGTTTCCACAATACTCTCCTCTGGATAGGAGCTTGTCAGTGATTTCCATTTCTTAAAAGCCCCAAAGAGCAGAAGCAGCAGTAATTCTGAGTTATGGCTCCTGTTGGAACAGTGCTTCTAATCTTCCCAGGTGGCTGTCAACCCGGAGAAGAGGTAGTATCTCCTTCTGAGATGCTAAATGCCACAACACAGCAACTCATTGTCCTAAAGGTGCATATCCTAGAGTCTGGCCACTGAGGAAGGCACAGGAAATATGACAATGCAGACGAGACTTCTTCTGATCAGAGATTAAGGGTGGGTGATAAATGAAAATGATTCCTATTGCCTAGCCTGTAATGACAAGTAATTTGTAAATGACAAATATATTTTTCTTTCCCATTCTTAAATAAATCTCATCACTTCTGGCTTCCTTCCCTTCATCCTCAAAACATACACACACATGAAGTTAATGGCAGTTCATGAGTAAATGTCAAACTTCAGGTCATATATGCTCTGTATTGTGCTCTGCTATGTTGCCTAAGAATATAAGAGGCCTACGTATGGGATACAAATCTGATTTTCTGAAATATTATTCAACTTGAGCCCTGACAAATACCAAGTGTCAGTGTAACAGCAGCTGAATTTTGAAAAGCTCATGTTTTTCTTTTTTGCTTTTCCTAGTCATGACCAGTACAATTTTCTATTGATTCATTGATGAGGTTCATTGGTGGGGTTCAGAATGCACTACCTGGCACCTTGGCATATTGAATATATTAATCCAAAGAAACCTGAGAGACAGCATGTGCAGGAAGGACTTTGTCTCACTCTGAAGTAATTTATAAAACCTTCATCTGAGGACTTCCCTGGTGGCACAGTGGACAGGAATCCACCAGTGCAGGAGTTCGATCCATAATCTGGGGAGATCCCACATGCCATGGATCAACTTAGCCCATTTGGGCCACAACGGTTGAGCCTGTGACCTAGGGCCTGGGAACCACAACTACTGAACCCATGTGCAGCAACTATGGAAGCCCTCATACCCTAGAGCCCGTGCTCCACAGCAAGAGAAGCCACAGCCATGAGAAATCTGTGCACCACAGCTAGAGAGTAGCCCCCACTCTGACAACTAGGAAAAGCCCATCACAGCAACAAAGACCCAGCACAGTCATAAACAGATACACAAAAATAAAAATTTTTTAAATTTTCATGTGAGAGGTGCCTTTCCAATACTTTGAGAAAGGAACATCCTTATCTTCAAGAGAGGCCTCTGAGCAGTTTTCTATACTTAGCTCATATCCTTTTTGTTCTATCACATTGTTTCACAGCTCTCTACTCTTCATCACACCTAGCATTAAAACACTCAGGTATAACCACTTCCGGTCTTCATCTCCTTATGAAGTGTTCCATGTTACATAGGACTTATATTCAACAAATTTGTATGCTTTTCTCTTGTGAATCTGTCTTCTGTTGCAATGGTCCCAGCAAAGAATTTAGAAAGGTAGAAGAAAGCCATATTTTCCCTCCACTATGAACCATTTTACAACTCTGTAAGTTGTAGTGAACTAATATTTTAGTACAAAGGTTTTTTTCCGTAAAAATGCCAATTAACAGCTGAATGAAATTTACTTTTGCCTATAGATAAACCCATTTTCATCTATTTATAAATGTATTTTGATATTCCTTATTGGCTGTATATATATATATATATATATATATATATATATATATATATATATGTGTGGTTCTTTGAATCCTCCTTCAACCAAGTGGTAACAGGGGATTGTTTCCCTCATTAATTAATGAGTCACATGGATTTATTGTAAAAGTTTTTTTGGGGGTGGGATGGGGAGGGAGGGAGGTAGGCGGACCACTTCTATTGGTCTTTCATTTATCTATTTTCATCCATCTTTGTTCTTTGGCCCGCTGGCCTCCCATTGCAGTGGCCTCTGTTATCGAGAGCACTGGCTCTGAGCACATGCGCTCCAGAGCTCTGGCTCGGCAATTGGACAGATTGGTCCAGCCGCTCCACCGCACATGGGATCTTCCCAGGCCAGGGATCAAACCTGCGCCCCTTGCACTGCAAGGCAGTGTCCTTACCCACTGGACCACCAGGGAAGCCCATGGATTTATTTTATATCTACATAAGAAGTAATATAGAAATAATGCTGGATTGTAAAAATTATCCTTTAATAAGACATAGAAATTGAAAAGAAAAAACTACCTACAGTCTTAATTACTATTTAAAATGACTAATATGTAAAAATTGAATAGATCTATTAATCTTTCATCATTCTTTTGTCTCATGTTCACCTTTTCTTCTTACATTTTATTATTTTAATCTTTTTCTTTAATCATTAAAACTTAAAAATAATCATTTGATTACTAATTATTCAAAACGTAGACAAGTGTCAATGACAAGTTCATTCATGTTTGTCTCTTATGACCCCCTGGACTGTAGCCTACCAGGTTCCTCTGTCTATGGAAAAATTGCACCCAGCAAAGAATTTAGAAAAGGTATGTTAAGATAAAAAAGCTTTTCTCTTGTGAATCTGTCTTCTGTTGCAATGGTCCCAGCAAAGAATTTAGAAAGGTAGAAGAAAGCCATATTTTCCCTCCACTATGAACCATTTTACAACTCTGTAAGTTGTAGTGAACTAATATTTTAGTACAAAGGTTTTTTTCCGTAAAAATGCCAATTAACAGCTGAATGAAATTTACTTTTGCCTATAGATAAACCCATTTTCATCTATTTATAAATGTATTTTGATATTCCTTATTGGCTGTATATATATATATATATATATATATATATATATATATATATATATATGTGGTTCTTTGAATCCTCCTTCAACCAAGTGGTAACAGGGGATTGTTTCCCTCATTAATTAATGAGTCACATGGATTTATTGTAAAAGTTTTTTTTGGGGTGGGATGGGGAGGGAGGGAGGTAGGCGGACCACTTCTATTGGTCTTTCATTTATCTATTTTCATCCATCTTTGTTCTTTGGCCCGCGCGGGCCTCCCATTGCAGTGGCCTCTGTTATCGCAGAGCACTGGCTCTGGGCATATGCGTCCCAGAGCTTCAGCTCGGTAATTGGACAGATTGGTCCAGCCGCTCCACCGCACATGGGATCTTCCCAGGCCAGGGATCAAACCTGCGCCCCTTGCACTGCAAGGCAGTGTCCTTACCCACTGGACCACCAGGGAAGCCCATGGATTTATTTTATATCTACATAAGAAGTAATATAGAAATAATGCTGGATTGTAAAAATTATCCTTTAATAAGACATAGAAATTGAAAAGAAAAAACTACCTACAGTCTTAATTACTATTTAAAATGACTAATATGTAAAAATTGAATAGATCTATTAATCTTTCATCATTCTTTTGTCTCATGTTCACCTTTTCTTCTTACATTTTATTATTTTAATCTTTTTCTTTAATCATTAAAACTTAAAAATAATCATTTGATTACTAATTATTCAAAACGTAGACAAGTGTCAATGACAAGTTCATTCATGTTTGTCTCTTATGACCCCCTGGACTGTAGCCTACCAGGTTCCTCTGTCTATGGAATTCTCCAGGCAAAAATACTTGAATGGGTTGCCATTCCCTTCTCCAAGGGATCTTCCTGACCCAGGGATTGAACCAGGGTCTCTTGCATTGTAAGTAGAAGTTTTACACTCTGAACCATCAAACAAGAACACCTTTAATTTGGTGCCTATGTCCTTTCAGCACTGACTCTAATATATTTTTGAAGAATCCTTGTTTTCTGGCAATAAAAGGATATCTCCTGACCCATTTCAACTTTTTTTCTGTTTCTAATCTTAAAAAACTATAGTTCAAGGAGTCCAGGCTCCTAGTGGTGGAGAAAATATCCGAGATCCAAATATGGTCATTGTAAGTACACATGAGAGTTGTGGTGAGTGAATGCTATTGCTATTGGGGCACTGGAGAAGTCGGTGTCAGAAAATAGGTGTGTTTTTGAAGTCCTGAGTTCATACTTATTTTCCCATGTACATTAAGTTGCTATGTCATACTTTCTTATATGCTGTGGTTTAACTGACCCCTGCTTCTGACCATGCTTTTGCTAAAGAAAACATGCTAAACCCTAGAAAAACACAGAGACATAGGTTTCCAGATGCACAGAAGAAAGCTTACAGGAGAATTCCAAAACAAATACTTACATCTTAATTCTAACTTATTTTCTTGTCCTCATTTTCTATGGATACTTATTTATATATGACCAGAGAAGGGAAGAAGGTTAGAAATTACAAAGATTTGAGAAAATCGCTTAGGGACAGAAAGAGGACAAGATACGAACCAGGAACAAGAAATCAAGGATTCTGTCTTAAACAGTCTCCATTCCTCTGGGTTTGAACTAGATTCCCACATTGGAAGAAGTGAAATATTCACTTTAAGCTCTCCCTTGGTGGTGACAGAGAGTCCGTGTTCTTCAAGAACACCGTAACTGTGGCTTAGGATTCCCTGTAGCTCTCTCTAAAGCAGGAAATGCAATTTGTTTTTCACCTGTGAGGTTTTTCACTTTGGCCATGAAAACCAAGTGTAACTTGATTCTAAAGACTTTTCCTCATACCAGCTAATTCCCCACTGAGTTTCCTTCCCTTAGTTGCATTTTTCATGAGAACAACTTGCATCTTGCCCCATGGAGAGAAGTGGAACCATGACTAATGTTAGCGTCTTGAATCTAAGCCTTGAATACAGCTGCATCTGAGTTGGCAAGCTCAGGCATCCTCTTGGTCCCATATGAAGCAATCCAGAGGGTGGAGGGAGGACAGTGCCTGCTCCACAGATCTGCTGTGCCTTAGCACGGAGCTCACATGACTCTAAGCTCTCTTGAAATCTAGACTGTTTCTCTGACAATCAAATCAACATTTAAATGCCCCCCTCTTTTACACACACACACACAAATTCACACACAAACAGATCTCCAATAATTAAATGCTGTTATGTCACAGTAAGAGTCTTCCTAAAACTATATCACAGATTACCAGGTAAAGAATGGATTTGAATAACTTTTAGACACTTTGTGGGAATACTCTAGAGTCTGCCAACTCATATTATGATGTTTCCATCTTGAAAATGACTTTCTCTCTACTTGTCTCTGTGAAGTCACAGTTAATGCCCAAAGAGTATAAAGCAGCAAAGTGCTCTGTTCATTTCTGATGGTTGAGAAGTTAATGTTACCCCCAAAGAAGAGAATTCATCCTTTAAGAACCACAAATGAACCAAACTGGGGGACACATTTAAGTTACTATCTCTTTGAATAATTTGTGAAAGACAAAATTTAGCGGACTTAGCTCCACAAATGGAGGAGGATGAAGAAATGTATAAATAAATTTCCAGGAACAAGAAATCAAGGATTCTGTCTTAAACAGTCTCCATTCCTCTGGGTTTGAACTAGATTCCCACATTGGAAGAAGTGAAATATTCACTTTAAGCTCTCCCTTGGTGGTGACAGAGAGTCCGTGTTCTTCAAGAACACCGTAACTGTGGCTTAGGATTCCCTGTAGCTCTCTCTAAAGCAGGAAATGCAATTTGTTTTTCACCTGTGAGGTTTTTCACTTTGGCCATGAAAACCAAGTGTAACTTGATTCTAAAGACTTTTCCTCATACCAGCTAATTCCCCACTGAGTTTCCTTCCCTTAGTTGCATTTTTCATGAGAACAACTTGCATCTTGCCCCATGGAGAGAAGTGGAACCATGACTAATGTTAGCGTCTTGAATCTAAGCCTTGAATACAGCTGCATCTGAGTTGGCAAGCTCAGGCATCCTCTTGGTCCCATATGAAGCAATCCAGAGGGTGGAGGGAGGACAGTGCCTGCTCCACAGATCTGCTGTGCCTTAGCACGGAGCTCACATGACTCTAAGCTCTCTTGAAATCTAGACTGTTTCTCTGACAATCAAATCAACATTTAAATGCCCCCCTCTTTTACACACACACACACAAATTCACACACAAACAGATCTCCAATAATTAAATGCTGTTATGTCACAGTAAGAGTCTTCCTAAAACTATATCACAGATTACCAGGTAAAGAATGGATTTGAATAACTTTTAGACACTTTGTGGGAATACTCTAGAGTCTGCCAACTCATATTATGATGTTTCCATCTTGAAAATGACTTTCTCTCTACTTGTCTCTGTGAAGTCACAGTTAATGCCCAAAGAGTATAAAGCAGCAAAGTGCTCTGTTCATTTCTGATGGTTGAGAAGTTAATGTTACCCCCAAAGAAGAGAATTCATCCTTTAAGAACCACAAATGAACCAAACTGGGGGACACATTTAAGTTACTATCTCTTTGAATAATTTGTGAAAGACAAAATTTAGCGGACTTAGCTCCACAAATGGAGGAGGATGAAGAAATGTATAAATAAATTTCCATAAACAAAGCCATGAAGGTGAAGGTCACAGGATACCTTCAATGCCTTACTTTCTGAAAAGATGCTGAAATTTGAACAGGCAATTCACAAACTCCATTTATCCAATTTTATCACATTCCAGTACTAGGTAAAGTTTATAGACAGGAAGCATTAATATTTAAGAGTCGAGTTAAGCGTCTATATGCTTACTTCATTTACTAAATGTTTATGTGCCAGGTCCCGTGTTAAGACTAAGGATACAAAGGTAAGGAGGAAAAAAAAAAAACCCAAAGCCCTGTCACCAGAATTTCACTTGCTTTTCACTCACTTGATTTTACAAGCAGTTCTTTGAATCTTTTTTAAAATTTATTTTTAATTGAAGAATAATTACAATGGTGTGTTGGTTTCTGCCATAAATCAAAATGGATAAGCTATAGATGTACATATGCCCCCCTTCCCTCTTGAGCCTCCCACCTGATCCCACCCCTTGAAGTGTTGAAGAGCCCAGTTGGAGTTTTGCCAGTCTACAGCAAATTCCCACTGGCTATCTATTTTACATGAATTTTGTGTTTAAAAGAAGCAGCATTGGTCGTGAAGGCAGCTAGAAAGGAATGATCTTTTTGCATAAAGAGCCCTTAATGGGGAGCAGCTGGTGGAGATATTTCTGAGCAGCTAAAACCAATCTGACACATTCCAAATACTGAAAGTCACAGGGTAGTACCTAGCCATGCCTCCTGGAGTCTTTATTCCTATGTTATACACAATTCTAGCCATGGTGGTAGGGGAAAAACTGGCTGCCTTAAAAAATTTTTTTGGTAACTTTCAGAGTTAATACTGGAGGGAGACTCTTTAGCACAGAGGCAGAGTGGAATCATACAGTCCTGGTTTACCCTCATTGGATTTTAGTAGCTTTATTTTCAAGTATATTTGACCAACACCCACAACTGATAAAAGGTCAAATGGTTCCAGAGCCTTAGAAGGTTGGAGGTTACCCTGAAGGATTTGATAAGGTGTTATGATTTTATAGCCTTTTGAGAAATTAACCTGGAAGATACTATGATTTTATCGAGCTCCACAAATGGAGGAGGATGAAGAAATGTATAAATAAATTTCCATAAACAAAGCCATGAAGGTGAAGGTCACAGGATACCTTCAATGCCTTACTTTCTGAAAAGATGCTGAAATTTGAACAGGCAATTCACAAACTCCATTTATCCAATTTTATCACATTCCAGTACTAGGTAAAGTTTATAGACAGGAAGCATTAATATTTAAGAGTCGAGTTAAGCGTCTATATGCTTACTTCATTTACTAAATGTTTATGTGCCAGGTCCCGTGTTAAGACTAAGGATACAATGGTAAGGAGGAAAAAAAAAAAACCCAAAGCCCTGTCACCAGAATTTCACTTGCTTTTCACTCACTTGATTTTACAAGCAGTTCTTTGAATCTTTTTTAAAATTTATTTTTAATTGAAGAATAATTACAATGGTGTGTTGGTTTCTGCCATAAATCAAAGTGGATAAGCTATAGATGTACATATGGCCCCCTTCCCTCTTGAGCCTCCCACCTGATCCCACCCCTTGAAGTGTTGAAGAGCCCAGTTGGAGTTTTGCCAGTCTACAGCAAATTCCCACTGGCTATCTATTTTACATGAATTTTGTGTTTAAAAGAAGCAGCATTGGTCGTGAAGGCAGCTAGAAAGGAATGATCTTTTTGCATAAAGAGCCCTTAATGGGGAGCAGCTGGTGGAGATATTTCTGAGCAGCTAAAACCAATCTGACACATTCCAAATACTGAAAGTCACAGGGTAGTACCTAGCCATGCCTCCTGGAGTCTTTATTCCTATGTTATACACAATTCTAGCCATGGTGGTAGGGGAAAAACTGGCTGCCTTAAAAAATTTTTTTGGTAACTTTCAGAGTTAATACTGGAGGGAGACTCTTTAGCACAGAGGCAGAGTGGAATCATACAGTCCTGGTTTACCCTCATTGGATTTTAGTAGCTTTATTTTCAAGTATATTTGACCAACACCCACAACTGATAAAAGGTCAAATGGTTCCAGAGCCTTAGAAGGTTGGAGGTTACCCTGAAGGATTTGATAAGGTGTTATGATTTTATAGCCTTTTGAGAAATTAACCTGGAAGATACTATGATTTTATCGACCTGTAGAATGTTATCCAGTTTGGTATCTCACTTAGCCACACTTCATTTTACTAACTGTATACACATCTGTGTGTATGTGTGTATAGTGTGTGAAAGCATTCAAGGAAACCAACTCTTTTGTCTAATTGCCTAATTCCTGATTCCCTCACTAGTAAAAATTAGATGCGTGCATGCTAAGTTGCTTCTGTCGTGTCCAACCATATGTATAGACCATAGCCAGCCAGGCTCCTCTGACCATGGGATTCTCCGAGCAAGAGTACTGGAGTGAGTTGCCATTTCCTTGTCTAGGGAATTTTTCCAATCCAGGCATCAAACCTGTGTCTCTTAAGTCTCCTGCTTGGCAGGCAGGTTCTTTACGACCTGGGAAGCCCCCAAATTAAATACATTCTAACAAGAATTTTGTTTTTAAAGCTCTGTATTTGCCCTTTTTAAAAAGTTTATTTATTTATTTATTTTTTGGCTATTCTGAGTTTTCAGTGCTGCCACAGGCTCTTCTCTAGCTGCAGAGAGTGGGGACTACTCTTAAGTTGAGGTGAGCAGGCTTCTTGTTGCGGTAACTTCTCTTGTTGTGAAACTTGGGCTCTAGGGCACACAGGATCTAGCAGTTGCAGCATATGGGCTCAGTAGTTGTGGCTCCAAGGCTCTAGAGCACAGGCTCAACAGTTGTGGCTCACAGGCCCAGCTGCTCCACAGCATGTGGTATCCTTCCGGACCAGGGATCGAACCCGTTGCATAGGCAAGTAAACTCTTTACCACTCTTTACCACTGAGCTACCAGGGAAGCCCTGTATTTGCTTTTAAAACTCTATTCCAAACATTATCTGAGGTACAGATAGACTTCAAAGACAGAATTTCTAGGGTAGTTCATCAATGTTACTTTCTTCTTAGCTCCCATCCCCTCTACAGAAGGAGGCAGCCATCTAAGCATTCATTCCAGAGTATGTTTTATTGGTAGTTTTGATACCTTTGTGGATGAGACCAGGAGAGATGTAGTCTTAGCTCACAACAGCTGCCAAGACCTCTCCTTCCCAGCCTCTCATCAGCTGACTGCCACCCTGAAACACCTGACTGGATCTTTTAGATACATCAGTGTAACTACCTGAGTATGACAATGTACCAAACTCTGTGCCAAGAGAAATGTACCTGGGGGCCTTTTCTTAAAGAACTTTCAGTACTTGTAACTTTTATATTTTTGCTGTTTCTGTTACTCCTTAAGGGCTTCCCTGATGGCTCAGATGGTAAAGAATCTGACTGCAATTCAGGAAACCTAAATTAAAGCCTTATTTGTTTCCCTAAAACAAATGGTAAAACTTAAAATAAGAAGAGCCTATGTTGAGGGATCATGAGAATAATTTTTTATTTCTGTTCAATTATGTCTCTGCCTCTCTGTATACGCACCATTAGCCATTTGGTTTACAGTTTGGTTTCCAGACAGTTTTTCCATGTATTTTTCAATATGTCTTGCTATCTTTCTGTATCAGAATCTGTCTTTTTGAACCATTTTCTCACAGTTATGAAAGGTTTTCCTGGAAGATTTTGAATGTTGGTACAACAATAGAATACTTGGAAATTGTGCTCAACTTATTTGGGGATTTTGAAAATAACTGAAATAATTTTTGTTTCATCTATTTTTGGAAAGACTTATAAAGTATGGGGGAAAGTAGGTGGAAATATGGAGAAGATGCTAGAAAGATCTAGAGAAATTGGAAAGAGCTACTTAGAAAGTCTGGTCTGTGAGTGCCCAGCCCAGTGAGAAGGGGGTGTGGGAAAAGAATTCCCACTGACCTTACAGGGTCACTCCGATCCGTGCATTTGTCAGACAGAGGAAAGGGCAGTGAGGAATGACAAAGATAAACTTAAGTGCAGAATACAACTATCCTTAAAAGTATGGGAGTGTGTGTGGCTGACGAACTGAGAGAAAGGAGTAACAGGTGGCTGTTAGGTTTATGGGCTATTAAGGGGTTAATACAGCAGTTGTGAACTCCCCGGCCCTAAAGGGTCAGCATCATGGGGCCGGTTGCTGATCTGCTGGCGCCTGGGAGTCTCTCAAGGAATAAGGAGTTCGCTCTGGCCATAAAGATTATCCATTTGTGGATGAGACCAGGAGAGATGTAGTCTTAGCTCACAACAGCTGCCAAGACCTCTCCTTCCCAGCCTCTCATCAGCTGACTGCCACCCTGAAACACCTGACTGGATCTTTTAGATACATCAGTGTAACTACCTGAGTATGACAATGTACCAAACTCTGTGCCAAGAGAAATGTACCTGGGGGCCTTTTCTTAAAGAACTTTCAGTACTTGTAACTTTTATATTTTGCTGTTTCTGTTACTCCTTAAGGGCTTCCCTGATGGCTCAGATGGTAAAGAATCTGACTGCAATTCAGGAAACCTAAATTAAAGCCTTATTTGTTTCCCTAAAACAAATGGTAAAACTTAAAATAAGAAGAGCCTATGTTGAGGGATCATGAGAATAATTTTTTATTTCTGTTCAATTATGTCTCTGCCTCTCTGTATACGCACCATTAGCCATTTGGTTTACAGTTTGGTTTCCAGACAGTTTTTCCATGTATTTTTCAATATGTCTTGCTATCTTTCTGTATCAGAATCTGTCTTTTTGAACCATTTTCTCACAGTTATGAAAGGTTTTCCTGGAAGATTTTGAATGTTGGTACAACAATAGAATACTTGGAAATTGTGCTCAACTTATTTGGGGATTTTGAAAATAACTGAAATAATTTTTGTTTCATCTATTTTTGGAAAGACTTATAAAGTATGGGGGAAAGTAGGTGGAAATATGGAGAAGATGCTAGAAAGATCTAGAGAAATTGGAAAGAGCTACTTAGAAAGTCTGGTCTGTGAGTGCCCAGCCCAGTGAGAAGGGGGTGTGGGAAAAGAATTCCCACTGACCTTACAGGGTCACTCCGATCCGTGCATTTGTCAGACAGAGGAAAGGGCAGTGAGGAATGACAAAGATAAACTTAAGTGCAGAATACAACTATCCTTAAAAGTATGGGAGTGTGTGTGGCTGACGAACTGAGAGAAAGGAGTAACAGGTGGCTGTTAGGTTTATGGGCTATTAAGGGGTTAATACAGCAGTTGTGAACTCCCCGGCCCTAAAGGGTCAGCATCATGGGGCCGGTTGCTGATCTGCTGGCGCCTGGGAGTCTCTCAAGGAATAAGGAGTTCGCTCTGGCCATAAAGATTATCCACCAGGTCTGGAAAGTGACAAGAACTGCACACCCCCATGCCTACAGACAACTCAAGGACAGCAGACTCATCACTAATTTTCCCCTTAGTTTAGACAAAGACTTTGTTTCTGCACCTGCTCTAAGAAACCCCCTCACCTTTTCTTTCTTTCCCCTTCCCCTCCCAAATAAAACCTCCTCGTCCCATCTCTGGAGCGCGACTTCACTGGCCCACCTCTTGGACCTGTGGATCTCGCCCGGGAACTCTTTTCAAATAGGCTCTTTCCCTAGCAGCTTGCTGTCCGTCGTGTCTTTGCGATTCTTACAGTGGCTATTCAAGATAAGCTGGACAAATATGTTACCAAACTCAGCTTCAGCTGCTCACTGCTCTAAAACCAGTACTAGAGAGGAAAGTATTGGCTGGAAAAGGAAATTTTGCTTTATTCAGGAGGCCAGAAACCTGCAGGAAAGGCAGATTTGTATCCCAGAACCATATCCAAAGATTCTACTTGGCCGTGAAAGTTTTTCACTCAAAATAACTGAAGTCTCTGATGGGTTTCAGGGGAGTATCTATGAGAATTATAAGCATTTGAAGGTGATCAGGCTTGAGTCGCATTTGGTGCAGATCCAGTTACTGTTTGCAGCAGAGAGTTTATACACGAAACAACCAAGTGAGGAGATGGGAGAACAAGTCTCAGATCTGCCTTCTGGAAGGCAAAATATTTATGGGATAAAAATAGCAGGGTGGGGCTTCCCTGGTGGCTCAGAGGTAAAGCATCTGACTGCCAATGGAGGAGACATGGATTCAATCCCTGATTCTGGACGATCCCACATGCTGCAAAGCAGCCAAGCCTGTGTACCACAACCACTGAGCCTGTGCTCTGGAGACCGGGAGCCACAACTACTGAGTCCAAGCCCCACAACTACTGATACCTTGGCGCCTAGAGCCTGTGCTCCACAATAAGAGAAGCCAGCAGAATGAGAAGCGTGTGTGCAGCAACTAGAGAAAAGCTCACTCAGCAACGAGAACCCAGCACAATCAAAAATAAATAAATAAAACTGGGTTTCCCTGGTAGTCCAGTGGGTAAGGACACCACCTTGCAGTGCTAAGTGGCGCCGGTTCGATCTCTGGCCTGGGAAGATCCCACGTGCCGCAGAGCGGCTGGACTGATGTGTCCAATTACTGAGCCGGAGCTCTGGAGCGCATGCGCCCAGAGCCGGTGCTCTGCGACAACAGAGGCCACTGCGATGGGAGGCCCACAGGAGCCAAAGAACAAAGACGGATGAAAATGGACAAATGAAAGACCAATAGAAGTGGTCCACCTGCTCCCCTCCCTCCCCACCCCACCCCCACAAAAATAAATAAATAAATCTTTAAAATTAATTAATTAATTAAATATGTTTAAAAAGCCGGGTGGTGTTAGGTGTGGGGAAATGTGATTGGAGGTAGGGAAAAGGTTGAGGTAATCGGTTTTCTGCGAGGCGATTCTGGGTTTCATGCTTCTTCATGAGCTATGTGTTAAAAAATGATGCAGTTTTTAGCCTCGTGATGTCAAAAGCTCATTCACCGGATACCTGGGCAGGCCCAGTCTGGGGGGCGGTGGTCCCATCCACTCTTGACAAGTTTGAACCAGGTTAAGAGTCAACTTCAGGTTCCTAGAGAACAACTTAAGCCCACCTGCTACCATAGTGACCACCTATCAGAGGTATTATCTATAGGGGTAGTTAAGGGGTCCTGTGATAGATTATCTAGGCTACATGATGCTTGGAGCATAGGCAATTAAAAGGGAAAACAACTAGAATAAAGGGACAGAGAGTTGATACACGAAACAACCAAGTGAGGAGATGGGAGAACAAGTCTCAGATCTGCCTTCTGGAAGGCAAAATATTTATGGGATAAAAATAGCAGGGTGGGGCTTCCCTGGTGGCTCAGAGGTAAAGCATCTGACTGCCAATGGAGGAGACATGGATTCAATCCCTGATTCTGGACGATCCCACATGCTGCAAAGCAGCCAAGCCTGTGTACCACAACCACTGAGCCTGTGCTCTGGAGACCGGGAGCCACAACTACTGAGTCCAAGCCCCACAACTACTGATACCTTGGCGCCTAGAGCCTGTGCTCCACAATAAGAGAAGCCAGCAGAATGAGAAGCGTGTGTGCAGCAACTAGAGAAAAGCTCACTCAGCAACGAGAACCCAGCACAATCAAAAATAAATAAATAAAACTGGGTTTCCCTGGTAGTCCAGTGGGTAAGGACACCACCTTGCAGTGCTAAGTGGCGCCGGTTCGATCTCTGGCCTGGGAAGATCCCACGTGCCGCAGAGCGGCTGGACTGATGTGTCCAATTACTGAGCCGGAGCTCTGGAGCGCATGCGCCCAGAGCCGGTGCTCTGCGACAACAGAGGCCACTGCGATGGGAGGCCCACAGGAGCCAAAGAACAAAGACGGATGAAAATGGACAAATGAAAGACCAATAGAAGTGGTCCACCTGCTCCCCTCCCTCCCCACCCCACCCCCACAAAAATAAATAAATAAATCTTTAAAATTAATTAATTAATTAAATATGTTTAAAAAGCCGGGTGGTGTTAGGTGTGGGGAAATGTGATTGGAGGTAGGGAAAAGGTTGAGGTAATCGGTTTTCTGCGAGGCGATTCTGGGTTTCATGCTTCTTCATGAGCTATGTGTTAAAAAATGATGCAGTTTTTAGCCTCGTGATGTCAAAAGCTCATTCACCGGATACCTGGGCAGGCCCAGTCTGGGGGGCGGTGGTCCCATCCACTCTTGACAAGTTTGAACCAGGTTAAGAGTCAACTTCAGGTTCCTAGAGAACAACTTAAGCCCACCTGCTACCATAGTGACCACCTATCAGAGGTATTATCTATAGGGGTAGTTAAGGGGTCCTGTGATAGATTATCTAGGCTACATGATGCTTGGAGCATAGGCAATTAAGAAAAACAACTAGATTAGTAAAGGGAGGTGACAAACAGAGGGGGTTTTAATAAGCAGTTTGCTTATCTACTGTTCTGTAAGACATACTCAAGTATCTCCCTTAAGCCGGAAGCTTTCTGTGAGCCCTATGGGGTACAGTTTCAATTCCACATGACAGCAAATGGTGCGTTTCTCCTCTGTGCAAGGAGAACAACCATGGCCTGGGCTAGGACCTGTGGCCTAAGTAGAATTACCCTGTTTGGATCAACCTGGGTCAGTAGACAGCAATCCTGAGGCTCAGTGTCAGCAACGGCAGTGACAGTGTAGATGGTCACTTGGCCACAGCAGCATGGGCTGGCCAGGACGCAGTTTCAGGCTGCTCAGGTTTCAGAAGCCAGTGGACCAGGCCTCTCAGTCAGCACTGCAACAGCAGCGCAGTTTGGAGTAACAGCATCAGGGCCACTCTGTGGAATTCCTCAAGGGGGCACACCGAGTTTGGTGTTGAAGAAGAAGAACCAATAGCTAGGAGGACAAACATTTGGATGTGAATCAGAATCCCCTGGGGCTTCTTGGATACACAGTCCTTAGAGAATAAAACGCAAAATGATTGGACTTCCTGCAGTCGACACGTCATTCTAAATGGTACAATAAAAAGAAGTGTGGCTGGTAAGGACCATACGAGGACATGCTTTTCCGGATCACCCAGGGTACTCTTTTTTTTGTGTCTGATGAATTCTTTCCCTCCTCAAGCTGTATGAAGACTATTTCCTAGAACAAGAAACAGGGGAAACAGAAAGACTTTTGTGCCCAGAAGTCTCACAGGGTCCTGCTTGGTTTTGTGCTTACAAATCAATAAGAAAAGGAAAAAAAATCCAAAAGAAAAAGCTCATTCACCGGATACCTGGGCAGGCCCAGTCTGGGGGGCGGTGGTCCCATCCACTCTTGACAAGTTTGAACCAGGTTAAGAGTCAACTTCAGGTTCCTAGAGAACAACTTAAGCCCACCTGCTACCATAGTGACCACCTATCAGAGGTATTATCTATAGGGGTAGTTAAGGGGTCCTGTGATAGATTATCTAGGCTACATGATGCTTGGAGCATAGGCAATTAAGAAAAACAACTAGATTAGTAAAGGGAGGTGACAAACAGAGGGGGTTTTAATAAGCAGTTTGCTTATCTACTGTTCTGTAAGACATACTCAAGTATCTCCCTTAAGCCGGAAGCTTTCTGTGAGCCCTATGGGGTACAGTTTCAATTCCACATGACAGCAATGGTGCGTTTCTCCTCTGTGCAAGGAGAACAACCATGGCCTGGGCTAGGACCTGTGGCCTAAGTAGAATTACCCTGTTTGGATCAACCTGGGTCAGTAGACAGCAATCCTGAGGCTCAGTGTCAGCAACGGCAGTGACAGTGTAGATGGTCACTTGGCCACAGCAGCATGGGCTGGCCAGGACGCAGTTTCAGGCTGCTCAGGTTTCAGAAGCCAGTGGACCAGGCCTCTCAGTCAGCACTGCAACAGCAGCGCAGTTTGGAGTAACAGCATCAGGGCCACTCTGTGGAATTCCTCAAGGGGGCACACCGAGTTTGGTGTTGAAGAAGAAGAACCAATAGCTAGGAGGACAAACATTTGGATGTGAATCAGAATCCCCTGGGGCTTCTTGGATACACAGTCCTTAGAGAATAAAACGCAAAATGATTGGACTTCCTGCAGTCGCACACGTCATTCTAAATTGTACAATAAAAAGAAGTGTGGCTGGTAAGGACCATACGAGGACATGCTTTTCCGGATCACCCAGGGTACTCTTTTTTTTGTGTCTGATGAATTCTTTCCCTCCTCAAGCTGTATGAAGACTATTTCCTAGAACAAGAAACAGGGGAAACAGAAAGACTTTTGTGCCCAGAAGTCTCACAGGGTCCTGCTTGGTTTTGTGCTTACAAATCAATAAGAAAAGGATATCCAAAAGAAAAATGAACAAAGAACATGGACAGTATAGAAATTTCATGAAAGAAAAAAATGTAAATGGCCAAAAAAACATGGGAAAATGTTCAGTCTCATTAGATATTTTTAAAATGACATGCACATAAATCACTTTTGGTCTATCATATTGATAAAGGCTTCTAAAACCTAGGGTTCCACTGTCAGAATCCAGATCTAAAGCTCTTTTTCAAATGGTGATCCCAGTGTTTCCAAGTTTGAAAACAGTTTCCTGGTCCTCCTGGTACTCTTCCCTCTGTAGCCTATGATCCCCTCCATTCATTCTTTATCTTTACAAAAGGAACAAAGGAGGTTTTCAGACATTTAGAAAAGCTAAGAAACCTCAAAATGTCATCTATGACAGCAAAGGACACCTAAACAAGTTTGGAGCAATAGGTATTAATCATCTCCAGACACCTAATATGCAAGTATTCTTGAGATTGTCTTTGAGAAGGACATATTACTTTTTTTCAAAGTGGTATTCTCAACCATCCTATTTCAGGAGAGGGGAGTGGAGAGAGAGATGGTTTACTACACCGGTATGCTGAGGAATTTGGGGAAATTCTGGATTAAATACTAATAGTCAATATTGTTAATTCAATAAAGTAATACTCTTTGTCTTGCTCTGGTACCAAGCTAAGTGCTAAGAGAAGCAGACTGACTAAAACTGCCCACCTTGACCAGGCACCATAGTGACCATTTGCGGATTTGCAGTTGGTGTTGAAGAAGAAGAACCAATAGCTAGGAGGACAAACATTTGATGTGAATCAGAATCCCCTGGGGCTTCTTGGATACACAGTCCTTAGAGAATAAAACGCAAAATGATTGGACTTCCTGCAGTCGCACACGTCATTCTAAATTGTACAATAAAAAGAAGTGTGGCTGGTAAGGACCATACGAGGACATGCTTTTCCGGATCACCCAGGGTACTCTTTTTTTTGTGTCTGATGAATTCTTTCCCTCCTCAAGCTGTATGAAGACTATTTCCTAGAACAAGAAACAGGGGAAACAGAAAGACTTTTGTGCCCAGAAGTCTCACAGGGTCCTGCTTGGTTTTGTGCTTACAAATCAATAAGAAAAGGATATCCAAAAGAAAAATGAACAAAGAACATGGACAGTATAGAAATTTCATGAAAGAAAAACATGTAAAAGGCAAAAAAAACATGGGAAAATGTTCAGTCTCATTAGATATTTTTAAAATGACATGCACATAAATCACTTTTGGTCTATCATATTGATAAAGGCTTCTAAAACCTAGGGTTCCACTGTCAGAATCCAGATCTAAAGCTCTTTTTCAAATGGTGATCCCAGTGTTTCCAAGTTTGAAAACAGTTTCCTGGTCCTCCTGGTACTCTTCCCTCTGTAGCCTATGATCCCCTCCATTCATTCTTTATCTTTACAAAAGGAACAAAGGAGGTTTTCAGACATTTAGAAAAGCTAAGAAACCTCAAAATGTCATCTATGACAGCAAAGGACACCTAAACAAGTTTGGAGCAATAGGTATTAATCATCTCCAGACACCTAATATGCAAGTATTCTTGAGATTGTCTTTGAGAAGGACATATTACTTTTTTTCAAAGTGGTATTCTCAACCATCCTATTTCAGGAGAGGGGAGTGGAGAGAGAGATGGTTTACTACACCGGTATGCTGAGGAATTTGGGGAAATTCTGGATTAAATACTAATAGTCAATATTGTTAATTCAATAAAGTAATACTCTTTGTCTTGCTCTGGTACCAAGCTAAGTGCTAAGAGAAGCAGACTGACTAAAACTGCCCACCTTGACCAGGCACCATAGTGACCATTTGCATGGGTTATTTTATGACAGGAGGTCCTGGTAAGGAACATGGAAGTAATAAGCCACCACCAATCAGAAAAGTCTGGGGAATGTCAAAAGGAGATGCTACATGTCCTATGACCTCCCTGAACCCTTCTCACTGGCACCCATCTTGGCTGAGCATGCGTGCCCCACCAGGAAGGACCCTGACTCATAATGATTGGCCAAAGATAACCCAGAGATTAATCCCATCATCATAAAACCTGAGATTGTGAGCCACTCAGCAGAGCAGTTCTCCTGGGTTCCCTTACCCTCCTGCTCTCCACCTGGCCACCCTTTCCAAATAAAGTCTCTTGTTTTGTCAGCACCTGTGTGCCCTTGGATAATTCATTTCCGACTGTTAGACAAGAACCCCCTTTCGGGCTCTGAAAGGGGTTCCCCTTCCTACAACATAGCAATTTTGTAAGCTTTATAACATTGTTTCCTAGTAAGTTTTGTTTTTATAGATAAGGAGACTTAGAGAGAAAGAAGTTAAGCAATTTGTCCAAAGTGTAAAGTCTAGAGAGTGGCATGCTGGACTTTACATCCAGGGAAGCTTTGTGCATAACCTCTGTGCTATATAACTTCCTAAAGCTCTGAATCCTAAGGCTCTTCCATGACCTTTAGTGTTCCATTTTCTGCAATACATGAAAAGACTTTTTTCAACATCAAATAGAAAGGATGCTGTTCCTTGCTTCCTCTGCCTTGTTACAGAACGGACTTCCCTCTCATCACCTACATTTCTGCCTTTGAATCATGGATCCTTGGTGTTTTCCAAGGCCTTAGAGTAAGAAGACAGGTTTCCATTTCCTTTTAATTGCAAAATGTTTAAATACACTCACTCCTCAGTATCCTAGCTCATTTGATAAAGTAAACAAAAATTTCCTCTAATTCCATTAGGAATAAGTGGATTCTCTTGCCAGGGTCTGCTCAATCAATCTACTAACACCCGGGGTAGGTGCTGAGCTGAGGAATTTGGGGAAATTCTGGATTAAATACTAATAGTCAATATTGTTAATTCAATAAAGTAATACTCTTTGTCTTGCTCTGGTACCAAGCTAAGTGCTAAGAGAAGCAGACTGACTAAAACTGCCCACCTTGACCAGGCACCATAGTGACCATTTGCATGGGTTATTTTATGACAGGAGGTCCTGGTAAGGAACATGGAAGTAATAAGCCACCACCAATCAGAAAAGTCTGGGGAATGTCAAAAGGAGATGCTACATGTCCTATGACCTCCCTGAACCCTTCTCACTGGCACCCATCTTGGCTGAGCATGCGTGCCCCACCAGGAAGGACCCTGACTCATAATGATTGGCCAAAGATAACCCAGAGATTAATCCCATCATCATAAAACCTGAGATTGTGAGCCACTCAGCAGAGCAGTTCTCCTGGGTTCCCTTACCCTCCTGCTCTCCACCTGGCCACCCTTTCCAAATAAAGTCTCTTGTTTTGTCAGCACCTGTGTGCCCTTGGATAATTCATTTCCGACTGTTAGACAAGAACCCCCTTTCGGGCTCTGAAAGGGGTTCCCCTTCCTACAACATAGCAATTTTGTAAGCTTTATAACATTGTTTCCTAGTAAGTTTTGTTTTTATAGATAAGGAGACTTAGAGAGAAAGAAGTTAAGCAATTTGTCCAAAGTGTAAAGTCTAGAGAGTGGCATGCTGGACTTTACATCCAGGGAAGCTTTGTGCATAACCTCTGTGCTATATAACTTCCTAAAGCTCTGAATCCTAAGGCTCTTCCATGACCTTTAGTGTTCCATTTTCTGCAATACATGAAAAGACTTTTTTCAACATCAAATAGAAAGGATGCTGTTCCTTGCTTCCTCTGCCTTGTTACAGAACGGACTTCCCTCTCATCACCTACATTTCTGCCTTTGAATCATGGATCCTTGGTGTTTTCCAAGGCCTTAGAGTAAGAAGACAGGTTTCCATTTCCTTTTAATTGCAAAATGTTTAAATACACTCACTCCTCAGTATCCTAGCTCATTTGATAAAGTAAACAAAAATTTCCTCTAATTCCATTAGGAATAAGTGGATTCTCTTGCCAGGGTCTGCTCTAAAGTCTCAAATTACAGTTGATGCTTGAACAACAGGGGTCTGAACTGCACAAGTCCACTTACACATGATTTTTCTTTTAATAAATACCTGCAGTACTACCTGATTCATGATTGGAAGGACTCTGATCCTTCACCGTGAGCTCAGAATCTTAGCCACAGGACCACACGGGAAGTCCCCCAACTCTGGTCCTTACGGAGTTTACGCTAACGGGGGGTTCTTTATTTATCCCCCAAAGATAATCTCGTCACGTAATCCAAATCTGTAAACTCTGTCTTGGGTAAAGGGAAAGGAACGCGCAAATGAGGAGCAACTAGAAATCAAACCCTGCCTGCGCACGGAGAGGGCGCAGGGTGCAGAAGACAAGGCGGCACGCGGCCCCTAGCGGCTCCGAGCGGCGCGCGACTGTGACGCCAGGCCCCGCCTCCTGCTCCTGCGAGCAGCCCCGCCCCTCGAGCCGAGTGCGCAGGCTCCGCCCCCGAGGTCCGGGTCTTCTAGAGACGTATCCCAGCGACCACATCGCCTAACCGCTATCTTCTGAGGGGCTCGTCCGGCCTGGGCCTCCCTCAGTGGCTGCGCCGCCGCCGCCCGCGCGTTCGAAAGCAGGGTGCCGGAGCCTCAGCCCTAGCCCCGGTGTTTGGTGACCTGAGCCCCAGTGCGCCGGGAGAGAGTGAAACCCCTCGCCCGGCCCGGCGAGTCCCGGGCGTGAGCCGCGCGGACGGAGGATGGCAGCCTCTGGGGTGGAGAAGAGTAGCAAGAAGAAGACTGAGAAGAAACTCGCCGCTCGAGAGGAAGCCAAATTGTTGGCAAGCTTCATGGGCGTCATGAATAACATGCGGAAACAGGTACCGCCTCTGTGGGAGTGACCAGCGGCGGAGGTAGGGGTGCGCGGGGGGGTCCGGGGTTCGGGCCCCCGACCGACCCGGCGGAGCTGCGGTTCGCGACTCTCTTCTGCCCTGCCCTCGCCCGGCCTGCCCTCTTGGCACGCCGGCCAGGGCGCTCGACGCCTGTCGAGCGGAAGTGGTGCCTCGTTGTCCGCCGATGCGGTGGCTCCCGAGTTCGATGCCCCGGGGACCTCCCGGGCAGGCAGTCGGCGTCGGGCGTCGGTTGTGTAACAGCTGTGCCCTAGTTCTCTGTCTGTGCGGCGAGGATCCCTCCACTGGCCGGCCGTGTGTCGGTGCCGTTCGGAGAATCCCCGCGGCGCAGCCCCAGCCGGAGCCCCCGAGGAAGGGGGAAGCCTGCCCGGCCCTGGCCCCGCGCCTCTTCGTAAGGATCCCCGCCTCTCTTCGGTGTCACCAGGGTGGAGCTAGGAGAGGACGAATTCTCCTGTGCGGGATGGTTTCCGAGCAGAAACGGTCGCGGGTAAATTCCGTGCCCAGCTTGTACGGGCCCCGTGCGCCGCCGTTTTTAAGAGGCGTCTTTGTTCTGTCTTTGCTGTGTGGCGTGCGAGTGAAAATCTTGAGCACGTCGGCGAAAGGTGGGTTGTGAAAAGAATTGGTGGTTAACGCCCGAGAATGTAGACGGGAGAGGCTGTTGGTAAGCTCGTCTGAGACCAGTAAGCGTGGAGAAGTCGCTTGGTTGTTTTCTCATCGTGGAAGCTTTATTTCTAGAAACGTGCGTCCAGGGAGATTGGAGGGAATGTTTCCGTTTCGTGACCGCGGTCCTGTGTTTCGTGACAAAAGCAGTATGGGAGTGTAACTGCAATACCTAGCTTGCTCGTTTGGTGGTGCTGAAACTGCATAAAACAGAGAGGGATGTGCGCTTACTTGAGAGCACACACCAGGTCTCAGGACTATAATGAAGGTCAGGTTCTTTTTTCCTTCCGCTTTGTAGGATCTTATTTCCCTGACCAGGGATTGAACCCGTGGCCTCAGCCGTGAAAGCGGGGAGTTCTAACCTCGGGACCCGCAAGGAAAGCCCAAAGCTCAGTGTCTTTGTGTCTTATGGCAGAAAGATTTCGGTGAGGTGATAGGTAAGAAGTGGATTTATTTAGAGAGATATACATCCCTTACACAGAATGCAGTCTGTCTTAGGAGGTGAGAACGTGCCTAGAATATGGGGTGGTTATTTTTTCATGGATTGGGTGATTTCATAAGCTAGTAAATGGGAAGATTGTTCCAACTATTTCAGGCGGAATGGGTGGAGATTTCTAGGGATTGGGCCACCACCCACTTTTTGGCCTTTAATGGTTAACCTTGGTGCCGTCAGGGGACTGGCAGATGTGTCATTTAGTACGTGCTAATGCGTTACAGTGAGTGTGTAATGAGGCTTAAGGTCCGCTGGAAGTTGAATCTTCCACCTTGGACCGGGTTGGTTCTAACCAGTTTTTGTCGTATCTGGTGGCTGTGCCATTCTTCTGAAGGTTGTGCCCTGCTCCCCTTTCCTACTGTTTCAGTTCTGATGGGAATATGGACAACAAGAGAGGAGTTTAAGATTTTCTTTGAAGATAATAGCTGCTGGTGTCTTTAAGCTACCTCTGCTGGCTTCTAGTCTCTGTTCACCAGCTCCTGATACTGTACAGGAGTACAGTAGGTAGTAGTGGGAGTGCATTTTAAATTTTCCCTAGTCTTTGGGCTGAAGGAGCTGTGAATGCCTGAATTCAATATTATATGTAGCTTTCTTTCATGTATCTATTTCTGTCTATACATTCATGTTCCTTTCCTGTGAGTGTTTTTTACATTAACGCCACCACTGACTTCACATTACTGGTGCATTTAACTAGTGTCTGCCTCTAAAGGTCATTGAACCACAGTTAACCAATGTCGAAATTTGTTTCCAATAACCCTTCCTCTCCCCACAAATAGGTGTTTTCATACACAAGAGTATAGCGTTGTAAAGCATTGCCTCATTCCTTACATACATAGTGTGCAACTGGGGTTGCAGCATCAGATGTCTTCTTGAGAAAGAGGAGTTTGTCTGAGACTAGCTTTGGGAGTTTAAAAATTTATTCATATCTATTTCTTAGACATAACTTTAATAACATACGATATTAGCATCTGTTCCTTTCCTGTTAAAGTAGAAATACAGTTACTGAAATAGCAGGATTCTGTTACTGAGTAGGAAGGGAAAAATGGATGCTGAGTGAGCCATCAGGAATTTCTTCCACAGTAGTTATCTGACCTTACTTCATCTGCCACTTTCTCCTCTTTTCAGTGGCTTTGCATGTTACTCAAACAGTTCTCCAGTAGCACTTTTATAAACTCCTTGGAATCCTGAGGAGGTGAGAACGTGCCTAGAATATGGGGTGGTTATTTTTTCATGGATTGGGTGATTTCATAAGCTAGTAAATGGGAAGATTGTTCCAACTATTTCAGGCGGAATGGGTGGAGATTTCTAGGGATTGGGCCACCACCCACTTTTTGGCCTTTAATGGTTAACCTTGGTGCCGTCAGGGGACTGGCAGATGTGTCATTTAGTACGTGCTAATGCGTTACAGTGAGTGTGTAATGAGGCTTAAGGTCCGCTGGAAGTTGAATCTTCCACCTTGGACCGGGTTGGTTCTAACCAGTTTTTGTCGTATCTGGTGGCTGTGCCATTCTTCTGAAGGTTGTGCCCTGCTCCCCTTTCCTACTGTTTCAGTTCTGATGGGAATATGGACAACAAGAGAGGAGTTTAAGATTTTCTTTGAAGATAATAGCTGCTGGTGTCTTTAAGCTACCTCTGCTGGCTTCTAGTCTCTGTTCACCAGCTCCTGATACTGTACAGGAGTACAGTAGGTAGTAGTGGGAGTGCATTTTAAATTTTCCCTAGTCTTTGGGCTGAAGGAGCTGTGAATGCCTGAATTCAATATTATATGTAGCTTTCTTTCATGTATCTATTTCTGTCTATACATTCATGTTCCTTTCCTGTGAGTGTTTTTTACATTAACGCCACCACTGACTTCACATTACTGGTGCATTTAACTAGTGTCTGCCTCTAAAAGGTCATTGAACCACAGTTAACCAATGTCGAAATTTGTTTCCAATAACCCTTCCTCTCCCCACAAATAGGTGTTTTCATACACAAGAGTATAGCGTTGTAAAGCATTGCCTCATTCCTTACATACATAGTGTGCAACTGGGGTTGCAGCATCAGATGTCTTCTTGAGAAAGAGGAGTTTGTCTGAGACTAGCTTTGGGAGTTTAAAAATTTATTCATATCTATTTCTTAGACATAACTTTAATAACATACGATATTAGCATCTGTTCCTTTCCTGTTAAAGTAGAAATACAGTTACTGAAATAGCAGGATTCTGTTACTGAGTAGGAAGGGAAAAATGGATGCTGAGTGAGCCATCAGGAATTTCTTCCACAGTAGTTATCTGACCTTACTTCATCTGCCACTTTCTCCTCTTTTCAGTGGCTTTGCATGTTACTCAAACAGTTCTCCAGTAGCACTTTTATCAACTCCTTGGAATCCTGCGTTTTTTGTAAGATGTGCAGCATGACTTTGCAGTTGATTTACATTATGCACCTATTATTCTGTTTAACATAACACAAAAGAGGCACACCAGGAAGGACTGACAAGGGCAAATAATGGGAAGTGACAGAAGGAGAAGCTGGTCTGGGCCCGGGAGAAATGCTCCAGTGAGGACCAGTTTTAAATGTGTTATTCTTCTATGATAAACATGTTTGTGTTATTACTATTTTTTGCTTTCCCTTATGACCTCATTACTTTGAAGACTGGATGACAAGGGCCCTTCTGTACACACCCAGAAATATCCCTACAGGAGATGAAGAACACTGTGAAATTAGAATTCTTGAATCCCAATTCCTGCTCTGTCATTAATTAGTTTTGTGATCTTTTTAAAAATTTAAAAATTTGCTTTTATTTTATTAATTTTTATTATATTTTAAAATGTTTTTTACAGAAATTTGTTGTTTATTGCAAAACATCAACATGAATAGTTTTGTGATCTTAGAAAATATGATTTAGGTGATTTCATCTCTTTGTACCATTGCAGCCAGTCTATACATAGTGATAGAGGATTCTGCTGAGCTAGCTGCCTCAGATTCCTGTGGAGTTCTTCCCCCCATTATCTTTTCAGTCATTTCTAGCCTTTTGTTTTTAAGTAAGCTTGTCAATGATGTATAAGATTCACAAAAAGGATCTGGGTCATAAGTGTGCAGCTCAAAGAATTATTGCAAAATGAACATCCCCCTATTCCCCCCAAGAAAAAGAACATGACTCGAACACCAGAACTCTTCATCTTGGGCCCTTCTCAATTGCTACCTCCTCAAACATACCCATGGTTCTAATTTCTACTACCATAGGTTTGTTTTTCCTGCTTTTGAATTTGTGTACATGGAATCATATAGTATAAACCCTTGTGTTTTGCTTTCATAAAGCTCGCATCTTGTTTGTGAGATTTATCTCTATTGTGTGTTGTTCTAGTCCATCTTCATTGTATATAGTATCCCATTGTATGAATACACCACAATTTGTCCATTTTATCATGTTGGGTATTGGGGACTATTAAACCTAGTACTACTTTGAACATTTTTGTACATTTTATACATGTCTTTTGATGTGTACATGCATGCATTTCTGTTAGGAAACACCCAGGCATGGAGTTGTTGAGTCATAAGTTAGGTTACATTCAGCTTTACTAGATACTGTGGTACAGTTTCTGAAGTTGTGCCAGTTTACACTTCGGCCAGCTCTTATGACAGAGGCTTTTACTCTGCATCTTAGCCAATAGTTGGCATTATCAGTCTCTATAATGTTAATTATTCTACTGGGTGTGTAGTAGGGTCTGTTTAATTTGGTTGAGCATCTTTGCATTGTTCCAGCAATTTGTTTAGGTTAACACCTGTGCACTAAAAAGGGGCTTTTCAAAGCAGGGCAGGGTCATTATCCCAGGGCAGGTTGCCATTACACGTATCCAGCGCTGATGCTATTTGTCAGTGAAGTCCAGAAGACCCTTATCAATTGAGAGGTATTTGGGGAACTTTGAGTGCCACTGTAGTTGTTTCCTTGCATTAAATGAATTAAAGCATAGTAAGTAAAGCCCCTTTGAGAGGGAAGTGAGAGAACCACAACCTAATTTCAAGGATTGGGTGCTTGCTGAACAGACACCTGGGCCCACTTACTAACTATTACTAAAATAACTCAGCTTTTGTATCCTCGTCTCTCCAAGACTGTCAGTCACTACATATCATTAATCTTTAGGGACTCCTACAGATGGTCTAAACCTTCTGCATCAAATCCTCAGTAATAGAAACACTTCTCGAGCACTTACTTTGGATATACCAGCCATCCTGCACATTGTTTTGCATGCTTTTCTCATTTAGTTTTCATAACCATGCCCATTGACAACACCATTATCCAGACCTTCCCATTCTTAACTCTTCTCAGTTTTCTCTTTTTGTCTGCCCAATTTAGAAGGTACAGCTCTCTCTTCACTCTTGTTTTAGTGTTCCAAGCTTTCTTGGCCCTCTTTCTCTCACATCCTTTGGGCAAACAGCATTGATGACTATTCACCTTCTTTGTGCAAGGTTTCCAAGCACGGCTGAAGAATGCCCCATTACTGGGCAGCCCTCCACCAGGTGAGTCCTGACTTCACCTGGGCTGGCAGTACTACAGGTGAGAAATCCCACTTATCTATTTATTTTACTATTTTATTCTGACCTGAGTCCTTAGTCTCTCCTTATTTTCAATAGATCATCCTTCTTTTGACGTCACAAATAAATCGAATTCGTTAGTCTGGAACGATAATCTGTCAACTTTCCACCACCAAATCTAAAACTTGTGATACTTTTTGAGTTTTTTTGACTGGGCCAGGTCTTAGTTGTGGCATGCAAGATCTTCAGTCACCATACTTGGAATCATATAGTATAAGCCCATGGGCTGAACCCAGGCCCATTGCATTGGGAACATGGAGTCTTAGCCACTGGATTACCAGGGAAGTCCCTCATTTTGATACTTTAAAAAAAAATTCTGCTACGGTGAATAAGGCAATTGAAAGTCAGTACTTCCACCTGGGCTTTGGCTTTTTCCATACTAGTCTGCTCAGAAAAGTTACACTGTTGGTTATGCTTTTTAGGCATTTGTAACTTCTCTGCTGGGTTCAGACCACCACCATTTAGGCATGTTATAGTCTCCCTAGCTTTTAAACCAAACAATAAACCAATCCACTTAGTCTCAGTAGTTCCCTGTGAATAATACCTCTCTCCTCTTTGACTCACTGGTTATCTATTCCCTATTTCAGTTTGTTTTTAACTCATCTATTCAGATGACTATCTGTTGAGAACCCATTGTGTGAGACCTACTTAACATAAAATGGCAGGTATCAGAGACTGATTAGAGGCCAGTGTGACTGGAGCAAAAACTATGCAAAATGATGAGAAGTAATTTGATATACAGCTCCTCACTTGTTTTAGTGTTCCCAATTGACAACACCATTATCCAGACCTTCCCATTCTTAACTCTTCTCAGTTTTCTCTTTTTGTCTGCCCAATTTAGAAGGTACAGCTCTCTCTTCACTCTTGTTTTAGTGTTCCAAGCTTTCTTGGCCCTCTTTCTCTCACATCCTTTGGGCAAACAGCATTGATGACTATTCACCTTCTTTGTGCAAGGTTTCCAAGCACGGCTGAAGAATGCCCCATTACTGGGCAGCCCTCCACCAGGTGAGTCCTGACTTCACCTGGGCTGGCAGTACTACAGGTGAGAAATCCCACTTATCTATTTATTTTACTATTTTATTCTGACCTGAGTCCTTAGTCTCTCCTTATTTTCAATAGATCATCCTTCTTTTGACGTCACAAATAAATCGAATTCGTTAGTCTGGAACGATAATCTGTCAACTTTCCACCACCAAATCTAAAACTTGTGATACTTTTTGAGTTTTTTTGACTGGGCCAGGTCTTAGTTGTGGCATGCAAGATCTTCAGTCACCATACTTGGAATCATATAGTATAAGCCCATGGGCTGAACCCAGGCCCATTGCATTGGGAACATGGAGTCTTAGCCACTGGATTACCAGGGAAGTCCCTCATTTTGATACTTTAAAAAAAAATTCTGCTACGGTGAATAAGGCAATTGAAAGTCAGTACTTCCACCTGGGCTTTGGCTTTTTCCATACTAGTCTGCTCAGAAAAGTTACACTGTTGGTTATGCTTTTTAGGCATTTGTAACTTCTCTGCTGGGTTCAGACCACCACCATTTAGGCATGTTATAGTCTCCCTAGCTTTTAAACCAAACAATAAACCAATCCACTTAGTCTCAGTAGTTCCCTGTGAATAATACCTCTCTCCCTCTTTGACTCACTGGTTATCTATTCCCCTATTTCAGTTTGTTTTTTTAACTCATCTATTCAGATGACTATCTGTTGAGAACCCATTGTGTGAGACCTACTTAACATAAAATGGCAGGTATCAGAGACTGATTAGAGGCCAGTGTGACTGGAGCACAGAACACAGGGGTGGATGCTGAAAAGTGAAGTTGGAGAAGTTGCTAGAGATCTACCCATATATAGCCTCATAAGTCAAGTTAGTGGTTTTGCCTTTTTTTCGGAAACTTTAAAATATGTGTGTGTGAGAGGAGGAAAAGTATTATCAGTTTTTCCTTTGAAAAAGATGATTGACTGCTCTGTGGTGAGTGAATGTAGCTATGGGCCAACCAGATAGAAGTTGTTACTGTAGTCCAGTGAGATGGTCCTTTGGATTAAGGTGAGGGCAACAACAGCAGTATCAACGAAGTTTAGTCACTCAGTTGTGTCCAGCTCTTTGCGATCCCATGAACTGCAGCACACCAGGTTTTACTGTCCTTCACTATCTCCTGGAGTTTACTCAGTATCATGTATCATGAGTTGGTGATTCCATCCAACTGTCTCATCCTCTCATCCTCTTCTCTTGACCTCAGTGTTTCCCAGGGTGAGGGTCTTTTCCATTGAGTTGGCCCTTCACATCAGGTGGCCAGAGTATTGGAACTTCAGCAAAGGAACTCTTCATTCAAGAGGTTTAGGAGGTAAAATGAACAGGATAATAACAATTGATAATAACGATCCTGTGTGGTTCTGATGACCAAATTAAGATAACTTAAAACAGGAGCTGATAATGAGCAAGTTCTGCATAAAAATTGACTGTTTTCTTGAAGTTGTGATGGTGATGGTTGACTGGATGCTGAAAATTTCTGTACAAGGTGTCATTTGTGATCTCCAGAGTTCTAGAAGTCATGACTAGATGGGTGATGGCACTGTTGACTGAGAGAGGAGATACTGCAAATGGATCAGTGTTTTGAGGAAAAGATAATTTGCATTTTAATTGGTTTAGTTTGCAGTGCCGCTGAGACAATAAGGATACCTTAATGAGGAGAGGCTGAATTTATGTGAGTCTGAATAGGTGGTTGATAGATGATTCCTAAGATAAAGTCCAAGGTAAAGGTGAGTAATCTCATAACGAAGGAGGATGGTTCCTCTTCCATGAGAGCAGGAAGGAGAGGCTTGGTAAGTATGTAGGTGGGTGTGTTTGGAGTAAGAAACTGAGGGAGTTTCTATCTAGAGACTTTGGGGACCCTGTTCACCACAGGCTGGAAGCTGAACAGGCATGACAAACAAACAGGAACAAGGGATTCTTTGGTAGCTAGCCTGCGGAAACTCTGGACTCAAGGTTACAGTTCAGCAACAGTCTTGATGACTAGCTGGTGCCACCATGAAGACATGTCATCATCCTCCACACTCCCCCATCTTTCCATCATTCAAAATCTTGAAAGTGAGTATCTAATTGGTTAGCCCTTGATTGTTTGCCAGATTAGTTCTTTGCTAATAGGGCTTCCCTGGTGGCTAAGATAGTAAAGAATCTGCCTGCAGTGTAGGAAACCCGGGTTTGATTCCTGGGACAAGATCTCCTGGAGAAGGGCATGGTAACCCACTCCAGTATTCTTACTTGGGAAATCCCAGGGATGGAGGAGCCTGGTGAGGTGCATTCCACAAGGTCTCAAAGAACTGGACATGACTCAAGCAAATTAACCTGCATGCTGGGGATAGATGCTTACTGACAAATGAAGGAGAATTGCACATCAGGTGGCCAGAGTATTGGAACTTCAGCAAAGGAACTCTTCATTCAAGAGGTTTAGGAGGTAAAATGAACAGGATAATAACAATTGATAATAACGATCCTGTGTGGTTCTGATGACCAAATTAAGATAACTTAAAACAGGAGCTGATAATGAGCAAGTTCTGCATAAAAATTGACTGTTTTCTTGAAGTTGTGATGGTGATGGTTGACTGGATGCTGAAAATTTCTGTACAAGGTGTCATTTGTGATCTCCAGAGTTCTAGAAGTCATGACTAGATGGGTGATGGCACTGTTGACTGAGAGAGGAGATACTGCAAATGGATCAGTGTTTTGAGGAAAAGATAATTTGCATTTTAATTGGTTTAGTTTGCAGTGCCGCTGAGACAATAAGGATACCTTAATGAGGAGAGGCTGAATTTATGTGAGTCTGAATAGGTGGTTGATAGATGATTCCTAAGATAAAGTCCAAGGTAAAGGTGAGTAATCTCATAACGAAGGAGGATGGTTCCTCTTCCATGAGAGCAGGAAGGAGAGGCTTGGTAAGTATGTAGGTGGGTGTGTTTGGAGTAAGAAACTGAGGGAGTTTCTATCTAGAGACTTTGGGGACCCTGTTCACCACAGGCTGGAAGCTGAACAGGCATGACAAACAAACAGGAACAAGGGATTCTTTGGTAGCTAGCCTGCGGAAACTCTGGACTCAAGGTTACAGTTCAGCAACAGTCTTGATGACTAGCTGGTGCCACCATGAAGACATGTCATCATCCTCCACACTCCCCCATCTTTCCATCATTCAAAATCTTGAAAGTGAGTATCTAATTGGTTAGCCCTTGATTGTTTGCCAGATTAGTTCTTTGCTAATAGGGCTTCCCTGGTGGCTAAGATAGTAAAGAATCTGCCTGCAGTGTAGGAAACCCGGGTTTGATTCCTGGGACAAGATCTCCTGGAGAAGGGCATGGTAACCCACTCCAGTATTCTTACTTGGGAAATCCCAGGGATGGAGGAGCCTGGTGAGGTGCATTCCACAAGGTCTCAAAGAACTGGACATGACTCAAGCAAATTAACCTGCATGCGTGTGAAGGGTGAATAGATGCATTATCTGACTTCATAATGAGACACAGGCTCTCAGAATTGCCTTGTCCCTAGGATAGTCCATAATGAGGGTATTTTCCAGAAATGAGAGTGTGGAATTCTAAAAGGCAAGGGAAATTGGATGCTAGATTGCCAGAATCCACAGATACCCACTGTGACCTTTGTCTTAGCCTGTCCAATACAAACATGCATGCTCTTATTCCTATAATTTAAAATATATATATAAAAAATCTGTATCACCAAAAATTCTTTCAGTCACCATGTCTAACTTCAGGGTTGCTTAGTGATATCTGTGTCTTCTATAGTCATTTTAAGATCCTAAGGGCTATATGTGATAGTAAACCCTTTATATGCTCTTGGAGGGGAAAGGAAACTATATTATGTAAATATTTTATAAAGAAAAAAGTAGAAGCCACATTCATTGTTTACCATTGTCTATTAATTGTGACTTCTTTTCTTCACTGGCCAACCTATTCTTTGTCTTTAGCCAGCCCCTCAAGGTTCTTTATCTATAGGGTGATCTGAACTATCCTTCCTAGGTATCTTAAACCTTTGGTCTTGTCTGTATAGAGTTACTTTAGTCTTCATTAACATTTCCCACTACGTTTGGCAGTATCAGTGTTGTCTCTGGAATTGGATTTTATGCTACTTAAAAGCTGGTTAGTGGGGCTTCCCTGGTTGCCTAGTGGGTAAAGAGTCCGCCTTGCAGTGCAGGGGGCACTGGTTTGATCCCTGGCCCAGGAAGATCCCACATGCCGCAGAGCGGCTGGACCAGCATGTCCAATTATGAGCCAGTGCTCTGGAGCACATGCGCCCAGAGCCGGTGCTCTACAACGAGAGGCCACAGCAATGGGAGGCCCACACAGGCCAAGGAATAAAAGTGGATGAAAATAAAATAAATAAAAAAACCAATAAAAGAGGCCAAACTTTAAAAAAAAAGAAAAGAAAGCTGATTAGTTAGCCTGTTACCATTGAAATGGTGCTGGCAAAAGACATGAGATTCCTAGGTCAGAGACAACACACTTGATAATTCACTGCACAGCATCATCAGTGTTAGTGTGTATGCATCAGTTCCTCTTACCCCAGAAGTACTATGTGGGTGACATGGTGGGGCCCAAATGGGTGTTACATATGCCGTGGGTTTGTGTTGGAGCTAAGGAGTGACACTGAGTTTAAGGAATTGGCCAATTTTCTAGCAACCGATAGGCAAGCTGGCTCTTTATTCTGGAGGAAAGACATCATCTCACCCTTACGGTCACTTTCTGTCAACAAAACCCTGAGAATGATGTCCTGGGTAAGAAGTGGCAGGGCCTTGCATTCTTGGCATGCAAAGAAAGATAAGCAGGAACTCAAGAAACATAGAG
Source organism: Tragulus kanchil (assembly GCA_022376925.1). Classification (NCBI taxonomy): domain Eukaryota; kingdom Metazoa; phylum Chordata; class Mammalia; order Artiodactyla; family Tragulidae; genus Tragulus; species Tragulus kanchil. Next base: position 104,228,475 of record JAIOJX010000030.1, on the reverse strand, counting down.
GACTGTCTCTCTCCAAACAACCAGAAGGTGTCCAAGGAGGTCCCCTGAGTTCCAGACACCTTTTGTCTCATGGAAAAGAGCAACAACTTTTTTCTTGATGGCCAGGATTAGGCTTCCACCCAAATGTAGTAATTTTTTTAACCAGGGGCATGAAAAGGCCAAAATGGCCAGGTCACAGTTTTAACTTTGCATTTTGTGGAAATGCTGTTATATCATTTGATTCAATGATTCTTCTTCTGGGTTCCTGAATCTCTAAGCCACCAGTAGGACCTACCTCCAGAAAGATGAATTGCTGAGATCAGAAAATTTTTGTTAATGAATCATTAAGTATATTAGTGAGGGAGGCCTCTTCCATACCTTGGTTGCAAGGCTAGTTCTATCCAGAAACCATTCTGTCTATACAGATTAAATCACATCATTTGAAAATGGATTCAGCTGCTTAAAGAAAAGGATTAAAAACCACCAATGTAAGGTTTATTATTTTTTTTTATTTTGGCCTGTTTTATTGGTTTCTTATTTATTTTGATCCATCTTTTATTCTTTGGCCTGTGTGGGCCTCCCATTGCAGTGGCGTCTCTCATTGCAGAGCACCAGCTCTGGGCGCATGTGCTCCAAAGCACTGGCTCATAATTGGACACACCGGTTCAGCCACTCCGCAGCACTTGGGATCTTCCCGGGTTAGGAATTGAACCAGTGCCCTTTGGACTGCAAGGTGGACTTTACCCGCTGGAACACCAGGGAAACCTCAATCTAAGGTTTTCCCACTGAAAAGAGAATAAAGTGTGTGTGTGTATGTATCTGTCTTTCTGTGTTTGTGTAGTGCTGAGAACAGAGGGCAAAAGGGCTGAGAGAAGTGGAAGAGAGAATGTGTCCAACCTTCATCTCTCCCAAAGGAAAGGCACAAGGTGTCTCGAGCTCACATCTCTCTTCCTAATTTTGCCCAACAAGAGAGAAATTGCTAATATAATTAACTTAGAATGAGAGACATCACTGTTTTATTAATGATGTGATTCCTCACATACTTCTGCTTAAGCTCTGCATCTGCTTAACAGGACAGGTAAGGTGTGTCTTAACAACAGGCTCTGTACACTGAACTTGGGCCTAGCCATCTTTTTTTTTTTTTTCTCTTGAAGGACATATGAATATTCAGATTATAAAATTTAGATTATTGGAATCTACAGGGTGATCTTCTCAAGCAAAGGCTCGTCTTCCAACTTGGTTTCACTAGAGAAGCACTGCACATGGGGGATTATCAGGTAGTTGCTTATGCCTCATTTGACTATTGATTTTTTTTGTATAAACTCCAAATCTCGCTGAGAATCTCAGGGAGGTGAACTGTAGAAGCCAGGCACCAGATCCCCTCACAGAAGTTAGCTGGACAGAATACTGTGAATTTGTATTCCCGAGTTTGCTTTATCATCTGGGTGTTCTGGTATTAGCACGAGGAGTGCTTTGTTCTGTCTCTAATGCTGATGAGGCATCCTCTATCAATGACAGCTCCTTTGTGTAGCCTCTGAAGAACAGTTTAGGAGGTTATTTAAATTTTTTTACTCCAGAAAGCTGTGGAATGGGTCTAGACTTCCATTTCTAATCTCAGATTTTTCTCAGTCAAGATGTCACTCATAGCTCTCTAGATTGTCCACAGTGAATCAAATGATAGTACTCCATCCAGTTACCATACTAGCAACAAAGTTCCCCAAATTTGTCCTTTATGAACCCCCTTATTGTTGAGTTCCCACATCTATAATCTCGCTGTTAATTAAAAATTAAGGCAATTGAAATGCAAAAGCCTGTTCTCCCTGGTTTTTTCTGCTGCTCAGTCTTAGCCAGAAGGCATTCACTAAAGTGTTTAGGTCAAGTCAGAGTCACTTCCTCAACAGTTTCAGCATAGGCTGTCTTCCACTGGAATAGATTAAGTTAGCACTTCCAGAACTTCTCCAATTTAAAAGTAGTTTGTGTCACATGTTTTCTGTATGATGGAGGGTCTCTAGGACTTTTAAGATTAGCATGGTGTCACCTCCATCACCACAAACCTGAAAAGATACAAGCATCTCTCCCATCTCTCAATAGTACAGATGTTGACACATTCTTCTTATACAACCCACATCATAGTTGCCAGCCAAAAATAGCAGAAACATTTTTCTGGGAAAACAGTTTTCAAAGAAAATAAAATCTTGGCTTTTGGTTTTGACAGATTGCCAGACTGTGTCAGGTGTCTGTAATTGACAGACCCTAAGAGGGTATGGTAACCCTCTCCAGTATTCTTGCCTGGAGAATCCCATGGCCAGAGGAGCCTGATACAGATCATAGCGTTCTAAAGAGTCAGACATGACTGAAGGACTTAGCATGGATGCACTAAGCTCATAATACTTTGTTGGCATAGGATACATTGTTTTTCATGGAAATTTGCCTGGGGGATTTCTCAGCTGCTGGGTCTGCTAGAGTTTCTCTTTTCCCCTGTTGTCCATCCTGCACATTTAAAGATAAATTTTCATGTCTTTTTTGAACCCTGTGGTCCTGGCTACTTAGTTCTCAAATGATTGAGTTTTGTCTAGTGACAAAGTCTTCCCTTCTGATTGGGAGGAGAGCGACCCACATTTGTCATGGGTGGTTCAGTTTGTGGCCTTAAATTCTCTACAGTTCTCATCCTCTTGGTTGTTCCTCACCTTTTCGTCCTAATTACAGGTTTCACCTGCTGTGCAGTTCCTTATATGTTCATATGTACATATAGATATAATGTATTGAGATATAGTTAATCTACTGTGTAGTTTCAAGGGTACAGCAGAGTAATTCATTTTCCTTCTATATAAGATCAATCTTATCTCATGGCAAAGCTTTTTTTTTTTCCCCCTCTATTTGTCTCAGCTGGAATGTGACCTTTAACAGACTCCTCTAAGGCCTCTGGTCCTTTACAATGTGCCCTCAAAACCTTGCCTTTTCTTTTGTTTGCCAGGCCTTGGAAACTTGGTGGTAACAGACACATTCCTTTCTGTTACCTATTTGTGTCAAAATGAGATGTGTCTTTGTGTCCTTTTGTTCCTTCACCAGACAACCCCAAATGGGTTATTAACCTGTTTAAATTGAATTCCTTCCTATCCTGTAGAGCTAATAGTGCTTAGATCAAATGCCTCTTTTCCTTCTTATTTTGGACCCAGATGTTTTGCTAACCTACTTCTTCTACTAATGCCTTTCAAAGTCTATAGACTTGACCATGGAAAATATAAGAGGTGTGCAGGTTTAACCACCCTCCATAAGGTAATTTTAATTATGGGGAACATCAGCATCTTAACTCCATCTGAAATTTGGAGTCCTTTATTGTGACCTACTATTCTCCCATCGTCTTATCTCCACAAACTTCCCAGATATGTTCCACTAGAGCATATACTGTTCCTGTCTTCCCACCAGATCACCTTGCAGAGTATTTAATAATGCATGAAGTACTCTATTGCTGATCTTCCTTTTCCCTTTTCAAATCAATCTTAACTTACTGTTAATAACCTATTATCACTGTCGCAGTCTTTTGAGGGTAGTCCTTTCGTTATGTGTTTCTTACCTTTAGCTTTAAAAGAAATCTTACAAAAAATTCTTAGGTCAAGCTCCTTTCTGAGAGAAACAATTTAGTATCCTCCTGAATTCTTTCTTCCTTTTTCGTAGATCTCTTCAGTCCGTATCACCTTTGTTTAATAAATAACAACAAAAAGTAACTTTTTCCCTCTAATCTCATCTTTTAAAGAACAATTATACTAAAGTTATCCCATTTCCCTTTCAAAGCTCTTTCACCTGGCTTGTCATAATATGTTTCCCTTAAGGAAGGAAATCCTGTTTTCATTTATTAATCCTTTCCTTTCCTTTAGTGTTCCTTTTTTTCGTTTACTTTCCTGCTTGTGTTATTCTGATTAGACGTGTTTAAGACTGGTGCTGTTTTTCTTGCTTTTCTGAACAAATAAGATTGCCAGAGAGTCTTTGAAGTCTTTTTTTCTCTTTATCTTTGGTTCATTATGTCTTTGTTGAGGCTTTTCTAGTATCTCAATACAAGATGATGATTTACAATAAAGGTTCCATTTCCATTTATCCTTTCAGGCAGTGATTTAAATCCACCACCCTACTATAGTTGAACAGTTGAATCTACAGTCTATTCAGGGATTTGTGCCCAGAGTCAACTTGAAATCTCACTGGGTGGGACTAATTGCAGAATCTTGTTGACAAGCTACATAAACTCAAAGGTTAGTCATTCCTCAGTCCTTTCTTGGGCTACAATAAAGACTAGAATTTAGGAGAGCTACTTGCACGCCTCCTCGTAAAGACAACACATAGTGTTAAAACTCAGCAATCTTAACTCCATCTGAAATTTGGAGTCCTTATAATGTGTTTAACCACCCTCCATAAGGTAATTTTAATTATGGGGAACATCAGCATCTTAACTCCATCTGAAATTTGGAGTCCTTTATTGTGACCTACTATTCTCCCATCGTCTTATCTCCACAAACTTCCCAGATATGTTCCACTAGAGCATATACTGTTCCTGTCTTCCCACCAGATCACCTTGCAGAGTATTTAATAATGCATGAAGTACTCTATTGCTGATCTTCCTTTTCCCTTTTCAAATCAATCTTAACTTACTGTTAATAACCTATTATCACTGTCGCAGTCTTTTGAGGGTAGTCCTTTCGTTATGTGTTTCTTACCTTTAGCTTTAAAAGAAATCTTACAAAAAATTCTTAGGTCAAGCTCCTTTCTGAGAGAAACAATTTAGTATCCTCCTGAATTCTTTCTTCCTTTTTCGTAGATCTCTTCAGTCCGTATCACCTTTGTTTAATAAATAACAACAAAAAGTAACTTTTTCCCTCTAATCTCATCTTTTAAAGAACAATTATACTAAAGTTATCCCATTTCCCTTTCAAAGCTCTTTCACCTGGCTTGTCATAATATGTTTCCCTTAAGGAAGGAAATCCTGTTTTCCTTTATTAATCCTTTCCTTTCCTTTAGTGTTCCTTTTTTTCGTTTACTTTCCTGCTTGTGTTATTCTGATTAGACGTGTTTAAGACTGGTGCTGTTTTTCTTGCTTTTCTGAACAAATAAGATTGCCAGAGAGTCTTTGAAGTCTTTTTTTCTCTTTATCTTTGGTTCATTATGTCTTTGTTGAGGCTTTTCTAGTATCTCAATACAAGATGATGATTTACAATAAAGGTTCCATTTCCATTTATCCTTTCAGGCAGTGATTTAAATCCACCACCCTACTATAGTTGAACAGTTGAATCTACAGTCTATTCAGGGATTTGTGCCCAGAGTCAACTTGAAATCTCACTGGGTGGGACTAATTGCAGAATCTTGTTGACAAGCTACATAAACTCAAAGGTTAGTCATTCCTCAGTCCTTTCTTGGGCTACAATAAAGACTAGAATTTAGGAGAGCTACTTGCACGCCTCCTCGTAAAGACAACACATAGTGTTAAAAGCTAGAACCTCATGCACTGGAGCTTACAAGGAACCTGGTCCTGTCTGCCAAATACATAAAGAGAGCAAAAGGTCATTCCACAAATGGCATGTCTAAAATGCTTGCCTATTTTGAGGAGAGTCTTTTCAAATCAAAGGACTTTGCTGCAAAAGTAGCTAATACTGCTACCAAAGTTGCTGTTTGCCTCTGTTTGTGTGTAGGGATTTGAGGCATCCTCCTTTTCTGGTTCTAAATACTTAAGAGGTAGACATAGGAGGCATATAAATTAATGGTGATGATAAACTGGTGAACATGGCCTTGACTCGAGCATAAAATGGGCTTCCTCTTTTTCTCCACCTTAACTAAAACTTATCCAGCCAAGGCAGAGCAGCTGAGGAATGAGCACTGTCCTCTCCTGCCATAGACAGAGGCAAGCCTGTCCTGGTGAATTAAGTTCCACTTGCGAGCAGATTCATGGAAGAGTGAGCCAGGAGGCCTGGCTCTGTGGTCAGTAACCTCTACTACACTCTTAGTCCTTCTGCATCACTCTTTCCCCAGTGACAGATGAATAAAAGGATTGAAATTTCTTTCCCAGTAACTACCTTCCCCAGAGGAAGAGAGAGTATTTTATGAGAGAGAAAACTGTTGAGTTCTCATAAATTGGTAACAGTTACTCCAGTACCTTTTTTTCAGTTATCAAATCTCTCACCACATTTTTAAAATTTAACTTAAAGTTTTTTAGAGAAGTTGTTTAACAGAAAAATTGAGCAGAAAGTGCGGTTTCCATTACCCCTTTGCTCCTCCCACCAGTTTCTCCTATTATTAATATCTTGCCTAAGTTTGAGGCATTTGTTACAATAATGGATGAGACATTGTTACATTATTGTTACAGCGTTATCTTGGAGGTCACTCTGTACATTTTATGGATTTTGACAGATATATATTGAGTATATCCAACTGTTAGAATATCATACAAAATGGTCCAACTGTCTTAAACATTACCTGTGCCTCACCTGTTCACCACATATTTGAAATGGTATCTTTATATATGCCAAATTCCCTTTAATGTAGATCCTTCACATTGTTTAGGTTTGTTTCTGGTATGACTAGAATTTTTTTTTCTCATTTGTGTGTGTTTTTTAAATTCACATATTATTCACATCTAATTGCCTTTTCATATTTACCTTCTTTGTCTAGCCACCTTATTAACTTTCAATGTAAGTTCTTCAAGTGTTAAATTGATTTATCTTTATTTCCTTATTGATAAGACTAAAATTTCCAGAAAAGTGTGTATATGTGTGTATATATATATGTCAAACTTGAGTGAGAATGCCTCTCCTGTTTCACTGTTAAATTTAATGTTCGCTTTTAATTCTAATGAATTACCTTAAGCATACAGACACATTTTCTTTATTAAAGAATCTCAGAAAATGAATTTTTAATTTTATCAAGCACCCTTTTGCCATATATTGAAGCTTTTCTACATGAAAATTTTCTTTTGACTTGTCAGTATAATAAATAACATTAATAGATTTATTGTTCTTAAACCCTTCTTACATTCCTAGAACAATACCCTGATGGACTCAGTTTGCAAATACTTGACAGATCTATAAATAAGTCCCTGAAAGAGGAAAAAGAGTAAAGAAATGTGACCATAATAGCAACTGACAGTTTAAAAAAAAAAATAAGGAAGACAGCAAAGAAACTATAAGTAGCATTTAAAAAGATGGCATACATAAAACAAAACAAGTTATAAGTGATAAATAGAGATTCAGCTAAACTCTACTAAAAATAATCTTTGTGGGAATTTCAGGCCAAGTTATATAAAAGTCTATGCTATTAATAAGAGACTTAAGATTCAAAAGCTGAAAATAATAAATAAAAAGATAAAATAAATATCAGAGGACATAAACAAAAATTACAGGGTTTTTTGGTTTGTTTAATCCAGTGAAGTTGTATCGTTCAAAAGGTAGTTTGGTTTGTTTTAAGTTAACTTTTGTTCTCTAGCTTACCCCAGTCTGTCTCTTCCCATTTCCTGTCTGCACATACCCCACTTCCCCAAGGATTGATAGCAGAAGGGGCCTCTCTCTTTAGGGCAGTCCATTTCTTGTTGAATAGGACCCATTAATCTCTTGTAGTCCAGTCAAACAAAGGTATCATTTGGATATAAACAATTGCTCCCATTTCACCTCCTTAGTTGTACAAAGATCCCTCTGATTTCCCTGACTTCCTAAAGTGCCTGTTAATTCACTCCATGAACATTTCCCATTCCTGAGTATGCCTTGGAAAGGTTTTCTGCTACATTTCAGCTTAGATTTCCATTTTCTGAAACTTCGCTTCAGCAGCCCATAGGTCCCTGCCCTATCTAATTTGCTTGCTATTTTGTCAGTATTCTTTCCTCCTCTTTTTTTTTTTTTTTTGCTTGCCTTCCCGCCCTGTCATTTTATCTTTCTTCCTCTTAAGCAAACTTGATCACCTTGTTTTTGATAGTAATCAAATAGTTGAGTTGGTTTTGCTACCTGGTATTTTTTGGTGCAGCAAAATCACGTGAGAGCTATGCCTATTCTATATTCTCTCCCCCAAAAAAAAATTTATGACACTATTGGAGTAACAGTGGCTTTAACTATGATCTGCATATTATTTCTAAGCAATAGTCTGTAGTTCCAAGTAGTGTTAGTTGCTCAGTTGTGTTGGACTCTGCGACCCCACCAGGCTTCTCTGTCCATGGGATTCTCCAGGCAAGAATATTGGAGTGGGTTACCATGCCCTACTCCAGGATCTTCCCAAACCGAGGAATCGAACTCGGTCTCCCACATTGCATGCATATTGTTTACCATCTGAGCCACCAGGAAGTTCATCCTGAAGTAAGAAACTCTACTAAAAATAATCTTTGTGGGAATTTCAGGCCAAGTTATATAAAAGTCTATGCTATTAATAAGAGACTTAAGATTCAAAAGCTGAAAATAATAAATAAAAAGATAAAATAAATATCAGAGGACATAAACAAAAATTACAGGGTTTTTTGGTTTGTTTAATCCAGTGAAGTTGTATCGTTCAAAAGGTAGTTTGGTTTGTTTTAAGTTAACTTTTGTTCTCTAGCTTACCCCAGTCTGTCTCTTCCCATTTCCTGTCTGCACATACCCCACTTCCCCAAGGATTGATAGCAGAAGGGGCCTCTCTCTTTAGGGCAGTCCATTTCTTGTTGAATAGGACCCATTAATCTCTTGTAGTCCAGTCAAACAAAGGTATCATTTGGATATAAACAATTGCTCCCATTTCACCTCCTTAGTTGTACAAAGATCCCTCTGATTTCCCTGACTTCCTAAAGTGCCTGTTAATTCACTCCATGAACATTTCCCATTCCTGAGTATGCCTTGGAAAGGTTTTCTGCTACATTTCAGCTTAGATTTCCATTTTCTGAAACTTCGCTTCAGCAGCCCATAGGTCCCTGCCCTATCTAATTTGCTTGCTATTTTGTCAGTATTCTTTCCTCCTCTTTTTTTTTTTTTTTTGCTTGCCTTCCCGCCCTGTCATTTTATCTTTCTTCCTCTTAAGCAAACTTGATCACCTTGTTTTTGATAGTAATCAAATAGTTGAGTTGGTTTTGCTACCTGGTATTTTTTGGTGCAGCAAAATCACGTGAGAGCTATGCCTATTCTATATTCTCTCCCCAAATAAAAATTTATGACACTATTGGAGTAACAGTGGCTTTAACTATGATCTGCATATTATTTCTAAGCAATAGTCTGTAGTTCCAAGTAGTGTTAGTTGCTCAGTTGTGTTGGACTCTGCGACCCCACCAGGCTTCTCTGTCCATGGGATTCTCCAGGCAAGAATATTGGAGTGGGTTACCATGCCCTACTCCAGGGGATCTTCCCAAACCGAGGAATCGAACTCGGTCTCCCACATTGCATGCATATTGTTTACCATCTGAGCCACCAGGGAAGTCCCTAAAAAAAACATCCTGAAGTAAGCCATAAGAATGAAATGTTCATTTCTGGGCCACTTAATCAGGACCCCTTTCTTTTCTCATTCTAAGCATTGCTAGCTTATTTGGGTTTTTATTCATGGAATAATGTAGGAAATAGCAGTGATGTATCTATCAGAAACTTTATCAGTAGTTTTAGTAAAATACCTAGAATTATGCAAAAGGCCATATCTTCTGAGCTATTTTATATTTGTGTTATTACTCTGAAATTATTTGCCTTGTATTCTCAGTGCCCAAGAGAGTGCCTTACATAAGTTTTTTTCAGCCAGATCTATACATTGTCTTTAACTTCATAAGAAATAGAAATTTTACTTGATTAAAAAGGTATTTCTTTTCTCTTGAAACACATCTTTAAGGATTCTAGTAAATCTTAGTGTTTCTTATTTTTCTAGCATTTTAATATACAATCTAGATCTGTCTTCTTTAGTAACCTAGAGTGACACATTTTGTCTTTGGTCAGATACTACGATTTAAAAGTGGCTGCTCTCTCTATACAATAGCTAGAACATGAAAGCAACCTAGATAGGCCATCAACGAACGAATGGATACAAAAGCTCTGCTACATATATACAATAGAATACTACACAGCTGTAAAAAAAAAATGCAGAAGAATCAGCCCTAGTGAGGTGGCTGGATCTAGAACGTATCATAAAAAGTGAAGTCAGTCAGAAAGAGAAGGACAAATACAATATATTAACACATATATATGGAATCTAGTAGGATGGTGATGATGGCACACGCAGTGAAGCGACAGAAAGACAGACATGGACAGTGGACATATGGACATTGTGGAGAAGGAACAGAGGGTGGGAGGCGTAAAGGAAGTAGCATGAAGGCCTGTACTATCATAAGTGAAGAAAATAGCTCTAGTCATTTCTCTGTGAGAAAAGGGGATCCTTCAGGGGTGCTGTGTGATGGTTGGGAGGGGTGGGAAGAGGGGGATATACATATGACTAATCTGGGAGCATACATATCTGTAAACAACAAAACTCTGTAAAAGTTAAAAGTAAAACAAAAGTTAAAAAAATAAAAAAAAATAAAAGTGGCTGCTATCCAGGCCTTACCAGAAGCACATGTTAAAGAAGTGTTATTTAAGGAAAGAGTGCTGAATGGACATTTGGTTCATCTCTTCTATGTTCTTGAGATGTTTCTCTTTTGGATTAGATCTATGAAGACAACTTTCTCAGAAGATGTAGTGTACTCTGCATTTTGTCAAGAACAGTTTTTAAAAGCAGATTGTTTTGCTTGAAAAACCATCAAGAATGTCTTTTAATGTATCTTCTGAGCTATTTTATATTTGTGTTATTACTCTGAAATTATTTGCCTTGTATTCTCAGTGCCCAAGAGAGTGCCTTACATAAGTTTTTCAGCCAGATCTATACATTGTCTTTAACTTCATAAGAAATAGAAATTTTACTTGATTAAAAAGGTATTTCTTTTCTCTTGAAACACATCTTTAAGGATTCTAGTAAATCTTAGTGTTTCTTATTTTTCTAGCATTTTAATATACAATCTAGATCTGTCTTCTTTAGTAACCTAGAGTGACACATTTTGTCTTTGGTCAGATACTACGATTTAAAAGTGGCTGCTCTCTCTATACAATAGCTAGAACATGAAAGCAACCTAGATAGGCCATCAACGAACGAATGGATACAAAAGCTCTGCTACATATATACAATAGAATACTACACAGCTGTAAAAAAAAAATGCAGAAGAATCAGCCCTAGTGAGGTGGCTGGATCTAGAACGTATCATAAAAAGTGAAGTCAGTCAGAAAGAGAAGGACAAATACAATATATTAACACATATATATGGAATCTAGTAGGATGGTGATGATGGCACACGCAGTGAAGCGACAGAAAGACAGACATGGACAGTGGACATATGGACATTGTGGAGAAGGAACAGAGGGTGGGAGGCGTAAAGGAAGTAGCATGAAGGCCTGTACTATCATAAGTGAAGAAAATAGCTCTAGTCATTTCTCTGTGAGAAAAGGGGATCCTTCAGGGGTGCTGTGTGATGGTTGGGAGGGGTGGGAAGAGGGGGATATACATATGACTAATCTGGGAGCATACATATCTGTAAACAACAAAACTCTGTAAAAGTTAAAAGTAAAACAAAAGTTAAAAAAATAAAAAAAAATAAAAGTGGCTGCTATCCAGGCCTTACCAGAAGCACATGTTAAAGAAGTGTTATTTAAGGAAAGAGTGCTGAATGGACATTTGGTTCATCTCTTCTATGTTCTTGAGATGTTTCTCTTTTGGATTAGATCTATGAAGACAACTTTCTCAGAAGATGTAGTGTACTCTGCATTTTGTCAAGAACAGTTTTTAAAAGCAGATTGTTTTGCTTGAAAAACCATCAAGGACATTGTCTTTTAATGTCCCCGTAAAATCTTACCATCTTAGAATTAGTGTCAGAGAAAGAAATTTGCCTTCTTGCAAAGATTAGTACTTTTTTTTTCTGTTATAGAGATCTTTTTTTTTTTTCTGACTATTGGGAATCTTAGTGCCATATTTTGATACACTAAACTCATGATAGCAACTCTGAAGTCCTTCCTAAATAAGGTTTTACATTATAAACAAAATCTGTGTTGGAAAAAGACTGGATTTAAATAGAAAATAGAGGTAAAGCATCTGGTAAGCACCTGTTTTATACCTTTGCTAAGCCATTCCCATCAAGCCCTTTTAAATTTTATTTATTTCTCTCTTGATTAGAAAACACTGTGTGATGTGGTCCTTATGGTCCAGGAGAGAAAGATACCTGCTCATCGTGTTGTCCTTGCCGCAGCCAGTCATTTTTTTAACTTAATGTTCACAAGTAAGTATCTTAAGATAAAACATTTTCTCTATGAGATTTAGGTAAGGTATAACTGAAAATGTGCCCTTTCCCCCAGCTTTAAAAGCACTTAAGACCACAGAATAGTGAAGAGATTGAGGAGTGGTCATGGTGATAATTGATCGAAGAAGAGATGTCCTTTTGTTAGCCCTAAAGGCCCAGAGTGTTTATTAATAAAGATACACCTTGTACTTGAGTATCGGGTTTTTTTCTTAACCCCAGCTGGAGAGGCAAAAGAGATCAGACTTACGGCATTTTATCAAGCAAGTTAAACTAAATAAAAATGAAAAATGAAATATATTAGAAACAACCCTATTTTGGAGTTCAGAATTGGGTCCAAGTCCTGGCTCTTCTACTTAGTACTGCTTATGAGCTTCATCAAGTTATATAATATATGTGCTTCAAGTTTTCTCTTAATGCCCTGGCTATCAGGGTTTTGGGAAAGAATGAGAGCTTTGCTGTTGAAAGCTCATTATGTATATATAATTGTCATTGTTTTTATTTATAGATCTGTTCCAGCTATATCAGAGGCATTTTGTCCATAGCAATTTAAGAGGATGCTACCTAATTAATTTAGGAGTTGGGGAAATACTAAAGCTAGATTTATGTCTTTCTGTGCATTTGGCCTTTTTTTTTTTTTTAAGAGGTACACTAATTGACTAATTTCTTAGATTATTTATTTTATTTATTTTGTTTTTTGGCCACTTCTATTGGTCTTTCATTTATTTCCATCTTTGTTCTTTGGTCTGTGTGGGCCTCCCATCACAGTGGCTCTCTCATTGCAGAGCACTGGCTCTGGGCACTGGCTCGGTAATTGGACACATTGGTCTAGCTGCTTCACAGCTTGCGGAATCTTCCCAGGCCAGAGATCAAACCGGCGCCCCTTGCACTGCAAGGCAGTGTCTTTACCCACTGGACCACCAGGGAAGTCCTTAGATTATTTTAAGGCACGTCTCAAGTGTGGAGAATTCATTTGAATTTATTATAGGAAAGTGTTCAGTGGACTTTCAAGGTATTTTCTTTCAGAGAGGTCTCTATCCGGTTATTTTTCTCTCACATTTAACAGCCTAGAATGATCTGGTTCTTCAGTTAGACTCCTGGAATTACTCATGCCATTTATGTTTCTTCTCTTTGTATTAGCCAACATGATTGAATCAAAGTCCTTTGAAGTGGAACTCAAAGATGCTGAACCTGACATTATTGAACAACTTGTGGAATTCGCTTATACCGCTAGGTAAGTTAAGGATCATTTCAGTTGTGGAGAAGTAAGGTTGGGATCTGCCATCGCAAAGCGTTATTGTAACAAATTGGTATGCTCCAGATTGTTCAGAGTGCCAAACTACAAGGGTGGTAAGGGGCGGAATTGGAGGATCCTATGCCACACTTGTTCAGAGGCTGAAGAATCTTAACTTTTTGTTTAATTTCAGGAGCTAGTAGAACACATTTGACAGCAGCATTATTTAAATAATAAATGGTAGGAAATTAATATTCATTTCATCTTATTTACAGAATTTCTGTGAATAGCAACAATGTTCAGTCTTTGTTAGATGCAGCAAACCAGTACCAGATTGAACCTGTGAAGAAAATGTGTGTTGATTTTTTGAAAGAACAAGTTGATGCTTCAAACTGTCTTGGTAAGAAATGAGTGTATTATTAAAAAAAAAAAAAAAAACTTTAATGTGTAAAAGTTACTTTAATACATGGTTATAAGTGTCCTTCTTTTCTCCTCATTTAATGTTGAGATGTTCACTAAACAATTTTGTAGTAATATATTTTAAGAGGAGGTTAGGGTGAGTGAAACAGAAACCTCAGCAGAAACAAGCCATAAAATACTGTATCAGCATTTTCCAAAATAAAAAAATAACCTCAGGAGTGATTTTCATGTATGTGTGTGTTTAGGAAAAGGAGTTAAGAGTTTACTTTAGAAATGCCTGAATGATTCATTGTTAAAAAAAACAAACAATTTACTGTACTAACATGCTATAGGGAAAAGAAAAAAAAACAACAAAGTCAAAGCAACAGATGCTGAAGGCACTTTTGTATTTTTAGTACCCATTCCTAATGATTACAAAAACTCTTAAACTAGAAATAAAATGTCTAGTTAACCTACATGTGTCTGAAACCTATAGCAAATATTCTTTGCATGGAAACATGCTAGTGTTAAACCTTTGTACTGAAGATTTCCATCAGTGCAAGTCAGTCTAGAAAAAACAAGGTAACAATAAGTTTCCTTATCAGGCATAATCAGAACAGTAGTTAGTTGGCTAATTTAAAACTTCATTAACACAACGATTAAACAAGATTATATCAACAGTAAAGGTATTATTTTAGTTTAATGCAGATATACCAATCTGCCACTATTTGACTCAGCCCAACTCTGTGAATACTGATCTTCCCTGAATTTGTCTTATCTAAGTCACACCAATAATACATCACCTATGATTTTTTATTTTTAATTTCCTTAAAACAAATTGATAACTCAGTGAGACAGTCTGATTACAGGATCCCTCTAGAATTTTGCAGTGTTTTTTCAGATTTTATCAGTTGTTTTGGTTGTACTTGATTTGAGCTGTTTCAAGTCTGTCTTAGACTTTAGAATGAGTCTTCATAGAAACAGCTATTTTTTCACATTTATATTTTATTGATCTGCATGATATTTAATTAGATCTCATAATTATGATAAATTCAACTGTCAAAAATTAGTTAATAAATACTAGTTTTTGGTGAAAGTACCATTTCCCTGTTAGGTACATAAATGTTCAGATGTAGCAGATAGCTAACCATGAGCACATAGCATGCCATGTTATTAATCAGTATGTTCCCCTCCCTCTTTCTCTCCCCTACTCCCAGTTTTTTCACAACCTTTTAAAAATAAGAAAAACATCCTTAGCTGCTGACCCTACTAGAGGTAGGATATATTTGACTCAGGGACAGTACTTCCCTCTGAAAGAGAAAATAAAATAGTCAAATGAAAAATGTATAGAAGCTCTATAAGAAAACTGTTAATTACATTGAAGATTATTTTAAAATCTCGTGGAGAGCTGTCAACTCTCCCTACAGCAATCCAAATATTTAGCAATTCTAATTAAAATTATATTAGAATTTTTTAAAAGTAGAACATTATAAGGTTATTTTAAATTTTATTTGCAAGAGAAAGTGTTTTATTTGTAGCTGAGAAGAGTTTGAAAAAACATTGAAGAGGGCCTATTCTACCAAGTCCCAAATTCAGCCATGTATAAAATAGTATCATATTGGCATAACAATAGACAAACCAATGGAAAAGAAAAGGAGGAGGATTTATAAAATTTGCTCTCATTTTCCTGGAGTCATGCTTTTATCTTCACTGTGTATTTTTTACAGTGTTTTTTATTCATTTATTTTTTTTTCTATGTTCAGGTATAAGTGTACTAGCAGAGTGTTTAGACTGTCCTGAATTGAAAGCAACTGCAGATGACTTTATTCATCAGCATTTTACTGAAGTTTATAAAACTGATGAATTTCTACAACTTGATGTCAAGCGAGTTACGCACCTCCTCAACCAGGACACTCTGACTGTGAGGGCAGAGGATCAGGTAACTAAATTGCCTTCTCACAGTTTTCTTAGTAGAAGTGTCCTCGGTGTAAGTGTTCCTGTGGATTTCTTAGACTTCATTTTTAGATATATGGCAAAGAAAAGAGGTGGCTGCTAGATGTCAGAAAAGGCAAGGAAATGGTTTCTCTTCTAGGCCTTCAGGCAGCCCTGCTGACACCTTGATTTTTGCCCATTTTGGACTCTAACCTCCAGAACTGTCAGATAAACTTTATCAGAGGTGTAAGCTGGTGCAGGCCCACTTGAATGTGTAGACTCTAACCGTCCATAAATGTCAGTAAGTTAATCAGTTTTTGTTCCTCCTCTTTCTCTCCCTACTCCCCGTCTTTTCACACCCTTTTAACACTAAGAAAAACATCCTTAGCTGCTGACCCTACTAGAGGTAGGATATATTTGACTCAGGGACAGTACTTCCCTCTGAAAGAGAAAATAAAATAGTCAAATGAAAAATGTATAGAAGCTCTATAAGAAAACTGTTAATTACATTGAAGATTATTTTAAAATCTCGTGGAGAGCTGTCAACTCTCCCTACAGCAATCCAAATATTTAGCAATTCTAATTAAAATTATATTAGAATTTTTTAAAAGTAGAACATTATAAGGTTATTTTAAATTTTATTTGCAAGAGAAAGTGTTTTATTTGTAGCTGAGAAGAGTTTGAAAAAACATTGAAGAGGGCCTATTCTACCAAGTCCCAAATTCAGCCATGTATAAAATAGTATCATATTGGCATAACAATAGACAAACCAATGGAAAAGAAAAGGAGGAGGATTTATAAAATTTGCTCTCATTTTCCTGGAGTCATGCTTTTATCTTCACTGTGTATTTTTTACAGTGTTTTTTATTCATTTATTTTTTTTTCTATGTTCAGGTATAAGTGTACTAGCAGAGTGTTTAGACTGTCCTGAATTGAAAGCAACTGCAGATGACTTTATTCATCAGCATTTTACTGAAGTTTATAAAACTGATGAATTTCTACAACTTGATGTCAAGCGAGTTACGCACCTCCTCAACCAGGACACTCTGACTGTGAGGGCAGAGGATCAGGTAACTAAATTGCCTTCTCACAGTTTTCTTAGTAGAAGTGTCCTCGGTGTAAGTGTTCCTGTGGATTTCTTAGACTTCATTTTTAGATATATGGCAAAGAAAAGAGGTGGCTGCTAGATGTCAGAAAAGGCAAGGAAATGGTTTCTCTTCTAGGCCTTCAGGCAGCCCTGCTGACACCTTGATTTTTGCCCATTTTGGACTCTAACCTCCAGAACTGTCAGATAAACTTTATCAGAGGTGTAAGCTGGTGCAGGCATTGGGAGCAGGATGGAGTAACACTTGAATGTGTAGACATTCACTTAATCCCTAATTTTAGTCCCTCATCCTTTTCTGTAATTTAAGTCAATATGTTTTTGATAATGTGTTACATCAGCAAATGAAAACTAACAGGTATTGTAGGATCAGTTCTAGAGATTAAAAGCTTGCACTGAGCCATATTCTTTTGTCTAGTCTTCTTCATGGCCCAGAGTATTAGTCTGCAAGTTGATAGGTTGTATCTGGAGGACCTAACTAGGCATGAAGTAAAAAACTCAGTTATATGATCAAAACTGACTGACTGATACATAGTATAGAAAGGTAAGAATAAGTAATTTTACAGTGAAGAAACCTGACAAACTTGATGAATACTGTCTATAGGTTAATGTCCTCAGTGATAGCATGTTGAGCACGCACTCTTAATATAATGTAATGAGGCTGGCATGTCACCTCTGTGTCTTCCTCCCCAAAAAATTAGAGCCCCAGCCTAATCTTGAGGAAAACATCAGACCAACCCAGATTGAGGAACAGTCTATAAAATACCTGATCAGGATTCAGAATTATCAGAAGTCTTCTCATAGTCTGGAAGAGCTTAAGGTGACATAATAACTAAATGAAATGTGGTATCTTTTTATGTGAAACAAAAAAGAACATGAGACAAAAAGTAAAGGATTTTTTTTTTTTTTTTTTTGGCTATTCTGGGTTTTCACTGCTGCCGCTGGCTCTTCTCTAGTTGCAGGGAGTGGGTGCTCCTCTCTAGTTGAGGTGAGCAGGCTTCTTGTTGTGGTGACTTCTCTTGTTGTGGAACTCAGGCTCTAGGACACATCGACTTCAATAGTTGAGGCACATGGGCTCAATAGTTGCGGTTCATGGGCTTAGTTGCTCTGCAGCATGTAGGATTTTCCCGTATCAGGAATCGAACCTGCATCCCCTGCATTGGCAGGTGAACTCTTTACCACTGGGCTACCAGGGAAGCCCAAGTAAAGGATTATTTTTAAATGTATGGAACTCAGTTAATAATTTAATATCAATATGGGTTCATTAGTTATGACACGAGCGCATACTAATTACCATTTTATAATTGAGGTGCACGGTGTGTAGGAACTCTCTACACCATCTTTGCAACTTTTGTGTAAAGGAAAAGCTTTTCCAATAAAAAGCTTATTAAGAAAAAAAGAACAAAACTCCCATAGAAAACTAACTCATGGGGAGATCAGATTTAGGCCTTATCAACACCAGCTCAAAATAACATAACTAACTCAGATGTGCATGGTATATATATGTATGTATGTGGAATGATAGGTTTGTTTTCAGTGTGTTTAATGATTTGTAGATTGACTTATGTTAATAAATTTGTGCTTGCTTGGTACAGATAAATGAATGCTGCAGTATCATTTTGGAAAGCAATTCTTCTGTAAATACTCTGAATTTATTTTTATACAGATAGAACTTTTAAATCATAAAGTTTGTAAAAATTATGTAAGTCCTGAATTCATAATTCAGGAATATTAGATTGAAATAAAGTCTTAAATGACCTTTGTATCTCTTGGGGTAGAAGGCTTCTGAGGAAATTTACCCATTTTCCTGGTACCGTATAAACATATATTGAAACTAACATTAATCAATAGATGTTTTTCAGTAGGAAATATATGTCATAGCTCCTTCCAAAAAGGAAGTTATATTTTGTTTAAAGACAATTAGAGATTGAACATTCTCCCCTATCGTGACATTATGCAGCAGTGATTGGTTCTATAAAGCTATTACCTAGAAGAAGAATCACTAGAGCATTGTGTAGACCATTCTGAAGTACAGACAGGTATTCAGGGATAAAAACAAGTATCTGAATAAGACAGTGGGAATAAGTGACCGTGTCTTCATGAGGTTCCCCCCTTCTCTGTGAGACTAAATATAGGTGACTGGAAGTGCTACTGCCATCAAAAAACTTCACCATGCTGTTTTTTTGCTCCCTCTTAGGTTTATGATGCTGCCGTCAGATGGCTGAAATATGATGAACCTAACCGCCAGCCATTTATGGTTGACATCCTTGCTAAAGTCAGGTTTCCTCTTATATCAAAGAATTTCTTAAGTAAAACAGTACAAGCTGAACCACTTATTCAAGACAATCCTGAATGCCTTAAGATGGTGATAAGTAAGTTGCCTTAATATCCATTTATATCCTGATTGCATAGCCAGTTTGTCATGGGTTAAACCCTTCAGAATGGATCAGACTGGGGTAGCTGGGAGAAACACTTGAGACTTGGTTCTCAACTGCCTATCTGCAGGGAACTTAAGACTCGGCTCTTAATCTATAGGAACACATGTGATAGAAGGTCAAAAATTACTCAGACTTTTTCTCCTTTTGTGTACAGTAGCTTTAATTTTATGTGTTTTGTGTTTCCTTTTTAAAATAATTAAGCCAAGTAGTGTACTGGAATCACATTTTTTCTTGAAAATAAAGTTGATTTGTTGTACCTGGAGCACATTTGTTGCCACATTCTTTTTTTTCCATTTACTTAATTTTTCTTGGCATGCAGACTGAACTTTTCCACTTCTGTAAAATGCCACTTCATAAATAGTACAATTAAACAATCTGTTGCTTTTCTTTTTTGGCAGTACTACCGTTCATGGAACATTCTTTCTGCCTGTTCCAGTATGGAATGTTTGCACTGTAGGCTCAAGGGCACAGTTCTTGTCCTGGGACCTCCTTTCTCTGCTATCCTGGGATGTTCTTTCACTCCTTTCCTAAGTTTAGATTCACTGTCTTCCTCAAACCCAGGTCTTCCCTTTTCTTAGTTCTATTTGAACATATCCTTAAAAGCTTCCTGAAAATGAGTATATATGATCAGTGAATATTTGGAGATGTAGCAAATCTTGTCTTTATCATAAAGTATCAAAGGATAGTTAAACTGGATATAGAACTATGTTGAAAAATTATCTTTAGAATTTTGAAGGCATTCTCCATTATTTACTAACTTCCAGTGTTACTTTTGAGAAATCTGATGCCAGTTTATTTATTCTGCCTCCTTGTAAGCATTTAGCACATTTTTTAAAAAAATCCCTGGTGTTTTTGAAAGTTCACAGTAATATACCTTGGTGTACATCTTTTTTTTAAGTTATCATATTGGCCATTCTCTGTTCAGTCACAAGAGTTCTCAGTTCTTTATTATTGGTTGTGTGATTCTTGAAGGATTAAGTTTGTAATCTTTTCTTGTCTCTCTTATATCAAAGAATTTCTTAAGTAAAACAGTACAAGCTGAACCACTTATTCAAGACAATCCTGAATGCCTTAAGATGGTGATAAGTAAGTTGCCTTAATATCCATTTATATCCTGATTGCATAGCCAGTTTGTCATGGGTTAAACCCTTCAGAATGGATCAGACTGGGGTAGCTGGGAGAAACACTTGAGACTTGGTTCTCAACTGCCTATCTGCAGGGAACTTAAGACTCGGCTCTTAATCTATAGGAACACATGTGATAGAAGGTCAAAAATTACTCAGACTTTTTCTCCTTTTGTGTACAGTAGCTTTAATTTTATGTGTTTTGTGTTTCCTTTTTAAAATAATTAAGCCAAGTAGTGTACTGGAATCACATTTTTTCTTGAAAATAAAGTTGATTTGTTGTACCTGGAGCACATTTGTTGCCACATTCTTTTTTTTCCATTTACTTAATTTTTCTTGGCATGCAGACTGAACTTTTCCACTTCTGTAAAATGCCACTTCATAAATAGTACAATTAAACAATCTGTTGCTTTTCTTTTTTGGCAGTACTACCGTTCATGGAACATTCTTTCTGCCTGTTCCAGTATGGAATGTTTGCACTGTAGGCTCAAGGGCACAGTTCTTGTCCTGGGACCTCCTTTCTCTGCTATCCTGGGATGTTCTTTCACTCCTTTCCTAAGTTTAGATTCACTGTCTTCCTCAAACCCAGGTCTTCCCTTTTCTTAGTTCTATTTGAACATATCCTTAAAAGCTTCCTGAAAATGAGTATATATGATCAGTGAATATTTGGAGATGTAGCAAATCTTGTCTTTATCATAAAGTATCAAAGGATAGTTAAACTGGATATAGAACTATGTTGAAAAATTATCTTTAGAATTTTGAAGGCATTCTCCATTATTTACTAACTTCCAGTGTTACTTTTGAGAAATCTGATGCCAGTTTATTTATTCTGCCTCCTTGTAAGCATTTAGCACATTTTTTAAAAAAATCCCTGGTGTTTTTGAAAGTTCACAGTAATATACCTTGGTGTACATCTTTTTTTTAAGTTATCATATTGGCCATTCTCTGTTCAGTCACAAGAGTTCTCAGTTCTTTATTATTGGTTGTGTGATTCTTGAAGGATTAAGTTTGTAATCTTTTCTTGTCTCTCTTATACATCTTTGCGTTTTGCTGTTTTCTCGGAAGTAGGTTTGATTTTTCTTTCAGTGCTTTTGTTTCATTTATTTTTTTATTTCTGTGGGCTTTTATTATTTCATGACTATATCTTATTATAAAGTAGCATTGTAATGCCTTTAATGTTTTTTATCTTGTCTGCATTTCCTGTATTGCCTTCCTTTTTCTTTTTTTTCTGTACTGCCTTTGTTCTTTTCTTTCTACTTTTGTTGTTGAAAACAAAATATGTTTCCTATCATCTGTGAATCATTTTTATTTTAATTTAATTTATTTATTTAATTAATTTATTTTTTGGCTATTCTGGGTTTTCACTACTGCTGCAGGCTCTTCTCTAGTTGCAGGGAGTGGGTGCTCCTCTTTAGTTGAGGTGAGCAGGCTTCTTGTTGCAGTGACTTTTCTTGTTGTGGAGCTTGGGCTGTAGGGCACACAGGCTTCAGTAGTTGTGGCACATGCGCTCAATAGTTGTGGCTCTGAGGCTTTAGAGCACAGGCTCAATAGTTGTGGCTCATGGGCTTAGTTTCTCCGCAGCCTGTGGGATCTTACCGGATCGGGGATCAAACCTGTGTCTCCTGTAATGGCAGGCAATCTCTTCACCACTGAGCTACCAGGGAAGCCCCTGTGAATCATATTTTGAGAGTGCATTATTATAAAACTGATAAGACTCTGTATGTGAGTTGTCTTCTCAGTTCTTGGGTTAAA
Organism: Tragulus kanchil; assembly: GCA_022376925.1. NCBI lineage: Eukaryota > Metazoa > Chordata > Mammalia > Artiodactyla > Tragulidae > Tragulus > Tragulus kanchil. Next base: position 104,206,235 of record JAIOJX010000030.1, on the reverse strand, counting down.
CTGTAGGATAAATGGGATAGCCACAGCTTTTTAATTGGGGACCCACAGATGTCATTATTTGTAGATTATTTTCTCAGGTAACTGGGTAGAGGCATTTGGGAACTGGATGGGAACATTTGTCTTGAAGACTTTCACTTAATCTCTGTTTATTTCACCCCGTGATGCAAGTTGTAAAAATTATCTTTAGAATTTTGAAGGCATTCTCCATTATTTACTAACTTCCAGTGTTACTTTTGAGAAATCTGATGCCAGTTTATTTATTCTGCCTCCTTGTAAGCATTTAGCACATTTTTTAAAAAAATCCCTGGTGTTTTTGAAAGTTCACAGTAATATACCTTGGTGTACATCTTTTTTTTAAGTTATCATATTGGCCATTCTCTGTTCAGTCACAAGAGTTCTCAGTTCTTTATTATTGGTTGTGTGATTCTTGAAGGATTAAGTTTGTAATCTTTTCTTGTCTCTCTTATACATCTTTGCGTTTTGCTGTTTTCTCGGAAGTAGGTTTGATTTTTCTTTCAGTGCTTTTGTTTCATTTATTTTTTTATTTCTGTGGGCTTTTATTATTTCATGACTATATCTTATTATAAAGTAGCATTGTAATGCCTTTAATGTTTTTTATCTTGTCTGCATTTCCTGTATTGCCTTCCTTTTTCTTTTTTTTCTGTACTGCCTTTGTTCTTTTCTTTCTACTTTTGTTGTTGAAAACAAAAAATGTTTCCTATCATCTGTGAATCATTTTTATTTTAATTTAATTTATTTATTTAATTAATTTATTTTTTGGCTATTCTGGGTTTTCACTACTGCTGCAGGCTCTTCTCTAGTTGCAGGGAGTGGGTGCTCCTCTTTAGTTGAGGTGAGCAGGCTTCTTGTTGCAGTGACTTTTCTTGTTGTGGAGCTTGGGCTGTAGGGCACACAGGCTTCAGTAGTTGTGGCACATGCGCTCAATAGTTGTGGCTCTGAGGCTTTAGAGCACAGGCTCAATAGTTGTGGCTCATGGGCTTAGTTTCTCCGCAGCCTGTGGGATCTTACCGGATCGGGGATCAAACCTGTGTCTCCTGTAATGGCAGGCAATCTCTTCACCACTGAGCTACCAGGGAAGCCCCTGTGAATCATATTTTGAGAGTGCATTATTATAAAACTGATAAGACTCTGTATGTGAGTTGTCTTCTCAGTTCTTGGGTTAAACTGTAGGATAAATGGGATAGCCACAGCTTTTTAATTGGGGACCCACAGATGTCATTATTTGTAGATTATTTTCTCAGGTAACTGGGTAGAGGCATTTGGGAACTGGATGGGGGAACATTTTTGTCTTGAAGACTTTCACTTAATCTCTGTTTTCAATCTTGCACCTTCTCTCTGTGATTGAGTCTGGACATCTCTGACTCACAGTCTCTGAAGACCAACCCTTCTATCATAAGTATCTGACTGCAGTAGAGAAAGGAGGCCTGGCAATTCAGCTGTTATTTCAGAATTTTAGAGTTCTGTTGATTTCATTCCCATGCCATCTTCTGTATCACTCCAGGGTTCTACAGGAACATTTGGCTTTCTTCTCATTGGTGTCTCATTCCACAGCTCTTTAGGTTTAACGTTCTATCTGCTAGATGTCTTCATTAACTGTTGGGGGGTTGCAGATCTTCTAGTACTATCAGAAGTACAGTTTGTATTTGCTTCCTCTTTCCATGTTTTTGAAGGATAGCTTTCAAGAGAAAGGAGAGAAAAGGTCTTAAAAAAGCAAGTCTGATCTCATGGGTTTTTTGTATTGAGAAATCTTAATCAGTCTTTTCCTTTATGTCCAGTTTAAGGGTCCTTCTTAGTCCTAGGTTATTTTTTAAAAACTTGCTGAATTTTTCTTTTGTACATTGAAGAATTTCTTTTTTTTTAATTTCTTAACTGATATGCAACTGAAGTTGACTTCATATGAAATAATCTCTTGCCACTCAGAATAAATAAGAACCTAGCTTTATTTTCCCTCCTAAATGTTTGACAAGATTTTGACCTAATAATCATTTTTGAATAACTCTTTTCCCACTGATGTGAAACATCATAAACAAAATTCCCGCATATCTATATGCACACACACAATCAGTTTTCCCTGTTTCATTCAAATGTCTTACATATAATTATTGTTGTTTAAACTTCATTTAAATTGTGTGTCCCTAGAGAACTATGTAATTTCGTTTTTTTTTTTTTACATTCTCTATTTCTTTTTTTTTTTAAACCTTTATTTTACTTTTAACTTTTACAGAGTTTTGTTGTTTATAGACATGCGTGTTCCCAGGTCAGTCACATGTATATCCCCCCCTTCCCATCCCTCCCAACCATCACACAGCACCCCTGAAGGATCCCCTTTTCTCACAGAGAAATGACTAGAGCTATTTTCTTCACTTATGATATAGTACAGGCCTTCATACTACTTCCTTTACGCCTCCCACCCTCTGTTCCTTCCCCACAATGTCCATATGACTGTCCACTGTCCATGTCTGTCTTTCCGTCGCTTCACTGCGTGTGCCATCATCACCATCCTACTAGATTCCATATATATGTGTTAATATACTGTATTTGTCCTTCTCTTTCTGACTGACTTCACTTTTGATGATACGTTCTAGATCCAGCCACCTCACTAGGGCTGATTCTTCTGCATTTTTCTTTACAGCTGTGTAGTATTCCATTGCATATATGTAGCAGAGCTTTTGGATCCATTCGTTCGTCAGTTGGCATCTAGGTTGCTTCCATGTTCTAGCTATTGTATAGAGAGCTGCAATGAACATTGGGGTACAGGTGCTTCTTTCAGATTTGATTTCATCAGGGTATAAACCTAAGAGTGGGATTGCTGGGTTGTAGGGTGCTACTATTTTTAGTTTTTTAAGAAATCTCCAGACTGTCTTCCATAGAGGCTGTATGAATCTACATTCCCACCAGCAGTGCAGCAGTGTTCCCTTTTCTCCGCAGCCTCTCCAGCATTTATTGTCTGTCGATTTGTGGATGATGGCCATTCTGACAGGTGTGAGGTGATATCTCATTGTAGTTTGGATTTGCATTTCTCTAATTATTAGTGAAGTTGAGCATCGTTTCATGTGCTTTTGGGCCATCTGTATCTCCTCTTTGGAGAGGTATCTGTTTAGGTCCTTTTCCCATTTTTTGATTGGGTTGTTCATTTTTCCAGTGCTGAGTTGTCTGAGTTGCTTGTAGATTTTGGAGATTAATTTATCTGTTTCATTTGCTATGATTTTCTCCCATTCTGCGGGTTGTCTGTTCAGCTTTTTTGTGATTTCTTTTGCTGTACAAAAGCTTTGAAGTTTCATTAGGTCCCACATGTTCATTTTTCTTTTGAGTTCTGCTATTCTAGTAGGTGGGTCAGAGAAGATCTTGCTTTGATTGATGTCCTTGAGGGTTTTCCTATATTCTCCTCTAAGAGTTTAATGGTTTCTGGTCTTATATTTAGGTCTTTAATCCATTTTGAGTTGATCTTAGTGTATGGTGTCAGGGAATGTTCCAATTTCATTTTTTTGCATGGAGCTGTCCAATTTTCCCAGCACCATTTGTTGAAGAGGCTGTCTTTGTCCCATTTTATAGTTTGGTCTCCTTTGTCAAAAATAAGGTACCCATAGGTGTGTGGCTTTATCTCTGGGTTCTCGATCTTGTTCCATTGGTCGATAGTTCTGTTTTTGTGCCAGTACCACACTGTCTTGAGGACTGTTGCTTCGTAGTAGAGTCTGAAGTTGGGGAGGCTGATCCCTCCAGCTCCATTCTTCTTCCTCAGGGTTGCTTTGGCTATTTGAGATCTTTTGTGTTTCCATATGAACTGTGTTATTCTTTGGTCTAGTTCTGTGAAGAATGTCATTGGAAGTTTGATAGGGATCGCATTGAATCTATAGATGACATTTGGTAGTATGGTCATTTTCACAATATTGATTCTTCCGACCCAGGAACATGGAATATCTCTCCATCTGTTTAAGTCTTCTTTAGTGTCTCTCATGAGTGTCTTGTAATTTTCTGTGTACAGTTCTTTTGTTTCTTTGGGTAGGTTTATTCCTAGATATTTGATTCTTTTACTTGCAATGGTGAAGGGGATTGCTTCTTTGATTTCGTTTTCTGATTTTTCATTGTTTGTGTATAGGAATGCCAGTGACTTCTGTATATTGATTTTGTATCCTGCCACTTTTCTGAATTCACTGATTAACTCTAGTAGTTTTGTAACCGTGTCTTTGGGATTTTCTATGTATAATATCATGTCATCTGCAAATAGAGAGTTTGACTTCTTCCTTTCCAATCTGGCTTCCTTTGATTTCTTTCTCTTCTCTTACTGCTGTTGCTAGAACTTCCAGGACTATGTTGAATAAGAGTGGTAACAGTGGACACCCTTGTCTTGTTCCTGATCTTAGAGGAAATGCTTTGAGTTTTTCACCATTGAGGATAATGTTCGCTGTGGCCTTCTCATAGATGGCTTTCACTATGTTGAGATAGGTTCCTTCTATGCCCATTTTCTGAAAAGTTTTTATCATAAATGGATGCTGTACTTTGTCAAAGGCTTTTTCTGCATCTATTGAGATGATCATGTGATTTTTGTCTCTCAATTTGTTGATATGGTGTATCACATTGATTGATTTGCAGATATTGAAGAATCCTTGCATGCCTGGGATGAACCCAACTTGATCGTGATGAATGAGCTTTTTGAAGTGTTGTTGAATTCTGTTTGCTAGGATTTTGTTGAGGATTTTGGCGTCTAGATTAATCAGTGAAATTGGCCTATAATTTTCTTTTTTTGTGTTGTCTTTGCCTGGCTTTGGTATCAGGGTGATGGCGGCCTCGTAGAATGTGTTTGCAAGTGTTCCTTCCTGTGCAATTGTTTGGAAGAGTTTTAGAAGGACAGGCATTAGCTCTTCTTTAAATGTTTGGTAGAATTCACTTGTGAAACCATCTGGCCCTGGGCTTTTATTTTTGTGTTTCCATATGAACTGTGTTATTCTTTGGTCTAGTTCTGTGAAGAATGTCATTGGAAGTTTGATAGGGATCGCATTGAATCTATAGATGACATTTGGTAGTATGGTCATTTTCACAATATTGATTCTTCCGACCCAGGAACATGGAATATCTCTCCATCTGTTTAAGTCTTCTTTAGTGTCTCTCATGAGTGTCTTGTAATTTTCTGTGTACAGTTCTTTTGTTTCTTTGGGTAGGTTTATTCCTAGATATTTGATTCTTTTACTTGCAATGGTGAAGGGGATTGCTTCTTTGATTTCGTTTTCTGATTTTTCATTGTTTGTGTATAGGAATGCCAGTGACTTCTGTATATTGATTTTGTATCCTGCCACTTTTCTGAATTCACTGATTAACTCTAGTAGTTTTGTAACCGTGTCTTTGGGATTTTCTATGTATAATATCATGTCATCTGCAAATAGAGAGTTTGACTTCTTCCTTTCCAATCTGGCTTCCTTTGATTTCTTTCTCTTCTCTTACTGCTGTTGCTAGAACTTCCAGGACTATGTTGAATAAGAGTGGTAACAGTGGACACCCTTGTCTTGTTCCTGATCTTAGAGGAAATGCTTTGAGTTTTTCACCATTGAGGATAATGTTCGCTGTGGCCTTCTCATAGATGGCTTTCACTATGTTGAGATAGGTTCCTTCTATGCCCATTTTCTGAAAAGTTTTTATCATAAATGGATGCTGTACTTTGTCAAAGGCTTTTTCTGCATCTATTGAGATGATCATGTGATTTTTGTCTCTCAATTTGTTGATATGGTGTATCACATTGATTGATTTGCAGATATTGAAGAATCCTTGCATGCCTGGGATGAACCCAACTTGATCGTGATGAATGAGCTTTTTGAAGTGTTGTTGAATTCTGTTTGCTAGGATTTTGTTGAGGATTTTGGCGTCTAGATTAATCAGTGAAATTGGCCTATAATTTTCTTTTTTTGTGTTGTCTTTGCCTGGCTTTGGTATCAGGGTGATGGCGGCCTCGTAGAATGTGTTTGCAAGTGTTCCTTCCTGTGCAATTGTTTGGAAGAGTTTTAGAAGGACAGGCATTAGCTCTTCTTTAAATGTTTGGTAGAATTCACTTGTGAAACCATCTGGCCCTGGGCTTTTATTTTTGGGTAGATTTTTGATCACAAGGTCGGTTTCTGAGCTTGTGATTGGCTTGTTCAAAGTTTCTGTTTCTTCCTGGCTCAGTCTTGGGAGATTAATCTTCCCCAAGAAACTGTCCATTTCTTCCAGGTTGTCCAGTTTGTTGCCATAGAGTTGTTCATAATAGTCTCTTAGAATCCTTTGGATTTCTGCATTCTCTGTTGTAATCTCTCCTTTTTCATTTTTGATTTTGTTGATCTGGTTCTTCTCTGTCTTGTTCTTGATGAGTCTGGCCAGTGGTGTGTCGATTTTATTGACCTTTTTGAAGAACCAGCTTTTTGTTTGATTTATCTTTGCTATTGTTTCTTTCATTTCTTTATCATTTATTTCTGCTCTGATCTTTATGATTTCCCTTCTTCTGGTGGCTTTGGGGTGTTTTTGTTCTTCTTTCTCTAGTTGTTTTAAGCGTAAGGTTAGGTTGTGTGTTTCAAATTTTCCTAGTTTCTTGAGGTGGAATTGAATTGCTATAAACTTCCCTCTTAGAACTGCTTTTGCAGTATCCCATAGGTTTTGCACTGTTGTGTGTGCATTGTCGTTTTCTTCTAGGAATTGTTTTATTTCTCCTTTGATTTCCTCAATGATCAGTTGGTTTTTTAGGTACGTGTTGTTTAATCTCCATGTGTTTTGTGTTTTTAGCAATTTTTTCCCCGTAGTTGATCTCTAGTCTCACTGCATTGTGGTCCGAGAAGATGGTTGACAGAATTTCCGTTTTCTTGAATTGACTGAGGTTTGATTTGTGGCCCAAGATGTGGTCTATCCTGGAGAATGTTCCGTGAGCACTTGAGAAGAAAGTGTATTCTTCTGCTTTAGGATGGAACGTCCTAAAGATATCAATGAGGTCCATTTCTTCTAGTGTGGCATTTAAGGCTTGTGTGTCTTTATTAATTTTCTGTTTGGATGATCTGTCCATTGGTGTGAGAGGAGTGTTAAAGTCTCCTACTATGATTGTGTTAGTGTCGATGTCTTCTTCTATGTCTGAAAGTGTTTGTCTTATGTATTGGGGTGCTCCTGCGTTGGGTGCATAGATATTTATGATTGTTATGTCTTCTTCTTGAATCGATCCCTCAATCATGATGTAGTGTCCTGCCTTGTCTCTTCTAATCTTCTTTATTTTGAGGTCTATTTTGTCTGATATGAGTATTGCTACTCCAGCTTTCTTTTGATTTCCATTTGCATGGAATACCTTTCTCCAGCCTCTCACTTTCAGTCTATGAGTGTCCCTAGGTCTGAAGTGAGTTTCCTGGAGGCAGCATATGTATGGGTCGTGGTTTTGGATCCATTCAGCCAGTCTGTGTCTTTTGGTTGGGGCATTGAGTCCATTGACATTCAAAGTAATTATTGATACAAATGATCCTATTGTCATCTTCTTAGATGTTATAATGGGTTTGTTTCATGGATCTTCTCCTTTTATACTTGTTGTCTATATAACTCTCTTTAACATTTGTTGTAAGGCTGGTTTGGTGTGACTAAATTCTTTTAATTTTGTGCTTATTTTTTCTTAGTTTTAGACCCGTAGGTTAGGTTGTGTGTTTCAAATTTTCCTAGTTTCTTGAGGTGGAATTGAATTGCTATAAACTTCCCTCTTAGAACTGCTTTTGCAGTATCCCATAGGTTTTGCACTGTTGTGTGTGCATTGTCGTTTTCTTCTAGGAATTGTTTTATTTCTCCTTTGATTTCCTCAATGATCAGTTGGTTTTTTAGGTACGTGTTGTTTAATCTCCATGTGTTTTGTGTTTTTAGCAATTTTTTTCCCGTAGTTGATCTCTAGTCTCACTGCATTGTGGTCCGAGAAGATGGTTGACAGAATTTCCGTTTTCTTGAATTGACTGAGGTTTGATTTGTGGCCCAAGATGTGGTCTATCCTGGAGAATGTTCCGTGAGCACTTGAGAAGAAAGTGTATTCTTCTGCTTTAGGATGGAACGTCCTAAAGATATCAATGAGGTCCATTTCTTCTAGTGTGGCATTTAAGGCTTGTGTGTCTTTATTAATTTTCTGTTTGGATGATCTGTCCATTGGTGTGAGAGGAGTGTTAAAGTCTCCTACTATGATTGTGTTAGTGTCGATGTCTTCTTCTATGTCTGAAAGTGTTTGTCTTATGTATTGGGGTGCTCCTGCGTTGGGTGCATAGATATTTATGATTGTTATGTCTTCTTCTTGAATCGATCCCTCAATCATGATGTAGTGTCCTGCCTTGTCTCTTCTAATCTTCTTTATTTTGAGGTCTATTTTGTCTGATATGAGTATTGCTACTCCAGCTTTCTTTTGATTTCCATTTGCATGGAATACCTTTCTCCAGCCTCTCACTTTCAGTCTATGAGTGTCCCTAGGTCTGAAGTGAGTTTCCTGGAGGCAGCATATGTATGGGTCGTGGTTTTGGATCCATTCAGCCAGTCTGTGTCTTTTGGTTGGGGCATTGAGTCCATTGACATTCAAAGTAATTATTGATACAAATGATCCTATTGTCATCTTCTTAGATGTTATAATGGGTTTGTTTCATGGATCTTCTCCTTTTATACTTGTTGTCTATATAACTCTCTTTAACATTTGTTGTAAGGCTGGTTTGGTGTGACTAAATTCTTTTAATTTTTGCTTCTCTGTAAAGCTTTTGATGTGTCCATCTATTTTGAAGGAGATCCTTGCAGGGTAGAGGATTCTTGGTTGCAGATGATTCTCTTTTAGCCGTTTAAATGTGTGCTGCCATTCCCTTCTGGCCTGCAGAGTTTCTGTTGAAAGATCAGCTGTTAAAGTATGGGCTTTCCCTTGTATGTCACTAGTTGCTTTTCCCTTGCTGCTTTGAGAATTCTATCTTTGTGTTTAATTTGTGTTAACTTCATTAATATGTGTCTTGCTGTGTTTCTTCTCGGATTGATTCTGTATGGTACTCTTTGTGCTTCTTGGACTTGACTATTTCTTTTCCCATGTTGGGGAAATTTTCAACTAGAATCTCTTCAAAAATTTTCTCATAGCCTTTCTTTTTTTCTTCTTCCTCTTCTGGAACCCCGATAATTCGAATATTGGTGCGTTTGATATTATCCCAGAGGTCTCTGAGGCTATCCTCTGCTCTTTTCAGTTTTTGAGCTAGATTCTGTTTTTCAGCAGTTACTTCCACCATTCTGTCTTCCAGCTCACTTATCCGTTCTTCTGTCTCCGATACTCTGCTCTTGATTCCTTTTGCAGTGTTTTTCAGTTCAGCAATTGAGTTGTTTGTCTCTGTTACTTTTTTGGTAAGTTCTTGTATTTCTTTATTCAGTGTGTTAGTTGTATCTTGCAATTTCTCTAACATTCTGTTTTCAGTGTCTTTGATCATCTTTACTATCATTCTTCTGAAATCACTTTCAGAAAGTTTGTCCAAATTCTCTTCATTGATTTGATCTTGTGTGTTTGTAGATTGTTCCTTCACTTGTGTGGTATTTCTCTGCTGTTTCATTGTTATATTAATTTTTTAACTGACTCTGTTTGGTATTTCCTTTTCCCAAACTTTGAGTTACATCTGTTGGTGTTTGTTGTTTGGAGGGGGCTTCTTATTCTGGGTGATGCTGGTGGTTGGGTGATGTCAGGACTTGCATACAAGTGATTACCTTTGTTGGCGTTCTCACTTGTATACTGCTCTTTAGTGTTAGGCGTTCTCTAGTATTGTAGAGTTTTAGAGTCAGTGCTCCCTCCCTAAAGCCCCCGGGCTTGTTGCCTGACCTGGGAATGAAGATTTCAAGGCTGGTTTGTTATGGCATTAAATGATATCAAAACATATATATGCAAATGAGAAACAGAAGGTTTACCTTTGACAAATGGCAATTTAAAAATTATGCAAATACTATCTAGCATATTGAATTATACACACAAACATATACAGCTGTAACATAACCCAGGCATTCCAACCAAAAATACAGTACAATATGTTAGCACAGCGAATAGAGAAAACCAAGAATGATGTCCACCAGTTAATAAGCAAACTAAGTAGAGCACCAGTTGAAGAATAATGTTAGAGCAGGGTCCCCATTGGGGATAAGCAATTAGGACAGAACAGTCCAAGAAATATGGTGGGAAAAGGGAAAAAGAGAAAGGGAGGATAGAAGAGAAATATAGAATGATACTGCAAAGTTAGATATAGGGAGATAAAGATTTGTATGTATTAGAGTTTAATGCTATAGGAAAGGAGCATTAGAGACAGCAAAGAATTATAGGGGAAGTAGTAGTACAAATGAAAAAAATTAAAAAAAAATTAAAATAGAGATAAGTATATAGAAAAATATAGAAAAACAAAGCAAAAACAATAAAAACAAACAATACCCCACAGAACCTTAAAAGGCCAATGGGGAATCAGAAGTTTATACCAAAATAAAATGTGTGGTTTAAAAGAAAAAAGAAAAAAAAATGTAAATTTGAATATATTCAGTCTTACTGATGAGATTAGTAGCTTCAATAGAATTCAGTGAAGGAAATAAACACACCCACTCTCACACTCAAAAGAAAAAACCAACGGGGGTGCACTGAGTGGGTTTGGAAAAAAAGGGGAAAAGAAACAGTTGAAACAAAACCATACGATACAAAAAAAAAAGCAATAAAAAAGAATAAGGAATAAAATGAAATTTTAAAGTCCAGCAGTAACTCCAGCTTCAGACAAAACGTGAAAATAGTGTTTATGTTCTTCTGTCTCTTGCTGACTATTCAGGAATTATCAGTCTTTTTCTTGCCTCTGGCAGTGGTTGGATCTGGAGACCTCTTTGACTGCTTATTTATTTCGGCCTATTCCAGAACTAACAGGCCCGCCCAGGCTGACCCTGGGAGTTTCTTAATCCAAATCCCTTTTCTCGCTGGGTGGAGCTAAATTCCTCCTGTAGCTTGACCAGCAGCCCATAGTTTGACCAGCAGCCAAACTACAGTAGGGAAAATGGCGTCTGTAACCCTGGATTCTCACAAAAATATACTAAATGCTTTGTAACAGCATATTGAATTATACACACAAACATATACAGCTGTAACATTCCAACCAAAAATACAGTACAATATGTTAGCACAGCGAATAGAGAAAACCAAGAATGATGTCCACCAGTTAATAAGCAAACTAAGTAGAGCACCAGTTGAAGAATAATGTTAGAGCAGGGTCCCCATTGGGGATAAGCAATTAGGACAGAACAGTCCAAGAAATATGGTGGGAAAAGGGAAAAAGAGAAAGGGAGGATAGAAGAGAAATATAGAATGATACTGCAAAGTTAGATATAGGGAGATAAAGATTTGTATGTATTAGAGTTTAATGCTATAGGAAAGGAGCATTAGAGACAGCAAAGAATTATAGGGGAAGTAGTAGTACAAATGAAAAAAATTAAAAAAAAATTAAAATAGAGATAAGTATATAGAAAAATATAGAAAAACAAAGCAAAAACAATAAAAACAAACAATACCCCCACAGAACCTTAAAAGGCCAATGGGGAATCAGAAGTTTATACCAAAATAAAATGTGTGGTTTAAAAGAAAAAAGAAAAAAAAATGTAAATTTGAATATATTCAGTCTTACTGATGAGATTAGTAGCTTCAATAGAATTCAGTGAAGGAAATAAACACACCCACTCTCACACTCAAAAGAAAAAACCAACGGGGGTGCACTGAGTGGGTTTGGAAAAAAAGGGGAAAAGAAACAGTTGAAACAAAACCATACGATACAAAAAAAAAAGCAATAAAAAAGAATAAGGAATAAAATGAAATTTTAAAGTCCAGCAGTAACTCCAGCTTCAGACAAAACGTGAAAATAGTGTTTATGTTCTTCTGTCTCTTGCTGACTATTCAGGAATTATCAGTCTTTTTCTTGCCTCTGGCAGTGGTTGGATCTGGAGACCTCTTTGACTGCTTATTTATTTCGGCCTATTCCAGAACTAACAGGCCCGCCCAGGCTGACCCTGGGAGTTTCTTAATCCAAATCCCTTTTCTCGCTGGGTGGAGCTAAATTCCCTCCCTGTAGCTTGACCAGCAGCCCTATAGTTTGACCAGCAGCCAAACTACAGTAGGGAAAATGGCGTCTGTCTCACAAAGGATTCATTCCCACACGCTCTATGGGAAGCACTTCCGCAGTGACCCCGACCCTGCTGCAGGCCACCGTCGACTCCTGCCACCGCGGGAGACGTCAGATTACTCAGAGGTGAGTCTGGCTCAGTCTCATGCAGGATCGCTATTCCCCTCTCCCGGATCACAGTGCGCACAGAGTTTCCAGTCCTCCTTGGGGGCTCTGTGATGGGGTTAATGGTAACCTCCTCCAAAGGAAACTGAGTGCCGTCCTTCCGAAGACTGCTCAGAGGCACTTCTAGCTCAAGGGGGCACTTGGACCCTCCAAAGCAGGTCTGGCTCAGTCCCTTGTGGGCGTCACCGCTCCTTTCCCAGGTCTTGATCTGCAACAGGCTTTGCCCCTTTGGCCCTTCCAGCCTCTCTGGTGGGTATGAGGTTTGACCTTTAAAAGTACGATTGTGCCCTTCCTACTGTCTTGATGCGGCTTCTCCTTTGTTCTTGGATGTGGGGTATCCTCTCCGTGATCAGATCCAACCTCTTCCTGTCGATGGTTTTTCAGGAACTCATTGCAGTTCAGGCGATTTTGCAGGGGAGATGAGTGCACGTCCTTCCGTGGCGCGGCGGCGTGGCGGCTCGGTCCGACGCGGCTTCTCCCATTCTCTATTTCTTTAAAGAATTTTTAAGTTATTTTTGCTGTTGCTATTGTGATTGTATTTTTTCCCCTTCAGTTAATCATTGATTTCTTTTTTTAAAAAAGGAAAAAAAGCTTTTCAGTTGATTTCTTTTTTCTAGGGAAATAATTCATTATATGCAAATAATTGTTTTAGTTTTTCTCACTTAATGTTTATACTTTTTGTTTTTGTTTTGTTATATTGCCTGATTGCATTCAGTACTTTTTTAATTGAACAGTGGTGGTAAACATCAGTATTGCCTTCCCCTTACTCTACTGGGAATAGCTTTCTTTCTCACCTAAAGATATGGACCTATTTTTTGCCATTAGTTGAGTGCACGTGTGGAGTGTGTAGCTGATTGTGAGTAGAGTAGGCAGGAGATGTCTATAAGTAAGAAATTACTTCTGTTTTCCTGAATTTTGCACGTATTTTCAATAGATAGTAGTTATCTCTTTTTTCTGAGAGTTTGAGGATTTTGACAAATACTACTGTAGTGGTATTTTTGAATTTAGTATGCATATTTAAGCTGTATTTAAAGCTATAAAGAAGGGTAATACAAACATTAAATGTTCTTTGTTCTGTATTTTAGTGTCTTTTTTTAAACTTATTTTTTTAGAGAGTGTTTAGATTTATCCATGTTCACCAGTTTCTTTGCCCACCATTTCCTCTTGTATCTTAGACCTTCTTTCCGAGATTTTTCTGTATTCCTGAAGCACATGCTTTACAAAGTTCATACATTTACAGTCTGTTGGCTTATGTAAAACTATCTTTCTTTTAAACCCTTTTTTTAAAGGTGAACCGGGCATGTAATTCTAGGTTGACTATATTTCCCTGAATACTTTGAAGGTATTTCACCCCACCTCCATCATATGGTTGATGTCTGCTGTCAATGTAGCTGTCCTTCTGTGTAAACAATGCGAATTTTTTCCTGTGGCTTTTTAAAATTAATTTTGACCTCTTTTATTAGTTTTTTATTTATTTATTTTCATCGACCTTGATTCTTTGGCCTGTGTGGGCCTCTCATTGCAGTGGCCTCTCTCATTGCTTAGCACCGGCTCTTGGCACATCCGGTCCAGAGAGCTGGCTAGTAATTGTACACTCCGGTCCAGCCACTCTGGGGCATGTGGAATCTTCCCAGGCCAGGGATCAAACTGGTGCCCCTTGCACCGCAAGGTGGACTCTTTACCCACTAGACCACCAGGGGAAGTCCTGCCTTTGGCTTTTAAATGGGTTTCTGTTTTTGATGTTTAGCATCAGATACTCCTGGGCATTTATTTTTTTGTGTTTATCCTGCTCAGTATTTGTTTTCATGAGTCTGAGGAATCTGTTTTTCATCAAGTTTGGAAAATTCTCAGCAGTTTTCTCTTCTATCAGTGACAATCGTTTTAGTCACTTGCATTCAGTACTTTTTAATTGAACAGTGGTGGTAAACATCAGTATTGCCTTCCCTTACTCTACTGGGAATAGCTTTCTTTCTCACAAAGATATGGACCTATTTTTGCCATTAGTTGAGTGCACGTGGAGTGTGTAGCTGATTGTGAGTAGAGTAGGCAGGAGATGTCTATAAGTAAGAAATTACTTCTGTTTTCCTGAATTTTGCACGTATTTTCAATAGATAGTAGTTATCTCTTTTTTCTGAGAGTTTGAGGATTTTGACAAATACTACTGTAGTGGTATTTTTGAATTTAGTATGCATATTTAAGCTGTATTTAAAGCTATAAAGAAGGGTAATACAAACATTAAATGTTCTTTGTTCTGTATTTTAGTGTCTTTTTTTAAACTTATTTTTTTAGAGAGTGTTTAGATTTATCCATGTTCACCAGTTTCTTTGCCCACCATTTCCTCTTGTATCTTAGACCTTCTTTCCGAGATTTTTCTGTATTCCTGAAGCACATGCTTTACAAAGTTCATACATTTACAGTCTGTTGGCTTATGTAAAACTATCTTTCTTTTAAACCCTTTTTTTAAAGGTGAACCGGGCATGTAATTCTAGGTTGACTATATTTCCCTGAATACTTTGAAGGTATTTCACCCCACCTCCATCATATGGTTGATGTCTGCTGTCAATGTAGCTGTCCTTCTGTGTAAACAATGCGAATTTTTTCCTGTGGCTTTTTAAAATTAATTTTGACCTCTTTTATTAGTTTTTTATTTATTTATTTTCATCGACCTTGATTCTTTGGCCTGTGTGGGCCTCTCATTGCAGTGGCCTCTCTCATTGCTTAGCACCGGCTCTTGGCACATCCGGTCCAGAGAGCTGGCTAGTAATTGTACACTCCGGTCCAGCCACTCTGGGGCATGTGGAATCTTCCCAGGCCAGGGATCAAACTGGTGCCCCTTGCACCGCAAGGTGGACTCTTTACCCACTAGACCACCAGGGGAAGTCCTGCCTTTGGCTTTTAAATGGGTTTCTGTTTTTGATGTTTAGCATCAGATACTCCTGGGCATTTATTTTTTTGTGTTTATCCTGCTCAGTATTTGTTTTCATGAGTCTGAGGAATCTGTTTTTCATCAAGTTTGGAAAATTCTCAGCAGTTTTCTCTTCTAACAGTGACAACTTTCTCAGGAATTTTAATTTAAAATGTTATCAATTCTTTGCTCCATAATTTCTAAGCTTTTCCTTTCATCTGTTTCTTTATGAGTTTGTTTGTGGTATGCCGTGTCTTCGTTGCTGTGCATGAGCTTTCCCTAGGTGCGGCGAGTGGGGACTACTTTAATTACAGTGCATGAATTTCTCGTTGTGGGAAGCTTCTCTTGTTGCAGAGCATAGGCATTAGGTTCGTGAGCTTCAGTAGTTGTGGCACGTGGACTCAGTACTTGAGACTCTAGAGCACTGGCTCAGTACTTGTAGCAAACAGGCTCAGTTGCCCTGTGGCATGTGGGATCCTCCTAGAACAGGGATTGAACCTGTGTCACGTGCATCACAAGACAGACTTTTAACCACTGAATGACCAGGAAAAGCCCCATCTGTTTCTTTTCTAATCCATCTTTTGAGTTTTGAGTATTAAATATTTAATTTTTTTCTAAATCAGCTCGGTCATTTTTGATTGTCTTTTTTCTTTGCTCATGTTTTCAGTTCTTTCATTTCTGCAAACATTTTAAATATAGTTATTTTATGTTCTGTGTTTGATAATAAAAATCATCTGAAGTCAGATTGAGTGCTGCTATATTTTTAGTTACTTTATTTCTGGTGGCTTAATTCTTGGTGTTTTGTAATTTTTGAATTGTGAACTTATATTTGATTTGGTCTTAATCTTCAGGAATATTGGGAAGTCTTTGTTTTCCCTGAGAGAATAGTATTTGCTTTTGCCAAGTGCTCTGGGACACAACAGTCCAAGGTTACTTTGAATTCTTTTCTTTTTTTGGCTGCAGTATGTGGCATGCAGGATCTTAGTTCCCTCACTAGGAATCAAAGCTATGCCCCCTGCATTGGGAGTGCAAAGTCTTTAAAGTACTGGTTTACTTATGGCTGCCCTGGGTCTTCATTTCTGGGCATGGGCTTTCTCTAGTTGTGGAGGCAGGGGCTACTCTTTTTTGCGGTGTGCAGGCTTCTCATTGAGGTGGCTTCTCTTGTTGTGAAGACAGCACTCTAGGGCACCCAGGCTTCAGTAGTTGCAGCAGGTGGCCTCAGTAGTTGTGACTTGCACACTTCACACTCTGTAGAGCACAGACTCAGTAATTGTGGCACACTGGCTTAGGTGCTCTGGGGTATGTGATATCTTCCTGGACCAGGAATCCAGCCTGTGTTCCCTGTATTGGCAGATGAGTTGAGTTTTTCTCAGCTTATGGTTTTCAAACCTCAGAACTGTATCATCCATCAGTATAAATTATCAAAGGAGGGAGACATTACATCTACCTAAAGGTGAAATTGAAATAGACAGATTACTATTCTTCTTTTTTCCATTAGGCAGCTTTCTTAACCAGTCTTCATTGAAGATACAGCCAATCCAAATGATTCAGTTTTAGATAGAGCTCTCAGTTCCAACACTTACCTTAGGTGAATCCAAGACTTAATCTTGTTCCTCATTCAACCAGTAATACCAATTTTTAGGTGTCCAGTATTACTGAAAACCCTCAGAGTAGCTCCAGGGTCTCTTAATGTTCACAATTCTTTTGTTTAGTTCCCTCTCCATTTCTGGCCCTCTGATCTTAGCTATGCATTTGAAAGAACGTTTGTTCAGTCTTGTAGCAGGGGGTTATTTTTGAAAGTCTCAACTGTCGTATGGCTTTAAGTGGAAGTTTAGCTTGTTCTTTAAACAGGCATGGAATGTGTAGTGTAATGACTATGATACGCAGAGATAAGTTTACTTTCCTAACTCTCCCACCAGAATCATATCTGCACGTTGGTTGGCAGTATAGATTTCAATTCACGTGTTGAGCAAGAAGGCCTCTCCTAGTCTGTGGCCATACCACTCTGAACACAGTAGATTTTGTCTGATCTCGGAAGCTCAGCAGGGTTAGGCTTGGTTAGTGTTTGGATGGGAGAAATCCTCTACTGGAAGGTATTTAGAAACTTTGTTTGAAACCTTATTATTGATAATTCATGTACACATTTCATATAAGGTATAGCTGGTTTCAGGCACAAAATTAAGAAAAGAAATAAAAGAAAAATGAGAACTTTTCATTCATGCTTAAGACATCCTTTTCAAGAGTGTTAAGAAGTTTGTGTCCCGATTATTATAATATCACTTGCCTTTGGATTTGGAAGTAAAGTAAAATTTATGTTAGACTTATCCCAAATACTATTGTTTTAGGTAAGTTGGCCCAATATTGTCGCCTAGCTTGGGGAGCTGTTATGATATATACATAGAGTGGAATGCTCTATATTTACTAAAAATATCTTAAATGAATATCTAATAATATAAATGTTTTTCATGGGTGGAAAAAGCATAAAACAGTGCATGGTATAATACCCTTTGGTTCCAGTTAAGGTGTCAAGGGGGAAATAAGGTGTCGAGTTCCAGCTAAGGTGTCAAGAGGGTGTGACTCAAGAACATATCCTTGTGAATATCTACATTTAAAGGATGATAGGAAAAGAACTGGAAAAGGAGAGTTTACCCAGCTAGTGGAACCATAGGCGATATCTTGAAATCCAAGGTGTAGGGAGTCTTAAGAAGTGGAGCATAGGTTGTTCTTAGTTTCTTTTAAGTACAAGGAGGTGACAGAAAATCAGGACCAAGATGCCTTTAGGTTAGGGCTTTCATTTTTTCGATTTTGTATGTGTTAATATTGGACTTTTTTTATACTTCATATTTTCAGACTGTGTTGTATTTTTGGTTTCACTGAGTGAAAAACTGCATCTGTTTCTTCATACATGATATAAACTGATGAAGATAAATTAACCAGTCTCAGTGAAGTATTACCTTTAGTTCTTACATGGATTATGAATTGATTTAGAAACAGGATACCAGCATTATTCCAGAAATCCAGCCAAGTGTGGGGATTTGGTTCTTGAGCGGGAAGCTTTGTTTTTTGTTACATTTTCTGTTTTTCTTTGTTTTGTCTTGTTCTAATAAAGAACAGTGATTTCTAAAATTCCTTGACAAGGCACAAGCAGCTTTGGAGCCTGGGTAGAGCTCAGTGGAGGAAAAAAAGTCTCCCCCTGCTAAAGACCGTCAGTTACCCATCTACCATCTATGACTTAGGGGCTGCTTTCTGAGAGTAGAAGAAAAGCAGAAAAGATAGTAGGAATATAGAATAAATTAAAATGAAAGAATTTACAGCTAAAAGAAAAATGAGTCGTAAAATGAAAATGAAGAACACAATCAAAGCCATCACAAAGGGTCAGACTCAGTTCTTATTCAGAATTTGCAAATAATAGTACCTGACTCGCAGGGGATTAACTCCCAGAGGAATAAGCCTAAGGAACAGGGTGCTTCTCAGAGTAAGGTTCCAGAGAGCTTGTCCCCAACCCTGTCCTGAGAGAGAAACAGGCCACCAGTGAAGGAGCCACAGTTTGTGCTTCCTCCAGGGGTGGCCACAGTTGGCCACAGTCAGCCACTTGTGCCCAGTGGCCTGTGGCTGGAACACTTCCTCCTGTTCCTCTCCTTACCTGCTGCCTGTCTTCTCTTGTTGGGAGTATTGTGTTCATAGATTCCACAGGACACCTCCGCCGTGTTTGGAGCCCTCCTAGAGCAGTGACTTTCAAACCCCACAGGATCTGTTCTGGGATAGTTTTCATTAATTTGAATTTTAACAAATTTCCAGGTGATGACTGCTGGTCAGGAAACTATACTTTAAGAGCTACAGTCTTAGACCTAGAGGGGGAAAGGAAGGGATAAGGAAAAGTGGTTTTTACAATTGTAAAGGATTGTGAAAAAAAACAAGAATATATGACAGAAGCCATATATGACCCACAGAGCCTAAAGTATTTGTTATCTGGCCCTTTAGAGAAGGTTTGCTGACCTCTGACTAGAGCAGGCATCTGGGTCTTGGCTGCTGAGTGTGGCAGCTGTTCTAATGCACAGTGCTTCTACTCGTGTCTAAAGTGAAAGGAAATGCTCGAAATATTGATACTGATTTTCACTCATTCCCAAGCTGTTCTCCAAACCTGTCTTCTTCTCTCTGTCCCTCTTATAAAAGCCCAACACACACTCATGAACAGAAATGTTTTCTGCATGTATTTAGAGTTGCTTACATTATTTTATTTTTGGATTAGTAAATACTGTGCATCATATACAATTCAAAAAAGGTATAAAAGGATATGTGATGAAACGTTTTACTGGAGGTAACCATTATTACCTTGTGTGTATATATATATATATATATATTTTTTTTTTTTTTTTTGGCGGGGGGAGCTTCTATTGGTTTTTCATTTATTTCCATCTTTGTTCTTTGACCTGTGTGGGCCTCCCATCCCAGTGGCCTCTGTCGCAGCAGAGCACCAGGTCCGGGCACATGCGCTCCAGAGCTCCGACTTGGTAGTTGGACACATCGGTCCAGCCACTCCATAGCACGTGGGATCTTCCCAGGCCAGGGATCGAACCGGCGCCCCTTGCACTGCAAGGTGGTGTCCTTACCCACTGGACCACCAGGGAAGCCCTTGTGTATTGTTCTAACGGTAGTGTTGAGTCTACACAGTAATTTGCTGACATGTACTTTTATAAATTATATATAAATATATATGAATAAAGATACACATTTTTAAAACAAATGAGATCACACTCTGTGTACTCCTCTATGTCTGTCTGTCTGTCTTCCTTTATCCCTTACTTTCTTTCTCACTCTCTTTATTTCTTCCACACAGCTTGCACAGCCTTTGTTCCGTAGCCATGGGTCCAGCAGGGCTCTTGACAGCGAGAGCATGAAGCACTAACCATTGGGAAGCCAGGGAGTTTCCCATCTTGCTTCTTCCATTCCACATTATTTCTTGAAATTCATCCGCTGTGTATATAATTACCCTTCTTTATTCTTCTTAGCAGCCATATATAGTATTCCATTGTATAGATAACCATAATTTTTAACCATTTCCCTGATATGCTGGCTGCAAGGTATGTACATTTATAATTTTCATCCATCATGCTGTATTGCCCCCCCCAGATAATTGGTACTCATCCACATCCCCACCAGCAAGAGAAGGAGAATGCTTCCTTTATCATACTGTGTTTCAGACAGTTTGATCTTATGCAATCTGATGTGTGAGAAAGTTTTGAGTTTTAGTTTGTATTTCTCTAACTGAAGCACTTGAGCATCTTGTTTGCTTGTTTTAGTATTTTTGTTTTGTTTTGTAATATGTTTAAGACTTATTTGTAGTTCTTTTTCTATGAACTTTGTTCAGATACTTGATCTATTTTTCTGTTAGTTGATCATCTTAATATTATTGAGTATCTTCTATATGACTTATAAGTACCTTCCTAATTTGTCAATTTAGCATAAAATTTTATACATTCAGGACTACAGTTCCAAGTATTTTTTTATAGCTTCTGTGTTATTTGTGCTTTCTTAGGCTTCCTCTTCTGGTCCTATTTTTTCAGTTACCCTATTTTTCTTTTAGTTTATTTGCGAGGTTTTTAAAAATATTTTAAAATGTTCTATTGATTTGTAATTTGCGTTAGAGTAAAATGTGAGGTAGGAGTACACATATTTTCCTCATATCATTGTCTCTCATTGTTTATTGAACAATCTACTTTTCCCACACTGATTTGAAATATCTTAAAAGTTTTTAATCACTGAGTGTACCTTGACTTGACAAAGTTATTACTGAAGGAAAAGGGCTACTATCATAGGTCACAGTAGTTCTGAACCCTCATTGCATTTTAGGATTATCTAAGCAGTAAGTACGTCTCCAAGTTTCATGTGCTTCTGAGTTAATTTTGGATTTTGTTAAAGATGCAGATTCTAACTCAGTCACTCTGGGATTCATTATTTCTGACAAGTTCCAGGTGCTAGAGCTGCTGATTTTTCGGCCACATTTAAGTGGCAGTATCAGTGCCTCCCCCTACCACCAGAGATTTTGATGGAACTGATCGGAGGTAGGGCCCGGGGATGATCTAAGATTTTCTAGGTGACTCTAATGTACAGTGAAGATTGAGAACTGCTGGGTTAGGCGATCTGAATTTCAGTAATTAATATTATGGCCACTGTTGTTTGAAAAGCCAGGTGATTCACTGATATTTAGTAAGTGGGTAGGACAATCTTAGCATTAATGATGATGGCTGAGAATGGTAAATTGATTAGCACTCAGATTATTATGTATTTCTCCTGCCTCTTCCACTTCACTCTTCACTTAAATGTTATAGAAGGATGATAGAAAAACAGTTACAAAAATAAGAGCACTGTTTTGTTTGGGTGTTTCCTTTTCAAAGTAAGTATTAAAGTGCCTGAAGTTCTTAGAGTTGCCATGTATTTTTCTACAGGTGGAATGAGGTATCATCTCCTATCTCCAGAGGATCGAGAGGAACTGGTGGAAGGCACAAGGCCCAGAAGAAAAAAACATGACTACCGCATAGCCCTATTTGGAGGCTCCCAACCTCAGTCTTGTAGATACTTTAACCCAAAGGTAACTACTTTTTATCCTTGTTTTTGTTTCTAAAAGCCTCGAGCAGATAGACAGGCATCTACCACCAATAGTAATGACTCATAAGAGATGTTATAACTTACAGGGTTCTTTCATAGACCTTATGAGATGCGTAGTTACACCTTCATTTTACGAATAAGGAAACCAAAGCTTAGTCAAATTTCATGTGGCTTGTGATTGCTCTGGAGTGCTTTGTAGTAACCATTACTGAAAAAAAATGGAGAACAGTTCTTCCTTCTTATTTTGTTAGGAACTCCTTGCATTCGTTACAGCTCCTTGCTTTGTTTATGTACCACTTTCACTGAAAATTTTCTTCTGGAGCTTGTGGATTTTTTTGTCCTTTTAGTAATTATGTTTAAATATAAAATAATACAGTCTTTCTAGAAAATGTGGAAAATCTAGACCATCATGAGGAAGAAAGATAAAAATTACCTTTAGTCCAACCATCTAGAAATTATTACCAATTGTAATTTGTTTTACATTATATTTTATACCAATTGGGCAGCAGAGTTTGAGTCATAGGCCTAGGAACATAATTTTTAAAATAAATAATTAGATTATGAGAAAGCTCACTCATATTTCTACCTCTTGTTTCTTAGACCTGTGATTTTTGGCTGTGGGAGAGATGATACCGTATTTTGCTCTTACTACATGTATTGCCCAAGCAGAGCACATAGCATACCCCTGAAAGATAGCACCCAGCCTTGCAGGGTGGTACTCATAGCTGGTATTGAATCTCAGCTCTTAATGGTCTCTTTTGTCATCTCATAGCCTGATGCGTCCAGAGCATCCTTTTTACATCAGGATACTTCTGATGCTTCTTTCTCTGAGAAATGGGTCCTTGGACGCTTTCATTGTTAGCACTATAGTGGTGATGCACATATGGTGGTGATACACATATGGTGGTATTGTCTAGAGTGCCACAAGCAGCACAAGCCAATCCAAATCCAGAATACATGTCAGTTCCAACGAGGATGGAGCTTCGTCCCTTACATGTTAGGAGGCTTCCAATGTAATTAGGATGGCATTAGTTAACTAATTGTTTCCCTCGAGGTATGATAACAAATCAGGTTCTTAGAATCAATATTGCCCACAAACTGTGTGCTAGCCAGTAGTGGACAGCCTTCCCTACCACAGGTAGGGAAGAGCCATTAGCTGTTTTGTTTTTTAAACTTTTTATTTTATATTGGAATATAGCCAATTAACAATGTTGTGATAGTTTCAGGTGAACAGCAAAGGGTCTCAGCCATACATATACATGTATCCCTTCTCTCGAAGGTCCATTAGCTTCTGTAGCCACTGACTTACGTAGTTACTGCATGCATACCTGTCCCTGTGCTGTAGTCACTCATAAGCCCATTGAACAAGCATCACATTAGGGAGGAAAGATACAGACACAATCCTGTCCACATTATTTTTAAGACTGCTGCAGTTGTTGGCACTCCAGTAAGAATTCACACGGGACTCAAATTTGTTTCCTTATGGGGGGACCTTTTACATTGTCCTTCCTCAAATCTCCTTGTCAGCATTCTTTCATTCTTGCTTGTTTCAAGTCTGTAACCATCTAGGTAGAGCATTGTCACTGTCTGAGAATTGATTAAAAAAACTGACCTGAGGCTTCCTCTACTGAAAGGTATAATGAACAACTTAAGGAACTCCTTGAAAACCTGAAATATCAGGATATGTCTCTTCTGTATCATCCCTTGGTACCATGCCTAAAGGGACTATAACGCTTAAGCAGCCTGCTTTTGGCTACTACTATCACAAGTGGACCAACCTCTGGTCTCTCAAATTTGTCAGCTGATCTGTAGAGACCACCTCTATGAAGAAATAACCTTGGGTGAGGGAAAAGGCCTACTAAAGAAGACTTGCAGTTACTCCATTTGGGTGTTCTGTGCTTGTGGGACCTCTAAAAGCCCAGTTTGATGTCTAAATACTAGACTATGGATTGAAAGCATGCAGTTTGTGATTTGGTAGGTCAGGTAAAACTGTGCAAAATGAGTTAACAGTACACTCACCTGGTTGCCCTTGGTATCAGACATTTGCTGCCCTGGTGGCCAGCCAGCAGCTATTTACTGAAGGGGGTGGGGGGGTGAAAGGAATCTGCTTAAACTAGATAGACCTTGCTGCAGGATCCTAGGGATGTGTTCTGTGATTATATCGGGACATGCCTTAAATTCTATGAAGCATCTCAGTCAGCATCCCACTGCCCTGGGATTAGAGGCTAGCCTGAGCAGCTGAGCTGTACCATTGTCACCTCTCCCACTTAGAAAGCTGCTCCAGGTTTCGCTCCCAGCTGCCAGCTTTTGGTTTACCCAGTTCAAAATATAAATGTGGGACACCCGAACAAATATGTGTCATCTGTAAAGTGTTAGAAGATGCTCAGGGCAGCAAGCTGTTCTTCATTTCCAAGGGGTTATACCAACATGCTGTATATCAGGACTTGCAAACTTTTTCTATAACAGACCAGATGAACACTTCCAGCTTTGTAGGCTACACAATCTTTCTGCCATAAGTGCTCAACCCTGATGCTGTGGTGGGAAAGCAGCTATAAATAATACACAAATAAATGAACATAGCTGCATTCCAACCAAATTTTATTTACAAAAACATTCAGTGGGTTGAATTTAGCCTGAAGACCATAGTTTGCCAACCCCTGCTGCAGACCTTGGACATTTAGGAACTCTGTAGTGACCATCTGTCCTCCAGGGTGACTTTTCAACTGCATCTAGGTAGAGCATTGTCACTGTCTGAGAATTGATTAAAAACTGACCTGAGGCTTCCTCTACTGAAAGGTATAATGAACAACTTAAGGAACTCCTTGAAAACCTGAAATATCAGGATATGTCTCTTCTGTATCATCCCTTGGTACCATGCCTAAAGGGACTATAACGCTTAAGCAGCCTGCTTTTGGCTACTACTATCACAAGTGGACCAACCTCTGGTCTCTCAAATTTGTCAGCTGATCTGTAGAGACCACCTCTATGAAGAAATAACCTTGGGTGAGGGAAAAGGCCTACTAAAGAAGACTTGCAGTTACTCCATTTGGGTGTTCTGTGCTTGTGGGACCTCTAAAAGCCCAGTTTGATGTCTAAATACTAGACTATGGATTGAAAGCATGCAGTTTGTGATTTGGTAGGTCAGGTAAAACTGTGCAAAATGAGTTAACAGTACACTCACCTGGTTGCCCTTGGTATCAGACATTTGCTGCCCTAGTGGCCAGCCAGCAGCTATTTACTGAAGGGGGTGGGGGGGTGAAAGGAATCTGCTTAAACTAGATAGACCTTGCTGCAGGATCCTAGGGATGTGTTCTGTGATTATATCGGGACATGCCTTAAATTCTATGAAGCATCTCAGTCAGCATCCCACTGCCCTGGGATTAGAGGCTAGCCTGAGCAGCTGAGCTGTACCATTGTCACCTCTCCCACTTAGAAAGCTGCTCCAGGTTTCGCTCCCAGCTGCCAGCTTTTTGGTTTACCCAGTTCAAAATATAAATGTGGGACACCCGAACAAATATGTGTCATCTGTAAAGTGTTAGAAGATGCTCAGGGCAGCAAGCTGTTCTTCATTTCCAAGGGGTTATACCAACATGCTGTATATCAGGACTTGCAAACTTTTTCTATAACAGACCAGATGAACACTTCCAGCTTTGTAGGCTACACAATCTTTCTGCCATAAGTGCTCAACCCTGATGCTGTGGTGGGAAAGCAGCTATAAATAATACACAAATAAATGAACATAGCTGCATTCCAACCAAATTTTATTTACAAAAACATTCAGTGGGTTGAATTTAGCCTGAAGACCATAGTTTGCCAACCCCTGCTGCAGACCTTGGACATTTAGGAACTCTGTAGTGACCAGTCTTGTCCTCCAGGGTGACTTCTGTTCTGTCCTGGGCAGCCCTTGTCTTCCCAGGACATACAGGATCCTTTCCATTTACTGTTCAGTTCTGCTTCCAGAATTGATCAGTGTTATAGGCATCCACATAGGAGACCTTTGGCAAGATGAGATAGACCCAGCCTCTTGCAGCTGAGATGACAGCACAGAATGAAAGTCAAGAGATCTTGGGTCAGACTATGAAATTATTTTCTCTGCCAGTTGAAAAGAAATGCCATCTGATGATCTGGGTAGATAGTAACAGAAATACACATGAGCCAGAGTTTAGCTATAAAGCAAGTTTTATTGGTGGCTTCAGTCTGGTCCAGTGAGGAGACTGCCTCTGGCCTGATGCAGCAGAGTCACCAGTGTGGCTCACATCACTCACAGAGGATCTGTGCTGCCAGATACCAAAAAGACCTCAGGGAGGAAGTGGCAGGTTAGACTGGTCAAACACCATCATATGTGGACTGTCCCTGTGGGCTGCACTCAGGTTTTATATGTATATATATATATAGTCCAGAATATAGGCTGATTTTTTTTTATATACTAAAGGCATCTAGTTTTCTTTCTTAGTAGAATACTGAGGGACTAGCAGGTACCATGAGGCTTCGAGGCCTGTGCAGCATAGTTCAGTATGCACAATGTCAGTGTGCTTAACTAAGGTCAATACACCTACACATCTCTTTCATACCAGGTAACATTAAGATTTTTGACACTTCAGTGGCTGTTTATTTTCATTGTTTTTAAATTTTTTTCAGGATTCTTTTGAGCTGGGAGCAGGAAATTTTTAACTTCTTTTTCTCCCCAAGGGAAATCTGAAGTCATAGGAGCTTAAATTATAGTTCTGTGAACCACAGCTTTCAGGTGTTGATAGTACTTAACACCCCTCCTAACTTTGATGTCCAGTTTTTGCTTTGGATTTTTTTTTTTAATTTTGGCCTATTTTATTGGTTATTTATTTATTTCCATCCATCTTCATTCTTTGGCCTGTGTGGGCCTCCCATCGCAGTGGCCCTCTGTCGTTGCAGAGCACTGGCTCTGGGCACATGCACTTCAGAGTGCCAGATCGTTCTTGGACACACCAGTCCAGCTGCTCTGTGGCACGTGGGATCCTCCCGGGTCAGGGATTGAACCAGTGCCCTCTGCACCACAAGGCAGACTCTTTACCCACCGGACCACCAGGGAAGCCCTGGTGTCAGTTTTGACAGTTCAAAAGCATTGAAAGTATGTTTTGAAAAAATACTTATAGTAGATGTCTGTTTTGATGTACAGAGGTACAAGGAAAGTCCTGATTTCATTGGGAGACAGCATTGTTTTTAGTTTAAGGCACAGATAGAATGATTACTAGCACTTGTTTTTGGCCTGTAGTTGTAACAGTTTCCTTGGTTTTTTAATTGGACAGTTGAAAAAAAAAGATGAATGTGCTGCACGAGCCTGGAAGTGAGGCTATAACTTGAGAATTCTCATTTGATGTCTTGCTCTGCTCTTATGAATGACACGTACTAGGTACTCTTTTGTATACTCAATCACAAGTTCAGAGACTTACCGTGGAAAAATATAAATAACTGAGGACATGACTACCAATAAAAACATCCTTATTGTATCAATTATTACTCATTCCCTAATGCTAACACCATTAGCACCCCATTATACTATTTATTAAATGTTTTTATTGGAAGTACCCACCCTTCCTTGCTTTTTACTAAAGACTGCATCTTGAAAATTTTCACCATTTCCTCTTACTTAAATTTAATATTTTAATATGTTGGTTGTCTTTATTATTTCTAATATTAAAGCAATTGGGGAGGCTGATTTCATGATAAGTTACTATTTACCTTGAATCTCCCGAGGTGAACATTATTTCATTTTCCATTTCAAGTAGACTGCTTAATAGTACGTACTATATAGGAATTGTTTTGAAATTCTTGAGCTTAATGTTTTCAGAGATGTTAAAATGGTTTGAACTATATCATTAAATGAAACCCATTGATGTGTGTCCTCTACCTTTCCCAAATGATTATTTTCACTGAATTGATCTCTTTCAAAGAGACAATTTAAGCAGTACTACTCAATTGAATTATCTGGAATTAAGCAGTATCCCTATAAACTATTATCTTTAAACTGGCTCTGGGCACATGCACTTCAGAGTGCCAGATCGTTCTTGGACACACCAGTCCAGCTGCTCTGTGGCACGTGGGATCCTCCCGGGTCAGGGATTGAACCAGTGCCCTCTGCACCACAAGGCAGACTCTTTACCCACCGGACCACCAGGGAAGCCCTGGTGTCAGTTTTGACAGTTCAAAAGCATTGAAAGTATGTTTTGAAAAAATACTTATAGTAGATGTCTGTTTTGATGTACAGAGGTACAAGGAAAGTCCTGATTTCATTGGGAGACAGCATTGTTTTTAGTTTAAGGCACAGATAGAATGATTACTAGCACTTGTTTTTGGCCTGTAGTTGTAACAGTTTCCTTGGTTTTTTTTTAATTGGACAGTTGAAAAAAAAAGATGAATGTGCTGCACGAGCCTGGAAGTGAGGCTATAACTTGAGAATTCTCATTTGATGTCTTGCTCTGCTCTTATGAATGACACGTACTAGGTACTCTTTTGTATACTCAATCACAAGTTCAGAGACTTACCGTGGAAAAATATAAATAACTGAGGACATGACTACCAATAAAAACATCCTTATTGTATCAATTATTACTCATTCCCTAATGCTAACACCATTAGCACCCCATTATACTATTTATTAAATGTTTTTATTGGAAGTACCCACCCTTCCTTGCTTTTTACTAAAGACTGCATCTTGAAAATTTTCACCATTTCCTCTTACTTAAATTTAATATTTTAATATGTTGGTTGTCTTTATTATTTCTAATATTAAAGCAATTGGGGAGGCTGATTTCATGATAAGTTACTATTTACCTTGAATCTCCCGAGGTGAACATTATTTCATTTTCCATTTCAAGTAGACTGCTTAATAGTACGTACTATATAGGAATTGTTTTGAAATTCTTGAGCTTAATGTTTTCAGAGATGTTAAAATGGTTTGAACTATATCATTAAATGAAACCCATTGATGTGTGTCCTCTACCTTTCCCAAATGATTATTTTCACTGAATTGATCTCTTTCAAAGAGACAATTTAAGCAGTACTACTCAATTGAATTATCTGGAATTAAGCAGTATCCCTATAAACTATTATCTTTAAATATTCTTTGAATGTTGGCTTGTGAGAAGCAGCAAATATCTATATTAATTGCTGACTGAAATATGAGAAAGAAAATCTTAACATCTTCTTTATTAAAGTTATAATAAATAATAAAATAATAAATAAATAAAGTCATAGAAGTCTTGAGTTGCTATATTGAATTGATACTGTTCTTGTCATGGTCTTTTCATGAATTCCGCTGAGTCTCCCCTTTCCCGCTGTCCTTGTTTTTATCAAGTGTTTAGTGATTACTGAAGAGTTACTTGTCAGAATCCAGTGCTCTATTCTTAGAATTTGTATTCTCAAATTGTATTATAGTATAATGTTCTCAAAATGTTTCATAACATCGATGCAAAAATAAAAGTTGACTTAATTGATCAGATTATTTGGACTGTTCCTGTCAGTGAAATGATAAGCTTTGAGGGATTAAAACTTTGTAGGGGGGCTTCCCCTGGTGGTCCAGTGGATAAGGACACCGCCTTGCAGTGCAAGGGGCGCCGGTTCGAGCCCTGGCCTGGGAAGATCCCACGTGCCGCGGAGCGGCTGGACTGATGTGTCCAATCGCCGAGCCAGAGCTCTGGAGCGCATGAGCCCAGAGCCGGCGCTCTGCGACAACAGACGCCACCGCGGTGGGAGGCCCGCAGGAGCCAAAGAACAAAGATGAAAAATAGAGAAATGGAAGACCAATAGAAGTGGCCCGCCCGCTCCCCTCCCTTCCCAACCTGATCCCCACCCAAAATAAATAAATAAATAAATCTTTAAAAAAAAAAAAAAAAAAAAACTTTGTAGGGGTCTTGGCTCACCACTTTCATATGGTAAAGAAATAGGCTATGCCCCAGGAAAAAAAGGGATTCTGCATATACACTGCCAGAACCACACAAGGAGTAAGACCAACAGGTTGAGGGCCAGACCTGGTTAAAAAGGCAGAAAACCATATGATACCATATTTTACTGAACCATTTGCTTCAAAAGGTTTAGCTTGAGTATCTTTTTCTTTTTTAAAAGATCCTGAGTGTCTTTTTTTAATTTTTGTCTTTATTGCACAGCTTGTGAGATTTTAATTCCTCCATCAGGGATTGAACCTGGCCCCTTAGCAGTGAGAGCACAAATGTCTTAACCACTGGACAGCCAGGGAATTCTTCTGAATACGTTTTCCTACTTAAAACTCTGAAATAGACTCATAACTGAATTTAGTGTTTGGTCCAATGTGAAAGGAGACAGTCATGCACTATCATAAGGGTGAACTTGGTGGTTATACATTGCACATGATTTTAAAAGTCATGTGCATAAAAGAAGTGTAAACCTTAAAGGAAAATGTTGTTATGTTAAAAAATTAGTGAAGTTTCTGTAAGAGTGCATCAGTGGAGTTTGTCATCAGCAAAAGAGCATTGTACACGTGTACTGAAGTCAAAAAGGGAGTGCTGCTAAAATGATCAGGAGCAACTGTCAGAACAAAAGATCCAGAATGGACAGCAGTAATCCCAGGTGGATTGGACCCACAGCTGTGTTCCCCGGGGACTGACATTGCTGGAAAGCAAGTATGGGTCAACACAGGTGTCCCTAAAACTTGCGTAGTTGTCAGTATGATAGGCAAGAGTGGTAAAAAAAATAAGTGTTCTTGCAGCTTACGCACATGAAGTATTTCTGATGCCTTACTGTTTGCAAGCAGTTTGATGGTTGTCAAATTCAGGTAGAAGAGACTGGAATACAGTCTGAGGTAAATTCTCAGGAAACTGCCTTCCTAGAATGTCTTCCAAAATAGGAAGAGAGAGCCTCTTTTTCTTTTTTCCCTCCTTTTCAAGCATCTCCATAACACAGTTTTGTAGTTTTGTTCTAAAGTCAGCCTCACTGCCCTTGTATCCCACATAGGTACAGTACCTTAAGCTCGCTGCTTCCCGGTGAAAACACAACTCACCATGGAAGGGATGACTTCAGAGTCACTCTCATAAGCCACAGCCAACCGTAATTTTTATAAATTAACAGATCGATCCCCTTAAAAAACACAGAGGGCAGAAACAAAGTTGTAGGCATTTGTTTGAGGGTTGTAGGTGGGAAGGGATAAGGAGACTAGGAAAGATAAATCTGTGTGGTGTTTTGAAGAATTCTAGTTATCCTGAAATTAACTGGAGGGTAATGCGTTCATAAATGCAAAGGTAGGGGTAAGAGTCAGGCTGAAGGAAACCAACAAGGAGTGAAAGAAATTATAACTGTTTTTACTATACCATGTTAGTCAGAAATTACTATCAGCTACCTTTGGTGAGTGTTCAAATAATGATCCAGAAGCATAGTAAGATCTATTATTCTAGAAGTATTAAATCATATTCAGATAGGTTTCTTATGATGATTTTCTTTGAAAATTGGTGATCTGTATGAGAGATGACTAACCTCAGCTGTTAAAAATGACAGCAGATTGTGCAACAGCATATTGTACAGTTAGCTAGTTTTAACTGTACTTTAAACGGAATTGATCTGTTTAAGGGTTGAGCAGGGATTATGAAGGACATATGTCACAGTTTCCCCTCCTGTACTGAAGTCAAAAAGGGAGTGCTGCTAAAATGATCAGGAGCAACTGTCAGAACAAAAGATCCAGAATGGACAGCAGTAATCCCAGGTGGATTGGACCCACAGCTGTGTTCCCCGGGGACTGACATTGCTGGAAAGCAAGTATGGGTCAACACAGGTGTCCCTAAAACTTGCGTAGTTGTCAGTATGATAGGCAAGAGTGGTAAAAAAAATAAGTGTTCTTGCAGCTTACGCACATGAAGTATTTCTGATGCCTTACTGTTTGCAAGCAGTTTGATGGTTGTCAAATTCAGGTAGAAGAGACTGGAATACAGTCTGAGGTAAATTCTCAGGAAACTGCCTTCCTAGAATGTCTTCCAAAATAGGAAGAGAGAGCCTCTTTTTCTTTTTTCCCTCCTTTTCAAGCATCTCCATAACACAGTTTTGTAGTTTTGTTCTAAAGTCAGCCTCACTGCCCTTGTATCCCACATAGGTACAGTACCTTAAGCTCGCTGCTTCCCGGTGAAAACACAACTCACCATGGAAGGGATGACTTCAGAGTCACTCTCATAAGCCACAGCCAACCGTAATTTTTATAAATTAACAGATCGATCCCCTTAAAAAACACAGAGGGCAGAAACAAAGTTGTAGGCATTTGTTTGAGGGTTGTAGGTGGGAAGGGATAAGGAGACTAGGAAAGATAAATCTGTGTGGTGTTTTGAAGAATTCTAGTTATCCTGAAATTAACTGGAGGGTAATGCGTTCATAAATGCAAAGGTAGGGGTAAGAGTCAGGCTGAAGGAAACCAACAAGGAGTGAAAGAAATTATAACTGTTTTTACTATACCATGTTAGTCAGAAATTACTATCAGCTACCTTTGGTGAGTGTTCAAATAATGATCCAGAAGCATAGTAAGATCTATTATTCTAGAAGTATTAAATCATATTCAGATAGGTTTCTTATGATGATTTTCTTTGAAAATTGGTGATCTGTATGAGAGATGACTAACCTCAGCTGTTAAAAATGACAGCAGATTGTGCAACAGCATATTGTACAGTTAGCTAGTTTTAACTGTACTTTAAACAGTATTTTGTCATATATTAGTATCACAGTTCATCCAGAATTTCAAATTTTGGGGTTGGGCAGCAGCAGGGATTATGAAGGACATATGTCACAGTCCTGTCCTTCAAACTCCAGTGTATGAGGTGTACCCAGCCTCGAAGCCATTGGAGAACATGAACCCTGAGGTCAGTGAAGCAGCTACTGAATGTAATCAGTTTAAAGTCCTGATACAGTAGATAATGACAGCCTTCATGGACTGAAAAGAAGAGATCCCCTCTGGGTTGGATTTGTCCAAGGAAGCTCCATGGAATTCTCAAGGGATACTTACTGGTAGAGTTTAGATAGGAAGAAAGAGAAAGAAAAGAATATGTTGAATTCTATGTATGGATGTATCTTGTTACATTTTTTTATAAAAAGAAAAAGC
Organism: Tragulus kanchil; assembly: GCA_022376925.1. Taxonomy (NCBI): domain Eukaryota; kingdom Metazoa; phylum Chordata; class Mammalia; order Artiodactyla; family Tragulidae; genus Tragulus; species Tragulus kanchil. The sequence goes on along the minus strand of JAIOJX010000030.1, from coordinate 104,173,348 downwards.
ATACCAGGTATTGTTACCAAATGAATTCTAACTTTTTTTATGTTCAAGGTTCAACAAAGGTTTTGGGTTTTTTTTGTTTTTTTGTTTTTTAATTTTTGGCCTCTCTTACTGATTTTTTTAATTTATTTTCATCCATTTTTATTCTTAAGCCCGTGTGGGCCTCCCATTGCAGTGGCCTCTCTCGTTGCAGAGCATTGGCTCTGGGCGCATGTGCTCCAGAGCTCTGGCTCCTAATTGGACACACCGGTTCAGCCACTCCATGGCACATGGGTTCTTCCACGGCCAGGCATCAAACTGGTGCCCCTTGGACTGTGAGGAGGACTCTTTACCCTGGGGACTACCAGGGAATCCCCTGGATGCTAACTTTTTTGATGTAAAAAAAGAATTTAGATATAGGTGTACTTTTCATGAAACAACTACTAGGAATGTTGTGATATCTGGCACAAACCTTTTTTTTTTTTTTGAACAAAGTGTCTTTTATTTGTGACAAACACAACCAAAAAGATCACTTTTCCCTTTGATTCCTGTGATAGCAAGTTGCTAAGGAAAAAAATGTATATATATGTATATATCAAGAGGCATTTATTTCCAAAATTTTCTCAAAAAAAAAAAAAAATCAGGAAGGGTAAACAGAACCACACACATCATATACACATCTGACATCAGTAAAAATAACCTGAAATTGGGCAGATATAACTAAAAAACAAAATCTCAAATTAATATTTTAACATGCCCCAAACAAACAACAAACCAAAAAAACCTGGTACAAAAGACCTGCAATGGCTGTGAGAAAAGGGGATCCTGCGGGGGCGCTGTGCAACGGCCTGGAGCGGTGGGGTGGGGGTGAGATATACTGGCACAAACCTTTTATCTCCCATAGTTGTGCTTGATTTTCTCTCAAAACGACATAAAAGAAAGTTCTCAAGTCTTAAAAATAAAAAGTTTCTTTCATATTGCATTTTGGTTATCTTAAAAATTTACATCTGTTAGTGTTTCTATTATTTGAGGATTCATGTGCGTCCAGAATACAAATTACGGAAAATCAATCCTTTCTCTCAAGGAAAATACCAAGTTGATGTTTTTGCCTTTTGGAAAAAATACTGTATCACTTTAACTCGAGAAGCCTTTCACTCTGCAGCAGTGTCCTTCAGATGGAAAGTCACACGATACAAGATGCAAAGAAGTGCTCAGTCATCAACTCCAGATTTCAGTGTGGTGGGAATTCAGAAAAAGCAAATCAGGGAAGCTTGCAAAAAAAAAAGCCTTGAACTTGAAAAATGTCTGGACTGTGATTGTATCACAGTAGAGGCAAGAAAGGCTGGGACCAGGAAAGATAGGGCTTTATACACGCACATGTCTCTATCTACCTGTGGATGCATACAAAGGTGAGTGCACACACCGGTTCCAGCCCAACCCTCCATGGCACATGGGTTCTTCCACGGCCAGGCATCAAACTGGTGCCCCTTGGACTGTGAGGAGGACTCTTTACCCTGGGGACTACCAGGGAATCCCCTGGATGCTAACTTTTTTGATGTAAAAAAAGAATTTAGATATAGGTGTACTTTTCATGAAACAACTACTAGGAATGTTGTGATATCTGGCACAAACCTTTTTTTTTTTTTTGAACAAAGTGTCTTTTATTTGTGACAAACACAACCAAAAAGATCACTTTTCCCTTTGATTCCTGTGATAGCAAGTTGCTAAGGAAAAAAATGTATATATATGTATATATCAAGAGGCATTTATTTCCAAAATTTTCTCAAAAAAAAAAAAAAATCAGGAAGGGTAAACAGAACCACACACATCATATACACATCTGACATCAGTAAAAATAACCTGAAATTGGGCAGATATAACTAAAAAACAAAATCTCAAATTAATATTTTAACATGCCCCAAACAAACAACAAACCAAAAAAACCTGGTACAAAAGACCTGCAATGGCTGTGAGAAAAGGGGATCCTGCGGGGGCGCTGTGCAACGGCCTGGAGCGGTGGGGTGGGGGTGAGATATACTGGCACAAACCTTTTATCTCCCATAGTTGTGCTTGATTTTCTCTCAAAACGACATAAAAGAAAGTTCTCAAGTCTTAAAAATAAAAAGTTTCTTTCATATTGCATTTTGGTTATCTTAAAAATTTACATCTGTTAGTGTTTCTATTATTTGAGGATTCATGTGCGTCCAGAATACAAATTACGGAAAATCAATCCTTTCTCTCAAGGAAAATACCAAGTTGATGTTTTTGCCTTTTGGAAAAAATACTGTATCACTTTAACTCAAGAAGCCTTTCACTCCCTGCAGCAGTGTCCTTCAGATGGAAAGTCACACGATACAAGATGCAAAGAAGTGCTCAGTCATCAACTCCAGATTTCAGTGTGGTGGGAATTCAGAAAAAGCAAATCAGGGAAGCTTGCAAAAAAAAAAAAAAAAGCCTTGAACTTGAAAAATGTCTGGACTGTGATTGTATCACAGTAGAGGCAAGAAAGGCTGGGACCAGGAAAGATAGGGCTTTATACACGCACATGTCTCTATCTACCTGTGGATGCATACAAAGGTGATGTGTCAAAATTTAAGAAATCCTATACCTGTGTTTTTTTCTAGACACAGTTTTCTCATTTTTGTATTGTCTCAGCAGCTAAGCAAAGAACCTTGCCTGGAAAAGATACACCATTAAACTTAACTGAATTAAATTATATTTTTAGGATAATAATTTCCTGCTTATACACATACAGTGTGACTCTAGTGCTGTTCATCCATCTTTTGCTAACATGAAAGCTCCGTGCCTTTCTACTTCGCCTGTAGCCCATGAGTGCAGAGGGCCATAAGTAATCGTTCCACCTACAGGCCCTAGGTTGAGAGTGGTCCCATCCTTGGCATAATACCTGACGCTCATAGCCACTGAGCTGACAAGCCTACTTCCTACTTGCCATCTGTTTTTTTTTTCTTCTCCTATCTGCTTGCTTCTTCAACCACACACATCTCCTAGGCAATATAGCAAGATATTAAAAGGCAGGCGTTACATCACGTTCTCTGTTTTGGGTGAGGCTTAGATTGAGGAAATTGGGCATATTTCCAAGGGAAGTTGGCCCACATACACACAGAAAAAACTACCACAAGCTCCCCTGCATACAATCAAAGCCAGATCATACAGGTGCATTAAACACCTGACAAATGCATGTATGAGTCCAAGTGTAAAATACTACCTTTTATCTGAAATAAAGCATCTTTTGCATTCTAGCTAGAAATTCTTGCAAGGATCATTTCACTTATCTGCCTAGAAGATGAACTATTAGGCAGAATATTATATATAGCTAGTATTTGTCAAGCATAGTGTTCAAAGTCTATAGTGAGAGAGTTGGAAAAGATTTAAAAACTTGAGAACTTGTAGAGAAATCAGAGCCCAGGTTGCAAGTGGATGGAAACATGTGCCTATCCCTCTGTCTCACACACACTGCATACACACAAGCTGATCAGTTTTCCTTGGAGTTCTACTTGAGAAATTTATTTTAATTCTTAAGTGGGAAACATAACTAAGCCCTATGTGACTTATGATCATCCATTCCCTACTCAGATCCTTCAGTAATATTGGAAAGTTAGAGTTATTCTATTACCAACCTCTTTGAAATTACTTCACTGTTTGAAATGTCAGATCCTAGTGTATTAAGTATTTAAGTTCATCTAGCTAAAAGAAGCATTTTTGATTTCCATTCCAGCATCTACACAGGCAATTGTTTTTAATTTGAAGAGTAGCAGATGTTAGCATTTCAAACAATATCTGACTAACTTTCCCACCGTGAAATTCAGGAAGATCTGAAACATGCTGTTAAGAATATCTTTAGAAATAAAGGAAAAATTTACATAGTACTTTCTAATATCATATAAATTGGTTGTAAGCATGGCAAGACTTGAGAATTAGTAAGTTAATGTATCTTATTAATAAAATGGTATTTCTCTGCTAATGAACCTGATCAAGTAGAAATTATGAGTAATTTGCATAATATATAAGAAATTAATTTGGTTTGCTTTTGAAGTATTGCTCCCTGTAGAACATTTTATTGCATACATTTTTCCTTTTTGTAGTGTGCAGTTTCCCTAAGAAAACAAATTTCTAAAATATTCTTCAGTTTTTCAAATCCATTGAACAACACTGTAATTTCAGAAAGATTTATGTTTACTCTATAATTGTGTGTGCCTACTAAAAACATACCACTGAGTACCCCAGGGGGACTCAGAGATCTAATTTGAGACTAAAAAAGCAATTAAGGCTCTGTTTCTCTGGTCACCTAAGAAGCAGAATGTTTTTCATTACTAGGAGTCAAGATATTATCAGGGGCTCTTTTTCCTAAAGAGACCATGTCTTATGTTTTATGCTTGATCAATTAGCGTGATAGATAGCAGATTTTCCTGAAGGGAATGCTACATGAATAAATCACACATGGTGCTTTGCTTGATAAGATGGGGAAAAGATTTAAAAACTTGAGAACTTGTAGAGAAATCAGAGCCCAGGTTGCAAGTGGATGGAAACATGTGCCTACCCCTCTGTCTCACACACACTGCATACACACAAGCTGATCAGTTTTCCTTGGAGTTCTACTTGAGAAATTTATTTTAATTCTTAAGTGGGAAACATAACTAAGCCCTATGTGACTTATGATCATCCATTCCCTACTCAGATCCTTCAGTAATATTGGAAAGTTAGAGTTATTCTATTACCAACCTCTTTGAAATTACTTCACTGTTTGAAATGTCAGATCCTAGTGTATTAAGTATTTAAGTTCATCTAGCTAAAAGAAGCATTTTTGATTTCCATTCCAGCATCTACACAGGCAATTGTTTTTAATTTGAAGAGTAGCAGATGTTAGCATTTCAAACAATATCTGACTAACTTTCCCACCGTGAAATTCAGGAAGATCTGAAACATGCTGTTAAGAATATCTTTAGAAATAAAGGAAAAATTTACATAGTACTTTCTAATATCATATAAATTGGTTGTAAGCATGGCAAGACTTGAGAATTAGTAAGTTAATGTATCTTATTAATAAAATGGTATTTCTCTGCTAATGAACCTGATCAAGTAGAAATTATGAGTAATTTGCATAATATATAAGAAATTAATTTGGTTTGCTTTTGAAGTATTGCTCCCTGTAGAACATTTTATTGCATACATTTTTCCTTTTTGTAGTGTGCAGTTTCCCTAAGAAAACAAATTTCTAAAATATTCTTCACTTTTTCAAATCCATTGAACAACACTGTAATTTCAGAAAGATTTATGTTTACTCTATAATTGTGTGTGCCTACTAAAAACATACCACTGAGTACCCCAGGGGGACTCAGAGATCTAATTTGAGACTAAAAAAGCAATTAAGGCTCTGTTTCTCTGGTCACCTAAGAAGCAGAATGTTTTTCATTACTAGGAGTCAAGATATTATCAGGGGCTCTTTTTCCTAAAGAGACCATGTCTTATGTTTTATGCTTGATCAATTAGCGTGATAGATAGCAGATTTTCCTGAAGGGAATGCTACATGAATAAATCACACATGGTGCTTTGCTTGATAAGATGGGGAATTGTTTGGATTTCTGACCCTAACTCTTTTCAGCCATTTTCAGAATGTGGCCTGAACACTGTATCTTGCTTGCTTTAAGAGGGGGAGAATCCAACAAGCTGTAACTTTGGGAGCATTCCCCTACTTGTTCGTTACATAGGAAAAGGGCATGGGTGTTCTTGGAGGGCATCAAACGGGAAGAAGTGGTGCTGTGAGCAGCCTTTTTTGTGACTTGCTGATAGATGCTCCTGTCTTCTCACTGAAAAGAAAAACATTGAGCTTACAGACTACTGAGATTATTCAAGTATTTAACAATAAATATCACAGCTTTAAGAAGATGGCTGACTATACTGATTCAACTGAATAGTTACAGAAGATGAATCTCTCTTAGAAGTCTACAAAATGCCTTCTGTCTTTAGTAGGATAATGGTAGTTAAAGCTTCAAATTATCCACTGATTCTTTATATCACTATATATCTGGCAAGTAAGGGATGTACATACTTACATGTGAAAAAAAATCTTTCTTTAAATAACAAAATTACTTACTTTAGAATTCTGTTGTATTGTTATTCTCAGTGACAGAAGGAATAGAAGACTTAGTGGTGGTGATAAATGCAAATGTTTATTGCAGAGTCAGAAAAGGCCCAAAGTGTCTGTCTTCCTCTTGCCTTCTACCACAACTAACATTCTAAAGAAATCACACAAGATTAAATAATGGTTTCAAATCCATTGAACAACACTGTAATTTCAGAAAGATTTATGTTTACTCTATAATTGTGTGTGCCTACTAAAAACATACCACTGAGTACCCCAGGGGGACTCAGAGATCTAATTTGAGACTAAAAAAGCAATTAAGGCTCTGTTTCTCTGGTCACCTAAGAAGCAGAATGTTTTTCATTACTAGGAGTCAAGATATTATCAGGGGCTCTTTTTCCTAAAGAGACCATGTCTTATGTTTTATGCTTGATCAATTAGCGTGATAGATAGCAGATTTTCCTGAAGGGAATGCTACATGAATAAATCACACATGGTGCTTTGCTTGATAAGATGGGGAATTGTTTGGATTTCTGACCCTAACTCTTTTCAGCCATTTTCAGAATGTGGCCTGAACACTGTATCTTGCTTGCTTTAAGAGGGGGAGAATCCAACAAGCTGTAACTTTGGGAGCATTCCCCTACTTGTTCGTTACATAGGAAAAGGGCATGGGTGTTCTTGGAGGGCATCAAACGGGAAGAAGTGGTGCTGTGAGCAGCCTTTTTTGTGACTTGCTGATAGATGCTCCTGTCTTCTCACTGAAAAGAAAAACATTGAGCTTACAGACTACTGAGATTATTCAAGTATTTAACAATAAATATCACAGCTTTAAGAAGATGGCTGACTATACTGATTCAACTGAATAGTTACAGAAGATGAATCTCTCTTAGAAGTCTACAAAATGCCTTCTGTCTTTAGTAGGATAATGGTAGTTAAAGCTTCAAATTATCCACTGATTCTTTATATCACTATATATCTGGCAAGTAAGGGATGTACATACTTACATGTGAAAAAAAATCTTTCTTTAAATAACAAAATTACTTACTTTAGAATTCTGTTGTATTGTTATTCTCAGTGACAGAAGGAATAGAAGACTTAGTGGTGGTGATAAATGCAAATGTTTATTGCAGAGTCAGAAAAGGCCCAAAGTGTCTGTCTTCCTCTTGCCTTCTACCACAACTAACATTCTAAAGAAATCACACAAGATTAAATAATGGTTTCAAACCAAGCATTCTTACATGTACTCTGGTAAACTAACAGACATATTCTTATGTTTTGTATGTTCTCAACTGTGTCTTTGCTTCCTCCTGTTCAATTATATTTTTCCATCATTGAAAGCTTCCTGTCCTTTCCTGTTACAGGATTATAGCTGGACAGACATCCGCTGCCCCTTTGAAAAACGAAGAGATGCAGCATGCGTGTTCTGGGACAATGTAGTTTACATTTTGGGTGGCTCTCAGCTTTTCCCCATAAAGCGAATGGACTGCTATAATGTCGTTAAGGATAGCTGGTATTCCAAACTGGGCCCTCCCACACCTCGAGACAGCCTTGCTGCCTGTGCTGCAGAAGGCAAAATTTATACATCTGGAGGTTCCGAAGTTGGTAAGGACTTAACTCAGTATTTGTATTTGTGCTTTAAAGCCGAGTACTAGGCTTTTATATCTAAATAAAGAGCTAGTATTATTTTTCCAGATAACTTTTGGACATAATTTAAATACATAGCTGTCATATTTTAGAGCACATTTCCCTGAAGGTTTACAGTGCACTGTATAAATCATTAAGAGAATTTCAACTTCTTAGCTTATGTTAATTGTCCAGTTTCTGTCACAACAAAGCCTTCATTGACATCATCTGGATTTAACTTCATTGGTGCCATCTAGATTAGTTATTTTATATATGTAGTATTATTTGCTTTAAAGATTTCAGAGTTTGGCTTACTCATAGACCTATTAAGATTTATTACAGTCAAGCTTCTGGGTTTTTTTTTCTTTTTTCTTTTTGCCTCTAAGTCGTCGGTTTTTTATTTTTCATCCAACTTTATTCTTTGGCACATGTGGGCCTCCCATCACAGTGGCCTCTCTCATTGCAGAGCACTGGCTCTGGGTGTATGCGCTCCAGAGTGCTGGCTCATAATTGGACACATTAGCCCAGCCATTCCTTGGCATGTGGGATCTTCCCAGCCAAGGGGTCTTTTTGCATAGAAGACTTAGTGGTGGTGATAAATGCAAATGTTTATTGCAGAGTCAGAAAAGGCCCAAAGTGTCTGTCTTCCTCTTGCCTTCTACCACAACTAACATTCTAAAGAAATCACACAAGATTAAATAATGGTTTCAAACCAAGCATTCTTACATGTACTCTGGTAAACTAACAGACATATTCTTATGTTTTGTATGTTCTCAACTGTGTCTTTGCTTCCTCCTGTTCAATTATATTTTTCCATCATTGAAAGCTTCCTGTCCTTTCCTGTTACAGGATTATAGCTGGACAGACATCCGCTGCCCCTTTGAAAAACGAAGAGATGCAGCATGCGTGTTCTGGGACAATGTAGTTTACATTTTGGGTGGCTCTCAGCTTTTCCCCATAAAGCGAATGGACTGCTATAATGTCGTTAAGGATAGCTGGTATTCCAAACTGGGCCCTCCCACACCTCGAGACAGCCTTGCTGCCTGTGCTGCAGAAGGCAAAATTTATACATCTGGAGGTTCCGAAGTTGGTAAGGACTTAACTCAGTATTTGTATTTGTGCTTTAAAGCCGAGTACTAGGCTTTTATATCTAAATAAAGAGCTAGTATTATTTTTCCAGATAACTTTTGGACATAATTTAAATACATAGCTGTCATATTTTAGAGCACATTTCCCTGAAGGTTTACAGTGCACTGTATAAATCATTAAGAGAATTTCAACTTCTTAGCTTATGTTAATTGTCCAGTTTCTGTCACAACAAAGCCTTCATTGACATCATCTGGATTTAACTTCATTGGTGCCATCTAGATTAGTTATTTTATATATGTAGTATTATTTGCTTTAAAGATTTCAGAGTTTGGCTTACTCATAGACCTATTAAGATTTATTACAGTCAAGCTTCTGGGTTTTTTTTTCTTTTTTCTTTTTGCCTCTAAGTCGTCGGTTTTTTATTTTTCATCCAACTTTATTCTTTGGCACATGTGGGCCTCCCATCACAGTGGCCTCTCTCATTGCAGAGCACTGGCTCTGGGTGTATGCGCTCCAGAGTGCTGGCTCATAATTGGACACATTAGCCCAGCCATTCCTTGGCATGTGGGATCTTCCCAGCCAAGGGATTGAACCAGTACTCCTTGCATTGCAAGGTGGACTCTTTACCCACAGAACTACCAGGGAAGCCCCTTTTTTATCTTTTTAATTGAAGGACAGTTGCTTAAAGGAATTAAAATCTGTATTATCTTTGCTTTTTTGTATCAGAAAAAGGTAAAGATAATCTTTTTCATTTGCTTTATTCTTTTACTTTTTAATGTAATGACTGGTAATGATATCTTGAGCTTATTGATCAGAATAGGGTGTGGATATGGGTATAAAAACCATTCTCATTGATAAATAGCTTGTTAGTGTCCACTGTTGTTCCTTTTCTAAATGAAAAATCTTTCTAAATGAATATTCTAGATGCAGACATGATACATAATATGCTTTCATCTTTTCAAGTAATTTCTTTAGCTAAGTAAAAGGTTTATAAAGAAAACTAGGGGGCTTCCCTTGTGGTCCAGCGGGTAAAGAGTCCACTTTGCAGTGCAAGGGGTGCCGGATCAATCCCTGGCCCGGGAATATCCCACGTGCTGCAGAGCGGCTGGACCGATGTGTCCAGTTATGAGCCAGTGCTCTGGAGCACATGCTCCCAGAGCTGGTGCTCTGCAACGAGAGAGGCCACTGCAATGGGAGGCCCACACGGGCCAAAGAATAAAGATGGCTGAAAATAAATAAATAAATAACCAATAAAAGAGGCCAAAATTTAAGAAAATAAAAACTAGGAAGACCACATAAATCTAAAGTTTAGAATTTAAATGTTGTCTTTTTATTTTCTTTGATAAATTTTATTTTAGCCCAAAGGATGTTTCACTTTTGGTCGGCATATTTATATTTTGCTCCCCCCGTGACCAACTGGATGTAATGTTTTCTAAATGTGACTTAAGAAGTGACCTTTCCCCCTCTTTAAAAGCATTCTTCAAAGAATGTCTAATGCAGCATATTTCAAATACAGTAAATCCTGACTATAGTAAGAAGTGTTTTATAGATATACTTTTTGTAGAAAGTATAATAGATAACTTCATTTATTCATCATTTACTTACTTTTTCACTTAAATAGTAAATTCTTTGTGTCTGCTATATACTGTGTTATATTTCTGTTGTGTCAACCAACTGAATCCACCAAATTGGAAATCTTTTAAAAGTTAAAAAGAAGTTAGTCATAACATTACTTCTTCCATTTGCTATTCTTTGGTCTTTGCTAAGTTCTAACTTGCCTTAGGATACTCTCAGATAGTAGTTTTCATATTTTAAGATATGGATTTACCATCTGTAAATAGCTTTGTTGTCTATATATATATTTGAGGTTTACTTAATTCCTATAATGTATAACTGGCCTGGAAGACATACATAATGTTTCTTTTTTTTTTTTTAACACCAAACACATTATTACTGGGATATAGCCAGTTAATTTTGTGATAGTTTCAGGTGAACAGTGAAGGGGATACGTATACGCGTATACATTCTCCCCCGTGAAAAATCTTTTGAAATCGAACCATTTTCTTTTTTAAGAGTTTGATTACCAATTAACAAGTCTCTCCAACAGATCTTTTTTTTGAATATTTTCCAAGGTGTATATAAATAAGGATAGCTTTTTCTTAAACTAATTCTATGTTTTGCTGCTGATGCTTACTGAGAGTAGACTCTACAACCTTCAAACCTTTCCTCCAGTAATTTATGATTCAGCTCCTCAGTCAGCTCACTCCAAGCTCCTACACACACTTAGCTAAGCAAGATGGTGTTCTTTCTTTTACAGGAAACTCAGCTCTGTATTTATTTGAGTGCTACGATACAAGAACTGAGAGCTGGCACACGAAGCCCAGCATGCTAACTCAGCGCTGCAGCCACGGGATGGTGGAAGCCAATGGCCTGATCTATGTTTGTGGTGGAAGTTTAGGGAACAATGTTTCAGGGCGAGTACTGAATTCCTGTGAAGTCTATGATCCTGCCACAGAAACGTATGTATCAATTTAAAACTTTTACTTCACAATTAACTGTATTCTTTAAGCTCCAAGAAATAAAATGTCAAAAGGCAGAAGGAACCCAACAGAAGGATTTTGTTCTTATGTTAAGAATAGATTAATACAAAAAAATAAAAGAATAGACTAATACATACACTTGTGAATGTGCTGGGTTCAGGGGCATGCTCATGGTATGGACCCTTCCTCTACCTTAAGACGTTATAGCCTGTGGGAGCCCCTCTCTTTCTGTCTTGCTTGTGCAATAAATAAATGCCTGTAGATGTGAAAATATGACTGATTCATCAAACTCAAAATATTTTTTTTGAGAGATCAGGAAGTATAAAGAGGGGAAAACAATGTAAGATAAGTGGTAAGTTTGCCTTTAATTAGAAATGTTATATATTGGTTCATGGCATTAATTACTGACATCCCTAAATATAATGGCTTTTTTTTTTTTTTTTGGCCACTTCTATCGGTTTTTGATTTATTTATTTTCATCCATCTTTGTTCTTTGGCCTGTGTGGGCCTCCCATTGCAGTGGCCTCTCTCGTTGCAGAGCACTGGCTCTGGGCGCATGCACTCCAGAGCGCTAGCTCAATAGTTGGACACATCGGTCCAGCCGCTCTGCAGCACATGGGATCTTCTCAGGCCAGGAATTGAACTGGCACCCCTTGCACTGCAAGGTGGTATCCTTACCCACTGGACCACCAGGGAAGCCTTTTTTTTTTTTTTTGAGTTTGTGCTTACAAAAGTTTGTTTGGATTTGTATTTATTAAATAAAATTATTCTTAAATCAGTTGGGAAGTAAACTGCTTTTAAAAAGACCAAATACAAAGAAATAAATGGTTAGCCAGTTTTTCTGATCTTGTAATTAATGATGGAACCCATGTGGTACACCCAAAGGAAATATGCCACTTACTGAATAGGGGGAGTGGTGGTGAGTGTAGTGTAATTGACTAATGAGGAACATGATATTCCAGTCAGACCAAAAAGATCAAGAATACTCACAAAGTGTCAGAAAGGGGCAGGAATGGGGAAGTTTAGGGAACAATGTTTCAGGGCGAGTACTGAATTCCTGTGAAGTCTATGATCCTGCCACAGAAACGTATGTATCAATTTAAAACTTTTACTTCACAATTAACTGTATTCTTTAAGCTCCAAGAAATAAAATGTCAAAAGGCAGAAGGAACCCAACAGAAGGATTTTGTTCTTATGTTAAGAATAGATTAATACAAAAAAATAAAAGAATAGACTAATACATACACTTGTGAATGTGCTGGGTTCAGGGGCATGCTCATGGTATGGACCCTTCCTCTACCTTAAGACGTTATAGCCTGTGGGAGCCCCTCTCTTTCTGTCTTGCTTGTGCAATAAATAAATGCCTGTAGATGTGAAAATATGACTGATTCATCAAACTCAAAATATTTTTTTTGAGAGATCAGGAAGTATAAAGAGGGGAAAACAATGTAAGATAAGTGGTAAGTTTGCCTTTAATTAGAAATGTTATATATTGGTTCATGGCATTAATTACTGACATCCCTAAATATAATGGCTTTTTTTTTTTTTTTTTGGCCACTTCTATCGGTTTTTGATTTATTTATTTTCATCCATCTTTGTTCTTTGGCCTGTGTGGGCCTCCCATTGCAGTGGCCTCTCTCGTTGCAGAGCACTGGCTCTGGGCGCATGCACTCCAGAGCGCTAGCTCAATAGTTGGACACATCGGTCCAGCCGCTCTGCAGCACATGGGATCTTCTCAGGCCAGGAATTGAACTGGCACCCCTTGCACTGCAAGGTGGTATCCTTACCCACTGGACCACCAGGGAAGCCTTTTTTTTTTTTTTGAGTTTGTGCTTACAAAAGTTTGTTTGGATTTGTATTTATTAAATAAAATTATTCTTAAATCAGTTGGGAAGTAAACTGCTTTTAAAAAGACCAAATACAAAGAAATAAATGGTTAGCCAGTTTTTCTGATCTTGTAATTAATGATGGAACCCATGTGGTACACCCAAAGGAAATATGCCACTTACTGAATAGGGGGAGTGGTGGTGAGTGTAGTGTAATTGACTAATGAGGAAATGAACACATGATATTCCAGTCAGACCTTTTGTTGATAATAAGAAGCATCCAAAGACCTTCAATAAGAAGAAAATTCACTTCCTCATTTGAAAGGATTGTTCTTCCTTTACCAGAGCAAATTATTGGATGAATATATTCAACTTAAATATTATGCCATAGAGCAGCATCAGAATGCTTGTCCTCAAGCTTTGTATTCAGGAAATATTGCCAAACTACAAAACAAAGAAGTCTACTCCATCTATTGCTTTTTTAAAATTAAGAGTAAACATTTATTATAAAATATGGTTGTCATTTACAGCTGTTTATTAGTGCTTGTCACCTATATTTGAGAGATTTAAGGAAGCAAAACCATTCCTAAAGGAACAATAACTCCTTTCCCAAACAGAAGTGGAGTTAAAATTGTTCTTTAATCATTTTTTTGCTCAACTAGTCTCCTATGTTAGGAATAGAATTGAAAGAAACTTATCTTTGAAACTTAGCTTTTGCTGAAGTGTTGAGACTAGGCAATCTTTTGAGATCATCAAACCTAATAGTTCTCTGTGCTTTTTAAAAATGTACCTTTATATTGGCCAGGGCTCACTGTGGATCCCCCTCATCCTAATCCCACCATCTAGCCAACCAGCTAGCTATCCTGCCCCTCTTGTCCTAAACAGTAGGAGCAGTGTGTATATCAATTCTCCTCCCTCCTATGTTAGTCTCTGCTTTATCTCCTGTAAATGCTATACTCATAAAACATTAAAGCATATAAGTTGGAAAATTGTAATCTATTTCATTCTGCTGCCTAATATATTGTTTCATTTCTAAAGAGCCTTAAAGTACAACCTATACCATATAAACTACAGACTTCTAACTTTTGAGATCTATATTCAGGCAGTATCAGTGTAAATTGATATATTCTTATTCATAGTACAAGAGAATAAATATAAAGAAATCTACAACTTCAATATTTTAAAAAACTAAGTGAATATAATCTGGGGAACATTTTTAAACTTATAAAACTTAGTATTTTTTTGTTTTATATATATTGAGCTTATGTATTAAACTTGAATTCTTTGTTTTCTATTAAATTTGAATTCCCTGAATTTTCCTAAGTGAAAAAGTAGTGTAAATACAATTATCCAAATCTCCAAATGAAAGATTTTACGTACTACCATGGTTTCCTTCCTAATATGTGATGTTCATCTAGTGTATTTTTTGTAAAACTGTTTCTTCCCAATTTTGACTGTTTTTAAAGTGTTTTTAAATAGAATATGTTTGATTGAAAGCTAAGAAATGAAACCTATGGAAACAACACAACACAGTTTCCAGTCAGAATTTTAAGACAAGTTAATAAACGCCAAACTCAGGTCGGAGAGAGCAAAGACCTCAGAGGAAGGAAGGAAGACACTCATTTCTCATAAGAGGAATTTCCTTAATTCTAAACCTTAAGGAGACTTAGGTATACACAAAAACATTCTCTTATTTTATATCGTAGACAAACAGAGATGAAAGGGGTACGTATATTGATTTTTTCCAGGTCAAGTACTCTATCTAATGCACTTTGACAGCTCGTGGGAGTGGCAAACCTGGGGAGGTGGAGTATAGGCTCTCCCACTTCTGAGTTGTCTTTTCACCTGGAGGAGCCTGTGTGTTTGTCCTGAAAAACAGAGGACTTTAACCACATGCTCAGAAAATGAGAGTGGTGACTATCCAACTGTTTTTAAAACAAACCAAAAGTATTTAAATGTAAGGCCACAAGAGTTGTTGACATTTCACAGTTCTTCATTATGCTCTGTGTTTTGAAAAGTTAAATTATTTAAAAGAAGAGTTTAAATAACCGTATTAGAGTTAGCCTTATGCCAAATTTCCTTTTTGTTGTTGTTGTTGTTGCTGTTTGGAGTCTTTTGATTTAGATCAGATGTTAAGAGCACAGGCCTATGTGCCAGTACCACCTTCACAATCACAGATGTCAGTTATGTGTATAGGGGTATACACAAGAGGAGAGATTGAATCTCACAGAAGAAAAAAAATCATGTGTTTAAAGTTGCTGCCTATGAATTAGTATCCTTCAGCATGTGTCCACATTTTTATTCTCAATCTCATTCTTTATAATAGTGCCTGTGAACACAGCAGTGAGCTTATGTATTAAACTTGAATTCTTTGTTTTCTATTAAATTTGAATTCCCTGAATTTTCCTAAGTGAAAAAGTAGTGTAAATACAATTATCCAAATCTCCAAATGAAAGATTTTACGTACTACCATGGTTTCCTTCCTAATATGTGATGTTCATCTAGTGTATTTTTTGTAAAACTGTTTCTTCCCAATTTTGACTGTTTTTAAAGTGTTTTTAAATAGAATATGTTTGATTGAAAGCTAAGAAATGAAACCTATGGAAACAACACAACACAGTTTCCAGTCAGAATTTTAAGACAAGTTAATAAACGCCAAACTCAGGTCGGAGAGAGCAAAGACCTCAGAGGAAGGAAGGAAGACACTCATTTCTCATAAGAGGAATTTCCTTAATTCTAAACCTTAAGGAGACTTAGGTATACACAAAAACATTCTCTTATTTTATATCGTAGACAAACAGAGATGAAAGGGGTACGTATATTGATTTTTTCCAGGTCAAGTACTCTATCTAATGCACTTTGACAGCTCGTGGGAGTGGCAAACCTGGGGAGGTGGAGTATAGGCTCTCCCACTTCTGAGTTGTCTTTTCACCTGGAGGAGCCTGTGTGTTTGTCCTGAAAAACAGAGGACTTTAACCACATGCTCAGAAAATGAGAGTGGTGACTATCCAACTGTTTTTAAAACAAACCAAAAGTATTTAAATGTAAGGCCACAAGAGTTGTTGACATTTCACAGTTCTTCATTATGCTCTGTGTTTTGAAAAGTT
The DNA here is from genome assembly GCA_022376925.1 of Tragulus kanchil. NCBI lineage: Eukaryota > Metazoa > Chordata > Mammalia > Artiodactyla > Tragulidae > Tragulus > Tragulus kanchil. The sequence continues at coordinate 104,157,087 of JAIOJX010000030.1, read as the reverse complement.
AAATTATTTAAAAGAAGAGTTTAAATAACCGTATTAGAGTTAGCCTTATGCCAAATTTCCTTTTTGTTGTTGTTGTTGTTGCTGTTTGGAGTCTTTTGATTTAGATCAGATGTTAAGAGCACAGGCCTATGTGCCAGTACCACCTTCACAATCACAGATGTCAGTTATGTGTATAGGGGTATACACAAGAGGAGAGATTGAATCTCACAGAAGAAAAAAAAAAATCATGTGTTTAAAGTTGCTGCCTATGAATTAGTATCCTTCAGCATGTGTCCACATTTTTATTCTCAATCTCATTCTTTATAATAGTGCCTGTGAACACAGCAGTGAGCTAAGAAGTTATTAAATGTGACAGAATGATAGTAGTACCTTATTTACTTGAACTGCCTAAAGTTCTAAGTGTATATTTAAAGATGGATGTGTGTGGAGGGATGGGATGCAGGGAATGGGGTATACATATGACTAATCTGGAACTATGCATATCTGTAAACAACAAAACTCTGTAAAAGCAAAGAAGCAAAATAAAAGAACTTGTGATTGTGAGAAAAAGAAAACTTGGTAATTACCAAAAAAAATGAATGTGTGAATAGTAACAGGTTGATTTGCTGATTGCTACCGACCCATGGTAAATTTATGTTTTATTTCTATAAATATTAATACATGTGACCATATTAATGCCTTTTATTTTCTTACATATCTTCCCTCTCTTGTTTGTTACCATTTTACAAGTTTTGTGAACTATACAAAGTGGATTTCTTCCAAAAGCATGTTGATAGTCTCCAGATTCCCTCTGTTTCCCGTATCTTACTGGAATTGAAAAGAAGAAAATCCCTGTTTACCCAACATATAAATTACTCAAAATACTGCTAAACTTTTGTTTTCTAGCTTTTCCAATGTACACGTTTGTATGTGTTTGTGTGTGTACATGTATGTGAATGGTAAATGGGCACTTACTTGGAATAACAGACCTATTATGTAAATTCATATGAGTCCTTTTATTTCTTGTGAATAAGTATTCTGAACACTTTACTTCATTTTTTCAGGTGGACTGAACTGTGTCCAATGATTGAAGCCAGGAAGAATCATGGACTGGTATTTGTAAAAGACAAGATATTTGCTGTGGGTGGTCAGAATGGGTTAGGTATGTGATGTTAAGTGACTGTTCAACTTTTCCAGTGAATTTGTTGATATTCCCTTATACTTAAATTATAAAAATGTTTCTTGAGATCTTGATACAAGCATTAATCACATACATCATTGGCTTTATTTTTATAGTTTATGGGAACTAACAGTTCATGAAACATTTGTCGTTTACATTCCTGTTCATGAACATAGGAACTTTTAGGTCTTGTATCTAGGCTCTGAATGGCAGTGTTTCCTAAACATCTTTAAACATTGCATGAACAAGTGAATATTACTCTTCTAGTTGAGTAAATTTGATCTTTTTATTTACTTGAACTGCCTAAAGTTCTAAGTGTATATTTAAAGATGGATGTGTGTGGAGGATGGGATGCAGGGAATGGGGTATACATATGACTAATCTGGAACTATGCATATCTGTAAACAACAAAACTCTGTAAAAGCAAAGAAGCAAAATAAAAGAACTTGTGATTGTGAGAAAAAGAAAACTTGGTAATTACCAAAAAAAATGAATGTGTGAATAGTAACAGGTTGATTTGCTGATTGCTACCGACCCATGGTAAATTTATGTTTTATTTCTATAAATATTAATACATGTGACCATATTAATGCCTTTTATTTTCTTACATATCTTCCCTCTCTTGTTTGTTACCATTTTACAAGTTTTGTGAACTATACAAAGTGGATTTCTTCCAAAAGCATGTTGATAGTCTCCAGATTCCCTCTGTTTCCCGTATCTTACTGGAATTGAAAAGAAGAAAATCCCTGTTTACCCAACATATAAATTACTCAAAATACTGCTAAACTTTTGTTTTCTAGCTTTTCCAATGTACACGTTTGTATGTGTTTGTGTGTGTACATGTATGTGAATGGTAAATGGGCACTTACTTGGAATAACAGACCTATTATGTAAATTCATATGAGTCCTTTTATTTCTTGTGAATAAGTATTCTGAACACTTTACTTCATTTTTTCAGGTGGACTGAACTGTGTCCAATGATTGAAGCCAGGAAGAATCATGGACTGGTATTTGTAAAAGACAAGATATTTGCTGTGGGTGGTCAGAATGGGTTAGGTATGTGATGTTAAGTGACTGTTCAACTTTTCCAGTGAATTTGTTGATATTCCCTTATACTTAAATTATAAAAATGTTTCTTGAGATCTTGATACAAGCATTAATCACATACATCATTGGCTTTATTTTTATAGTTTATGGGAACTAACAGTTCATGAAACATTGTAATACGTTTTACATTCCTGTTCATGAACATAGGAACTTTTAGGTCTTGTATCTAGGCTCTGAATGGCAGTGTTTCCTAAACATCTTTAAACATTGCATGAACAAGTGAATATTACTCTTCTAGTTGAGTAAATTTGATCTTTTTATTTTCACAAATAATTTTATACTAAAGAACCTTAAGTATTTGCTTTTTTAAAAATTTTATTTTTGTGTGTGTTGGGTCTTCATTACTATGTAGGTTTTTGTCTAGTTGCAGTAAGCAGGGGGTACTCTAGTTATTGTGTGTCTCGCATGAAGCACAGGCTCTAGGGTGCGTAGGCTTCAATAGTTACGGCACATGGGCTCAGAGCATATAGTTATGTGCTCTAGAGCACAGGCTCAGTAGTCGTGACACACAGGCTTTATTGCTCTACAGCGTGTGGGGTCTTCCTAGACTAAGGATCAAACCCATGTCTTCTGCATTGGCAGGCAGATTCTTTACCACTGAGCCATAGGAGAAGCCCAAGTAATTGCTTTTAATAATGTAGAATTTGAAGTGAATCTACAGGTAGATTTCACAAACTTCATTTTAGTCAGTAGCTTTGATCATTACTTAAGAATACCAAAGGGCTTCCCTGGTGGTCCAGTGAGTAAGAACACCGCCTTGCAGTGCAGGGGGCACCTTTTGGATCCCAGGCCTGGGAAGATCCCACGTGCCGCGGAGCAGCTGGACCAATGTGCCCACTTACGGAGCCGGAGCTCTGGAGCGCATGCGCCCAGAGCCAGTGCTCTGCGACAACAGAGGCCACTGCAGTGGGAGGCCCACATGGGCCAAAGTACAAAGATGGATGAAAATAGATAAATGAAAGACTAATAGACGTGGCCTGCCCACCCTCCTCTCTCGCCAACACCCCCCCCCCCGCCAAAAAAGTTAAAAAAAAAAAAAAAAAGAATACCAAAGAAATAATTTATTTTCCTTCTTCTGTCTCTATCCATTGCCATTTTTCATAAATTGCTGACAAATAAAATGGAAAAAGAAGAACATTTGAATAATTATAATCAAATTTAACCAGAAGGAAATTGCATTCACTGGTTTCCTTTTTAATTTTTCCATGCAGCTAGAACACTTTTAATTTTTATAGAATAAATAATAAGTATTTATGATTCTAAAATAATAAATAAAAATTAAGTTAAATTCTTATTGTGTTAAAGTCCAAATAAGTATTTAGATGATAGATATGTTAGGATTCATTGTAGAAATCTTACAACTTCTCTGCGTGTCTGAAGTTTTTCATAAAAGAAAATGTTTGGAAAAACACAAAGAACTACTACCTGAAGAGATCTTAAAAATGTTCACATAGATGTTCATGTTTTATTCTTTTGAAGGTGGTCTGGACAATGTGGAATATTATGATATTAAATTAAACGAATGGAAGATGGTCTCACCAATGCCATGGAAGGGAGTAACCGTGAAGTGTGCAGCAGTTGGCTCTATAGTTTATGTCCTAGCTGGTTTTCAAGGGGTAGGTCGACTAGGACACATCCTTGAATATAATACTGAAACAGACAAATGGGTCGCTAACTCCAAAGTCCGAGCTTTTCCAGTAACAAGTTGTTTAATTTGTGTTGTTGATACTTGTGGAGCTAATGAAGAAACCCTTGAAACATGAAAAATGAGTGAACTTTAAGACTCATTGAAGATTCAAAACTTTTGTTCCAAGAGTAAGGTTACAAAGTTTTAGTTTGGTGTTTTGGTTTTTTCCAAGGAAGTTTCAAGTAAAGTAAGATCTATATAAGATAGATTTTCTTTTATATGGATTTCCTTACTTAATTGAAAATATTTTTCACCTGACCACATAAACAAGAATATATCTAGCAAGAAAACTTGTAGAATTTTAAGCACTCGGTGAAAATATGAATTCTTAAATGAATTTCAAGTTTCACATTTGTAAGTATGATTATGGCAGAATGGGGATTGACTCAGCACTGAAACAGTCATCTTAGCTCTAGATTCTATTTTCATACATCATAGAAGTACTATTGTAGTTAGGTCTTTTTGTTTCTGTTCAGTCAAAAACTAAGAAATAGTATGAATTGTAAGTCAAAGATAGGTAGTTCTGATGGAGCTGCTTAGTTTCACATAATTTGGCTTGTCTTCATTTGTTCCATTTAGTGCCAAATGCATTCCACTTTAAAAGCCAGAGTGGGTCAAGGCATATACTTCTATCTCTTACAAGCTCATAGACACATTTTGGGAGTTAAAATGTACCCAACTCCTCATGAAATAGATTCAGTACAATTAAGTAACTGCCTCTTTTTAATACAGAATGTCAAAGTTAGCACCTGTCACTAATTTGCATTACTTTTTTTTTTACCTGGGCATTAAAAATAGATTATGCCTCTTCAGTGCTCACTCTGGTAGTATTACCTAGCAAAAGAAAGCTACTTATAGCATATTTCTAGGTCACTAGAATAGCACTGCTAGTTACACACTATCAGTATTGAATTTGAACTCCTTATAGATTAAAAAGATACATGACTTCTTTTCCTTAGCAGAACATATCAGTGATATTTGACCCGGTTGTCTCTAAAAGTTTTGTTAATTGAGTTAAATATTTGTCATATTAATTATTTATATGTGATCAGTAAATCTTTTACAAACCCAACTATTCATTTATTTCTTAGCAATATTTTGCCCTTTTACATTATGAAATGTATGAAATGAGCCATGTAAAGCTGTCACCATCAGTGTTTTTAAACCTAATAATATTAAATATTTTTAAACTTAAAGTAAACTGCTATGTTCAGTCTTTATTTTAAATGTTAGGTAATGGTGCTTTTTGAACTTGTGAAGCAATATTTCTTTTTAAATTTTCATTCTTTATATGAGGGTTATAATCTTAAGACCTAAAAATGTTTAAAAAAACAGGAAACTATGAAAAGATTATGGTAGTTATATTTCTGTTTATATAAGGTTTTATGTATACAACAGTTATTATTATGTTATAATTTATGTGTCATACAATTCACTTGTTTAAAGTTACCTAACAGTGGTCTTAAATATATGCACAGAGTTATGCAACTATCACCATAATTATGGAATACTTTCTTCACCATAAAAAGAAAATCAATACTAGTCACTCCCATTTTCTTTATATTACTTTCTTATGGAGTCTGCTGTTCAGTCAAAAACTAAGAAATAGTATGAATTGTAAGTCAAAGATAGGTAGTTCTGATGGAGCTGCTTAGTTTCACATAATTTGGCTTGTCTTCATTTGTTCCATTTAGTGCCAAATGCATTCCACTTTAAAAGCCAGAGTGGGTCAAGGCATATACTTCTATCTCTTACAAGCTCATAGACACATTTTGGGAGTTAAAATGTACCCAACTCCTCATGAAATAGATTCAGTACAATTAAGTAACTGCCTCTTTTTAATACAGAATGTCAAAGTTAGCACCTGTCACTAATTTGCATTACTTTTTTTTTTACCTGGGTATTAAAAATAGATTATGCCTCTTCAGTGCTCACTCTGGTAGTATTACCTAGCAAAAGAAAGCTACTTATAGCATATTTCTAGGTCACTAGAATAGCACTGCTAGTTACACACTATCAGTATTGAATTTGAACTCCTTATAGATTAAAAAGATACATGACTTCTTTTCCTTAGCAGAACATATCAGTGATATTTGACCCGGTTGTCTCTAAAAGTTTTGTTAATTGAGTTAAATATTTGTCATATTAATTATTTATATGTGATCAGTAAATCTTTTACAAACCCAACTATTCATTTATTTCTTAGCAATATTTTGCCCTTTTACATTATGAAATGTATGAAATGAGCCATGTAAAGCTGTCACCATCAGTGTTTTTAAACCTAATAATATTAAATATTTTTAAACTTAAAGTAAACTGCTATGTTCAGTCTTTATTTTAAATGTTAGGTAATGGTGCTTTTTGAACTTGTGAAGCAATATTTCTTTTTAAATTTTCATTCTTTATATGAGGGTTATAATCTTAAGACCTAAAAATGTTTAAAAAAACAGGAAACTATGAAAAGATTATGGTAGTTATATTTCTGTTTATATAAGGTTTTATGTATACAACAGTTATTATTATGTTATAATTTATGTGTCATACAATTCACTTGTTTAAAGTTACCTAACAGTGGTCTTAAATATATGCACAGAGTTATGCAACTATCACCATAATTATGGAATACTTTCTTCACCATAAAAAGAAAATCAATACTAGCAGTCACTCCCATTTTCTTTATATTACTTTCTTATGGGTCCTATAGCAAGTTACCGTAAATTTCCTTGCTTAAAACAACAGAAATCTATCCTGTCTCAATTTGGGAGACCAGAAATCCTAAATCAGGGTATTGGTAGGGTTGATTCCTTCTGGAGGCTCTGAGGAGCAAACTTCTCATGCCTCTTCTCTACCTTCTGGTGGCTGCTAGTAAACATTGATGCTTCTTGACTTAACAACTATATCACTCCAGTCACTGCTTATCTCTTCACGTGGCCTTTTCCCCATGTGTCTCTCTGTGTCTTCACGTGTTCACCCTTGTCATTGGAGGAGGGCATGGCAACCCACTCCACTGTTCTTGCCTGGAGAATCCCATGGACAAAGGAACAGACATGGACAAAGAGTCAGACATGACTTAAGCGACTTAGCACTCACGTAGCATGCATGCACCTCTTTATCTTAACCAATGACATCTACAAAGACCCTGTCTCCAAATAAGGTCTCATTTTGGAGTTTGGAGGGAACATTACTCAACCCAGTTATATCTCCCAGAACACACCACCCCTAGGTAACAGTAAATCCTTCTGTTTGTTGATTTGCTTATTCCGAACTTTTTTTTTACATTTCTTTGGCCACTTTTATTTGTCTTTCATTTATTCATTTTCATCCATCTTTGTGGGCCTCCCATTGCAGTGGCTTCCCTGCCGCAGAGCACCGACTCTGGGCACGTGTGCTCTAGAGCTCCGGCTCAGTAATTGGACACATCGGTCCAGCCGCTCCGCGGCACGCGGGATCCCCCCAGGCCAGGGATCGAACTGGCGCCCCTTGCACTGCAAGGCAGAGTCCTCACACACTGGACCACCAGGGAAGCCCCTATTCTGAACATTTTTATGTTGGGTTGACTTTTCCTGTCCACTGGGGAAGATGTATGTAATGTTTTTGAGAGTAGAATATCCATTTCTCATATTATAATTTGATCATATTACTTATTTAATATTACTTAAATCGTTTCCCATGTGGAATATGCAGCTGTTTAAGGTATTTTATATAGATTATCTATTTTTTTTAGACTTTGTCTAGAACACACTATCATAAATATGTAGACAGCTTTGATGTAGGTTATAATGAAGTGTGTGTGTGTGTGTGTGTGTGTGTTTTCTTTTAGTAATTCTAATTATTGTCTTCTTTCTATCCTGGGAATAGTCTGATATTGTTTATACCAGCATAATCAGGCTAATGAGTACACTATGTTGGTGAGTACATTGTCTATGGCTCCTCCACCCAAAATTCCTATCCTGTAAAGTTCTCTGCTTTCTTTTCAGTAGACATGTGATTGTTAATATTATAGTTTTTGCAGTGACACTACCTTGATGACATAACAATTTAGCTTTTACTTTTGAAAATCATAATGTGAACATGAAATTTTAATGTCTTGGAAAAACTGTTGCTATCAAAAACAGTCATTAATTACAGTTGTGACCTAGCTTTGAAAAACCTGACATACAGTGTCATGGAGACTTTAGGGTCATGAGAAGGAGCCATTTTTAAAAACCAGAAAAACACTATTCCTGTTGCTTCATATACTGTTAACAGCACATATTTTGAATTTGCTGCATAGGCCAGGGTAAAGGAGGTATTTGAAGGAAATTTTGCTTAAAAAAAAGATTGTTGTCTGAAAAACTCCCAGAACACACCACCCCTAGGTAACAGTAAATCCTTCTGTTTGTTGATTTGCTTTTTCCGAACTTTTTTTTTACATTTCTTTGGCCACTTTTATTTGTCTTTCATTTATTCATTTTCATCCATCTTTGTGGGCCTCCCATTGCAGTGGCTTCCCTGCCGCAGAGCACCGACTCTGGGCACGTGTGCTCTAGAGCTCCGGCTCAGTAATTGGACACATCGGTCCAGCCGCTCCGCGGCACGCGGGATCCCCCCAGGCCAGGGATCGAACTGGCGCCCCTTGCACTGCAAGGCAGAGTCCTCACACACTGGACCACCAGGGAAGCCCCTATTCTGAACATTTTTATGTTGGGTTGACTTTTCCTGTCCACTGGGGAAGATGTATGTAATGTTTTTGAGAGTAGAATATCCATTTCTCATATTATAATTTGATCATATTACTTATTTAATATTACTTAAATCGTTTCCCATGTGGAATATGCAGCTGTTTAAGGTATTTTATATAGATTATCTATTTTTTTTAGACTTTGTCTAGAACACACTATCATAAATATGTAGACAGCTTTGATGTAGGTTATAATGAAGTGTGTGTGTGTGTGTGTGTGTGTGTTTTCTTTTAGTAATTCTAATTATTGTCTTCTTTCTATCCTGGGAATAGTCTGATATTGTTTATACCAGCATAATCAGGCTAATGAGTACACTATGTTGGTGAGTACATTGTCTATGGCTCCTCCACCCAAAATTCCTATCCTGTAAAGTTCTCTGCTTTCTTTTCAGTAGACATGTGATTGTTAATATTATAGTTTTTGCAGTGACACTACCTTGATGACATAACAATTTAGCTTTTACTTTTGAAAATCATAATGTGAACATGAAATTTTAATGTCTTGGAAAAACTGTTGCTATCAAAAACAGTCATTAATTACAGTTGTGACCTAGCTTTGAAAAACCTGACATACAGTGTCATGGAGACTTTAGGGTCATGAGAAGGAGCCATTTTTAAAAACCAGAAAAACACTATTCCTGTTGCTTCATATACTGTTAACAGCACATATTTTGAATTTGCTGCATAGGCCAGGGTAAAGGAGGTATTTGAAGGAAATTTTGCTTTTTAAGGATGGTAGTATTAACACACAGCAACAACTTCAAAAATTCAGTCTACCGAAACATGGCACCAAAACAACTGTCACTCAGTACCAATAGTTTGTGAATATGAAAGAATACTTTGCAGGTTGCATCATTCAACACTTGATAAATCCTTATATAACCTACTTGCATTTTCCTGACTTTGCTCTTTCCCAAGGTGATTCATACTATTTTGAGAGAAATAAAATCTGTACTGGGAAATTATCTGAAATGTCATCTTTACTAACTGGAAAGCTTTTTTACTTTCCAAAGTATTAAACCTCTTCTGATAACAAAGCTGTAAAATGAGGCTCAAGGCCTAGTTTACTTAATTCTTGTAGGAGATTTCCTGGATTTCTAACTATCCAAGTTTAATTTCCAAGAGCAGTTTTCTCTTTATGATTGTCCTTTTATATAGCATGCTGGTCTTGTTTCATGTTGTCCTGTTTGAGGATATTTGTGTGTGTGTGTTTGTGTGCGTGTGTTAGTTGTTCAGTTGTGTCCAACTCTTTGCACACCAGACTCATCTGACCATGGAATTCCCCAGGCAAGAATACTGGAGTGGGTAGCCATTCTCTTCTCCAGAGGATCTTCCTGAGTCAGGAATAACCCAGATCTCGTGCATTGCAGGCCAGTTCTTTATCGTCTGAGCCACCTTAACATTACATATACTCTTGGCGTTATTTCTCCTTCCCTGACTTCTTTTCAGTAGACATGTGATTGTTAATATTATAGTTTTTGCAGTGACACTACCTTGATGACATAACAATTTAGCTTTTACTTTTGAAAATCATAATGTGAACATGAAATTTTAATGTCTTGGAAAAACTGTTGCTATCAAAAACAGTCATTAATTACAGTTGTGACCTAGCTTTGAAAAACCTGACATACAGTGTCATGGAGACTTTAGGGTCATGAGAAGGAGCCATTTTTAAAAACCAGAAAAACACTATTCCTGTTGCTTCATATACTGTTAACAGCACATATTTTGAATTTGCTGCATAGGCCAGGGTAAAGGAGGTATTTGAAGGAAATTTTGCTTTTTAAGGATGGTAGTATTAACACACAGCAACAACTTCAAAAATTCAGTCTACCGAAACATGGCACCAAAACAACTGTCACTCAGTACCAATAGTTTGTGAATATGAAAGAATACTTTGCAGGTTGCATCATTCAACACTTGATAAATCCTTATATAACCTACTTGCATTTTCCTGACTTTGCTCTTTCCCAAGGTGATTCATACTATTTTGAGAGAAATAAAATCTGTACTGGGAAATTATCTGAAATGTCATCTTTACTAACTGGAAAGCTTTTTTACTTTCCAAAGTATTAAACCTCTTCTGATAACAAAGCTGTAAAATGAGGCTCAAGGCCTAGTTTACTTAATTCTTGTAGGAGATTTCCTGGATTTCTAACTATCCAAGTTTAATTTCCAAGAGCAGTTTTCTCTTTATGATTGTCCTTTTATATAGCATGCTGGTCTTGTTTCATGTTGTCCTGTTTGAGGATATTTGTGTGTGTGTGTGTTTGTGTGCGTGTGTTAGTTGTTCAGTTGTGTCCAACTCTTTGCACACCAGACTCATCTGACCATGGAATTCCCCAGGCAAGAATACTGGAGTGGGTAGCCATTCTCTTCTCCAGAGGATCTTCCTGAGTCAGGAATAACCCAGATCTCGTGCATTGCAGGCCAGTTCTTTATTGTCTGAGCCACCTTAACATTACATATACTCTTGGCGTTATTTCTCCTTCCCCTGACTTCTTTTTCAGTTGCTTTGCTCTTTGCTGTTTGAGTCTTTCCTCAAATATATGGTCCCTGGCATATGTTTACGTTTAAAATGAGGTGTTAAAAAGTTGTGAGCTTTTGTTTATAAATGCAGGCTGAATTTTGGGTGAACCTCATCATAAAGGAATGGCTGTGTATTTTTATTGAAGATTGGTAAAAGATTCACAGATATTTTTCTGGGATGTCTGATTCTCCAGAAACTAAAACTTCCTAACTTCTGCCCCTTGTATGGGGGAGGGAAAGCCGGGAATAGACGGCCTTCTTGGCTGCAGGATTTTTGGAGTTCAGGCAAAGCGCCATTCAACAAGCACAGTTTGGTTCCTCTTTGTCAATACCATATCTTGCCCCCCTATATTTACATCCTGGACTCAGAAACCTCTCTTTTTGCCTTTTTGTCAAGAAAAATACCTATCTCCCATGAGATAGGGATAAATAGTTCACCTGTCTGTGATACCTGGTGGTTCTTACTTGTTGAGGCTTTTCAGCTTTCTCTGGGGATGTCAGTTGTCCACCTTAAAGGAATATATGCCTCTTTCTCTAAGAGATTTACTATGTGCATCCCATCTTCATAAACTGGTTTGAAATCATGGCTATTCCTAGTATAATCAGAGACAAATGTTTTTGCTTATTTTCCCTCTTATTTTGAAATATTTTCTAGAGGAAAGGGAGACAGAGGTGTAGAAATCATGGTTATTCCTAGTATAATCAGAGATGATGCTTTTGCTTATTTTTCCTCTTATTTTGAGATATTTTCTAGAGGAAGGGGAAGCAGAGGTGTTTTTACTCTGTCACCTTGAAACTAGATATTTCCTTTCTATGATTCCACTCTCCTGATTTCCAAATCCTCCTTGCCAATCACTACTGAGTTCTACCTGCCTCAGCCCTAGGCTCTCATCATCTTACACAGCACTTTATCTAGATGATCTCAGTCAGGATTCTCACTTTGTCCACCTCTCCACCTTCACCCTCAATTGAAACTTCAGCCTAACTGGTATTATTTTAGGATTTTGAGGCCAGCAAAATCCTTTTACATGCTGCCATTTTCATGGATGAAAAAGTTATTGGCCACAATGAGAAACTGATTACCACAATGGGACTGCTCAAAAAAGATACGGTAAGAATAATGGGAGCCAAGTTTCTCACTATGAAAGAAAAAAATACAGAGGGGGAATAAAATGGATTCTGTGATCTTGGGTTAAAATCGAAGGTTATCAGTGTGAAGTTATACGTATAAATACTGAAATGTGTATTGATGTAAATGAGTCTGTCCATAATATACATTCTCTAGCAATTCTTATGAAAAGATTGGGAACAAAGATGTCACACAAGCAATGTACAAACTTAAAGAGCTCAGATCTTGGCTTCTGAGTATCACCAAAAAAGACCTAGGGCTCTTTGGAGAACAGGCTGATTTCAAGGCTGGAGCAGGGACAGTGTCAGATGATCCTGGAGCATCTTTTAGGCCAGAAAGTGAAGTGCTCAGAGAAACATAGGATACATCAATTAGGAATGAGTTGAGCATCAAAAGTAACAATTTATGACCCAATGACTAAAACTGAAAACTTAAGTTCATACCAATTGGAATAAATGAGTGAATTAAAAGTTTGATGAGGATTGAGGTTTGACATACTTTCAGAGTCTCTGCCTTTTGTTAACAAAGAGGAAAGGAGGGCATCCCTACTGGTCCAGTGGGTAAAGAGTCTGCCTTGCAGTGCAAGGGCCACTGGTTCGATCCCTAGCCTGGGAAGATCCCATGTGCCGCAGAGCTGCTGGACCAATGTGCCCAATTAGGAGCCAGCGCTCTGGAACGCATGCGCCCAGAGCTGGTGCTCTGTAATGGGAGAGGCCACTGAAATGGGAGGTGCACAGAGGCCAAACTATGAAGATGGATGAAAATAAATAAATAAACAATAAAAGAGGCCACAAAAGGAGTAATTTTACAGTGGAGCAGTTTGCCAGATAACACCTGAAGTGATCAAAGTGAACATTACAATGGTACACAGATGTGTACAACCTGACAGATGCATTGTGAAGACCATGAATGCCAAAGATGCATAATGGAAATATAATTACTAGGAAATGGATGTCTGCATTAAGGACATTCTACAAAATAGCTGTAATCTTTAAGAGAGTCAAGGTCAAGGCTTCCCTGGTGGTCTAGTGGGTAAAGAGTCCGCCTTGCAGTGCAAGGGGCGCCGGTTCAATCCCTGACCCAGGAGGATCCCACGTGCTGCAGAGCAGCTGGACCAGTGTGTCCAGTTGCGAGCCGGAGCTCTGGGGCACTTGTGCCCGGAACCAGTGCTCTGTGGCAAGAGGGGCCGCTGCAGTGGGAGGCCCACGTGGGCCAAAGAATGAGGATGGATGAGAATGAATGAATAAAGAACCAATGAAAGAGGCCAAAATTTTTTTAAAAAGTCAAGGCCATGAAAGGCAAGGAGAGACTGAAAAAATGTTACAGAATGAGTAACCTGAAGAAATAAAGAGTAAGGCAACAATGATTTTGAACTGCATCCTTGTCCTTTAAAGGACAATTATTGGGACAACTTTTAGACAAAGTATTAATAGAAACTAAGGATTAGTAGTTCACGGCAATAACAATGTCTTGATTTTGATTATTGTAGTTAAGCAGAATGACCGTGTTTGCATGAAATAAGTAACTGGGTGGCGAGGCATCAGGTCTGCTATACAGTTCTCAAATGGTTCAGGAGAAAATTCTTTGTATTATATACACATGTAACTCTTCCATGATTTTCTTTCAAAATAAATGAGGCTGATTTTTTTAAAAGGATAAAGTAGATTGCACCAGTTATTCTCAGTGCTCTGTAGATTTCACTTTCCTCAAAATCCAAAGTGCCACGCAATGTGCCCAATTAGGAGCCAGCGCTCTGGAACGCATGCGCCCAGAGCTGGTGCTCTGTAATGGGAGAGGCCACTGAAATGGGAGGTGCACAGAGGCCAAACTATGAAGATGGATGAAAATAAATAAATAAACAATAAAAGAGGCCACAAAAGGAGTAATTTTACAGTGGAGCAGTTTGCCAGATAACACCTGAAGTGATCAAAGTGAACATTACAATGGTACACAGATGTGTACAACCTGACAGATGCATTGTGAAGACCATGAATGCCAAAGATGCATAATGGAAATATAATTACTAGGAAATGGATGTCTGCATTAAGGACATTCTACAAAATAGCTGTAATCTTTAAGAGAGTCAAGGTCAAGGCTTCCCTGGTGGTCTAGTGGGTAAAGAGTCCGCCTTGCAGTGCAAGGGGCGCCGGTTCAATCCCTGACCCAGGAGGATCCCACGTGCTGCAGAGCAGCTGGACCAGTGTGTCCATTTGCGACCCGGGAGCTCTGGGGCACTTGTGCCCGGAACCAGTGCTCTGTGGCAAGAGGGGCCGCTGCAGTGGGAGGCCCACGTGGGCCAAAGAATGAGGATGGATGAGAATGAATGAATAAAGAACCAATGAAAGAGGCCAAAATTTTTTTAAAAAGTCAAGGCCATGAAAGGCAAGGAGAGACTGAAAAAATGTTACAGAATGAGTAACCTGAAGAAATAAAGAGTAAGGCAACAATGATTTTGAACTGCATCCTTGTCCTTTAAAGGACAATTATTGGGACAACTTTTAGACAAAGTATTAATAGAAACTAAGGATTAGTAGTTCACGGCAATAACAATGTCTTGATTTTGATTATTGTAGTTAAGCAGAATGACCGTGTTTGCATGAAATAAGTAACTGGGTGGCGAGGCATCAGGTCTGCTATACAGTTCTCAAATGGTTCAGGAGAAAATTCTTTGTATTATATACACATGTAACTCTTCCATGATTTTCTTTCAAAATAAATGAGGCTGATTTTTTTAAAAGGATAAAGTAGGTTGCACCAGTTATTCTCAGTGCTCTGTAGATTTCACTTTCCTCAAAATCCAAAGTGTATGAGCAAGAACAGTGGCTTGTTATCTTAAACTACCAAGGACGAACCTGTAATCCAACAGTCAGATTTATCAATTCACTGCAACCAAGGAGATTTCACACTGGAGGAACTGTTTCCACACAATGGAAAAGGTAGTTGTAGGATTTGTGGGAAAGGTGGAGTTCAGGTAAAACCTAAATGAAAGTTTTGATATTCTCAATGCATTACCAGAGCAGTGTAATAAGGCATCAACATCAGATCTGGGGTGAGAAGTGGATGTAGAAGCGTATTTTCTTAGAAACCACAAAGTTAAGAGGATAGGTAATGTTCTTTTCAGGAACCCCCTATCTGCGGCTCCGCACCTTGTTAGAAACGGAAGCTACTTCTGGGTCAATGTCTTAGATCCTCCAGGCAAGAGTGGAATGTTTCATTCTTTTTTTTTTTTTTTTTTTTTTTTTTTTTTTTTTTTTTGGGGGGGGGGGGGGGGGGGGGGGGGGGATGGGCGGGCCACTTCTATTGGTCTTTCATTTCTCTATTTTCATCCGTCTTTGTTCTTTGGCTCCTGTGGGCCTCCCATCGCGGTGGCCTCTGTTGTCGCAGAGCGCCGGCTCTGGGCGCATGCGCTCCAGAGCTCCGGCTCGGCAATTGGACACATCAGTCCAGCCACTCCGGGGCACATGGGATCTTCCCAGGCCAGGGATCGAACAGGCGCCCCTTGCACTGCAAGGCGGTGTCCTTACCCACTGGACCACCAGGGGAAGCCCTGTTTCATTCTTAATGATAAGACTTCACAGAGCAGCGTTCAGGTGGATTTTAAAGAACAAAAAATCTCTCTGTGTGAAAATGTACTTATCCGAAGACGCGGGTTGTTTTAGTACTTTTTAGTTGCAGTTTGTGCTTTAACTGTTTCCTGTAAACATTACAACTGGCTTATATTGTTAGCCATCCTGATGAATGGCTGGCCTGTTTACTTTCTAAGCAATTACAAATGAAAACTACGACTCGGTCTCAAACCACAGCTAATACTCCTCTCAGGGCTGAAGTCCTAGGTTTGCCTAAAAGGATAAAGTAGGTTGCACCAGTTATTCTCAGTGCTCTGTAGATTTCACTTTCCTCAAAATCCAAAGTGTATGAGCAAGAACAGTGGCTTGTTATCTTAAACTACCAAGGACGAACCTGTAATCCAACAGTCAGATTTATCAATTCACTGCAACCAAGGAGATTTCACACTGGAGGAACTGTTTCCACACAATGGAAAAGGTAGTTGTAGGATTTGTGGGAAAGGTGGAGTTCAGGTAAAACCTAAATGAAAGTTTTGATATTCTCAATGCATTACCAGAGCAGTGTAATAAGGCATCAACATCAGATCTGGGGTGAGAAGTGGATGTAGAAGCGTATTTTCTTAGAAACCACAAAGTTAAGAGGATAGGTAATGTTCTTTTCAGGAACCCCCTATCTGCGGCTCCGCACCTTGTTAGAAACGGAAGCTACTTCTGGGTCAATGTCTTAGATCCTCCAGGCAAGAGTGGAATGTTTCATTCTTTTTTTTTTTTTTTAAATTTTATTTATTTATTCTTTGAGGGGTGGGGGTGGGGGGGTTGGGGAGGGGGGGATGGGCGGGCCACTTCTATTGGTCTTTCATTTCTCTATTTTCATCCGTCTTTGTTCTTTGGCTCCTGTGGGCCTCCCATCGCTGTGGCCTCTCTTGTCGCAGAGCGCCGGCTCTGGGCGCATGCGCTCCAGAGCTCCGGCTCGGCAATTGGACACATCAGTCCAGCCACTCCGGGGCACATGGGATCTTCCCAGGCCAGGGATCGAACAGGCGCCCCTTGCACTGCAAGGCGGTGTCCTTACCCACTGGACCACCAGGGGAAGCCCTGTTTCATTCTTAATGATAAGACTTCACAGAGCAGCGTTCAGGTGGATTTTAAAGAACAAAAAATCTCTCTGTGTGAAAATGTACTTATCCGAAGACGCGGGTTGTTTTTAGTACTTTTTAGTTGCAGTTTGTGCTTTAACTGTTTCCTGTAAACATTACAACTGGCTTATATTGTTAGCCATCCTGATGAATGGCTGGCCTGTTTACTTTCTAAGCAATTACAAATGAAAACTACGACTCGGTCTCAAACCACAGCTAATACTCCTCTCAGGGCTGAAGTCCTAGGTTTGCCTGACCAACTTTCTTTCCTCTCATCTGAGACCTCAAATCTGCCTTGAACGAGACCCTGTACCAGGGCCTCGAGCACCTTTCTCAGTGCAACCATTCAAGCATCCCGCCCTCCCAGGGGCACGCTCAGTGCGTTGGGTGGGCGGTCCCGCGCTTCTAAAAATGTTATTGGGTGAAGTCCACGCCTCTCATCACGCTGGGGGCGGGAACAAATAGAAATGGCCTTTACCAGGCGCGCGAAGATGACATCACGGTAGCGGAACCGGGACCTCCGGCTGCCTCGGGCTCTGCTCGCTGAGGGTGCTAAATGAAGACAGTTCCGTCCGCGACACCGTCACCATGACCATTTGTCAGTTCTTCCTTCAAGGTCGCTGCCGCTTCGGAAACCGTTGCTGGAACGAGCATCCCGGCGCCGGGGGTACCGGCGGAGGACGGCCGCCGCAGCAGCAGCCCTCAGGTGATGTTTTCAGTCCTTCACGGCTAACGGAGCAGGGGAAGGCCTGGCGTGGGGCCGGGCCGGCGAGAAACTGGCGTCCCTCTTGGGACCATCCGTTGGGCTTAACCACTCAGGAGACGGGGACGTACCCACGCTGTTCCCTCGCCCCTACCCCCGGCCCTCTGACGTTTTTATACTTTTATTAGGAACTCTGACTTTGTAGAGCGGATGAAGGCTGGAGCTTGGTCGTGGTTAGAATGAAAAACAATGAATTTTAAAGTCGGAATTAGAATTCCATGGACAGAAGAGCCTGGCAGTCCATGGAGTCGCAAAGAGTCGAACACGACTGAGCGACTTTCACTCAGTTCAGTTAAGCTCAGTCATGAGCTTTGCATCCCCATGGACTGTAGCAGGCCAGACTTCGCTGTCCTTCACCATCTCCCAGAGCTTGCTCAAGCTCATGTCCGTTTAGTCGGTGATACCATCCAATCATCTCGTCCTCTCTTGCCACCTTCTCTTTCTGCCCTCTATTTCTCCAAGCATCAGGAACTTTTACAACCGAGGCGTCTCTTCATCAGGTGGCTAAAGTATTGGAGCTTCAGCTTCAGCATCAGTCTTTGCAGTGAATATTCAGGGTTGATTTCCTTTAAGATTGACTGATTTGAACTCCTTGCAGTCCAAGGGATTTTCAAGAACCTTCTGCAACACCATAAGTTCGAAGGCATCAACCCTTCGGAGCTCTACCTTCTTTATTGTCCAACTCTCACATCCATACATGACTACTGGAAAAAACAGTAGTTTGACTATATGGACCTTTGTTGTCAAAGTGATGCCTCTGCTTTTTAAGATGCTTAAGTTTGTCATAGGTTTCTTTCCAAGGAGCAAGCTCTTTTAATTTCATGACTGCGGTCACCATCTGGAGTGATTTTGGAGCCCAAGAATGTAAAGTCTGTCACTGTTTCCTTTGTTTGTGGATCTGTTTGCCATGAAGTGATGGGACCAGATGCCATGATCTACATTGTTTTTAATGTTGAGTTTTAAGCCAGTTCACTCTCCTCCTTGACCTTCATCAAGAGGCTCTTTAGTTCCTCTTTGTTTTCTGCCAAAAAGGTGGTGTCGTCTGCATACCTGACATTATTGATATTTCTCCCAGTGATCTTGATTCCAGCTTGTGCTTCATCTAGACTGTCATTTCACATGACATAATTTGCATATAAGTTAAATAAGCAAGGTGGTCTGATATTCCCATTTTAAGAATTTTCTCTCACTTACTACATATCAAAACTGCCTAGTCTTTGGATAGCATTGGTTCACAGAATTGGCGTATGTCAACTTAGATGCCTCCTTGCTGTACTATTTTACTATTTTCCTGGGTGCTTGTTTTTTCCCCTTGAGGCACTGAATGCAATTTTGTCTAGATTTTTCTCTAGGGAGAGGCTAGTAACTTGGGTCAGAGTCAAGACTTTTTGCAGAAGGCATGAGCTCCTTTGAAAATCTAATAAAAGCTATAGAATTGCAAACCTCAGATAAATGCACATACTTACAAAATTAGGGGCAAAATCGAGGGAGGGGGATGCTCAATTAAGAATTCTGAAAATTTTTTTTTTTAAAAAAAGGGCCTCCGGAACACACACACACACACACAAAAGAATTCTGGACTCTGAGGGAAAGGGGTGCAGGACTATGTAGACCTGCCTTCTGGGCCTAAGTTATTGCCGAAATTTTTGAATATTTCACTAAACCAATTGTGAATGATATAAAAGGACTAACTGTCTTCAAGGAGAAGATGGATCTGAAGTGAAGAAATAGTGCAAAGAGAGGTTTTAGTGGTCAGGTGAATAGATAGGTTTTCTTAAGGCCAGAACTTAGTTCTTTTTTTTAATTTTTTTTTTTTTTAATTTTTACAGTTTCATTGTTCACAGACATATATACTCCCAGATCAGTCATATGCATATCCCTGGCACCCTACTTCCACCCAATTCCCCCCATGCTACCCTTCTAGGCCATCACACCGCGCCCCTGCAGGATCTCTTATTCCTGCAGGGCAATGACAATAGCTACCTTTTTCCAATATGATAGTATAGGTTTCCATATTACTCCCTCTATGCCTCCCACCCACTATTCATTCCCCACAATGTCCATATGTCTGTTCTCTATGTCTGTTTTTCCATCGCTTCACTGCGTGTGTTACCATTACCATCTTACTAGATTCCATATATATGTGTTAATATATTGTACTTGTCTTTCTCTTTTTGACTTACTTCACTTTTTATGATAGGTCCTAGATCCAGCCACCTCATTAGGGCTGATTTTTCTGCATTTCTTTTTGCAGCTGAGAAGTATTCCATAGTATATATGTACCAGAGCTTCTTTATCCATTCATTTGTCGATGGACATCTAGGTTGCTCCCATGTTCTATCTATTGTAATATGAGGAGGTGCCTTAGATTCGGTATAAGCCTAAGAGTGGGATTTCTAGGTCATATGGTGCTTCTAGTCTTTGGATAGCATTGGTTCACAGAATTGGCGTATGTCAACTTAGATGCCTCCTTGCTGTACTATTTTACTATTTTCCTGGGTGCTTGTTTTTTCCCCTTGAGGCACTGAATGCAGTTTTGTCTAGATTTTTCTCTAGGGAGAGGCTAGTAACTTGGGTCAGAGTCAAGACTTTTTGCAGAAGGCATGAGCTCCTTTGAAAATCTAATAAAAGCTATAGAATTGCAAACCTCAGATAAATGCACATACTTACAAAATTAGGGGCAAAATCGAGGGAGGGGGATGCTCAATTAAGAATTCTGAAAATTTTTTTTTTTAAAAAAAGGGCCTCCGGAACACACACACACACACACAAAAGAATTCTGGACTCTGAGGGAAAGGGGTGCAGGACTATGTAGACCTGCCTTCTGGGCCTAAGTTATTGCCGAAATTTTTGAATATTTCACTAAACCAATTGTGAATGATATAAAAGGACTAACTGTCTTCAAGGAGAAGATGGATCTGAAGTGAAGAAATAGTGCAAAGAGAGGTTTTAGTGGTCAGGTGAATAGATAGGTTTTCTTAAGGCCAGAACTTAGTTCTTTTTTTTAATTTTTTTTTTTTTTAATTTTTACAGTTTCATTGTTCACAGACATATATACTCCCAGATCAGTCATATGCATATCCCTGGCACCCTACTTCCACCCAATTCCCCCCATGCTACCCTTCTAGGCCATCACACCGCGCCCCTGCAGGATCTCTTATTCCTGCAGGGCAATGACAATAGCTACCTTTTTCCAATATGATAGTATAGGTTTCCATATTACTCCCTCTATGCCTCCCACCCACTATTCATTCCCCACAATGTCCATATGTCTGTTCTCTATGTCTGTTTTTCCATCGCTTCACTGCGTGTGTTACCATTACCATCTTACTAGATTCCATATATATGTGTTAATATATTGTACTTGTCTTTCTCTTTTTGACTTACTTCACTTTTTATGATAGGTCCTAGATCCAGCCACCTCATTAGGGCTGATTTTTCTGCATTTCTTTTTGCAGCTGAGAAGTATTCCATAGTATATATGTACCAGAGCTTCTTTATCCATTCATTTGTCGATGGACATCTAGGTTGCTCCCATGTTCTATCTATTGTATAGAGAGCTGCAATGAACATTGGGGTACAGGTGCTTCTTTCAGATTTGATTTCATCAGGGTATAAGCCTAAGAGTGGGATTTCTAGGTCATATGGTGCTTCTATTTTTAGTTTTTAAAGAAATCTCCAGACTGTCTTCCATAGAGGCTATATCGATTTACATTCCCACCAGCAATGCAAGAGGGTTCCCTTTTCTCCGCACCCTCTCCAACATTTATTGTCTGTAGATGTGTTGATGGCCATTCTGATGGGTGTGAGGTGATATCTCATTGTAGTTTTTTTTTTTAAAAAAAGATTTATTTATTTATTTATTTTGGGCGGGGGTCGGGTTGGGGAGGGAGGGGTGCCGGCGGGCCACTTCTATTGGTCTTTCATTTCTCCATTTTCATCCGTCTTTGTTCTTTGGCTCCTGTGGGCCTCCCATCGTGGTGGTGCCTGTCGCTGCAGAGCTCCAGCTCTGGGCACATGCGCTCCAGAGCTCCAGCTCGGTGATTGGACACATCGGTCCAGCCGCTCCGTGGCACGTGGGATCTTCACAGGCCAGGGATTGCACCAGCACCCCTTGCACTGCAAGGTGGTGTCCTTACCCACTGGGCCACCAGGGGAAGCCCTCATTGTAGTTCTGATTTGCATTTCTCTTACAATAAGTGAGGTTGAGCGTTGTTTCATGTGCTTTTGGGCCATCTGTATATCCTCTTTGGAGAGGTGTCTGTTTAGATCTTTTTCCCATTTTTTGATTGGGTTGTTCATTTTTCCGGTGATGAGTTGTCTGAGTTGCTTGTAGATTTTGGAGATTAATTCTTTGTTATTTCATTTGCTGTGATTTTCTCCCATTCTGTGGGTTGTCTGTTCAACTTTTTCGTAATTTCTTTTGCTGTACAAAAGCTTTTAAGTTTCATTCGGTCCCACATGTTAATTTTTGTCTTTAGTTCTGCTACTCTAGTAGGTGGGTCATGGAAGATCTTGCTTTGATTCATGTCCTTGAGGGTTTTGCCTATATTCTCCTCTAAGAGTTTCGGGCTTTCTGGTCTTACATGTAGGTCTTTAATCCATTTTGAGTTGATCTTTGTGTATGGTGTCAGGGAATGTTCCAACTTCATTTTTTTTTTTTTAAGATTTATTTATTTATTTATTTTGGGCGGGGGTCGGGTTGTAGAGGGAGGGGAGTGGGCGGGCCACTTCTATTGGACTTTCATTTCTCTATTTTCATCCGTCTTTGTTCTTTGGCTCCTGTGGGCCTCCCATCGCGGTGGCGTCTGTCATCGCAGAGCGCCGGCTCTGCGCTCCAGAGCTCCGGCTTGGCAATTGACACATTGGTCCAGCCGCTCCGCGGCACGTGGGATCTTCCCAGGCCAGGGATTGAACCGGTGCCCCTTGCACTGCAAGGCAGTGTCCTTACCCACTGGACCACCAGGGGAAGCCCTCCAACTTCATTTTTTTGCATGTTTAGCTGTCCAGTTTTCCCAGCACCATTTGTTGAAGAAACTGTCTTTGTCCTATTTTATATTTTCTTCTCCTTTGTCAAAAATGAGGTATCCATAGGTGTGTGGGTTTATCTCTGGCTTTTCTGTCTTGTTCCATTGGACGATATTTCTGGTTTTGTGCCAGTACCACACTGTCTTGAGGACTGTTGTTTTGTAGTATAGTCTGTGAGGCTGATCCCTTCAGCTCCATTTTTTTTTCTCAGGATTGCTTTGGCTATTCGGGGTCTTTTGTGTTTCCATATGAACTGTGTTATTCTTTGGTTTAGTTCTGTGAAGAATGTTATTGGTATTTTGATAGGGATCACATTGAATCTGTAGATGATATTTAGTAGTATGGTTCATTTTCACAATGTTAAGTGGTTTTATAAAAAAGTGGTATCTCCCATCACTGTAATTTTAGTATACATATTTAATGGCATATGTCCTAATTCAGTCGGAAACAGGATGAATTATCTTGACCTCTACTAAGAAGTGATAAATAAATGAGATAGTTACAGTGATAAAATTTTTTTTTTATTATAGAGACAGAGAGGAGAAAGTTCTGTTGGTTCATTTTGATAGTTATAGAATACTATAAATCTACTTATAATAGAGGAATTTAGGTGCACTTTATGCATCTCATATGCACCCTGTATGTAGATTACCTGTACAGTTTCCTTATGGAAGGTAAGAAGGTAAGTGTTTTTTTGTTTATTTTTTGGTTTTTTAAAAGATTTATTTATTTATTTCTTTATTTTGGTGGGAGTGGGGGTGGGGAGGGAGGGGAGCAGGCGGGCCACTTCTATTGGTCTTTCATTTGTCCATTTTCATCCATCTTTTTTCTTTGGCCCTTGTGGGCCTCCCATCGTGGTGGCCTCTGTTGTCGCAGAGCACCGGCTCTGGGTGCATGCGCTCCAGAGCTCAGGCTCGTTGATTGGACACATCGGTCCAGCCGCTCTGCGGCCCGTGGGAGCTTCCCAGGCCAGGGATGGAACCGGAGCCCCTTGCACTGCAAGGCGGTGTCCTTACCCACTGGACCACCAGGGAAGCCCCGGTAAGTGTTTTTTTTATCCTCAGAATACTAAATCAGGTAGATTCAAAGACAGAAGGTAGTAGAATCTAATTTTATATTCAATAAACTTCCTAATACATTGTCCATATTTTGGATTTTCTGCTATATTTGGCCCTGTTGGGAGTAGGAAATGGCAACCCACTCCATTGTTCTTGCCTGAAAAATCCCACGGACAGAGAAGCGTGGCAGGCAACAGTCCATGGGGGCCCAAAAGAGTTGGACATGACTTAGCAACTGAGCACACAGAGCCCATTTGGGGAGCAAAGAAGATACAGATACAGCTTTTTATCACGAAGGAGCTTATAATTTAGGATACATGCCTTCTGTCCATCCATTATCAAGCAATTGTTATTTAATAAACTTAAATCAACTCAATTTAGTAATATATCTTTATTTTTCTATGGATTTACAGTCCTCTCAGTCTTGTTAAATTAGACCATTATGTGATTTGTTATTTGTGTGTGTGCTCCTTCGCTCAGTCCAGCTCTTTTTTCGACCCCACAAACTGTAGCCCGCCAGCCTCCTCTGTCCATGGGATTTCCCAGGCAAGAATACAGGAGTGGGTTTCCATTTCCTTCTCCAGGGGATCTTTCCAACTCAGGGTTCGAACCCGTGGCTCCTTCATGGCTGGCAGATTCTTTACCACTGGGAAGCCCCTTTCTTGACATTGCACTTAACTGTATAAACTGAAAATGAAAAGTTTTTTAATTTAAAATGCATGGGCATGTAGTGATTGTTGAATCTTTACGTAGTTTCTGCACATAAGACAAAATATGGTGAAATTTTTAGAGATTTGAAGCATGCATTGCTAGTGAAATTGTTTCTTTTGTTTATTTCAGGTAGCAACAGACGAGGGTGGAATACCACCAGTCAGAGATACTGATGTTTCATCATCTTTTTCTTTGGCCCTGTGGGCTCCCATCGTGGTGGCCTCTGTTGTCATGAGCACCGGCTCTGGGTGCATGCGCTCCAGAGCTCAGGCTCGTTGATTGGACACATCGGTCCAGCCGCTCTGCGGCCCGTGGGAGCTTCCCAGGCCAGGGATGGAACCGGAGCCCCTTGCACTGCAAGGCGGTGTCCTTACCCACTGGACCACCAGGGAAGCCCCGGTAAGTGTTTTTTTTATCCTCAGAATACTAAATCAGGTAGATTCAAAGACAGAAGGTAGTAGAATCTAATTTTATATTCAATAAACTTCCTAATACATTGTCCATATTTTGGATTTTCTGCTATATTGGGCCCTGTTGGGGAGTAGGAAATGGCAACCCACTCCATTGTTCTTGCCTGAAAAATCCCACGGACAGAGAAGCGTGGCAGGCAACAGTCCATGGGGGCCCAAAAGAGTTGGACATGACTTAGCAACTGAGCACACAGAGCCCATTTGGGGAGCAAAGAAGATACAGATACAGCTTTTTATCACGAAGGAGCTTATAATTTAGGATACATGCCTTCTGTCCATCCATTATCAAGCAATTGTTATTTAATAAACTTAAATCAACTCAATTTAGTAATATATCTTTATTTTTCTATGGATTTACAGTCCTCTCAGTCTTGTTAAATTAGACCATTATGTGATTTGTTATTTGTGTGTGTGCTCCTTCGCTCAGTCCAGCTCTTTTTCGACCCCACAAACTGTAGCCCGCCAGCCTCCTCTGTCCATGGGATTTCCCAGGCAAGAATACAGGAGTGGGTTTCCATTTCCTTCTCCAGGGGATCTTTCCAACTCAGGGTTCGAACCCGTGGCTCCTTCATGGCTGGCAGATTCTTTACCACTGGGAAGCCCCTTTCTTGACATTGCACTTAACTGTATAAACTGAAAATGAAAAGTTTTTTAATTTAAAATGCATGGGCATGTAGTGATTGTTGAATCTTTACGTAGTTTCTGCACATAAGACAAAATATGGTGAAATTTTTAGAGATTTGAAGCATGCATTGCTAGTGAAATTGTTTCTTTTGTTTATTTCAGGTAGCAACAGACGAGGGTGGAATACCACCAGTCAGAGATACTGCAATGTTATACAGCCATCCAGTTTCTCTAAATCCACACCATGGGGGGGCAGTAGAGATCAAGAAAAGCTATCTTTTGCTTTTGATTCTGGAGACTCAGCTAGCAGGAACCGGAGATGTGGATTGTCTCAGAACCCATTTGCTTCACCTGACTCTGATGGGCAGAAAGATGATAAGAAGTTTCTGTAAGTTGAAAGCTTCCAGAAAAATTACTACTGTTTGCTTTTTTACCCAGAAGTACCTATAATATTTTCCTTGAAAAAGAAGTAATCTTATTATTTTTTTTATTATTTAAAAATCACAATAAGCAAAAAGCAGAAAAAATATCCATGAACAGAGATAACCACTCTTTTGCAGGTATCCTGCTAGTCTTTGTTTCACTTAAAAATGTGGTTCTTCTGTATCAGTACAGTGTCTTCTTGTGATAATTATACTTTTTCCACTTTTCTATTGACAACACTACTGTGGTTCTCTTTCTGTGATAATCCCACTTGTGTGAAGTTATGAGTTCTTTACAGAGTGTGAGGTGATTTAAAGCAACTTGAGATCTTGGAGGTCACTTATAACATCTTGTATTTTTCTTTCTGTAATAAAACTTTTACTTTCATTACCTCATGCAAACTAATTTCATTTGGTTTCCTTCATTATTATGGAGTAGATTTTTTTTATAATTTACTGAGAACATTCGTAGTAAAGTTTATGACTGGTGCTGAAACAGTGCCTAACTGTATGTAAGTGTTCCCTCAGCTCCCAGCAACTAAGGCAGAGCTTAAATATATTTATTAGTCTTCTACATCCCATAATTATTTAGAACTATTTGTAAACATTTTGAGCCATGTATCATATGCAGTTGGTTAAATAAAGTAAGAGGACAAATGAAACATTCCTTCCTATATTTTGATGATGTAATAAGTCCTAAATTTTAGTATTGTTTTATTATCAATTACCATTCTTACTTTATTAATTGTGCCATTCTGGATAAGAGGGAAATATTTAATTTAGAGTGAATATATGCATGACTTTGCCAACAAATTAACCATGGGCATGAATCTGTTCCCTTTTTGCAAAATGTGAGAATTAGACAAAGTGATCTCTGAAGTCCTACCCAGTTAAAAACGTTTTATGGTTCTTTATTACTTACTGGTTCTTTCTCAGTTAAATGATCATTGATGTTAATGAACAGGAAAGATTAAAGTTAATATTACATATTTTACTATATTTCAGTTCTTTAAGATATATGTGGTACTATAGTGAGTTCTCAATAAATATATTAGTTAATAGTTCAGTATACTGGAACACCAAAATTATAAATGTTTTTGATATTATAATATTTATAATCATGAAATGCAGCTCATATTTTTGTAAGCTTCTACTTTAAAGGACACTCTTCAGAAAATGTAGTGGAAAAATCTAAAATTATACATTTACTATAACAATCGCTGAAACTCATAAATGATAAATTTTAACAAGCAGAAAAAAAAGATGTTTTGCCATTTTTTTTCCAGGGAAGGAATTGTGAAAGATATGGAGGTGTGGGAATCATCAGGGCAGTGGATGTTTTCTGTTTATTCACCAGTGAAAAACAAACCTAATATTTCAGGTAACTAGAAATTTTTTAAATGTGTTTTTAAAATGTGTTTTACAACTATTATTTTCTAAAACCAAGACCAGGTCAAATAAAGAAATTAACCACAAATTTATCTGCAGTTAGGAGAGTTTGGCATTGTTTGAAGTACCCGAATATTCTACCAAAACTTCATATTTCATAGATTGAGATTGGAAAATACAGTTGAAGATATATAGATCCCTTGAGAAAAATAGTAAAATGAGGACTTACCACATTTTCAGTTCTGTAAGCCCAACAAATGACTCTGCTTCCTTGGTTCTCTAAAGATACTACTTCAGGACCCTTAAGCTGGCTGCAGTGAATAGAGGAGTCATATTGTGCGTACCATTAAGGATTTGCCTGCCTGATTCTGTTCTCTGTCTTCCCTCTTTCTTACTAAGGATCGTTACTTTTTTTTTTTTATCTTTTTGGGGGGTGGGGTGGGGAGGGAGGGGGAGGGCGGGCCACTTCTATTGGTCTTTCATTTCTCTATTTTCATCCGTCTTTGTTCTTTGGCTCCTGTGGGCCTCCCATCGCAGTGGCCTCTGTCGTCGCAGAGCGCCAGCTCTGGGCGCATGCGCTCCAGAGCTCCAGCTCGGTAATTGGACATATCAGTCCAGCTGCTCGCTCCCAGGCCAGGGATCAAACCGGTGCCCCTTGCACTGCAAGGCGGTGTCCTTACCCACTGGACCACCAGGGCAAGCCCAGGATCGTTACTTTTAATAAAGCATGTTGAGACCTCTTCTGGAGGTAATGTTTGAAGGTAGGGAGCCTTTGCTGGGCTCCAGAGATAGCATTTCTTCTGAATACTCTTTTTCTTTCCCACTTTCTTATCCATGGCCCACTCTTTGCTGAAAGCTAGACCGCCATAGTTTTCTAAGCTTTCTCTGGGTGGTCCTGGGCCCTAATGAAGTTGAACAACAAGTATCTAGAGCATGAGAGCCCTCAGAATTGAGTCTCTCAGAATTCTGGGATTTCTGCCTCAGGGGCAGAAATATTTTAGTTTAGAAATATTTTCATGATAATACTAAGATATTAATTGCTATTTTCACTGTGTTAACATTTGCACTATTGGTGTAAAAGTGTCAATGAGGTACAGGCAACAAACTGTACTAGTTGATTATAGTAGCCAATAAAAAAAAATTAATGACATTTTTACTTAAGAATGTCCTTGATGAAGAGGTAAAAATTATTAAATATTGACCCATAAGTGTGCACCTTTTAAGCATTCTATGTGCAAAATGAAAAGCATCAGTTGTTTTTCTATTGTAAAATGATATGTGCTAACTTTTGGAGATTCTGGATGACTCTGAACCAATTTTCCAAGAACCAATGTATGATATTATGAAGTTACACATGTTAAAAAATTCATTCTAAGTGCAAGATAAACCAATTAATAGTTTGGCTCATTAATGTGCTATCATTAATATGATTGGAATCCACATTATAGCTAACTTTTAAGAAACTACTGTCTGTCCAGTTTTGGTATGGTATCAAGAATATCCACAATTATTTGACAAGGCCACTATAGTCATTCTTCTCCAGCTACACATCTGTGTGAGAACAGTTTTTCTTCATATACTTGAACTAGGCAATGTATTGAAACAGGTTGAAGCAGACTGAACAGCAGAAGCAGATATAATAATACAGCAGTTTTCTAGTAAGTTATACATTAAAAAGATTTATAAACATAAAACAGTGCCAGTTATATCACTAAATTATTTTTTTTTATTTTGGAAAGTAGTTTTTTCATTTATGTTGACATATTTGTTTTTCTTTTTTTTTTTTAATTTTGACCTCTTTTTTATTCATTTATTTTTCATTGGCCTCCCACTGCAGAGCACCATTCCTGGGTGTATGTGCTCCAGAGCGCTGGCTTGCAATTGGACACACTGGTCCAGCTGCTCCACAGCACGTGAGATCTTCCCAGGCCAGGGATCGAACTGGTGCCCCCTGCACTGCAAGGTGAACTCTCCACCCACTGGACCACCAGGGATGCCCTGGTTTCTTATTTTTAAGTGAATTAATATTTTCTACATTTTTCAGTTTTTATTTCAGATATGGTGACTATTGACTTATGTAACCCATGTAAGCAAAAGGTCTGGAATCCTTAGTTATTTTTAAGAATGTAAAAGGGTCCTGAAATCAGGAAGTTGGAGAATCACTGTCTGTAGGCATCCTTTATCATGAATTCATTTTTCCTGTGCACCTAGACTGATCCTACATTTGTACTGCCTTTGAAAGATTGAGGAAATAGTCACTCAAATCATTTTCTGTCTTGGTGGTTCACATGAGTAACTGATGGAAGGAAGAGAAAGTAGCAGGGGGATATTGTGTCCTTACCTGGAGTGGACATCACTTTCTAGGAAGCACTGTTGGAGCTGAGTCCTGAATGAAGAGTAAGAGATGTCCCTTGTGGGAAGACATGGGGGGAAATGATCCTGGCAGTACAATAGCTAGCGAGAGACCCTCAGGGAACAAGGTTGGCATGTTTGTAGATTCGGTTCAGTTTAGTTTCTCAGTGTTGGCCCTGATTCCACATTATAGCTAACTTTTAAGAAACTACTGTCTGTCCAGTTTTGGTATGGTATCAAGAATATCCACAATTATTTGACAAGGCCACTATAGTCATTCTTCTCCAGCTACACATCTGTGTGAGAACAGTTTTTCTTCATATACTTGAACTAGGCAATGTATTGAAACAGGTTGAAGCAGACTGAACAGCAGAAGCAGATATAATAATACAGCAGTTTTCTAGTAAGTTATACATTAAAAAGATTTATAAACATAAAACAGTGCCAGTTATATCACTAAATTATTTTTTTTTATTTTGGAAAGTAGTTTTTTCATTTATGTTGACATATTTGTTTTTCTTTTTTTTTTTTAATTTTGACCTCTTTTTTATTCATTTATTTTTCATTGGCCTCCCACTGCAGAGCACCATTCCTGGGTGTATGTGCTCCAGAGCGCTGGCTTGCAATTGGACACACTGGTCCAGCTGCTCCACAGCACGTGAGATCTTCCCAGGCCAGGGATCGAACTGGTGCCCCCTGCACTGCAAGGTGAACTCTCCACCCACTGGACCACCAGGGATGCCCTGGTTTCTTATTTTTAAGTGAATTAATATTTTCTACATTTTTCAGTTTTTATTTCAGATATGGTGACTATTGACTTATGTAACCCATGTAAGCAAAAGGTCTGGAATCCTTAGTTATTTTTAAGAATGTAAAAGGGTCCTGAAATCAGGAAGTTGGAGAATCACTGTCTGTAGGCATCCTTTATCATGAATTCATTTTTCCTGTGCACCTAGACTGATCCTACATTTGTACTGCCTTTGAAAGATTGAGGAAATAGTCACTCAAATCATTTTCTGTCTTGGTGGTTCACATGAGTAACTGATGGAAGGAAGAGAAAGTAGCAGGGGGATATTGTGTCCTTACCTGGAGTGGACATCACTTTCTAGGAAGCACTGTTGGAGCTGAGTCCTGAATGAAGAGTAAGAGATGTCCCTTGTGGGAAGACATGGGGGGAAATGATCCTGGCAGTACAATAGCTAGCGCAGAGACCCTCAGGGAAACAAGGTTGGCATGTTTGTAGATTCGGTTCAGTTTAGTTTCTCAGTCGTGTCTGACTCTGGGACTCCATGGATTGCAGCACACCAGGCTTCCCTGTTTGTAGATTAGTGAGGAGATAGCTGTAGGAGAGTAAATGAGAGAAAGAGTAATAGGACATAAGGCCAGTCGGAGGCCAGATTATGTTGGGCCTAATTGCGCTTGGAAGCCACTGAGAGATTTGAGCAGAAGGAAGGATATGATCTGATTAGAAAAAGCTCACTTAGACTGTTACATGAAAAGAAATGGTTTGTTGGGGGCTTCCCTGGTGGTCCAGTGAGTAAGGACACCGCCTTGCAATGCAAGGGGCATGGGTTCCATCCCTGGCCTGGAAAGATCCTACGTGCCATGGAGCGGCTCAACCGATGTGTCCAACTACTGAGCCAGAGCTCTGGAGTGCATGTACCCAGAGCCAGTGCTCTGCAGTGACAGAGGCCACTGCCATGGGAGGCCCACACAGGCCAAAAAGCAAAGATAAATAAATGAAAGACCAATAGAAGTGACCAAAAAAAAAATAAAGAAATGGTTTTTGGGAACAGGGGTTGGGGTACAAAATCAAGGAAGGGAGATGAGTTGGGAGGCAGCTGCTGTTGACTGAGTTACTAGCAGTGGAGACACAGTGGGTCAAATCTGTGTTCTGTTTTGGAGCTAGAACTGGCAGGAGGCTTATTAATTAGATGTGGGGAACGAGAGGAATGCAAGGTGACTCTGGGTTTTGTGGCCTGAGTAGTTGGTAAAGGTGGTAAAGACAAATTGTTAGAGAGCATTGAGGGTTCTGATTTGAATGTTTAGTCTTCATTCTGAGATAGAAGGTCTTTGGAAGTTAGTGGTATCTGGCTACAGCTATTTCTCTGTAGAAGATATCCAGAACTTTTTTTTTCTCAAAATGTTTTCCTAATTTGAAAGTTACAGCTGTTGCTTTAGAAAATTTGAAAAATACAGAAGCATGTAAATAAAATAAAGATCAACTGAACTCAGAGATAACAACTGTAACAATTATGATTCTAAAATAGCTAGCGAGACAATAGCTAGCAGAGACCCTCAGGGAAACAAGGTTGGCATGTTTGTAGATTCGGTTCAGTTTAGTTTCTCAGTCGTGTCTGACTCTGGGACTCCATGGATTGCAGCACACCAGGCTTCCCTGTTTGTAGATTAGTGAGGAGATAGCTGTAGGAGAGTAAATGAGAGAAAGAGTAATAGGACATAAGGCCAATCGGAGGCCAGATTATGTTGGGCCTAATTGCGCTTGGAAGCCACTGAGAGATTTGAGCAGAAGGAAGGATATGATCTGATTAGAAAAAGCTCACTTAGACTGTTACATGAAAAGAAATGGTTTGTTGGGGGCTTCCCTGGTGGTCCAGTGAGTAAGGACACCGCCTTGCAATGCAAGGGGCATGGGTTCCATCCCTGGCCTGGAAAGATCCTACGTGCCATGGAGCGGCTCAACCGATGTGTCCAACTACTGAGCCAGAGCTCTGGAGTGCATGTACCCAGAGCCAGTGCTCTGCAGTGACAGAGGCCACTGCCATGGGAGGCCCACACAGGCCAAAAAGCAAAGATAAATAAATGAAAGACCAATAGAAGTGACCAAAAAAAAAATAAAGAAATGGTTTTTGGGAACAGGGGTTGGGGTACAAAATCAAGGAAGGGAGATGAGTTGGGAGGCAGCTGCTGTTGACTGAGTTACTAGCAGTGGAGACACAGTGGGTCAAATCTGTGTTCTGTTTTGGAGCTAGAACTGGCAGGAGGCTTATTAATTAGATGTGGGGAACGAGAGGAATGCAAGGTGACTCTGGGTTTTGTGGCCTGAGTAGTTGGTAAAGGTGGTAAAGACAAATTGTTAGAGAGCATTGAGGGTTCTGATTTGAATGTTTAGTCTTCATTCTGAGATAGAAGGTCTTTGGAAGTTAGTGGTATCTGGCTACAGCTATTTCTCTGTAGAAGATATCCAGAACTTTTTTTTTCTCAAAATGTTTTCCTAATTTGAAAGTTACAGCTGTTGCTTTAGAAAATTTGAAAAATACAGAAGCATGTAAATAAAATAAAGATCAACTGAACTCAGAGATAACAACTGTAACAATGTAGTGTATTTCTTTCGAAACATTACACATGTATTTGTCATTATATACATATATATATAATTAGGAATCATAATCTGGTGTTGTATTCTGCTTTGTTGATTTCAATGTCTCTACTTCTAGAAGTACTAGAATGAACATCTTCTTTGTGTAACACCCTTTGTTAACACATTGAATTATTTCTGAAGTTAAATTCTAGAAATTCTGTTAATATCAAAAGGTATGAATATTTGTATGGTATTTGACATTTATTGACAATTTTCCTCCCAGAAAAGTTTTACCATATTTATTTCCATAATGGCAACTTAGGAGAATATCCATTTCACCACATCATTAATAATAATTATCCATTTTTAATTTTTGCCAGTGTGATAAATAAAGCATTGTATCTCTTTTAAGTTGTACTTTTATTTTTTATTTATTTATTTTTTGCCTGCACTGGTTCTTCATTACTGCACAGGGGCTTCTCTCTAGTTGCGGTGCATGGACTCCTCACTGTGGTGACTTCTCTTGGTTGCAGAGCATGGGTTCTAGGGCGTCGGCTTCAGTAGTTGTGGCATGGGGACTCAGTAGTTGCAACTCAAGGCATCTAGATCTCGGACTCAGTTGTGACACATAGGCTTAGTTGCTCTGTGGCATGTGGAATCTTCCTTGACCAGGGATTGAACCCCTGTCCCCTGCATTGGCAGGAGGATTCTCAGCCTCTGGACCACCAAGGAAGTCCTAAGTTGTACTTTTATATTGAACTTTTTTGTCTTTTTTAAAGATTTATTTATTTATTTATTTTGGGCGGGGGTCGGGTTGGGGAGGGAGGGGAGCGGGCGGGCCACTCTATTGGTCTTTCATTTCTCCATTTTCATCCGTCTTTGTTCTTTGGCTCCTGCGGGCCTCCCATCGCGGTGGCGTCTGTTGTCGCAGAGCACCAGCTCTGGGCGCAAGCGCTCCAGAGCTCCGGCTCAGTGATTGGACACATGGGTCCAGCCGCTCCACAGCACGTGGGATCTTCCCAGGCCAGGGATCGAACTGGCGCCCCTTGCACTGCAAGGCAGTGTCCTTATCCACTGGACCACCAGGGGAAGCCCTTATATTGAACTTTTAAAACGTCATTTATATACTAGCTATTTGAATTGAGTTGTGAATTGCTCATTCATTATCTTTGCCCATATTAACTTATTTTTCTTACTGATTTGTAAGAGCTATTGATATATTGACATTAGCTCTCTGTCATATATGTTGCAGTTATGGTTTCCCCAGTTTACAGTTTGCCTTTCTATTTTGCTTATTACAGTTTGTAAATCAAAATGTATATGTAGTCAACATTGTTTCTTTCCTTTATTATTCCTTCCACTCCATTTATCTTTAGAAAATTTTATGCCTTCAAAGATAAGTAACCAGCTATATTTTATTCTATTTTTATAGTTTAGTAAGTATAGTATAAGCTTTGACTTCTTTCCTTATGATAATGAGATTTTTCTAATGATCCAAAGTAGCCTGGTTTTCTGTCTAGCACCGCTCATTTTACTATACTATCAAAAGCATTGGTATTTAAAGATTCCAATTGATTCCTCACTTCAGGTTTTACAGACATTTCACCAGAGGAGTTGAGACTTGAATACCATAACTTCTTAACCAGCAATAACTTACAGAGTTATGTAAGTTTATTTCCTATTCATCTACCTAACAGGTTAGCTGTTAATTAGTATCTTCTCTGTCGTGGCTCGCTTGTATGTTGGCAAAATAGATGAGGTCTATAGTTTTGTTTTGTTTCCAGAACAAGGCTACTTTTATACTCTAAAATTTTTTCTTTGAAATTGGCTGTTTATCTACAATGAGGATAATATACATTGACTGTAGTAACTACGAATGCCATTATTTTTTATTACCACTTATCCAAGAATCAGTCCTGGAAATCATACCCTTTCATCATTTGACAGACATTTTACAGTATATCTCTTAGATGCAGACACCCGATGAATCTGCTAGAAAAACAAGAATACAGTGTTGTATACAGATTAACATTCTCATAAATCAAATATCAAAAAGCTAAAAAACTGGGCTAGAATAAGGTTAATGCCTAGCAGAAATGACCTGCACTCTATTTTTCTGTTGTGTACTGTCCACATCATCTGTTTCAACTAGTGCACGTGTTCATCTTCCATCCAAGACAGAACTGTAGATAACTCTGTGCTTCTGGGGTATCTTAAGTAGGGGTCAGTGCATGCAGATTTTTACAAGTTAGGGGACATAAAAATGTTTAATAAATTTATTGTGACTTTGGAAATAAAAGATATGAAGCTGTCGAAGAGATTATGTTAAAGACTCAATACTGTCTCATTATTTTTATGTCCTCTTTCTTCAGCTAAATTCTGTCCAACAGTTAATAAATCAATGGAAGAACAGAGTGAATGAACTGAAAAGTCTAAATGCATCAACTGCTATAGCTTTGGTGAGTATTTTCTATAGAGAAGTGTGTTATCTATTACAGATTTTCACTTTGGATATGTAAAAAAAACCTAAAATTCTCTGTCAAGAATTATAATACACACGTTCTCGGGCTTCTCTGGTAGCTCAGTGGTAAAGAGCTCTCCTGCCGAATACAGGCAAAACCCTCAAGGATATCAATCAAAGCAAGATCTTCTCTGACCCACCAACTAAAATAGCAGAACTGAAAAGAAAAATGAACATGTGGGACCTCATGAAACTTAAAAGCTTTTGTACAGCAAAAGAAATTACAAAAAAGCTCAACAGACACCCCACAGAGTGGGAGAAAATTATAGCAAATGAAACAACAGACAAAGAATTAATCTCCAAAATCTACAAGCAACTCAGACAATTCAGCACAGGGAAAACGAACAACCCAATCAAAAAATGGGAAAAAGATCTAAAGAGACGCCTCTCCAAAGAGGACATACAGATGGCCCAAAAGCACATGAAACGATGCTCAATCTTGCTTATTAGAGAAATGCAAATTAAAACTACAGTGAGATACCACCTCACACCCGTCAGAATGGCCATCATCAAAAAATCTGCAGACAATAAATGCTGGAGAGGGTGTGGAGAAAAGGGAACCCTCTTGCATTGCTGGTGGGAATGTAAACTGATACAGCCTCTATGGAAGACAGTTTTCTGAGAAATTTGCTTATAAAAACTGGGCTAGAATAAGGTTAATGCCTAGCAGAAATGACCTGCACTCTATTTTTCTGTTGTGTACTGTCCACATCATCTGTTTCAACTAGTGCACGTGTTCATCTTCCATCCAAGACAGAACTGTAGATAACTCTGTGCTTCTGGGGTATCTTAAGTAGGGGTCAGTGCATGCAGATTTTTACAAGTTAGGGGACATAAAAATGTTTAATAAATTTATTGTGACTTTGGAAATAAAAGATATGAAGCTGTCGAAGAGATTATGTTAAAGACTCAATACTGTCTCATTATTTTTATGTCCTCTTTCTTCAGCTAAATTCTGTCCAACAGTTAATAAATCAATGGAAGAACAGAGTGAATGAACTGAAAAGTCTAAATGCATCAACTGCTATAGCTTTGGTGAGTATTTTCTATAGAGAAGTGTGTTATCTATTACAGATTTTCACTTTGGATATGTAAAAAAAACCTAAAATTCTCTGTCAAGAATTATAATACACACGTTCTCGGGCTTCTCTGGTAGCTCAGTGGTAAAGAGCTCTCCTGCCGAATACAGGCAAAACCCTCAAGGATATCAATCAAAGCAAGATCTTCTCTGACCCACCAACTAAAATAGCAGAACTGAAAAGAAAAATGAACATGTGGGACCTCATGAAACTTAAAAGCTTTTGTACAGCAAAAGAAATTACAAAAAAGCTCAACAGACACCCCACAGAGTGGGAGAAAATTATAGCAAATGAAACAACAGACAAAGAATTAATCTCCAAAATCTACAAGCAACTCAGACAATTCAGCACAGGGAAAACGAACAACCCAATCAAAAAATGGGAAAAAGATCTAAAGAGACGCCTCTCCAAAGAGGACATACAGATGGCCCAAAAGCACATGAAACGATGCTCAATCTTGCTTATTAGAGAAATGCAAATTAAAACTACAGTGAGATACCACCTCACACCCGTCAGAATGGCCATCATCAAAAAATCTGCAGACAATAAATGCTGGAGAGGGTGTGGAGAAAAGGGAACACTCTTGCATTGCTGGTGGGAATGTAAACTGATACAGCCTCTATGGAAGACAGTCTGGAGATTTCTTAAAAAACTAAAAATAGAAGCACCCTATGACCCAGCAATCCCACTATTAGGCTTATATCCTGATGAAATCAAAACTGAAAGAAGCACCTGTACCCCAATGTTCATTGCAGCTCTCTATACAATAGCCAGAACATGGAAGCAACCTAGATGTCCATCGACGAACGAATGGATCCAGAAGCTCTGGTACATATATACAATGGAATACTACAATGCTGTGAAAAGAAATGCAGAAGACTCAGTCCTAATGAAGTGGCTGGCTCTAGAACCTATCATAAAAAGTGAAGTCAAAAAGAGAAAGACAAATACAGTATACTAACACACATATGTGGAATCTAGTAGGACAGTCTTGATATCACACGCAGGGAACTCATGAAAAAACAGACAGAGCATAGACATAGGGACATTGTGGGGAAGACATAGGGAGGGGGAAGCATGGAGGGAGTAACATGGAAACCTATACTGTTATATGTGGAAAAGATAGCTAGTGTCATTGTGCTAAGGGAATAGGAGTGCTTACAGTGGCTTGGGGCGAAGGTCTGGAGGGGTGGGATGGGGGGATCTGGGTGGGTGGGGACCATGGAAATACATTTGACTAATCTGGGAACATACATGTCTGTGAACCACAAAACTCTGTAAAACCTTTAAAATAAAGAATAAAAGAAAAAAAGTTCTCCTGCCTATGTAGGAGACACAGGTTCGATCCCTGATCTAGGAAGATCCCACATGCTGCAGAGCAACTAAACCCATGAGCCACAACTGTGGAGCCTGTGCTCTAGAGCCTCAGAGCCACAAGTGTTGAGTCCATGTGCTGCAACTACTGAAGCCCGTGTGCCCTATAGCTCGAGTTCCACACCAAGAGAAGTCACCACAACAAGAAGCCTGATCACCTCAACTAGAGTGTAGCCCCCACTCCCTGTAACGAGAGAAGAGCCTGTGGCAGCAATGAAAACCCAAGTAGCCAAAAATAAATAAAAATTTAAAAAAGGAATTATGATACACACATTCTCAAGAGCTGTAGTGTATTTTAGAAGGAGCCTCGGTACCACAAACAAAATCTGCAGGCTATATCCTGATGAAACAGTATGGAGATTTCTTAAAAAACTAAAAATAGAAGCACCCTATGACCCAGCAATCCCACTATTAGGCTTATATCCTGATGAAATCAAAACTGAAAGAAGCACCTGTACCCCAATGTTCATTGCAGCTCTCTATACAATAGCCAGAACATGGAAGCAACCTAGATGTCCATCGACGAACGAATGGATCCAGAAGCTCTGGTACATATATACAATGGAATACTACAATGCTGTGAAAAGAAATGCAGAAGACTCAGTCCTAATGAAGTGGCTGGCTCTAGAACCTATCATAAAAAGTGAAGTCAAAAAGAGAAAGACAAATACAGTATACTAACACACATATGTGGAATCTAGTAGGACAGTCTTGATATCACACGCAGGGAACTCATGAAAAAACAGACAGAGCATAGACATAGGGACATTGTGGGGAAGACATAGGGAGGGGGAAGCATGGAGGGAGTAACATGGAAACCTATACTGTTATATGTGGAAAAGATAGCTAGTGTCATTGTGCTAAGGGAATAGGAGTGCTTACAGTGGCTTGGGGCGAAGGTCTGGAGGGGTGGGATGGGGGGATCTGGGTGGGTGGGGACCATGGATATGCATATGACTAATCTGGGAACATACATGTCTGTGAACAACAAAACTCTGTAAAACCTTTAAAATAAAGAATAAAAAAAAAAAAAAAAGTTCTCCTGCCTATGTAGGAGACACAGGTTCGATCCCTGATCTAGGAAGATCCCACATGCTGCAGAGCAACTAAACCCATGAGCCACAACTGTGGAGCCTGTGCTCTAGAGCCTCAGAGCCACAAGTGTTGAGTCCATGTGCTGCAACTACTGAAGCCCGTGTGCCCTATAGCTCGAGTTCCACACCAAGAGAAGTCACCACAACAAGAAGCCTGATCACCTCAACTAGAGTGTAGCCCCCACTCCCTGTAACGAGAGAAGAGCCTGTGGCAGCAATGAAAACCCAAGTAGCCAAAAATAAATAAAAATTTAAAAAAGGAATTATGATACACACATTCTCAAGAGCTGTAGTGTATTAGTGTTTAGAATCAATGTTCTGGAACTGCTTTCCTCTCTGTTCCTTAGTCAGAAGAGCACAAATAATTTTGCTTTTCTAAAATTATTCTTGGGATAAGGTGTTTTGGTTATTTTTTTTTTTTTTTTTGACCACTTCTATTGATATTTCATCTATTTATCTTTGTTCTTTGGCCTGTGTGGGCCTTCCATTATAGTAGCCTCTCTCGCTGCAGAGCACCAGCTCTGGGCGCATATGCTCCAGAGCTCCAGCTCGGTAGTTGGACACATCAGTCCAGCTGCTCCGCGGCACATGGGATCTTCCCAGGCCAAGGATGGAACCACGCCTTGCACTGCAAGGTGGTGTCCTTACCCACTGGACCACCAGGGAAGCCCTAGGATAAGGTTTTTAACTAGGGTAGTACTAGTTCTGAAAATTGGAAAATATTACATAAATTCAAGTATTCCAGATTATCAGCATTTAAAAAAGAAATTGCTTTAAAAAATGATATGAACACACATTTTAAAAAGTATTTATTGGCTCCATTGGGTCTTAGCTTTGGCATGTGGAACTGCATGTGTTGCACCACACAGATAGTCTAGTAGAGGCACATGGGCTTAGTTGCCCCAGTGTGTATGGGATCTTAGTTCCCTGACTAAGTATTGAACCTGCATCCCCTGTATTAAAAGGCAGATTCTTAACCACTGAACTACCAGAGAAGTCCCAGAATGCACATTTAAACTAATGTATGCTTTTGTAACTGAAGGGTACTGACCACACATTCCTTGTTTTACACAGAAATGCCTTTAGGATGTATATATGCACTTGTCCCCAAAGATACATGATCCAGCTGGGGCATATGCATTATCTCTGGTGATAAAGTGTATTTTTCTACCCCCATTAAAAGTTCTTAAGGAAGGGCTTCCCTGGTGGTCCAGTGGGTGAAGAGTCTGCCTTGCAGTGCAAGGGGCACCGATTCAGTCCCTGGCCTGAGAAGATCCCGCATGCTGTGGAGCGGCTGAACCGGTGTGTCCAATTACAAGCCAGCACTCTGGAGAACATGTGCCCAGAGCCAGTGCTCTGCAGTAAGAGCTGTAGTGAAATAAAAAATTAAAGGAATTATGATACACACATTCTCAAGATTTTTTTCAATGTTCTGGAACTGCTTTCCTCTCTGTTCCTTAGTCAGAAGAGCACAAATAATTTTGCTTTTCTAAAATTATTCTTGGGATAAGGTGTTTTGGTTATTTTTTTTTTTTTTTTGACCACTTCTATTGATATTTCATCTATTTATCTTTGTTCTTTGGCCTGTGTGGGCCTTCCATTATAGTAGCCTCTCTCGCTGCAGAGCACCAGCTCTGGGCGCATATGCTCCAGAGCTCCAGCTCGGTAGTTGGACACATCAGTCCAGCTGCTCCGCGGCACATGGGATCTTCCCAGGCCAAGGATGGAACCCACGCCCCTTGCACTGCAAGGTGGTGTCCTTACCCACTGGACCACCAGGGAAGCCCTAGGATAAGGTTTTTAACTAGGGTAGTACTAGTTCTGAAAATTGGAAAATATTACATAAATTCAAGTATTCCAGATTATCAGCATTTAAAAAAGAAATTGCTTTAAAAAATGATATGAACACACATTTTAAAAAGTATTTATTGGCTCCATTGGGTCTTAGCTTTGGCATGTGGAACTGCATGTGTTGCACCACACAGATAGTCTAGTAGAGGCACATGGGCTTAGTTGCCCCAGTGTGTATGGGATCTTAGTTCCCTGACTAAGTATTGAACCTGCATCCCCTATATTAAAAGGCATATTCTTAACCACTAAACTACCAGAGAATTCCCAGAATGCACATTTAAACTAATGTATGCTTTTGTAACTGAAGGGTACTGACCACACATTCCTTGTTTTACACAGAAATGCCTTTAGGATGTATATATGCACTTGTCCCCAAAGATACATGATCCAGCTGGGGCATATGCATTATCTCTGGTGATAAAGTGTATTTTTCTACCCCCATTAAAAGTTCTTAAGGAAGGGCTTCCCTGGTGGTCCAGTGGGTGAAGAGTCTGCCTTGCAGTGCAAGGGGCACCGATTCAGTCCCTGGCCTGAGAAGATCCCGCATGCTGTGGAGCGGCTGAACCGGTGTGTCCAATTACAAGCCAGCACTCTGGAGAACATGTGCCCAGAGCCAGTGCTCTGCAGTAAGAGAGGAAACTTTTATTTTACTTTTACCTTTTACAGAGTTTTGTTGTTAGGAACACTATTTTTAAATAAGATATTTGCATTTAGAATTTAGTATTTCCAATTTCCTAGGTGATTTTCTCTTTGTACTTTGTGAAAAAGGCTATGAGAGTGGTAGCTGCCTAAACTTAATGAATGACTAAAAGTCCCAACACCCTGCTCCTTTCTTAAACGTCTACTTCTGAATCACTAGACTCTAGTGCAAGGTAATTCTTTCTACATTTTCAGTGGTTGTTGTGCCATCTGAATTCAGTAGGACTTCTTGGAAGTATTTTTTTCTCCAGATGAGAGGTGGCCCACCACCACCTATTGCTGATGCAGAACAGATAACCAAGTCCAAAGAACTACGGAGCTTCCTTCAAGGCTGGAAGTTCTGTGTTCTTTGCCTGCTTCCAAGGGGCCCTCCTGTAGGTGAGAGTCTTGGACAGCCCACCTACAACTGGCTTACCATGTGTCAATTCTTTATGCCCAGTGGCTTATTATTTTAATCCATTATATGGATATAATATAATTTGTTTATCCCCAAGTTTTATATGGATTATTTACCGTAAGTGATAATTTATCTGTCATGTGAGCCAAGAGTGAGAAGCTAGACCAAAAACAGAAAAACTACAAACTATATGATTCCATTGGAAACTCTAGAAAGACAAGCCTCATCTCTAGTCATAGAAAGTAGGTGAGTATTTCCTTGGGACCAGAGGCTGAGACCAAACACAAGGGAATTTTTGTGGGTGATGGAAATATTTTAAATCTTGATTGTAATGTTGGTTATAAGTTAATCAATACTCATTGAAAAATAGATTTTCCAGTGGATGCATTTTTTTTGGGGGGGCCACTTCTATTGGTCTTTCATTTATCTATTTTCATCCGTCTTTGTTCTTTGGCTTGTGTGGGTCTCCCATCACAGTGGCTTCTCTCGCAGCAGAGCTCCAACTCTGGGCACATGCGTCCCAGAGCTCCAGCTCCGTAGTTGGACACATCGGTCCAGCCGCTCTGCGGCACGTGGGATCCTCCCAGGTCAGGGATTGAACCGGCGCCCCCTGCGCTGCAAGGCAGTGTCCTTACCCACTGCACCACCAGGGAAGCCCAGATGCATTTTTTTTATTGGTCTTTCATTTATTCATTTTCATCTTTCTTTGTTCTTTGGCCTGTGTGGGCCTCCCATCGCAGTGGCCTCTCTCGCTGCAGAGCACTGGCTCTGGGCGCGTGCACTCTAGAGCTCTGGCTCGGTAGTTGGACACATCGGTTGAGCCGCTCCACAGCACATGGGATCTTCCCAGGCCAGGGGTTGAACCAGCGCCCCTTGCACTGCAAGGCAGTGTCCTTACTCACCAGGGAAGCCCCAGTGGATGCATTTTATTGTATGTAAACCATATGTCAACGAAGTTGATTTTTAAAAACTACAAGGGATTTCCTGGCAGTCCAGTGGTTAAGACTGTGCTTCCAATACAGGAGGCTGGAGTTCAGACGCTGGTTGGGGAACTAGATCCTGCATGCCATAGCTAAAGCATCCTGCATAACACAGCTAAGGATCTTGAGACCCAGTGCAGCCAAATCAATAATTGTTTTTTTAAAAAAGACTAACAAGAAAAAACAATGCCAATAGGGTTTTCAAATGAGAGAAATAATATATACTTGGCTTAATGAGGAAAGGCTTCTTAGAGGTAAGGATTAAGTGAAAAGTTCATTGAGGAGGAGATTAAGATTTCAGTAAACAGAGATGGAAGGACATTTCTAGAGCAGAAGATAGCAAGAACATAAAGTATTTTGAGGGAATAGGGAATGTTTAATAGATTTTAGTGATAAGCTTTTAATAATGTAATTGTGAATTAACTTCAGTTCAAGCATTTGAGTAAGTCAACTGGGTAGCCTCTAAAAGTCCTTTACCTAATAGCCAGATTTTTTGATAAGTGCAGATCAATACACTAAAATCTAGAATTAAAAAATACCCTTCTGAAAAAAAAAAAAAAACTTTCTGATTTTAATGTGTTCATTGAAGAAATTTAGAAAATGTTTTAAAAGCATAAATAAAATTAAAATCATTCTTAATTTGTCAGTCAGACAATCCGTCAACTCGTTGAGGTTGGTCTTTTTTTTTTCTATGAATATTCACTTGTTATGAGCATTTTTCTATGTAAAATAAAACTAAGATATTTTAAAGTGCACATTTTAAAAACTGAATTTGGCTGTAAAGTGTATAGAAAAGGTACTTGAGAATAGTTTATTTAACTACCTTTTTTTTTTAAATAGCTCTCCAATTTACAGGATGGAATAAATCAAACAGTGCCTGCATTTGGATTTGGCAGTAAGCAGGCAGGAGCATTTGGGTCACCAGGTAAGTGACAAAGTAATACAGGACTTCACTTAGAAAAATAGGATTTTATAGGTTTCAAATACAAAGCCCGATGGTGCCTTTAGTGCCATTTTAAAGTCACCCTTGGACATCCTACCACCTTCCATAATAGAGCTTCAAAGAATTTGACTCATCAAGCATTTGCAAAATGGTGTTCAGAATGGGCACACTCTCTTTTCTTTCTTTTTAATTTTTTTTGGGGGGGGTGGGTGGGAGTGGATCGGGGAGGGAGGGGGGCAGGCGGGCCACTTCTATTGGTCTTTCATTTATCTGTTTTCATCTATCTTTGTTCTTTGGCCCGTGTGGGCCTCCCATCGCAGTGGCCTCTGTTGTGTCGCAGAGCACCGGCTCTGGGGCGCATGCGCTCCAGTGCTCTGGCTCGGTAGGAGACATCCGTCCAGCCACTCCGCGGCACGTGGGATCTTCCCAGGCCAGGGATCGAATCGGCGCCCCTTGCACTGCAAGGCGGTTTTCCTACCCACTGGACCACCAGGGGAGCCCCAGAATGGGCACATTCTTTGAAAGACGGTGTGACTCAGGCTTTAGGTGTGTATTTTAGGAATGGTTTTTCAAGAGTTTCATAGGACTAGGGACTTC
Organism: Tragulus kanchil; assembly: GCA_022376925.1. Classification (NCBI taxonomy): domain Eukaryota; kingdom Metazoa; phylum Chordata; class Mammalia; order Artiodactyla; family Tragulidae; genus Tragulus; species Tragulus kanchil. Next base: position 104,112,380 of record JAIOJX010000030.1, on the reverse strand, counting down.
CCTGGTGGTGCAGTGGGTAAGAATCTGCCTGCCAGTACAGGCGATACAGGTTTGATTCTAAAGAGTAGCCTCAATCGATGAAACTAGGGCAAAGCTTGAGAAAGCTAGGGCAAAGTAACAAAGACCCAGTGCAGCCAAAATAAATAACAAAATAAGTAAAAAAAATTTTAAAAAAGAAAAAAAATAAATAAAATTAAAATCATTCTTAATTTGTCAGTCAGACAATCCGTCAACTCGTTGAGGTTGGTCTTTTTTCTATGAATATTCACTTGTTATGAGCATTTTTCTATGTAAAATAAAACTAAGATATTTTAAAGTGCACATTTTAAAAACTGAATTTGGCTATAAAGTGTATAGAAAAGGTACTTGAGAATAGTTTATTTAACTACCTTTTTTTTTTAAATAGCTCTCCAATTTACAGGATGGAATAAATCAAACAGTGCCTGCATTTGGATTTGGCAGTAAGCAGGCAGGAGCATTTGGGTCACCAGGTAAGTGACAAAGTAATACAGGACTTCACTTAGAAAAATAGGATTTTATAGGTTTCAAATACAAAGCCCGATGGTGCCTTTAGTGCCATTTTAAAGTCACCCTTGGACATCCTACCACCTTCCATAATAGAGCTTCAAAGAATTTGACTCATCAAGCATTTGCAAAATGGTGTTCAGAATGGGCACACTCTCTTTTCTTTCTTTTTAATTTTTTTTGGGGGGGGTGGGTGGGAGTGGATCGGGAGGGAGGGGGGCAGGCGGGCCACTTCTATTGGTCTTTCATTTATCTGTTTTCATCTATCTTTGTTCTTTGGCCCGTGTGGGCCTCCCATCGCAGTGGCCTCTGTTGTGTCGCAGAGCACCGGCTCTGGGGCGCATGCGCTCCAGCGCTCTGGCTCGGTAGGAGACATCCGTCCAGCCACTCCGCGGCACGTGGGATCTTCCCAGGCCAGGGATCGAATCGGCGCCCCTTGCACTGCAAGGCGGTTTTCCTACCCACTGGACCACCAGGGGAGCCCCAGAATGGGCACATTCTTTGAAAGACGGTGTGACTCAGGCTTTAGGTGTGTATTTTAGGAATGGTTTTTCAAGAGTTTCATAGGACTAGGGACTTCCCTGGTGGTGCAGTGGGTAAGAATCTGCCTGCCAGTACAGGCGATACAGGTTTGATTCTAAAGAGTAGCCTCCAATCGATGAAACTAGGGCAAAGCTTGAGAAAGCTAGGGCAAAGTAACAAAGACCCAGTGCAGCCAAAAATAAATAACAAAATAAGTTTTGACCCCTCCCCACCAAAAAAAGAGTTTCATAGGACTACGTAGCTGTGGAAGCAGCACCTTTGAGGACCTTCTTGTCCCTGTACATAACAGCATAGTTTTGTCCCCAGGTGACATCTCCAATGAGAGGAGGGAACCAGCTGAAGTAAAGGTTCTCTCCCTAATCCCTGAGGTTTGCCAAGAGCTGCCTTCTTGAGTGAAGATAGGTTACAGTGCAGATGAGATCAGTGTAACAGAAAGACAGGACAACAGGGTTTAGTTGGTTTGTCCTAGCTTCTCATTTTCACTTTTTTTCCTTCCATTAAGTTTCTCATCATCTAAACATGACAGAAATAAGAAAAAGATGGCTGTGTTTCAACTCACAGATTCATTCTTTTTCTTGTTTGTGTAGGTTTTCCAGTGAATAACAACAGCAGCAGTAGTGCTCAGACTTTTAGTTTCAAAACAAGCTCTGGATTTGGTACTGCTGCTTCGGGAAGCCGTCCTGTGTTTGGGAATACGCCAGCATTTGGGGCTCCACCCTCTGCCAGTTCCAGTGCTCCTCCAGCTTTTGGCCCTAGGAAACCCGAAATAACATCTGCTGCTTCATTTTCATTTAAAAGCCCCACAGCATCTGGTTTTGGATCATCCGGATTTTCAGGATTTCCAGCTTCTATGGCAGCAGGCCCTGTTGGATCTCCAGTGGCCGCGGCCTCTGGAAGCAACCCTTCTGCGACTGGTTTTGGTAGTGCAGGCTCACAACCTCACACTGCTTTTTCTGAGTCATGCAGTGACACCTTTGGAAACAGCAGCATGTCCACTTCTGCCACATTCTCACATGGCAGCACCACAACAGTTAATGCATTATTCACACCCAAGGATGAACTCACAGCAGAAGAACTGGAACAATTTCAATCCAAGAAATTTACTCTGGGCAAAATTCCATTAAAGCCACCACCTGTGGAATTTCTAAATATTTAAAAGAGCAGTTTTAAATACAGAAATAATGGCTTTTAATTTTGTCTTGAGTGGTTTGTATGAAAGACACACACACACATGTACATATACATATCCATATATATTTATAAGTATAGACTTCCAGTATTTTTTTTATTTTACTTTTTACTTTTAGACTTAGACTTTCAGTATTAACATTAGGAGTTTTTAACTTTTTTTTTTTTTTGAGCCTAACTAAGTAAAACAACAAAAAATACTCAGCAACAGAAATTTTTCTTATTTTTACTTAATTATGAATGGAACTGAAGAAACTGTCAGGGTGCAATGAATAAAGTACTTTTCTCGTTCTGTATCACATTGCTGTCTTACCATTTAAAATTTTGCTGTTCAACTTTTTTTTTTAAATAAAGATAATTTCTAGAACCAGTAGGGGAAAAATGCTTAAATGTTTAGTTTATTTAGCAAATAAACGTCAATAGCATGACTTCATGTTAAAGAAATTATCTTAAAGGGAGAAATAACAATTTTTCAAGGGTAGAAACTTATTTTTAGAACCTAAGAAGCATTTTCACCTCATAATTTTTCCTCCTCAGTTTTGGCTATCTCTCAGAACATTTGAGTTTTCTTCAACAATTTCATGCTAGTTGTTCAGTTCAGTTCAGTCGCTCAGTAGTGTCCAACTCTGTGACCCCGTGGACTGTAGCACACCAGGTTTCACTGTCCTTCACTATCTCCTGGAACTTGATCAGACTCATGTGCATTGACTCAGTGATACCATACCACGTCTCGTCCTCTGTCGTCCCCTTCTTCTGCCTTCTATTTTACATCTGGCTCTTTTCCAACTGAGTCGTCTCTTTGCCTCAGGTGGCTAAAGTATTGGAGCTTCAGCTTCAGCATCAGTCCTTCCAATGCATATTCAGGGTTGATTTCCTTTAGGATTGATTGATTTGATCTCCTTGCAGTCCAAAGGACTCTCAGGAACTTTCTCTAACACCATAGTTCAAAGGCATTAGTTCTTCGGCACTCAGTCTTCTTTACATCCATACATGTCTTTTTATCTTGGCCTAATTTTTATATAATTCTGTTTTTTCCTTACGTTATCCCATCAAATGTATGGATTGTAAGAGAAATAGAAATTATTTCATGTAGATAGTGTATGTATATATATCCTTTCTGGGTGCATAAGACATTTCTGGAAGAATAAGAAACTTGTGAACAGTGATTACCTCTGGGAAAAGAATTTGTGTCCGAGTTGGGAATAATACTTTATATACCATTTGAACTGTTTGAATATTTTACTATGTACATGCAATACTTTGGTTTTTTAATTAAAAAATGAGGGAAAAAAATTTTTTTAATTAGGAAGCTTTTTGCAGCTTAATAACACTATTGTCAAGTTTAGTGATACTTAAGATCAATCTAGTTTTTCCTAAGAAAGCTGCATTTTTGAAAAGCACACTTTTTTTTAATCTTTTTTTTTAACTTTTATTTTAATTTTTTTTTAAACTTTTATTTTACTTTTAACTTTTACAGAGTTTTATTGTTTACAGATATGTATGTTCCCAGATTAGTCATATGTATATCCCCCCTATCCCTCCCCTCCAGACCGTCACATAGCACCCCTGCAGGATCCCCTTTGCTCACAGCACAATGACAATAGCTATTTTTTTCACATATGATAGTACAGGTTTTCATGCTACTTCCTTTACGCCTCCCACCCTCTGTTCATTCCCTACAATGTCCATATGTTTACTGTCCATGTCTATTTTTCCATCATCTCACTGCGTGTGCCATCATCACCATCCTACTAGATTTCATATATATGTGTTAGTATATTGTACTTATCCTTCTCTTTCTGACTGACTTCACTTTTTATGATAGGTTCTAGATCCAGCCACCTCATTAGGACTGATTCTTCTGCATTTCTTTTCACAGCATGTAGTTTTACCAGAGCTTTTGTATCCATTTTACATCTGGCTCTTTTCCAACTGAGTCGTCTCTTTGCCTCAGGTGGCTAAAGTATTGGAGCTTCAGCTTCAGCATCAGTCCTTCCAATGCATATTCAGGGTTGATTTCCTTTAGGATTGATTGATTTGATCTCCTTGCAGTCCAAAGGACTCTCAGGAACTTTCTCTAACACCATAGTTCAAAGGCATTAGTTCTTCGGCACTCAGTCTTCTTTACATCCATACATGTCTTTTTATCTTGGCCTAATTTTTATATAATTCTGTTTTTTCCTTACGTTATCCCATCAAATGTATGGATTGTAAGAGAAATAGAAATTATTTCATGTAGATAGTGTATGTATATATATCCTTTCTGGGTGCATAAGACATTTCTGGAAGAATAAGAAACTTGTGAACAGTGATTACCTCTGGGAAAAGAATTTGTGTCCGAGTTGGGAATAATACTTTATATACCATTTGAACTGTTTGAATATTTTACTATGTACATGCAATACTTTGGTTTTTTAATTAAAAAATGAGGGAAAAAAATTTTTTTAATTAGGAAGCTTTTTGCAGCTTAATAACACTATTGTCAAGTTTAGTGATACTTAAGATCAATCTAGTTTTTCCTAAGAAAGCTGCATTTTTGAAAAGCACACTTTTTTTTAATCTTTTTTTTTAACTTTTATTTTAATTTTTTTTTAAACTTTTATTTTACTTTTAACTTTTACAGAGTTTTATTGTTTACAGATATGTATGTTCCCAGATTAGTCATATGTATATCCCCCCTATCCCTCCCCTCCAGACCGTCACATAGCACCCCTGCAGGATCCCCTTTGCTCACAGCACAATGACAATAGCTATTTTTTTCACATATGATAGTACAGGTTTTCATGCTACTTCCTTTACGCCTCCCACCCTCTGTTCATTCCCTACAATGTCCATATGTTTACTGTCCATGTCTATTTTTCCATCATCTCACTGCGTGTGCCATCATCACCATCCTACTAGATTTCATATATATGTGTTAGTATATTGTACTTATCCTTCTCTTTCTGACTGACTTCACTTTTTATGATAGGTTCTAGATCCAGCCACCTCATTAGGACTGATTCTTCTGCATTTCTTTTCACAGCATTGTAGTATTCCACTGTATTATGTACCAGAGCTTTTGTATCCATTCATTCATCGATGGACATCTAGGTTGCTCCCATGTTCTATTTATTGTATAGAGAGCTGCAATGAACACGGGTACAGGTGCTTCTTTCAGTTTCAATGTCATCAGGGTATAAGCCTAAGAGTGGGATTGCTGGGTCATATGGTGCTTCTATTTTTAGTTTTTTAAGAAATCTCCAGACTGTCTTCCATAGAGGCTGTATCAATTTACATTCCCACCAGCAATGCAAGAGGCTTCCCTTTTCTCCGCAGCCTCTCCAGCATTTATTGTCTGTTGTGTTGATGATGGCCGTTCTGACAGGTGTGAGGTGATATCTCATTGTAGTTTTGATTTGCATTTATCTAATTATAAGCGAGGTTGAGCATCATTTCATGTGTTTTGGGGCCATCTGTATGTCCTCTGTGGAGAGGTGTCTGTTTAGTTCCTTGAAAAGCACACTTTTTATAAAATATGTTTATTATAACAATTTTGGAAACTTCCAACAAGGAAATTAAAATTATCAGTAATCTCAGAATTCTCAGACATGTTTGGGTCTCCCTGTGTCCTCAGATTGAAGGAGTAATATCTTGTATATGTTATATATCATTTATCCAAACAACCAGATACCTGTCTTGATTGGAATCATAGGTGTCAAAGTTCTGTGTTCCTTAAGCCTCAAAAACCACACAGCTAGCACTATGAGAATAGTTTCCAAACATAGATCTGGTATTGAACTGATTTTTTTTTAAGTGAAAATAAAAACTTGAATATTAAAGATCGCACTCTACATGACTTTATCATATATGCAAAGGGTTCAGTCCTCTCCAAATCCAGACTTTCTGTTATACTTTTTGAAGAACCATATGACTCAAACTAACAGTTTTGGAACCCCATCATTCCAAATATAATCATCTCAAAGAGGTGTATGTTCATTCCCTACAATGTCCATGTTACTCATTCTCTTTGTGCCATCATCACCATCCTACTAGATTTCATATATGTGTTAGTATATTGTACTTATCCTTCTCTTTCTGACTGACTTCACTTTTATGATAGGTTCTAGATCCAGCCACCTCATTAGGACTGATTCTTCTGCATTTCTTTTCACAGCATTGTAGTATTCCACTGTATTATGTACCAGAGCTTTTGTATCCATTCATTCATCGATGGACATCTAGGTTGCTCCCATGTTCTATTTATTGTATAGAGAGCTGCAATGAACACGGGTACAGGTGCTTCTTTCAGTTTCAATGTCATCAGGGTATAAGCCTAAGAGTGGGATTGCTGGGTCATATGGTGCTTCTATTTTTAGTTTTTTAAGAAATCTCCAGACTGTCTTCCATAGAGGCTGTATCAATTTACATTCCCACCAGCAATGCAAGAGGCTTCCCTTTTCTCCGCAGCCTCTCCAGCATTTATTGTCTGTTGTGTTGATGATGGCCGTTCTGACAGGTGTGAGGTGATATCTCATTGTAGTTTTGATTTGCATTTATCTAATTATAAGCGAGGTTGAGCATCATTTCATGTGTTTTGGGGCCATCTGTATGTCCTCTGTGGAGAGGTGTCTGTTTAGTTCCTTGAAAAGCACACTTTTTATAAAATATGTTTATTATAACAATTTTGGAAACTTCCAACAAGGAAATTAAAATTATCAGTAATCTCAGAATTCTCAGACATGTTTGGGTCTCCCTGTGTCCTCAGATTGAAGGAGTAATATCTTGTATATGTTATATATCATTTATCCAAACAACCAGATACCTGTCTTGATTGGAATCATAGGTGTCAAAGTTCTGTGTTCCTTAAGCCTCAAAAACCACACAGCTAGCACTATGAGAATAGTTTCCAAACATAGATCTGGTATTGAACTGATTTTTTTTTAAGTGAAAATAAAAACTTGAATATTAAAGATACGCACTCTACATGACTTTATCATATATGCAAAGGGTTCAGTCCTCTCCAAATCCAGACTTTCTGTTATACTTTTTGAAGAACCATATGACTCAAACTAACAGTTTTGGAACCCCATCATTCCAAATATAATCATCTCAAAGAGGTGTATGTTTTAAAGCGTTTTGGTGTAGAGATGCTAAATGGACTCTCCGTTCCTGCTTTGATTTCAATCTCTGAAGGCTTTCCAATTTTTTTTTTCTACTTACAGTTGGCTCCTAGAGTTCTCCTGCCCTGATGGGAATGAACCCTGCATAAAGGCAGTTAAGTTTGAAGACCTTAAAAGGGAGTGGAAGGGAAGAGACAACCACAGGCATAAGAGCAAGTACCAGCATCTAGATGTATTCAGTGAGGCGAGAACCAATCCTAGTAGAACTGGTCATATTGAAAGTGCACAGACAGCCCTGTTTCACTGTTCCTTTAACAGCTCTCACTTTTTCTAGGACCGAGAGCAAGGGACAGACTTGCACATAGGGTATTATTACAAGTAAACTGATTTAACTAGCTTGATTATCTGATAACAGAAAGGTAGAAGTGTAAGAGCTGAGAGTGATTAAAAAGAAAAATTGATATTAAAACTATTTAAAAGGCATAGCATGATTTAGCTACAGAGTATTGTTCAAGCATTATTCATAAGAGTAAATTCCATCTGGTGTCCAACAAGAAATAGGTTAATGTGGTAGATTCATATACTGGAGTACTAAAAAGCCTTTCTAAATGACCTAGATTTTCACTCTAGTCAGTGAGTGAGCAAAAGCCTGTTATTTATTTATTATTATTTTATTATTATTATTACTCTCATAGCTCTGGCTAGGACATTGAGTACTGTGTTGAATAGTAGTGGTGAGTGATCTTAAAGGAAAAACTTTCAGTCTTTCATGATTGTTTGTGATATGCTGTGGCCTTTTCATATATTACTTTTATTATGTTGAGATAGTTTCCTTCTTTTCCCAGTTTGTTGAGTGTTTTTATCATGAAAACATTTTTAATTTGTCAGAGGCTTTTTCTGCATCAATTGAGATGATCATATGGATTTTGTCTTTTGTGATGTATTTATATTGATTGATTTTGTATGGTGAACCATCTTTGCATTCCAGGTACAAATCCCACTTAATCATGTGTAAATACTTTTGATGTGCTGTTGTATTTTACTAGTAAAATTCTAGTTAACTAGTATTTTTTTTAAAACTTTTATTTATTTATTTATTTTTGGCTGTGCTTGGTCTTCATTGATGTATGGGTTTAGTTGCTCCACGGGATGTGGGATCTTCCCGGACCAGGGACTGAACCTGTGTCTCCTGCATTGGCAGATGGGTTCTTATCCACTGAGCCACAGGGGAAGCCCCCAACTAGTATTTTGTTGAAGATTTTTATATCATTATTCATCTGGAATATTTGTAGTTTTCTTGTGTCTTTTTTCTGGTTTTGGTATCAGAATAATGCTGGCTTCAAATGAGTTTGAGAATGTTCCCTACTCTTCAGTTCTCTGGAAAGGCATTAGAAGGATTAGTATTAATTCATACAAAGTTTGGTAGCATCCTTCAGTGAAGTCATCTTGTCGTGGTTGGACATTTGATTCAAGCATTTGATTACTACTTCAATCTCCTTATTAGTTATAGGTCTGCTCAGATGCTTTATTACTGTGTGATTTAGTTTTGGTAGTTTGTATGTTTCCAGGAATTAAACCTTTTCTTTTAAGGTATCTGATTTGTTGATGCATACTTGTTCACAGTATCTTTTTTTTTTTTTTAAACATTTATTTTATTTATTTATCTTTTGGGGGGTGGGGTGGGGAGGGAGGGGGACGGGTGGGCCACTTCTATTGGTATTTCATTTCTCTATTTTCATCTGTCTTTGTTCTTTGGCTCCTGTGGGCCCCCCATCGCAGTGGCCTCTGTCGTCGCAGAGCGCCAGCTCTGGGCGCATGCGCCCCAGAGCTCCAGCTCGGTAATTGGACACATCAGTCCAGCCGCTCCGCGGCACGTGGGATCTTCCCAGGCCAGGGATCGAACTGGCGCTCCTTGCACTGCAAGGCGGTGTCCTTACCCACTGGACCACCAGGGGAAGCCCCACAGTAATCTTTAATAATCCTTTTTTATTTCTGTGACATCACTTATAATATCTACTCTTTTGATTCTAATTTAGTTATTTCTCTCTTTTTTTTTTTTTGGCCACTTCTATTGATCTTTCATTATTTCCACCTTTGTTCTTTGGCCTTTGCGGGCCTCCCATCACAGTGGCCCCTCTCTTCACAGAGCACTGGCTCTGGGCGCATGCGCTCCAAAGCTCTGACTTGGTAATTGAACACATTTGTCCAGCTGCTCCGTGACACATGGGATCTTCCCAGGCCAGGGGTCAAATTGGCGCCCCTTGCACTGCAAGGCAGTGTCCTTACCCACTGAACCACCAGGGAAGCCCTCTAATTTAGTTATTTCTTCCTGCTCTTTTTCTTAGTTAATGTAGCTAAGGACGTGTTAATTTTTATTATCTTTTTTTAAAAAATAAAATTGAAATACTACACTAACTAAGGATTTGTTAAATCTTTAGTTAGAGATTTATGGTCTTTTTAGAGCTTCCTTGATGGTTCAGATAGTTAAAATCCACTTGCAATGTGGGAGCCCTGGGTTTGCCCCCTGGATTGGGAAGATCCACTGGAGAAGGGAACAACTATGCACTCTAGTATTCTTGCCTGGCGAATTCCATGGACAGAGGAGCCTGGTGGGCTACAGTCCATGGGGTCACAAACAGTTGGACACAACACAGTGACTTTCACTCGCTGCACCTAACAGTCTTTTTTAAAAGACTATGTCTTAGTCTGCTCATGCTGCCATAATAAAACACCATAGACTGGGTGGCTTAAAAAACAGACATTTATTTCTCACAGTTTAGGAGCCGTGAAGTCCACATCAGGATGCCAGGATGGTCAGTTCTGGTGAGAACCCTTTTCCTAGCTTGCAAGATAGTTGTCTTCTTGGTTATTAAAGCGGCCATTTCTTGGTACATGTGCATGAAGAAATCGATTTCTATCTCTTCCTCTTCTTATAAGGGCGGTAATCCCATCATGATGTTGCCATCCTCATGAGATAATATCTCTCAAAGGCCCCACCTCCAAATACCATCGCTTTGGTGGTTAGGGCTTCAACATAACAATTTGAGTAAAGGACACAAACATTCAGTTGGTTGTCTTGGTTTATTAATAAAACCAAGCCTTGGTTTTATTGATTTTTTTCTATTTTTCTGTTCTTTATTACATTTGCTCTCCTTTAATCTCTGTTTTTCTTTCCTTCTGCTAAATTTAGGTTTAGTGGAGGTTTTATTGTTCTGTTTTTTCAAAGTATAAAATTAGGCTATTGATTTGAGATCTTTTTTTTTTTCTTTTTTAAATTTTGGCCTCTTTTGTTGTTTTTTTATTCATTTGTTTTCATCCATGTTTATTCTTTGGCCTGCGTGGGCCTCCCATTGCCGTGACCTCTCTCCTTGCAGAGCACTAGCTCTGGGCACATGCACCCCAGAGCACTGTCTCATAATTGGACACACCAGTCCAGTCCAGCCGCTCTATGGCATGTGGGATCTTCCCAGGCCAGGGATCAAACCAGTGCCCCTTGCACTACAAGGCAGACTCTCTACCCACTGGACCACCAGGGAAGCCCCTGAGATCTTCTTTTTTAAAGCAAGTATTTTATCTCTATAAATTTCCCTCTTATCACTGCTTTTTATGTATCCTGTAAGTTTTGATACATTATATTTTGCTTTCTTTTGTCTCTAAGTATTTTCTAAATTCCCTTGTGATTTTTTTCCCTTGACCCATTAGTTGTTTAAAAGTGTGTTGCTTAATTTTCAGGTATTTGCATTTTTACCTCCTGGTCTTGACTTCTAGTTTTATTCCATTGTGGTCAGAGAAGATACTTTGTATGATTTCAGTCTTACTAAATTTGGTAAGATTTGTTTTGTGACCTAATAAGTGGATTGCCTTGCAGAATGCCCACATTTACTTGAGAATATATATTCTGCCATTGTTGAGTGAAGTGTTCTGTATATGTTTGGTTCAATTATGCTAAGGTGTTCTGTACTGTTTTTTTTATTGATCTTCTCTTTGGCTGTTCTTTCTGTAACTGAAAGTGGAGTATTGAAGTATCCTGTTGTTATTATGTTGCTATCTTATTTCTCCCTTCAGTCTGTCAATGTTTGGTTCATGTATTTGAGAGTTCTACTGTTAAGTGCATGCACATTGTAATTGTTGTATCTTCCTAGTGTTTTTTGACCCTGTTACCATTATATAATGTCCTTCTTTGTCTCATGTTCTAGTTTTGGTTTTAAAGTCTATTTTATCTGAGTATGGCCACCTCTGCTCTCTTTTGATTTCCGTTTTTATGGAATATTTTTTCCATCCTTTTACTTTTAGCCTAGGTGTGTCTTTAGATCTATATCATGCCTGTTGTAAACAGCATATTAGTTGGGTTTTGGTTTTTGTCCATTAAGCCCATCTGTGTCTTTTAATTAGTGCATTTAATCTGTTTATATATAAAGTAATACTGGCAGGAAAGGGCTTAATATTGCCATTTTATTCATTGTTTTCTGTATATCTTAAAACTTTTTTATTCTTCTTTCCTTTCTGTGTTTTTTTCTGAATTTTTTTTCAGTAACACATTTTGTTTCTCTTCTCAGTTCCCTTTGTGTATATTCTATAATTTCCCAGTGGTTATTGTTATAATTACATAAAATGTTTTAAAGCTATAATAATATATTTTAAACTGATAACAACTTGACTTCTATCACATGTAAAAACTGCTCCATTACAGTTACACCTCTCCCACTTTATATTATTGAGACACTGTTTACTTCTTCTAATACTGTATATTTATTAACATAGATTTATAATACTTTTTATGCTTGCTTTTGTTTTTTAAATTCTATACCAGATTTTAAAATGATTTATATAATTATATCACTACATAATTCTAAATTTATCTATATTTTTACCTTTACCAAGGACTTGCGTATTTTTGTATGGTTTTTGTTGTTCTTTGTAATCCTTACGCTTTAACTTGAAGGGCTCGCTTCTGTATTTCTTTTTTTTTTTCTGGCAAGTTTGTTTTCTGTTGGTACCACAGTGATCAGATCTTGACTGTGTCCTTCCACAGTGATTACAGCCATTCCTTCTGCTGCTGCTGTGCAGAGTTCAGGCTCTCCACTTGCACATTGAGCTGGCAGTGCATAGTACGTATTTTCTTGGGCTTCAGTTCCAGGGCCTCGCACTTGTTGCCCTTGTAGGATTTCCTGAGGCTCTCTTTCTGAGTCTGGTTAATGACAGTGAGAACACAGATGATACATGTGAAAAACAACTCAAGTCTTAGAGAGTTTAGATGCTGTGCTGCCTAGCACTTCGGAGACATACAGCTGGAACAGATCCACTGCAAGTCATGCACCTGTCTCGTCCTCGCAGATGAAGACATTCTCTTTACCCAAACATTAGTTTATGTAAAAAATCATTGCAGAAGGGCTTCCCTGGTGGTCCAGTGGGTGGAGAGTGCGCCTTACAGTGCAAGGGGCACTGGTTCAATCCCTGACCTGGGAAGATCCCACGTGCAGTGGATGGAACGGCTGGACTGGTGTGTCCCAGTTAGAAACCAGCACTCTGGTGTGCATGCGCCCAGAGCCAGTGCTCTGCAGCAAGAGAGGCCGCTGTGATGGGAGGCCCACACAGGCCAAAGAATAAAGATGGATGAAAATAAATAAATAGAAAACCAATAAAAGAGACCAAAAATCATTGCAGAAGAAAAAACTCAAGAGGTCTGATTTCAGTAATACTCATCAAAGGCAAGTTAAAGTAACAAAATACTACTTCCTGCCTATCATATTGCAAAAATCAGAGTCTTACATTAAAGGTGTGAATGAAGACATACTATTGTGGAGACTCTTATGAACTACTGATAGGAGTGTAAGCACTTCAGAGAGCAATTTGGCAATATCTAGTAACACTGAAGATGATCATCCTCTACAACCTAGAACCTTTTATACTCATCTGCAAGAGCCTTACTCCTCAGGGTGCTAGGACCAGCAGCAACAGTAGCATCTGGAAACTTAACACATATACAGAATCTCAAGCCTCATCCCAAACCTACTACATCAGAGTGTGCTTTATAATGAGATTTATGGGAGGATGGTATGCGCATGAATATATGAGAAACTACTGCATGTGGGAAAAGGAGATACATATAAAACTGTAAATAGTCATAGTAGCAAAATATTGGAAACAACCAGAAGTTCATGCACAGGATAACAGATACACTGTGATATAATAGGATATATCTGTACAACTTGAGTTACATATATAAACAGCCAAAAAATCACAGATGGTATACCACTGAAAGTACAAAACAATGCTACATATTAAATTTATGAACATAGTAGAGGAGTAACTGCCTGGGAATATTAGCACCAAATTTAGAATAGAGTTGTTCAAGGAAGGGGGAAGAAAAATTTAAGAGGCATATATAGGGGGCTTTAGAACTGTGTGTGTGTTTTTTAATTTAAACTTCATATGACAATACTAGAAATGTATAGAGTGATTAAGAAGTACATAGTGATCTATTATTTTCTATACTTTTCCATATACTTAAAATACACTTACAGAATTTTCAAGATTTAATTTAAAAAAAAAAAAAAAAGGAACACTTTCTCCCACCCTCAACTGTATATCAAGTAGCTTTTAGATTTTTTTTTTTTTTTTAAGATTTATTTATTTATTTACTTTGGGCGGGGGTCGGGTTGGGGAGGGAGGGGAGTGGGCGGGCCACTTCTATTGGTCTTTCATTTCTCCCCTTTCATTTGTCTTCGTTCTTTGGCTCCTGTGGGCCTCCCATCGTGGTGGCGTCTGTTGTTGCAGAGCACCGGCTCTGGGCGCGTGCACTCCAGAGCTCCGGCTCGGTATTTGGACACATCAGTCCAGCCGCTCCGCGGCACGTGGGATCTTCCCAGGCCAGGGCTCAAACCAGCGCCCCTTGCACTGCAAGGCGGTGTCCTTACCCACTGAACCACCAGGGGAAGCCCGCTTTTAGATTTCTGAAATGATCACTATGAACCAATTTGTTAAATTGTTTCCTAGTCTTTTTTTTTTTTTTTTTTTTTTTGGCTATTCTGGATTTTCATTGCTGCCACAGGCTCGTTGCAGGGAGTGGGGGCTATGCTCTAGTTGAGGTGAGCAGACTTTCTCGTTGCAGGGAGTGGGGGCTATGCTCTAGTTGAGGTGAGCAGACTTTCTCATTGCAGGGAGTGGGGGCTATGCTCTAGTTGAGGTGAGCAGGCTTCTTGTTGCAGTGACTTCTCTTGTTGTGGAACTTGGGCTCTGGAGCACATGAGCTTCAATAGTTGTGGCACATGGGCTCAATAGTTCTGACTCTGGGGCTGTAGAGCACAGGTTCAATATTTGTGGCTCACGGGCTTAGTTGCTCCGCAGCATGTTCAATCTTCCTGGATCAGGGATCAAACCCATGTCTCCTGCATTAGCAGGCAAACTCTTTACCACTGAGCCACCAGGGAAGCCCTGTTTCCTAGTCTTGAATTAAGTATTCCACTCTGATGAAACTTGTCATTCAAAAACTAAAATACAAGGAGTAAAACTAAAGAATGGCTGACTGTGGGTGTATAGAGTATGTTATTCTTGCTGCTAATGAAATGCTAAAGGTACACATTCAATTATTTGTGGAGCAAAATGGAAATTCACTTATTTGCAAAAGGTTATGTGTTGTCTTTCAACTGATACCTGATAAGGAAGATAATCTAGAATCATGATAGTTACCTTGAGGTTCTTTTCTCAACCGCATGTTATAAACCATCTGGAAATCTAGTCTTATTTACTTGGTCATTTATAATATAAACAGCATTTAGCCCTGTCAGCACTGAAGCAGAGAAATAGAGGGATTCTCTGCCACCGATTTTTTTTTAACACAATAGGTATCAAGCTTTTCCATTTGAAAATCTTCCAGTGATGCTATATGACTCACACCTCTGCTACACCAAGAAAAAAAAAACATCAAAAGAGGACATGACTTTACTGGAATTATCTGTTAATTCAGAGGCTACTCAACTGAAGGACATTTATATACATAATTGGGTAGAGAAAACACATAGTACAGTATAAGAAAAAGTTTGCTTGATTTACAGGGATTCTTGATCATCAATATTAAGAATCCATCAAATGCAAATGTTACACTAAGGGTTCAGTCCTAAGATCTACTGAGAAGGTTTGGATATAGGCTATAAAGGATTATCAGAAGTTCTAAACCAAGTGTCAAGAGCTCATCCTCAAAGATGAATGAGAATAGAACCATGCAAATTCAAACAGAAGCACAGTACATAAAAATGGGGTGAGTACATAAAAATGCCACAGAGTAAAGTTAATGGGTGTCGTGAGGGGCCATGAGCCTGTGGTAACTCTCCAGAGGAAATGAATTTTAATGGTTTGTGAGAGTGAAGTAAAGTCATAATAGGAAAGAGAAATAGCCCAAAGAGGCAGAAGTGAGCTCCTAAAAAGAGAAAAGCTGAGCCTGGGAAGACTATATTCACTTTATGATATACAGTTTGAAAAGATTATCTCTTTAGATAGACTCTAAGCTTAGGCAGGTTAACTTGTCTAATCCTCTTATCTATAGAATATGTAATATCCACCACCTACTGGTTGTGTGATCAATAATTAGTATTCCACTCTGATGAAACTTGTCATTCAAAAACTAAAATACAAGGAGTAAAACTAAAGAATGGCTGACTGTGGGTGTATAGAGTATGTTATTCTTGCTGCTAATGAAATGCTAAAGGTACACATTCAATTATTTGTGGAGCAAAATGGAAATTCACTTATTTGCAAAAGGTTATGTGTTGTCTTTCAACTGATACCTGATAAGGAAGATAATCTAGAATCATGATAGTTACCTTGAGGTTCTTTTCTCAACCGCATGTTATAAACCATCTGGAAATCTAGTCTTATTTACTTGGTCATTTATAATATAAACAGCATTTAGCCCTGTCAGCACTGAAGCAGAGAAATAGAGGGATTCTCTGCCACCGATTTTTTTTTAACACAATAGGTATCAAGCTTTTCCATTTGAAAATCTTCCAGTGATGCTATATGACTCACACCTCTGCTACACCAAGAAAAAAAAAACATCAAAAGAGGACATGACTTTACTGGAATTATCTGTTAATTCAGAGGCTACTCAACTGAAGGACATTTATATACATAATTGGGTAGAGAAAACACATAGTACAGTATAAGAAAAAGTTTGCTTGATTTACAGGGATTCTTGATCATCAATATTAAGAATCCATCAAATGCAAATGTTACACTAAGGGTTCAGTCCTAAGATCTACTGAGAAGGTTTGGATATAGGCTATAAAGGATTATCAGAAGTTCTAAACCAAGTGTCAAGAGCTCATCCTCAAAGATGAATGAGAATAGAACCATGCAAATTCAAACAGAAGCACAGTACATAAAAATGGGGTGAGTACATAAAAATGCCACAGAGTAAAGTTAATGGGTGTCGTGAGGGGCCATGAGCCTGTGGTAACTCTCCAGAGGAAATGAATTTTAATGGTTTGTGAGAGGAAGTAAAGTCATAATAGGAAAGAGAAATAGCCCAAAGAGGCAGAAGTGAGCTCCTAAAAAGAGAAAAGCTGAGCCTGGGAAGACTATATTCACTTTATGATATACAGTTTGAAAAGATTATCTCTTTAGATAGACTCTAAGCTTAGGCAGGTTAACTTGTCTAATCCTCTTATCTATAGAATATGTAATATCCACCACCTACTGGTTGTGTGATCAATAATTAATGTAGGGCTTCCCTTGTGGCTCAGTGGATAAGAACCCGTCTGCCAATGCAGGAGACACAGATTCGATCCCTGATCCGGGAAGATCCCACATACCACAGAGCAGCTAAACCCACACATCAACAAAGACCCAGCACAGCCAAAAATAAATAAATAAATAAATTTAAAAAAAATTTAAAAAAATTAATGTAGAATGCTTAGCTGAGAAATTATGTTCAATAATTCCATTATTCACTAAAATTATGCTTGGTCATGATAGAGAATTCAGACCACATAGAAACACATGAAATGAAAGTATCCTCCACATTCCCACTAACATTGTCTTTTATGTCCCCAAAACACTTTTGTGTACATTTCTTCCATTTTTATTCCTTATATATGTTCCAATAGTAATTAAGATTATCAATGTTATAATACCATTTTTGCATATTTTCACTGAACAGAATGTCTTGAAGAAATTTCCATGTCATTACATTTAGGTTTACCTCACTTTTTTTTTTTTTTTTTAAAGATTTATTTATTTATTTATTTTGGGCGGGGGTCGGGTTGGGGATGGAGGGGAGTGGGCGGGCCACCTCTATTGGTCTTTCATTCCTCTATCTTCATCCGTCTTTGTTCCCCGGCTCCCGTGGGCCTCCCATCGCGGTGGTGTCTGTCTTGCAGAGCACCGGCTCTGGGCGCATGCGCTCCAGAGCTCTGGCTCGGTAATTGGACACATCAGTCCAGCCGCTCCGTGGCACCTGGGATCTTCCCAGGCCAGGGCTCGAACCGGCGCCCCTTGCACTGCAAGGCAGTGTCCTTACCCACTGGACGACCAGGGGAAGCCCTCACTTTTTTTTTAAGGTAAGTAACTTTTCTCATATAGGACACTTGTGAAGGATAGAAGCAGGAAGGCAAGAGAGCTCCTTCCCAGAACTAAGTCAGCTACATTTAAAATCAAAGGGAAAGTGAAGGGAGAGAAGAGACCCCAAAAAATTGTTAAATTTTTGATCAGTTTGAAAAGATTATCTCTTTAGATAGACTCTAAGCTTAGGCAGGTTAACTTGTCTAATCCTCTTATCTATAGAATATGTAATATCCACCACCTACTGGTTGTGTGATCAATAATTAATGTAGGGCTTCCCTTGTGGCTCAGTGGATAAGAACCCGTCTGCCAATGCAGGAGACACAGATTCGATCCCTGATCCGGGAAGATCCCACATACCACAGAGCAGCTAAACCCACACATCAACAAAGACCCAGCACAGCCAAAAATAAATAAATAAATAAATAAAGTAAAAAAAAAAAAGTAGAATGCTTAGCTGAGAAATTATGTTCAATAATTCCATTATTCACTAAAATTATGCTTGGTCATGATAGAGAATTCAGACCACATAGAAACACATGAAATGAAAGTATCCTCCACATTCCCACTAACATTGTCTTTTATGTCCCCAAAACACTTTTGTGTACATTTCTTCCATTTTTATTCCTTATATATGTTCCAATAGTAATTAAGATTATCAATGTTATAATACCATTTTTGCATATTTTCACTGAACAGAATGTCTTGAAGAAATTTCCATGTCATTACATTTAGGTTTACCTCACTTTTTTTTTTTTTTTTTAAAGATTTATTTATTTATTTATTTTGGGCGGGGGTCGGGTTGGGGATGGAGGGGAGTGGGCGGGCCACCTCTATTGGTCTTTCATTCCTCTATCTTCATCCGTCTTTGTTCCCCGGCTCCCGTGGGCCTCCCATCGCGGTGGTGTCTGTCTTGCAGAGCACCGGCTCTGGGCGCATGCGCTCCAGAGCTCTGGCTCGGTAATTGGACACATCAGTCCAGCCGCTCCGTGGCACCTGGGATCTTCCCAGGCCAGGGCTCGAACCGGCGCCCCTTGCACTGCAAGGCAGTGTCCTTACCCACTGGACGACCAGGGGAAGCCCTCACTTTTTTTTTTTTTAAGGTAAGTAACTTTTCTCATATAGGACACTTGTGAAGGATAGAAGCAGGAAGGCAAGAGAGCTCCTTCCCAGAACTAAGTCAGCTACATTTTTAAAATCAAAGGGAAAGTGAAGGGAGAGAAGAGACCACCTTCTTTCTCTTCCTTTGTAAAGTTATTGCAGGAAAGTTGGTCACAAGGGGATAGTCTTGTCCTGGATCTTGGGCGAGTTTCTGGGATAGACCCCAAGTGAGAGTCCTTGACTTTATATAGGAAAGAACAGCTAAGACTCTGTACTCCCTATGCTGGGGGCCTGGGTTCCATCCCTGGTCAGGGACTAGGCCCCACATACTTCAACTAAGACCCAGCACAGTCAGATACATAGATAAATAAATAATAATAAAACACATACAGAGAAACAATCCAGAGACCCAGAGAGACAGGATTCCCAACTGTTCTGAAGATGCTGTCAGCTCTGAAGACCTGTTAGTGTGCTTGACCAGAGAGCTGAATCTCATCAAAACAAAAAGGAGGGGCTTCCCCTGGTGGTCCAGTGGGTAAGGACACCGCCTTGCAGTGCAAAGGGCACCAGTTCGATCCCTGGCCTGGGAAGATCCCACGTGTCACAGAGCGGCTGGACCCATGTGTCCAACTACCAAGTTGGAGCTCTGAGCGCAGGCGCCAAGAGCCAGTGCTCTGCAACAAGAGAGGCCGCTGGAATGGGAGGCCCACACAGGCCAACAAACAAAGATAAATAAACGAAAGATCAATAGAAGTGGCCAAAAAGAAAAGGGAAAACCAATCATTTGTTGGCAGAAATTGCCACCTTTGGTAACTCACTGGTGTGGGCAGAAGTGGAGAGAGGTAACTTTCAGAAACAACTCCTGCTTTCTAACTGACCAAGCAGCTTCTAACAAGCCCAACCTGAGACCAAAATGAGTAAAAGCCACCAGAGAGGAAAATGAAATTTTCTCACTGAGGAGAGAACTATCCACAAATGACAGGCAATCTCCTGGCCTCACATGCTTCCTTATCTAGCTTAGATCCTGTGGCCCATCCCATCAGTCAGTCACTGGTGTTTTGTTTTTGTTTTAGCATTTTTATTTATTTATTTGACTGTGCTGAGTCTTGTAGCATGTGGGATCTAGTTCCCTGCAGGGATTGAACCCCAGCCCTCTTCATTGGAAACTCGAGTCTTGGCCACTGGACCGGGAAAGTGAAGGGAGAGAAGAGACGACCTTCTTTCTCTTCTTTTGTAAAGTTATTGAAGGAAAGTTGGTCAGAAGGGGATAGTTTTGTCCTGGATCTTGGGCGAGTTTTTGGGATAGACCCCAAGTGAGAGTCCTTGACTTTATATAGGAAAGAACAGCTAAGACTCTGTACTCCCTATGCTGGGGGCCTGGGTTCCATCCCTGGTCAGGGGACTAGGCCCCACATACTTCAACTAAGACCCAGCACAGTCAGATACATAGATAAATAAATAATAATAAAACACATACAGAGAAACAATCCAGAGACCCAGAGAGACAGGATTCCCAACTGTTCTGAAGATGCTGTCAGCTCTGAAGACCTGTTAGTGTGCTTGACCAGAGAGCTGAATCTCATCAAAACAAAAAGGAGGGGCTTCCCCTGGTGGTCCAGTGGGTAAGGACACCGCCTTGCAGTGCAAAGGGCACCAGTTCGATCCCTGGCCTGGGAAGATCCCACGTGTCACAGAGCGGCTGGACCCATGTGTCCAACTACCAAGTTGGAGCTCTGGAGCGCATGCGCCAAGAGCCAGTGCTCTGCAACAAGAGAGGCCGCTGGAATGGGAGGCCCACACAGGCCAACAAACAAAGATAAATAAACGAAAGATCAATAGAAGTGGCCAAAAAGAAAAGGGAAAACCAATCATTTGTTGGCAGAAATTGCCACCTTTGGTAACTCACTGGTGTGGGCAGAAGTGGAGAGAGGTAACTTTCAGAAACAACTCCTGCTTTCTAACTGACCAAGCAGCTTCTAACAAGCCCAACCTGAGACCAAAATGAGTAAAAGCCACCAGAGAGGAAAATGAAATTTTCTCACTGAGGAGAGAACTATCCACAAATGACAGGCAATCTCCTGGCCTCACATGCTTCCTTATCTAGCTTAGATCCTGTGGCCCATCCCATCAGTCAGTCACTGGTGTTTTGTTTTTGTTTTAGCATTTTTATTTATTTATTTGACTGTGCTGAGTCTTGTAGCATGTGGGATCTAGTTCCCTGAACAGGGATTGAACCCCAGCCCTCTTCATTGGAAACTCGGAGTCTTGGCCACTGGACCATGAGGAGAAGTCCCCAGTCAGTCACTCTTGATGATATGTACCTCTTCTGCACCCCCTTCCTCCAGGTGCTTGCATGGTCAACCTGAAGCCCAGGGAGGCTGTCTCCTGTGACCAGCACACCAGCGGGGTGAAGTGCTGCTACAGACAGCTGCACTGTGAGTCCCGACCTGCGGTCTTAGTGACAGTGCCCAGAAATCCAGACAGTTCCTTGAGAAGGTTCGGCACCTGTTCCCTCTTAAGCCATTCTCCACTGTTAGCTAGTTTCTCTTCTCCCTGAAGGAATGATCCCTCCTCATGCTTCACCGAAAATTTGAGTCATTCTCTTCTGCACTCCAAGTCCAGTGCTTCACACGTGCTAAGTGACACCACCGGTTAGTTGTCCGCTAACCCCCTTCATGGGGTCTCCCATAGATGCCACACATGCTGTAGCATGGCCCTGCTTGGGAGGGCGGGAACCAACCAGGTGCTCTCCATCTTCTTGCTCACTCCAGCTCTCTGCTCCCTGTAACAGCCATGCTTCTCTGAATGTTAGCTTCACTTGATCACGCCCCACCCCAACCCAGTCTCCTCCTCACTCTTCAACCCATTCCAATTTGCCTCCTGCCCAGCATTCTGCTAAAACTGTCCTTGCTAAGGTCTTACTACCAGTTAGGCTTCTTCTCAGGCTCCCTTTACATCTGACAACATTCCTGCCACAGGTTCAGACTCTGCATCTTCTCTGAGTGTCAGTGAAGAAAAAAGATCCCCAGGATTCCCAACAAAATTCTCCCAGCCTCTGCTCCTGGATCAGTCATGGAACACATAGAGGCTCTTCTGAGGTCCTGGCCAAGTTCTGATACAAAGGTCTATGCCTTTTTAACAGTTTCGTAGTATTTCATTGCATTAATGTGTCATAGTTTATTTAACTTCTTTGCTGATGGACACTTGGGTTTGTCTAGCAATTTACTAACATAAATAACACCAGGATGCACTTTCTTGCACCTTGACCACCCATATACACACTTATACTCACATCAAACTCATCAAGCTTAGGACTGCTGAATTGTGCTTTCTGTGTTTTTAAGGAACTTTCCATCACACCACAAATGTGTTACATTGTATGTTCCTGTGACCACTTTGAGGAAGGAAGAAAAAGTGGGAGGGAATAGTGGAGGCTGCAATATCTAGACTCTGTCTAATTGTCTTGGTTCACCAAATATAGTCCAGCTATAAAGATTTGAGCTCTATGAAGTTAATCCTAAAATTAGGAGAAAGAAAAGTTTCACATTACTGTAGAAGCCCTACTTGCCTTCTGATCTCCCTGGATCACCTGGGAGCACAGGAGAGGCACCTTTCTCCTCATCTGTTCTGCTTTGTAGCCTCTGCTTCCATCATATCATTCACAAGAACTGTCAAAATCCTTGATGTTTCCAGTTTCCCTTTTTCCATTGTCTAAGAGTTGCTATGCCCCAGCTGCAGAGAGAGCCTCTACCACAACCCTCCAGCCTCCATCCTGGAAGAGGTGACATCACCCCCAGACCAGTGCCTGACTTAGCCACTATCTTGGTCCTCTGCTTGGTGGCACGGGCCTTGCCTGCCCCACACTGCCTTTATCCTGCCAACCCATCATTCTGAAGCTATGAGTCAGCCCTTCTGAGCTAACTAAACACAGTGTCTTTCAGAAGAATGTCTTTAGTTCTTTCTGCTTCTGATGCCTGATTTTTAAGATAAATAATGTCTTACCAAACCTCTCTGGGAGAGCTTCAGTTTAGAAGTTCTAGAACTTGGCTCTAACACCTTCCAGATCTCCAGTTAATAGCTGATTACACTTCCTGTTCTTCCTTCATTGCTAGTAAGTTTTCTTTTCCTTGACTTGCAGAACATTTTCCTCTTGAGTTTCCACAACCTCAGTTCTGTAACAAACAACACCAACCACTTTTCCAGTCTTTAGAAAATAAGTCCTTTTCCTCCTTTTTCTCCTCCCATGCAGAGAGTGAAAACAGAGACTGAAAATATTCTCTCTCCTACCCCTTTCCAATGGGATCTCAGCTCCACAGGGGCTTCCAAAGAAATTCCCAGCCCACTTTGGACTATTTTCTTCCTTCAGGTCCACAAAAAACATATGCTTGCACCTTGACCACCCATATACACACTTATACTCACATCAAACTCATCAAGCTTAGGACTGCTGAATTGTGCTTTCTGTGTTTTTAAGGAACTTTCCATCACACCACAAATGTGTTACATTGTATGTTCCTGTGACCACTTTGAGGAAGGAAGAAAAAGTGGGAGGGAATAGTGGAGGCTGCAATATCTAGACTCTGTCTAATTGTCTTGGTTCACCAAATATAGTCCAGCTATAAAGATTTGAGCTCTATGAAGTTAATCCTAAAATTAGGAGAAAGAAAAGTTTCACATTACTGTAGAAGCCCTACTTGCCTTCTGATCTCCCTGGATCACCTGGGAGCACAGGAGAGGCACCTTTCTCCTCATCTGTTCTGCTTTGTAGCCTCTGCTTCCATCATATCATTCACAAGAACTGTCAAAATCCTTGATGTTTCCAGTTTCCCTTTTTCCTTTTTCTAAGAGTTGCTATGCCCCAGCTGCAGAGAGAGCCTCTACCACAACCCTCCAGCCTCCATCCGGGAAGAGGTGACATCGCCCCCAGACCAGTGCCTGACTTAGCCACTATCTTGGTCCTCTGCTTGGTGGCACGGGCCTTGCCTGCCCCACACTGCCTTTATCCTGCCAACCCATCATTCTGAAGCTATGAGTCAGCCCTTCTGAGCTAACTAAACACAGTGTCTTTCAGAAGAATGTCTTTAGTTCTTTCTGCTTCTGATGCCTGATTTTTAAGATAAATAATGTCTTACCAAACCTCTCTGGGAGAGCTTCAGTTTAGAAGTTCTAGAACTTGGCTCTAACACCTTCCAGATCTCCAGTTAATAGCTGATTACACTTCCTGTTCTTCCTTCATTGCTAGTAAGTTTTCTTTTCCTTGACTTGCAGAACATTTTCCTCTTGAGTTTCCACAACCTCAGTTCTGTAACAAACAACACCAACCACTTTTCCAGTCTTTAGAAAATAAGTCCTTTTCCTCCTTTTTCTCCTCCCATGCAGAGAGTGAAAACAGAGACTGAAAATATTCTCTCTCCTACCCCTTTCCAATGGGATCTCAGCTCCACAGGGGCTTCCAAAGAAATTCCCAGCCCACTTTGGACTATTTTCTTCCTTCAGGTCACAACATATGCTGATATTTTATAAATAAAACTTTCTTTTACTGGCACTTGGTAAACTGAATGAACAAGTTGTCTAGTCGCTAAGTCGTGTCCAACTCTTATGGCCCCTGGACTGTAGCCCACAAGTGTCCTCTGTTCATGGGATTCTCCAGGCAGGAATAACGGAGTGGGTTGCCATTTCCTTCTCCAGCGAATTTTCCTGACCCAGGGGTCAAACCTGAGTATGCTGCATAGGCAGATGAACTCTTTACCACTGAGCCACCAGGAAGCCCAAATGAACAAGTACTAGCCATAAAATATAGAGGGAACTTATAACTGCCAGTATTCAGTAAATAATCTTCCTGCAATTCAGGAGACCCTGGTTTGATTCCAGGGTTGGGAAGATTCCCTGGAGAAGAAAATGACAACCCATTCCAGTATTCTTGCCTGGAGAATTCCATGGACAGAGAAACCTGGTGGGCACAGTCCGTAGGGTCACAAAGAGTCAGACATGACTGAGCAACTAACACTGTCTTTTCACATTGTTTGTAAAAGCTATGTGTAAATGCTGGGCTACTGATATTAGTAGATACATTTTTAAAGACCCTGTGTTATCATAAGCTTCAAAATAAAATCAGTAATGGTGTCCAAGTTACAGTCCCTGCCTCGTGCTTTTCTTGGTTTCCAAAGCCTAAAT
The DNA here is from genome assembly GCA_022376925.1 of Tragulus kanchil. Classification (NCBI taxonomy): domain Eukaryota; kingdom Metazoa; phylum Chordata; class Mammalia; order Artiodactyla; family Tragulidae; genus Tragulus; species Tragulus kanchil. The sequence continues at coordinate 104,087,190 of JAIOJX010000030.1, read as the reverse complement.
TTTTCTTTCTAGATCTGCATACAGGAGTGATTCTTTTTTTTTTTTTTTAAGATTTATTTATTTATTTATTTTGGGCGGGGATCGGGTTGGGGAGGGAGGGGAGCAGGCGGGCCACTTCTATTGGTCTTTCGTTTCTCTATGATCATCCGTCATTGTTCTTTGGCTCGCGGTGGCGTCTGTCGTTGCAGAGCGCCAGCTCTGGGCGCATGCGCTCGAGAGCTCCGGCTCACTTGCAGAACATTTTCCTCTTGAGTTTCCACAACCTCAGTTCTGTAACAAACAACACCAACCACTTTTCCAGTCTTTAGAAAATAAGTCCTTTTCCCCCTTTTTTCTCCTCCCATGCAGAGAGTGAAAACAGAGACTGAAAATATTCTCTCTCCTACCCCTTTCCAATGGGATCTCAGCTCCACAGGGGCTTCCAAAGAAATTCCCAGCCCACTTTGGACTATTTTCTTCCTTCAGGTCACAACATATGCTGATATTTTATAAATAAAACTTTCTTTTACTGGCACTTGGTAAACTGAATGAACAAGTTGTCTAGTCGCTAAGTCGTGTCCAACTCTTATGGCCCCTGGACTGTAGCCCACAAGTGTCCTCTGTTCATGGGATTCTCCAGGCAGGAATAACGGAGTGGGTTGCCATTTCCTTCTCCAGCGAATTTTCCTGACCCAGGGGTCAAACCTGAGTATGCTGCATAGGCAGATGAACTCTTTACCACTGAGCCACCAGGGAAGCCCAAATGAACAAGTACTAGCCATAAAATATAGAGGGAACTTATAACTGCCAGTATTCAGTAAATAATCTTCCTGCAATTCAGGAGACCCTGGTTTGATTCCAGGGTTGGGAAGATTCCCTGGAGAAGAAAATGACAACCCATTCCAGTATTCTTGCCTGGAGAATTCCATGGACAGAGAAACCTGGTGGGCACAGTCCGTAGGGTCACAAAGAGTCAGACATGACTGAGCAACTAACACTGTCTTTTCACATTGTTTGTAAAAGCTATGTGTAAATGCTGGGCTACTGATATTAGTAGATACATTTTTAAAGACCCTGTGTTATCATAAGCTTCAAAATAAAATCAGTAATGGTGTCCAAGTTACAGTCCCTGCCTCGTGCTTTTCTTGGTTTCCAAAGCCTAAATTTTTCTTTCTAGATCTGCATACAGGAGTGATTCTTTTTTTTTTTTTTTAAGATTTATTTATTTATTTATTTTGGGCGGGGATCGGGTTGGGGAGGGAGGGGAGCAGGCGGGCCACTTCTATTGGTCTTTCGTTTCTCTATGATCATCCGTCATTGTTCTTTGGCTCGCGGTGGCGTCTGTCGTTGCAGAGCGCCAGCTCTGGGCGCATGCGCTCGAGAGCTCCGGCTCGGTGATTGGACACATTAGTCCAGCCGCTCCACGGCACGTGGGATCCTCCCAGGCCAGGGCTCGAACCGGCGCCCCTTGTACTGCAAGGCGATGTCCCCACCCACTGGACCACCAGGGGAAGCCCAGGAGTGATTCTTTATCCTGTGAAAGTAGCACTTTATCTCTGCTTAGGTCCCTAATTCCTGTTTACTCATGAGATTTAAAAGAGAGAAGCTCAAAAACAAAGTTACTCAACTTGAAACAAAATTACTACAGAGAAAATTAGACTTGAAGCAGGAGAAACCCCAGCTGGCTGATTTCCATTCCCTAATTAAGAAGATAAATCAAGGGGCTTTCTTAGAGGTCTAGTGGTTCAGACTCTGTGCTTCCAGTGCAGGGAGCTTGGGTTTCATCTCTAGGAACTAAGATTCCACAGGCTTCATGGTGTGGCCAAAAAAAAAAAAAAAAGGTAAATCAATATATGAGTGTTTGATTTGATTAGTTTGGGGAGTGGCCAATTACATTTATGGTATTCAATATCTCAGTTTATAATATGCATGTATGTGCATATGGCTTTTTTAAAGGACGGAATCTCTAATCTCCCAAATTCCACTGGAACCAACACTTTTCTGCTGTTCTTTGAGATCCAGGATCGTTTCTCCTCTGGTGTGACCCAGAGCATGGCACGTCTATCACTAGAGGTGCCTGAGATAACTTTGGGAGGTATGTGAACATATTTTAAAATTTCAACTGGTTTCCAATATTTATTTTACAATAGATTACTTTTATATAGCTATAGCGGATCAATTTTCTACTGATATTAATAGGAAAAAAACATAGCTAGCATCTCAAACTCATGAATTCATGGGTGTTATTGCTTAGGATGAGATTAAGGTATTACTAGTAAATTCAAAGATAAATATTAAGTTAAAAAAACTACAATAAAAAGTACACAGAGGGCTTCCCCTAGTGGTCCAGTGGATAAGGACACCGTCTTGCAGTGCAAGGGGCGCCGGTTCGATCCCTGGCCTGGGAAGATCCCACGTGACGCAGAGCGGCTGGACTGATGTGTCCAATCACCAAGCCAGAGCTCTGGAGTGCATGCCCAGAGCCGGTGCTCTGCAACGACAGACACCACCGCGATGGGAGGCCCGCAGGAGCCAAAGAACAAAGACAGATGAAAAATAGAGAAATGGAAGACCAATAGAAGTGGCCCACCTGCTCCCCTCCCTCCCCAACCCGATCCCCGCCCAAAATAAATAAATAAGTAAATCTTTTAAAAAAAAAAAAAATGTACACAGATATGACAGAAACCTGGAAGGGATGGTACAGGGTGACTGAGGTTGAGAAGACCCCACTCTCTTGTGCTGCCTGAAACATGATTTCAAACAGACAAGGTAAGTTAATTTAGTGGCTGGCTTTCTGTGTTCCCGTTTCCCATGTAGCTGGTGCAGCAAAGCAGAACCCACCTGCTGAACTGACATGGCTGCACTTAGGCCTCAGAGGAGATACCAGGGATTTACTTGTTCACTGGCCAGTGAGTTCACTTGGGTTTGTTTTACTTTCGAGAGAGACTAAAAAGGAGGTAGTGATCTCCTTCCCAGGAGCCTTGGGCAGCTGATTCGAGGTCACAGGACTTGCTGAGCTGGAGGCATTTCAACACCAGGCTCGGGCCCTTGCAGAGCAAATCCCATGACTGCATGGGACTGCCCCCACTCACTGTTGTGCCAGAGTGCCCCTGTGAATGATACTGCTCAAGTGAGTAGCTGCTGGCAAAATCTTCATATTTTATTGAAATTTTATGGGAAGAAGATGCTCGGTCTTGTAGGATTTAATTTAATTTATCATCATTTATATTGAGGTAAAACCTTATTCTAGAAAGGATATGAGATGACTTATAAAAATACACATAAGATAAAAAACTTGAGACAAGTAAGTGAGGAAACTGGAGCAAAAGGAAAGTGGAAACGGGAAAGATAAACTGGAGCCAAGAATGAGGACTGTCCCTGAAGCGTAGGCAGAACAGGCTCTATCCTTCCTAGCAGTGGTAGCAGAGCCACCTGTTGACTTCCTCACAGCAAGACAGCAAAGGCAGCAACAAGTGATGAGCCCACAGTGACCCTGATATTTTTCCTGAAAAGAGCACATACAAGAATCTGCTCAGGACAAGGCTAATCATTCCACGTGCTGAGATCAGAGGAGTTTCTAGTGAACACATGGACGCCTTCCAACGACAGACACCACGCGATGGGAGGCCGCAGGAGCCAAAGAACAAAGACAGATGAAAAATAGAGAAATGGAAGACCAATAGAAGTGGCCCACCTGCTCCCCTCCCTCCCCAACCCGATCCCCGCCCAAAATAAATAAATAAGTAAATCTTTTAAAAAAAAAAAAAATGTACACAGATATGACAGAAACCTGGAAGGGATGGTACAGGGTGACTGAGGTTGAGAAGACCCCACTCTCTTGTGCTGCCTGAAACATGATTTCAAACAGACAAGGTAAGTTAATTTAGTGGCTGGCTTTCTGTGTTCCCGTTTCCCATGTAGCTGGTGCAGCAAAGCAGAACCCACCTGCTGAACTGACATGGCTGCACTTAGGCCTCAGAGGAGATACCAGGGATTTACTTGTTCACTGGCCAGTGAGTTCACTTGGGTTTGTTTTACTTTCGAGAGAGACTAAAAAGGAGGTAGTGATCTCCTTCCCAGGAGCCTTGGGCAGCTGATTCGAGGTCACAGGACTTGCTGAGCTGGAGGCATTTCAACACCAGGCTCGGGCCCTTGCAGAGCAAATCCCATGACTGCATGGGACTGCCCCCACTCACTGTTGTGCCAGAGTGCCCCTGTGAATGATACTGCTCAAGTGAGTAGCTGCTGGCAAAATCTTCATATTTTATTGAAATTTTATGGGAAGAAGATGCTCGGTCTTGTAGGATTTAATTTAATTTATCATCATTTATATTGAGGTAAAACCTTATTCTAGAAAGGATATGAGATGACTTATAAAAATACACATAAGATAAAAAACTTGAGACAAGTAAGTGAGGAAACTGGAGCAAAAGGAAAGTGGAAACGGGAAAGATAAACTGGAGCCAAGAATGAGGACTGTCCCTGAAGCGTAGGCAGAACAGGCTCTATCCTTCCTAGCAGTGGTAGCAGAGCCACCTGTTGACTTCCTCACAGCAAGACAGCAAAGGCAGCAACAAGTGATGAGCCCACAGTGACCCTGATATTTTTCCTGAAAAGAGCACATACAAGAATCTGCTCAGGACAAGGCTAATCATTCCACGTGCTGAGATCAGAGGAGTTTCTAGTGAACACATGGACGCCTTCCATAAAGTCCTCAGTAATGTCCCTAGGATGCACCCCAGTGGCCTCACAGGATTGTTTAATACAGGTCCTCAAGCAGAGGTGGACAACTGATTTTTGATAAATATCTGAAGGCAGTTCAGTGGAGAAAGGGTAGTCTTTCAACAGATGGTGCTGGAATAATCGGATATTCACATGCAAAAGATAAACTTTGATCCATACTTCACATCATATAAAAATTAACTCAAATAGATTGCATTTGTATTTTAATTTAATAGCTGTACTGAGGCATATTAAATAGTATATTGCTCACATTTATGTGTACAGTTAAATAACTTTGACACACAGACACACCCAGGAAGAATGGAAAAGCTACTAAGAGAAGGCAGACTATCATCATCAGTCAAGGGTTTTTTTGGTTTGTTTTGTTTTCAGTCAAGGTTTAATTGCAGAGAATGGAGTCTACTCTTGCAGAAAAATCCAGTCTAGTTTAAGCAGAAAAAGACATTTCAGGATATAGAATGACATATGGGCTCATAGAGGCTTCCCAGGTGGCACCAGAGGTAAAGAACCCGCCTGCCAACACAGGAGATGTAAGAGACATAGGTTCAATCCCTGGGTCAAGAAGATCCCCTCAGGAAGGGCATGGCAACCCACTCCAGTATTCTGGACAGAAGAGAGCCTGGCGGGCTACAGTCCACGGGATCACAAAAGGGTCAGACACAAATGAAGCAACTTAGCGTGCGCACGCGTATGTGTAGACACACACCCCCCCACATACACACACACACAAGGGGTCATTACAAGGGCAAACAATATAGGCTCTGTAATGAATTTCTAGGAACAGCTCTCAGAGTCTCATGACCAGGCTTGCCACAGTCAGCAAGTTGCCTTTGATAAGCTAGGAAGGCACCCAAACTTCCACTGGCCTCAGAGCTGTACCTCTCTGCTGGGCTCCTCTTAGTAAACAGATGCTTATGTCCTCCTATCCTCATATGAATTCCAAATTTAGGTCTAAACCTAACTGACATCTGGAACTCTAGCTTCAAGAAAGTCTGGGAAACATAGTTTTTAGCTTTCTAGCTTCTGCAGTGTTGGAAGGCACTTTAGTAGGGGCTTAGGATAGACGTCAAGCAACGAAATCCACAGTATCCCATCATGCTGTGGAAGGAGGTGGTTTGGGGGAGAAAATCAGGAGTTCAGTTTTGAATGTGGTAACTTTAAGGTATTTTTTGGATGCACTAGTAGAGATGTATACTAGACAGGGAAATAAAATGCAGCATTATGTGGTGGTACAAGCACAGATTCTGGGTTCGGGTTGGGTATTGGTTTTGAACCCAGTCTGCTTACATTCATAGCATACCTCTGTCATTTATTCGCTGTGTGACATTGGCCTCTCTGCCGCAAAGTTTATCACTTAGAAAATTGGAATAGTAATAGCATTTGCTTAAGTAAGGTTGTTATGAGAGTTTAAATGAATGAATGTTTGTAAAGTATGTGAAGCAGTACCTGTCACAGAATAAGTGTTTGCTATAGTACTAATTACCATTGTCTTAATTAATAATTATTGTGTTAATTAATAACACAGTTGGCCTTCCATATCCACGGGTTCTGTAGATAATGAATTTATGCTGTTTTAAGCCACTAAGTTTGAGTTGTTACAAAGCAACAGATAACTATATTGGAGTAAGCTTAAGGTGATATTAAGGAATTAATAAGTTAGAGCTGTTACAATTCAGAGTTACAAAAAAACATTCTTTTTATCTGAGGTGTTGCCCACCTGCCTCTCCCAGGAAGCCTCAGCCCCTTTGTTGGAGCCAGTGATGCTGCCTGGGTGGTCCATGCTGACCAAGGCTGCCCTGTCCAGTGGCACCCACTGCTCTTCCATCCGGCTCCAAGCCCTGGTGGCTTCTGCCCCTACCTCCACCCTCTGACTGAGCTTTGCGACTTCCACGAACCCAGGTAGGTGGTGGAGGGGTTGGAGAAAGCACTAGGCTTCAGCTGTCTCCGAGGGGAGAATGCTAACCGGACCACGATGGGCTGATAAGCGCTGGCTCCAATAAAAGCAATTCCAACCTTTGAAAAAAAGTTCTTTTTAGTGACACGTATGGAAATATGCAGGAAGTTTCTGGGAATTATTTTAAAATAATGATAAAGAAATAAATAGAGAAAAATATATGAAGAAAATACAGCAAAATGTTAACAATCCAGCAATGGATATACAGGGAATCACTGTACTACTCTACTTTTAGATATGTCTGAAAATGTTCATATTAGAATGTAAACATACAGACATAGATAGAGGTATATGGAGAAAGAATTCTGTCTTAAACCCCTTTCCATCCTCTTCTTCCTCCCACTCCTGTTCCTCCTTGTTTATGTTGATGTTCCTAATTGTCTCACAAAGGTATCCCTTAGACTGTATTTCTGAAAGATATACCTATCACAGCATATTTTTATACTCTTCTCCTCTTAAAAGTTGGATTAAACCTTCAAAGCCCAGCTCCATGTGTCCTGAACTCCAGCGTGAGCCACCCCAGGGGGACAGCCACCTCCTCTCTGCAGGTCTGGTGGAGCCCCGGGGGCTGGAATGTTGTTTACAATGGCCCGCATTCGCTGCCCCTCAGGGGCCGGGTGTGCTCTCCTGGTGCCAAGCCCAGCTGTCTTTTTCTCCATTCTGAGCTCTCCTCCGCCACCTCAGCCGAGGCTTAATTCTTTCTCAGAAACCCAATTCCTTCGGCAGAAGCCACGTGTTCCGCTCAGGCCCCATCTGACAGCTGTGGCCCCCAGCCTGGCCCCACAGACATTCAATGTTCCCTTTCACAGGCCGTGGCGTGTTCCTGCCAGAAAAGTCCACTTCCTTTACGAGTCCCTTTTTCACGGTGTCGCTCTTTGTGGCCTTGAGTGTCATGCCAATTCCTTGCACCCTTGATGAAAGGATTTGGGGGCAGAAAACTTGAATCAATGGGGTCTTTTTAGTTTTGAACATCAGTAAACAGCACAAATCAGTTCAGTGAGTTCAGACTCAGTTATTTCCATGCTTGCTACTGTCTCTGCCCAGCATTAAATCCCACTGAAAATGCCTCTTGTTATCTCCGGCTAATGAAGAATGTTGCTCTTTTTTCTTGGTTTGAACACACTCCAAAACATTGGCCTGAAAGATCCCTTTAACACTGAACAGCCCAGAATACAAAACTCTTCCACTTTCCCTTTTCTACAGCTCACTGACATTATTCTAATTGTTTTCTTTTCTCTTCATTATACTCTTCTCACTGACAGTATTTTTATCTGTTTGGTAGTGTAAAACGCAATCATTTGTTTTTGGGACTAATGAAGGCACGCCAAGATCCTTTCCTTTGATTAAGTTAGAAATAATATAGAGATTAAAAGGTTTAGTTAACCTATTAATCTGTCATAGTTGTACCTCCATCAAAACCATTCCTCCTCACCTGTGTCATTCTCAACATTCAAACCCAGGAAGAACACTTCACAGTGTATTTATTGGTACCAGTCAAGGATATGGCTCTCAATATTTTTTATTTAAAGATAGTCGGGGGGCTTCCCTGGTAGTCCAGTGGGTAAGGACACCGCCTTGCAGTGCAGGGGGCACCAGTTCGATCCCTGGCCTGGGAAGATCCCACATGCCACGGAGCGGCTGGACCCATGTGTCCAATTAGGAGCCAGCACTCTGGAGCGCATGCGCCCAGAGTTGGTGCTCTGCAATGAGAGGCCACAGCAATAGGAGGCCTACACAGGCCAAAAGAATAAAGACTGATGATAATAAATAAATAAAAAACCAATAAAAGAGGCCAAAATTGAAAAAAAAGATAGTTGGGGGCATATGAATTTACTGAGAAATAAAATCACAGAACAAATATTCCTGAAAGAAGATTTTAAGGCAAAAAATGATCTATATCTTATTCCCTGTAATACTGAATGCCCCCATATTTTTTAATAGTTTCAATCCTCTATAGTTAAACCACTAATACCACAATCATAAGTTGAGTGGCACCAGGGATATCGTTTTATCAGGTACTTCCAGTGCCTAGTGAAACCCTCAGCCCAGTAAGAGGATTCCGTGGCAGATTCCAGAACCAGGCTGCAGATGTTCAAATCTCCGTTTCAGTACTTGCTGTGTGACCCTGGACAAACTCCTTCACCTGTCTATGCCTTCATACCTTCATCAGAAAAATTAGAATTAGAGTACCTATTCTCTCACTTCCTCCCCTTGGCAGGTTGTTGTGAGGATGTAAAACATGTACTACCCAGGATACAAAAAATGATCATTGTCACTGCCATTGTCATCATTCTGGGTGGATGCCAGTTAACTCTCTGATCTGGCCTCACAACTCCGCCAGAATGATCTTCCTACAGCCCCGCTCCCATGCTTTCTCACACTCACCCACGCTTGACAAAGCCTCTGGCATTTTTTTCACTCATCAAGTGATCTGCCACTCCCCTTCGGAGGACGTTTCCTTTCTGTGGCAGGATAAGTCCCCAGGTGCTCACTCAGAAGGCAGGAATGATCAGGAAACCCCAGGTCGCAACATGAAACATATCTGGTTTTTCAAGATCCTCATTAACTTAAAAAAAAAAATTAAGCTAAATGAAGAATGGCGTTAATTTTATTGCTCTGTTTGAAACACATTCTCATTAGTCTCTACGTAAGTCTGTTCTCTTGTTTTATATTTTATTTATCCTCTAATTCACTTTCTCCCTCTCATCTCTCCCAACCACTCCAGCATTCTGGGTTTAAGAATGCCTCTCTGTGTCAGGTTTTGTGAAAAGGCAGTGGAGCAGAGGTGAACACACATGTCTTTAAATTATATGTGTAGTATGTGTAGTGCTCCCCCTACAGTTTTAAGGTCCACACTGCTGTGAGGACTTTTAGGCTTCTGCCTGGTACCCTAGAGTGCCCATCGTTACATTTGACCCTCCTAGTCCCCAGGTGACAGACACCCAGGTAGCCTCCAACAAACCAGGAGAAAGAGGGCTTCTCGGAAGATGGTCCTGGGAGATCGTGCTACTACATGGATGAAAGTAAAATTGGATCCCCACCTACCGCTGTGTACGAAGTAAGCTCCAGATCGATTCAAGACCCATATCCAAAAGCTAAAACAATGGGATTGACAGAAGTGTGAACGAATACCTCAGTGCCCTGAGGGAGTAGAAAACTTCCTCAACTAAACCTCAAAAGCATGAAGGTCCTTGAACTTTGGGTGTGCAGATTCCAGAACCAGGCTGCAGATGTTCAAATCTCCGTTTCAGTACTTGCTGTGTGACCCTGGACAAACTCCTTCACCTGTCTATGCCTTCATACCTTCATCAGAAAAATTAGAATTAGAGTACCTATTCTCTCACTTCCTCCCCTTGGCAGGTTGTTGTGAGGATGTAAAACATGTACTACCCAGGATACAAAAAATGATCATTGTCACTGCCATTGTCATCATTCTGGGTGGATGCCAGTTAACTCTCTGATCTGGCCTCACAACTCCGCCAGAATGATCTTCCTACAGCCCCGCTCCCATGCTTTCTCACACTCACCCACGCTTGACAAAGCCTCTGGCATTTTTTTCACTCATCAAGTGATCTGCCACTCCCCTTCGGAGGACGTTTCCTTTCTGTGGCAGGATAAGTCCCCAGGTGCTCACTCAGAAGGCAGGAATGATCAGGAAACCCCAGGTCGCAACATGAAACATATCTGGTTTTTCAAGATCCTCATTAACTTAAAAAAAAAAATTAAGCTAAATGAAGAATGGCGTTAATTTTATTGCTCTGTTTGAAACACATTCTCATTAGTCTCTACGTAAGTCTGTTCTCTTGTTTTATATTTTATTTATCCTCTAATTCACTTTCTCCCTCTCATCTCTCCCAACCACTCCAGCATTCTGGGTTTAAGAATGCCTCTCTGTGTCAGGTTTTGTGAAAAGGCAGTGGAGCAGAGGTGAACACACATGTCTTTAAATTATATGTGTAGTATGTGTAGTGCTCCCCCTACAGTTTTAAGGTCCACACTGCTGTGAGGACTTTTAGGCTTCTGCCTGGTACCCTAGAGTGCCCATCGTTACATTTGACCCTCCTAGTCCCCAGGTGACAGACACCCAGGTAGCCTCCAACAAACCAGGAGAAAGAGGGCTTCTCGGAAGATGGTCCTGGGAGATCGTGCTACTACATGGATGAAAGTAAAATTGGATCCCCACCTACCGCTGTGTACGAAGTAAGCTCCAGATCGATTCAAGACCCATATCCAAAAGCTAAAACAATGGGATTGACAGAAGTGTGAACGAATACCTCAGTGCCCTGAGGGAGTAGAAAACTTCCTCAACTAAACCTCAAAAGCATGAAGGTCCTTGAACTTTTTTTTCCATTCACCTTGATTTTCCAGTCTTCCGTCACCTCTTGGTCAGTCCTTCTCGACTGCCAAGAGATCATCCGTTGTTTTTGTTTTTTTTTTTAATTTTGGCCTCCTTTATTGGTTTTTTATTCATTCATTTTCATCCATCTTCATTCTTCGGCCTGTGTGGGCCTCATATCGCAGTGGCCTCTCTCGTTGCAGAGCACCAGCTCTGGGCGCATGCGCTCCAGAGCTGGCTCCTAATTGGGCACATTGGTCCAGCTGCTCCATGGCACATGGGAGCTTCCCAGGCCAGGGATCGAACCAGTGCCTCTTGTACTGCAAGGCAGACTCTTTACCCACTGAACCACCAGGGAAGCCCTCTTTTTATATATATATATGCATTTATTTATTTATTTGGCTGCAATGAATCTTAGTTGAGGCATGCGAGCTTAGTCACCTTTTGATATGTGAATTGGAAGGCGAATTCTTAACCACTGGATCACCAGAGAAGTCGCAAGATCATCTTTTACATTAAAACAAATGAAAAAATAAAACTTGCAATTCTTCCTTCCTGTGAATGAAAAATATAGTCTTTTTTTCAAGGCTTTTCCTCTGTCCAGCACAGGGGTCAGTGATCAATGGCCCATGAGTGAAGTCTAGCCTATCTCACAGTTGGTACAGCATGCTAAAGCAGGTTTTCAAATTTTTAAATGGTTGAAGGAAAAACAGAAGAATATTTTATGACACATGAACAACCTATGAAATGTCAGTGTCCATAAGTAAGATTCTGTTGGAACCCAGTCAGACTCACTCATTTGCATCTCGTCTACACCTGCTTTCTCACTAGCCACAGATCTGAGTAGCTGTGACAGACACTGTGCGACTCACAAAGCATGCAGTACTGACTCTGGCCCTTCATCTGCCAACTGGATCACATGCCCCTCAAGGTCAGAAGTCACATCCAGAAGATCTTTATTCCTCTGATGTCTTAGAGTCTTGTAGGTAACCAGTGCTATTTATAACACCTAAGGCTATCTTTGGCTTCAAAAGCAGAATACCTTACTGATAAGTTTATTGATTCTAATATAAGGGGAATTCAGAAATAAGACTGGAATTAATCCAACAGCTCAAGGCCTCTTGCCTTGTTCCCTCAAGGTTGCAGGAGAATAGAGACAGCTCCTCAGAGAATTTCTTCAAGTGACCATCCTCAAAGGCAGAAAACTGGCAGCAACGTGGGTAAAGAAATAACCTGGTATGCATGCTAAGTTACTTCAATCATGTCTGACTCTTTGCAACCCCATGGACTGTAGCCCACCAGGCTCATCTGTCCATGGGATTCTCTTTGCAAGACTTCTGAACTGGATTGCCATTTCCTTCTCCTGGGGATCTTCCTGATCCAGGGATTGAACCTGAGACTCTTATATTTTCTGTATTGGCAGGCAGATTCTTCACCACTAGCACCACCTGGGAGGAAGATCTTACTCAAAGATGCCATGTGTACCCTCTTCTTCTAAGAGAAGAAAATATTCCCTGAGATGCCCCCGTCTCTGAGACTTTCCTCCTTATTATCAGCCAGAAGTGGGTCACATGCTCACTTAGGCCAGGGACTGGACCCCCCTATCCAGGAGCTAGAAATCTCCACCCAAAACTCACATGGCACCAGAAAATGAGAAATAAGGGTCAATGACTAGTGTCTGCCTAACGCTTAACTAATGATGAGGGTGATTTTTGAACTTGAAAAAGCACCCAGAAATTTGAACTCTTTTTTCTGCGTGGAACCAAGCAATAGCTTGATTCCAACCTTCCCTATGACTGATAACTCATTTTAAAAGAGGATAACTCTTTAACATTGTTTCAGACGCTTTTTAAACTATAGAAGCACTGAAGTTAGATGAGAGCTTTTACAAGTTCTGCATGGTCTTTTTGTTTCACAGTCAGGACCCTTCTGCAGAGCTGCACAGAGTCACATGGTGTGAGGTCATAAGTTGAATAGCGTCCCACAGCCTTCCGTCTTATAGTCAGAACTGTTACATGCATAATGGTTGGTCCATCAGGATCACAGGAGTGCTCTTTTGCAATAGTTAAACGGAATGATAGCCATGGCTTACAATCAAAGCACGCTGCTGCATGTAGGAAAGAAGGGCCAGGGTGTGAACACACAGGTTCCAAGGAGATGTGAAGCCAGCGCCCAGCATGTGATCCAGGCCCCGGCAGTCAGAGCCGCCAGCTCTGGGAGCGTGCCACAACAGGAGGCCCCTTTGATTCTCCAGACTCACGTGTTTCATGTTCTGTTTATGAACCTCTGCACACTTAATTGAGCAAATGAAGGCACCATCAAACAAGGACAAGTAATAACAAGAAAAGTCATATAACTTTTAAGCCTAGAAATCTTGAAATGCCAGTTATGTAAAGAGAGCATTATGCTGTGGGCTTTATATTTTTAAAAAAATTTTGGCTGTTCTGCTTGCTGCATATCCATATTTCCAACTTTTTTTCAGTTTGTGACTTTGTGGGCTCTGTCCCCCGACTCTTGCCCCGTCATATTCTGATAGTCACACTTGCCTTTCAGACCCAGGCACGGACATGAATGAGCCAATCCAAACAGTCATCGCACACAGAAATTTGGACGAAAGAGGGCAACTGAGAAATTGCAAATTGATAGGTAGCAAATAAACCACTCTACTTCCAACCTAATTTCCTAACTTTTTTCAGGACCCCTCCCTAACCCTCCTGACCAGAAAGGATGCTAGGAAATAAGGGTCTCCACCCAAAACTCACATGGCACCAGAAAATGAGAAATAAGGGTCAATGACTAGTGTCTGCCTAACGCAACTAATGATGAGGGTGATTTTGAACTTGAAAAGCACCCAGAAATTTGAACTCTTTTTTCTGCGTGGAACCAAGCAATAGCTTGATTCCAACCTTCCCTATGACTGATAACTCATTTTAAAAGAGGATAACTCTTTAACATTGTTTCAGACGCTTTTTAAACTATAGAAGCACTGAAGTTAGATGAGAGCTTTTACAAGTTCTGCATGGTCTTTTTGTTTCACAGTCAGGACCCTTCTGCAGAGCTGCACAGAGTCACATGGTGTGAGGTCATAAGTTGAATAGCGTCCCACAGCCTTCCGTCTTATAGTCAGAACTGTTACATGCATAATGGTTGGTCCATCAGGATCACAGGAGTGCTCTTTTGCAATAGTTAAACGGAATGATAGCCATGGCTTACAATCAAAGCACGCTGCTGCATGTAGGAAAGAAGGGCCAGGGTGTGAACACACAGGTTCCAAGGAGATGTGAAGCCAGCGCCCAGCATGTGATCCAGGCCCCGGCAGTCAGAGCCGCCAGCTCTGGGAGCGTGCCACAACAGGAGGCCCCTTTGATTCTCCAGACTCACGTGTTTCATGTTCTGTTTATGAACCTCTGCACACTTAATTGAGCAAATGAAGGCACCATCAAACAAGGACAAGTAATAACAAGAAAAGTCATATAACTTTTAAGCCTAGAAATCTTGAAATGCCAGTTATGTAAAGAGAGCATTATGCTGTGGGCTTTATATTTTTAAAAAAATTTTGGCTGTTCTGCTTGCTGCATATCCATATTTCCAACTTTTTTTCAGTTTGTGACTTTGTGGGCTCTGTCCCCCGACTCTTGCCCCGTCATATTCTGATAGTCACACTTGCCTTTCAGACCCAGGCACGGACATGAATGAGCCAATCCAAACAGTCATCGCACACAGAAATTTGGACGAAAGAGGGGCAACTGAGAAATTGCAAATTGATAGGTAGCAAATAAACCACTCTACTTCACAAAGGCAACTTCCTTGACCAATTCAGTACATAGTCTTGACTTTGTAGCTTAATGTTTCCTAATGTCAGAAGAAGGTAAGAAATTGGCCTAGGGCTTCCCTGGTAGCTCAGTGGTGAAGAGTTCACCTGCCAATGCAGGAGACACGGGTTCGGTCCCAGATCCAGGAAGATCCCACATGCTGCAGAGCAGCTAAGCCCATGAGTCACAACTGTTGAACCTGTGCTCTAGAGCCTGGGAGCTGCAACTGTTGAAGCCCGTGTGCCCTAGAGCCAGAGTTCCATAACAAGAGAAGTCACCGCAACAAGAAAGAAGCTTGCTCACCTCAACTAGAGAGTAGCCCTGACTCCTTGCAACTAGAGAAGAGCCTGCAGCAGCAGTTAAAACCCAGAATAGCCAAAAATAAATTAAATAATTAAATTAAAAAAAAAAGAAATTGGCCTAAAGAACAAAGCAAAACATACTTCAAATTTTAAACTCTAAAGCATTGGCTCCTACCATGAACCACAGTCTATCCAAACTTCTCCCAGAAATTCAAATACAGATATGGAATTGCTGTCTCTGCTTCAAACATTATACTTTTTATGGTCTGTTATTATTGGCATCCCTAACACATACACACAGTCAAAAATTATAATAGAATTTTTGTTCTGTTGCACATGAGTGAAAAGAAAGGGAATTCTAGAGAGCTGATGTCAGCTTCCAAGTGTATCCCTTTCCCTCGTCCCCTGAGAGAAGCAAGGCGAGACCTCATTTCCTTTGCTGGTCATATAACTTTTAAGCCTAGAAATCTTGAAATGCCAGTTATGTAAAGAGAGCATTATGCTGTGGGCTTTATATTTTTAAAAAAATTTTGGCTGTTCTGCTTGCTGCATATCCATATTTCCAACTTTTTTTCAGTTTGTGACTTTGTGGGCTCTGTCCCCCGACTCTTGCCCCGTCATATTCTGATAGTCACACTTGCCTTTCAGACCCAGGCACGGACATGAATGAGCCAATCCAAACAGTCATCGCACACAGAAATTTGGACGAAAGAGGGGCAACTGAGAAATTGCAAATTGATAGGTAGCAAATAAACCACTCTACTTCACAAAGGCAACTTCCTTGACCAATTCAGTACATAGTCTTGACTTTGTAGCTTAATGTTTCCTAATGTCAGAAGAAGGTAAGAAATTGGCCTAGGGCTTCCCTGGTAGCTCAGTGGTGAAGAGTTCACCTGCCAATGCAGGAGACACGGGTTCGGTCCCAGATCCAGGAAGATCCCACATGCTGCAGAGCAGCTAAGCCCATGAGTCACAACTGTTGAACCTGTGCTCTAGAGCCTGGGAGCTGCAACTGTTGAAGCCCGTGTGCCCTAGAGCCAGAGTTCCATAACAAGAGAAGTCACCGCAACAAGAAAGAAGCTTGCTCACCTCAACTAGAGAGTAGCCCTGACTCCTTGCAACTAGAGAAGAGCCTGCAGCAGCAGTTAAAAACCCAGAATAGCCAAAAATAAATTAAATAATTAAATTAAAAAAAAAAGAAATTGGCCTAAAGAACAAAGCAAAACATACTTCAAATTTTAAACTCTAAAGCATTGGCTCCTACCATGAACCACAGTCTATCCAAACTTCTCCCAGAAATTCAAATACAGATATGGAATTGCTGTCTCTGCTTCAAACATTATACTTTTTATGGTCTGTTATTATTGGCATCCCTAACACATACACACAGTCAAAAATTATAATAGAATTTTTGTTCTGTTGCACATGAGTGAAAAGAAAGGGAATTCTAGAGAGCTGATGTCAGCTTCCAAGTGTATCCCCTTTCCCTGCGTCCCCTGAGAGAAGCAAGGGGCGAGACCCCTCATTCTGGGCCCTAAACTTGACTCTGCTCATAGATCTTGGCTCCAGAGCAGAGCATGCAGCTGGGCACGCTCTTTACTGAACTATGTTTCTTTTGCATTTCCATGTTTAGTTCAAGGTATTGAGCAAAACCTTTGTTTCATTTTCAGTCATTTCATGTAAAGGATTAGTGAATATATGCCATTTAACTATAAAGCTACATAAGCTTTAGAATTCACATGACTAATAAAGGAAAGGTAAATACAAGTGTGAGAAAGTTACTGTCTAAGCCTAATGAACTGAAGGTAAAGCAAGCAAGTTGGTCACATGGTTCAGCACCCTGTTCTATATAACATGCTGTGGTCTTTGTATGAAAGAAATCCTGACCATAAGACGCGTAAGTCATGTCATAGTTTTACATTATTCTCTGCCCTTTCCTAATGCTAATTCACACACTGATTTTGATAAGCCAGTGTCCCTGCTTCCCCAAGAAAGCTGGGTACAAACGAACCACTCCTAATGAAGTCAGCCCCTCCATCTTACTGGTTTCTTTGCAGAGACCATCACACACACACACTAAAAGAGAGAGAGCAAGTTGAAATGTAGCCTCTTTATAAAAACTGATCTACTCTTACGAGAGAAAGTGCATGAGATGAGGTTTGTTTCATTCCATTTATGTAAGTGTCTTCAATGAATTCCCATTCTAAACAGTTTCAGAATTTTCCCATGTATACTTATACAGAAAGTTGCCACTGTTTATGTGAAAGGAACTTCAGTTTGTTTTATAAGTTCCATGTGAGAACTGGAATAGCCCTCTTTTACTGCCATAAAATCTCCAAACCTCAGTCATCAAGAGTGGTTCCCTCAGAGCCTTCTCTGTGCCTTGTCCTGTGCTAAGTGTTTGTATACTTACTTTTCAGTAATAGCTTTTTCAATTGAATGAATAGGAAGGTGTTCAAAAGATATTGGAAGATGAGATGCAATAAAAAGGAATTAATATGGGTTTCCCTGGTGGTCCAATGGGTAAGGACACCACTTTGCAGTGCAGAGGGTGCCAGTTTGATCCCTAGCCTGGGAGGATCCCACGTGCTGCAGAGCGGCTGGACCGATGTGTACAACTACCAAGCCAGAGCTCTGGAGCGCATGTGCCCAGAGCCAGTGTTCTGCAGTGACAGAGGCCTCTGTGATGGAGGCCTACATAGGCCAAAGAACAAAGATGGAAGTAAATGAAAGACCAATAGAACTGGCAAAAAAAAAAAAAAAAAGTATCTAAAAAAAAAAGGAAGTAATATTACTTATGCAGTACTCAAAATGTGGAGTACTTATGGAGTAAGACAAGGCTATATAGTGTCACCCTGTTTATTTGACTTATATGCAGAGTACCTCATGCGAAACACTGGGCTGGATGAATCACAAGCTGGGATCAAGATTGCCAGGAGAAATTTCAACAATCTCAGTTATGCAGATGATACCACTCTAATGACAGAAAAAAAAGAAGAGAAACTAAAGAGGCTCTTGTTGAGTGTACAGGAGGAGAATGAAAAAGTTGGCTTAAAACTCAGGATTCAAAAAACTAAGATTGGAGCATCCTGTCCCATTGCTTCATGGCAAATAGTAAGGGGAAAAAGTGGAAGCAGTGACAGATGTCCCTTTCTTGACTCCAAAATCACTGTGGATGGTGACTGTACCATGAAATTAGAAGATGCTTACTCCCTGCAAGGAGGGCTTTGAAAAACCTAGACGGCATATTAAAAAGCAAAGACATCACTTTGCTGACAAAGGTCCATCTAGTCAAAGCTGTGGTCTTTCCAGTATTCATGTGCAGATGTGAGAGTTGGACCATAAAGAAGGCTGAGCAGCAAAGGATTGAAGCTTTTGAATTGTGGTGTTGGAGAACACTTTGGCTTGACAAAGGTCATCTAGTCATCAAGAGTGGTTCCCTCAGAGCCTTCTCTGTGCCTTGTCCTGTGCTAAGTGTTTGTATACTTACTTTTCAGTAATAGCTTTTCAATTGAATGAATAGGAAGGTGTTCAAAAGATATTGGAAGATGAGATGCAATAAAAAGGAATTAATATGGGTTTCCCTGGTGGTCCAATGGGTAAGGACACCACTTTGCAGTGCAGAGGGTGCCAGTTTGATCCCTAGCCTGGGAGGATCCCACGTGCTGCAGAGCGGCTGGACCGATGTGTACAACTACCAAGCCAGAGCTCTGGAGCGCATGTGCCCAGAGCCAGTGTTCTGCAGTGACAGAGGCCTCTGTGATGGAGGCCTACATAGGCCAAAGAACAAAGATGGAAGTAAATGAAAGACCAATAGAACTGGCAAAAAAAAAAAAAAAAAGTATCTAAAAAAAAAAGGAAGTAATATTACTTATGCAGTACTCAAAATGTGGAGTACTTATGGAGTAAGACAAGGCTATATAGTGTCACCCTGTTTATTTGACTTATATGCAGAGTACCTCATGCGAAACACTGGGCTGGATGAATCACAAGCTGGGATCAAGATTGCCAGGAGAAATTTCAACAATCTCAGTTATGCAGATGATACCACTCTAATGACAGAAAAAAAAGAAGAGAAACTAAAGAGGCTCTTGTTGAGTGTACAGGAGGAGAATGAAAAAGTTGGCTTAAAACTCAGGATTCAAAAAACTAAGATTGGAGCATCCTGTCCCATTGCTTCATGGCAAATAGTAAGGGGAAAAAGTGGAAGCAGTGACAGATGTCCCTTTCTTGACTCCAAAATCACTGTGGATGGTGACTGTACCATGAAATTAGAAGATGCTTACTCCCTGCAAGGAGGGCTTTGAAAAACCTAGACGGCATATTAAAAAGCAAAGACATCACTTTGCTGACAAAGGTCCATCTAGTCAAAGCTGTGGTCTTTCCAGTATTCATGTGCAGATGTGAGAGTTGGACCATAAAGAAGGCTGAGCAGCAAAGGATTGAAGCTTTTGAATTGTGGTGTTGGAGAACACTCTTGAGAGCCTGTTGGACAGCAAGGAGATCAAACTAGTCAATCCTAAAGGAAATCAACCCTGAATACTCATCGGAAGGACTGATGCTGAAGCTGAATCTCCAATACTTTGGCCATCTGATGTGAACAGCTGACTCACTGGTAAAGACCCTGATGCTGGGAAAGATTGAATGCAAAAGGGAAAGAGGGTGGCAGGGGATGAGATGGTTGGATAGCATTACCAATTCAATGGACATGAACTTGGGTGGACACTGGGAGATGGTGAGGGACAGGGAGGCATGGCATGCTGCAGTCCAAGGGGTCACAAAGAGTTGGACATGACGAGAGACTGAACAACCACAACTCAAAGTGCAGAGTCTGAATCCTGACCATGAGGAAGCATGAGACAACTCCAAAATCAGGGGCATTCTGTAGAACTCTGGCCTATATTCAAAAATATTAATGTCTTAAAAGATAAAAAATGGGGGTCCCTGGTGGTCCAGAGGCTAAGACACTGAGCTTCCAATGCAGGGGCCTGGGTTCGATCCCTGGTCAGGGAACTACATCCCGCATGGTGCAACTAAAACCTGGTGCAGCCAAATAAAAAAAATAAACAAATAAATAAAATTCTAAAAAAAGATTAAAAATTAAAGAAACACAATTAGACACAATGCATGCATGATCTTGGACTGGATCCTGTCAGGAAGAGGAGGTGGGGATTGATGTGAAGGATATTATTGGGAAAGTAATAAAAATTTGAAAATAAACAAGGGATCAGTGTACCTCATCAGTATACTGATGAATTTAACATCAATTAAACTGATTTTGATAATTGTACTGTACTTATATTAACAGAATGTTCTTCTCCTTAGGAAGTGTCAGTTGAAGAAAATAAGAATGAAGGAGCATTTTAAGGGTCATAAAAACAATAGGTATGTATGTACTTATCAAAAATATGTAAACTGGGTATGGTGACTGTACCATGAAATTAGAAGATGCTTACTCCCTGCAAGGAGGGCTTTGAAAACCTAGACGGCATATTAAAAGCAAAGACATCACTTTGCTGACAAAGGTCCATCTAGTCAAAGCTGTGGTCTTTCCAGTATTCATGTGCAGATGTGAGAGTTGGACCATAAAGAAGGCTGAGCAGCAAAGGATTGAAGCTTTTGAATTGTGGTGTTGGAGAACACTCTTGAGAGCCTGTTGGACAGCAAGGAGATCAAACTAGTCAATCCTAAAGGAAATCAACCCTGAATACTCATCGGAAGGACTGATGCTGAAGCTGAATCTCCAATACTTTGGCCATCTGATGTGAACAGCTGACTCACTGGTAAAGACCCTGATGCTGGGAAAGATTGAATGCAAAAGGGAAAGAGGGTGGCAGGGGATGAGATGGTTGGATAGCATTACCAATTCAATGGACATGAACTTGGGTGGACACTGGGAGATGGTGAGGGACAGGGAGGCATGGCATGCTGCAGTCCAAGGGGTCACAAAGAGTTGGACATGACGTAGAGACTGAACAACCACAACTCAAAGTGCAGAGTCTGAATCCTGACCATGAGGAAGCATGAGACAACTCCAAAATCAGGGGCATTCTGTAGAACTCTGGCCTATATTCAAAAATATTAATGTCTTAAAAGATAAAAACTGGGGTTCCCTGGTGGTCCAGAGGCTAAGACACTGAGCTTCCAATGCAGGGGCCTGGGTT
Organism: Tragulus kanchil; assembly: GCA_022376925.1. Classification (NCBI taxonomy): domain Eukaryota; kingdom Metazoa; phylum Chordata; class Mammalia; order Artiodactyla; family Tragulidae; genus Tragulus; species Tragulus kanchil. The sequence goes on along the minus strand of JAIOJX010000030.1, from coordinate 104,065,900 downwards.
CGATCCCTGGTCAGGGAACTACATCCCGCATGGTGCAACTAAAACCTGGTGCAGCCAAATAAAAAAAATAAACAAATAAATAAAATTCTAAAAAAAGATTAAAAATTAAAGAAACACAATTAGACACAATGCATGCATGATCTTGGACTGGATCCTGTCAGGAAGAGGAGGTGGGGATTGATGTGAAGGATATTATTGGGAAAGTAATAAAAATTTGAAAATAAACAAGGGATCAGTGTACCTCATCAGTATACTGATGAATTTAACATCAATTAAACTGATTTTGATAATTGTACTGTACTTATATTAACAGAATGTTCTTCTCCTTAGGAAGTGTCAGTTGAAGAAAATAAGAATGAAGGAGCATGTTGTCTGCAAGTTTGGTTCATAAAAAACAATAGGTATGTATGTACTTATATACAGAAATATATGTAAACTAGATAGTGTGCAGAGGTGCAAAATGTTAAAACTGGCAAGTCTGGATTAAGGTTTTATGGGAGTTCTCATACTATTCTTATAATTCTGCTATAGGTTTGAGTTATTTCAAAATAACACTGAGGTTGAGAAAGGTTGTGGGAACATACCTTACGCTTCTGAAATTAGGTGCCTTGAGAGATTTCCCTGTTGTCTAACACTGAAACATTACGTTTAGCTAGGTACTGATGACTAAGTTGAGATGAAAAAGTTTTACAACCAAATTTTGCAAGACTTTTTTCCACTTTGAAAACAATGATGGAGACAGACAGTCGGGTGTATGGAGTGGTCATTAAATCAATTATGTGTAATGGGAACTCGACCTCTGCATTTCCTCTTTTTTATCTCCACTCCTGGGAAATCAGAGGGAAAAAAATATACCAGATGTGTAGTAAAACATCCTCTATATTACACTCACTTTCCATTGAAATCAGGCTCCACCCTCTGTCCTGGTTTTGGCGTGAGCATCACCCTTTCAGCTTGCAGACCTCGGCTCCCCTTGGGCTGTAGCCCCCCAGCCCGCCTTGGTCTGCCTAGAGCGACACAAGCTCCAGGTCACTCTCATTCCACGTGAAGCTCTTCCTGTCCCTGTGCAGCTGCCCTGTGTGACATACCAGCCATTGGCACGAGTGACCAGTGAACACTTGCAAAGTCCTGGTCTAAACTAGCCCATGCTGTAAGTGTAACATGGACTTCAAAGACTTCACAGGGAAAAATATATACCAAAAAAAAAAAAAAAATATATATATATATATATATATATATATATATATAATGTCTCATTAATAATTTTATGCATTGATTAGATGCTTGAATGAAGTTTTAGAAATGCTGAGTTAAATGAAGCATAGTAGGGCTTCCCTGGTGGTCCAGTGGGTAAGGACACCGCCTTGCAGTGCAGGGGGCGCCAGTTTGATCCCTGGTCTGGGAAGATCCCACGTGCCCCGGAGCAGCTGGACCGATGTGTCCAATTACCGAGCCGGAGTTCTGGAGCTCATGTGCCCAGAGCCAGTGCTCTGCGACAACAGAGGCCACTGCGATGGGAGGCCCACACAGGCCAAAGAACAAAGATGGATGGAAACAGATAAATGAAAGAACAATAGAAGTGGCCCATCCACCCACTCCCTTCCCAACCTGCCACCCCCCCGGCCCTCACCCCCCGACCCCGCCAAATGAAGCATAGTATTAGAAGAATTTCAACTGTTTCTCTTTATGCTTTTTTAATGTGGCTGCCAGGAAATTTAAAGTTGTGATACATGACTCATATTCTATTTGTACCGGACAGGGCTACCCAGGTGGTGTTAATGGTAAAGAATTCACCTGCCAGTGCAGGAGAGATGCGGGTTTGATCCCTGGGTTGGGAAGGCCCCCTGGAGGAGGGCATGGCAATCCATTCCAGTATTCTTGCCTGGAGAATTCCATGAACAGAGAGGCCTGGGGGGCTACAGTCCATAGGGTCACAAACAGTTCAACACCCAGAGAGAACTGATCAGCCCCTTTGTCTGTGCCCTCCCTGTGCACTGTGGCATATTTCTGCTGTAGTGCTTGCACATGCTTCTTCACCTGACTACGGCCTCCAGCAGGACTGCAAGTCCCAAAAGCTTGGTGCCCTTTAATCCTTGGTGTTTTGCATTGTGCCTGACAGACCTGACAAAGAGTGTTAATCATTTATGTTCATTAATTTTTTTGTAATTGGGGTAGAAGTCTCACAATACAGTGTTAACCATCTTAAAGTGAATCATTTACTTCTAGTACATTCACACTGTTGTTCAACCACCATCTCAGTCTGGTTTCCAAACTTTTTTGGAAACCACTTATACCATTCTTATTCCTCTCTAGCCCCTGGCTATCATCAATCTGTATTCTTTCTATGGATTTCTTGCCTATTTGAATATTTCATATAATAGAATCATATAATATGTGACCTTTTTGTCTGGTTTCTTTTATTTAGCATGTTGTTTTCCAGGTTCATCCACATTATAGCATGCATCTATACATCTATTTTTTTTTTTTTTTTTGGCCTCACCATGTGGCATGCAGGATCTTAGTTCCCCGACCAGGGTTTGAACCTGTGCTCCCTGCATTGGGAGTGCAGAGTCTTAACCCTAGACAGTCAAGGAAGTCCCCATACCTTTTTTAAAAATGTTCCTTCTTCTGTTCATATTATTCTCTCCCATCTGCCCCTGCCTTCTCTGTGCTTATCCAACTTAACTCATCATTCAAGAACTAAGTCATACTTTCTTCATAAAGATTTCTATATCCTCCATCTTTTTTGCACTCCTTTAGCTCTGTCTACATTACTTAATGTAAATGCCACACTGAGTGATGCCTAGTATTGATTTTTTTTTTAATTTTATTTATTTATCTTTTGGAGGGTGGGGTGGGGAGGGAGGGGTATGGGCGGGCCACCTCCACTGGTCTTTCATTTCTCCATTTTCATCCATCGTTGTTCTTTGGCTCCTGTGGGCCTCCCATCACGGTGGCCACTGTCGCCGCAGAGCACCGGCTCTAGGCGCACGCGCACCAGAGCTCCGGCTCTGTAATTGGACACATCGGTCCAGCCGCTCGGCGGCACGTGGGATCTTCCCAGGCCAGGGATCGAACTGGTGCCGCTTGCACTGCAAGGTGGTGTCTTTACCCACTGGACCACCAGGGAAGCCCATAGTATTGATTTTTAAACAATCCAGCTGATGATGGTGTGGGGAGGGGGATGAATGAGACAAAGTTGGCCTTCTGTTGATGATCATTGCAGCAAGGGATGGGAGCATGGAGGTTGATAATGTTGTCTTCTCTATGGTGGGTATGTTTGAAAGTTTCCAGGATAAAAAAAAATTCGAAAGGTGTTTTCAGACTCATAGAACTATTACCTGTTTTCTGAGTCTTACCCTCCTCTTGAGAGCCTATATACCTTCGCTGTCAAAGATTGTCATTCATGCCTTGGTTGATGATGGTTACCATAGAAAAGCAGACCTTCCCTGGGGCTTGCTGAATTAAATTTTGTCTGAGGTGTTAAAAAGTTTCATTAAGAAAAGGTCAAATTCTGACATGAGAATATAGATCTAAAAGGCTATTCCAACTTCAGTTTCCTAGCCTTTCTTCTACAGTTAAAATCCTTCTGAGGGCTTCCCTGGTGGTCCAGTGGGTAAGGAGTCCTCCTTGCAGCGCAAGGGCCACCAGTTCAGTCTCTGGCCCAGGAAGATCCCACATGCTGTGGAGTGGCTGAATTGGTGTGTCCACTTAGGAGCTAGTGCTCTGGAATGCATGTGCCCAGAGTCGATACTCTGCAGTGAGAGGCCACTGCAATGGGAGGCCCACACATGCCAAAGAACTGAAAAAAGAAAAAAAAAAAAATGGATGAAAATAAATATAAATAAAAGAGAGATGATGAGGAAAAGAAAAGAAAAAGTTTAAAAAAAAATCTTTCTGATTTTTGCTCTAACTTCTTTCTTGAGCTTATAATTGATCTCCAATGAAGGAACACAATGCACTCGCTCCAGTACTCTAAGACATTTCTGGATAATCTATAATAATCAAAAATCTGGAAGCCAGGTTTCCATTCAGATCTATATTTTGGCCCCTCCTCTGCTTCTTTTTGCATAGATCCCATTCTAGTTCTCCCTTCTGTCCCACTAATCTACTGGCACCAAAGGTAGGAAAGGAAGGCACCCATTCGTCATTGCTTCCACGTCCACACATTAAACTGTCATGTTATAGTCTCCTTCTACACTAATAATTCAGAGAAAGCACTTTAATAACAGAACTGAGACTTAGTATGATAACCCACATTTTTCTATACCTACCACTCTTTCTAGTTTCAAAGGGGCAACTCTGTAAAAAGAGTTGAGTCATAAGGTGTTTGCAACCAGCGCCCCAAGAAAAAACTCTTTTACCCAAATCTAGTGTCTAGTTCTGCCAGGTAGAAAATCAGGCTGAAAGTATAATAGCCTTCACTACTTGGTGATGGTAGCGGTGAAAGTTTCCAGGATAAAAAAAAATTCGAAAGGTGTTTTCAGACTCATAGAACTATTACCTGTTTTCTGAGTCTTACCCTCCTCTTGAGAGCCTATATACCTTCGCTGTCAAAGATTGTCATTCATGCCTTGGTTGATGATGGTTACCATAGAAAAGCAGACCTTCCCTGGGGCTTGCTGAATTAAATTTTGTCTGAGGTGTTAAAAAGTTTCATTAAGAAAAGGTCAAATTCTGACATGAGAATATAGATCTAAAAGGCTATTCCAACTTCAGTTTCCTAGCCTTTCTTCTACAGTTAAAATCCTTCTGAGGGCTTCCCTGGTGGTCCAGTGGGTAAGGAGTCCTCCTTGCAGCGCAAGGGCCACCAGTTCAGTCTCTGGCCCAGGAAGATCCCACATGCTGTGGAGTGGCTGAATTGGTGTGTCCACTTAGGAGCTAGTGCTCTGGAATGCATGTGCCCAGAGTCGATACTCTGCAGTGAGAGGCCACTGCAATGGGAGGCCCACACATGCCAAAGAACTGAAAAAAGAAAAAAAAAAAAATGGATGAAAATAAATATAAATAAAAGAGAGATGATGAGGAAAAGAAAAGAAAAAGTTTAAAAAAAAATCTTTCTGATTTTTGCTCTAACTTCTTTCTTGAGCTTATAATTGATCTCCAATGAAGGAACACAATGCACTCGCTCCAGTACTCTAAGACATTTCTGGATAATCTATAATAATCAAAAATCTGGAAGCCAGGTTTCCATTCAGATCTATATTTTGGCCCCTCCTCTGCTTCTTTTTGCATAGATCCCATTCTAGTTCTCCCTTCTGTCCCACTAATCTACTGGCACCAAAGGTAGGAAAGGAAGGCACCCATTCGTCATTGCTTCCACGTCCACACATTAAACTGTCATGTTATAGTCTCCTTCTACACTAATAATTCAGAGAAAGCACTTTAATAACAGAACTGAGACTTAGTATGATAACCCACATTTTTCTATACCTACCACTCTTTCTAGTTTCAAAGGGGCAACTCTGTAAAAAGAGTTGAGTCATAAGGTGTTTGCAACCAGCGCCCCAAGAAAAAACTCTTTTACCCAAATCTAGTGTCTAGTTCTGCCAGGTAGAAAATCAGGCTGAAAGTATAATAGCCTTCACTACTTGGTGATGGTAGCGGTGACCAGAAAAGGATCCACTGACCGTTTCTCCTCTTTCCCTAAAAAGTGAGGAAAAATATTTTTGTGGAAGAATAAGTTCAAAACTTAACAAACCTATAAACAAGGAGGTTTGATTACTTATTCATTCAGGCAGCACCCGGACTGGAGAGGACGAGGAGCTGGACACAAAACAGAAGTCTCTGAGTCATCTGTTAATGCTTAAATTTGAAAACCATGACCCTGATTATAAAACATGTTTAAAAGCCCATGTTAGGAAAAAGCAGTCACATGGGCTTTTCTCTCTCTCTGAACTGATTCCTTTATCTTCAGTTTATTCTTGCCTTTGTGCTCTGCCAAATATCCAAGGCTTTGTTTCCACAAGTCTGCTAACCTTTGAGAGTTTTCATCACTGCTCCTAGCACATGCACTTCTTATGAATAGAATTTTTTTGCTAAATCGTCTGCTGAATCACTGTGATAGGCAGAATAATGTCCCCACCCCGCCACCCCCGAGATGTCCACAGGGCTTCCCTGGTGACTCAGTGGTAAAGAATCTCTGTCAGGGACTTCCTTGATGGCCCAGTGGTTTGGGACTCCATACTCCCAATGCAGAGGGCCCAGCGTTCAATCCCTGTTCGAGGAACTAGATCCTAGATGCCACCACTAAGACCCAGGGTAGTCACATAAATACAAATAAACATTAAAAAAAAAAAAATCTATCTGCCAATGCAGGAGACATGGGTTCAGTCCCTGGGTAGGGAAGATCCCCTGGAGAAGGAAATGGCAGCCCACTCCGGTATTCTTGCCTGGAGAATCCCATGCACAAAGGAACTTGGCTGGCTACAGTCTATACAATTGCAAAGAGTCTGGCATGAGACTTAGCAACTAAACAACAAAAAATGTCTATATCCTAATCCAAGGAACCTGTGAAGCTGTTCTATGGTGAGAGCACTAAAGGCCACAGGTGGAATTAAGTCTGCTAATTGCTTAATGTCAGCTGACTTTGAGACAAAGAACGCAATCTGGATTATCCAGGTGAGCCCAATATAATCACGAGCAAGAGAGGGAGAAAGGAGAATCAGTGTTGGCGCGACTGAGTGTGAGAAAGACTTCCCCAGCCATGGCTGGCTTGGAAGATGGAAGTGGCCCCGAGCCAGGAAATACCGGGAGGCCTCTAGAAGCTGGAAAAGGCAAGAAAACAGAGGCCTCACTAGAGCTTCCCTGCTGCCGCTTTGACTTTGACCCAGTGAGATCCATTCCGACTGCTGGCCTACAAAAGTAAGGTAATGAATTTGTGTGGTTTCAAGCTTCCGAGTTCCTCCAAGGTCTGCAAACCGTGGTGATAGGGAACTGCTCCAACAGCTTTTAGGAGAGCTGGGGAGAAAGGGGCTTTCTTTTTCATTATCTTACTCAAAAACCTAGTTTGAACTAAGAAATTCCTAAAATGAAAGGGAACTCCCCTGCTGCCTGCTGTGACTGACACCTGGGTGTGACTGCCACCTTCCACTCTGCAAGGCCCCACTCTGGGTGGCTGCCTAGTCATCCCAACTCAGGGGCTTCTCCTCAGGGTGGGACTGTGGCCACCAGAGGGGTGTCAGAAATCAGGCCGCTGAGAGGCCATTTTGGACATGCTCAATAGTTGACTGTTACTTTTCTCCACAGCCTTTCCAACAGGACAGGCACATCAGTTATACCGTGTAACTGAGATGTTTTCCTTCTTTGAAGGTAGTATTTAAAATCTTTGTCACGATACACTTTTATTTTTCAAGGAAAAAAAAAAAAAACAAGCTTGAAGATATTTCTTATCCAGAATAGCCCCATGTCTGAATCCCAGAGAGTAAACTATGTGTTTTCACCTGTTGACAGTCAAGGCACTGATCAGCCACTTTGTCCTGCTTTGAAATTAAGAACATCCGTGCCCTGGGCTCTCTCCAGCTGCCTCTCTGTTGCCCTGGTCGTTGCCGTTGCCTGTTGACAGGACAGGGAAGGAGGGAAGACATAAAAGAAGACTTGATCACTGTGTTTGTCACCCTAAATAAGATTTACTTACAGAACAGTCTCTCACTTCCAGTTTTCTTAGAGACATTAGGAGCTAATCTGGCCAAAAACGGAAGTCAGAACTAATTGTTAACAAAAGGAAATCATACTTTTCAAAAATCAGTAGTTAAGTTTCCCCTGAACTGAAAAGCTTTCTGTAATTATAAAAGTCATTCATATTTTCTGTGAGACATGGGACGATGTGAAAGACCCCGAGGCCAAGGAAAAATACCGGGAGGCCTCTAGAAGCTGGAAAAGGCAAGAAAACAGAGGCCTCACTAGAGCTTCCCTGCTGCCGCTTTGACTTTGACCCAGTGAGATCCATTCCGACTGCTGGCCTACAAAAGTAAGGTAATGAATTTGTGTGGTTTCAAGCTTCCGAGTTCCTCCAAGGTCTGCAAACCGTGGTGATAGGGAACTGCTCCAACAGCTTTTAGGAGAGCTGGGGAGAAAGGGGCTTTCTTTTTCATTATCTTACTCAAAAACCTAGTTTGAACTAAGAAATTCCTAAAATGAAAGGGAACTCCCCTGCTGCCTGCTGTGACTGACACCTGGGTGTGACTGCCACCTTCCACTCTGCAAGGCCCCACTCTGGGTGGCTGCCTAGTCATCCCAACTCAGGGGCTTCTCCTCAGGGTGGGACTGTGGCCACCAGAGGGGTGTCAGAAATCAGGCCGCTGAGAGGCCATTTTGGACATGCTCAATAGTTGACTGTTACTTTTCTCCACAGCCTTTCCAACAGGACAGGCACATCAGTTATACCGTGTAACTGAGATGTTTTCCTTCTTTGAAGGTAGTATTTAAAATCTTTGTCACGATACACTTTTATTTTCAAGGAAAAAAAAAAACAAGCTTGAAGATATTTCTTATCCAGAATAGCCCCATGTCTGAATCCCAGAGAGTAAACTATGTGTTTTCACCTGTTGACAGTCAAGGCACTGATCAGCCACTTTGTCCTGCTTTGAAATTAAGAACATCCGTGCCCTGGGCTCTCTCCAGCTGCCTCTCTGTTGCCCTGGTCGTTGCCGTTGCCTGTTGACAGGACAGGGAAGGAGGGAAGACATAAAAGAAGACTTGATCACTGTGTTTGTCACCCTAAATAAGATTTACTTACAGAACAGTCTCTCACTTCCAGTTTTCTTAGAGACATTAGGAGCTAATCTGGCCAAAAACGGAAGTCAGAACTAATTGTTAACAAAAGGAAATCATACTTTTCAAAAATCAGTAGTTAAGTTTCCCCTGAACTGAAAAGCTTTCTGTAATTATAAAAGTCATTCATATTTTCTGTGAAAAACAAACAGAACTACGTAGATTATTCATGTTAGGTAAAACTAGCCACCACTTCCATTACTCACTTATCTGTGTTTGAAAACAGTTTACTTTCAGTTGGGCATGAGTTCCCTGTTTCTTCATACTTGTTTCTGAGGCTGTAAAAGCAGCTCTAGAGTTGTGTGTGGCCTCAGGGTAGGGAGTCTCACAGACTATTCTTTTTTCTTCTTAAGATTTATTTACTTATTTATTTTTCTTTTCTGGCTGTGGTGGGTCTTCATTTTTGCATGTGGACTTGCACCAGTTGTGGCCAATGAGGGCTAGTCTTTGTTGTTGTATGCAGGCTTCTTATTGCAGTGGTTTCTCTTGTTGCAGAGCACAGCTTATAGGGTGCGTGGGCTTCAGTCATTGGACTGTAGAGTGCAGTCTCAGTAGCCATGCGCTCACGCTTAGTTGCTCTGAGGTGGCATGTGGGATCTTCCTTCCACCAGGGATCGAACTAGTGTCCTTTGCATTATAAGGTGGATTCTCAACCACTGGACCAGTGGACCATGGTCGGTGGTCCAGACTATGTATAGAAATACATAGTCTGGGAATCCCAGAGACTATGTCTTTCTATTCCTCATTAGCACAACTGAAACATAAATCACTACCCCACATTTTCCTCTCCACCCTGGCCAGGGCTTCTATATGTTCTGAAAAAGGTTATGTGGATATGACTTAAAGAATAATCACATACAGTAAAGTCATGTTGTCACATTTTCTGCAGATTCTATAACCAGAAATGTTTTCATAAACTTTATATTCTAGGCAAGTTTATTTTTACATTTAATGTTTACTTTCTATAACATAAAATAAATATGCTGTCTCTGGAAATGTAGTATGCCCTGAATGATGTAACAAATAAATGCTTTGATAGCAGTTATCAAAAATTATACAGGTTGTTTCAAAAGTTATGTGAATTGCACAGATATTCTAAATTCACTTTTTTTTTTTTTTTTTTGGCTATTCTAGGTTTTCACTGCTGCCATAGGCTCTTCTCTAGTTGCAGGGAGTGGGGACTACTCTCTAGTTGACATGAACAGGCTTCTTGTTGCAGTGACTTCTCTCGTTGTGAAACTCAGGCTCTAGGGCACACATACTTCAGTAGTTGCAGCACATGGGCTCCATAGTTGCGGTTCTGAGGCTCTAAAACATAGGCTCAATAGTTGTGGCTCATGGGCTTAGTTTCTCCGCAGCACGTGGGATCTTCCTGGATCAGGGATCGAACTTGTGTCCCCTGTATTGGCAGGCGAAGTCTTTACCACTGAGCTACCAGGGAAGCCCCTAAATGCACTTTTGAGTAAATTTCTCAACTACTGGAGACTGTGCAGCTGTTTTAGTCACCTTTTGGCACAGTATATGTTTTGTTTTGTTTTTTTTTTTAATCTATGTATGTTATCCACAACTTCAAGTGATGAAGAGATGGCTCCCCATCTTAGTTTCCTCTTGGGAGAAGAGGATGCATGCTACAAGCATTAGCTAGCACTGGGAAAAGCTGGTCAGCTAAATTACAGCAAAAGAAACATAATTGACGTTTCAACATGACCTGGGTGAGTGAAGCAGCAAAGGAACCACAACAAGTTGATAATCAGTGTGGTTAGAGATTGAAATTTTATCTAAGGAAGGGTTATCAAAATAGGGCCTATAGCAAAGTAAATCCCCTTAATTTGAAATATGGAATAACAACACTGAAACAGTGCGTGTCTAAAAAGTGAACAAATAGATGCCCAGAGCGAGTGACTCAGAAGCACATGAGTGGTAAGTGGTTGAACTCCAGAGACCAGAACAAGCAGCACTGCTTAATACCATCACATGATCCGCCCCTAGGGCCAGTATTAAATAAGTGAGGAGTGGAGCACAGCAAAAACGAGAAGAACACTCTTGTTCTTAGTGAATGGAGCCAGAGGAGTTACAAGTTAAATCTTGATTGCCTCGGCCTGTGAGAATTCAGCATGGAATGTCTCTACTGTTTCCTGGGATTTCTGCTTCTGGCGGCAAGATTGCCCCTGGATGCTGCCAAACGTGAGTCGCTCTCAGTTTCTGTGTTTTTAGCCCATTCTCTGGCTCCTGGCTGAAGTGAGATGGATTTCTCTGAGTCTGAAGTTGGCTGTAGGAAGTATTCGTGTTGTGTGTTTCTTCTTCTGGAAATGGTTGGGGATGTTGCAAGTATGGCTAAATGCATTTTTTGCTGCAGGTTCTTGTGCAGTGAAAGACGTGCAGCTCCTCCGTTGTGGAGGGATTTGTTAAATCAGAATTGCCACTTATTCTCTTAGAGACATAGGGTGAGTGGGGCTGTGAAGAAAACAGTCTCTGGCTTGAGAACACAGTAGCACTACCCACTAACTTTGTCTGATTTCCATCCACCGGGATAGGCCTGCAGATGAAATGAAGCCCCAAATCCAGAAACAGGCTTTTTCATAATTCCAACCCAGAAGCTGTTGCCAGTTCTGTTGAGAAAATTCCCCAGCAGTCCAGTGGTTAGGACTCTGCACTTTTACTTCCAAGGCCCTGGGTTCACCCCCTGGTTGAACTAAGATCCCACAAGTCAAGCCAAAGCAATAAACATCCTGTTGATTTTTCACAGACCTGCAGGGATTTGCTGCCACTGCAGTGAGGTAACCGAGCAAAGATCTGAAGCCCAGCTTCAGCTCTTCTAGTCAGAGGCTTCTTCTAGTCAGAGGCTGGGGACTTCTTAACGATGCTGATGCCCAGACCAATGAGGAGCTTGTTTATAAAGGGCAGCTTGGGACTGGATGGAAGCCCGAGTTGTGAGCCACTAGGCTCACAGGCAGCCTACCCATCTATTCCAGGGGATGGGCAGCCCAGCAGCCCCCACCCTCCAGGCAGAGGTGGCGTGAAGTGGGAGAAGGGAGTGAGCTGGTCGCCACTCAGAAGGCCCACTCTACCTCCCTCTAGTAGAGTAATGACCTTCGCTGGGTGGAAGTCCTAATTTTGCCAGATGACTCCGCTGGGGGAGGTAGGCGCTGGAGAGGGGCCCACCCTGTGTGGTGCTATGCGGGCTGCTCCACGTGCATCAGTGGGTAGTCCCCACAAACACCTTTGCTGGGTAGATGCTCCTCCCACTATTCAGGGGTTGAGGAAACAGGAGCCCAGGTCTGGGTTTTCACCACAGGGCCCAGATCTAACGTGGGAAGGTTCTGGACACATGTGTACAAGCTCCTCTCCTCCCAGCTGGAGAGAAAAACCCTACAGTCAAGTGCAATCCCAGTAGCCTGTTGCATGGAGGAGGAAAAGAGGAGGCTTATGCTGTTTCCAGATGTGTGGTCAGGCTCCTCCCAGGCTGAGCAAGGGGCACTGGGGCCCCCAGGAGCCTGCGGTGGTGGGGGGGTCTTGGTAGGGATTTGGAATGAAGGGAGAGGAGGAGATTGTCAGGTGGCCAGTTCTGTAGCCAGCACTGAGGCCAGAAACTGGCCAACCTCCCAACCCCCACTCCGCCTCCAGCCCCCTAACACCCAAGCCCCTCAATCTGCAGTGTCCAGGCAGGAAAAGGGCCTATGACTCTGACCAGGAAGGCCAGATGCAGGTGCTGTGCCAGCCGGGAGGTCAAGCAGGAGAACCCTGGCCCAGGGTTTGGCGCTTGTCCAGCCGCCAAGCTGCATGGGGCCTCGCAGCATCCAGGGACTCTGCGCTGTCCTTGTCCCAGAGGAGGGGGTGGGCCAGAGTCAGGAAGGAACTCACTCCAGGCCACCCAGAGGGCAAGAGGAAGGCTTTCATGCAGACCAGACCACAGTCCTTCCTGCCAGCCCTAGGTCTGGACCACTGAAGAGTGACTTTGCTCCACTGAGCTTTCATTTCCTTGTTTGCAAAACTGGGTAATAGAGTTCTCGTGAGATCAGCTACTTAAAATTGCGCCCCCCCCCCTTTTTTTAAATGTGTGTACAGGCTTGTATCTTTTCTCCTTTCTGTAATTCCTTAAAGGCTTGTTTTTTTTTCTGTTGCCTTGTGAGCTGGTCGCCACTCAGAAGGCCCACTCTACCTCCCTCTAGTAGAGTAATGACCTTCGCTGGGTGGAAGTCCTAATTTTGCCAGATGACTCCGCTGGGGAGGTAGGCGCTGGAGAGGCCCACCCTGTGTGGTGCTATGCGGGCTGCTCCACGTGCATCAGTGGGTAGTCCCCACAAACACCTTTGCTGGGTAGATGCTCCTCCCACTATTCAGGGGTTGAGGAAACAGGAGCCCAGGTCTGGGTTTTCACCACAGGGCCCAGATCTAACGTGGGAAGGTTCTGGACACATGTGTACAAGCTCCTCTCCTCCCAGCTGGAGAGAAAAACCCTACAGTCAAGTGCAATCCCAGTAGCCTGTTGCATGGAGGAGGAAAAGAGGAGGCTTATGCTGTTTCCAGATGTGTGGTCAGGCTCCTCCCAGGCTGAGCAAGGGGCACTGGGGCCCCCAGGAGCCTGCGGTGGTGGGGGGGTCTTGGTAGGGATTTGGAATGAAGGGAGAGGAGGAGATTGTCAGGTGGCCAGTTCTGTAGCCAGCACTGAGGCCAGAAACTGGCCAACCTCCCAACCCCACTCCGCCTCCAGCCCCCTAACACCCAAGCCCCTCAATCTGCAGTGTCCAGGCAGGAAAAGGGCCTATGACTCTGACCAGGAAGGCCAGATGCAGGTGCTGTGCCAGCCGGGAGGTCAAGCAGGAGAACCCTGGCCCAGGGTTTGGCGCTTGTCCAGCCGCCAAGCTGCATGGGGCCTCGCAGCATCCAGGGACTCTGCGCTGTCCTTGTCCCAGAGGAGGGGGTGGGCCAGAGTCAGGAAGGAACTCACTCCAGGCCACCCAGAGGGCAAGAGGAAGGCTTTCATGCAGACCAGACCACAGTCCTTCCTGCCAGCCCTAGGTCTGGACCACTGAAGAGTGACTTTGCTCCACTGAGCTTTCATTTCCTTGTTTGCAAAACTGGGTAATAGAGTTCTCGTGAGATCAGCTACTTAAAATTGCGCCCCCCCCCCTTTTTTTAAATGTGTGTAAAGGCTTGTATCTTTTTCTCCCTTTCTGTAATTCCTTAAGTGCATGGACTTGTCCTTATTTATCTCTTGGCTTCTCTGTTGCCTTGGGACATGGTAGTGATCAACTAGCATTTGTTAACTGATCAGTTCCCAGAGAAGGCTAAAGCACTTGGAGTAGGAATTCTCCTACCTCCTCGTCCACTCAGGACAGACTCCCCCAGAGCCTGCAGCTGGGGAATGGAGGGACAGAGAGAGAACAGGTCAGCAGGAGGCCCCTGCACCTAATCCTAGTGTGCTGTCCAGCAGCAGCCCTTGCTCTGCTCAGTGGACAGATTAGCCTGATGTTAGCTGTCAGTTTGAGACCTATTAGCAATGCAACAAAACCTGCTGCGCTCCACTTCCCCTTGCCTTAAGACCAGGTATCCTGGCCACAAAAACTAAGGATGGGTAGAATTTTGTGGTATATCAGACACCAAGGGACTCCTTGCCATTTTCCAATCATAGCACCTGTAAAAAAGGAGGAAGAAGAAGGCACTGATGGAGTGCTAATAGTCCACAGCCAGCCCAGCCACCAGGTCTGCAGGGGGGACGCGAAGGGTCTCAAAGGGGAGCGGGGACAGTCTCATGGTGCTGGGTGTGACCCCATTTACCCCCCTCATTCCACTCCCCACTATCTTTTTTTTTTTTGAGTTCCCACTGTCGTTTAAAACCTGTTTGGTTTTTGTTGTTGCTATTGTTCTATTTTTTATTTTTTTTTTTATTTTTTTTTTAAAGATTTATTTATTTATTTACTTTGGGTGAGGGTCGGGTTGGGGAGGGAGGGGAGTGGGCGGGCCACTTCTATGGGTCTCTCATTTCTCCATTTTCATTTGTCTTCGTTCTTTGGCTCCTGTGGGCCTCCCATCGCGGTGGCATCTGTCGTTGCAGAGCACCGGCTCTGGGCGCATGCGCTCCAGAGCTCCGGCTCGGTGATTGGACACATCAGTCCAGCCGCTCCGCGGCACGTGGGGTCTTCCCAGGCCAGGGCTCGAACCGGCGCCCCTTGCACTGCAAGGCGGTGTCCTTACCCACTGGACCACCAGGGGAAGCCCTGTTCTATTTTTTAAATTCAGCTTTTAATTCTGAGGTTATTGTAGATTCACATGCACTTTTAAGAGCAATACAAAGAGATTCCCCTGTATATACCCTTGATCCAGTTTCTCCCAAGGATGACATCGTGCCCAGCCGCAGTGCAGTGTCACAACCAGGATACTGACATGGACACAGTCAAAACATAGAACAGTCCCGTCACCACTAAGATCCAGAGCCTGCAGCTGGGGAATGGAGGGACAGAGAGAGAACAGGTCAGCAGGAGGCCCCTGCACCTAATCCTAGTGTGCTGTCCAGCAGCAGCCCTTGCTCTGCTCAGTGGACAGATTAGCCTGATGTTAGCTGTCAGTTTGAGACCTATTAGCAATGCAACAAAACCTGCTGCGCTCCACTTCCCCTTGCCTTAAGACCAGGTATCCTGGCCACAAAAACTAAGGATGGGTAGAATTTTGTGGTATATCAGACACCAAGGGACTCCTTGCCATTTTCCAATCATAGCACCTGTAAAAAAGGAGGAAGAAGAAGGCACTGATGGAGTGCTAATAGTCCACAAGCAGCCCAGCCACCATGTCTGCAGGTGGACAGAGAAGGGTCTCAAAGGGGAGCAGGGACAGTCTCATGGTGCTGGGTGTGACCCCATTTACCCCCATCATTCCACTCCCCACTATCTTTTTTTTTTTTGAGTTCCCACTGTCGTTTAAAACCTGTTTGGTTTTTGTTGTTGCTATTGTTCTATTTTTTATTTTTTTTTTTATTTTTTTTTTAAAGATTTATTTATTTATTTACTTTGGGTGAGGGTCGGGTTGGGGAGGGAGGGGAGTGGGCGGGCCACTTCTATGGGTCTCTCATTTCTCCATTTTCATTTGTCTTCGTTCTTTGGCTCCTGTGGGCCTCCCATCGCGGTGGCATCTGTCGTTGCAGAGCACCGGCTCTGGGCGCATGCGCTCCAGAGCTCCGGCTCGGTGATTGGACACATCAGTCCAGCCGCTCCGCGGCACGTGGGGTCTTCCCAGGCCAGGGCTCGAACCGGCGCCCCTTGCACTGCAAGGCGGTGTCCTTACCCACTGGACCACCAGGGGAAGCCCTGTTCTATTTTTTAAATTCAGCTTTTAATTCTGAGGTTATTGTAGATTCACATGCACTTTTAAGAGCAATACAAAGAGATTCCCCTGTATATACCCTTGATCCAGTTTCTCCCAAGGATGACATCGTGCCCAGCCGCAGTGCAGTGTCACAACCAGGATACTGACATGGACACAGTCAAAACATAGAACAGTCCCGTCACCACTAAGATCCAGAGCCACTTTCTTTTCTCACTCTACACCCCTCCCCAGCTCCTGGGAACCACTAATCCATTCTCCAGTTTTATAATTTTGTCACTTCAAGAATGTTAGAGAGCTTCCCCTGGTGGTCCAGTGGGTAAGGACACCGCCTTGCAGTGCAAGGGGCGCCGGTTCGATCCCTGGCCTGGGAAGATCCCACGTGCCGCGGAGCGGCTGGATTGATGTGTCCAATCACCGAGCCGGAGCTCTGGCGCGCATGCGCCCAGAGCCGGTGCTCTGCGACGACAGAGGCCACCGGGATGGGAGGGCCCACAGGAGCCAAAGAACAAAGACGGATGAAAACGGAGAAATGAAAGACCAATAGAAGTGACCAGCCCATCCCCCTCCTTCGCCACCCCACCCCCCAAAAAGATAAATAAATAAAATTAAAAAAAAAAAAAAAAAGAATGTTAGAGAAGTGGAATCATACAGTATGCAGTTTGGGGGAGTTGGCTCTTTTAACTGAACATAATTTATTGAAGTGGTTGCATATATCAGTAGTTAACTCCTTACCACTGAGCAGTATTGCATAGTATGCGATGCGTTTATCCATTTGACACACTGAAAGATTTCCGGGTTGTTCCAACTTGAACTATTATGAATAAAGCTGCTGTGAACACTAATGCACAGGTTTTCATGTGAACATAAGTTTCCATGTTTCTGGGGCGAACGCCCAAGGGGGCAACTGCTTGGTTGCATAGTAATTGCATGTTTCATTTTTACAAGAAACTGCCAAACTTTTCTAGAATGGCTGTGTCATTTCTACCGGCAGTGTATGACTAAGTCAGTCTCTCTACATCCTCACCTACATCTGATGTCATTATATTAATTTTGGTCTTTCTGATAGGTGTACAGTGATATCTCATTGTGGTTTTAATGTGCATTTACTCACTGGCAAGTGATGTTGAATATTTGCCATCCTCATCTGTGAAATGTCTGTTGAGGTCTTTTACCCAGTTGTTTGGGTTTTTTATTGTATTTTTTCTTGGCCATGCAGTTGGCATGTAGACTTTTAGTTCTCCTGAACAGGAATTGAACCCACACCCCCTGCAGTGGAAGCATGGAGTCTTGGCCACTGGACCACCAGGGAAGTCCAACTATTTGCTTTCTTTAACATTGAAATTTTTTTTAGATTTTTTTTGAACATTGAATTTTGAAAATCCTTTATATGTTCCAGATTGTATTCCTTTGTTGGAAATGTGGTTTGCAAATACTTTCTCCCTGTCTGTAGTTTGTCTATTTATCCTTCTTTTTTAAAGTTTGGCCTCTTTTATTGTTTATTTATTTATTTATTTTTATCTGTCTTTATTCTTTGGCCTGTGTGGGCCTCCTATTGCAGTGGCCTTTCTCATTGCAGAGCACTGGCTCTGGGCGCATGCGCTCCAGAGCACTGGCTCGTAATTGGACACACCAGTCCAGCCGCTCTGCGGCACATGGGATCTTCCCAGGTCAGGAGTTGAACCATTGCCCCTTGCACTGCAAGGTGAACTCTACCCACTGGACCACCAGGGAATCCCTTTTTATCCTCTTCACGTGGTATTTCAGAGCAATTTTTTTTTTATTTTAATGAGGTCCAGTTTATCAATTTCTCTATTATTGATTAAGGTTTTGGTGTTAAGTCTAAAAAAACACTGCCTACTTAGAGCCTGAAGATTCCTTCTGTGTTTTTGCTTTGGGGCAACTTGAACTATTATGAATAAAGCTGCTGTGAACACTAATGCACAGGTTTTCATGTGAACATAAGTTTCCATGTTTCTGGGGCGACGCCAAGGGGCAACTGCTTGGTTGCATAGTAATTGCATGTTTCATTTTTACAAGAAACTGCCAAACTTTTCTAGAATGGCTGTGTCATTTCTACCGGCAGTGTATGACTAAGTCAGTCTCTCTACATCCTCACCTACATCTGATGTCATTATATTAATTTTGGTCTTTCTGATAGGTGTACAGTGATATCTCATTGTGGTTTTAATGTGCATTTACTCACTGGCAAGTGATGTTGAATATTTGCCATCCTCATCTGTGAAATGTCTGTTGAGGTCTTTTACCCAGTTGTTTGGGTTTTTTATTGTATTTTTTCTTGGCCATGCAGTTGGCATGTAGACTTTTAGTTCTCCTGAACAGGAATTGAACCCACACCCCCTGCAGTGGAAGCATGGAGTCTTGGCCACTGGACCACCAGGGAAGTCCAACTATTTGCTTTCTTTAACATTGAAATTTTTTTTAGATTTTTTTTGAACATTGAATTTTGAAAATCCTTTATATGTTCCAGATTGTATTCCTTTGTTGGAAATGTGGTTTGCAAATACTTTCTCCCTGTCTGTAGTTTGTCTATTTATCCTTCTTTTTTAAAGTTTGGCCTCTTTTATTGTTTATTTATTTATTTATTTTTATCTGTCTTTATTCTTTGGCCTGTGTGGGCCTCCTATTGCAGTGGCCTTTCTCATTGCAGAGCACTGGCTCTGGGCGCATGCGCTCCAGAGCACTGGCTCGTAATTGGACACACCAGTCCAGCCGCTCTGCGGCACATGGGATCTTCCCAGGTCAGGAGTTGAACCATTGCCCCTTGCACTGCAAGGTGAACTCTACCCACTGGACCACCAGGGAATCCCTTTTTATCCTCTTCACGTGGTATTTCAGAGCAATTTTTTTTTTATTTTAATGAGGTCCAGTTTATCAATTTCTCTATTATTGATTAAGGTTTTGGTGTTAAGTCTAAAAAAACACTGCCTACTTAGAGCCTGAAGATTCCTTCTGTGTTTTTTGCTTTGGGGCAGTACTATGTGTTGAAAGACTGTCTTTCCTCCATTGGATTGTTTTTGCAAAATTCAGTAGGACATATCTATGTGAGTCTACTTCTCTGTTCTGCAGTCTGTTCTGTGGACCTAATGTCTACTCCTGTCGTTCTCCTTTTAAGTGTATGTTTTCCCTTGACTTTTGACATTTAAAATCAGAAGAAATCTGTGTTTGGATTATGTTTCTGAAAACAGTGACATTCACTCAGAATCTGAGGAAGACTTTGAAAAAGTAGGAAAAAACTGATCCTAGGAATCAGAAGATACAAATCTTCATTTCCATTTGATTAAAGATGACTCTGAATGAATCATCTGACTTCCCTAGGACTGAATTTCTTCATCTATAATGAAGGGATTTGAACTAACTAATCTTACTTTTTTCCATGTTGAACACCCTACCCTTCTGTGAGTCAAAATTCAACTAACTTTCCATTTGTGAACATTTATTAATAAACATAGATTTCTTTCCCTCACTTTGTTCCTTTTTAGAAACAGATACTGTCTCCTGGTATCACAGGACATTTGGTTTTCTGATTTGAAGGCCCAGAGAAGAAACATGGCCTGAAATCCCACAGCCTGTTTCATCATAGCAGGTTGAGTGGCTCCCAGCTCAATGTTCTTTCAGTGTCCGTCCGCCTCCGTTATAAGAAGGGGATTGGTGCTGCTCCTGCTCCTGCCAGCAGGAGGAAGAGAAGATGGCCGCACGTGGCATCCAGTTTGGATGGCTCCCGAGTAGCTGCCAAATGAGAGATGAGTAGACAAGGTCTTTTTTTTTCAAATATTTTTATAGGTTTTCATGATATGCTGAGCAATGAAAGGCCTTCTGGTTATATGCGGGCACACAACCAGTTAAATGGATGGTCATCAGATGAAAATGACTGGAATGAAAAACTCTATCCAGTGTGGAAGAGAGGAGACACAAGATGGAAAAACTCTTGGAAAGGTAAATCAAAGCACTCAACTCAAACAACTGTAATTTCTTCTTCTCCTTTTTTTAGTTTCAAGAATATAACAGTGGGGCTTCCCTGGTGGTCCAGTGGGTGAAGAGTTGGCCTTGCAGTGCAGGGGGCACCAGTTCGATCCCTGGCCTGGGAAGATCCCATGTGCGGGTGCTCTGGGTGCTCTACAAGGAGAGGGGCCGCTGCAATGGGAGACTGCACAGACCAAAGATTAAAGATGTATGAAAATAAATATAAAAAAATAAAAGAGTCATGATGGGGAAAAAATAATTAAAAGAATGTAACAGTGATTCAGTTGTTTAAATTGAAGTACAGTTGGTTTACCGTGTGCTCATTTCTGCTGTACAGCAAAGTGATTCAGATATATATGTATGCATATATTTACACACATTTTTTTTTGATATTCTTTTCCATTACGGTTTATCTGAGGATATCGAATATAGTTCCCTGTGGTCTACAGTGGGACCTTGTTATATATCCATTCTATGTGTAATAGTTT
This sequence comes from Tragulus kanchil, assembly GCA_022376925.1. NCBI lineage: Eukaryota > Metazoa > Chordata > Mammalia > Artiodactyla > Tragulidae > Tragulus > Tragulus kanchil. The sequence continues at coordinate 104,045,339 of JAIOJX010000030.1, read as the reverse complement.
GTTTCTGCTGACCCAAAACTCCCCTGCCACTTCTCTTCCCCCTGTTTCCATTTCATAGATAGGGTCATTTGTGTTATATTTTGCATTCCACATATAAGTGATATTATATGATATTTTCTTTCTTTGATTTACTTCACTTAGTATGATAATCTCTAGTTCTATCCATGTTGCTGCATTATAAGTGATATTATATGATATTTTCTTTCTTTGATTTACTTAGTATGATAATCTCTAGTTCTATCCATGTTGCTGCAAAGGGCATTATTCGATTCTTTTTTATGGCTGACTAGTATTCCTTTGTATATATGTACCACATCTTCTTTTTCCATTCATCTGTTAATGGACATTTAGGTCATTTCCATATTTTGACTACTGTGAATAGTGTTAGTATGAACATAGGGGAGCACCCACTGGACCACCAGGGAAGTTCTCTAAGCATATTTTTATGTGCCTATTGGCCATCTGTATTTCTTCTTTGGAGAAATGTCTATTTAGGTTTTCTTCCCATTTTTCAATTGGCTTGTTTGGTTTTTGTTGTTGAGTTGTATGAGCTGTTTATATGTTTTGGAAATTAATCTTTGTCAGTCAGATCATTTGCAAATATTTTCTCCCATTCTATAGGCTATATTTTTGTTTTATTTATGGTTTCTTTTGCTGTGTAAAAGCTTATAAGTTTGATTAGATCCATTTGCCAAAAAACTGTACTTTCTTATTTGAATTAGTCTTCTAGATGTGGGCTCTCTGAGGTCACAGGACTCATGTTGCTTCCATGAATGACAGTACGCTGGTTCTAAGTGGGAGGCACCTAATATCACTTTCTAAAGCCCTTACCCTTCACACACACAGTTTAATCTCCTTATAAATTTACATTTGGTAGCTCCCGGAAAATTTTGGAGAGCAAACAGGTTTAATGTAGGAACGGTCATCTTCAAAAGTTCTGAGACTCCAGAGCACTTTGACCATCTCTAAAGTGTGATTTGTCAGAAAGTTAAAACTTTTCGGGGATTCCCTGGTGGTCTAGTGGCTAAGACGCTGAGCTCCCAATGCAAGGAACATGGGCTCAATCCCCGATCAGGGAACGAGGTCCCACACACTTCAACTAAGACCCAGTGCAGCCAAAAATAAAAGAAAATCTGTCCATTCACATAAAAAACCAATGACTCCTTCAGTCATTTATTTTGAAATTAAGAATTACCTTTGGGACTTCCGTGGTGGTTCAGTGGTTAAGAATCTGCCTTGCAATGTAGGGTACAAAGGTTTGATGCCTAGTCAGTGAATTAAGAAGTCCACATACAACTAGAGAGTCCTTTAAAAAATAATAAAAAAAATAAATTACAGACCTTGAATATTTGTTTCCTCAATCATATATAAACAGATCGTTAATTATTTTAAGTAAATGTTCTTTCTGTGGTTAGAGGATTCTTCAATTGGCCTGACTTTCTACATTTGTCTTCTGGAATGTTGTACTCTGACAGCAGAAGCTGGGAACCCTGCAAATAATTTATTGTAAAGAGGCAGAAGGATACTCAAGTTAAATATTTGTAGATTTAACTTTACTTTTTGAATGTATCAGTAAAAAGGAAAAGAGATGTTTGATCACTGAGCTCCTTGTTTCTATCCCCTAGGAGGCCGTGTGCAGGCGGTGCTGACCAGTGATTCCCCCGCACTGGTGGGCTCAGCCATAACATTCGCAGTGAACCTGGTGTTCCCCAGGTGCCAAAAGGAAGATGCCAGTGGCAACATAGTCTACGAGAAGAGCTGCAGAAATGGTAAGAAGTGGAATCACATCACAGGAGTGGAATTCTAGCTACTCAATGGATAGCCAATTTGATAGCTCTTTGTTGATTAGATCAGTTTCTGCTCACACACACACAAAAGTGTGTCTAGTACAGATGATAAAATGTATATATTTTGGTTTTGCTTTGCTCTTAGTTAAAATAGAGAAGCTGTTTGTCCAAGTTAAAGAACACAGACGATTACAGATACATAGCGTAGTAAAATTAAAATTTGTAGGAACGGTCATCTTCAAAAGTTCTGAGACTCCAGAGCACTTTGACCATCTCTAAAGTGTGATTTGTCAGAAAGTTAAAACTTTTCGGGGATTCCCTGGTGGTCTAGTGGCTAAGACGCTGAGCTCCCAATGCAAGGAACATGGGCTCAATCCCCGATCGGGGAACAAGGTCACACACACTTCAGCTAAGACCGAGTGCAGCCAAAAATAAAAGAAAATCTGTCCATTCACATAAAAAACCAATGACTCCTTCAGTCATTTATTTTGAAATTAAGAATTACCTTTGGGACTTCCGTGGTGGTTCAGTGGTTAAGAATCTGCCTTGCAATGTAGGGTACAAAGGTTTGATGCCTAGTCAGTGAATTAAGAAGTCCACATACAACTAGAGAGTCCTTTAAAAAATAATAAAAAAAATAAATTACAGACCTTGAATATTTGTTTCCTCAATCATATATAAACAGATCGTTAATTATTTTAAGTAAATGTTCTTTCTGTGGTTAGAGGATTCTTCAATTGGCCTGACTTTCTACATTTGTCTTCTGGAATGTTGTACTCTGACAGCAGAAGCTGGGAACCCTGCAAATAATTTATTGTAAAGAGGCAGAAGGATACTCAAGTTAAATATTTGTAGATTTAACTTTACTTTTTGAATGTATCAGTAAAAAGGAAAAGAGATGTTTGATCACTGAGCTCCTTGTTTCTATCCCCTAGGAGGCCGTGTGCAGGCGGTGCTGACCAGTGATTCCCCCGCACTGGTGGGCTCAGCCATAACATTCGCAGTGAACCTGGTGTTCCCCAGGTGCCAAAAGGAAGATGCCAGTGGCAACATAGTCTACGAGAAGAGCTGCAGAAATGGTAAGAAGTGGAATCACATCACAGGAGTGGAATTCTAGCTACTCAATGGATAGCCAATTTGATAGCTCTTTGTTGATTAGATCAGTTTCTGCTCACACACACACAAAAGTGTGTCTAGTACAGATGATAAAATGTATATATTTTGGTTTTGCTTTGCTCTTAGTTAAAATAGAGAAGCTGTTTGTCCAAGTTAAAGAACACAGACGATTACAGATACATCAAAGGCAATTATTTTGTTACAACTCAACAATCTTAAAAAGTCAAGTACTGAGATTCTGCAGTCAGAAGCTGGGCGAGTAAGTGCAGCGAAGATCTGATTTTATTACTTAGAACTTCTATTTTACTGCCAGTGTGTTAATTTCTTATTAATTCAGCTTCCTTGGAGAAAAACAATAAGTTCTGTGTAGAAAGTTTAATAATTAAAAAGTATTGTATTTAATAGTCTGTAGCTTCTTTTTCTTCTTTTTAAAAAAAATTTTTTGGCCTCTTTTTATTGATTTTTTTTTCATCCATCTTTATTCTTTGGCCTGTGTGGGCCTCCCATTGCAGTGGCCTCTCTCATTGCAGAGCAACAGCTCTGGGTACATGCACTCCAGAGTGCTGGCTCCTAATTGGGCACACCAGTCCAGCCACTCCGCGGCATGTGGGATCTTCCTGGGCCAGGGATGGAACCGGTGCTCCTTGAACTGTAAGGTGGACTCTTTACCCACTGTGCCACCAGGGAAGCCCTCTTCTTGTTTTTTGGTTTTTTTTTTAAAACCTTTATTTTGCTTTTAACTTTTACAGAGTTTTGCTGTTTACAGATATGTATGTTTCCAGATTAGTCATATGTATCCCCCCCCTTCCCACCCCTCCCAACCATCACACAGCACCCCTGGAGGATCCCCTTTTCTCACAGAGCAATGACTAGAGCTATTTTCTTCACTTATGATAGTACAGGCCTTCATGCTACTTCCTTTACGCCTCCCACCCTCTGTTCCTTCCCCACAATGACCATATGTCCACTGTCCATGTCTGTCTTTCTGTTGCTTCACTGCATGTGCCATTATCGCCATCCTACTAGATTCCATATATATGTGTTAATATACTGTATTTGTCCTTCTCTTTCTGACTGACTTCACTTTTGATGATACGCCCTTTCTAAGATTTTTTCCCGCTTTTTCCTTTTCCCATTTTAGGGCTACTTCTTCTGCATTTCTCTTTACAGATGATAAAATGTATATATTTTGGTTTTGCTTTGCTCTTAGTTAAAATAGAGAAGCTGTTTGTCCAAGTTAAAGAACACAGACGATTACAGATACATCAAAGGCAATTATTTTGTTACAACTCAACAATCTTAAAAAGTCAAGTACTGAGATTCTGCAGTCAGAAGCTGGGCGAGTAAGTGCAGCGAAGATCTGATTTTATTACTTAGAACTTCTATTTTACTGCCAGTGTGTTAATTTCTTATTAATTCAGCTTCCTTGGAGAAAAACAATAAGTTCTGTGTAGAAAGTTTAATAATTAAAAAGTATTGTATTTAATAGTCTGTAGCTTCTTTTTCTTCTTTTTAAAAAAAATTTTTTGGCCTCTTTTTATTGATTTTTTTTTCATCCATCTTTATTCTTTGGCCTGTGTGGGCCTCCCATTGCAGTGGCCTCTCTCATTGCAGAGCAACAGCTCTGGGTACATGCACTCCAGAGTGCTGGCTCCTAATTGGGCACACCAGTCCAGCCACTCCGCGGCATGTGGGATCTTCCTGGGCCAGGGATGGAACCGGTGCTCCTTGAACTGTAAGGTGGACTCTTTACCCACTGTGCCACCAGGGAAGCCCTCTTCTTGTTTTTTGGTTTTTTTTTTAAAACCTTTATTTTGCTTTTAACTTTTACAGAGTTTTGCTGTTTACAGATATGTATGTTTCCAGATTAGTCATATGTATATCCCCCCCTTCCCTCCCCCCCCAACCATCACACAGCACCCCTGGAGGATCCCCTTTTCTCACAGAGCAATGACTAGAGCTATTTTCTTCACTTATGATAGTACAGGCCTTCATGCTACTTCCTTTACGCCTCCCACCCTCTGTTCCTTCCCCACAATGACCATATGTCCACTGTCCATGTCTGTCTTTCTGTTGCTTCACTGCATGTGCCATTATCGCCATCCTACTAGATTCCATATATATGTGTTAATATACTGTATTTGTCCTTCTCTTTCTGACTGACTTCACTTTTGATGATACGTTCTAGATCCAGCTACCTCATTAGGGCTAATTCTTCTGCATTTCTCTTTACAGCTGTGTAGTATTCCATTGTATATATGTACCAGAGCTTTTGGATCCTTTTGCTCGTCGATGGGCATCTAGGTTCCTTCCATGTTCTAGCTATTGTATAGAGAGCTGCAATGAACACTGGGGTACAGGTGCTTCTTTCAGATTTGATTTCATCAGGGTATAAACCTAAGAGTGGGATTGCTGGGTCATACGGTGCTTCTATTTTTAGTTTTTTAAGAAATCTCCAGACTGTCTTCCATAGAGGCTGTATCAATTTACACTCCCACCAGCAATGTAGGAGTGTTCCATTTTCTCCGCAACCTCTCCAGCATTTATTGTCTGTCGATTTGTGGATGACGGCCATTCTGACGGGTGTGAGGTGATATCTCATTGTAGTTCTTTTTTTTTTTAATATTTATTTGTTTGCTTATTTGGGGGAGGGGGGTTGGGGAGGGAAGGGGGCGGGCGGGCCACTTCCATTGGTCCTTCGTTTATCTGTTTTCATCCATCTTTGTTCTTTGGCCCGCGCGGGCCTCCCATCGCAGTGGCCTCTGTTGTCTCAGAGCACCGGCTCTGGGCACATGCTCTCCAGAGCTCCAGCTCGGTAATTGGACACATGGGTCCAGCCACTCCACGGCACGTGGGATCTTCCCAGGCCAGGGATCGAACCGGCGCCCCTTGCCCTGCAAGGCGGTGTCCTTACCCATTGGACCACCAGGGAAGCCCTCATTGTAGTTTTGATTTGCACTTCTCTAGTTATTAGTGAAGTTGAGCATCATTTCATGTGCTTTTGGGCTATCTGTATGTCCTCTTTGGAGAGGTGTCTGTTTAGGTCCTTTTCCCATTTTTTGATTGGGTTGTTCATTTTTCCAGTGCTGAGTTGTCTGAGTTGCTTGTAGATTTTGGAGATTAATTCTTTGTCTGTTGTTTCATTTGCTATGATTTTCTCCCACTCTGTGGGCTGTCTGTTCAGCTTTTTTGTAGTTTCTTTAGCTGTACAAAAGCTTTTAAGTTTCATTAGGTCCCACATGTTCATTTGTCTTTTGAGTTCCGCTCTTCTAGTAGGTGGGTCAGAGAAGATCTTGCTTTGATTGATGTCCTTGAGGGTTTTGCCTATATTCTCCTCTAAGAGTTTGATGGTTTCTGGCCTTACATTTAAGTCTTTAATCCATTTTGAGTTGATCTTTGTGCATGGTGTCAGGGTATGTTCCAACTTCATTTTTTTGCATGGAGCTGCCCAATTTTCCCAGCACCATTTGTTGAAGAGGCTGTTTTTGTCCCATTGTATAGTTTCTCCTCCTTTGTCAAAAATAAGGTACCCATAGGTGCATGGGTTTATCTCTGGGTTCTCGATCTTGTTCCATTGGTCGATAGTTCTGTTTTTGTGCCAGTACCATACTGTCTTGAGGACTGTTGCTTTGTAGTAGAGTCTGAAGTTGGGGAGGCTGATCCCTCCCCTCTTCTTGTTTTTAAATAAGTTGATTCTTATGTACATTTCAAATGGCAGTCTAGCTCTCTGAGCACTTTTAAATTAAAGAGTCCTTGTGATTTACAGAAAGTTTTATAAAGTATCTATCACCACTAGTAGAAATGAGAGCTCTTTAAAGAAATGATTAATTCCAGGTGTAGTACAGGAAATTACCAGGTGAACCAGGAACATCTTGTGCCAGAAAACAAGGGAGTGATGGGGATATGTCATAGGGACACAGAAGGCAACCTGAGGGTCCCCTACTGGCCATGTTTGGGACACTTGAAGAATAACAAAAAATATTGGCTGTAGTCGGTGGATAAATGAAAAGCTCTCCAAAACTGTTGGTGACATTAAAAAAAAACCACAGAGGCTGAGGGGATTATTCTAGATGAAAATATATTGACCATGACTTGTTTCAAGTGAAAAATGTCATACATACAGAAAAGTAAGAGAGTAGATACATTTAAATTCAACAAGTTTAACATTTTTTCCTGTTTGCTTCCATCTGTATTTCTATTTATATGTCTTTTCTCTGAATCTTCTGAAGAAACGGAGTAGCCATGGGCAGGCTGTGACCCTTGACTGAACTGTGGTAGGAGTGGTCATGATATGGTTACACAGGAGAATGTCCTCATTCTTGGGAGATGCATGCTGAAGTCTTTAGGAGAGGAAAGTCATGATGTCAAATGAGTCAGGGGAAGAAACTACAGATGAGAGAGTGTATCAAAAGAGATGCAGCAAAAAAAAAAAAAAACAAAGAGAAAAGAAAAGAGATGCAGCATCCCTCAGTTTGGTCTGAATATACTTGTGATTTGGAGCCCCAATATGAAGATAAACATATTAAATGATACCTCTAAACTTTTCTGAAAAAATTGCTTTCTAGAAAACTCATTGAAATACAATATGTAAGCAGAAATACGCACAAGTCATAAATGTACCATTAGATGAATTCTGTTAGGGTTTTAGTTGTCCAACCACATCTCAACTAGTTATGAAAACATATGAAAATGTATTTAATTCAATGGTGAGCATTGAGCATTCTGAGTCCAGATGACAATCATGGTGTGCTCCTTTCTGTGTCTAGATACTGGCCTGTCTCCTGACCCATATGTCTACAACTGGACAGCTTGGACAGAGGACCGGGACTGGGGAAACGACACCAGCGAAGACCATCACAATGTGTTCCCTGACGGGAGGCCTTTCCCTCACCCCCGGAGATGGAATTTCGTCTACGTGTTCCACACACTTGGTTGGGCTATTACAAACCCTTTCAGTTTCTTCTTTACCTTTTCTTAAAATTAGAATTTTTGTCTCTTTTCTCATGCTGTAATTGAGAATTACAACACTGGGAATTCAACAACAGTTACTCTTTTAACTTTCCTTCAGTGAGGAATAAAAATGAAATCTTTGTTATTCTTGCCAGATCTCCAGGACATCAAATAGTTAAAAGGAGGAAAAGACAGGTGCATTCTTTTAAAAAATAATAATAAAGATAAAAACAAAGCTACATAATTTTTTCTATCTAAAACAGTAATATGGAAAATGATGTTTGTTATTTCAATGACTTGAATAGTCATTTGTTGATTTATTCTTTAATTTCTTATTTTTTAAAAGAATGTTAAGAATTAGCCTTGTGCTTTTGGTTAGGAAATTTGGAAAATGCAGAAAATCACAAATGAAAAATCAGTCATCATAATTCATACCAGAGATTCTCATTCTTAACATGATGGTGTTTTCTTTACAAGTATTTCTTTCTTTCCTTTTTCTTAGTATTTCTAGATTAAGATCATAACATATACACATTTCTATCAATATTGTGGGCATTGACTAAAATTCTTATGCAGCTTTCAGGATCTTAGTTCCTCAACCAGGGATCAAACCCAGGTCCCAAGCAGTAAAATCACTGAGTTCTAACCACTGGACCACCTAGGAATTCTCTAAAACTCTATATACATTATTTTAATGACGATGATATTCTATTGTGTAAAAAGTAAAATAATCTAAATACTCTTCTTCTTTGATATAACCTATCGTCTTTTGCTTTTAACCACAAATGGAATTCACTTTGCTTTATTATTAGTGAAGCAATTTTTTTTTAGGAGGCACTAAATTTAAACTGTAATTAGCAAAACCACTAAATTCTTAGTTAAAAATCTTAGGTGCCACCTGGCTCTTGAGTAGTACAAATCTGGTACCCATCATGTAAACTCCAAATTTCTAAATATTTTGTCTGTCTTCATGAATTACAGAGAGCTTCTCTTTCTTCAATTAACTTATTTATAAATCAAAATAACATGTCACTAATACATTCCAGTTGAACAAAGTACAGAATATGTAACAAATACAATGCTCATCTATTTAAAGCAGCTGATTAAAGCCAACTTTTCAGGGACGTAATGGCTCTGTCAGTTCACTCCCCATATGTCATTTCTTTGACCTGAAAGTTTGCACGGAGTCACGTAGGCTCACTAACACGCCAGATTCTGTTTAGCCTAGTTAGCATCCGTTAACTTAGCTAGTCAAGGTGTATTTATTTAACATCAACTTCCAGCCCGGAAACTGCTGTTTTCCTAACAAGATTGTTTTGAATTTTCTTCTTCTGCTGAGGTCTCGGATAAAAACAAAGCTACATAATTTTTCTATCTAAAACAGTAATATGAATTTGCAATGACTTGAATAGTCATTTGTTGATTTATTCTTTAATTTCTTATTTTTTAAAAGAATGTTAAGAATTAGCCTTGTGCTTTTGGTTAGGAAATTTGGAAAATGCAGAAAATCACAAATGAAAAATCAGTCATCATAATTCATACCAGAGATTCTCATTCTTAACATGATGGTGTTTTCTTTACAAGTATTTCTTTCTTTCCTTTTTCTTAGTATTTCTAGATTAAGATCATAACATATACACATTTCTATCAATATTGTGGGCATTGACTAAAATTCTTATGCAGCTTTCAGGATCTTAGTTCCTCAACCAGGGATCAAACCCAGGTCCCAAGCAGTAAAATCACTGAGTTCTAACCACTGGACCACCTAGGAATTCTCTAAAACTCTATATACATTATTTTAATGACGATGATATTCTATTGTGTAAAAAGTAAAATAATCTAAATACTCTTCTTCTTTGATATAACCTATCGTCTTTTGCTTTTAACCACAAATGGAATTCACTTTGCTTTATTATTAGTGAAGCAATTTTTTTTTAGGAGGCACTAAATTTAAACTGTAATTAGCAAAACCACTAAATTCTTAGTTAAAAATCTTAGGTGCCACCTGGCTCTTGAGTAGTACAAATCTGGTACCCATCATGTAAACTCCAAATTTCTAAATATTTTGTCTGTCTTCATGAATTACAGAGAGCTTCTCTTTCTTCAATTAACTTATTTATAAATCAAAATAACATGTCACTAATACATTCCAGTTGAACAAAGTACAGAATATGTAACAAATACAATGCTCATCTATTTAAAGCAGCTGATTAAAGCCAACTTTTTCAGGGACCTCATGGCTCTGTCAGTTGACTCCCCATATGTCATTTCTTTGACCTGAAAGTTTGCACGGAGTCACGTAGGCTCACTAACACGCCAGATTCTGTTTAGCCTAGTTAGCATCCGTTAACTTAGCTAGTCAAGGTGTATTTATTTAACATCAACTTCCAGCCCGGAAACTGCTGTTTTCCTAACAAGATTGTTTTGAATTTTCTTCTTCTGCTGAGGTCTCAGCGTTAACTGGAATTTTCAGGCTAAGCGCTGCCTCTATGCTCTATCTCTGGGTGCCAGAAGTAACATTTCCTCACATATCACTAATTCCAAGAGACATGTCTTCCCCCCGTAACCTTTAATAGAACTGCCTCTGAATTTTAAGGTAAAGGAGCATCCCAAATCTTCACTGACACCTTTTTTGGGGAGAGGGGGAATAACTCAATGCATCTGGGAGCTTAGTTTTCTCACCAGGTATAGAACCCATAACCTCTGTGCTGGAAGCAGTCTTCCCTTTGGACCACCAGGGAACCCTCCTCATTTCCTGACACCTGTGACCATGTGATGGGCAGTCTTTAAACCTCCCCATCTTACAAGCATCCATCTTACAATTCCCATTGTCCCAATAGCACATCTGTGCCAGGTGCCTCACAAGGATTAGAAAAATCTTTGAGCCCTAAAGGAGAAAAAATTTACTCTCACGAGCCAGCCAGAGGCGGTTAGATCTGGAGAAATAAAAAGGACTCAAGGGCCCTAGAAATGTCAATGGAACTGCTCTGTTCCTTTTTATACGCATCATACCTGTTTGTTTTTCATCACTGCATTATTTTTATATGCAAATACTACTAGAAGGTGGAGATTCTAGTCCCCTAAAAGAAAAAAAGAAGTTGCTTAACAACATAGCTGAATGAGTAATATTGTTACAAAAGTAAGGTAGATTTTTGGATATATTTTTTAACTCCCTTGGACACTTCACTATTACATTAAATGTATTTTCCGTGGGAAACACATGTACGTCAAGTGCCAGATCACTTCCTTATAAAAATTATTTGTCAGCTAAGGACTAACAGTATTATGCCATTTAAACAGTTCTTTTTATTTTAGTCAACTGTATACAACTGGGCTTCCCTGGTGGCTCAGAAAGTGAAAAATCCACCTGCAATGCAGGAGACCCCAGTTCGATTCCTGAGTTGGGAAGATCCCCTGGAGAAGGGACAGGCTACTCACTCCAGTATTCGTGGGCTTCCCTGGTGGCTCAGATGGTATAGAATCTACCTGCAGTGCAGGAGGCCTGGGTTTGATCTCTGGTTTGGGAAGATCCCCTGGAGGAGGGCATGGCAACCCACTACCGTATTCTTCCCTGGAGAATCCCCATGGACCGAGGAGCCTTGGAGGCTGCAGTCCATGGGGTAGCAAAGGGCCAGACATGACTGAGTGACTAAGTAGAGCATATACAACTATATTTGTTTCTTTATGAGTTTGTTTTATAAGGTTTTATATAAAAATAAGCACCATCTTCGTTTCTGAAGGAGCCAGGATCACATCCTCATCCTGTTTCTCCTTTCTCCAGAACAATCTCTAAGTGGTAGTTGCCAGTCTTTAAGAAGTATCAATTTACAATAATGATCATATAAGGTAGCCAATAACTAAATATTTCTATCCTTTAAAAGGTCAGTATTACCAGAAATTGGGACGGTGCTCAGTGACAGTTTCTATAAACACAGCCAATGTGAGTCTTGGACCTCAAATCATGGAAGTAATTGTCTATAGAAGACACAGATGGACACATATTCCCATCGCAAAAGCGAAAGATGTGTATGTGGTAACAGGTGAGTGGTGTGAACTCTGAATTAACTAAGGACGACGCATTAAGTTCTGGTAATGTTAGCCGGTTTGAAAGAATTAGGGCCAAATATTCTGAGTTAGGTTACACTTCATCTGGACTCGCTCTCAACCTTATGTATTTAATAACACGTTCCATCTGTGTCTTCTAGGGTAACCTGGGAAAACTCTAGAAAACTTGCATAAGCAAAGGGAAAACAATACTGAATTATTCCTAATTTTAATTTCCAAATTAAAAGCATTATTAAAGTCACCCACTTAAAACCAAGCAATCATGTTTTCTTTTTTTCTTTTTTTTTGGATGTACCTTTTAGATCAAATTCCTGTATTTGTGACCATGTCCCAGAAGAACAATCGAAATGCATCTGATGAAACCTTCCTCAGGGACCTTCCCATTATGTTCGATGTCCTGATTCATGATCCAAGCCACTTCCTCAATGAGTCTGCCATTTACTACAAGTGGAATTTCGGGGATAATACTGGTCTGTTTGTTTCCAACAATCGCACTTTGAATCACACCTATGTCCTCAATGGAACCTTCAGCCTCAACCTCACCGTGCAAGCTGAAGTGCCTGGACCTTGTCCTTCACCTTCACCCAGACCTCCAAAACCCACCCCTTCTTTAGGTAAGTGTTTTGCAGGTAGTTTTTGTTGGCAGGGCTCCTGAACAGCTCGCAAAAAAAAAAAAAGAAGAAGAAGAAAATTCATGTGGGCTGTATAATTAACTCCTTAGTTAAAGAGATTAAGTAAGGACTCTGAAGTGATTCCATTTTCTGCCTGTTGACTTCCTTTAGCAACTTTATCATCATGTTTAGTTGTTAGAATATGGAAGAAAGGAGAATGTTTAAAGTCACTTGGTGACTCATATACAGCTCTTGAACCTTCCTAATTCTCACTGGCCCTTGTTACGTGTCCAGGTACTTTCCCCCTTCCAGCCTTTCACATTTCTGTTTGCCTCCCAGTTTTTCTGGTCAACAGGAGACACGTTGTCCCCTTATAAACTTTCAGGCCATCCCAGTATCCTTCTCCCTCTTCCACATTTCTTCCCCACGTCCATTCTCCTCCCCTGCCCTGCCCACACTGCATGTCCATTGAAAACTCAACCATGCCTAAAAGTAGCTTACCAAGGACTCAAGAAAGAATGCACCTTTAGAATATTTCTTGGTTACCTGGCTGTAAAGATTCCAGACACTAAAGCTATTCTAGATATACAGCGTAGTTAATTAAACCCCACCTTCTATTAACAATATATGAGGACCTTCAAGAAGTTCTTGAGCATTTCCTTTGAGAAGCTTTAACTTCCGTCTGATTCTGTACCCTACCCTACACTAGCACCATCCTTCCGGCCTCAGCCATGACTGCTCACCACCATCCAGGCTTACCAGGGATAGCAAAAGACTGACATCTTCTCACTGGACACAAGAGGGCGCCACTGCCAAGTACAGACAGAACACTCCATGGGGAAGCCCGGACTTGTTGCAATTGGCTTTTTTTACCCAAACCTGTTAGACATAAGTAATAAATGGTTATGAGTAAATAGCGTGTTGTTTAAAAGATGTTATTAAGTCAAAGATATCTAAAGCCAGACACTGTAAGTTGTTTCTGATTTTGCTTCTTTTTTGAAATATTTTAAATTATAAAATTAATGCATGTTCCTTAGTAAGAATTCAGATACAGAAATTTCAAATATAAGTGATAGTTCTCCTTATTCTATCCTCCCAATAGTTAAACCCTGTTAAGAGTTGGTAGTGCTTCTTTCCAGATCTTTTTCTGTGCATTTACAAACATATTCTATAATACACATGGGACTCGTAGGTTTAATTTTTAGGTAGATGGGTTCACACAATATGTATTGCTCTACAGTTTGTCTTTTTTCACTTAACAAACATCACAGACATCTTCCCATTAACAGTACATGTAAGTCTAACTCACTTTACCCAATGGCTTAACCATTCTCTTATTAACGGATACTTCAGTTAATTGGAATTCGTACTGTAAATATAACTACATTGAACAACTCTAAACATATAGCTTGTACTGGTGTTTCTGTAAGGAGAGTCAATTTATCTACTTTCATTTATCTATTTATTGATGGTCTTCCTTACAAATAAGGGCACCAAGTATAAAATTCAAAATAAATTACAGATGTTTGTTCTGTCTAAAAATTCCTGAATGGTAAAGGTCTTAATGTTAGGTTATTTAATGTGAGTCTATTTTGAATTGCATTTTTACAAAGTAAGCTTATTTTTCTTAGAACATGTTTTATACTGTAACACATACAAAATATATTTTAAGTCAATGAAAGTATTTTTAATTTGTTGTTATTTTCTGTAGGTTAGACCATAAGATAGAAGGTAACATTACATTTCACAGTGGAAGGAAGCTGCCTGACTTTGTCTAAAGGTGTTAGATCAGCCTTAATCAATCCTAAAATGCCGTAAAGCAGCTGTGAGACTAAAGGGACCCAAGGTGATGACAGGAGTCAGCCCATGACTTGAGAAAGGGGCTGGAGTGCTTTCTGTGGGAGACAGAGGATTTTCAGCTATGCAGACTATATTAACAGGCTGGGATCATTGAACACTGGATTGTTATTTGACCAAAAATTATGTTGTCTCGTCTTTGACAAGGGGCTTCAAAATAAGTACAACTATTAAATAGAAACCAAATGCAGCCACAGGAGTGAGACACAAATGGAGTTGAAGCAGTGACTCAGGAGGATAATTACATTATAGGACAGACAGGTGTGCACTAGTTCTAAGCCACAGAATTCTCCTCCCTTAGCTAACAGTGCCATTGATCATCTTTCAAACTTTTGTGTACTAATCTCAAAAGAAAGCCTTCCCAAGACTGATGCTAGTCAATGTAATGTTATTTTATATATATATATATATATATATCATGTGTATATATGACGTGTGTGTGTGTGCTTGTGTGTATCCTTGTAGTCCAAGGGACTCTCAAGAGTATTCTCCAGCACCACAATTTAAAAGCATCCATTCTTTGGTGCTCAGCCTTCTTTATGATCCAAACCATAAAGGAGTTTTGTAGGGAAGAGACAGTCATTTTTAATACCCTTTACAAGCCTGTCTTTTGCTTCCAAGCCCATCAGTTAATTCTCGGAATAGAATGAATGATTACCATGCTTCCAAATAAGCACTGTGAGATTCAGGGACTATATTAGGCTTCCCTGGTAGCTCAGTGATGAAGAGTTCATCTGCCAATATAGGAGGCACGGGTTCAATTCCTGGCCGGGAGGATCCCACAGGCTGCGGAGCAGTTGGGCCCATGAGCCACAATGGTTGAGCCTGTGCTCTAGAACCTCAGAGCTACAACTGTTGAGCCCATGTGCCACAACTACTGAAACCCATTTGCCCTAGAGCCCAAGTTCTGCAACAAGAAAAGTCACCACAGCAAGAAGCCTGCTCACCTCAACTAGAGAGTAGCCCTCACTCCCTGCAACTACAGGAGAGCCTGCAGCAGCAGTGAAAACCCAGAATAGCCAAAAATAAATAATAAAATACATAAATAAAATTTTTAAAAAAGAAAGAAATTCAGGGACTATAGCCAACCCTGCTGATAAACCACCACATCTGAACCTGACACGGTGTCAGAACGTTCCTGGGTCTTACCCAACCAGCATTTCCCTACGTGTATGCCATAGAACACTCATTTCCAGAGTTGCTCTGAGAACTGCTCAGTTCCCTCTGAGCAAAGAAGCATCACAGGCACATTCAGTTCCTACTAGAGGTTCTGAAGCCCTGCAGAAATCTCCTAGTTGGCTTCATCCTTAACCCGTGTTAGAGATGCACCTCTTACGAAGCTTTGATTCCCCCAAACTGAGTCCATCTTCATGCCTTTGGAAGTTTAAGAGACAATAATGTTGTATTTTCAGTATTATATTTTCAGTATTATATTTTCTTTCCAGTCTTTTTTTTTTTTTTGGTTCTACTTGTTTATTGCTACCAACCCATCTCCCACCACCCCCCACACATGCATGCTCAGTTGTGTAACCCCATGGATGGCAGCCCACCTGGCTCCTCTGTCCATGAGATTTCCCAGGCAAGATTACTGGAGTGGGCTGCCATTTCCTCCATCTTTTCAGTCTTTTTATCTCAATAATGGAGGACCAATGCCTTGTTTAGAGCTTTTTAAATTGTAACTAACAGAATATTAAATTCTTTTCTCTGATTACTCAAAGGGCTATTTTTCAGAAGTATCTTGTATTCCCTTCTTTCCTTCCTCATACCTCTATTCATCACAGTGACTGTGAGACTTCTAGAACATAAGCCTAGGATCTATGAGACATCCAAACAGGAAGGAATTACCTTTTTCTGTATTGTTTACTTCTTAACATTTAAAATTACATATCTTATTACATATATATGTTATAGCACATCTATATCTAAATAGATGTATAGAAGTACCTACTGGGGGCTTTCTTGGTGGTCCAGTGGGTAGAGTCCACCTTGCAGTACAAGGGGCACCGATTTGATCCCTGGCCCAGGAAGATCCCACGTGCCGCAGAGTGACTAGACCGATGTGTCCAATTATGAGCCAACGTTCTGGAGCGCATGTGACCAGAGCCAGTGCTCTGCAATGAGAGGAGCCACTGCAATGGGAGGCCCACACAGGCCAAAGAATAAAGATGGATGAAAAATAAATAAATAAAAACTCAATAAAAAGAAGGTCAAAAATTAAATTAAAAAAAAAAGAAAAAGAAGTACCTACTGGGACAAGGAAATGGATATTTATTAAGTACTTCCCATGTGGCAGGCATGAGAAACAAGTTATATATGCCTTATCTTATTTGAGTTTCATAGTTCAACCCTGGTAGGTCACTAAGTGCTGTTCCTATTTTACAGATGAGCAAACTGAGGCAAATAGAAGTTTTGGGTTTTTTTTTTTTTAAGATTTATTTATTTATTTATTTTGGGCGGGGGTCGGGTTGGGGAGGGAGGGGAGCCGGCAGGCCACTTCTGTTGGTCTTTCATTTCTCTATTTTCATCCGTCTTTGTTCTTTGGCCCGTGTGGGCCTCCCATCGCGGTGGCCTCTGTTGTCGCAGAGCACCGGCTCTGGGCGCATGCGCTCCAGAGCTCCAGCTCAGTGATGGGACACATGGGTCCAGCCGCTCCGCGGCACGTGGGATCTTCCCAGGCCAGGGATCGAACCGGCGCCCCTTGCACTGCAAGGTGGTGTCCTTACCCACTGGACCACCAGGGGAAGCCCCAAATAGAAGTTAAATGGCATGTTTATGGTCTCAAACAGCTAAAAACGAGAGGCCAAGAATTTGACTCTAGAATACCTTCTTCCAAAATTACATATAATTTTATCTACTGTGACCTGCTTTACTTCATGATTGTTGTGTTACACATTTTAATATGGCTTCCATCTTTCATTTGCTATTTGTGTTTGAACAAGACACGGAACTGTGTTTACTTACATAAATTAACAATTTTATAATCCCTTATAGCTCTTACATCTAATGAATTGTTATGCATTTTGTTTAAAATTTTGAAGCAATTTAATAGGATAGAATTCTTGATGCTTTTCTAAAAAGCAAGTAGACACGTGTTCAGGTCTTTTGTTATATCATGGACCTCTTTTGTATTCTCAGCAGCTAGTCTAAAAATCTTTTTATTTAAACCCTCCAGTACCTGCTGGTGACCACAGCCTGGAGCTGAGGGAGATTCCTGATGAAATCTGCCATGTTACCAGATATGGCTACTTTAGAGCCACCATCACAATTGTGGGTAAGACTGTGGAGGAAAGATGTTAGAGTCTGCCTTGGGCTACCCACTGCCTGATTCCAGAGGGGTGGGGTTGGGGGACAGGGGCACCCACTCACGGTGCTACCACACTTGCACAAGAGAGACTCCATGAGCTTCTAGATTTCCACCGGCCTTCCTGGCCTTCCTTAGACATCCAGGAGGAAATGAACCCTCAGCAAGGCACATATAGTGAGGAGCCTGCTGGAGGCCTGGACCTCCTCACCCAGTGCAGCTCAGAATTCTGAATGAATGTGGCCCGAAGGAAGGCCAGTTGCAAATTTCCACAAGTCCCACCTTCCTCCCCTGGGTGGTTTCACAGAGTCATACCTCCTATGTGTGAAAAGGGGGTGAAGAGGCCTGCCACACAGAGCTGTGTGCGTGGGGCACTGTTCACAGTGCCTAGCAGAGGAGTCGGGTGGGGCTGCAGCCCAAGCTGTGTGCCCTGAGCCTGAGCCTCCTCAACAGGAGACACAGTGGCCAAGGTCTGAGCCTGAGCCTACCTTCCTCTCCAGGGTGACCGACGCACATACTAGCTCCAGGCATAAAAATCAATCTTAGACTGAAGAACAGTTCAATTTGACTTGGCAAATACTGCCTGGACATGTACCCGAACTCTGGGGTAGATTCCCAACTCTGCTGTGGCAAGAGGCTGTATCCACTGCGTTCAGCCTTCTGATTTGTTAAGAAGTGGTTTGATTTGGTTTGCATTGTGTGTTGATGTGTTTTTTTATGGATGTTGTTCCACTAGAGGGCATTCTAGAGGTTAACATTGTCCAGGTGAAAGATGTCGTGATGGCCCGGCCACAGCCTGACAGCTCCCTGGTGGATTTCGTTGTGACCTGCCAAGGGAGGTGAGTACCTAGTGAGAAAGGAAGGGGCCAAGTAAGGGCCCCAGGCTGAACAATAGCCTTAACACCCCTCCCACCTTTTAAGTTGATCTGAATTTTAGTTCTTCACTAAACCAGGACAAGGAAGGGCCTTCCCAGGTGCTCTCAAATGCGCACTTGCTTTGCTAGAGTTGAGCTATGCTCACCACCTTAACTGCCGAGTAATTACTGATTGGACGCTTACTGTGCCTTTAACATTTTATTTCTGTTTTCATGTCAAACCCTCACACAATCATAAAAGTCTCTTGGCTTTACAGAATGGGCCACCAGCTATCAGATGATTATAGTACCTCTCTAGATGGTGGGTAGCCGGCAGAGCAAAGTTCACAAGTTGGGCCCAGACTCTCTGAAGCTCCTAAAGTTCCTCCAGAGTCCAGGCTGCCAGTATGGAAGGGCTGTGTCCTTGTGCTGATGAATAGCAGTGACTGATCATCTTGTCTCTATAACATAGAAAGCTCTTTCTCATGTATTACATAACCTAACTTCCTGTGGCTGGTTATAACTCTACATAATAGGGACTTCCCTGGCTGAGTGGTAAAGAATCTGCCTGCAATGCAAGACATGCAGGTGACACATTTTTGATCCCTGGGTTGGGAAGATTTCTTGGAGAAGGAAATGACCAGCCACTCTAGTATTCTTGCCTGGGAAATCCCATGAACAAAGGAGCTTGGTGGGCTACAGTCCGTGGGGTCGCAAAAGAGTAGGATGCAACTGAGCATGCACACACAGAGATAACAGACTGAATATAAAGTAATTAATATATAAATACTGTATCAATTAACTCATTCAATATTTAAGTAACTAAGTTATATAATTAAATACAAGGAGTTAAAATTATGTGTATATGATATATAAAGTAATCCACAGAGTGGACTGGTAGAAAAATGAGGCCTTATTTGATTCAAAGGGATTGCTCCAGGGAATTTCCTGGTGGTCTAGTGGTTAGGACTCTGCGCTTCCACTGCAGGGCCACGGGTTCCATCTGTGGTCAGTGAACCAAGATCTGGCAAGCTGCATGGTGCTGACCAGAATTTTTAAAAAAAGTTTTCAGCCTGACAGCTCCGGTGGATTCGTTGTGACCTGCCAAGGGAGGTGAGTATAAGGAAGGGGCCAAGTAAGGGCCCCAGGCTGAACAATAGCCTTAACACCCCTCCCACCTTTTAAGTTGATCTGAATTTTAGTTCTTCACTAAACCAGGACAAGGAAGGGCCTTCCCAGGTGCTCTCAAATGCGCACTTGCTTTGCTAGAGTTGAGCTATGCTCACCACCTTAACTGCCGAGTAATTACTGATTGGACGCTTACTGTGCCTTTAACATTTTATTTCTGTTTTCATGTCAAACCCTCACACAATCATAAAAGTCTCTTGGCTTTACAGAATGGGCCACCAGCTATCAGATGATTATAGTACCTCTCTAGATGGTGGGTAGCCGGCAGAGCAAAGTTCACAAGTTGGGCCCAGACTCTCTGAAGCTCCTAAAGTTCCTCCAGAGTCCAGGCTGCCAGTATGGAAGGGCTGTGTCCTTGTGCTGATGAATAGCAGTGACTGATCATCTTGTCTCTATAACATAGAAAGCTCTTTCTCATGTATTACATAACCTAACTTCCTGTGGCTGGTTATAACTCTACATAATAGGGACTTCCCTGGCTGAGTGGTAAAGAATCTGCCTGCAATGCAAGACATGCAGGTGACACATTTTTGATCCCTGGGTTGGGAAGATTTCTTGGAGAAGGAAATGACCAGCCACTCTAGTATTCTTGCCTGGGAAATCCCATGAACAAAGGAGCTTGGTGGGCTACAGTCCGTGGGGTCGCAAAAGAGTAGGATGCAACTGAGCATGCACACACAGAGATAACAGACTGAATATAAAGTAATTAATATATAAATACTGTATCAATTAACTCATTCAATATTTAAGTAACTAAGTTATATAATTAAATACAAGGAGTTAAAATTATGTGTATATGATATATAAAGTAATCCACAGAGTGGACTGGTAGAAAAATGAGGCCTTATTTGATTCAAAGGGATTGCTCCAGGGAATTTCCTGGTGGTCTAGTGGTTAGGACTCTGCGCTTCCACTGCAGGGCCACGGGTTCCATCTGTGGTCAGTGAACCAAGATCTGGCAAGCTGCATGGTGCTGACCAGAATTTTTTTAAAAAAAAAAGCTCCAAAACTCTCTGGGTTGGGGAGGGAACAGGAAGAGGATGACAGAATGAGAGAAAATCCTGACTGAGGTGCTGCCAGGGGCCAGGTGTCAGGGAAGAAGAGAGCATGAACTCATCTAATTCCCTGTGCCCTCATCAGGCTCAGCTTCTGAGCCTGGTCTCTCCATCCAGGAAGTCTACTCAGACAAGAAACAGAGGCTAAGACAGTAACACATGGGGGCCGAATGGTCACAGGGACAACTGTTGACCATCTTTTGCTCAAGTCCCAGCTGCAAATCTAACAGCTTTTGTGACCTGGGGCCAGTGAGCTCTCCTCCCAGAGCTGGCATGTCACCTGCTACATTAGGCTACTGTTACTTTCCCCATCAGGTTGTGGAGAGGAATAGACAAATCTGTGCCACTTACCTGAAACGGAGAGCCTTGCCCACGGCAGGTGCTACACAAACAGCTCTGGGTGCTGCTGCTGTCCGACATCAGCCAGGGCCCACGCGGGGCTGACTGGCCTTTAGTGCTGTCTTAACCTACCACCTAAGCCATCTGCTTCCTTGGGCATCCAGGAAGCCGAAGAGGAAAGGGAAGTTCCCAGCAGCCTCTCAGCTTGGGGGAGATAACTTCCTGCTCCTCCATCCCTCGGGCCCCATCTTCCTGAGAACACAGAGGAAACAGTGACTGACAGAAGGCTTGTTTAAGAGTAAATTATATGTGACAATTTCATGTCGTACAGTTTGAGTAAAAATAAGGTGGGAGAATGGATACATGTATATGTATGGCTGAGTCCCTTCATCATTCACTTGAAACTATCACAACATTCTTTTTTTTTTTCCTCAGTTCTTTCACTTCGTTTTGCTTTTTGCTTTTACTGAGTTTTGTTGTTTACAGATATGTATAATCCCAGATTAGTCATATGTATATCCCTGACCCCTCGTCCTGTGCCCTCCTCCTGATCCTCCCCATCTCACCCCTCCAGGCCATCGCATAGCCCCCATGTAAGATCCCTTAGTCCCACAGCACATTGACAATAGGTATTTCTTTTACATAAGACAGTATATGTTTCTATGTTATTCTTTTTTTTATTATTATTAATTTATTTTGGCGAGGTTGGGGAGGGAAGGGGGGGTGGGCGGGCCACTTCCACTGGTCTTTCATTTGTCTAGCTTCATCCATCTTTGTTCTTTGGCCCGTGGAGGCCTCCCATCGCGGTGGCGTCTGTCGCTGCAGAGCGCCGGCTCTGGGCGCATGCGCTCCAGAGCTCCAGCTCGGTAATTGGACACATCGGTCCAGCTGCTCCACGGCACATGGGATCTTCCCAGGCCAGGGATCGAACCAGCACCCCTTGCACTGCAAGGCGGTGCCCTTACCAATTGGACCACCAGGGAAGCCCTATGTTATTCTTTCCATACCTCTCACCCACTCTTCCCTCCCCTCAATGTCCATAAGTCTGTTCTCGATGTCTGTTTTTCCATCACTGCTCTGTGTATCACAACATTCTTAATTGGGTATATCCCAATACAAAATGTTTCTGGTGTTAAAAAAAAATAAAAATTCATTTTTTTAAAAAAAGGAATAAGGTGCGATTCTGTCTAACATATAAGTAATGATTTTTTTCCTTTTAAACTGATGTCCTATTCCTCTCTCTCCCTCTGGATACCTTTTGTACCTCCAGCATGCCCACAGAGGTCTGTACTGTCATTGCTGACCCCAGCTGCCAGATCCCCCAGAACACAGTCTGCAGCCCTGTCGCGGTGGACCTGGGCGACGCGTGCTTGTTGACGGTCAGGAGAGCCTTCCTCGGGTCTGGGACATACTGTATGAACCTCACTCTGGGTGACGATGTAAGTCTGGCCCTCACAAGCGCCCTTGTCTCTGTCTCTGGCAAAGGTAAGTTTAGTTTCATGGCTGTGTGAACATTTCATGTTGCGGATAAAGCCTGTGTCCAACACTAAAGCTGTTTAATGTTTCACTCTCAATGTTTAGTTTTATTTCACTGTAAAAGTCATTGAACTATCACGAATGTGAATTTGAGAAATGACATTAAAATCCAATAGCAAAAAAAAGGGGGAGTGGCAAAAAAAAATCCAGTAGCAGATCTACTTAGGAAAGGTATGAGAGAGAACTTATGAAACAAGGACCAAAGAAAAACCTTTTTTAAATTTTTTATTTATTTATTTGTGGCTGTGCTGGGTCTTTATTGCTATGTGGTCTTTCCTATAGTTGCGGTGAGCAGAAGCTACTCTCTAGTTGTGGTATGAAGGCTTCTCATTTCAATGGCTTCTTTTCTTGCGGAGCACAGGTTCCAGGCACTCAGTCTTCAGTAGTTGTGGTGTATGGGCTTAGTTGCTTTGTGGTGTGTGGGCCAGGAATCGAACCTATATCCCCTGAATTGGCAGGCAGATTCTCAACCCCTGGACGGCCAAGGAAGTCCAAGAAAAGCCTTTTGATGAAAAACATCAGCTTTGATCACGAACCAGTAATAATGGGATGTGATCACTGCATGCTTGGATAGGTTTGTATTTCAAGGGGAAGTGTAAAGCCCAACATCAGAAAATAACTATGTTCTCCAATTAAACTCTAACAAAGGGAAGGCTGCTATCACGTTATCAGAACCCACTTTGGCGAAGACGTGAAGCCAAGAAGAGAAACGAGAAACCAGGTGGACTCTTGGCTCCCTCTGACTTCCCATGGGCCCCTCCTTTCCCTTCCTAAAGTCTACCAAGCATTACACTGAGACAGATACAAACCAAATTACCTAGTCCTTAAACGTTCACCAGACAAACTAATCCTTGTCCCCTTAATGCTCAGAAGGGTAAAATGTTAATAAAGCAGATGAAGGAATTTCACTGAGAAATTCCCATGTACTGGTGACAGTTTATTTTCCCCAAACCCTAAGGACTCTACCTGGTGACCTTAATTAAATTTCATGTATAACTGACTGTGTTGAAAAATACGCCTTTACTTCTTAGAAGAAGTGCTACATGGTGGAACAGAAGGGACAGGTAAATTTGTACACAAATTACAGCATGTATTTTGTTCTTAAAAATTATTATTTATTTTTTTGTTTGTGCTGGGTCATAGTTGTGGCATGACCTTAAGCTTGGGAAATAAAGGGTCTTTTTTTTCATATGTGGTTGGCTAAAATCCTAGCAAAAAAAGGGGAGTGGCAAAAAATCCAGTAGCAGATCTACTTAGGAAAGGTATGAGAGAGAACTTATGAAACAAGGACCAAAGAAAAACCTTTTTTAAATTTTTTATTTATTTATTTGTGGCTGTGCTGGGTCTTTATTGCTATGTGGTCTTTCCTATAGTTGCGGTGAGCAGAAGCTACTCTCTAGTTGTGGTATGAAGGCTTCTCATTTCAATGGCTTCTTTTCTTGCGGAGCACAGGTTCCAGGCACTCAGTCTTCAGTAGTTGTGGTGTATGGGCTTAGTTGCTTTGTGGTGTGTGGGCCAGGAATCGAACCTATATCCCCTGAATTGGCAGGCAGATTCTCAACCCCTGGACGGCCAAGGAAGTCCAAGAAAAGCCTTTTGATGAAAAACATCAGCTTTGATCACGAACCAGTAATAATGGGATGTGATCACTGCATGCTTGGATAGGTTTGTATTTCAAGGGGAAGTGTAAAGCCCAACATCAGAAAATAACTATGTTCTCCAATTAAACTCTAACAAAGGGAAGGCTGCTATCACGTTATCAGAACCCACTTTGGCGAAGACGTGAAGCCAAGAAGAGAAACGAGAAACCAGGTGGACTCTTGGCTCCCTCTGACTTCCCAGGGGCCCCCTCCTTTCCCTTCCTAAAGTCTACCAAGCATTACACTGAGACAGATACAAACCAAATTACCTAGTCCTTAAACGTTCACCAGACAAACTAATCCTTGTCCCCTTAATGCTCAGAAGGGTAAAATGTTAATAAAGCAGATGAAGGAATTTCACTGAGAAATTCCCGTGTACTGGTGACAGTTTATTTTCCCCAAACCCTAAGGACTCTACCTGGTGACCTTAATTAAATTTCATGTATAACTGACTGTGTTGAAAAATACGCCTTTACTTCTTAGAAGAAGTGCTACATGGTGGAACAGAAGGGACAGGTAAATTTGTACACAAATTACAGCATGTATTTTGTTCTTAAAAATTATTATTTATTTTTTTGTTTGTGCTGGGTCATAGTTGTGGCATACAGGATCTTTGATCTTCCTGACAGCGTGTGGGATTTTTCATTGTGGCGTGCAGCTTCACTTGTGGCATTGGGGAGCTAGTTCCCCAATTGGGGATCGAACCCAGGTCCACTGCACTGGGAGCATGGATTCTTAGCTATTGGACCACCAAGGAAGTTCCCACCCTGCTCCTCAGTTTGAGTATTGTTGGGTGCAATCTATAATGACTAACTCACAAATCATTCTTTTGGTCATAGAGTCTATCTTATAAGGGGAAGTGTACTTAAATATTTTATTAATTGTATAAAAGGCAGTTTAACCTCACTAAAAGAAAAGCATAAGTAATGATGTAGGTAATTATTTGCATGAGCATTTATTGTTGATGAAAGCCAAGGTGTACATTGAAAAAGAAAGGAGGCAAAGGTACACTGCTTCCTCCCAGGCAGGATGTATGGACTTAGGGTACAGAACTGGCGAGCAGGGTGAAAAGAGGCAGCTGGTGCCTCTGTGTCCTACCTTCTATGTGGACCTTCTAGCCATCACTTTCGGAAGCTTCTGGGGCCATTCTTCTAGTGCTGCTGTGACTGCTTTTAGAATTGCCTTTTAGAGTCCTAACCTAGTCCATGAAGCTTCCTCAGTTCTGGCAAATCTGTTCTCCTACCTGGATTCGATGCTTGGATATTTGCTTTCCTTTAGTCCTTATTGTAGTAAGTGATAGCTTTAGGTGTGACCTGAGCTGTTTTAAAAAATAATAAATAATAATAATTTTTTTTTACTTGTTTGTTTGGCTGTGTCAGGTTTTAGTTGTGGCATGAGGGACCTTTAGTTGTACTATATGGGGTCTAGTTCCCTAACCATGGATCAAATTGGGGCCCCCTGCATGGGGAGAGCAAAATCTTAGCTGCTGGACCACCAGGGAAGCCCCTGAGTCATTTTATTTATTTGTGACTGTGCTGGGTCTTAGTTACTGCAGGCGTGAGCTTTCTCTAGTTGATGCAAGTGGTGGACAGTCTTTGTTGTGGTGCTCGGTCTTCTCAATCCAGTGGCTTCTTTTGTTACAGAGCACAAGCTCTAGAATGTGGATTCAGTAGGTGTGGCACATGGGCTTAGTTGTTCTGTGGCACATGGGATCTGCTTGGACCAAAGATCGAATCTGTGTCTCCTGCATTGGCAGGTAGATTCTTAACCGCTGGACCACCGGAAAAATCACTCCCTGAGCCATGTTTAAAATCCACAAAAAGGAAACTCAGGAAGAGAGCTTTTAATTCAATGGAAATTGGAAATTGACAATTTGGGTTTCTAAAGTCAGAATTTTAGAAGTTGACCGTTGTTCAAAAGCAAACCCAAAGACTTTAAGCCAAAATGACTTTTAATCATTGATTCAATGAATGTTCATGAAGCACCTGGAATGTTTTCTTTTTTTTTTTTTTTTATGTTTTTGGAATGTTTTCAACAAATGTTTATCAGGCAATCACTCCAAGCCCAGCATGGCTCCAGGCACCATGTTGAAAGTTCCAGATAGAGTGGGAACAAGATGAGGAAGGTCCCTGCTTTAGTGAGCAGAAACAGCCAATAGACACATAAAATGGTATTATAAATACAGTGAAACAATGTATGGAGAGTGACATGGAAGAGAGGGGACAGAGTTTGACTCTCTAGATGGGGAGATCAGGAAAGTCCTGCCAACCCAGTGGTACCCACTTGGTGAAGGGTCTCCTCTGAACTGAGACCTGCATTTCAAGACTGAACAGCCCGTCTAGAGCCTTAGGCATCACTGATAGGATTTGGGTTTATTCTGTGCGTAAGGGGAACCACTGTCAGGGTTGAAGCATGATCTGATTAATGCTTTTAGATGATCATTCAGACTGCTGAGTGAAGCAAGGATTATGGGAAAGTCACAAAAAAATTTGGAAGGGCATGAGGGACCTTTAGTTGTACTATATGGGGTCTAGTTCCTAACCATGGATCAAATTGGGGCCCCTGCATGGGAGAGCAAAATCTTAGCTGCTGGACCACCAGGAAGCCCCTGAGTCATTTTATTTATTTGTGACTGTGCTGGGTCTTAGTTACTGCAGGCGTGAGCTTTCTCTAGTTGATGCAAGTGGTGGACAGTCTTTGTTGTGGTGCTCGGTCTTCTCAATCCAGTGGCTTCTTTTGTTACAGAGCACAAGCTCTAGAATGTGGATTCAGTAGGTGTGGCACATGGGCTTAGTTGTTCTGTGGCACATGGGATCTGCTTGGACCAAAGATCGAATCTGTGTCTCCTGCATTGGCAGGTAGATTCTTAACCGCTGGACCACCGGAAAAATCACTCCCTGAGCCATGTTTAAAATCCACAAAAAGGAAACTCAGGAAGAGAGCTTTTAATTCAATGGAAATTGGAAATTGACAATTTGGGTTTCTAAAGTCAGAATTTTAGAAGTTGACCGTTGTTCAAAAGCAAACCCAAAGACTTTAAGCCAAAATGACTTTTAATCATTGATTCAATGAATGTTCATGAAGCACCTGGAATGTTTTCTTTTTTTTTTTTTTTTATGTTTTTGGAATGTTTTCAACAAATGTTTATCAGGCAATCACTCCAAGCCCAGCATGGCTCCAGGCACCATGTTGAAAGTTCCAGATAGAGTGGGAACAAGATGAGGAAGGTCCCTGCTTTAGTGAGCAGAAACAGCCAATAGACACATAAAATGGTATTATAAATACAGTGAAACAATGTATGGAGAGTGACATGGAAGAGAGGGGACAGAGTTTGACTCTCTAGATGGGGAGATCAGGAAAGTCCTGCCAACCCAGTGGTACCCACTTGGTGAAGGGTCTCCTCTGAACTGAGACCTGCATTTCAAGACTGAACAGCCCGTCTAGAGCCTTAGGCATCACTGATAGGATTTGGGTTTATTCTGTGCGTAAGGGGAACCACTGTCAGGGTTGAAGCATGATCTGATTAATGCTTTTAGATGATCATTCAGACTGCTGAGTGAAGCAAGGATTATGGGAAAGTCACAGTGGAAGTGATTGAAGGTGAAGATATCCTTACAAGGCAGAGCGCTGATGGCCGGGACCGCGGTGGTGGCAAACATGGAGAGAAAATAGACCAACTCCATTATACGTTGGTCTCAGAGACAAGACTAGTTGATTTGCTGGTTTCTGGGAGTATGGAGAAGACATGATCCCTGCTTCATGGCTCTTACAATCTAGTAGGAGAGAACTATGGGTAAAGAAGTAATTACAACACAGTGTGATGGAGGCAGAGCAAGAGAGACAAGGAGAGACATAACAAAGGAAGGTATGACCCTGTGCCTGCATGCATGTCAGGGAGGCATCGCAAAGAGGCAGATGCAGGAGAGGAGCTGGGGGATGGACACTCCTGGCAGAGGAAAGGGAGATTTGAAAGAGCCTGGGGAGGATGGATCTTTACCACACTGGAAGGTAAGCAGTGAAAGATGAACCCAGAAGAGTGGGCAGAAAGACCGTGAAGCCCTTGGCTGCGTGAGTGTGGGGTTAACTCAGACCAGAGCCGGTGTCTCCAGGACATGACATCTCCTAAGCCCTTAACACAGTGTTCCAGACATGCTAACTCATTCTCTAAATGGAAGATAAGCTGCCCCGAAGACTATGCATTATGTAATGGGAAAGATTACTGAAAGCTCAGAGGAGCAGTATATCTTCTGTTCACTGCCTTCCTCATTGATTTAATTGAATTACAAGCAGCATGTCCTCTAGGCGGGAATTGTCACTAACACGACCTTGCTTCTGTTTTAAGACTCAGCCTCCCTTTTAAGAATGGCAAATGGTATCCTGGTCTCCATTGGCTGCTTGGCCATACTTGTCACTGTGATTGCCTTTTTGATGTACAAGTAAGTTGCTGGTTCTAACGCTTTAAATCACTAGAGTATATTGTCAAAAATAAATGGCATATTTCTGCACAAGTGGGATGTTTTCCCTTTTTTGCTTTGTAGCATTTTGTGTGTGGGAGGAAAATCTCCTGAATGATGAATACTAAAGTAGCCTATTAATTTTGCTGTGTTTTTTTTTTAATCCTTAAAATTGCCACCACATGTCAATAACTTTATCAAATTGTGTCAATTTAATGTTTAACATATAATCTCAAGTGATAATAAGCACTCACATTTCTCACATGAAGAAGAGGAAATAAATATATTTTCGTAAGACATCCGTGTCTTGAATGGAATGAACGATTCTGCACTTGACATGTGAAAGATTGTAGAAAGCCACCTTTTCCAGCTGGAGATCTTTTTTTAATCTGTCCAACATATTGCTTTCAGAAAACACAAGGAATACAAACCAGTAGAAAACAGCCCTGGAATCATGATCAGAGGCAAAGGCCTGAATGTTTTCTTCGATCGTGCAAAGACTGTGTTCTTCCCTGGAAACCAGGAAAAAGATCCACTGCTGAAGAACCAATCAGGCATTCTTTAAATCTTCAGCCTTACTTCTGACCAACAGTTCATCCTCAGAGCCATTTATGTCAACTTGCTAGAGCAGATGACAATTAATTTTTTAAAAAGATTATGGTAAAATATAGATGGTGGTTTAAGGAGAACCAATTTTTAAAAATTTTTATAGGTTGAATGACATTTTAGGGAAATGGCTGAGGTTGCATGTAGTTTAATTCTTTTCCAAGTTATATAACTGATAAAAGCAGCTAACAGGGCTTTCTTTCATTGATGATTTATGTTTCACTTAATATCTTGGGTGATCAGTAGGATAGATACGCTGTATTCTGAGTAGTGGGAGAAGGTACTATTTATTAGAGCCTGACCTAAGTTACCTGGAAGGACAGGCTGGACATGTTCTAGCTTTTCATATAACCATATAAATAAAACTAGTTTATTCATGTTCTGAAGGTCATGACCCAAGCTCCCTGAATCTTTTCTCAATGAACATGTACGAGCTTCCAACAGAACACTAACAGGTCAGCTTTTAGTAGTCTGGACATGCTTGTTATACTAAAAAAAAAGAAAATACTAATCTAATAAATAAGTGTGAATATTTTCATGATTGCCTGCCCAGTTCAAATGTGTAAAGGAAGAATATTCATTCATTCATTTTTCCCATGGATATTTATAGCAACTTCTGTATCCCAGGTGTGTTGCCAGGTGCATGGCCCTGTACTCAGCATGTCGACAACCTTGCAGACATATCTGAATGTCTGTGCACTCTGGTGCACATAGTTGAAATGATACATTATGATTTTCCAAAGAAGAAGGTTCCTGGTTTTTCTACTGGTCTTTATTCAAATAGCACATCAGTAAGGATGAAAATATATTTCGTAAGACATCCGTGTCTTGAATGGAATGAACGATTCTGCACTTGACATGTGAAAGATTGTAGAAAGCCACCTTTTCCAGCTGGAGATCTTTTTTTAATCTGTCCAACATATTGCTTTCAGAAAACACAAGGAATACAAACCAGTAGAAAACAGCCCTGGAATCATGATCAGAGGCAAAGGCCTGAATGTTTTCTTCGATCGTGCAAAGACTGTGTTCTTCCCTGGAAACCAGGAAAAGATCCACTGCTGAAGAACCAATCAGGCATTCTTTAAATCTTCAGCCTTACTTCTGACCAACAGTTCATCCTCAGAGCCATTTATGTCAACTTGCTAGAGCAGATGACAATTAATTTTTTAAAAAGATTATGGTAAAATATAGATGGTGGTTTAAGGAGAACCAATTTTTAAAAATTTTTATAGGTTGAATGACATTTTAGGGAAATGGCTGAGGTTGCATGTAGTTTAATTCTTTTCCAAGTTATATAACTGATAAAAGCAGCTAACAGGGCTTTCTTTCATTGATGATTTATGTTTCACTTAATATCTTGGGTGATCAGTAGGATAGATACGCTGTATTCTGAGTAGTGGGAGAAGGTACTATTTATTAGAGCCTGACCTAAGTTACCTGGAAGGACAGGCTGGACATGTTCTAGCTTTTCATATAACCATATAAATAAAACTAGTTTATTCATGTTCTGAAGGTCATGACCCAAGCTCCCTGAATCTTTTCTCAATGAACATGTACGAGCTTCCAACAGAACACTAACAGGTCAGCTTTTAGTAGTCTGGACATGCTTGTTATACTAAAAAAAAAAAAGAAAATACTAATCTAATAAATAAGTGTGAATATTTTCATGATTGCCTGCCCAGTTCAAATGTGTAAAGGAAGAATATTCATTCATTCATTTTTCCCATGGATATTTATAGCAACTTCTGTATCCCAGGTGTGTTGCCAGGTGCATGGCCCTGTACTCAGCATGTCGACAACCTTGCAGACATATCTGAATGTCTGTGCACTCTGGTGCACATAGTTGAAATGATACATTATGATTTTCCAAAGAAGAAGGTTCCTGGTTTTTCTACTGGTCTTTATTCAAATAGCACATCAGTAAGGATGAAATAAGTAAGGATTTCACTTTCATTTGTAACTGAAGCTACTGTGTCAATCGTGACATTCTTTTTCTCCTTCCTGGAAAATAAAGTATGAAAAGAGACAAGATCTTGGAATTATTTTTCTAATTTCTGTTTGCCTTTCAGTTTCATGTATAGCTTTAACATGTAAAAGTTGTTTAACTTTGTCTTGTAGAATGCTGATGATTTCTAAGTATTTTGTATTTTTAGGTGTATGTTATATATACAGTATATGAAATTTCAATCAATCATATATATATATATAATGCATATATATACATATATGCACATATATGTATATACACACATATATAATCACACCAGTCTAAAAGAAGAGATTTTCTACAAGCAATTGTCCTGGAATCTTGGAGCAGTCACTGTTGTATTAAAAATAAAGGTGGGAGAATAGTTCTAGGTCATAGATCAGTCATCTTTTTCTGTAAAGCGGCAAGTATTTTAGGTGTCATGGGTCACATGGTGTCTGTTGCAGCTACTCAGCTCTGATCCTGTAGCACAGATGTCATCATGTACTTAGAGGAAAGAGCTTGGCTGTGTTCTGACACAAGCATGTTTACAAAAGCAGGCGGTGAGCCAGGTGAGTCATAGTTTGTAGACCCATGATCTAGGCTAAAGGAATAGAGACGCAGAGCCTAAAACAATTTAGTACTGTAGATTATATCCTAGTATTTAAAAAAAAAAAAAAGCAGCCATTAAAGACATTCTTGGGGCAAATGAGCAAAATTTGAATACACTCTGGGTGCCAAATGATATTGCAGAATTGTTGTTAATTTGCTGATGGAGTGGTGAAGGTTTCCTTAAGGAGTTGATTGAAACTGACACATAGTGCTCACTTCGGCAGCACATATACTAAAATTGGAACGATACAGAGAAGATTAGCATGGCCCCTGCGCAAGGATGACACACAAATTCGTGAAGCGTTCCATATTTAAAAAAAAAAAAAAAAAAAAAAAAACTGACACATAATCTAGTTTCTTCACTTCGTAGATGGCCTAGAGGTCAACAATGAAGTGTTTGTTCCAGAACCATCCCACACAGTACAAACTCTGCAGAACATGAATTGTGGGATTTTTCTGCATTTGTGAGCTGGATGAAACTCACTGGACCTTAGCAATGTTAGGAGATTATTTTTGGTTGTCACAACTCAGGCAGAGTGCTACTGGCATCGGCATCTAGTGAGTAGAGGTCAGGAATGCTGCGAAGCATCTTGCAATGCACAGGATGGTCCCCACAACAAAGCAACCCATTTTATCTGATCCAAAGTGTCAGTAACCCTGTTGTGGCGTAATTGAAGAGTCTATGGACATGGATATAAACCCAGCCCTGCCACTTAAAGCTGAGTAACCCTGGGCAAGTTAGTTGCTATTTCTTGAGCCTAACACTCATCTTTAAAGTAGACGTGCAGTCCCTCCGTAGCTTACTTCAAAGGGCTACTGCAAGCCCCTCTGGAAGAATGAATGGACGTGAAAGCACTCTGAATATGGCATCATGGTGTGGACACTGTGCGTGAGAAGCAGCATGAAGGGGTTTCGCCAGGCCAGGACATGCACGCCTGAAGCAGAAAAGTAATACGAAGTTGCAGCAGAATCACTCGTAGGTTTGTTAAACAAAGACTGCTGAGCCTCACCCCCCAAAATCATGGGTTGAGACCCCCATAAATTCTATTTCTTAACAGTTCCCATGTGGTGTTGATACGGCTGCTGTCAGACCTTCCTTAGAGAAAATAGTCGTATTGAGATCCACTCCTGCCTTCTAGTATCAACAGGGGGAAGCAGAGAGCAGCAAATACACAGTCAGCCACAGGGAAGCCAGTTAAAATCCTCAAGAAACCTCCCTCGGTTTCAATCTAACAAATGGCAGGAGAGAAGGCCGAAATTGTGAATTATTTAGATTTATATCCTCCTGGTGACCTTGGCAATAAGTCATTTAACTTCTGCTGAATTGCTATCTGTAAAATAGGGGAAGTAACCTAAGATAGTAGGATGGCTTGATTAATGTTTGCTGAGAATTAGAACTTCCAAACAAAATTGAAATGTGTAGGTAATAAATTATTCTGGGAATGTCTTATTCCTAAGACTCTTTATAAGTGTCTGCATTTTAAACACTTCCAACTCATTCACAAGCATTGATTGCCCTCTTTGAATTTTCAATTGTTTAACAGTTTAGAGGGCAATTCTTTGAATGCATTCATTATATCTGGAATGTGTGGTAACTCCAAACCTATGTGACAGGTTAAGGGCAGCTGAGAAGATAACTATCCAGGGGGTGAAGGCGACCAGCTTCCGATGGAGCCTTTGGTGGGTGGGAAATCCTATAGTTTTTAAGAGTGATCCCAAAGCTACTGGGATAGGTAGCCTAAAAATTCAAACTGCTTCCCAGTAATCACCCCTGATGTTGATCCTTCGACCCTCATATACTGAGCACCACTATGTCCCAGGCTCCCGTCTAAAGGCCACACAGCCATGAACAAGAGACAAGGACTATACTTTCTGGGAGTTTGAGTTTTCACTGCAGTGAGAGCTCCACCCTCCGGCCTGGAGTCCCCCATCCTGTCCACGCCTTGGAAAGTCAGTGAAAGTGCTAGTCACTCAGTTGTGTCTGACTCTTTTGTGACCCGTGAACTGTAGCCCTCCAGACTCCTCTGTCCACGGGATTCTCCAGGCAAGAATACTGGAGTGGGTTGCCATTTCCTCCTCCAGGGGATCTTCCCCACCCAGGACTGAACCCAGTCTCATATCTTCTGCATTGGAAGGTGGGTTCTTTCGTCACTAGCGCCACCTAGGTAAGACTTAAGTCCAGACACCCAAGGGCCAGCTTGGCACTGTCACTCACCAGCTAGGAAGTCACTGACCAGCGAGGAGCCCTTCTCCTCTGTAAAATGGAGGAGGAGAGGGAAGCTAACCTGGAGGAACTCTAATGCCTCCTGGGTTCTCATGCTACTGTGTGAAGTGAACAGGGTGGTGTTAGCCAGTTGACCTCATAGCGATGTCCAGAGGATGTGTTCTAAAGCCAGAGTTGGCCAAATCTGCCTCTACCTGTTTTTCTATGGCTCACAAACCAAATTTGGCTTATAGATATAGATACAGAGATAGAGATTTTTTCTTTTGACCTAATAAGGTGAATGCTAGAACCTAAGATAGTAGGATGGCTTGATTAATGTTTGCTGAGAATTAGAACTTCCAAACAAAATTGAAATGTGTAGGTAATAAATTATTCTGGGAATGTCTTATTCCTAAGACTCTTTATAAGTGTCTGCATTTTAAACACTTCCAACTCATTCACAAGCATTGATTGCCCTCTTTGAATTTTCAATTGTTTAACAGTTTAGAGGGCAATTCTTTGAATGCATTCATTATATCTGGAATGTGTGGTAACTCCAAACCTATGTGACAGGTTAAGGGCAGCTGAGAAGATAACTATCCAGGGGGTGAAGGCGACCAGCTTCCGATGGAGCCTTTGGTGGGTGGGAAATCCTATAGTTTTTAAGAGTGATCCCAAAGCTACTGGGATAGGTAGCCTAAAAATTCAAACTGCTTCCCAGTAATCACCCCTGATGTTGATCCTTCGACCCTCATATACTGAGCACCACTATGTCCCAGGCTCCCGTCTAAAGGCCACACAGCCATGAACAAGAGACAAGGACTATACTTTCTGGGAGTTTGAGTTTTCACTGCAGTGAGAGCTCCACCCTCCGGCCTGGAGTCCCCCATCCTGGCCACGCCTTGGAAAGTCAGTGAAAGTGCTAGTCACTCAGTTGTGTCTGACTCTTTTGTGACCCGTGAACTGTAGCCCTCCAGACTCCTCTGTCCACGGGATTCTCCAGGCAAGAATACTGGAGTGGGTTGCCATTTCCTCCTCCAGGGGATCTTCCCCACCCAGGACTGAACCCAGTCTCATATCTTCTGCATTGGAAGGTGGGTTCTTTCGTCACTAGCGCCACCTAGGTAAGACTTAAGTCCAGACACCCAAGGGCCAGCTTGGCACTGTCACTCACCAGCTAGGAAGTCACTGACCAGCGAGGAGCCCTTCTCCTCTGTAAAATGGAGGAGGAGAGGGAAGCTAACCTGGAGGAACTCTAATGCCTCCTGGGTTCTCATGCTACTGTGTGAAGTGAACAGGGTGGTGTTAGCCAGTTGACCTCATAGCGATGTCCAGAGGA
This sequence comes from Tragulus kanchil, assembly GCA_022376925.1. NCBI lineage: Eukaryota > Metazoa > Chordata > Mammalia > Artiodactyla > Tragulidae > Tragulus > Tragulus kanchil. Next base: position 104,009,860 of record JAIOJX010000030.1, on the reverse strand, counting down.
TGTGTTCTAAAGCCAGAGTTGGCCAAATCTGCCTCTACCTGTTTTTCTATGGCTCACAAACCAAATTTGGCTTATAGATATAGATACAGAGATAGAGATTTTTTTTTCTTTTGACCACTTCTATTGGTCTTTGAGTTATCTATTTTCATCCATCTTTGTTCTTTGGCCTGTGTGGGCCTCCCATCGCAGCGGCCTCTCTTGTTGCAGAGCACAGGCTCTGGGCGCATGCGCTCCAGAGCTCAGGCTTGGTAGTTGGACACATCGGTCCGTGGCTCCATGGAACGTGGGATCTTCCCAGGCCAGGGATCGAACCAGTGCCCCTTGCACTGCAAGGCGGTGTCCTTACCCACTGGATCACCTGGGAAGCCCAGTATTTATATTTTTTAATGTTTGAAAAAAAGTGATTTTTTGTGTCACATAAAAATTGGATAAAGTTCTAATTTCAGTGTCTGTAAATAAAGTTTTATTGTCACATAGCCACACTTATCCATTCCTGTATTGTCAGCAGTGCCCTTTGCACTCCAATAACTGCATTGAGCAGCTGGAAGAGAGATGGTATGGTCTGCACAGCCTAAAATGTGTGCTATTTGGTCCTGGATCAGAAAAGTTTTCTGATGTATATTTTAAAGTACTGTTGAACTACCTTCTGAACTGAATTGAGAAACAGAAATTCTTCAGAGAATTTAAGTTTCACGAAATGTACTTTTCTTAACTGAGCACTTTGAGTTCTTACCCTCTGTCTCATGTCACATTCCTCTGTAATGACAATACATGCTGCATTCTCAGACATAGTGAGTTAAGAGTGCACTGCCTACAAACTGCTATGTGGGAAATGTAAAAAAAAAAAAAAAAAAAAAAACGCCTTTTCTGAAGAAAAAAAGAAATCAAATAGTCCTCAGAGGAGAAATTACAAATAGAATAACAACATGAAGAACCAGGTGATGAAGGAGTTCGTAAATCCCCCAAAGCACTCACCATAAAGAAAATGATTGATACATCAAATTAAGTCAGAATTTTAGTCTTCTATATGAAAAATATACCACAAACTTGTCAGAATTTTAAAGTTCTATATGAAAAAGATGCCACAAACTAAAAACCTACAGAATTCTCAGACTCCGTTAACCAAAGTGCAAGACAGGAAACAATTGGGCAGTTTGGAGAACAGCTGGGCAGTTCCTTATAAAATTAAATATACATATACCATATTATGGGCTTTCCGGGTGGTACTAGTTGTGAAGAATCCACCTGCCAATGCTGGAGATTAGCGATGAGAGTTTGTTCCCGGGGTCGGGAAGATCCTCTGAGGGAGGGCATGGCACCCCACTCCAGTATTCTGGCCTGGAGAATCCCATGGACAGAGGAGCCTGGTGGGCTACAGTCCATGGGACCATAAAGAGTCAGACACAGCTGAAGTGACTTAGCATACACACATGCACGCATACTATATCACATGGCCCTACTACCACTGGCTATTTACAGAGAAGTTAAAATGTATGATCACACAATGACTTGTAGAAGTGTTCATAATAATATCATTTGTAATAGCTACAAACTAGAAACAGCCTAAATTCCCATCAGCTGGTCAATGGATACATGTAGTGTATCTATATAATGAAATACTACTTGAAAATAAGGAATAAACAGTTGATAAGTGAAAGAATATGAATGAGTTTCAAAAACATTATGCCAAATTAAACAGCCAGATACATCAAATGAGTCTGTTTGTATGATAGTCAAAAAAAGGCAAAACTATAGTGACTGAGAGCAGATCTGTGTTCGCCCGACACTGGAAGTGGGAGGAGAAGGACTGGGGGCATGAGGGAAATTTTGGGGGCGAGGGAGATATTTTATGGCATGATTTTAGTGGTTAGACAAGTGTATTATATGTCAAATATCAAACTGTAGAGATTTGTTGTTGCTTATTCACTAAGTCATGTCCGACTCTTTGCGACCCCATGGACTGTTAGCCCTCCAGGCTTCTCTGCCCATGGGATTTCCCAGGCAAGAATACTGGAGTGGGTTGCCATTTCCTCCTCCAGGGGATTTTCCAGATCCAAGGATCGAACCCCCCATCTCCTCCATTGCAGGCAGATTCTTTACCACCAAGCCACCTGGGATGCCCATTTGTAGAAATATACCTCAGTAAAGTTGATGAAAGGTACAGAGTGAAGATTATTTGCAATACATGTAACTGATAAAAGATTATCCTGGATTATGTAAAGAATTTTTAGGAAAATTCAAATCACCACACAGCCTGATTAGTATCATACCCTCAGGACTGGCAATGAAAAAATATCTGACATAATCAAGTATTGGCAAGAGTGAGAACACACGAACACATGTACTTTGCTGTTGGAATTTTAAATGTGAACAATGGTTTCAGGGGACAACCTGGCATTATCTGGTGATGCACAGAACTATAAGCCAGTTGTCTCACTGCTTGTTGTAGAGGCTCCAGAGAAACTCTTGCACAAATGATCCAGGCAACACGGATGATGTTCTTTGGAGCCGTGTGAACATCCTTCAGCAGTAGAATGACTGAATCAGTTGTGACATATAATGGAATACTAATCATTAGTGAAAATGAAGGAACCTACAGCTCTAAACACCCAGAGGAAAGACTTGCAATATAATATTTACAGAAAAAAACTGTAAAAGAACACATACAATATGATACAATTTATGTAAAGCTTTCAAAAGCATGGAAAACCAAACAATATGAGAATGTATAAAAACATATGTAATAAAGCCTATGGAAAAGAAAGCAAAAGAATTCTTGTAGAAAGCATCACACAGTGGTCGCCTCTTGGAAGGAGAAATGGGCGGTGAGGCAGAGGGTAGTGGAGCAGTACTCAGAGAGGGCTTCCATAGTGCCAGCCGTGTTTCATTACTTAATGATTGACGGATTTGTTTTATTATTATTCTTTATGTTCTATCTACGTGCTATATGCATTCTCTAGTAGTTTAAAATGGTGATAATTTTTATTTTATCAATATATTGGAGTATAGTTAATTTGCAATGTTGTGTTAGTGTTGGGTATACAGCAAAGTGGTTCAGCTATACATACACATGTATCTTTTTTTTTTTTCAGATTCTCTTCTCACATAGGTTATTACAGAATAGTGAGTAATCTGTGATATGTAGTAGGTCCTTGTTGATTGTCTATTTTATATACAGTAGTGTGTATATGTTAATCCCAAACTCCTCATTTATCCCTCACTTCCCCAACTTTCCCCTTTGATAACTACAAGTTTGTTTTCTATGTCTGTGAGTCTGTTTCTTTTTTTTTTTTTTTTAACTGAAGGATAATAGGTTTACAGAGTTTTGCTGGTTTCTGCCAAACATCAACATGAATCAGCCATAGGTATACATATGTTCCCTCCCTCTTGAACTTATTTCAGTTTTGTAAATAAGTTCATTTGTGCCATTTTTTTAAGATTCCACATGTAAATGTTATCATATGATATTTGTGTTTCTTTGTCTGACTTACTTCCCTTAGTATGATAATCCCTAGGTCCATTCATGTTACTGAAGATGGCATTATTTCATTCTTTTTATGAAATGCTGCTTGGTTTTTTTTATGGCTATAACAATTTTTTTTAATTTTGTTTTTTTGTTGCTTGTTTTTTAAGTGGAATAAAATAACTTATAAAAAGATTTTTAAAATAAAGTCAGTAGAAAATATTGACAGAGGCTTGTGAACAGACAATCCACAGGAAATCCAAATGCTGATACCCAGATGAAAGATGTTCAACCACACTAGGAACTAAGGAAATGTAAACGAAGAGAACAAAGGTATGTCAACCATAAGCCATTGGTACAGTGTGATAATATTTAGGTAAAAAATCTAAAACAATACTGTAAATTGTTTATGCTTGCATATGGAATAAAGAATAGAAGCATGCATGGGAGTAGCACACATCAAACTCAGGGTAGTGTTTGTCTCTATCAATGAAGAGAGACACATGGGATTGGAGAGGTTGTGAAGGAACTTTGACTGAATCTGTGACATTTTATTTCTAAAGAAAAAAGGAACTGAAATAGAACAAAATGAAAGTTTGCTTAATCTGGTATTCATTTGCTTTTCTTTCCACTACATTATATGTTTAAGAAACTTAAAATTTTAAGACAATGAATTCTTAACAATCTCTTCATTCCTGTGTATGGTAAGAACAACAATAGGAATGCTATACATACACATGTATCTTTTTTTTCAGATTCTCTTCTCACATGGGAAATAGTGAGTAATCTGTGATATGTAGTAGGTCCTTGTTGATTGTCTATTTTATATACAGTAGTGTGTATATGTTAATCCCAAACTCCTCATTTATCCCTCACTTCCCCAACTTTCCCCTTTGATAACTACAAGTTTGTTTTCTATGTCTGTGAGTCTGTTTCTTTTTTTTTTTTTTTTAACTGAAGGATAATAGGTTTACAGAGTTTTGCTGGTTTCTGCCAAACATCAACATGAATCAGCCATAGGTATACATATGTTCCCTCCCTCTTGAACTTATTTCAGTTTTGTAAATAAGTTCATTTGTGCCATTTTTTTAAGATTCCACATGTAAATGTTATCATATGATATTTGTGTTTCTTTGTCTGACTTACTTCCCTTAGTATGATAATCCCTAGGTCCATTCATGTTACTGAAGATGGCATTATTTCATTCTTTTTATGAAATGCTGCTTGGTTTTTTTTATGGCTATAACAATTTTTTTTAATTTTGTTTTTTTGTTGCTTGTTTTTTAAGTGGAATAAAATAACTTATAAAAAGATTTTTAAAATAAAGTCAGTAGAAAATATTGACAGAGGCTTGTGAACAGACAATCCACAGGAAATCCAAATGCTGATACCCAGATGAAAGATGTTCAACCACACTAGGAACTAAGGAAATGTAAACGAAGAGAACAAAGGTATGTCAACCATAAGCCATTGGTACAGTGTGATAATATTTAGGTAAAAAATCTAAAACAATACTGTAAATTGTTTATGCTTGCATATGGAATAAAGAATAGAAGCATGCATGGGAGTAGCACACATCAAACTCAGGGTAGTGTTTGTCTCTATCAATGAAGAGAGACACATGGGATTGGAGAGGTTGTGAAGGAACTTTGACTGAATCTGTGACATTTTATTTCTAAAGAAAAAAGGAACTGAAATAGAACAAAATGAAAGTTTGCTTAATCTGGTATTCATTTGCTTTTCTTTCCACTACATTATATGTTTAAGAAACTTAAAATTTTAAGACAATGAATTCTTAACAATCTCTTCATTCCTGTGTATGGTAAGAACAACAATAGGAATGAAATGCAAGGTCTTTCATTCCAAACTGTCTAGAGCTTTGAAACCCAAAGCCCGGACCTCTTTGCCTTTATCTCCAAAGTCCACCTTCCAACTTTAAAAAAAATTTTGCATTGGAGTATAGTTGGTTTACAATGCTGTATTAGTTACAGGTGTATAACAAAGTGAATCAGTTATACATATGCATATATCCATTTTTTTTGGATTTTTTTCCCTATGCAGGGTATTATAAAATATTGAATAGAGTTCCCTGTGTGATACAGTAGGTACTTGTTTTTATTTGTTTATTTATTTTCCTTCAGCTAAGACAGCAAAAAAGATGATTTATTGTACAGGTTACATTCAGCCACAATTGAAGAGAACTAGTCCATAGTATCACAGGTCCAGGGCAAACGATCGAAGGGGGCCATTTCGATCTGAGCAAGGTGGGTCTCCCAAAGGCGGTCGAGGCGATCAGAATGACCATAGATGCTCCAGATTCACCGAGACAAGTTCTAGACAGAGGGCACGCAGTCCAACAATGTGTACCAGCATGCCTGGCCTCTGGCGTCCCTCGTCTCTGCTTCTGTGGCTTCCACGGGTGTACAAGTTTACTCGGACCTCTGCCTCATCTTCTTTCTTCTTTTGCGCTTCAGCCTGTGCATTTGCTTCTTCCTCTACTTCACTTTCATGGCGCGGAGATTTCTCAAAAGATGGCGCTAAGGCCGAGAGCTTGTTTTTATTTATTTTCTATATAGTACTATGTGTATTTGTTAGTCCGTATCTCCCAATTTATCTCTCTCCTTATTCCCCTCTAATGACCATAAGCTTGTTTTCTACATCTGTGACTAAGTTCATTTGTACCATTTTTTTTAGAATTCACATATAAGTGATATCATATGGTATTTGTCTTTCTCCAACTGACTTCACTTCGTTGATAATCTCTATGTTCATCTCTGTTGCTACAAATGGCCTTATTTCCGTCTTTTTATGGCTGAGTAATATTCCATTGTATATATGCACCACATCTTCTTTATCCATTCATCTGTTGATGGATACTTAGGTTGGTTCCATATCCTGGCTATTGTAAATGATGCCGCAGTGAACACTGGGGTACATATATATTTTCAAATTATGGTTTTTCTCTGGATATATGCCCAGGAGTGGGATTGCTAGGTCATACGATAGTTCTATTTTTACTTTGTTTACCACCCCCCACTGTGGCTCACAGTGCCCTCTGCCCCAGCTGCCTATTTTTAGTTTTCTAAGGAGCCTCCATACTATTCTCCACAGTGGTTGAATCAATTTACATTCCCACCAACACAGTAGGAGGGTTTTCTTTTTGCCACACTCTCTCCAGCATTTATTGTTTGTAGATTTTTTGATGATGGACTTTCTGACAGTGTGAGGTGATATTTCCTTGTAGTTTTGGTTTGCGTTACTCAAATAATTAGTGAATTGTTTCTGTATTCTTTTCATTGTTCTTTTTTCTGGCCATTTGTATGTCTTCTTGAGAGAAATGTCTGTTTAGATCTTCTGCCCATTTTTTGAAAATTTGACTTATTTATTCGGCTGTGCAGGGGTTTTGTTGCTGCTCAGGTTTTTCTCTAGTTGTGGGAAGTGGGTGCTCTTCTTCCTTGGGGTACATAGGCTTCTCCCTGGGGTGGCTTCTTTTGTGGAGCACCGGCTCTAGGGCATGTGGGCTTCAGTAGTTGTGGCATGTGCAGCTCAGTGGCTGCGGTTCCTGGGCTTTAGAGCACAGGCTCAGTAGTTGTGGTTCTTGGGCTTAGTTGCCTTGAGGCACAATGGGATCTTCCCACTCCAAGGATCGAACTCCTTTCTCCTGTATTGGCAGGCAGATTCTTTACCACTGAGCCACCTGGGAAGTCGTTCTACCCATTTTTGATTGAGTTGGGCTTTTTTTTTCTTTTTCAATATTACATTGCATGAACTGTTTATTCTTGAGCATCCTCTAATTTAAAGATGTTGTTTCTGATTGGATTCATAGTGACTGTTGGTGGTTAATCCACCAAGTTTACTTCCCCTTACCTATAAAGTGAGGGGACTTGACCTCTGTCACTCCCAGAGTCCCATGGCAAGAGGTGGCTGTGGAAGCTCCACACAGGGTCATGGCAGAAAGTTCCTCATGGAGAAACAAAGGCTGCTGCAGCCCAGGACCTGGGTCTCCAAGCTCCCCGCTGCTGCCTCCCCTCACTTTATACCACATACAAGTATTTAGCTACTCTGCAGTTTGGTCTGAGCCCCAGGAATACAGAACATGCCCTGAAGGTGCTCCTGGCTCTACAGCCAGAGATGTTCTGATTCCAGTCCTAGCCTGAGTCTTCCCTAAGCAACCCCATGAGGTCATGAAGAGAGTCATGGAAATGTGTTCACTAAACCACTTATCACCTGAGGATGCCCTTAGAAATATCTTTACACAATAAACCTTTTTATGAGGCTCTTTAAAGAATAAGCACTTTTGATACTTACTTAAAAAACAAGCTGGCTCAGGACTCTGAACGGTGGAGGTCTGGAAGTGAGGAATAAAATGAACGGTCCCCTCTGAGAGTTCCAAACCTGAAGGGAGAGTCACTGCCAGTGAAAGTGTCCAACCTCAATTTGAGACTTAAACCCAAGGCCCAGACTTAAGCAAACCTGTTTGGGACTTGAACCCACGCAGCCGGGACTCGAACCCAACCAAAACCCTGGTAATTACAAACACTCACCCAATGTCTGGACCCACTGAGGTTCAGGTTCTTCACGTCTCTTTGCAGAGAAGAATTCAGCAAGAGACAAAGTGATAGGTAAGAAATGGATTTATTCACAGTCAGAGAAAGCACACTCCACAGACAGAGTGTGGGCCATGGCAGAGCAAATCCAGTGGCCCCGAAAGCATGGTGTTCTTAGCTTTTATAGGCTGGGTAATTCCATATGCTAATGAGTGGGAGGATTATTCCAGCTCTTTTAGGGAGGGGTGGAACTGTCATGGCACCTCTGAGTGTGTCATTTAGCTTGCTGATTGAGGATCAAAGTCTGGTCTGCCATCTTGGACCCATTTGATTCTAATGGGTTTATGCTGTGTCCTTGGGCTGTCATTCTTTTCAAAAATCGTGCCCTGCCCCTTTGCCTTCTAACCCTACGCCAGATTGAAGGATCAAGGTGGGGTTGAAATCTTCCTCTGTCACTCCCAGAGTCCCATGGCAAGAGGTGGCTGTGGAAGCTCCACACAGGGTCATGGCAGAAAGTTCCTCATGGAGAAACAAAGGCTGCTGCAGCCCAGGACCTGGGTCTCCAAGCTCCCCGCTGCTGCCTCCCCTCACTTTATACCACATACAAGTATTTAGCTACTCTGCAGTTTGGTCTGAGCCCCAGGAATACAGAACATGCCCTGAAGGTGCTCCTGGCTCTACAGCCAGAGATGTTCTGATTCCAGTCCTAGCCTGAGTCTTCCCTAAGCAACCCCATGAGGTCATGAAGAGAGTCATGGAAATGTGTTCACTAAACCACTTATCACCTGAGGATGCCCTTAGAAATATCTTTACACAATAAACCTTTTTATGAGGCTCTTTAAAGAATAAGCACTTTTGATACTTACTTAAAAAACAAGCTGGCTCAGGACTCTGAACGGTGGAGGTCTGGAAGTGAGGAATAAAATGAACGGTCCCCTCTGAGAGTTCCAAACCTGAAGGGAGAGTCACTGCCAGTGAAAGTGTCCAACCTCAATTTGAGACTTAAACCCAAGGCCCAGACTTAAGCAAACCTGTTTGGGACTTGAACCCACGCAGCCGGGACTCGAACCCAACCAAAACCCTGGTAATTACAAACACTCACCCAATGTCTGGACCCACTGAGGTTCAGGTTCTTCACGTCTCTTTGCAGAGAAGAATTCAGCAAGAGACAAAGTGATAGGTAAGAAATGGATTTATTCACAGTCAGAGAAAGCACACTCCACAGACAGAGTGTGGGCCATGGCAGAGCAAATCCAGTGGCCCCGAAAGCATGGTGTTCTTAGCTTTTATAGGCTGGGTAATTCCATATGCTAATGAGTGGGAGGATTATTCCAGCTCTTTTAGGGAGGGGTGGAACTGTCATGGCACCTCTGAGTGTGTCATTTAGCTTGCTGATTGAGGATCAAAGTCTGGTCTGCCATCTTGGACCCATTTGATTCTAATGGGTTTATGCTGTGTCCTTGGGCTGTCATTCTTTTCAAAAATCGTGCCCTGCCCCTTTGCCTTCTAACCCTTACGCCAGTACAGTGGGTTGACTTAAGGGAGAAAGTGGGAGACACTGTGAGGACAGCAGGCCGTTTTAAAGGAGAACCGATATTAAGCAGGAGTCTTTGATCCATTTCATAGCTAGGGTCCAAAGAGTGGCATAGAGGTCTTAAGGATCATTGCTGATGGGACTGCGTACTGGGTAGGGTGGAGTGATGACTACAGCCTGAGGGAAAAACAGTAAGTGAACCACACCTTCTTTATTCATGTCTCTGTCAGTGGGCATTTAGGTTGCTTCCATGTCTTGGTTACTGTAAATAGTGCTGCTAAGAACATTGGGGTGCCTGTATCATTTCTTTTTTTATTTCCATTTTATATTGGACTGTAGTTGGTTCATAATGTGGCAGTAATTTCACATGTACAGCAAAGTGATTCAGTTAAATTCAGTTAGGTTGCTTCCATGTCCTGGCTATTATAAGCAGTGCTGTAATGAACACTGGGACACATGTACCCTTTCAAACCATGGTTTTCTCCAGAAGTGTGCCCAGGAGTGGGACTGCTGGATTTTATGATAGTCCTATTTTTTTTAGTTGTATGAGAAATCTCCCTATTGTTCTCCATGATAGCTACACCAATTTACAGTCCAACCAACAGTGTAGGAAGGTTCCCTTTTCTCCTCACCCTCTACAGTATTTGTTGTTCGTAGACTTTTTTTTTTGCATTTTATATATATATATATATATATTTATTTTTGGCTATTCTGGGTTTTCACTGCTGCTGCAGGCTCTTCTCTAGTTGCAAGGAGCCGGGGCTACTCTCTAGTCAAGGTGAGCAGGCTCCTTGTTGTGTTGACTTCTCTTGTGGACCTCGGCCTCTAGGGCACACGGGCTTCAGTAGTTGCAGCACGTGGGTTCAGTAGTTGCAGCTCCTAGGCTCTGGAGCACAGGCTCAATAGTTGTGGCTCACGGGCTTAGTTGCTTCGCAGAATGTGGGATCTTCCCGGATCAGGGATCGAACTTGTGTATCCTGCATTGGCAGGTGAAGTTTTCACCACTGAGCTACCATGGAAGCCGTGTTTATAGACTTTTCAATGTTGACCATTCTAACTAGGGTGAGGTGATACCTCATTGTAGTTTTGATTTGCATCTCTCTAGTGGTTTTTTGATTGAATTATTTATTTTTTTGATGTTGAGCTGTTTGTATATTTTGGAAATTAATCCCTTGTTGGTTGGATTGCTTGCAAATATTTTCTCCCATTCTGTAGCCTGTCTTTTCACTTTGTTTATGGTTTCCTTTGTTGTGTAGAAGGTTTTAAGCTTAATTAGGTCTCATTTGTTTGTTTTTATTTTCATTATTCCAAGAGGTGGTTTGAAAAAGACTGCTTTGATTAATGTCAAAGAATGTTCTGCCTGTGCTTTCTCCAGAGGAACAACTTTAGATGTGGTCATCTGGTAGAGGAGAGCAGACTCAGTGTGGCAACAAAAGCAAAGCAGAGTTCAAGCCATTTGTCCTTGAGCAAGGGAAGAGCATTTGTGTGGCTTTTCAGCATGCGAAGTGTGGGCTTTTCAAGCAGCTTAATGCACACCTTGTGTTTTTCTTGCGGTCATTGACTGTGTGGCCAGGAGCCTGGACATTTCAGAGAGAAAGAAAATTGGAGGCAGGTCGTGCTCAGTGAAAGAGAACACGGGCTTAGAATGCTTCTCAACCAGGATCTTTTCAGTGTAGGATTGGCTTGAATGTATTGTCTTAAAGTCATTTGAGGCCACTTTTGATTTGCCCAGCACGAGCATGTCTTGTCACGGTTATTGCTCCTCTAACATTTTGCAATGTGTCCCCCTGAGGGAGGTGTTTGGGTGTTAATTTGATTATAACCATGTTATTTCAGAACCTTAAAGAGAGCAAATGGGAGCAAAATGAAGACAGCAAAGATCGCCACCAGGGCTTCAGTCAGGAAGCCTCCCCTACAGCAGAAACCTCCTTCTTAGGAAATCATAGATATCATATTTTATAGAATATGAAGGGCAAGTAAACCATTCATTTTTTTTTTAATAGAAGCTTCATCCTGACATAATGTAGATTATCTAAGCTTCTTCTTGATTATAATTTTTTTTTCGGCCACTTATATTGGTCTTCATTTGTTTGTTTTCATCCATTTTTGTTCTTTGGCTCCTGTGGGCCTCCCATCGCAGTGGCCTCTGTTGTTGCAGAGCCCCGGCTCCAGGCGCATGCGCTCCAGAGCTCCGGCTCGGTAGTTGGACACATCGATCCAGCCACTCCGCGGCACGTGGGATCTTCCCAGGCCAGGGATCCAACCGGCGCCCCTTGCATTACAAGGCAGTGCCCTCACCCACTGGACCACCAGGGAAGCCCTCTTCTTGATTATTTAAGAATCAGCCTGTTTGCCTGTTACCTCCTTAGGTTTAAAGAAAAAAAGTTTAAAAGTATACCCTGATGTTATATATTGGGTTTTGGTTTTGGAAAGTGTAGAAAGTGGTCTAATTTCCTCAGTGTCAAGATCATCAGCTGCATCCCTGGTTTACTATGCATATAAACTCGATACATTTTTTTTTTTTTTAATATTCAACCACCATGGTATGCTTGATTTTCAAAGGAAAAAGGGTTTTTCCCTAGGTGTTTGTAAAGTGTTGGAAAGAAGAATAACGAATGAAACCTAGACCAAAAAAAAAGAAAGTTTGTACTCCTTAAGTTCTTGCTTTTTACAAGCAATTAAGGCAACTTTATCTTTGGAAATGGGAATTAACATTTAGCAACTTGCAAGTTTTTCTTTCTGGAAAAAATTCACAACTTATAGAGTTAGAACAGTAACAACAACTTAGTGCACTGTGGCTCTTCACATGATTCCAAGACCTCTCACTGGCCCCACAACAAAGAACTTCTGTAGGAACCAGGGCTATCTGAGCCTTCTTCAGAGGGCCTCTCCTCAGCACAATGGGGCTGAGACTGAGCAGGCCACACCGAGAGGGGCTCCTGCTGGTGCCCATGAAATGGGCAATCTTCAGTGTCAATTGAAAATGACCCTTTGAAGGATTAAACAAGATAAAATCCCATCTGTCGATTCAGGTCCCAGCTAAAAGATGGACCAGATGCTCAAAGAAATTCCTCCCATTTCAACTTCACTGAAAATACTGAATGAGATATAAAACATGTTTTTAGTGTACGATCAAGCTGGCAGGAAAGTAAGGAGAGGCTTTCATGACCAGAATCTATGTCAAAAAATACAAATCTAGAGAAAACAGGAGAAATCAAGCAGTAAAGCCAGAGTTCTTTCTAGGGGTACAGACTCACCACTCAGGAGGCAGAATGTGGATTTAAAGCCTTGCTCTTTGGGTTAAAGATAAACACATAAAGACTAAACAGGAGGGAAGGACACCCCCCTCTCCACCACCTTCTTGCATAACGTCAGAATTCTGGAATGATGTCCTCACCGGGTGAAATACAGAAAAATCTACCTCACTGAGGTGGAGAGTGGAAATGTCAGAATAAGTTGGCTCAGGACTCTGGTGGTGGAGGTGGAAGTGAGGAATGAAATCAACAGTCCCCTCTGAGAGTTCCTAACCACACGCCTGCACTCATGTGGTTTTAGAAATGGTATTCACAGTGAAAAAAATTTATAGTTAAACATTTCATTTAAAGTGGCCCTCGCTGAGTAATGAATGGCTCCATATACCTGGCAGAAGCAATACAGACTCTCTCTTCAGGAGCGCTAAGCTTTAGAGAATTTCAACAGATCAAATCTCAAGAAATATGGGATCATAATTTAAACATAAAACAGTAACTCAGTAAATATATGCACAAACAATCCTTCATGAATGAGTCAGGCTAACAACCATACAACATAAGTTTAGTATGCATCATACATTTAATGCAATAGAAGAGGAAATTGAAGGCATGTTGCGGGAATAAGAGACAATCAACAGTGACTTAAATGGACTTCTTTCTGTTCATGATAGCTTCTAGAAATGAGAACCATAACACTTATAGTTAGAAACCGTGAACAGAGTTTCTGTGACTGTGATTTTGATTTGACTTTTTAAAGTAGAAAGTTTCAGATGCACACAAAGGAGAGAGAAGCCACTATCAAGATATAATGTTGCTTCAAATGTTATTCACCCTTAAGCTTTTGTTGGCTTAAACCCCTTCAAGAAATTAGAAGCTTTTGTCTTTTAAGGATTAAACAAGATAAAATCCCATCTGTCGATTCAGGTCCCAGCTAAAGATGGACCAGATGCTCAAAGAAATTCCTCCCATTTCAACTTCACTGAAAATACTGAATGAGATATAAAACATGTTTTTAGTGTACGATCAAGCTGGCAGGAAAGTAAGGAGAGGCTTTCATGACCAGAATCTATGTCAAAAATACAAATCTAGAAAACAGGAGAAATCAAGCAGTAAAGCCAGAGTTCTTTCTAGGGGTACAGACTCACCACTCAGGAGGCAGAATGTGGATTTAAAGCCTTGCTCTTTGGGTTAAAGATAAACACATAAAGACTAAACAGGAGGGAAGGACACCCCCCTCTCCACCACCTTCTTGCATAACGTCAGAATTCTGGAATGATGTCCTCACCGGGTGAAATACAGAAAAATCTACCTCACTGAGGTGGAGAGTGGAAATGTCAGAATAAGTTGGCTCAGGACTCTGGTGGTGGAGGTGGAAGTGAGGAATGAAATCAACAGTCCCCTCTGAGAGTTCCTAACCACACGCCTGCACTCATGTGGTTTTAGAAATGGTATTCACAGTGAAAAAATTCATAGTTAAACATTTCATTTAAAGTGGCCCTCGCTGAGTAATGAATGGCTCCATATACCTGGCAGAAGCAATACAGACTCTCTCTTCAGGAGCGCTAAGCTTTAGAGAATTTCAACAGATCAAATCTCAAGAAATATGGGATCATAATTTAAACATAAAACAGTAACTCAGTAAATATATGCACAAACAATCCTTCATGAATGAGTCAGGCTAACAACCATACAACATAAGTTTAGTATGCATCATACATTTAATGCAATAGAAGAGGAAATTGAAGGCATGTTGCGGGAATAAGAGACAATCAACAGTGACTTAAATGGACTTCTTTCTGTTCATGATAGCTTCTAGAAATGAGAACCATAACACTTATAGTTAGAAACCGTGAACAGAGTTTCTGTGACTGTGATTTTGATTTGACTTTTTAAAGTAGAAAGTTTCAGATGCACACAAAAGGAGAGAGAAGCCACTATCAAGATATAATGTTGCTTCAAATGTTATTCACCCTTAAGCTTTTGTTGGCTTACTTTCAAGACAGGAAGCTGTCCCTGACCTCACCCATGCAGTCTGGGTTAGACAATTCTACTAATACTCCCTTGGCAGCCAATATTGCAGTTGAGATAAATATAGAGAGTTGTCTCTGAAACCCCTTTATTTGAAGTGTTACTCCAGGGCTCAGGAGGGATACCAAAACCACTGCTCATTGTGAACTGACCCACATGGGTCAGTTTTTCAGGCATGAGTGGGGTGTTCCATTCTCATGGAAATGATTCCAAAATAGCGCTTTCTCATTATCTGTGATATTATACCGAGCTTGTTGGCAGCAAGTCCTTAATTAAAGAAAGCAATTTCTATAGGTCTTCCTTCCTACCTGGTTGAGACACAGGGAAAAGACTGTTACCCATTAGAGGGGTTCTCAGAGATGGAAAATGTCCCTACTGGAGAGCAGAGACATCTGTTGTTGGGCGTGTAGTCCTTGGTTGCTTTTTTTTTTTTTTTTAAGCATTTATTTATTTATTATTTTGGGGGGTAGGGTGGGGTGGGAAAGGAGGGAGAGGGGCAGGCGGGCCACTTCTATTGGTCTTTCATTTGTCCATTTTCATCCGCCTTCGTTCTTTGGCTCCTGTGGGCCTCCCATCGCGGTGGCGTCTGTCGTCACAGGCGCATGCGCTCCAGAGCTCCGGCTCGGTCACTGGACACATCGGTCCAGCCGCTCCGCGGCACGTGGGATCTTCCCAGGCCAGGGATCGAACCGGCGCCCCTTGCACTGCGAGGAGGTGTCCTTACCCACTGGACCACCAGGGAAGCCCCTTGGTTGCTTTTTAAAGGCAGAATTAGAAGAGGAAGATGGTTGGATGATCTCTCTCTTTGGGGTGCTGAGAATGGTGGGCTGAAGCGGCTTCCTGAGGAAATCAGGACTTATAAATTAGCCAGCGTCCATGACTACATGGACGCTGAAGTTTGTGGATCTCAATAATGTCCTTGGTGTGTTAACTGAGGAGCCTCCTGTTCATTCTGTTATCAGCAAAACCGAAAGGTTCCTGAATTTGTTTCCTGGAGCTCTGTGGGAAGGTAGGAAGGTGTGAAGCTGCAGCTAGCTCAGGGACAGGGAGGGGCCAGGGGTGCTGGCTTGGGAGACGGCACCAGAGGCACCTCAGTTCCCTGCTTCAAAGAGAACAGAGAGGAAGAACAGAGAAGGCTGAACTAGAGAAAGGCTGAGGAAGCTTTCCTAGCCGACCCGCATCTGACTTTGGGGCACGTAACACTGCAACGAGCACATCATTGTTTAGTAAGTGAATGGATGAATTCACAGAATCTGGGGACTAGGTCCAATCTTTGCTTACTCCATGCATGAATTTACCATGCTTCCATGTTTTCTAATGGCTGGACCTTTTAGCTGCAAAGAATGTACTGCAGTTCAATATAATTTTATTTAAAAGAGTTGCTTTGTCCATAGCAGATTTTGTCATGCCTGCATCCAATGACTAGTATTTAAAGAACGACAGTTTGTAGTTATTCATTATAATCAAATAGGTGAGGACTGTTTCCCTGCAGCTCAGCCACCCTTCTCAGCCTCCCAGGGCAGCTCATTCCACAGCTGGGCAGTCGTAGCTGTTGGTCAGTATTCCTGGCTCATTTAAGTCTCATCCTTTTCCCATTCTCTTTGTACCGTTTCTGCTCTCAGGAACCCTTGCAGAAGGAAGGGCTAGGATTAAACTTACCTCTTTTATAAATTAATTCATTCTAGATATGTATGTTTCTATTTAAAAATTATTGGACTTCCCTGGTAGCTCAGTGGCAAAGAGTTCGCCTGCCAATGCAAGAGACGTGGGTTCGACCCCTGATCTGGGAAGATCCTACATGCTGCAGAGCAGCTGAGCCCCTGAGCCACAACTATGGAGCCTGTGCTCTAGAGCCTCAGAGCTGCAACTATGGAGTCCATGTGCTGCAACTACTGAAGCCCATGTACCCTCGAGCCTGAGTTCCACAGCAAGAGACGTCACCGCAACAAGAAGCCTGCTCATCTCAACTAGAGAGTAGCCCCCGCTCCCTGCAACTAGAGAAGAGCTTGCAGCAGCAGTGAAAACCCCAAAGAACCAAAAATAAATCAACAAATAACAATTTTTAAAAAAATTATTTTGTCCTCCTTTTTTTGTAATCTTCTGATTCGAAGGGGGAAGATCGTTTTAGGTACAAGTTCGGGGAGAGGGACTCCTTGTTTTATAAACTTAGAGGCAGGCGCTGTCTGTTCCTCTTCACCCCAAGCTCCCTGTGCAGTATTGAGGCCGCATTGCCTGCGGCTCAGATGTTTTCTGTTTGTTTGTCCCTCTGTGCTGCAAAGACAGGAGTACAACCTGGAGAGGGCCTTGATGTTGGCATCCCATGAAGCATGGAGCCACAAGTTTGAGGGCATTCCCGAGCCCTGCTTGCCAGGTGCCTCTCAAGCAGGAGGCTCCTCTGTGGGAAGAAGTTCCTCCACATTTCTCCAGTGAGCCCTTTTTTTGGGCCGAAGTGTAGGTTCACATTCCCACCTCTTGCCTCGGGCAGGTTTCTTTCCTCAGGCTAAAGAACCATCACTCACTTCGGAGCCGGGCCTCTGAGAACCCACTTTGTTCTCTGGGTTTCCTGGGCACTAATGGACACCGAGGCTATCTTTTCTCCCACAGCTGACAGGAATTGGTAGGGACTTGAAAGCAACGAGCCCCACAGGTACTCATCTTCGCCATGAAGATATACTTGCTTACTTATACTGCTGTGCAGCTTGCATACAAACGGTCATTCTGAGGAGACTTGTGATGCACTGTCTCCTCCAGGATCCTCATGGAGGTTCATCCAGCAAACATTCCAGCTCCAGGTGCAGGGGAAGGGCAGGGAGGAGAAAGGTGAATAGTCCCTGGCCCTCAGGAGCCTCCAGACCAAAGAAGAGACGGTAATTAGAGTAAACATCCTCTATATCACATATGTGTGTGTGAAAGTCCAAAATGTCATGGGGTCATGTCAGCAGTTTTGAAGGTGCTGAGAGGAGGTAATAAATAAAAGGCTGAGGAAGATTAAGTGACATAGTCTTACACTGCTAGTAAACGGAAGAGCTGGAACTAAATCTGAGTCATTACCAGTGTGTTATCCAATCAAACATGCTAAATGGTAAAGACATTTATAAACAAAGGAATGAAGGACTTCTGAAGGACCATCTGAGAGAGGCAGAGGAGATATCTTAATATCTAAGGTAGGTTTTACAGAGTGGATCTGAGTTTGTCATGTGCTAAGGTTGGAGAAGGGCACTCTAAAAAAATGGAATGGAATGGTAGATGCAAAGCTCAGCATAGAAAGGTTATGGTGTGTTTGGAAAACAGCGAAGAGCAAATGAAACTAAAATAATTTTAGGGGGCAGGATGGAGCATGGAGAGAGTAGAAACAGATTAGAGACAGGAGAGTCAGGTATGAGTCTGACCCAGCAAACAGCCAAAAGCTATTGAGGTCTCAGCATAAGGAAGGAACAATGAGAATGAAGACAAAAAGCTAGATTCAAAAAGCATTTTGGAGAGTAGCATAAGCAGGATTTGACAAGGGAATAGTTGTTGCAGAAAGATCTTGCAGTGAGGGCAGCCCAGAGTTAGGAGATCCAGGGGGTGGACGTGATGACCCTTTAAATGAGATGGCAAATACAGGTGTTAAAGCAGATTTGGGCTTTGAAAAAAAACAGTGGAACATGGAACTGATGGCAATGCTTGGACGAGCTCCAAATCCATGCCTATGGGGAAACGGAAATGAAAAAGATGAGGCTTAATTTTACCCACAAGACTTTGTTCTTCTTATTTTTAAAAAATAGCTTAAAACAATGTGAATATTGTGGTGGTACACGCAGGTGCTCATGTTAGTTTCTGTGGTTTTTAAATTCAAAAACAAAAACAAAAACAAAAACAACGAATGCTTGGAGTTTCCTAAAAGAAACTGAGTAATGTTTCAAGCATTCGGAGTAGAGGGCGCCGTTCCCGGCAATTGAGATAAAATTTGCTCATTTCTACTAGCCTCTTGCTTTCAGAAGTTAACACACTGGAGTTCAGAGTTAACTTCTGGTTTCACCTTGGCCACAGGCAAATCACTTTTCCTCCCTGAGTCTCAACTCTCATCCTACAATTCAGTCCTGAACTGCAACTCAGCATTCCTTATTCTGGTTTCAGCCATTAGGCCTACTGAAGGGCTGACCTAAGAACATTTTCCCCGCTAGTAAACGGAAGAGCTGGAACTAAATCTGAGTCATTACCAGTGTGTTATCCAATCAAACATGCTAAATGGTAAAGACATTTATAAACAAAGGAATGAAGGACTTCTGAAGGACCATCTGAGAGAGGCAGAGGAGATATCTTAATATCTAAGGTAGGTTTTACAGAGTGGATCTGAGTTTGTCATGTGCTAAGGTTGGAGAAGGGCACTCTAAAAAAATGGAATGGAATGGTAGATGCAAAGCTCAGCATAGAAAGGTTATGGTGTGTTTGGAAAACAGCGAAGAGCAAATGAAACTAAAATAATTTTAGGGGGCAGGATGGAGCATGGAGAGAGTAGAAACAGATTAGAGACAGGAGAGTCAGGTATGAGTCTGACCCAGCAAACAGCCAAAAGCTATTGAGGTCTCAGCATAAGGAAGGAACAATGAGAATGAAGACAAAAAGCTAGATTCAAAAAGCATTTTGGAGAGTAGCATAAGCAGGATTTGACAAGGGAATAGTTGTTGCAGAAAGATCTTGCAGTGAGGGCAGCCCAGAGTTAGGAGATCCAGGGGGTGGACGTGATGACCCTTTAAATGAGATGGCAAATACAGGTGTTAAAGCAGATTTGGGCTTTGAAAAAAAACAGTGGAACATGGAACTGATGGCAATGCTTGGACGAGCTCCAAATCCATGCCTATGTGGAAAGCGGAAATGAAAAAGATGAGGCTTAATTTTACCCGCAAGACTTTGTTCTTCTTATTTTTAAAAAATAGCTTAAAACAATGTGAATATTGTGGTGGTACACGCAGGTGCTCATGTTAGTTTCTGTGGTTTTTAAATTCAAAAACAAAAACAAAAACAAAAACAACGAATGCTTGGAGTTTCCTAAAAGAAACTGAGTAATGTTTCAAGCATTCGGAGTAGAGGGCGCCGTTCCCGGCAATTGAGATAAAATTTGCTCATTTCTACTAGCCTCTTGCTTTCAGAAGTTAACACACTGGAGTTCAGAGTTAACTTCTGGTTTCACCTTGGCCACAGGCAAATCACTTTTCCTCCCTGAGTCTCAACTCTCACATCCTACAATTCAGTCCTGAACTGCAACTCAGCATTCCTTATTCTCGCCAAGGTGAGCTCCACGGTGCAGTCCATAGGCATAGGATAACTCTACTGGGGCGTGTACCTGAAGGGCTGACCTAAGAACATTTTCCAGATGGTTCCTTACATCTCTGCCTCCCACCCAGCCCCAGTCCAGGAGAGCAGATTTTCCTCAAGGGATTTACAGTTTGCAAAGGAACCTTGGCAACTTCTTTGGTAATGGGCTGTGTCCTAATTCCAGTCTCATCAACAGAAGCAACTTCTGTACATTCAGCTTTAGACACTATGGAGAGAACAGTTACAAAACAAAAATGTCTGCCTTCAAGCTACTTACACTCCGGTGAATGAAGACATCAAGAAAAAGTAATAACACAGTGCGTCACTACAGTGGAAGGCAACACAAGGTGAGTAGTGAAATACTAGTGCTCTGACTCCTGCAAAGCCCAATGCCTCCTCTCTAAATTGTTTTTAAACTACTAGAATTTATAGATGTTTTGTTTTAAATTTTTATTTATTTATTTATTTATAAAATAATGATTCGTCGTTGTGTGGGCTTCCTCTAATTGTGGCCAGTGGGGCCTCCTCTCTGATTGTGGTGCATGGTCATCTCATTGAGGTGGTTTCCCATGTTGCAGAGCTTGAGCTCCAGGGCACACGGTCTTCAGTAGTTATGGCACATGGGATCAGTAGTTGTGGCTACCGTACTCTAGAGCACTGGTTCAATATTTGTGGCACATGGGCCTGGTTATTCCAAGGCATGAGGGATCCTCCTGGATCAGGGATTGAATCTGTGTCTCTTGCATTGGCAGGTAAACTCTTCACCACCAAGCCACCAGGAAAGCCCCTGGAATCTAGACATTTTATTGAAAAGGAAAATAATTAGGAAAGTTTTCTAGAAGTAGAATTGTTGGAAGAAGGATCAGATATATTTTGAGATTTCTGACAAAAGAGCAGTGACATTTTACACTCCATTACACTGTATCCTGCAATCCCCTATTGCAAATGTCACATGTTATTGATTGGTGCCAGTTTTATTGGCTGGAAATAGAATCTCTGTGTTGTTTTTATTTGGATTTCTTTGATTGCTAGTAGTGTTGAAACAGTACGTCTAATAGTGAGACATAGCTTAAAATGAGAAAGAGAGAAGAGATGAGCTTCTTTTTTTTAAAGATATACATTCTGATTTCTGTTATTAAAATATGTAAAAATGATATCTATAAAACTCTCCTCTTTTTAAATTAATCTGTCCGTTCTACACCCCCTTTTCCATTTAATTATCTATTTTGCCAAATTTCAGATTTCTAGATGAATCTGGAGGCAAAAGGCATAGAGTGGGATCTAAGAAATGGGGGAACCTTAGGATTACACTGGATCAACTAATGACATTTTCTTTTCTTTCTCTTCTCTTCTTCCAAAAGTTAGATTATGAATTAGATACATATATATTGTGGTGATCCTAGTCTACTCTTCTAGAAAAGTCAAAACTCCTCAATTGTAAAATTCATTTTGTATTGTTGCCTTAGCAGTGATAAAACACAAAGAAACCACCATCGGGCAAAGATGGTTAATAGCAAACAATTCTTTTCACGTGTTTCAGCACTTTGTATATAATAAGAATTTTTTAAATGTAGGAAGAGTGAATTAAGAAGAAAGCAAATGAATATTTACTAGAAAGATGTGAATGATAGGTGGGTGCAGGGGAGGGAGATCATTCCTAACCAAGTAGGGAAATCTAAACTGGTTTAAATTTATGTCATTTTCTTACTTGAAATGTTAGAAGTTTGGCTTATTAGAGACTCAATTAGTAAAATATTAATATAGAAAAGATAATGATTTTCATATTGTCCATTATTACGTATGTTCAGGTGCCAGTATGGTTTGTCAAAAGCAAATCCAGATGATGGTGGAAGACTGCTATTGAACACAGAGTTACTGTGGCCTAGTTAGCAATTAGATTAATTACCTATGGTAATAAATATCACTCAAAATATTATCGAAGAAAAGCCTACTTTGAGGATATACATTACTTCAGATATTTATCAATGCGTTACAACTAAACGTAAAATCAGTCCTCAAGTTTGTAATCTTATGTATTTAGAAACAGAATCATAACAGCAATCGTGTAGTTTAAATTACAAAGCCACGTCAAAAAATAATTAACATTGGCTTCAACCCTAAATTCTTCCAGGTCACTGTCGGGTTACCATCCTCCTCCCCCAACCCTTCTGGTCTCCAAACTCCGCCCTCGGCGCCGCCTTCCGGTCACGCCCACACGCACGCTGATGACGTCAATTTTCAGTGCCTTGTCGCATTGGCCTAGCCAATCGAAAGTCGCCCACCCGCACGAGCCCCATTAGGTCCCGCCCCGTGAGTCTACGCAAGTCTACGGCGATGGGGCCGGGCGGCTTCGTGGCGCGGCGGTTTGGGCCGCTCTTGTGGCGCAGGGCTCTTTTTCCAGGACCGTGGCCCGCGGCGGGGGCCGGAACCCAGCTTCGACTGCTAGCGGTGGGACGGCCTCCGGTGAGGCCAGCACTCGGCGGCGTCTGCCTGACCCCCGACCGAGCGCGCGGCGTGCCCGGCGGGCCAGGCCTGGAGAAGCAGGCGGAGGAAACAGCCGGCGAGGAATTCCCGGAGTCTGGCACCGCAGGTACGGGCAAGGAGCGGAGAGTCGGGTCTTTCAGGGATACTGAGTTCTTTTTCTACATTTCTTGGGGTCATAAAGATCCTACAAAGCAGAACCGGAAGGGCCAGTAAAGGTTGTCTGCCCCACCTGTGCCTTTAAGAAGAAAGCAAATGAATATTAGAAAAAACTCAAATTAAGGTTTAAATTTATGTCATTTTCTTACTTGAAATGTTAGAAGTTTGGCTTATTAGAGACTCAATTAGTAAAATATTAATATAGAAAAGATAATGATTTTCATATTGTCCATTATTACGTATGTTCAGGTGCCAGTATGGTTTGTCAAAAGCAAATCCAGATGATGGTGGAAGACTGCTATTGAACACAGAGTTACTGTGGCCTAGTTAGCAATTAGATTAATTACCTATGGTAATAAATATCACTCAAAATATTATCGAAGAAAAGCCTACTTTGAGGATATACATTACTTCAGATATTTATCAATGCGTTACAACTAAACGTAAAATCAGTCCTCAAGTTTGTAATCTTATGTATTTAGAAACAGAATCATAACAGCAATCGTGTAGTTTAAATTACAAAGCCACGTCAAAAAATAATTAACATTGGCTTCAACCCTAAATTCTTCCAGGTCACTGTCGGGTTACCATCCTCCTCCCCCAACCCTTCTGGTCTCCAAACTCCGCCCTCGGCGCCGCCTTCCGGTCACGCCCACACGCACGCTGATGACGTCAATTTTCAGTGCCTTGTCGCATTGGCCTAGCCAATCGAAAGTCGCCCACCCGCACGAGCCCCATTAGGTCCCGCCCCGTGAGTCTACGCAAGTCTACGGCGATGGGGCCGGGCGGCTTCGTGGCGCGGCGGTTTGGGCCGCTCTTGTGGCGCAGGGCTCTTTTTCCAGGACCGTGGCCCGCGGCGGGCGCCGGAACCCGGCTTCGACTGCTAGCGGTGGGACGGCCTCCGGTGAGGCCAGCACTCGGCGGCGTCTGCCTGACCCCCGACCGAGCGCGCGGCGTGCCCGGCGGGCCAGGCCTGGAGAAGCAGGCGGAGGAAACAGCCGGCGAGGAATTCCCGGAGTCTGGCACCGCAGGTACGGGCAAGGAGCGGGGAGTCGGGTCTTTCAGGGATACTGAGTTCTTTTTCTACATTTCTTGGGGTCATAAAGATCCTACAAAGCAGAACCGGAAGGGCCAGTAAAGGTTGTCTGCCCCACCTGTGCATTTCACAATGAGACCAAGAGATGAACTGAATCAACCTCCCAACCCCCAGGGGTCCGTTCGAACAGCCACGCCGGACTCCTGGCATCACAGCTCCCGCGTCCCTACTCTCTTCCTAGGGTTCCGAGATACGGACTTGTCGGGAGTGTTGGGGCGTGAGAATTCTGAGCCGGGGCTAGGGGTTAAAGGGGGCGTGAGAAGCGCTAGAAAAGAGATTGGGCCAATTTAAGAGTCTCAGTTAGTGTAAGATTTTAGAAACGTGAGAAGTGGTAAACAGGTTCCACCTGTGAAAGTACGCAAGGACGAGGTTCCCATCTAGGCGTCTTGGGAGTCAACTTTAGAACTCAAGAGAGCTGTCGACCCACAGCCTGTAATATACCACGGTGAAAAACCAAGTATCTTCTGTAGAGGGGGGAGAAACGGTTTCCACAGATAACAGTTGCTATGTAAGCCGAATGGCATTGTAAGAAAAACTTGAGGAGAGTTCAAAATGAGAATTGCTGTTACACATCTAGCCCTCAGGTCGGTAGACTTGGGGCCACGCTTACTTGACTTGGTCTGAGTTTCTCAGAACAAGGTTGTGGACCAGATAGTACTAAAGAGTCCTTTCAGTTCACAGTTCTGGTTCTGTGACCGTTTATGGGTGGAACTCAGTTTAATATGCCATGGGACGTTACCACCGCCCCAGATTGTGCTTCTGTTCTCTGTTTGTGTAGCAGTTCTCTGCTTGAGCAGTGTTCCTTACTTCCCCGAGTACTGGAACAGAAGCCGTTATTGGTGTATGGTTCTATTTGCATGTGCTCTTAGGAAAGGATGTGGTAGTTCTCTGATCTGAGCACCTTCCCAGCACTCGGCGGCGTCTGCCTGACCCCCGACCGAGCGCGCGGCGTGCCCGGCGGGCCAGGCCTGGAGAAGCAGGCGGAGGAAACAGCCGGCGAGGAATTCCCGGAGTCTGGCACCGCAGGTACGGGCAAGGAGCGGGGAGTCGGGTCTTTCAGGGATACTGAGTTCTTTTTCTACATTTCTTGGGGTCATAAAGATCCTACAAAGCAGAACCGGAAGGGCCAGTAAAGGTTGTCTGCCCCACCTGTGCATTTCACAATGAGACCAAGAGATGAACTGAATCAACCTCCCAACCCCCAGGGGTCCGTTCGAACAGCCACGCCGGACTCCTGGCATCACAGCTCCCGCGTCCCTACTCTCTTCCTAGGGTTCCGAGATACGGGAGTGTTGGGGCGTGAGAATTCTGAGCCGGGGCTAGGGGTTAAAGGGGGCGTGAGAAGCGCTAGAAAAGAGATTGGGCCAATTTAAGAGTCTCAGTTAGTGTAAGATTTTAGAAACGTGAGAAGTGGTAAACAGGTTCCACCTGTGAAAGTACGCAAGGACGAGGTTCCCATCTAGGCGTCTTGGGAGTCAACTTTAGAACTCAAGAGAGCTGTCGACCCACAGCCTGTAATATACCACGGTGAAAAACCAAGTATCTTCTGTAGAGGGGGGAGAAACGGTTTCCACAGATAACAGTTGCTATGTAAGCCGAATGGCATTGTAAGAAAAACTTGAGGAGAGTTCAAAATGAGAATTGCTGTTACACATCTAGCCCTCAGGTCGGTAGACTTGGGGCCACGCTTACTTGACTTGGTCTGAGTTTCTCAGAACAAGGTTGTGGACCAGATAGTACTAAAGAGTCCTTTCAGTTCACAGTTCTGGTTCTGTGACCGTTTATGGGTGGAACTCAGTTTAATATGCCATGGGACGTTACCACCGCCCCAGATTGTGCTTCTGTTCTCTGTTTGTGTAGCAGTTCTCTGCTTGAGCAGTGTTCCTTACTTCCCCGAGTACTGGAACAGAAGCCGTTATTGGTGTATGTTTCTATTTGCATGTGCTCTTAGGAAAGGATGTGGTAGTTCTCTCTGATCTGAGCACCTTCCCATGTAAGGTGACCGGTGCTACATGAAACCAGTGCCTGGGTTCAACTTTCAGGAGGCCTGGGCCATGCTGCTTTACAGTACATTTCAGATCCGAACAGCTCACCGAGCGGGAGTTCGCTGTCAGCTGCCTGCATCTCTGAGTGCACAGCTTGTCTGTCTTTACTTGGCCACCTGACACAAGCAAATCTTTGTGCATTTCAGATCATGCTGGTCCCAAGTTTGACATCGATATACTGGTTTCACTTCTGAGGCAAGAAAATGCAAGAGACATTTGTGTTATCAGAGTTCCTCCAGAAATGAAATACACAGATTACTTCGTGATTGGTAGTGGCACTTCCACGCGACACTTACGCGCCATGGCCTACTACATTGTGAAAATGGTAGGATGCTTTCTTTCTTTCTTTTTTTTTTTTTTTTAATTTTGGCCTCTTTTATTGGTCCTTCATTTATATATTTTCATCCATCTTGATTCTTTGGCCTGTGTTGGCCTCCCATCGTGGTGGCCTCTCGTGGCAGAGCACCAGCTCTGGGCGCATGCACTCCAGGGCATATGGGATCTTCCTATGCCAGGGATTGAACCTGTGCCCTTTGCACTGCAAGGTGGGCTCTTTACCCACTTGACCACCTGGGAAGCCTGGATGCTTTCTTTTTCTATGGAACCTTTGACTTACGGAATCACGTCAATGCATCAGGCTGAAGAGCAACACTTGAAAACTAAACCTTTCACAGAGATGATATGAGAGACCCAGAATTTGCACAAGTGTTTTATGTTCTTTGATAGTGAAAGTTACAAGGACCAATACATAGCCTTAGTGGGTCAGAGGCTGTTTCATGTTCTTGTCTCTGACAAGGAGGAAAAGTACTGAAGTGACCTGAGGCAGACTAGAAAACAGTATAACAGGAGGATTTCTAGAGCAGAACTGTCCAGTCACCTGCTATCCCTGTGTGACTATGAAATGATAAAACTAAAAATGCAGCTCTTCAGGGGTACCAGCCACATTTTGGGTGCCTGGTGAGCACATGTGGCTAATGGCTCCTGTAGTGAACAGCACAAATATAAAGCATTTCTATAGTTGCAGAGAGTTCTATTGGAGCTGGCCTAGAGTTTAATTCAGATGAAAAGATTTAGTTTTTGCCTTCCAGATTCACAGATGTCCTTGAGGAAAGGAAAGGTAGTTCATTTTCCAACTAGACTGAATAGGAATTGGAGCGAGGAAGAAAATGTCCTTGGAAGCTGATTGTGATACCATTCCATAGGAGAACCTGCTGTTGAAACATCTCAGCATTCACCCTGTTGAATTGGTCATGGAGGGGACAGTTAAGACCAAAAAGGTAGCTGGGACTGTCTTAGAGAAGAGTAGTAAAATGAGAGTGAGAACAAAACCTTGGTGCAACATGGAGAACAAAGGAAGATTCAAAAAATAGGGGGTAGTTGGAAAGACAAGACTGAGCGAGGGCATGGAGAAAAGAGGATCCTAGGGTCTCTGTCAGAATCGGTAGAACAGAGTGAGATTTAGAAGAGACCATGGGACTTTTTGGAGAAAATAGAAGATCTAGGGGATTTGTTGTCTGGGCGGGCATCGTGGTGGCCTCTCGTGGCAGAGCACCAGCTCTGGGCGCATGCACTCCAGGGCATATGGGATCTTCCTATGCCAGGGATTGAACCTGTGCCCTTTGCACTGCAAGGTGGGCTCTTTACCCACTTGACCACCTGGGAAGCCTGGATGCTTTCTTTTTCTATGGAACCTTTGACTTACGGAATCACGTCAATGCATCAGGCTGAAGAGCAACACTTGAAAACTAAACCTTTCACAGAGATGATATGAGAGACCCAGAATTTGCACAAGTGTTTTATGTTCTTTGATAGTGAAAGTTACAAGGACCAATACATAGCCTTAGTGGGTCAGAGGCTGTTTCATGTTCTTGTCTCTGACAAGGAGGAAAAGTACTGAAGTGACCTGAGGCAGACTAGAAAACAGTATAACAGGAGGATTTCTAGAGCAGAACTGTCCAGTCACCTGCTATCCCTGTGTGACTATGAAATGATAAAACTAAAAATGCAGCTCTTCAGGGGTACCAGCCACATTTTGGGTGCCTGGTGAGCACATGTGGCTAATGGCTCCTGTAGTGAACAGCACAAATATAAAGCATTTCTATAGTTGCAGAGAGTTCTATTGGAGCTGGCCTAGAGTTTAATTCAGATGAAAAGATTTAGTTTTTGCCTTCCAGATTCACAGATGTCCTTGAGGAAAGGAAAGGTAGTTCATTTTCCAACTAGACTGAATAGGAATTGGAACGAGGAAGAAAATGTCCTTGGAAGCTGATTGTGATACCATTCCATAGGAGAACCTGCTGTTGAAACATCTCAGCATTCACCCTGTTGAATTGGTCATGGAGGGGACAGTTAAGACCAAAAAGGTAGCTGGGACTGTCTTAGAGAAGAGTAGTAAAATGAGAGTGAGAACAAAACCTTGGTGCAACATGGAGAACAAAGGAAGATTCAAAAAATAGGGGGTAGTTGGAAAGACAAGACTGAGCGAGGGCATGGAGAAAAGAGGATCCTAGGGTCTCTGTCAGAATCGGTAGAACAGAGTGAGATTTAGAAGAGACCATGGGACTTGGAGATAGAAAGAGAATGAGAGATATTTCAGAGTAAGTTTCTGTGGAAGAGCAAGGGAGGGGAATAGAAATGACTTTTACAAAAATCTTACATGAGGAGGGAGAAAATGGCAAGGTCGAGGATATTTTGTTGTTCTTTTTGTAAAATATACACGAAACTTAACATTTTCTTCATTTTTAGGGATGCAGTTAAGTGGCATTACTCACATTCACGTTGTTGGACAGCCCTAACCACGCTCCGTCTCCAGAACATTTTTCACCTTGCAGAATACTCTACACAGTAAACAGAACTTCTCGTTCTTCTTCCTCTGGCCCCTGGCACCACCATTCTGCTTTCCGTCTCTGAATTTGACTACACTAATATTAAAGCGCCTCCTTTCTGTTTGTCCTTTGACTTATTTCACTTAGCATGATGTTTTTCAAGGTTTTTCTGTGTTGTTGCATATGTCAGAATTTGCTTCTTTTGAAGGCTGAATATTTATTCTAATGAACATACGTATATACCATATTCTATCTTATTCACCCATTGGTGAGCATTTGGGTTGCTTCCACCTTTTGGATATTGTGAAGAATGCTGCTGTGAACATGAGAGGAGAAGTATCTGTTCAGGTCCCTGCTTTTAACTTCAGAAGTGAAATTGCCAGGTGATGGTAATTCTGTGTTTAATGTTTCGAGGAACTGTGACATCCTTTAACACCAGCCATGCACAGGTGTTCCGATTTCTCACCACTTGTTGTTTTCGGGTTTGTTGATCATAGTAAGTCTAACGATCATGAAGTGGTACTTGTGATTTTGATTTGCATCTCCTGATAATTAGTGATATTGAGCATCTTTTCACATGGTTATAAGCTATTTGTGTATCTTTGGAGAAATGCCTTGTTTATTTTTATTATGAAGTTGTGGGAATTCTCTGCAAATTCTGGAGAACCTGCTGTTGAAACATCTCAGCATTCACCCTGTTGAATTGGTCATGGAGGGGACAGTTAAGACCAAAAAGGTAGCTGGGACTGTCTTAGAGAAGAGTAGTAAAATGAGAGTGAGAACAAAACCTTGGTGCAACATGGAGAACAAAGGAAGATTCAAAAATAGGGGGTAGTTGGAGAGACAAGACTGAGCGAGGGCATGGAGAAAAGAGGATCCTAGGGTCTCTGTCAGAATCGGTAGAACAGAGTGAGATTTAGAAGAGACCATGGGACTTGGAGATAGAAAGAGAATGAGAGATATTTCAGAGTAAGTTTCTGTGGAAGAGCAAGGGAGGGGAATAGAAATGACTTTTACAAAAATCTTACATGAGGAGGGAGAAAATGGCAAGGTCGAGGATATTTTGTTGTTCTTTTTGTAAAATATACACGAAACTTAACATTTTCTTCATTTTTAGGGATGCAGTTAAGTGGCATTACTCACATTCACGTTGTTGGACAGCCCTAACCACGCTCCGTCTCCAGAACATTTTTCATCTTGCAGAATACTCTACACAGTAAACAGAACTTCTCGTTCTTCTTCCTCTGGCCCCTGGCACCACCATTCCGCTTTCCGTCTCTGAATTTGACTACACTAATATTAAAGCGCCTCCTTTCTGTTTGTCCTTTGACTTATTTCACTTAGCATGATGTTTTTCAAGGTTTTTCTGTGTTGTTGCATATGTCAGAATTTGCTTCTTTTGAAGGCTGAATATTTATTCTAATGAACATACGTATATACCATATTCTATCTTATTCACCCATTGGTGAGCATTTGGGTTGCTTCCACCTTTTGGCTATTGTGAAGAATGCTGCTGTGAACATGAGAGGAGAAGTATCTGTTCAGGTCCCTGCTTTTAACTTCAGAAGTGAAATTGCCAGGTGATGGTAATTCTGTGTTTAATGTTTCGAGGAACTGTGACATCCTTTAACACCAGCCATGCACAGGTGTTCCGATTTCTCACCACTTGTTGTTTTCGGGTTTGTTGATCATAGTAAGTCTAACGATCATGAAGTGGTACTTGTGATTTTGATTTGCATCTCCCTGATAATTAGTGATATTGAGCATCTTTTCACATGGTTATAAGCTATTTGTGTATCTTTGGAGAAATGCCTTGTTTATTTTTATTATGAAGTTGTGGGAATTCTCTGCAAATTCTGGATCTAAATCCCATTTCATATGTGAGATTTGCAAATACCTTCTACCATTCTGTAGGTTGCCATCTTACTCTGTTGATAGTGTATTTTTTTTTTTATTCTTTTTTTTTTTTTTAAAACCTCTATTTTACTTTTAACTTTTACAGAGTTTTGTTGTTTACAGATATGTATGTTCTCAGATTAGTCATATGTATATCCCCCCCTTCCCTCCCCTCCCGACCATCATACAGCACCCCTGAAGGATCCCCTTTTCTCACAGAGCAATGACTAGAGCTATTTTCTTCACTTATGATAGTACAGGCCTTCATGCTGCTTCCTTTACGCCTCTCACCCACTGTTCCTTCCCCACAATGTCCATATGTCCACTGTCCATGTCTGTCTTTCTGTCGCTTCACTGCATGTGCCATCATCACCATCCTACTAGATTCCATATATATGTGTTAATATACTGTATTTGTCCTTCTCTTTCTGACTGACTTCACTTTTGATGATACGTTCTAGATCCAGCCACCTCACTAGGGCTGATTCTTCTGCATT
The DNA here is from genome assembly GCA_022376925.1 of Tragulus kanchil. NCBI lineage: Eukaryota > Metazoa > Chordata > Mammalia > Artiodactyla > Tragulidae > Tragulus > Tragulus kanchil. Next base: position 103,978,740 of record JAIOJX010000030.1, on the reverse strand, counting down.
TCTCTTTACAGCTGTGTAGTATTCCATTGTATATATGTACCAGAGCTTTTGGATCCATTCGTTCGTCGATGGGCATCTAGGTTCCTTCCATGTTCTAGCTATTGTATAGAGAGCTGCAATGAACATTGGGGTACAGGTGCTTCTTTCAGTTTTGATTTCGTCAGGGTATAAGCCTAAGAGTGGGATTGCTGGGTCATATGGTGCTTCTATTTTTAGTTTTTTAAGAAATCTCCAGACTGTCTTCCATAGAGGCTGTAGCAATTTACATTCCACCAGCCATGGATCGGTGTTCCGATTTCTCACCACTTGTTGTTTTCGGGTTTGTTGATCATAGTAAGTCTAACGATCATGAAGTGGTACTTGTGATTTTGATTTGCATCTCCCTGATAATTAGTGATATTGAGCATCTTTTCACATGGTTATAAGCTATTTGTGTATCTTTGGAGAAATGCCTTGTTTATTTTTATTATGAAGTTGTGGGAATTCTCTGCAAATTCTGGATCTAAATCCCATTTCATATGTGAGATTTGCAAATACCTTCTACCATTCTGTAGGTTGCCATCTTACTCTGTTGATAGTGTATTTTTTTTTTTATTCTTTTTTTTTTTTAAAGCCTCTATTTTACTTTTAACTTTTACAGAGTTTTGTTGTTTACAGATATGTATGTTCTCAGATTAGTCATATGTATATCCCCCCCTTCCCTCCCCTCCCGACCATCATACAGCACCCCTGAAGGATCCCCTTTTCTCACAGAGCAATGACTAGAGCTATTTTCTTCACTTATGATAGTACAGGCCTTCATGCTGCTTCCTTTACGCCTCTCACCCACTGTTCCTTCCCCACAATGTCCATATGTCCACTGTCCATGTCTGTCTTTCTGTCGCTTCACTGCATGTGCCATCATCACCATCCTACTAGATTCCATATATATGTGTTAATATACTGTATTTGTCCTTCTCTTTCTGACTGACTTCACTTTTGATGATACGTTCTAGATCCAGCCACCTCACTAGGGCTGATTCTTCTGCATTTCTCTTTACAGCTGTGTAGTATTCCATTGTATATATGTACCAGAGCTTTTGGATCCATTCGTTCGTCGATGGGCATCTAGGTTCCTTCCATGTTCTAGCTATTGTATAGAGAGCTGCAATGAACATTGGGGTACAGGTGCTTCTTTCAGTTTTGATTTCGTCAGGGTATAAGCCTAAGAGTGGGATTGCTGGGTCATATGGTGCTTCTATTTTTAGTTTTTTAAGAAATCTCCAGACTGTCTTCCATAGAGGCTGTATCAATTTACATTCCCACCAGCAATGCAGGAGTGTTCCCTTTTCTCCGCAGCCTCTCCAGCATTTATTGTCTGTCGATTTGTGGATGATGGCCATTCTGATGGGTGTGAGGTGATATCTCATTGTAGTTTTGATTTGCATTTCTCTAATTATAAGTGAAGTTGAGCATCGTTTCATGTGTTTTTGGGCCATCTGTATGTCATCATCGGAGAGGTGTCTGTTTAGGTCCTTTTCCCATTTTTTGATTGGGTTGTTCATTTTTCCAGTGCTGAGTTGTCTGAGTTGCTTGTAGATTTTGGAGATTAATTCTTTGTCTGTTGTTTCATTTGCTATGATTTTCTCCCACTCTGTGGGCTGTCTGTTGAGCTTTTTTGTAATTTCTTTTGCTGTACAAAAGCTTTTACGTTTCATTAGGTCCCACATGTTCATTTGTCTTTTTAGTTCCACTATTCTAGTAGGTGGGTCAGAGAAGATCTTTCTTTGATTGATGTCCTTGAGGGTTTTGCCTATATTCTCCTCTAAGAGTTTGATGGTTTCTGGCCTTACATTTAAGTCTTTAATCCATTTTGAGTTGATCTTTGTGTATGGTGTCAGGGTATGTTCCAACTTCATTTTCTTGCATGTAGCTGTCCAATTTTCCCAGCACCATTTGTTGAAGAGGCTGTCTTTGTCCCATTTTATAGTTTGTCCTCCTTTGTCAAAAATAAGGTACCCATAGGTGCGTGGGTTTATCTCTGGGTTCTCGATCTTGTTCCATTGGTCGATATTTCTGTTTTTGTGCCAGTACCATACTGTCTTGATGACTGTTGCTTTGTAGTAGAGTCTGAAGTTGGGGAGGCTGATCCCCCCAGCTCCATTCTTCTTCCTGAGGATTGCTTTGGCTATTCGAGGTCTTTTGTGTTTCCATATGAACTGTGTTATTCGTTGGTCTAGTTCTGTGAAGAATGTTATTGGAAGTTTGATAGGGATCACATTGAATCTATAGATGACATTTGGTAGTATGGTCATTTTCACAATATTGATTCTTCCGACCCAGGAACATGGAATATTTCTCCATCTGTTTAAGTCTTCTTTAATGTCTCTCATGAGTGTCTTGTAATTTTCTGTGTACAATTCTTTTGTTTCTTTGGGTAGGTTTATTCCTAGATATTTGATTCTTCTGGTTGCAATGGTGAAGGGGATTGCCTCTTTGATTTTGTTTTCTGATTTTTCATTGTTTGTGTATAGGAATGCCAGTGATTTCTGTATATTGATTTTGTATCCTGCGACTTTGCTGAATTCGCTGATTAACTCTAGTAGTTTTGTAATAGTGTCTTTGGGATTTTCTGTGTATAATATCATGTCATCTGCAAATAGAGAGAGTTTGACTTCTTCTTTTCCAATCTGGATTCCTTTGATTTCTTTCTCTTCTCTTATTGCTGTTGCTAGAACTTCCGGGACTATGTTGAATAAGAGTGGTGAAAGTGGACACCCTTGTCTTGTTCCTGATCTTAGAGGGAATGCTTTGAGTTTTTCACCATTGAGGATAATGTTCGCTGTGGGCTTCTCATATATGGCTTTCACTATGTTAAGATAAGTTCCTTCTATGCCCATTTTTTCAAGAGTTTTTATCATAAATGGATGCTGTACTTTGTCAGAGGCTTTTTCTGCATCTATTGAGATGATCATGTGATTTTTGTCTCTCAATGTGTTGATATGGTGTATCACATTGATTGATTTGCGGATGTTGAAGAATCCTTGCATGCCTGGGATGAACCCAACTTGATCATGATGCAATGAGCTTTTTGATGTGTTGCTGAATTCTGTTTGCTAGGATTTTGTTGAGGATTTTGGCATCTAGATTCATCAGTGAAATTGGCCTATAATTTTCTTTTTTTGTGATGTCTTTGCCTGGCTTTGGTATCAGGGTGATGGTGGCCTCATAGAATGTGTTCGGAAGTGTTCCTTCCTGGGCAATTTTTTGGAAGAGTTTTAGAAGGACAGGCATTAGCTCTTTAAATGCTTGGTAGAATTCACTTGTGAAACCATCTGGCCCTGGGCTTTTATTTTTGGGTAGATTTTTGATCACAAGGTCGATTTCTGAGCTTGTGATTGGCTTGTTCATAGTTTCTATTTCTTCCTGGTTGAGTCTTGGGAGATTAATCTTCTCTAAGAAACTGTCGATTTCTTCCAGGTTGTCCAGTTTGTTGCCATAGAGTTGTTCATAATAGTCTCTTATAATCCTTTGGATTTCTGCATTATCCGTTGTAATCTCTCCTTTTTCATTTTTGATTTTGGTGATCTGGTTCTTATCTGGTTCTCTCTTTTTCTTGATGAGTCTGGCCAGTGGTGTGTCGATTTTATTGACTTTTTCGAAGAACCAGCTTTTTGTTTTATTTATCTTTACTATTGTTTCTTTTGTTTCTTTTTCATTTATTTCTACTCTAATCTTTATGATTTCCCTTCTTCTGCTGGCTTTGGGGTGTTTTTGTTCTTCTTTCTCCAGTTGTTTTAAGCATAAGGTAGGGTCGTGTGTTTGAGATTTTCCTAGTTTCTTGAGGTGGAATTGAATTGCTATAAACTTCCCTCTTAGAACTGCTTTTGCAGTATCCCATAGGTTTTGCACTGTCGTGTGTTCATTGTCATTTTCCTCTAGGAATTTTTTCATTTCTCCTTTCATTTCCTCAATGATCAGTTGGTTTTTTAGGTATGTGTTGTTTAATCTCCATGTGTTTGTGTTTTTAGCGGTTTTTTTCCTGTAGTTGATCTCTAGTCTCACTGCATTGTGGTCCGAGAAGATGGTTGATAGAATTTCAGTTTTCTTGAATTGACTGAGGATTGATTTGTGGCCCAAGATGTGGTCTATCCTGGAGAATGTTCCGTGAGCACTTGAGAAGAAAGTGTATTCTTCTGCTTTTGGATGGAAAGTCCTAAAGATATCAATGAGGTCCATTTCTTCTAGTGTGGCATTTAAGGCTTGTGTTTCTTTATTAATTTTCTGTTTGGATGATCTGTCCATTGGTGTGAGAGGAGTGTTAAAGTATCCTACTATGATTGTGTTGCTGTCAATGTCTTCTTTTATGTCTGAAAGTGTTTGTCTTATGTATTGGGGTGCTCCTGTGTTGGGAGCATAGATATTTATGATTGTTATGTCTTCTTCTTGGATGGATCCCTTAATCATGATGTAGTGACCTGTCTTGTCTCTTAGAATCTTCTTTACTTTAAAATCTATTTTGTCTGATATGAGGATTGCTACTCCAGCTTTCTTTTGATTTCCATTTGCATGGAATATCTTTTTCCAGCCTCTCACTTTCAGTCTATGAGTGTCTTTAGGTCTGAAATGAGTTTCCTGGAGGCAGCATATGTATGGGTCGTGTTTTTGGATCCATTCAGCCACTCTGTGTCTTTTGGTTGGGGCATTTAGTCCATTGACATTCAGAGTAATTATTGATACAAATGATCCTTTATTGACTTTTTGCAAGAACCAGCTTTTTGTTTTATTTATCTTTACTATTGTTTCTTTTGTTTCTTTTTCATTTATTTCTACTCTAATCTTTATGATTTCCCTTCTTCTGCTGGCTTTGGGGTGTTTTTGTTCTTCTTTCTCCAGTTGTTTTAAGCATAAGGTAGGGTCGTGTGTTTGAGATTTTCCTAGTTTCTTGAGGTGGAATTGAATTGCTATAAACTTCCCTCTTAGAACTGCTTTTGCAGTATCCCATAGGTTTTGCACTGTCGTGTGTTCATTGTCATTTTCCTCTAGGAATTTTTTCATTTCTCCTTTCATTTCCTCAATGATCAGTTGGTTTTTTAGGTATGTGTTGTTTAATCTCCATGTGTTTGTGTTTTTAGCGGTTTTTTTCCTGTAGTTGATCTCTAGTCTCACTGCATTGTGGTCCGAGAAGATGGTTGATAGAATTTCAGTTTTCTTGAATTGACTGAGGATTGATTTGTGGCCCAAGATGTGGTCTATCCTGGAGAATGTTCCGTGAGCACTTGAGAAGAAAGTGTATTCTTCTGCTTTTGGATGGAAAGTCCTAAAGATATCAATGAGGTCCATTTCTTCTAGTGTGGCATTTAAGGCTTGTGTTTCTTTATTAATTTTCTGTTTGGATGATCTGTCCATTGGTGTGAGAGGAGTGTTAAAGTATCCTACTATGATTGTGTTGCTGTCAATGTCTTCTTTTATGTCTGAAAGTGTTTGTCTTATGTATTGGGGTGCTCCTGTGTTGGGAGCATAGATATTTATGATTGTTATGTCTTCTTCTTGGATGGATCCCTTAATCATGATGTAGTGACCTGTCTTGTCTCTTAGAATCTTCTTTACTTTAAAATCTATTTTGTCTGATATGAGGATTGCTACTCCAGCTTTCTTTTGATTTCCATTTGCATGGAATATCTTTTTCCAGCCTCTCACTTTCAGTCTATGAGTGTCTTTAGGTCTGAAATGAGTTTCCTGGAGGCAGCATATGTATGGGTCGTGTTTTTGGATCCATTCAGCCACTCTGTGTCTTTTGGTTGGGGCATTTAGTCCATTGACATTCAGAGTAATTATTGATACAAATGATCCTATTGTCATCTTCTTCGATGTTACGATGGGTTTGTTTCGTGGATCTTCTCCTTTTATACTTGTTTTCTATATAAGTCCCTTTAACACTTGTTGTAAGGCTGGTTTGGTGTGACTAAATTCTTTTAATTTTTGCTTGTCTGTAAAGCTTTTGATTTCTCCATCAATTTTGAATGAGATCCTTGCAGGGTAGAGGATTCTTGGTTGCAGATTATTCTCTTTCAGCCGTTTAAATGTGTCCTGCCATTCCCTTCTGGCCTGCAGAGTTTCTGTTGAAAGATCAGCTGTTAAGCGTATGGGCTTTCCCTTGTATGTCACTAGTTGCTTTTCCCTTGCTGCTTTGAGAATTCTATCTTTGTGTTTAATTTGTGTTAACTTCATTAATATGTGTCTTGGTGTGTTTCTTCTCGGATTGATTCTGTATGGTACTCTTTGCGCTTCTCGGACTTGATTGACTATTTCTTTTCCCATGTTGGGGAAATTTTCAACTAGAATCTCTTCAAAAATTTTCTCATAGCCTTTCTTTTTTTCTTCTTCTTCTGGAACCCCTATAATTCGAATATTGGTGCGTTTGATATTATCCCAGAGAGGCTGTCCTCTGCTCTTTTCATTCTTTGAGCTAGATTCTGTTTTTCAGCAGTTATTTCCACCATTTTATCTTCCAGCTCACTTATCCGGTCTTCTGTCTCAGATACTCTGCTCTTGATTCCTTCTACAGTGTTTTTCAGTTCAGCAATTGAGTTGTTTGTCTCTTTTAATTTTTTTCTTCTTCTTGGATGGATCCCTTAATCATGATGTAGTGACCTGTCTTGTCTCTTAGAATCTTCTTTACTTTAAAATCTATTTTGTCTGATATGAGGATTGCTACTCCAGCTTTCTTTTGATTTCCATTTGCATGGAATATCTTTTTCCAGCCTCTCACTTTCAGTCTATGAGTGTCTTTAGGTCTGAAATGAGTTTCCTGGAGGCAGCATATGTATGGGTCGTGTTTTTGGATCCATTCAGCCACTCTGTGTCTTTTGGTTGGGGCATTTAGTCCATTGACATTCAGAGTAATTATTGATACAAATGATCCTATTGTCATCTTCTTCGATGTTACGATGGGTTTGTTTCGTGGATCTTCTCCTTTTATACTTGTTTTCTATATAAGTCCCTTTAACACTTGTTGTAAGGCTGGTTTGGTGTGACTAAATTCTTTTAATTTTTGCTTGTCTGTAAAGCTTTTGATTTCTCCATCAATTTTGAATGAGATCCTTGCAGGGTAGAGGATTCTTGGTTGCAGATTATTCTCTTTCAGCCGTTTAAATGTGTCCTGCCATTCCCTTCTGGCCTGCAGAGTTTCTGTTGAAAGATCAGCTGTTAAGCGTATGGGCTTTCCCTTGTATGTCACTAGTTGCTTTTCCCTTGCTGCTTTGAGAATTCTATCTTTGTGTTTAATTTGTGTTAACTTCATTAATATGTGTCTTGGTGTGTTTCTTCTCGGATTGATTCTGTATGGTACTCTTTGCGCTTCTCGGACTTGATTGACTATTTCTTTTCCCATGTTGGGGAAATTTTCAACTAGAATCTCTTCAAAAATTTTCTCATAGCCTTTCTTTTTTTCTTCTTCTTCTGGAACCCCTATAATTCGAATATTGGTGCGTTTGATATTATCCCAGAGAGGCTGTCCTCTGCTCTTTTCATTCTTTGAGCTAGATTCTGTTTTTCAGCAGTTATTTCCACCATTTTATCTTCCAGCTCACTTATCCGGTCTTCTGTCTCAGATACTCTGCTCTTGATTCCTTCTACAGTGTTTTTCAATTCAGCAATTGAGTTGTTTGTCTCTGTTACTTTTTTGGTAAGTTCTTGTATTTCTTTATTCAGTGTGTTAGCTGTATCTTGCAATTTCTCTAACATTCTGTTTTCAGTGTCTTTGATCATCTTTACTATAATTCTTCTGAAATCACTTTCAGAAAGTTTGTCCAAATTCTCTTCATTAATTTGATCTTGTGTGTTTGTGGATTGTTCCTTCGCTTGTGTGGTATTTCTCTGCCGTTTCATTGTTATTATTAATTTTTTAAAACTGACTCTGTTTGAGATTTCCTTTTCCCAGACTTTGAGTTACGTCTGTTGGTGTTTGTTGTTTGGATGGGGCTTCTATTCTGGGTGATGCTGGTGATTGGGTCAGGACTTGCATACAAGTGATTACCTTTGTTGGCGTTCTCACTTGTATACTGCTCTTTAGTGTTAGGCGTTCTCTAGTATTGTAGAGTTTTGGAGTCAGTGCACCCTCCTTAAAACCCCAGGGGCTTGTTGCCTGACCAGGGAATGAAGATTTCACGGCTGGTTTGTTATGGCATTAAATGATATTAAAACATATATATGCAAATGAGAAACAGAAGGTATACCTTTGACAAATGGCAATTTAAAAATTATGCAAGTACTATCTAGCATATTGAATTATACACATAAACATATACAGCTATAACATAACCCAAGCATTCCAATCAAAAATACAGTACAATACGTTAGCACGGCGAATAGAGAAGTCCAAGAATGATATCCACCGGTTAATAAGCAAACTAAGTAGAGCACCAATTGGAGAATAATGCTAGAGCAGGTTCCCCGTTGGGGATAAGGCAATGAGGACAGAATAGACTAAGAAATATGGTGGGGAAAGGGAAAAAGAGAAAGGGAGGATAGAAGAGAAATATAGAATAATATTGCAAAGTTAAATATAGGGAGATAAAGATTTGTATGTATTAGAATTTAGTGCTATAGGAAAGGAGCTTCAGAGAAAGCAAAGAATTATAGAGGAAGTAGTAGTACAAATGAGAAATTATTAAAAATTAAAAGATCTAAATTTTATAGAAAAATATAGAAAAACAAAGCAAAAATAATAAAAACAAACAAAACCCCCACAGAACCTTAAAAGGCCAATGGGGAACCAGAAGTTTATACCAAAATAAAATGTGTGGTTTAAAAGGAAAAATAAAAAAAAAAAATTATGTAAACTTGAATATATTCAGTCTTACTGATAAGATTAGTAGCTTCAATAGAATTCAGTGAAGGAACTGAACACACCCACTCTCTCTCTCACACACACCCCCAAGAAAAGAAAAGAAAAAAAAAGCGGTGGGGCAAAAAAAAAAAGCGGTGGGTGTAAAGAGAAATGCAGAAGAATCAACCCTGATGAGGTGGCTGGATCTAGAACGTATCATCAAAAGTGAAGTCAGTCAGAAAGCGAAGGACAAATACAGTATATTAACACATATATATGGAATCTAGTAGGATGGTGATGATGGCACATGCAGTGAAGCGACAGAAAGACAGACATGGACAGTGGACATATGGACATTGTGGGGAAGGAACAGTGGGTGAGAGGCGTAAAGGAAGTAGCATGAAGGCCTGTACTATCATAAGTGAAGAAAATAGCTCTAGTCATTGCTCTGTGAGAAAAGGGGATCCTTCAGGGGTGCTGTGTGATGGTCGGGAGGGGAGGGAAGGGGGGGATATACATGTGATTAATCTGAGAACATGCATGTCTGTGAACAACAAAACTCTGTAAAAGTTAAAAGTAAAATAAAGGTTTAAAAAAAAAAAAAAAGCGGTGGGTGCACTGAGTGGGTTTGGAAAAAAGAGAAAAGAAAAGAAAAAAAAAAAAATTGAAACAAAGTAATACAATACAAAAAATGAAATTTTAAAAGTCCAGCAGTAACTCCAGCTTCAGAGAAAACGTGAAAAAAGTGTTTTTGTTCTTCTGTCTCTTGCTGACTATTCAGGAATTATCAGTCTTTTTCTTGCCTCTGGCAGTAGTTGGATCTGAAGACCTCTTTGACTGCTTGTTTCGGCCTATTCCACAATTAAAAGGCCCGCCCAGGCTGGCCCTGGGAGTTTCTTAATCCAAATCCCTTTTCTTGCTGGGTGGAGCTAAGTTCCCTCCCTGTAGCTTGACCAGCAGCCCTGCAGTTTGACTAGCAGCCAAACTACAGTAGGGAAAATGGCGTCTGTCTCACAGAGGATTTATTCCCACACGCTCTATGGGAAGCACTTCCGCAGTGACCCCGACCCTGCTGCAGGCCACCGTCGACCCCTGCCACCGTGGGAGACGTCAGGTTACTCAGAGGTGAGCCTGGCTCAGTCACATGCAGGATCGCTATTCCTCTCTCCCTGATCACAGTGCGCAGAGACTTTCCAGTCCTCTTCGGGGACTCTGTGATCGGGTTAATGGTAACCTCCTCCAAAGGGAACTGAATGCCGCCCTTCCGAGGCCTGCTCAAGGGCACTTCTAGCTCAAGGGGGCACCTGGACCCTCCAAAGCAGGCCTGGCTCAGTCCCTTGTGGGTGTCCGTGCTCCTCTCCCGGGTTTTGATCTGCAACAGGCTTTGCGCCTTTGGCCCGCCCAGCCTCTCTGGCGGGTATGAGGTTTGACTTTTAAAAGTGCGATTGCGCCCCTCCTACCGTCTTGATGCGGCTTCTCCTTTGTTCTTCGATGTGGGGTGTCCTCTCTGTGATCAGATCCAACCTCCTTTCGTCGATGGTTTCCCAGGAACTCGTCGCAATTCAGGCGATTTTGCAGGAGAGATGAGTGCACGTCCTTCTACGCCGCCATCTTAGCTCCACCCCGATAGTGTATTTTGATGCACAAAAGTTTTTTATTTTTTCTGTTGTTGCTTTTGGTCTCATATCCAAGAAGTCATTGCCAAATCCAGCGTCATGGTGCTTGTTCCATTGTGTTTTCTTTCTGCTTTGACTGTGCTGCTGTGTGTGGAATCTTAGTTCCCTCACCAGAGAGGTATCATGTCGGTATCTAGTTTTCCCAACGTGATTGTTGAAAGGATTGTCTTTTCCCTCCTGAAGGACTTGTCATCCTCATTGAAAAATTATTCGACCAGTTAGGATCTCTATTTTATTGACTTGGTCTGTAAGTCTGCCTTGATCACAGTTTTGATTACTGTAGCTTTGTAGTACGTTTTTATTGTATTTTAAATTTTTGTTAATTTATTTGTTTTTGCCTGTGCGGGGTCTTCATTGCTGCTTGGGCTTTTCTTTAGTTGCGGCAGGTGGGGACTACTCTGTAGTTGAAGTACACAGGTTCTCACTGCAGTGGCTTCTCTTGTTGTGAACATGGGCTTCGTTGCCCCACAGCACGTGGGATCTTCCCAGACCAGGGATCAAGCTCGTGTCCCTGGCATTGGCAGTCGGATTTCTAACCACTGGACCACAAGGGAACCCTGTGTAGTGAGTTTTAAGAAGCTTAAGGTTTTCATCTGTGTTTCTTCTTTTTAAAATGGTTTCTGGCTATTTGAGGTCCCTTTAGATTACATATAAATTTAAGGATGGAGTTTTCTGTTTCTACTAAAAAAAAAGTCATGGGATTTCGATAAGGATTGATTATATTGAATATGTAAATAGTCTTAACAATATTGGGTTCCATTTCATGGATGCAAGGTCCCTGCTTGGTGTTATTTTTGCAACATTTTGTAGTTTACAGTGTACAATCTTGCTTCCTTGGTTATGTTTAATTCTAAGTACTTTATCTTTTTTTGATTCTTTTGTAAATGGAAGTTGATTCTTAATTTCCTTTTCAAGTGGCTTATTAAGTGTACAGAAACACAGCTGATTTGGGGGTGTTGATCTCAGATCCTACAACTTCACTGAATCTGTTTTTTCCTGACAGGTTTTTTGGGTGCAGTCTTTGTAGTTTTCTGTGTGTAAGATCATATCAGCTGCAAATAGATAATTTATTTCTTCCTCTCCAGTTTGGTTAGTTTTTTCTTTTTCCTTGCTCTAATGGCTATGGCTAGAACTTCCAGTACTACATTTAACAGAAAGTGGCAGGAGTAGATGTTCTTATCTTGTTCCTGATCTGAGAGGTGAAAGTTTTACTTTTTTTTCATTGAGTTTTTTGATAGGTAATAGGTGTGAGCTTTACATATATGATCTTTATTATTTTGAAGTGTTTTTTTTAATCTTTGTAGAGTTTTTATCATGAAAGAATATTGAATTTTGTCAAATGAGTTTTCTGCGTATGTTTGAGATGATCCTATGGTTTTTGTCCTTCATTTTGCTAATGTGGTTTATTACATTGATTGATTTTCTTGTGGAACCATCTTTTCATTCCAGAAATAAACCTCATGTGGTCTAGGTGTATAATTCTTTTAATGTGGTGTTGAATTTGGTTTGCTAGTATTTCTTTTGTTCTTTTTTTTTAAACATTTATTTTATTTATTCATCTTTTGGGGGGTGGGGTGGGGAGGGAGGGGAGCAGTGGGCCACTTCTATTGGTCTTTCATTTCTCTGTTTTCATCCATCTTTGTTCTTTGGCTCCTGTGGGCCTCCCATCACAGTGGCCTCTGTTGTCGCAGAGCACCGGCTCTGGGCGCATGCCCTCCAGAGCTCCGGCTCTGTAATTGGACACATCGGTCCAGCCGCTTCGCAGCATGTGCGATCTTCCCAGGCCAGGGATCAGACTGGCGCCCCTAGCACTGCAAGGCGGTGTCCTTACCCACTGGACCACCAGGGAAGCCCTTTGCTTAATTTTAATTGGACTAAAGTTGGTTTCACAGTGCTGTAGTTTCTGCTTTACAGCAATGTGAATGAAGTGTGAGTATACATATATCTCCTCCCTCTTGAGCCTCCCTTCTGCCCTACCAAATCCCACCCATCCGAGTCATCACAGAACATCGAGCTGAGCTCCTGTGCTCCAGAGCAGCCCCCCATGGCTGTGTATGTGGCACATGGTAGTGTACACAGGTCAGTGCTACTCTGCCAGGTCATCCCAGGTTCCACATATTCATTGTTTCCTTCTACATGTTTTTCCCTGTAAATAGGTTCATCTGTGTTGAGTTTTCTAGATTCCATGTATATATATTAATATATATTTGATTTCCCTTTCTGACTTCTCTCTGTATGACAGACTCTAGGCCCGCATCACTACAGATAACACAATTTCATTCCTTTTTAAAGTAATATTCAATTGTGTACATTTTGCAACATCTTATCCATTCCTCTGTGGGTGGACATTTAGGTTGCTTTCATATCCTAGTTGTTGTAAACAGTGCTGCAGTGAATTTTGGGTGGTTATGTCTTAGTGAATTATGGTTTTCTCATGTTATATACCTAGTAGTGGGATTGCTGAGACCTATACTAGTAACACGTTTAATTTTGTAAGATTACTGATCTGTTACTTGTTTTAAATTTATTTTTAATTGGAATGTAATTGCTTTACAATACTGTGTTAATTTCTGCTGTCCTAGAAAGAGAATCATCTGTAGCTTTACATGTATCCCCTTTTTGAGCCTTCTTTCCCCTCACCCCAACCCTCGCCCACTTTGCAGGTCATCACAGAGCACCACACTGAGCTCCCTGTGCTGTATAACAGCAGCCCACCAGCTCTCTCTCCACGCGACAGTGTGTACACATTAACCTTCTCGCCCAGCTTGTCCACATTCTCCCCTTCCCTTGTGTCCACATGACCATTCTCTCTCCTCCTGTGTCTCTATTCCTGGCCTACAAATAGGTTCACCTGTACCACTGTCTAGGTTCCATGTATATTTGCCAGCCAGTATATACTTGTTTTTCTGACTTTAACTTCACTGTTGATCACACTCTGCTTCCATCCACATGGCTACAAATGACTCAGTTTCATCTGTTTTTATAATAATATCGCAGTATGTATGTATGTGTGTGTGATACACACACACACACCATCATCTTATTCATTCATCTCTGGATGGCCGTTTAGGTTGCTTTCATGCCTTGGTATCTTATTGTGGCATTGTTTGTGGCATTGATTGTGTCTTTTGGAGTTTTCTCAGGTTATATACCCAATAGTGGGATTGCTGGATCGGAGAGTAATACCATTTACAATTTTTTTTCATTATTACTGACCCTAAGTTATTTTTAAACTATAATTGCTTTTCAATATTGTATGTATTTCTGCTGTCCAAAAAAGTGAATCAGCTACATATATACATCCTCTGCCTTTGTGCTTTTCTCCTACGACCAACCCACCTATGCCGTCACAAAGGACCAGACGAGCTCCCTGCACTGTACATAAGCTTCCTTCTAGCTCTGTTTTATACATGGCAGTGTAGATATGCTAATGCTAAACTAATGCTACTCTCTCAGTCTGGCTAAGGCTTCTCTTTCCCTGTGTCCACATGTCCCTTCTCTGCTTCTGTGGTTGTGTTCATTTGCTGTATATATGTCCATCTGTACCATTTTTCTAAATTCTGTACATGTATGCTAATGTACAATATTTGACTCTCTTTCTGATGTATTTGACTCTGTGACAGATTTTCAGTACATCAACATCACTACAAATGACCCAGTTTCATTCCTTTTATCACTGACTGATACTCCATTGTATATATGTGCCATTCAACTTGGAAGGACATTTATTGCTTCTGTGTCCTGGCTGTGGTGACTAGTGCTACAGTGAACGTAATGGTACTTGTGTCTTTTTAAATTTGGGTTTTGTCTGCCTGTATATGCAGTGGTGGGATTACTGGATGGTATGATAGTTTTGTTTTTTTTTTTTATGAATCGGAGAATAGTTTACATGGTTGTTAGTTTCTGCTTTGCAGCATTGTGAATGAGTTGTAAGTGCACCTATATCCCTCCTCCTCCACCCTCCCTCCCCCACACCCTTACTCCTCCTGCCTTTCTGGGTCGTCTCAGAGCGTGGAGCAGAGCTCTGTACTGCAGTGCAGCCTCCTGCTAGCTCTGAATTTTACACATGGAGGTGTATGTATGGCAGTGCTGCTCTCCCAGTGGATCCACCCTCCTCTTCACCTGCGTCCACTTGTCTTTTCTCTGCCTCTCTTTACTCCTGCCCTGAAAATAAATTCCTCTATTTTTCTAGATTCCATATATATGTTAATATACAATATTTTGTTTTTTTCTGACTCACTGCTGTATGACGCTCTAGTCCATCCACATTTATTACAAATGACCCAAGTTCTTCTTTGCTTATGGTTCAGCGATACTCCATTGTGCACCTGTACCACATTTTCTTTATCCATAAGTTACTCCGTCTCCTGGCTGTTGTAAATAGTGCTGCAGTGAACATTTGGATGTTTCCTGTTGATAATGGTTTTCTCAAGGCATACACCCAGAAGTGGGATTCCTGGGTTATACATTAGTTCCATTTTTAATTTTCTTCAAGATTACTGATCTCTATTCATTTTTAATTGAAGTACAGTTGAATTAGAGTGTTGTTAGCTCTGCTGTCCAACAACATGAATCCTCTGAGTATACATCTCTTCCTTGCTTTTGTACTTTCCTCTCACCACGCCTTCCCCTTCGCCCCCTCTAGCTCATCACAGAGCACTGAGCTGAGCTTCCTGGGCTGCGCGGTAGCATTCTGCTAGCTGTTTTACATATGGCGGTGTACACAACACAATGCTGCTCTCCAGTTGGTCCCACTGTCCCCTTTTCTGGTGTTCATGCATCTGTTCTCTACTTCTGTATTCCTGCCTGGCCCAGAGTGTGTCTGCAGCATTTTCTAGATTCTATATAAGTGTTAATACGTGGTACTTGTCTCTTTCTGACTTCATTCTGTACATCAGACTCTTGATCCAATTTCATTCCTTTTAATAGCCAAGTGGTATTCCATTGTATATATGTACCACATCTTATTAGTCCATTCATCTGTGGATGGATGTCAGGGCTGCTTCCATACCCTGTCTGTGTGAATAGTGCTGCATTAAACACTGGGGTTTGTGTGACTTGTTTTTTAATTGGGGTGTGTGACTTTCTGAATTGTGGTTTTTCTCGGGTTAAATGCCTAGTAAGGGAATTACTGGGGTATGTAGCCATCCTATTTTTATATAGTTAAAACAATTCTAATTGGGAGTATAATTGTTTCTCAATCTTGTGTCTCTGCTGAGTAGCAGATTGAATCAGCGAGTGTGTATACACATCCCCTCCTTTGTGCCTGCCTCCCACCCCTTTGCATCATCAGAAAAGACTGAGCTGCACTCCTTGGGCTATAGAGCGACTTCCTGTCTGGCTCTCCCGAGGGTGAAGGGAAGCTGAGATGGACAGAGAGATGTTGTTCGAGAACCAGATACTGGGTTTTAGCTTGTCTGCCTCGGGCACCTTGGTGAATTAGTAGGGTTGCCTATCACAGTGGTTTGGACAGGAGGATTTGGGAGAGAGCTATAGGAAGTAGGTAGGATTTAAGGAAACTGTTTCCTGTTGATAAGGCTCATACACCCAGAAGTGGGATTCCTGGGTTATACATTAGTTCCATTTTTAATTTTCTTCAAGATTACTGATCTCTATTCATTTTTAATTGAAGTACAGTTGAATTAGAGTGTTGTTAGCTCTGCTGTCCAACAACATGAATCCTCTGAGTATACATCTCTTCCTTGCTTTTGTACTTTCCTCTCACCACGCCTTCCCCTTCGCCCCCTCTAGCTCATCACAGAGCACTGAGCTGAGCTTCCTGGGCTGCGCGGTAGCATTCTGCTAGCTGTTTTACATATGGCGGTGTACACAACACAATGCTGCTCTCCAGTTGGTCCCACTGTCCCCTTTTCTGGTGTTCATGCATCTGTTCTCTACTTCTGTATTCCTGCCTGGCCCAGAGTGTGTCTGCAGCATTTTCTAGATTCTATATAAGTGTTAATACGTGGTACTTGTCTCTTTCTGACTTCATTCTGTACATCAGACTCTTGATCCAATTTCATTCCTTTTAATAGCCAAGTGGTATTCCATTGTATATATGTACCACATCTTATTAGTCCATTCATCTGTGGATGGATGTCAGGGCTGCTTCCATACCCTGTCTGTGTGAATAGTGCTGCATTAAACACTGGGGTTTGTGTGACTTGTTTTTTAATTGGGGTGTGTGACTTTCTGAATTGTGGTTTTTCTCGGGTTAAATGCCTAGTAAGGGAATTACTGGGGTATGTAGCCATCCTATTTTTATATAGTTAAAACAATTCTAATTGGGAGTATAATTGTTTCTCAATCTTGTGTCTCTGCTGAGTAGCAGATTGAATCAGCGAGTGTGTATACACATCCCCTCCTTTGTGCCTGCCTCCCACCCCTTTGCATCATCAGAAAAGACTGAGCTGCACTCCTTGGGCTATAGAGCGACTTCCTGTCTGGCTCTCCCGAGGGTGAAGGGAAGCTGAGATGGACAGAGAGATGTTGTTCGCGAGAACCAGATACTGGGTTTTAGCTTGTCTGCCTCGGGCACCTTGGTGAATTAGTAGGGTTGCCTATCACAGTGGTTTGGACAGGAGGATTTGGGAGAGAGCTATAGGAAGTAGGTAGGATTTAAGGGGGAAACTGTCATTAAGGGCTTTTGTATAGCTGTGAAAAATAAATAAGGTGGTTTCCAAGTAAGACCAAGACCCCGCAGTAAGAATAGGGTTCCTCCATCCTCTTCTTTTTTTTTTTTTTTCATCCTCTTCTTATTAATATATGACCTGGCTTTTTGCAGTACAAATACCTGAAAAGTGAAAGTGAGCCTCACTTTAAGATAGAAGGGAAGGACACTGATGACTGGCTCTGTGTGGACTTTGGTAAGTTACTGCAGCACTTTTTACAGATAATTAATATATACACATAGTTTCAAAGTGGTTCCCCAGAAGATACTTAATATCAAGGTGAAAACAGTACCTGTGCAGAACTGTGAAGGGTCTGAGACTTTATTTTCCTTCCTGTAAGCTAAAAAAGTTATTCAGGGTTTGTGATTAAGCAGTTTGTTCCTCAGCAATACCACTAGCAACATCAAACAGCATTTTTGTACCAGGTTCTTCCTTGCACACACAGTTCAAGGAGACAAACCCTGAGATTAGGCTCTCCACATCTTCTGTAACGGGCAGGAAGCAGGCCTGCACTTGCTCTGGTAGAAAACAGTTTTCTGTTAAGGCTGTGTATCAGGGTTTCTCCGTCATGTCACTGTTAACATTTTTCGCGAGATTATTTCAGGGGGAGGGGAATACTCTGTGTGTTGTATGATATTTAGCAGCATGCTTTCTCTCCCTACCCTGCAACTGTGAAAATGAATGTCCCTGATTGAGGACCACTGCTGTAAGCAAAGTTCCTCTTTGCTCTGGAAGGAGATAGTATTTCTGTGAATATTTGCCAGCGTCCTTAAAAATACAGTCCTGGACAAAACCCTGCCAGTGCTTTGCTCATAGGCTCTGCGGAACTATAATACCTTAGATTGTCCACCCTGTGAATCCTGACAGGCCCCACCATGGGTTGTGTAGGTAAATGTATCCAAGTAGTGTTTCATGTGGACACGGGATGCCTGGTGTACCACGCACTGAGAGAAGTAGAGTGTCACCTCTGCAGTGTTTGTAGGTGGTGTCCACAATTTGCAGTTTTCCTGAGTTCTCAGTTGATGCTGATCTGGGGTTCACACTTTGAGAATGTCTGCTCTGATTCTCAGTCTTGTGAGATGAGAAAGGTGACAGTAAAGGAACTGCTTCTTCACTGTGACTCTTATCTGTCCTTGATAGGCAGCATGGTGATGCATTTGATGCTTCCAGAAACCAGAGAGACCTATGAATTAGAGAAGTTATGGACCCTGCGTTCTTACGATGACCAATTAGCTCAGATAGCACCTGAGACCTTACCTGAAGATTTCATTCTTGGAATAGAAGATGACACTTCATTTTTAACTCCTGTGGAGTTCAAGTGTGAATAAAAGATATGAACTGCTATACTCCTGTCAGATTTCGATTGAGTCACTTCTTATAACTCCTAAACCCCACCTAGTTGGTTGTTAGAAAAACAGATATTATCTTTGGGCACTAATCTTAACCGATGCATGGAAATTGTAGGTAAGTGAGCTCATTTTCATATCACAAATCAGTATATTCAAACTAAAATTTAAAATATACTGTATTTATTCCTGAGACACCAGCAAGATTGCCCTTATAAGTTTACATTGGCCCTTATGTTCTATTTGAACTCTCTGCTCAAGAATTTAATCTTAAATTTAAATCTTACTCTGTCAAGTAGTGTAGCCAGAAATTTAAAAAAGAAAGCAGAGAACAGAACCACCCCACTGGTCCTGTAACATAACCTTTCGTTCTCAGTTCATGTGCAGTAGATTATCAACGTTCACAATAAAGTTGATACTGGTGCCTACTTTGAGAGTCACCTAGATTTTTAGGAATATTAAGTTTATACTCTGAAGAAATTCAGCATTCACATTAATCTGAAAAGCCAAGCTGAAAGTAAAACCTAGGACAACACGCTGCACCTGATAATGAAATACTTTATTCTGCATCAGGGTATCTGGAAAATGAAGCTGCATTTAGGACACATTACAGATGAGGAGTGATCCATACATGGTGAGTAGAAAACTCAATTACAGAATTACTTCTAGTATTACCAGATACTCCATTACCAATGCTTAATTGAAAGTAAAACATGATTTGCCATACTAGAAGGCTAGAAGTGAAATATGACAATTTAAACAGGCAGATATAAACGTAGCACCGATCAGTATTTTTTTTTTTAAGTTTGAAAAATCAAATACTGAGGAATAGCTCTGGCCTTAAACGCATTTTATACAAACTCCAACCAGAAAGCCAGTTTTTTTTCTTTTTTAAGCAATTCACTGTATGGGAAGAAAAAAACATTGCTAAATGAATTCATTGAGAAAAAGGGCACTTTTTGGCTAATGCTACAAAATAAACTGGTTTTCTGAGAACATTTAGGACAACATTTCAAGTCATTTTCACAATGTTTGAAAGTTACCTAGTCTGTGTAGAAATTCATCTTGAAACACGAATGAAGCCAAATGATACTTTCAGGGTCGTTATATCTGCCCTTCAGATCAGTTTAATTTGATGACTATAATCATTATGAACAAAAGCAACACAATTCTGAGAGCAGCGTGGCCTGGGAGACCACTCATACCCACGTCACTGTACATACCAGGCTCTGCCATCAAGTTAAGGAATGGGTGAATGTGTTCAGTAGCAAAGGTCTAATGTATTATCACAGTCATTGAAAGTATATTCCAAAGTTGTATTTTCTACCTTGGTTGCAGAGAAAACAAATCCTCCTGCATGTATATAGTATCTTAGGTGGCCTTTATCTTGATTTACCATTGCTTAAAATCTTCAGAATAGCTTAGTGTGAGGCTCAGGACAGTGCCTGGCACAGGGAGATGTGGCCTTCTGATTACCTTAAACACTGTCACACCATCTGACTGCCCCATTGGTCTTCACAAAGCAATCTTGTGGGGTCTGCTCCAAGCGTAGACCAACTGGCCGGAAGTGCACTGGCAAAATAAGCATCCTGTAAGGCAAGCTCAGGCTTTCTTCTTGCCAGTCAATTTCAAGTTCATGGGGGCTGCATGTCTCCATAGATACACTTACTTTAGGTAGTGATAGTCAAAAGCATAAAGCATTTATGCATTCAATCACATAGCCAAACAGAATAACTGGTCTCCTGAAGCCATTTAAAACTAGCCGTTCCAAAACCTCCTGCAATCACTTTGCTCTGTTAGTACCATCAAAAACTTCCCTACCGTAAACAAAAAACAAATGCTGCTCTCCAAATATAGGCACTGCTCCGTATCACTCAACATTTACTGGATTTTCCAACTAGTAACTGTCAGAAGCCTCAAAAAATGTGAAATTAATTTTCCAGCTTTCCTGTTACCAGCCAGAAGTAAAATTTTTCTCAGTTATTTGCCTGTTAGCTAATTAAATTTATTTTTTAAAAAACAGTTGGACTTACCTTTATAAAGTATATAAAATTTTCAGAAATAAACAAAACAATTTTGCTTTCATTGCATTACTGAATACCTGAGGTAGTTGAGTAAAAATGCACGTTTAATACCCCTGCCAACACCATTCAGCACTTCCCTTAGGTTATTTGTGTTAGTGTTAGATAAAACTGAGAACAGTTTTTCTATGTTAATAGTTTATCATTTAAGTACTTGTAATAATTCTATTCTGATCCAATTTTAACAATTGGATTTAGGAGCAGTCAAGTTTTATTTAATGGATTTCATGAATGCACCATTTAAGCCAATTGCTGGCATTGAGGGGAAATGAATTTTAAGAAAAATTAGAAATACAACAAAAGGGAAGTGCAGAGTTCCTCTCTTTCCCTCCCTCCCCATTTTTTCTTTTTTTTAAAGCTGGGTGTCATACATTTCAGAGAGCATAAAGTATACATTCTCACAGAGACAGGAGTTCGAAAGTTGCCTGGTCCTCAGAAACAACGGGCTAGGTAAAAATGTGCGCCTGTGCTGCTGGCTGTGAGTTAAGCAGTCTGTCTTTGGTTTGGCGGCTGCCTCTGCGGTGGGCTGTTTCCTGAGCCTTCACTTCCGCCTTGACTGAGGTGGTCCGCTTTGCAGAGCTTTCTGCTGTTGGTGCTGCTTTACCTGAGTCAGAATTTCCTGAATTTTTCTCTGGGCAACCTGCAAAAGGAGAGGACTGTGAAATTTCTGCCTGATTCGATGTTGCTGGATGTTATTTTACTGTTTCATTTTTTAGCACAAACTGAAATTTATTTGAAGATACATACTAACTAGTTTGCTAGCAGAGTCTCTAAAGTCACCTGCTTAAAGGATTAGAAGTATAAACACCCCACAGCCTTAACTATAGGGCACGGAGACACCCTTGGGGAGGCAGGCTTCCCACTTGAGGAAGCAGAAGAGCTGGCCTCCCACACTATACAGCCTAGTAACTGTCAGAAGCCTCAAAAATGTGAAATTAATTTTCCAGCTTTCCTGTTACCAGCCAGAAGTAAAATTTTCTCAGTTATTTGCCTGTTAGCTAATTAAATTTATTTTTTAAAAAACAGTTGGACTTACCTTTATAAAGTATATAAAATTTTCAGAAATAAACAAAACAATTTTGCTTTCATTGCATTACTGAATACCTGAGGTAGTTGAGTAAAAATGCACGTTTAATACCCCTGCCAACACCATTCAGCACTTCCCTTAGGTTATTTGTGTTAGTGTTAGATAAAACTGAGAACAGTTTTTCTATGTTAATAGTTTATCATTTAAGTACTTGTAATAATTCTATTCTGATCCAATTTTAACAATTGGATTTAGGAGCAGTCAAGTTTTATTTAATGGATTTCATGAATGCACCATTTAAGCCAATTGCTGGCATTGAGGGGAAATGAATTTTAAGAAAAATTAGAAATACAACAAAAGGGAAGTGCAGAGTTCCTCTCTTTCCCTCCCTCCCCATTTTTTCTTTTTTTTAAAGCTGGGTGTCATACATTTCAGAGAGCATAAAGTATACATTCTCACAGAGACAGGAGTTCGAAAGTTGCCTGGTCCTCAGAAACAACGGGCTAGGTAAAAATGTGCGCCTGTGCTGCTGGCTGTGAGTTAAGCAGTCTGTCTTTGGTTTGGCGGCTGCCTCTGCGGTGGGCTGTTTCCTGAGCCTTCACTTCCGCCTTGACTGAGGTGGTCCGCTTTGCAGAGCTTTCTGCTGTTGGTGCTGCTTTACCTGAGTCAGAATTTCCTGAATTTTTCTCTGGGCAACCTGCAAAAGGAGAGGACTGTGAAATTTCTGCCTGATTCGATGTTGCTGGATGTTATTTTACTGTTTCATTTTTTAGCACAAACTGAAATTTATTTGAAGATACATACTAACTAGTTTGCTAGCAGAGTCTCTAAAGTCACCTGCTTAAAGGATTAGAAGTATAAACACCCCACAGCCTTAACTATAGGGCACGGAGACACCCTTGGGGGAGGCTGGCTTCCCACTTGAGGAAGCAGAAGAGCTGGCCTCCCACACCGGAGCCCACTTGCCTGGCAAGCATAGAAGTGACCAGTGATTTTGACGACCACTTGGTCGTTCTCATCAGGAGTCTGGTCCCGAGGAACAACAACTTCTGCGCTTGACAAATTCTGGAGCTCATTCACCTGAAGGAGATAAACAGAGAGGTCATGTTTAGTGGACTTGTTGGGGAGAGGAGCTGTGTTTTGTTAAAAATTACCATTTCCTGAGCACTTGTACCAAAATACTGAGCTATGTCTTTATAAATCTTATCTAACATTCTAATGTTTCAGTCTGGTTATTAGTATTGTCCCATTTCAAGACAATTAAAATTCAGCCTAGTGGAAGGAATCTACTCACCACCCACAGCTACATAACTTAATGACAACACCCAACTCAAACCCTGAAAATCTGATTCCAAAATATACTTTCAGTCATTTCCAAAGCTATTTATGATTACTGGGGTTATATATGTCAAAGAGAAACAGGAAGCTTTTATAACTGTTTGCACAGTAAAAATTAAAAGCTGATGTATATCAACAGGAAAATGCAAAATGCTCTTTATGAGACAGTCCTCTCGCCCACAGTGGCGTGAAAGAGAGGCTTTGCTTTCACCAGTAGCTGACGGCAGCACTCAGAAGGAACAAGATGGCCCAGATGTCCAGACCTCAGGGCCTGAGGACTCCAAGCACCTGTTAGCACTCTCCCTTTCATACCATTGGACAGGGGTGGCTCAGGTACTTGCCGTTTTGCCTCCTTTTCCAATAACTCTGCCAGCAGCAAAGGATGGCACTCTGATGTGAGCTTCAAGTTTCACCTCTTCCTTAGGACTAACAAAATTCTCTTCTTTAATTTTTCCATAAATTCTTCCCTGAGCCTACAGATGAGAACACAAACCTATCAGTGTCATTCATGTAGGAAACCTCAAGAGGTCCATGAATTCTAAGGTGACCTGGACCCCCTGGAGCAGTGCTTGGCTGTGCAGCACTGTGCGAGGCCCTAAAAGTGCACGACGACAGGGCCGACACACCACAGACGGGGCCACCAGTTCACCATTTGCTCTCCTGTCTTGAAAGGTAACACACTATTGCTGGCAATAAGATTTTTTCTTATTTTCCTTCAGTAACAGGGATTGAATGAGCTACAGAGCCAGCAAGCAGTATTTTCTGTTGAGTCATTTCTTCGTCTTAGCCAGATGGTTTCTCCTTTGACTAAGGCTACACAATCAAGTTAACCTGTGCATCTGACAGGTAAGAGTCAGACATACCCTGTCAGTTGCTGCATACAGCCAGAAGTTAGGCATAATAAATCTCTCCTACTATGTAGAACCATAAACTTGCTCTGATACACACCAAAGGAAAAAGAGGCCAGAGCTGGTTTCATCTGTCAGGCTGCCACAGTAGAGAACAAAAACACACGTGCCCAATGTGTTTTCATTAGTGCAGAAATAAGCTCATTTCGGGGGGGGGGGGGGGGGGTTTACAGATGTTTAAAAAATTCCATCTCAGTACCCTATATTCCATTCCTCCTCAAAAGTCTGAGGGTGCGGGTGTAGCTGTTAACACAGGGGAATACACGTTCCTACAAAACAAGCTCCTGAATTCCTAGGAACCATTATCTCTAGTAGTCAAGATCTGTTTCTAATCCTCATTTCCACTCATCACATAATTGGTATTGAAGCATTAGCTTAAGACAACTACACACAACACAGGCAGTGAAGGATACAGAGAAAAATGCTGAATTTCCAAGCATACAAGAATTATAAAAGTTACAAGTAGTTTTTACACTTGTAATTCCACCTATAAAATCGTCAGAACATAACTGCTGGCCCTGTACGTTGAGAGGCTTCTTCACCAGAGCTGGCAGCACTCAGATGCTGTCAGCTCCCTTTCATACCATTGGACAGGGGTGGCTCAGGTACTTGCCGTTTTGCCTCCTTTTCCAATAACTCTGCCAGCAGCAAAGGATGGCACTCTGATGTGAGCTTCAAGTTTCACCTCTTCCTTAGGACTAACAAAATTCTCTTCTTTAATTTTTCCGTAAATTCTTCCCTGAGCCTACAGATGAGAACACAAACCTATCAGTGTCATTCATGTAGGAAACCTCAAGAGGTCCATGAATTCTAAGGTGACCTGGACCCCCTGGAGCAGTGCTTGGCTGTGCAGCACTGTGCGAGGCCCTAAAAGTGCACGACGACAGGGCCGACACACCACAGACGGGGCCACCAGTTCACCATTTGCTCTCCTGTCTTGAAAGGTAACACACTATTGCTGGCAATAAGATTTTTTCTTATTTTCCTTCAGTAACAGGGATTGAATGAGCTACAGAGCCAGCAAGCAGTATTTTCTGTTGAGTCATTTCTTCGTCTTAGCCAGATGGTTTCTCCTTTGACTAAGGCTACACAATCAAGTTAACCTGTGCATCTGACAGGTAAGAGTCAGACATACCCTGTCAGTTGCTGCATACAGCCAGAAGTTAGGCATAATAAATCTCTCCTACTATGTAGAACCATAAACTTGCTCTGATACACACCAAAGGAAAAAGAGGCCAGAGCTGGTTTCATCTGTCAGGCTGCCACAGTAGAGAACAAAAACACACGTGCCCAATGTGTTTTCATTAGTGCAGAAATAAGCTCATTTCGGGCGGTTTACAGATGTTTAAAAAATTCCATCTCAGTACCCTATATTCCATTCCTCCTCAAAAGTCTGAGGGTGCGGGTGTAGCTGTTAACACAGGGGAATACACGTTCCTACAAAACAAGCTCCTGAATTCCTAGGAACCATTATCTCTAGTAGTCAAGATCTGTTTCTAATCCTCATTTCCACTCATCACATAATTGGTATTGAAGCATTAGCTTAAGACAACTACACACAACACAGGCAGTGAAGGATACAGAGAAAAATGCTGAATTTCCAAGCATACAAGAATTATAAAAGTTACAAGTAGTTTTTACACTTGTAATTCCACCTATAAAATCGTCAGAACATAACTGCTGGCCCTGTACATTGAGAGGATGACACAGTTTTCAGCATTTCTGAGTTTGGGTCTGAACTGCTGGCACCACAAGGCTGGTATGAGGATACAGATTTCTTGACCTGGGTCTGAGCCGAGCCAGCCGTACCACATCTCAAAACACTTCCTTTTGCTTCTGGTACTAGTGAACAATTTTGGATTTTTAGTGAAAAATGGCCCATGGAAAAGAAAGTGATGGTTTAAAGGCAGGGAAGAGGTAGGCACTGGTTACTTAGCTACATTTTAGAGCTGTGACAACCAAGAGTTAAAAAGTTGTCCTGTTACCACAGCTGGTAAGTAGGAACAAGACGGGTTTTGTATAAATTACACTGAATTAAGTATCTGCTTTTCTTTTTTACCTGTGACAAACCAGACACACATACTCAGAGGTGTGTATGCATTTGTTGAATGAGGATCTGACTGGCTCTTGGTCTGAGCCGTCCTGAGTCTGCCTCCCGCCGCCACCAGCACACTTGCCCCCTGTGTGTCCAGCACTGCTCCTACCACCTGATAAAGAGCCAGCTGGGAAAAGGTGAGGTGACTTGCTCAAGGCCGTATCACTGGTAAATGGCAGAGCTGGGATTTGAACCAACAGCCTAGTGGCCAAGTCTCTAGTTCTGATCACCCTCCTGCACTGCCTCTCAGGACACAGTGGGAGGCATTCCAGCCCCAGTAGCCCATGCCAGGACAGACAACAGCAAGAGGCAGACGCATTTCTACTTGTAAAATTCAACAGATTTGAGTGACTCACTGGGAGACTGTAGACCAGGGCTCACACAGTTAACCCACGGGAGAGAGGAGAAGGGGACATTTTTAAGTCAAGGTTGAGGCCGGTCAGGGACAGGAGGAAGCATCTGAGAATAACAGAACATATGACCCTGACTCCTAAATGTCAGTCATAGGGCCTCACCTTCACCTACGCTAACAAGGCATGGAGCAAGTTCTCCTTTGGCAGATAGGTAAACCCAACAACCATAAGAATTCTCAGGGCTCTGTTTTATTTTTTAAATGTAATGTGAGAAAGGTTTCTGCTATGTTCTTAGGGATTTTCATGGAGAGTCTTTCTACTGAGTGCTAGATTTATTTAAGGGAGAAGCCAGATTATGGCGTTTTGGAAGAGAAGGCCTCCACGCATCTGTCCACCGTGCGCACACTCCAGGGCACGTACCTTGAACTGAGCCTCCGGCGGCCCCGTGATGATCACCATCCTCACTTTAGCATCTGGTGCTTCAGCTGGCGCGATCTGGAACAGACCCAGAGAGGGTCACCACTCTTCCCCGTGCTGGAGAACTGTCACCTGGCCCGTGGTCACACAGGTGGGGAGCTGGAGGAAGAACTGTCCTGTTCCTCCTCACTGCCCAAGCCCACACACAGCACAGCACACAGGAAACTGCTCGAGTCCCCAGTCTGAGACTTGGTACGTTCCTCCGAAGCATATTCACGAGAGTAACACAAACTGTTAACATTAATCTAGCTGAAGATGAGTAGACTCCAGACTTCTCTCTTTTGGCAAAACGTATGAAATGACACAGAACCTGAGCCAGGCCAGGGAAATGCTGCAAAGCTGTTGAAGTGAGAGGAGGCCAGCATTCTCCAGTAAGAAATGATTTGGGGGTTGGCTGGTAGGAATTGTTTTAAGGAAAAAAAAATTTGCTAGACACTCGCTGTGCAAGAATCAATTCCCTACAGTAAACGAGTAGGAAGCAAAAAAATAGAATAAAAGCTACCCCCACTACCACTTGGTATGATCACTGTCAGTTACGTAGCGTCTAGCAGACCCACGTGTTTACAATCAAGACCACATGTTTGAACACATGCTTTCTCACTACCTGAAAATAAAACTGACACTGCTGTCCTCTAGGCCCAAATTGATACTATTCATGGTTGATACTATTCCTGGTTTGTGCTGGCACTCATTTTAAGTCTGTAGAAGCCAATAGTTAATTTACACCATGCTTTTGAATTATTCACAGGAAACCCCTAGAAAGAAGATATCATTCTGACCCACCACACCTCTCCCCCTGGGCTGCCCAGTCTGCAAAACCTCAGTTCTCTGACCAGGGGTTGAACCTGCGCCCGCTGCAGTGGCAGCACAGAGTCTTAAAAAGGATCTTTGTCAATACTGGTGCTTCAGGACTGGGGCTGCGAGTACAAATTGCTATAATCTCTCAAAAGCTGAGAAGCAGCCCATGCCCTGCAACTCACCAGATGTACTTCTGTAGACTTGTGGAAAAGAGTAAGGTTGTATTTGACAATCTGACCTCAAGAACTTTGTCCATCACTGTGCAGGAGAAATTTGGAACAATCTTAATGTCCAGTAAGTTAACACAAATTAATTATGGTTTGGTGATACCAGATACATGCCTATGAAAGTACGTGTATGAAACTTTACATTATGGAAATCTAGCAAAGTGTTAAGAGTGCAAATGCCTGATATGTGCAGCTCACTTACACTGTTGTCTGTATCAATAGCTCCCTCCTTTTTAGTGCTAAGTGATCTTTATTATTACATAGACGGGCCACACTTTCTGCATTTGCTTCTTCCCCATTTCCCAGTTATAAATAAAGATATTATAAACATTTGAGTGCAGTGTTGCTTTTTTTGGGGTACTGTATTCAAATGTTAAATATTTATAAGGCATAATCAAAGTAAAACCCCTGGTAGAATGTATTTTCCTGAAGACAAATATGACCGTGTATGTTAAGCCTTTGTCAATTTGTATGTTCCTTAAAACGAAAGGACCACAGCCTTGTTAGGAAACTCAATAGCGTGTGTGCTTGTGTGAGGGACTAAGGCCAAACCTGGGAAGATGAGCTAGAAGGAATGTATGTCCGAGAACCTGGCCGGGCAGGACCCCTTTCCAGTGCAAGGCTGAGTATCTCCAGACTACTTTTTCTGGTGGAGAAATGAATTTCACCTTGTTTAAGCCAGTGTTAGTGTTGTTACCTGGATTCTGCTGTCCTTAAAACAGCAGGGCAGCCACAGGAGGCAGAGCATACCTTAATAGACGCTCCTGCAAAGCGAGAGAGCTGTTTGATGTGCTGGCCCTGCTTGCCGATGATGGCACCCACCGACAGCGCTGGGATGAAGAGATGGACGGTCTCCGTTTCGGACTGCTGCTGGAAAACGAAGACAGGACACCTGTGCTTATCAGACACGAACCAGGCTGCGTCTCTGGCGTAGGGATTAGGAGTATTAGGTTTAGGAAACAAAAGCTCTCCCATTCATCCTGGAAGCATTAGAATTTGAGTTGAGAATGCCAAGTTACAGATGTACAACAAATTTTGTGCTACTTAGTACTGGTCCACCAAATGACATAGCCACTCTCAGCACACACAGACCCCTAGTGGCAGGAACAGCTGCCTCCTCTCCCCGTAGGCCCAGCATGGAGACGGCCAGGCCCCCAGCCTCGGGTCCTGATGCAGGAGCCGCCCCACTGGTCCCCCTGCTCACAGGGCAGGGTTCACTCACGCTGCTCGGCAGGAATTTTTTCAAAGTGTTTAGTTTCTCTGTAGTATACACAAATACTGAATCACCTGAAAATGTATGTCAGTTACACCTCATTTTAAAAACTTGCCCTAGGAAGAGTTGAATTGCCAAAATATACTCTACCAGAACACGGGAAAGGAATCAACAGGTTTGTTTTCTCATCTGCGCACATCCATCTTAGGCATATGTAAGGCAATTCTAATTGAAACTTGTGATTATTTTCTTCTCATAAACCTTATCACAGAAAAGCTGTCCCCCCACCCCAAAATCCCCAATTCCTGCATCTCTCCCTAACAATAGTTATTTTGCTGTATCTGAGGACATTTTTTGTTGTTTTGAAGACCTCTAAAAAGTTTGGTTTCCAACTTTTTACTAATTTCTCTTAACACTGCACTGCAGTCAGATATTTTAACGTTAGCCATGTGCCCATATACAAATACTTCTAAGATTTTAGGTAATAAAGACACTAGAGGGCTTCCCTGGTGGTCCAGTGGTTAAGGACACCGCCCTGCAGTTCGGTCGCAGCACGAACATCTAAAATTGGTATTTCCAAATTCTCACACTAATCATCTTACAGTCATTAATGTGTAAAAGACAGAAGGAAACAGGAGCTCTCTAACAACTTGGAGGGAATGGGGAGGGGACATACATATATCTATGGCTGATTCATGTTGATGTTTGGCAGAAATCAGAATTCTGTAAAGCAATTATCCTTCAATTAAAAATAAATTTAAAAAAACGTGGCTGTCCAGCTTACAAAGTAAGCAGCATGTGATTCTAGACCCCACGTCTTGTTTCCTAAACAGAAAATCTGCCCTCTGCTCTTCTAAGCCCCTGCACAGTAGGCCCTCTAGTTTCCTACACAAGTTAACTTAAAATTCAACTCTAGAGCACATGCTTGACAGTACCCACCGTACTTTTCTGATTGCATTTTGTTTCTTCAGCATCTGTCTAACTAAATCTGCACGCTATTTTATACAGCTTGTTATACTGCCTGTGTTTCCCAGGACGTGGTAACTAATATGCTGCAGGTCTTCTACAGTTGTCAGCCTAATGAACTCCCTCAGGGCTCTGTAAGCATTCTTAGAACACACAGCCCAGACGAGGTCTTGCCTCCCCCCTGAACTCGACTGTGGAGATTTGTGGAAGAGGCCTGTCCTGCACAGCACAGCCAAGTCAGCTTCCACTGCTATTCACCAGTGAAGAACAGCAAACAAAATTATTTCATCCTTCAGTATTTCCGAGTCATAGTCTAGAAAGCACCGTACATCACAGCCTCCCAGGGTGTTAGGCAGTCACCATACGCTGTTTCTTCCAGAGTTTTCCCAGGTTGCTCAGTGGTAAAGAGTCCACCTGTTAAGGCAGGAGGCCCAAGAGACATAGGTTCATTCCTTGCGTCTGGAAGATCCCCTGGAGAAGAAAATGGCAACCCACACCAGTATTCTTGCCTGGAAAATTCCACGGACAGAGGAGCCTGGTGGGTTACAGTCCATAGGGTCAAGAAGAGTCACACACGACTGAGCACAGTACACAGCATATTTATTCCCAAGGGACATTTTAAGGCCTCTCATTTTAATAACTGGATAGAACTGAATTAATGTTAACTGTGGTCAATGTTAACATCAATTTGTCACTTGGCCTTCATGTTAAAAGTTGTATATTAATGTTAACCAATTTTCTAAAGTAAAGATAATATCTATTTTGTTTCACTAAGAACATCCATATAATGTTCTCGTGAATACACTTTCTTTTTTTTGGAGGGTAAGGAGGAGTCACGGGTCTGGCAGTAAAAAGAAAAAGACCTTTCTAAAGATCAGACTAAATCTATCATGTAACTTGCCCAGGTCTGCCCCATTGTATTTTGCCATGACTGTATAATTATTTGCTTTCTGGGCTGTGTTCCAGAAAGATTTTAGGCTGCTTACAAAATACAGAAGATTAGAAAGACAAAGGAAGTGAGGAAATGAGAGCATAGGGACCTCAGCAGAAAAGATGAAATCAGAAGTGCTGTTAGCATACACATGTGGCTCCGGGATTCTTAGCAACTAAAGGAAAAAAAACAAGTTGCATGATTAACCATATCTTGAAGAGAAAAGCTGTTTGTTCAGTAAAAACTAGTTTTTTTGGGACTGACCCCAGAGAGCAACAACTCAAGAGTGTGTTCTGAGCAGGCTAACGAAACAGGACCGTCGGAGTGGAAGTTCCAGAGCCTCACAGGTATAGCCTGAGCATCTCGGCCTAGAAGAGCCCACGGCCAGAAGTCAGCTTCCACTGCTATTCACCAGTGAAGAACAGCAAACAAAATTATTTCATCCTTCAGTATTTCCGAGTCATAGTCTAGAAAGCACCGTACATCACAGCCTCCCAGGGTGTTAGGCAGTCACCATACGCTGTTTCTTCCAGAGTTTTCCCAGGTTGCTCAGTGGTAAAGAGTCCACCTGTTAAGGCAGGAGGCCCAAGAGACATAGGTTCATTCCTTGCGTCTGGAAGATCCCCTGGAGAAGAAAATGGCAACCCACACCAGTATTCTTGCCTGGAAAATTCCACGGACAGAGGAGCCTGGTGGGTTACAGTCCATAGGGTCAAGAAGAGTCACACACGACTGAGCACAGTACACAGCATATTTTTTCCCCGAGGGACATTTTAAGGCCTCTCATTTTAATAACTGGATAGAACTGAATTAATGTTAACTGTGGTCAATGTTAACATCAATTTGTCACTTGGCCTTCATGTTAAAAGTTGTATATTAATGTTAACCAATTTTCTAAAGTAAAGATAATATCTATTTTGTTTCACTAAGAACATCCATATAATGTTCTCGTGAATACACTTTCTTTTTTTTGGAGGGTGAGGAGGAGTCACGGGTCTGGCAGTAAAAAGAAAAAGACCTTTCTAAAGATCAGACTAAATCTATCATGTAACTTGCCCAGGTCTGCCCCATTGTATTTTGCCATGACTGTATAATTATTTGCTTTCTGGGCTGTGTTCCAGAAAGATTTTAGGCTGCTTACAAAATACAGAAGATTAGAAAGACAAAGGAAGTGAGGAAATGAGAGCATAGGGACCTCAGCAGAAAAGATGAAATCAGAAGTGCTGTTAGCATACACATGTGGCTCCGGGATTCTTAGCAACTAAAGGGAAAAAAACAAGTTGCATGATTAACCATATCTTGAAGAGAAAAGCTGTTTGTTCAGTAAAAACTAGTTTTTTTGGGACTGACACCAGAGAGCAACAACTCAAGAGTGTGTTCTGAGCAGGCTAACGAAACAGGACCGTCGGAGTGGAAGTTCCAGAGCCTCACAGGTATAGCCTGAGCATCTCGGCCTAGAAGAGCCCACGGCCAGAACTACTATCGTCTCCAAAGCTGAACAAAAGCAGTCGTCTTCCCAATACAGTGACGGATGAGAAGCTACCGGGGCTTCTGTTTCACTGATTTGGGGAAGATGGGGGTGTGGTAGGAGGTAACAAATCCAGTACATAGATTAAAAGCCGAGTGAAGCTTTGGGAAGACAATGGTGAAGAGAGAAGGACTGACCAGCCCCAACTGTAACAGAGGGGCCAAGTCTTAAAGTACACAGATGGAAAAAGTGCTCCACACTGGGATGAAACCAGAAGCACCGGGTTAGAGGGCATGAACAAAGCGTGCCAGGAGGCAGCGCCCTGGGCTCCTGGACGGTGGGTTGTGCTCTTGGCAGGAGCCCCTTCATAAGAAAGTGACTCCTCAGAAGTCTGCAGCTTGACAAAGACCTTTCTGAATGCCATCCAAATCCTTCTGTTCCAGTGTCATTTCCAACAAGCATACCCCTGACCATAAATTACTCTGAAAGCAAAATTTCCTCTGGCAATATGAGGCACCTCACATAAACATCATGTGTACCAGACTGTCACTACACTGGCTAACCAGCCCAGCCTTTTATGGAATTCTGCATAGCAAGCCATGCTTTCAGGATTAGGACACCCAGATAAGCAAGCAGTTTTTACTTATGAAACTCAGAAGCCAGAACGATGGATTATGACAAGTGTCTTCCACCTGTGAATTCAGGACTCCGAGATGGACTTAAAACGACTCATCGGCATGACCCTTTTGCTTGAACATTCTCTGAATGTAAGTTAATGTTCACCTGCATTATCATTCACTCAGAGGTGAATGATACTCAGGCCACAAGCTACTTCCCAGTGGATTTCTGCCAGATGCCTACTGGCAACACTTCCTTTGGACTTCTTGGCAGACTGTGCTATAAGTTTGAAATAACAGAAGAACAAAGCTGCTCAACTGAAAGTTTGCTTAACTGGTAAAGTCTGCCAGTGAGTAATTCCTAATCATCGATCATGAGGAGATAGAAGAATGAGCAAACAGTAAGGTTAAGTGTATTTACTCTGTGGGGGACAGAATCGAAGACATCACAAAGGCATGGCGACACGCATGCCAGCCAACAGGACCAGCCTCCAGGAATCTGGAAGGCTGCCAGTATATCCCTTTGGCTTGTAAAATACATACTCCTGCGGGTTTTTTGTTTTGTTTGTGTTTTAATGGATTTTGGTCTGGAACTCAAATTGAGTTTACTCAACTTCATGACCTGAACAAAATATTTAAGTCTTTTTTTAAAAAGGCAAAGAAAGTGTCTCCCTATACTAAGTAACGAAAACCTCTTAGAATATACGCAATGAATTATTTACTTTGAAACTGTTTACTAACAAGTGAGCTGCACCCACCTAAAGAGGAAGACTAAAGACACCGTGAGTGTCATTTTACCTAACAGTCCCTTGCAAATTATATTTTTGCTTGTGAAAGAACGCTTCAAACTAGGCAAGACCCATAGTGTTCACCTTTCTCACCTCTTCATAAGCAGAAAGTTAGCAATTTTAAGATTACCCTATTGTTCCAGGAGCTTGGGAAGACTCCAAAGGCGCTATGAAAATGACGGAGACAACAGCACTTGAGCTAGCTTATGCCACCCCAACGCAAGCTGCCAAAACCATCCAGCTTCGGGTGCTGCTGTGTGCAGTGCCAGCTCCAGCTCCTGCTCTGCTCACTAGCTGCCAACTGCCTCTTCCGTACTGTTGGAGCATTTCTGAAAGGAGCATTTCCTGTCATTTATAAACTCGAAGTCTGCCAGTTAAGTTGTGCACGAGCCAGCTGCTAGGCGGGTACGAGAGACTGTTTGTCTGGTGGAAGAACCAACTCTTTGGCTCTGTTAGAAACATCAACCTCGCATGACTTTTAATTTGTTTTCACCTGCATTATCATTCACTCAGAGGTGAATGATACTCAGGCCACAAGCTACTTCCCAGTGGATTTCTGCCAGATGCCTACTGGCAACACTTCCTTTGGACTTCTTGGCAGACTGTGCTATAAGTTTGAAATAACAGAAGAACAAAGCTGCTCAACTGAAAGTTTGCTTAACTGGTAAAGTCTGCCAGTGAGTAATTCCTAATCATCGATCATGAGGAGATAGAAGAATGAGCAAACAGTAAGGTTAAGTGTATTTACTCTGTGGGGGACAGAATCGAAGACATCACAAAGGCATGGCGACACGCATGCCAGCCAACAGGACCAGCCTCCAGGAATCTGGAAGGCTGCCAGTATATCCCTTTGGCTTGTAAAATACATACTCCTGCGGGTTTTTTGTTTTGTTTGTGTTTTAATGGATTTTGGTCTGGAACTCAAATTGAGTTTACTCAACTTCATGACCTGAACAAAATATTTAAGTCTTTTTTTAAAAAGGCAAAGAAAGTGTCTCCCTATACTAAGTAACGAAAACCTCTTAGAATATACGCAATGAATTATTTACTTTGAAACTGTTTACTAACAAGTGAGCTGCACCCACCTAAAGAGGAAGACTAAAGACACCGTGAGTGTCATTTTACCTAACAGTCCCTTGCAAATTATATTTTTGCTTGTGAAAGAACGCTTCAAACTAGGCACGACCCATAGTGTTCACCTTTCTCACCTCTTCATAAGCAGAAAGTTAGCAATTTTAAGATTACCCTATTGTTCCAGGAGCTTGGGAAGACTCCAAAGGCGCTATGAAAATGACGGAGACAACAGCACTTGAGCTAGCTTATGCCACCCCAACGCAAGCTGCCAAAACCATCCAGCTTCGGGTGCTGCTGTGTGCAGTGCCAGCTCCAGCTCCTGCTCTGCTCACTAGCTGCCAACTGCCTCTTCCGTACTGTTGGAGCATTTCTGAAAGGAGCATTTCCTGTCATTTATAAACTCGAAGTCTGCCAGTTAAGTTGTGCACGAGCCAGCTGCTAGGCGGGTACGAGAGACTGTTTGTCTGGTGGAAGAACCAACTCTTTGGCTCTGTTAGAAACATCAACCTGGCAGGTTCCAGGAAGAAGAGTGTTTTAGAGGGAGGGATAGGCAAAGTTCTCGAACAGAATAGAGACCAGGAATTTATCCAAACACAAGATGCATCGATTTTTCGTGTTACAAAGCACGTGAAGAAACATGAGCAGAAAAAGCAATTCTAGACGAGGAAGCAGATTCAGTGTCTTTGAGCACCTAGTCATCAAAACCTACTCCTTGCCAAGCAACATATAAAGTAAAAGCAGGGCTTCCCCTGGTGGTCCAGTGGGTAAGGACACCACCTTGCAGTGCAAGGGGCGCCGGTTTGATCCCTGGTCTGAAAAGATCCCACGTGCCGTGGAGCGGCTGGACTGGTGTGTCCAACTACCAAGCTGGAGAGAGGCCACTGCAATGGGAGGCCCACACGGGCCAAAGAACAAAGATGGATGAAAAACAGATAAAGACCAATAGAAGTGCCCCCAGCCCTGGCAAAAAAATAATAATAATAAAGTAAAAGCAGCAATTTGCTACTCACCTACAGGCATCGAGGATAAAGAGACTATTTTCGTGAGTAATGTGACTTCTCTAAGAATGTCTACAGAACAGTAATGTAGGAGTGTCGTCAAGTGCTGAGAGCAAACACCTACCAACTTCTACCTGACTTTTAAATACAGCAGACCCCAGACACTGCAGGCTCAGTTTCAGACCACTGCTTTACAGCAAGTATCAGAACAAAGTTAATCACACACATTTCCTTGCTTCCCGGTGCGTGTAAGTTATGCTTATACTCATCTATTAAATGTGCAACAGCATTATGCCTAAATGTACATACCTAATTAAAAATAATGCTATTGGATGGGACTTCCCTTGGTGGTCCAATGATTAGGACTCAAACTTCCAATGCAGGTTCAATCCCTGGTCAAGGAACTAAGATCCCACATGCTTTGAATCAAAAAAGGGGAAACTGTTGGAGCATTTCTGAAAGGAGCATTTCCTGTCATTTATAAACTCGAAGTCTGCCAGTTAAGTCGTGCACGAGCCAGCTGCTAGGCGGGTACGAGAGACTGTTTGTCTGGTGGAAGAACCAACTCTTTGGCTCTGTTAGAAACATCAACCTGGCAGGTTCCAGGAAGAAGAGTGTTTTAGAAGGAGGGATAGGCAAAGTTCTGGAACAGAATAGAGACCAGGAATTTATCCAAACACAAGATGCATCGATTTTTCGTGTTACAAAGCACGTGAAGAAACATGAGCAGAAAAAGCAATTCTAGACGAGGAAGCAGATTCAGTGTCTTTGAGCACCTAGTCATCAAAACCTACTCCTTGCCAAGCAACATATAAAGTAAAAGCAGGGCTTCCCCTGGTGGTCCAGTGGGTAAGGACACCACCTTGCAGTGCAAGGGGCGCCGGTTTGATCCCTGGTCTGAAAAGATCCCACGTGCCGTGGAGCGGCTGGACCGGTGTGTCCAACTACCAAGCTGGAGAGAGGCCACTGCAATGGGAGGCCCACACGGGCCAAAGAACAAAGATGGATGAAAAACAGATAAAGACCAATAGAAGTGCCCCCAGCCCTGGCAAAAAAATAATAATAATAAAGTAAAAGCAGCAATTTGCTACTCACCTACAGGCATCGAGGATAAAGAGACTATTTTCGTGAGTAATGTGACTTCTCTAAGAATGTCTACAGAACAGTAATGTAGGAGTGTCGTCAAGTGCTGAGAGCAAACACCTACCAACTTCTACCTGACTTTTAAATACAGCAGACCCCAGACACTGCAGGCTCAGTTTCGGACCACTGCTTTACAGCAAGTATCAGAACAAAGTTAATCACACACATTTCCTTGCTTCCCGGTGCATGTAAGTTATGCTTATACTCATCTATTAAATGTGCAACAGCATTATGCCTAAATGTACATACCTAATTAAAAATAATGCTATTGGATGGGACTTCCCTTGGTGGTCCAATGATTAGGACTCCAAACTTCCAATGCAGGTTCAATCCCTGGTCAAGGAACTAAGATCCCACATGCTTTGCAGTATAGTCAAGAAATAAATGGGGTAAATTTAAAAATAACAATAATAATGCTACTGGAAACAGTAACAACAGATTCGCTCAATTTGTAAGCAACAATTTCAAATTCTGTAAAAATTAAAAATGTTTCAAGTAAGATTCCTAGAGATAATTCATCTAGCTCAGTTTCTTCACAGTGGATGAAAAAAGAAACCCAGAGCAGAAAGGAGACTTACCTACAGTGAACACAGAGCTGGCAGGCCTGAGCTTTCCTCCAGGACTCACTCTCTTCTCCACCTGTCCCTTTCAGCATCACGTCACAAACACACAGCCACTTCATGTCACTTTTAGCTGTGGTACAGAGTTTTGCACGTGTGCGTTCTAAGTCACTTCTCATGTCCGACTCTGTGTGACCCTATGGACTGCAGTCAGCCAGGCTACCTCTGTCCATGGGATCTCCGAGGCAAGAACGCTCGAGTGGATTGCCGTGCCTTCCTCCAAGGGAGGCAGGGACTGAACCCGTGTCTCTTTTGTCTCCTATATTGGCAGGTGAGTTCTTTGCCACTAGTGCCACCTGGGAAGCCCCACAAAGCTTTAGGAAATGGATAATACACTTACACTTGATATGAAATCTTGATGCCTATCTTCAGATTAAAGAGCTTTATTACATGGTTTCTGGGCCCAAAGAGGCTTGAAGTGGCAGATGAGTGGCAAGGAAAATGCAAATGTCGCCAATAGCAAAGGCAAACACACACGACAAGACTGGCAAAAGCTAAGCTCACCTTTAAGCTTGGGTGGCTTCGAGGACAGGCCAAAGAAATTCCCATTCTT
The DNA here is from genome assembly GCA_022376925.1 of Tragulus kanchil. Classification (NCBI taxonomy): domain Eukaryota; kingdom Metazoa; phylum Chordata; class Mammalia; order Artiodactyla; family Tragulidae; genus Tragulus; species Tragulus kanchil. The sequence continues at coordinate 103,940,563 of JAIOJX010000030.1, read as the reverse complement.
ACAGGGATAAACTATGAGCAATCTCCGTAATCCATGTTCTCTGTGGAACATATATTCTACGCACTGATAGAACAGAGTCCCCCACCTTTCCCCCCTGGACATCTCCCTCAGTTTGATATAGCAGGGACTACTCACAACTTTGTGTCATAAGAGAGTCAAATAGAAAAATTAATTCAAGAAGGAATATCTCAGGCTTCCCTGGTGGTCCAGTGGGTAAAGAGTCCGCCTTGCAGTGCAAGGGGCACAAGTTTGATCCCTGGCCTGGGAAGATCCCACGTGCTGCGGAGCAGCTGGACTGGTGTGTCCAATTATGAGCCAGCGCTCTGGAGCACGTGCGCCCAGAGCCGGTGCTCTGCAACAAGAGGGGCCACGGTGATGGGAGGCCCACACAGACCAAAGAATAAAGATGGATAAAAATAAATAAAAATCAATAAAAGAGGCCAAAATTTTTAAAAAAGATCCCAGAACATACATTTTATTTCACATGATTGTCTACCTCCAATTATTATTGATCATGCAACTGAACTGAAAGCTTCTTTCAAAAAACTTCTCGTATAAGGTGATTGCTAGGCTGCGTTTATTTTCATACCATCACTGGCCTCCTATTCTGATCTCAGGAAATATACTGTTCTTAAAAATCAAATATAAAAACAAGCATTATTTCTTAATAATTCACCTTTTACAAAACAAAATCTGTTTAACAAGCACAACATTCAAGATGGAAAATGTGTCTAGTCTTTAACAACTTCTCAAAGCAGTAAACTTTCAGGTGAAGTTCAAGATGAAGGAAGCCTATTAAAATTCCTCTCCAACATTTAAAAGTAAGAAAACTCTTTCTTTCTCCTCAAAGTCTCAGATTTTTCTTTAGATATCTGAAAACATGTTGACAACCCTGCCACCCAAGAACTTCAAAAGAAATAACTCATGTGTCTGCAAAGAGAAGAAATCCCCTTGGAAATGGATAATACACTTACACTTGATATGAAATCTTGATGCCTATCTTCAGATTAAAGAGCTTTATTACATGGTTTCTGGGCCCAAAGAGGCTTTAAGTGGCAGATGAGTGGCAAGGAAAATGCAAATGTTGCCAATAGCAAAGGCAAACACACACGACAAGACTGGCAACAGCCAAGCTCACCTTGAAGCTCGGCTGGCCTCGAGGACAGGCCAAATAAATGCCCATGCTTACAGGGATAAACTATGAGCAATCTCCGTAATCCATGTTCTCTGTGGAACATATATTCTACGCACTGATAGAACAGAGTCCCCCACCTTTCCCCCCTGGACATCTCCCTCAGTTTGATATAGCAGGGACTACTCACAACTTTGTGTCATAAGAGAGTCAAATAGAAAAATTAATTCAAGAAGGAATATCTCAGGCTTCCCTGGTGGTCCAGTGGGTAAAGAGTCCGCCTTGCAGTGCAAGGGGCACAAGTTTGATCCCTGGCCTGGGAAGATCCCACGTGCTGCGGAGCAGCTGGACTGGTGTGTCCAATTATGAGCCAGCGCTCTGGAGCACGTGCGCCCAGAGCTGGTGCTCTGCAACAAGAGGGGCCACGGTGATGGGAGGCCCACACAGACCAAAGAATAAAGATGGATAAAAATAAATAAAAATCAATAAAAGAGGCCAAAATTTTAAAAAAAGATCCCAGAACATACATTTTATTTCACATGATTGTCTACCTCCAATTATTATTGATCATGCAACTGAACTGAAAGCTTCTTTCAAAAAACTTCTCGTATAAGGTGATTGCTAGGCTGCGTTTATTTTCATACCATCACTGGCCTCCTATTCTGATCTCAGGAAATATACTGTTCTTAAAAATCAAATATAAAAACAAGCATTATTTCTTAATAATTCACCTTTTACAAAACAAAATCTGTTTAACAAGCACAACATTCAAGATGGAAAATGTGTCTAGTCTTTAACAACCTCTCAAAGCAGTAAACTTTCAGGTGAAGTTCAAGATGAAAGAAGCCTATTAAAATTCCTCTCCAACATTTAAAAGTAAGAAAACTCTTTCTTTCTCCTCAAAGTCTCAGATTTTTCTTTAGATATCTGAAAACATGTTGACAACCCTGCCACCCAAGAACTTCAAAAGAAATAACTCATGTGTCTGCAAAGAGAAGAAGGTCTACTGACAAGAACCGGAAAGCCCGTGCTGGCTCCAAACCAATGAGCGATCCCACAGGGACCAGGTTTTACATTCAGGTTTCTCCCAATTAGCATTTCCTGTCACACTACTTGAGGGTAACAAAGTCTGAATGTGTCCCTTTGATGTCACCCAACCCCAACCACAACAAAAGTCACAGTCCATTGTCTTACCTCAAACTGTGCATAAGGAGGAGTCATAGCTGAAGGGGGCCCTGAGGTGGGAGGCGGCATCCCTGACGTGGGTGGGAACAGACCCAAGGCGTTCAGATTTAATCCAGGAATCAAATGGGCTTGAAGCTGCAATGGTTAAAAGGCCCCTTCATTTTACAGTTACTAGATCAAGTGTAAGTGAGTATAATATCCAGATTGTGACCTCTTGTCAAGTACAGAAAAAAATAATTTTATGAGTCAAATTTTATAACAAAGCAGAAGTTCCATGTACCTACACTTGAATATACAGGTTATGTCTGTACATAGCTCTTGATATTTTCAACTCAATGTGCCATCTGCCTCCTCTTTGATCTACAGACACACTGGGTTTCTCAAAGCAGGAACACAGCCTTCCCTGCCTTTATGAGCAGCTCTCTGTGCTCAGACATACGTGCTACCTGTACACTTTGGGCATGCAGTCAAGAGAGACTGATCATCTTGCATTAATTGAAGAAGCAAGCAAACAAGATATGTTCATTGAAAAGCAAACCAGACAGCAGATACTAAGAGATCTTCACTCCAAGGAAGAAACTGGTGGTCACAAGTCTACAGACCAAAACCAAAACCAAGCCCTTTGGGAATCAGGTCCCATCTTATGTCCCTTCTACAACTAACCCTTGTCTTTGGAATGGATCCAGGAGCTAGAAATGGGATTTGGTGTTGGTTTAATTTGACAAAGGTTGAGGAAATACGGTGGAGACTAGCGTTCAGACATGAGCATACTCAAGACTCTTTCTTCAAGACCTGAGAGTCTGGATTTACTCCCAAGTGATGCTGAAACATTTTGGTGAGCAGTGGCCACGTGAGGTAGGGGGAGGCAGTCAAGCTGGCGTGATTTGCCTTCGCGGCTCTTCTCAGAAAGGTCGTATCATGTTTTACATGGCCACCCCTTTTAGGTGTAATGTTTCAGAGGGCAGGCCCAACTGAGGAACTTTTTTTCAATCATTTAGTTGAAAATTCAAGATGGACTTTTGAAAAGCTACATTTTCCATACCATTCCATCCATTATGAAATGTCAACAATGCACTTTAATTGCCTTGCCTGCACTATACAGATTGTTTTGTCATCTGAAATTCTTTTATCACCAAAGTTTATGAGTAACCAGGTTTTAAATATTTCTTCATAACAGTAGCTTTTTACATATGCACTGTATCTATTATAAGCCTAACATGCAATACAGGCCACAGTTCCACTTTACAGATGGCGAAGCTGGTATTCAGAGAGACCAAGTAAGTTGTCTGTGAGAATAGAGCTACAGCTAATACATGGTTGAACTAAGATTCAAACCAGTTGCCCTTAAAGCCCACATTCATACTGTTATCTCCTCACATTCACACTGTGTGGGAGAGGTTAGCCTTTCTTAGGAAGGCATTAGCCCCACCTTAGGTAAGGAAGCTAAGGCTTCAAGTTAGCTAAAATCCCAAGAAGAAACCATTGCCAGCACACGCAAGGAAATTCCCTGCCTTTATGAGCAGCTCTCTGTGCTCAGACATACGTGCTACCTGTACACTTTGGGCATGCAGTCAAGAGAGACTGATCATCTTGCATTAATTGAAGAAGCAAGCAAACAAGATATGTTCATTGAAAAGCAAACCAGACAGCAGATACTAAGAGATCTTCACTCCAAGGAAGAAACTGGTGGTCACAAGTCTACAGACCAAAACCAAAACCAAGCCCTTTGGGAATCAGGTCCCATCTTATGTCCCTTCTACAACTAACCCTTGTCTTTGGAATGGATCCAGGAGCTAGAAATGGGATTTGGTGTTGGTTTAATTTGACAAGGGTTGAGGAAATACGGTGGAGACTAGCGTTCAGACATGAGCATACTCAAGACTCTTTCTTCAAGACCTGAGAGTCTGGATTTACTCCCAAGTGATGCTCAAACATTTTGGTGAGCAGTGGCCACGTGAGGTAGGGGGAGGCAGTCAAGCTGGCGTGATTTGCCTTCGCGGCTCTTCTCAGAAAGGTCGTATCATGTTTTACATGGCCACCCCTTTTAGGTGTAATGTTTCAGAGGGCAGGCCCAACTGAGGAACTTTTTTTCAATCATTTAGTTGAAAATTCAAGATGGACTTTTGAAAAGCTACATTTTCCATACCATTCCATCCATTATGAAATGTCAACAATGCACTTTAATTGCCTTGCCTGCACTATACAGATTGTTTTGTCATCTGAAATTCTTTTATCACCAAAGTTTATGAGTAACCAGGTTTTAAATATTTCTTCATAACAGTAGCTTTTTACATATGCACTGTATCTATTATAAGCCTAACATGCAATACAGGCCACAGTTCCACTTTACAGATGGCGAAGCTGGTATTCAGAGAGACCAAGTAAGTTGTCTGTGAGAATAGAGCTACAGCTAATACATGGTTGAACTAAGATTCAAACCAGTTGCCCTTAAAGCCCACATTCATACTGTTATCTCCCTCACATTCACACTGTGTGGGAGAGGTTAGCCTTTCTTAGGAAGGCATTAGCCCCACCTTAGGTAAGGAAGCTAAGGCTTCAAGTTAGCTAAAATCCCAAAGATAGCCAAACCTGAGGTCTCTAGTCTCCCAAATTATCCCAGGGCACACACCCTGGTGCTCAAAATCAGTTAGAAACCACATCTAACAAACAATGACACCAAAAGAAATCACTGTTAATGCAACTGAAAACATCTTGGAACTGTTCATCAAAACAAAGACATTTCCTACATATTGAAACTAACATTCATGGAAGCAATATCATTTTCATAAGACTCCCTGATTTTCTTCATTATCTCTTCCTCAGCTTTGGCACATGTTTCCACATTGCCTTTCACCGTAATGGTGCGCTCTGGATTGTACAGCGTCAGCTCCTGCAATCTGCAGATTGAAACAGAGGGGAGAGAAAAACACTGGAAATTACAGGAGGGAGACAGTTAATAACAGTTCAGTCACAGACAGCAATTAAAACCCAACTGTGGAGGCTGGCCGTGTGTAAAAGTGGGTGGTTAGACACCATGAAAAAAAATGAGTTAGCCTCAAAAGTCATGAACCCAAGAATTATTAAGCTACAGAAGAGAACACTGCCCTTTCCACCATCTTCATAAATATTGCCGGGGCACAGTTCAATTAAGTCCATGTTTTAAATTAACTGTACTTATTGATCACTTAAGGTAAACTATTTTCACAATTTAACAGTAAAATATAAAGGAAATCATCAGGGGAATCTATAGCTTTCATGGAACCTGAGAACCAGATGAACATAATCTTTAATAAGTACGTTCCTAGTCTGCTCTGACCATTTTCGAGGTGTAACTGGCATTCTCATGCAATTACATTTTCCAGGTCACCAAGCAAGGGAGAAGCACAGAAATATTCCAAAATGGCACTCAGAATTCACGTGTCTAAGGTTACTTTTTGCTGGTAATTTCAGAACTTAGACTGAAGTCGGCTTGAGGAAAAAATACAAATCAATCCATTTTGACTAGATTTTAAAACCAGTCCCTCCACAATCACTGAGACAATTAAAAAGCAAGAAAGAAACAATATTCAGAAACTCCCTGCTTGTCTCAGTTCCTTCTGAAGCTTCAGGATCCTTTCAGATGACATCTGAGACCACTAAGCCTGAGCCAGTCAACAGCCTTGAAGGAAAGAAAACCCACAGGAGATACTTACCATGGAAACAAGGCTTAGGATATAGATGGCAAGGTTACAGAGTATCGGGACAGCTTCCTTCCATGTATTCCTAGGATTAAAATTCTCACTTTCACTACTAGCAAACTGTCTCAAGCTTAACTCAAACCCAATGAATGGGATATGATTCCTTAACTTCTTCCTACACTTGTTGAAATATAAACATCTACACAATGAAGATGCTTCACCTCAGAATCCTTAACTAAGTATATGTCTCATTTCCAGGCACAACCTACTTCTCCCCTGACAAATGTTTACTGTTCCGGTTTTTAAAATAGCGGCTTCCAGAATAGCTTTTAAGACTCTCTTTTTCTCTTAAAACCCTCCTCTTTCTGAGCATGAAATTCAAGACAGGGTAGGATCACTTGTTATTTTTACCATTTTGCAGCTTTTCCTTTCTCACCAAGCTGGACTCGCCCACTTCCTTCCACTCCCCGCCCCACTTCCACCACCGCTTCTTTGAAAACTCACTGCTCCGTGAACAGACTGCCCCAGTCCATCTCCATTATTCTTTGTTAGTTCATCAGTCTCCTTCCAGCTCCACTATTTTAGGGTGCTCTGAAGGAAATTTCGTCACCCTCAGAAGATAAAGGCCTTTCCATATAATTTCAGAGCATATGTGGTCCATAGGCATGAGAGCCAGTCTCCAAGATCCCCATTCCCCAGGGGCCGTTCTGCTGACTAAAGCCGACTTGCGTCAACAACAGGAGGAAAATGGTGACGAGTGTGACCTCTGAGACTATGCTACAAAAGACACCACCTCTGTCTTGCTCTCTCCCAGGCTGCTCACTGTGAGGGAAGAGAGCTGCTATGTCTTGAAGACACGGAACAGCCCTGAGGAGTGAGCTGAGGGAGGGCTTGCAGCAACACTCCAAGAGTTAGCATCAGTGACAGCAAGAGCTGAGGGAGGGCATTGCCCGCAGTTGAACAAGCCAATTCAGAAACTCTCTGTCTCAGTTCCTTCTGAAGCTTCAGGATCCTTTCAGATGACATCTGAGACCACTAAGCCTGAGCCAGTCAACAGCCTTGAAGGAAAGAAAACCCACAGGAGATACTTACCATGAAACAAGGCTTAGGATATAGATGGCAAGGTTACAGAGTATCGGGACAGCTTCCTTCCATGTATTCCTAGGATTAAAATTCTCACTTTCACTACTAGCAAACTGTCTCAAGCTTAACTCAAACCCAATGAATGGGATATGATTCCTTAACTTCTTCCTACACTTGTTGAAATATAAACATCTACACAATGAAGATGCTTCACCTCAGAATCCTTAACTAAGTATATGTCTCATTTCCAGGCACAACCTACTTCTCCCCTGACAAATGTTTACTGTTACGGTTTTTAAAATAGCGGCTTCCAGAATAGCTTTTAAGACTCTCTTTTTCTCTTAAAACCCTCCTCTTTCTGAGCATGAAATTCAAGACAGGGTAGGATCACTTGTTATTTTTACCATTTTGCAGCTTTTCCTTTCTCACCAAGCTGGACTCGCCCACTTCCTTCCACTCCCCGCCCCACTTCCACCACCGCTTCTTTGAAAACTCACTGCTCCGTGAACAGAACTGCCCCAGTCCATCTCCATTATTCTTTGTTAGTTCATCAGTCTCCTTCCAGCTCCACTATTTTAGGGTGCTCTGAAGGAAATTTCGTCACCCTCAGAAGATAAAGGCCTTTCCATATAATTTCAGAGCATATGTGGTCCATAGGCATGGGAGCCAGTCTCCAAGATCCCCATTCCCCAGGGGCCGTTCTGCTGACTAAAGCCGACTTGCGTCAACAACAGGAGGAAAATGGTGACGAGTGTGACCTCTGAGACTATGCTACAAAAGACACCACCTCTGTCTTGCTCTCTCCCAGGCTGCTCACTGTGAGGGAAGAGAGCTGCTATGTCTTGAAGACACGGAACAGCCCTGAGGAGTGAGCTGAGGGAGGGCTTGCAGCAACACTCCAAGAGTCAGCATCAGTGACAGCAAGAGACTCCCCCCAGCCAGGACTGCCCAGTCAAGGCGCTGCTCAATTCCTGACTCACAGAAACCAGTTGAACAGCAAATGTTTTTCCTTGTCTTTAGCAGCCAAATGTTGGGATAATCTGTTACCCAGCAATGATTATTATCCGGGGTTATATATTCCAGATTTGGTAGTAGACCCCAGAAAACCTGAGCAAAACTTCAGCGAGGAAATAGGCACGTAAAGTATTTAATGTGTCCTGCCTTTTCAGTGGAAATAGAAAATGCTTTCACCTTGAGTTGGAAACAGACAGCAGGCAGGAGAGAAATGGGTCTGGGCACTGAAGTATATGCAAGGTGGTACACGCCAGCTCCAAGAGTTGTAAACTGTTTAATACATAACCTATGGCTTGGAAATGGTTTTTGAAAATTTTCTAATTCAAAAAAAAGCAAGGCAGCACTTACGGAGATATTGTGATTTTAGTGTCTGTGTCCTGCTCAATTTTTTTAAGATTTCTTCCTTCCTTACCAATGAGACGTCCTACGAAGTTATTATGGGCTAAAATCTTCAAGGGAATTTCTTCTGTGCTGTAAAGAGATTAAAAAAAAAAAAAAAGCCACCAAATCTGGGTAAGTAAACCTGCTCTAGGGTCAAAGGACAATATTCATTCATTAAACATTGACTTCCTACCTCAGAAGCTTTCTGCCAGGTAGACTGTAAACCTTGCTGACCATTAGCCCACATTCTAGCAACACATGAAGAGAAGGGGTGAAAAAAACACGGACAGGTATTTGGATAGGAGTTAATGTTTAAAAGCTCTCTTTTATTCATCTCAGGGAATATCTTCCAATCATGGATTCTTTTTTTTGTTTTGTTTTTTGTAATACGTTTTGGGGGGGGGGGGGTTGAGGAGGGAGGGGGCATGCGGGCCACTTCTATTGGTCTTTCATTTATCTATTTTCGTCCATCTTTGTTCTTTGGCCCATGTGGGCCTCCCATCGCGGTGGCGTCTGTCGTTGCAGAGCAGCGGCTCTGGGCGCATGCGCTCTAGAGCTCTGGCTCGGTAATTGGACACATCAGTCCAGCCACTCCGCGGCACGTGGGATCTTCCCAGGCCAGGGATCGAAGCGGTGCCCCTTGCACTGCAAGGCGGTGTCCTTACCCACTGGACCACCAGGGAAGCCCTAATCATGCATTTTTGTTAGCTCTTTGAAAACACCTTACTCAAACCCATATTCTACCATGTACAAATGCAAAATAGCATGGTTTTAGAGTAATTTTTAAACACACACCTGAAGATAAAACAAGGATTTATAGAGGGAAACAGAAGAAACTCAATGGGGTTACGCTTTGCAGGGAAGCGTGTAACAGCTGGGCCAGCAGTGGGGATAGGGGGGCGGGCGGGTGAGTTCAGTTTTCATTTTGTATCTTTCTGACTTTCCAAGTCATACACGTGGCATTGTGACTGGCACTGTTAACATGTCACTGAGGTTATCTGAACAGTGGGCTTCTTCTCTATACCAAAAAGAATTTTTACCTTTTGAGCCGAATTATACTAATTCAAAAAGCAAGGCAGCACTTACGGAGATATTGTGATTTTAGTGTCTGTGTCCTGCTCAATTTTTTTAAGATTTCTTCCTTCCTTACCAATGAGACGTCCTACGAAGTTATTATGGGCTAAAATCTTCAAGGGAATTTCTTCTGTGCTGTAAAGAGATCAAAAAAAAAAAGCCACCAAATCTGGGTAAGTAAACCTGCTCTAGGGTCAAAGGACAATATTCATTCATTAAACATTGACTTCCTACCTCAGAAGCTTTCTGCCAGGTAGACTGTAAACCTTGCTGACCATTAGCCCACATTCTAGCAACACATGAAGAGAAGGGGTGAAAAAAACACGGACAGGTATTTGGATAGGAGTTAATGTTTAAAAGCTCTCTTTTATTCATCTCAGGGAATATCTTCCAATCATGGATTCTTTTTTTTGTTTTGATTTTTGTAATACGTTTTGGGGGGGGGGGGGTTGAGGAGGGAGGGGGCATGCGGGCCACTTCTATTGGTCTTTCATTTATCTATTTTCGTCCATCTTTGTTCTTTGGCCCATGTGGGCCTCCCATCGCGGTGGCGTCTGTCGTTGCAGAGCACCGGCTCTGTGCGCATGCGCTCTAGAGCTCTGGCTCGGTAATTGGACACATCAGTCCAGCCGCTCCGCGGCACGTGGGATCTTCCCAGGCCAGGGATCGAAGCGGTGCCCCTTGCACTGCAAGGCGGTGTCCTTACCCACTGGACCACCAGGGAAGCCCTAATCATGCATTTTTGTTAGCTCTTTGAAAACACCTTACTCAAACCCATATTCTACCATGTACAAATGCAAAATAGCATGGTTTTAGAGTAATTTTTAAACACACACCTGAAGATAAAACAAGGATTTATAGAGGGAAACAGAAGAAACTCAATGGGGTTACGCTTTGCAGGGAAGCGTGTAACAGCTTGGCCAGCAGTGGGGATAGGGGGGCGGGCGGGTGAGTTCAGTTTTCATTTTGTATCTTTCTGACTTTCCAAGTCATACACGTGGCATTGTGACTGGCACTGTTAACATGTCACTGAGGTTATCTGAACAGTGGGCTTTTTCTTCTCTCTATACCAAAAAAGAATTTTTACCTTATAATAGAGCAACACGTAACACTTTATACTGACATATGCAATGCATTTCAAAATTAAGTGCTACAAATCAAGTGCTGGTCACGAGCTCTCCAGGCGAGGCCCAGCACCTCACTCTGGACCCTCCTCTCAGCCTCCACCATGCTGGGCGCTACAGGCAGCAGAAAACACAGCCTCTGCTCAAGGTTCCCGTGCAAAACACTTATGACTTTCAACCTGAAATACCCAAATCAGTGTCTAGTTTCCCACGGCACAAGACAGGATTCTCCGCCTCCATACTCTCTGCTCCTGCAGGGTGGGCTGGCAGACTAAGCTCCCGCAAGCTCCAAGTACAAGGAGGGAGGGACTGGGGTTCCTGCTTTGGCAAATCCCAGGGATGCTTCTTGGACCTTAGGTGAGCTTCTTATAACCTCAAAAGCCTTCTTTTACAGCCGGACTTTCCCATTAACACTACTCACAACATTTCCAAACATGAATGAAAACAAAGCATTTAAAAGACTTACGCTCTATCACCAAATCAACAGTGCCAACCCACTGTCGCTCTTCGGGACAGCATTTGCCTTTGTTTGCTGGCAATTCCCAAGAATTATGTCACAGAATTTCAAAAAGAAGACAGCATAAATATCAACCTCCCCACCAGTTAATCCTCTTTACTCACAATTTTATATCTTGGGCTTCTTTATGCATAATCTCCAGAATAGACTTACAAGCCGCGGAGGTGCCCTCGGGGGTAGAGAGGATAGTTATGGACTTCTCGGCAGCACCTGCATTCTCTTTCCGATGGACGTCAATTCTTAGGGTTGCCACAAAGGGAGAAGACAACAAGAGCTGTAAGTATGCATCCACAACAGAGCCTGTCATCACCACCCGAAGTCACAGCACTTTGGGCAGAGCGGGTGACTCACTCCCATCACAAGTATCAAGTCATGATAAGCTGCCACCAGGGACCAGATCAATTTAATCCAGGAATTTTCTTGGAGGGGCATCTCTTGTTCTGCCCAACCTCGTGTGCTAAATTATCCTCTTAGGTGCCACGGGTAGTTTCAATCTTTCTGACTTTCCAAGTCATACACGTGGCATTGTGACTGGCACTGTTAACATGTCACTGAGGTTATCTGAACAGTGGGCTTTTTCTTCTCTCTATACCAAAAAAGAATTTTTACCTTATAATAGAGCAACACGTAACACTTTATACTGACATATGCAATGCATTTCAAAATTAAGTGCTACAAATCAAGTGCTGGTCACGAGCTCTCCAGGCGAGGCCCAGCACCTCACTCTGGACCCTCCTCTCAGCCTCCACCATGCTGGGCGCTACAGGCAGCAGAAAACACAGCCTCTGCTCAAGGTTCCCGTGCAAAACACTTATGACTTTCAACCTGAAATACCCAAATCAGTGTCTAGTTTCCCACGTCACAAGACAGGATTCTCCGCCTCCATACTCTCTGCTCCTGCAGGGTGGGCTGGCAGACTAAGCTCCCGCAAGCTCCAAGTACAAGGAGGGAGGGACTGGGGTTCCTGCTTTGGCAAATCCCAGGGATGCTTCTTGGACCTTAGGTGAGCTTCTTATAACCTCAAAAGCCTTCTTTTACAGCCGGACTTTCCCATTAACACTACTCACAACATTTCCAAACATGAATGAAAACAAAGCATTTAAAAGACTTACGCTCTATCACCAAATCAACAGTGCCAACCCACTGTCGCTCTTCGGGACAGCATTTGCCTTTGTTTGCTGGCAATTCCCAAGAATTATGTCACAGAATTTCAAAAAGAAGACAGCATAAATATCAACCTCCCCACCAGTTAATCCTCTTTACTCACAATTTTATATCTTGGGCTTCTTTATGCATAATCTCCAGAATAGACTTACAAGCCGCGGAGGTGCCCTCGGGGGTAGAGAGGATAGTTATGGACTTCTCGGCAGCACCTGCATTCTCTTTCCGATGGACGTCAATTCTTAGGGTTGGCACAAAGGGAGAAGACAACAAGAGCTGTAAGTATGCATCCACAACAGAGCCTGTCATCACCACCCACGAAGTCACAGCACTTTGGGCAGAGCGGGTGACTCACTCCCATCACAAGTATCAAGTCATGATAAGCTGCCACCAGGGACCAGATCAATTTAATCCAGGAATGCTCCCCTCTGTGCTCATGGAGGGGCATCTCTTTGTTCTGCCCAACCTGCGTGTGCTAAATTATCCTCTTAGGTGCCACGGGTCAAACATCTCACATCTAGGAGTCTGGGTTCAAACAAAGGCTTCCTTCTACTCAAACACTAAGGGGGTCTGGACCCAAGTCAAGGGGACTGGAGCTGGTACCCTACAAGTTGAGGGTGGGAGCGCTGCAGATTCCACACACACAGTAGGACCACCATCCGTCATAGGTCAGGAGGATCTCCCTCCTGTTTCCTCCCGCAGGGTTCTTTCTACAGTTTGCGTCCTCAGTCGAGGAAAGCCCACAGCCAATAGTCAAAGGAATGGAATCCAAAGAGATGGAAGTTTTATGTCAAAGTAAAGCAAATGGCTAATAAACATGCAATGAGGTTCAGCATCACCAGTCACTAAAACAAGGTGTCCTTTTCTTCTAGACCTGCATGGATGCAGTTCAGTACTGGCAAGAGGATGGGCACCAGGGACACCCACACCTCTGGTGTGGCACAGAGTGGAGAGCAACCTGCTCAACGGCTACTATCTTTTGACCCAAGAATTCCACTTCTCATTACATCTCCTATAGATGGAGTCTCATACGCGGGCTGAGAATGGTTTCTCTCATCCTCCGGCTGTACTAGCATTCTGAGTCAAAGTGGTTCTTTGGTGTGGGGGCCTCCTCGGCTTTGCAGGATGCTGAGCACCAGTTCTGGATTCTGCTCTCTAGATGCCAGTGGCACCGCCGTGCCCCTCCAGGTGTGACAACCAAAAATGTCTCCAGACACTGACGGATGTCTGTGGGGGGGTGATACATCACCACTGGTTGAAACCAATGGTGCAGGCGCGTCCACTGTAGGACTGTTTGTAACAGGAACAAAACTGGAATTATCTTTGAAATACCAATCAAGAAGAAATGGTTAAATAACATATTCCTATCACACCTGTTCAAAACGTGGTGAAATTATAGGTGTGAACACAGTGTAAGGTCTTTGATCTTATGTGAAAAAAGCACACTACATACCATGGTATGAATTCTCTTAAAGCTACACATGTTAGTAGATACAAGTATCAAGTCATGAACTCACCAGGGACCAGATCAATTTAATCCAGGAATGCTCCCTCTGTGCTCATGGAGGGCATCTCTTGTTCTGCCCAACCTGCGTGTGCTAAATTATCCTCTTAGGTGCCACGGGTCAAACATCTCACATCTAGGAGTCTGGGTTCAAACAAAGGCTTCCTTCTACTCAAACACTAAGGGGGTCTGGACCCAAGTCAAGGGGACTGGAGCTGGTACCCTACAAGTTGAGGGTGGGAGCGCTGCAGATTCCACACACACAGTAGGACCACCATCCATCATAGGTCAGGAGGATCTCCCTCCTGTTTCCTCCCGCAGGGTTCTTTCTACAGTTTGCGTCCTCAGTCGAGGAAAGCCCACAGCCAATAGTCAAAGGAATGGAATCCAAAGAGATGGAAGTTTTATGTCAAAGTAAAGCAAATGGCTAATAAACATGCAATGAGGTTCAGCATCACCAGTCACTAAAACAAGGTGTCCTTTTCTTCTAGACCTGCATGGATGCAGTTCAGTACTGGCAAGAGGATGGGCACCAGGGACACCCACACCTCTGGTGTGGCACAGAGTGGAGAGCAACCTGCTCAACGGCTACTATCTTTTGACCCAAGAATTCCACTTCTCATTACATCTCCTATAGATGGAGTCTCATACGCGGGCTGAGAATGGTTTCTCTCATCCTCCGGCTGTACTAGCATTCTGAGTCAAAGTGGTTCTTTGGTGTGGGGGCCTCCTCGGCTTTGCAGGATGCTGAGCACCAGTTCTGGACTCTGCTCTCTAGATGCCAGTGGCACCGCCGTGCCCCTCCAGGTGTGACAACCAAAAATGTCTCCAGACACTGACGGATGTCTGTGGGGGGGTGATACATCACCACTGGTTGAAACCAATGGTGCAGGCGCGTCCACTGTAGGACTGTTTGTAACAGGAACAAAACTGGAATTATCTTTGAAATACCAATCAAGAAGAAATGGTTAAATAACATATTCCTATCACACCTGTTCAAAACGTGGTGAAATTATAGGTGTGAACACAGTGTAAGGTCTTTGATCTTATGTGAAAAAAGCACACTACATACCATGGTATGAATTCTCTTAAAGCTACACATGTTAGTAGATACAAGGAGTAAGTGCTATAAAGACATATCCCCAACTTAATAGTGCTCACCTTGAGGGTTAGACAAAGGATAACTCCTTTTTTTAAATGTACATTTTGAATTCAATACAAAAATAAGTTTTGTTTTAAAAGTACAGGAAGGAAAATCGAATACCCCCAAAAGTGTGTTCAGGAAAAATTAAATAATATTTTTAAGTTCCTCTGGCCACTCTCCACACTAGGTGGAAAGCTATGTAACTCGTGGTCATGAGAATGACCACTTCATCCTGCCAATGAAATCGAGGCTTAGATTTCATTTTCTCAAATGCATGACTGGAAACTGAAGACTTATCCCAGAATTAAAACCCATAGCTAAAAAGGCAATGTAGAAGTGAAACAAAAAGGGATATCTAGGGCTTTCCTTGTGGCTCAGTGGATAAGAACCCATCTGCCAATGCAGGAGACACAGGTTCGAGCCCCAGATCCGGGAAGATCCCACATACCACAGAGTAGCTAAACTCACACATCAGCAAAGACCCAGCACAGCCAAAAATAAATAAATAAAAGTTAAAAAAAAAAAAGGGGGGGATATCTAGAAATAACCAATAAGAAGAGCACCTTATCCAACAGTTCTGACCTTAGGAACCATCCTTCCAGTCACTGGTTTCAACCAGTGACTGGTTCACCTCCCTCCTTCCTGTTTACTTCCACCCACTCCCTGTGCTAAGGATTACTAAACTCCCATCCTCTGAGAGAAGGGAATGTGGCTTTACAGATGAGGGCAGCCCTGCAAATTCCAGAAGCCGAGGACCTGATAATGACTGGTTTCAGTGGCAAGAGTTAATTAAATCTGTTGGCAGAGCTGCAAGTGAATCATCGGATACAACAAAAATCACTTCCCTTCCCTCTCCATCCTCCATCTTCCTGCCTAAATAAAACAGACAGCTCCATTTAAATCACAGAAGCTCTCTCCTCTGACAAGGAAATCAGTAGCTGTAAGAGGAACAACTTTAATTTGCCACGTGACAAGGGAAACAACTGCGTGATTCGTTTCTGCAGGTAACAGTGAATCAAGGAGAGAGAGAAGCCCTTAAATTTTAGTATCCAAATGAGTCAAATTTAGAAGTCCTTAAATTTTAGTATTCAAATAAGTCAAATTTGAGGTGAAAACTGATTAGGCTATGGTTCAGTTGTGTTCTCTACCCTCTCCATTATGAAGTCAAGGCCACTGACTTTGCACAAAAGTAAGCAACAGGGCTTCCCTGGTGGTCCAGTGGATAAGACACCGCCTTGCAGTGCAAGGGGCGCCGGTTTGATCCCTGGCCTGGGAAGATCCCACGTGCCGCAGAGTAGCCGGACCGATGTGTCCACTTACCCAGTCAGAGTTCTGGAGCGCATGCGCCCGGAGCCAGTGCTCTGCGACAACAGAGGCCACCGTGATGGAAGGCCCACACGGGCCAAAGAGCAAAGACGGATGAAAATAGACAAATGAAAGACCAACAGAAGTGGCCCGCCCACCCTCTCCCTCCCCAACTCACCACCCTCCAAATAAATAAACAAATGTTTAAAGAAAAAAAAAAAATGTAAGCAACAACCAGCACCTCCTGCTCCCAAGCAGCGGAAGGCGGGGCCAGATGTCACTCCGGGGGAAGTGGGTGCACAGCCACCACTAGGCACAGTTCCTTTAGTTTCTGTGTTAGCAAGGAGTCAGTCAGCTGCAAGTGCCAACAATGAATACGGACAACCTCTTAAGCCTGTTCAAACACATAAGCATACTGAACACTTATCCCAGTTCTAAAGGAACCATCCTTCCAGTCACTGGTTTCAACCAGTCTGGTTCCCTCCTTCCTGTTTACTTCCACCCACTCCCTGTGCTAAGGATTACTAAACTCCCATCCTCTGAGAGAAGGGAATGTGGCTTTACAGATGAGGGCAGCCCTGCAAATTCCAGAAGCCGAGGACCTGATAATGACTGGTTTCAGTGGCAAGAGTTAATTAAATCTGTTGGCAGAGCTGCAAGTGAATCATCGGATACAACAAAAATCACTTCCCTTCCCTCTCCATCCTCCATCTTCCTGCCTAAATAAAACAGACAGCTCCATTTAAATCACAGAAGCTCTCTCCTCTGACAAGGAAATCAGTAGCTGTAAGAGGAACAACTTTAATTTGCCACGTGACAAGGGAAACAACTGCGTGATTCGTTTCTGCAGGTAACAGTGAATCAAGGAGAGAGAGAAGCCCTTAAATTTTAGTATCCAAATGAGTCAAATTTAGAAGTCCTTAAATTTTAGTATTCAAATAAGTCAAATTTGAGGTGAAAACTGATTAGGCTATGGTTCAGTTGTGTTCTCTACCCTCTCCATTATGAAGTCAAGGCCACTGACTTTGCACAAAAGTAAGCAACAGGGCTTCCCTGGTGGTCCAGTGGATAAGACACCGCCTTGCAGTGCAAGGGGCGCCGGTTTGATCCCTGGCCTGGGAAGATCCCACGTGCCGCAGAGTAGCCGGACCGATGTGTCCACTTACCCAGTCAGAGTTCTGGAGCGCATGCGCCCGGAGCCAGTGCTCTGCGACAACAGAGGCCACCGTGATGGAAGGCCCACACGGGCCAAAGAGCAAAGACGGATGAAAATAGACAAATGAAAGACCAACAGAAGTGGCCCGCCCACCCTCTCCCTCCCCAACTCACCACCCTCCAAATAAATAAACAAATGTTTAAAGAAAAAAAAAAAATGTAAGCAACAACCAGCACCTCCTGCTCCCAAGCAGCGGAAGGCGGGGCCAGATGTCACTCCGCAGGGGAAGTGGGTGCACAGCCACCACTAGGCACAGTTCCTTTAGTTTCTGTGTTAGCAAGGAGTCAGTCAGCTGAAAGTGCCAACAATGAATACGGACAACCTCTTAAGCCTGTTCAAACACATAAGCAAGGTATACACAGCACCATAGTTGCACTTTCTCAAAAAGACTCTGCTTAACTCTTTGGACTATGCAATTTTCCTTACTAAATTTAAAAAGCAAAAATGATCCACAGTCATCTTTGTAGCTGGCCCAAGGCCATCCCTACCCTTTTGTATAAAATGACACGAGAGGTTTGTACACATAGACTCCTCTCCCTAATACACCCACAGTCCTTCAGGAAAAAGAGTGGCAGCTGTCCCAGAGACGTGCCCGACAGCAATTCACAGAACTAAGGGCGAGAACAGAGTCCATCATCAAGTTTCTTTTGGTCAAATTCTTCACATACAGCCTAACAGGGTGGTTACTAAAGCACCTCTCCAAAGAAGACATACGAATGGCCAAAAAACACATGAAAATATGCTCAACATCGTTTATCATTAGAGAAATGCAAATCAAAACCACAATGATATATTACCTCACACCATTCAGAATGGCCATCATCAAAAAATCTACACATAATAAATGCTGGAGAGGGTGCGGAAAAAAGGGAACACTCTTGCATTGTTGGTGAGAATGTACATTGATACAGCCGCTATGGAAGACAGTATGGAGATTCCTTAAAAACTAAGAATAGCAGCTTCCCTGGTGGTCCAGTGGGTAAAGAGTCCGCCTTGCAGTGCAAGGGGCACCGGTTCGATCCCTGGCCCAGGAAGATCCCACGTGCCGCAGAGCGGCTGGACCGGTGTGTCCAATTGCGAGCCAGTGCTCTGGAGCTCATGTGCCTGGAGCTGGTGCTCTGCAATGAGAGAGGCCACTGCAAGTGGGAGGCCCACACATGCCAAAGAGTAAAAAGATGGATACAAATTAAAAATACAAATTAAAAAAAAAAAAGAGTCATGATGGGGAAAAAGCAAAAAAATTTAAAAAACAGCACCGAAGAACAGAAGCACCATATGACCCAGCAATCCCACTATTAGGCTTATATCCTGATGAAATCAAGATTGAAAAGAGACACCTGTACCCCAATGGTCACTGCAGCACTCTACAATAGCCAGAACACAGAAGCAATCATAGATGTCCATCGACAACTGAATGGATAAAGAAGCTATGGTACAGATATACAATGGACTATTTCTAAGCCGTAAAAAGAAATGCAGAAGAATCAGTCCTAATGATGTGGATGAATCTAGAACCTATTATACAAAGTGAAGTCAAAAAGAGAAACAGAAATAAAGTATATTAACACATATGTATGAAACCTAGTGAGAAGGCACCAATAAACATACACGCAGAGCAGCGATGGAGAAACAGACATACAGAACAGACCTATGGACACTGGGCGGAGGAAAGAGTGGTTGAGAGGTTTGGAAAGAGTATCATGGAGGGACTTCCCTGGTGGTCCAGTGGTTAGGACTCTGTTCGTCTAAAGCAGGGGGCCGGGTTTGATCCCTGGTCAGGGAACTAGATCTCATATGCCACAGCTAAGACCCAGTGCAGCCAGATTAAGATAAATAAAGCAATAATAATAATAAAAAGTATCATGGAAACCCACACTGCCATATGTAAGAGAGAGAACTATTGTGAATGCACTGAGAAACTAAGGGATCTTACATGGGGGCTGGGTAACAGCCTGGAGGGGAGGGATGCGGGGAGTGGGAGGGGACAGGGATATACGTATGACCGATTTGGGATTATATGGAGCTATAAAAACCAGAACTCTGTTTAAAAAAAAAAAAAAAACCAACAATGAATGTATCATTGGAGTTTCAAAACTGAGAAAGTGCCTTAGGCATAGTTTAAAGGCATTAAACATAATTCACATATGGTTATTTCCCTCATCTGACAAAAAAAGAGCCATCCACATATAAAGCAACATGCCCAGTGTTGAGACTATGTGGTAAATAAAAATAAAAGCTCTGGCTTTCTACTCCTAAGAAGTTAGCCCCAGGGTTTGATGGAGAGTCTTCTAATTTCTTGAAATTTGCAAATTAAAACTATCAAACAAAACATCCTACAGAAAGAACCATTCTAAGTACATGGTTTAGACACAGAATAACTATGGATGATAAGATGAATGAGCATTCACTGAAGTAAAGCAAGACTGAAAAACTCTCTGTGTGTTGGATCCAGAAAATTACTTCCCACAGAACGAAAAGGCAGGTACCCGTGGAGGCCAGAGAGGGCGGGCGGTGCAGGGTGGGGGCAGAGAACCACCTAGAAGCTGCCCTTTTGCTGGGCAGGGCCACTCTCCCATCAGAAGTGGATTAAGTATTATCTGTTTTCCATTCATGTGTGAAACTAAATAAAAAAACAAAAATATTAACACATATGTATGAAACCTAGTGAGAAGGCACCAATAAACATACACGCAGAGCAGCGATGGAGAAACAGACATACAGAACAGACCTATGGACACTGGGCGGAGGAAAGAGTGGTTGAGAGGTTTGGAAAGAGTATCATGGAGGGACTTCCCTGGTGGTCCAGTGGTTAGGACTCTGTTCGTCTAAAGCAGGGGGCCGGGTTTGATCCCTGGTCAGGGAACTAGATCTCATATGCCACAGCTAAGACCCAGTGCAGCCAGATTAAGATAAATAAAGCAATAATAATAATAAAAAGTATCATGGAAACCCACACTGCCATATGTAAGAGAGAGAACTATTGTGAATGCACTGAGAAACTAAGGGATCTTACATGGGGGCTGGGTAACAGCCTGGAGGGGAGGGATGCGGGGAGTGGGAGGGGACAGGGATATACGTATGACCGATTTGGGATTATATGGAGCTATAAAAACCAGAACTCTGTTTAAAAAAAAAAAAAAAACCAACAATGAATGTATCATTGGAGTTTCAAAACTGAGAAAGTGCCTTAGGCATAGTTTAAAGGCATTAAACATAATTCACATATGGTTATTTCCCTCATCTGACAAAAAAAGAGCCATCCACATATAAAGCAACATGCCCAGTGTTGAGACTATGTGGTAAATAAAAATAAAAGCTCTGGCTTTCTACTCCTAAGAAGTTAGCCCCAGGGTTTGATGGAGAGTCTTCTAATTTCTTGAAATTTGCAAATTAAAACTATCAAACAAAACATCCTACAGAAAGAACCATTCTAAGTACATGGTTTAGACACAGAATAACTATGGATGATAAGATGAATGAGCATTCACTGAAGTAAAGCAAGACTGAAAAACTCTCTGTGTGTTGGATCCAGAAAATTACTTCCCACAGAACGAAAAGGCAGGTACCCGTGGAGGCCAGAGAGGGCGGGCGGTGCAGGGTAGGGGGCAGAGAACCACCTAGAAGCTGCCCTTTTGCTGGGCAGGGCCACTCTCCCATCAGAAGTGGATTAAGTATTATCTGTTTTCCATTCATGTGTGAAAACCTGAAGTTTCCTTTGAGATGAAGGTTCAGCCCCAGGTTTATATAAAATGAACACTAAGATATCATATCACAAGGTTTTTCCGGATTCCCAAGGACCTTTCAAGAAGGGCCATTAACCATGCTCGGGAGGACACGAAGTACCACACGTCACACGCTGTTACTAAGATTCAAAGGGGTGATGCGTACACCCCAGGGAATACTCACTTGGACTGGGTCTGTTTGGTGATGTTCCGAATGGTGGCACCTTCCTTTCCTATGATGGCTCCGACGAACTGGGTGGGAACCAGCAGGCGTAGCGGCAGGTCACATGGCTTCTGCTTGGGCCCTGAGCCTGGAGACCCCTGCCTCGAGGAGCCCCTCTGCCCAAACCCTCGGCGACCGCGGGGCTGCTGCGAGGGGCTATGCTGGGCGGCCATCTCGTCGGGGATGTAGGCCACTCTCAGCGTGAAGTTCTCCAGCTGGAACCCATTCAGCTTGTCCAGAGCCCTGGAAATTGACAAGGAGCAGGGGGTGGGAAGAGGAACCAGGCTGTGACAGCGATACCCACCTCTTCCTTCCACTCAGGATTACTGGCTCTCAAACCCCTGAACGAAGCCACTGGACGAACAGCAAACCCAGAACAACACGTACCACCCTTGGCCGCCTGCGTGCCCACTTTTCTTTGAAGGACACCTGGGGAAGACGGACTAGTCACCGAGGGGACCTATATGCCATCTACCAGTAAAGTGGGGGGAAAAAAAAGAACATTTTGTCAAACTCTAACTAGAGAGTTCCCTGGAGGTCCAATGGTTAGGACTTGGTGCTCTCACTGTTGAGGCCCCAGGTTCAATTCCTAGGTGGGGAAATAAGATCGCATAAGTGACACGGAGCAGCCCAAAGAATAACAACAACGAACCAAGAGTAACTCTGGACTACACTGTTAGCTATGAGGTCAGTAACAGCCTATGAGGACCCTGTAGGGCAACGGCTCTCCTCGTCCTGGCCAGTCTTTCCAAATCAAATCGAAAAGATGTTACAAATATACACCTCCCTTACTTTAACCTCTTAAATACAAGTATTTAAAACATCTTCAGCATCAAAGGACAAAAATCTCTAAGCCACTCGCTGGAGCTACATAGGATTTAATCCTCAGGTTAATCAATCACTATAAAACCACTCAATACCTGTTATGACCCAGTTCTCAAGGAAAAAAAGAGCAATCCGTGACTTTGCGGAGTTTACGACCTGAGCTGAGGCAGGGAGACAGGGGAGACGGTGAACCAAAGAAAACAGTGCAAGCTGTCTTCTCCCTCATGTATCCATCCACCCATGCACCCGCTCATCTATCTTGAGAGCAACTTTACCTTCTCTGTTCTTTATTTCTTTCACTTTGGAGTCTTATTACAAAAAAGTATCCAATCTTAAGCAAACACCTCAGTGAAGCCTCACACGGGGAACTTGCACAGCCAGACTCAGAGCTAAGACACCCCAGCGTCCCCCAAGCCCCACCAGGACCTCCTTCCAGGGACTGCCGCTCCCCTCGACTTCTCACACCACAGGTTAATTCTAACTCTACGTAGATACGTGTGAGCAAACATGTACCACTCACGTGTGGCATCTTAACATCATTTACAAGTAAGCTTCCTAACTTTAGTAGATTCATTGGAATTACTGTGCTGCTAGCTTGCCTACATGATTTAAATGAGAAGAACTCAATAAAAAGTCGATAGAAGGGCTTCCCTGGTGGTCCAGTGGGTAAGTACACTGCCTTGCAGTGCAAGGGGTGTCGGTTCGATCCCTGGCCTGGGAAGATCCCACGTGCCGCGGAGCGGCTGGACCGATGTGTCCAACTACCGAGTCAGAGCTCTGGAGCGCATGCGCCCAGAGCCGGTGCTCTGCAGTGAGAGAAGCCACTGCGATGGGAGGCCCTCACAGGCCAAAGAACAAAGAAGGATGAAAATACATAAATGAAAGACCAATAGAAGTGGCCAGAAAAAAAAAGTTGATAGAAGACAGTGCCAAGTTCTCAAAAGCATACAGACATAATCCTAATATATACTCCCAGTGCACAACAACAACAAAACACTTCTCCATGGTTACTCCGATTCTTTGCTGAGATGATATTCCAGTGAACCCTGAGTTCAAACCCAGGCAGGGAAAGAAAAGCAGGCATGGAATACTCTCTATCCAGTTGCTCAGAAGGATCATTTCTGATTCACAACTGCTTTCCTCATCTGGAGGTCTGTACATTTTAACTTCGATGGTCAGGGGGAGAAAAAAGAGAGACAGGCCCAGCGTCAAAAAGGGAAACAAAACCATGAAACTGCCCGGCAGATGTAGAAAACCAGACAAGGCACATCCATGTTCTCAGGACCCAGAAGCTGCCCCTACCACAGCAGTGGCCCACTCTTATCAGTGCCTTACACACAGAGAAACTCATAAAAGATCCCAGTCATCCAGGAAATACAGACTGTCAAGAAATCTCTGTCACCATCACCTCTAAGACGTCTGCAAACGGACCAGTTCTTTCCTTATGTTCACAAAGATGTGCATGTGTTCAGTACCTTCTTTAAGTGCATAACTGATGTCATGATATATGTAGTCTTGTGACTCGCTGGTCTTCCAAACAGAATGTATCTTGGGATATTTCCATGTGAGTTTCCTATCAGAGACATTCTTTTCCAGTATGTGTGTGTGTATAACTGAATCACTTTGTTGTATAGCAGAAATTCACACAACATTGCAGATCAACTATATTTTGATTTTTTTAAAAGTAGCTACCTATGACTGATCTGAGAACATACATGTCTGTGAACAACAAGACTCTGTAAAACCTTTAAAATAAAGAATTAAAAAAAAAAAAAGTAGCTAAAGATGGGGCTTCCTGGTGATCTAGTGAGTAAAGAGTTCGCCTTGCGGTGCAAGGGACACCAGTTCAATCCCTCGCCCGGGAAGATCCCATGTACCGAGGAGCAGCTGGATCTGTGTGTCCAATGGCAAGCCAGTGCTCTGCAGCGCATGTGCCCAGAGCCAGTGCTCTGCAACCAGAGAAGCCACTGTGATGAGAGGCCCACACGTGCCGAAGAACAAAGATGGATGAAAATAGATAAATGAAATACCAATAAAAGTGGCCAAAATTTAAAAACCACAAAAAAAGATTCTGCTCATGGCTGATGATTTAAAAAAAAAAAAATGGCTCAAGATGACATTCTTTTTATAAGCATCATGGGTGATGGCAGACACAGCAAAACTCGCTTTACCAATGCCCTGATACAAGAACCTTCAGTTAACACATTTTTCCTGGCTTCTTCCCTTTCCCCTTTTTATTTAAGGAATATGTAGATTAAGCGTGTTCTAAAATATTTTGGCTATTTGTAAAGGAAGACAGCAGCTATAAAGTCTATTAGTATTGATGATGTATGTTTACTACAGAAAGTTGGAATTACAGAAATTTCAGCCAATTAGATAAAGTAACTTTAAACCTTTTCAAAGGCCAAGAGCAACCTATCACGGAAGGTTGTTTCAGAGACATGAGGAAAGTCAAACGTGTGGAGGACTCAACTCTACCTAGAGGCCTAAGAGGCAACACAGATCACAGTAACAGCCTGCCCCGCTCTAAAACTGAGCACTGCCAGCTTCAGAAGTGAGGGCCTGTGCAACTAAGGCAGTGAAGTGCCTTAAAACAAAGGGTCCCCTGATGGCTCAGATGTCAGGAATTTTGATCCCTGGGTTGGGAGGATCCCCTAGAGTACAGCAGAGCAGTCCATGTTCCTAAAAAAGGTTATCAGATTCTTTCTTTTTTTTTTTTATAATCTTACTTTATTATTTGGGGGATGGGGCGGAGAGGGAAGGGGGAGGGCGGGCCACTTCTATTGGTCTTTCATTTATTCAGTTTCATCCATCTTTGTTCTTTGGCCCATGTGGGCCTCCCATCGCGGTGGCCTCTGTTGTTGCAGAGCGCTGGCTCTGGGCGCATGCGCTCCAGAGCTCCGGCTCGGTAACTGGACACATTGGTCCAGCCGCTCTGTGGCACGTGGGATCTTCCCAAGCCAGGGATCGAACCAGCGCCCCTTGCATTGCAAGGCGGTGTCCTTACCCATTGGACCACCAGGGAAGCCCCAGCTTCTTTCTTGAGTAAGAGAAACAGGCGGACAGATGTCCCTCCTCCATGGGAATAAATAAACATAAACATATAAGTCATCAGGCATTTTAATGTATCTAAATACAGTCATGAATGTCCCAAGAAACAACTCTCTCAACTTGGAATAAACTGGTACTTGCAACCTTCATTGCATTGCTTTAAAAAGATTTCTTTGAAGTCAAACGAAAAGATGCTCTCACCCAGGAGGCCAGATAGCACTGTGCTCAGGACCCTGTGCCGTCGGGGGCCCCAAGACTCTCAACTCCAGCCGCTCCCGTCAGAGAGGAGACAGCACAGCCCGAGTGCAGCGCACTGCACGTGGCCGAGGACGCCGGGCCCCGGCCCTCAGCCCACAGCGTCCACAGCTGCAGGCACAGGAGTAACGAAACCGCCAGCAACGACTGTCTCGTGACTGAAGGTTGTTAACTTTCCGAATTTTACGTTCACCACTATAACCTTTCTATGCTGTACCATCTGGTGGTCTGCTGAGTTCAGGGGAAAATGCTATTTTCACCAACTTACTGTCCATTCAAGATATGTGATAAAAAGGTGTCATCACAATTATTCAAAATGTGTGTTCAGTTCAGAGAACTCAAGGATGTTTACCCCACATGTATATTACTCAGGATATTGTTTCCCACTCTGACCGGACTGCTCTGGAGCCATTTTAAGAGCTGTTCAGAAGATGGTGAATAGTAGCTTTCATTTTGGCTGCATTGTGCGGCATGTAGGATCTTAGTTCCCCAACCAGGGATCTAACCTGTGCCCTTGCAGGGGAAGCCGAGCCCTAACCACTGGACCATCAAGAATTCTCACTGGTGGGTAGTTTTGCTGGCTGACAGCACTTAATTACATGGGTAAGTTTACTGGGGTAGATCACAGTGCAGGACTAAAAGGGCCTGCAGGGAAAGAGTAAGTTTATCTCAAGGAAACAATTATGGACAAAGCCCATATATTTACCTCTAAAAGTCATCATTACTAAACGAGTTCTAGTGGCAGAAAACTGCGAACGACCTAGACGTCCAGTGGAGGACTAGCTCCATAGCCTATGGTATGGATCAAACACCAGACAGAGATTACAAATGACAAAAATACAGCTAGTGGAAAGACAACTCACATGACCTGAAAGAACGACCACTGGCATTTAAAAGTGTTTGTAATGGCCCATAGGGAAATGAACCTAAAGAAAGAGTATATGCACAACTGATTCACTTTGCTGTCAGCAGAAACTAACACAATGTTGTATATCAACTATACTCCAATAAAAACTAACTGTAAATAATAAGTTGTAATGCATGAGACAGTCTACTAAACCTGATGTCAGATTTCATGATGATAGTATCTCTGAATGGCTAAAGTGGCAAAACATGTCTTTCTCTTACTACTTGATCAAGGGTTCCTTTTTCTAGGATAAATTTTCTATTTACAGAACTTTCCAAATTTAAGGGTAAACATTTTCCCCTTAGCCATCAGTCAGTTGTTTCTAACACTTCTACATGCATCTTTTTCAAAAATTCAAGCTTATATAAAAAGACTTTCAATAATAGCATCAGTATATAAACTATATTTCTATTCCCCAACAACAACCACCAAAAATATACACCAGAAATAACAATCCCTGGGCAAGGCAGGTTCCACTGTATAACATAGGAAACTATATTCAATGTCCTGGGATAAACCATAATGGAAAATACAAAAAAGAATGTGTGGGGGGCTTCCCTGGTGGTCCACTGGGTAAGAGTCCGCCTTGCAGTGTAAGAGACACCGGTTCGACCCCTGGCCCAGGAAGATCCCACGTGCCGTGTAGGGGCCGGACCGGTGTGTCCAACTGCTGAGCGGGAGCTCTGGAGCACACGCGCCCAGAGCTGGTGCTCTGCAGTGTGAGAGACCACTGCAATGGGAGGCCCGCACGTGCCCAAGTATAAAAAGGTGGATGAAAATAAATAAACCTTATTAGATAATTAACAGTCCTAACCACAAAAAAAGAAAAAAAAAAAGAAAAAACTTAGTATCTACAAATTCTGAAGGGTTCTTTCTTGTCATCCATGACATTATCTTCCAATGAATTACTGTCTTTGTTAGCTGAGCATTCCTGGAAGATGGCAGGAACAGGTACTCCAGCGATCCAAGTCACTCTTGCTTCCAGGAACAAGAAACACTAAATACACATTCCTGGCTTTAATAACTTTTTAAAAATGTTTCATTCATTTATTATTTTAATAAATTAGTAATTCAAAGTTTGAGGTTAAAACAAATATATCTATTTCCTAGTAATATTAGCACGGTTAACTTTTGATCTTTTCTTAGCCACAAGGTGGCAGGAATTTCCATGTTAAATTTTGTCTTAGAGACATAGCCTTATTGAGAAATCCTCTTGTAAGCGTCATCCAAAAAAAAAAAAAAAAAAGTGTCCTTCATAGAGCTTTAAGTAAAAAAGAGGCTTTTAAACTAGGTCCCTAAATCCTGAGGGTCAGTGGCCAGTCATTTGAAATGAAGTATCCTATACAAAAAAAAGGGTATTATTTATCAATAACTGAACAATTTGAGAAAATGTGTAGTCACTGCTAACTTAGGAGCTCTTACTACCTTTGTATTTCACAAAGAGAGTTGAGTGATGGCAAACTGACTTCAAGTGGCTCAGGGAGTCGTGGGACTGGACTCTGGAGCGTACACTCCCTGTCGCCCTGCTCCACTCTCACCTGCACACGCACATCCTGGTTACAGAGACGCCCACGAAATACATCCTGAGCAAAAAAAGAAGTCAACCGAGAATGTCAACTCAGCCCTTATCTAAAGAAGTGAGCTTTGGATGGCTGCCACAGAGAAGGCAGGAAGAAATCAGGCCAGTTTATCTTAGGCGGCAGTCTTGCCAGAACTCGGAGAACAGGCTCGCCAGGTTCAGTGGAGGCAATCCTGGAAGGGCCAGCCTTCCCAGCTCAAGCTACTTCTAGCTGCTCTAGAAGTACTAAGAGCAGAAGTACTCTAGAAGTACTAAGGTGCCATAACCAATGGGTTGAACCAGAATTATTATTTACTGGGTGCCAGGCCATTGGATAAGACCACTGACTATAAATATGGGCATATATGCATGAATATATTAGTTTACTGTCAGCCTTCACTTTGTAGATGAGAAAACTGAAGCTCAGAGAGGTCAAGGTTACAGTCAGGGTTGCCAAACTTAGGGTCCATGCTTTCTTCACTACTTTGAATGCCTCTCAAATACAATGAATTCTCCTTAAAAGAATGATAATGAACTTCACATCTTTTTAAAAGTTTTACTATAAAATAGGCAGTTTTCATAACATTGTACACAAAAAAAGATTTTTATTTAAATCTATTAACTTCCTCTAAATACCCATTTACTGTCTAATTCTCTTTGATCTTTGAAATTCATGTGGGGAACTTGGACCAACTCAACTTGGACCAAAATTAAATCAAATAATCCCTCTACAAATATTCTTCCAGCACCAGGACCGGGGATGAGGAGGTGGTGCATGCAAACCCTTGAGGACACAGGCTTTTCCTTTATTCATTGGCAACTTTTGGTCAATAGCTGATACTCAATAAATGTTCCTGGGTTGACTATCAGAATAAAAGATAGGTTGACTTTCCCTTCTTGAAATGCCCAAGTGATTTGTTAAGATTATATAATTACCTCAACTACAGACTCCTAACAGTCTTTTCCTCCCTCCATGTGATCAACAGGATCGTGACCATCTCTAACAACCATTACAAAATACTTTACAGAATTTAAATGTCTCCACATTTGCTAGGAGAGTCTTCAGCAGTGATTCTGCCTTGACGAGTAGTCCACCCTTCCTGTGCCTGTACTCTTAATGCTTTGGAATCTTTGAAGGGTGCTGGGGTTACTAAATGTCAATCTGTCCCCATTCAAGTTCACTTTAAATCTCATCAAAGTTATGCAGGTATTCTCCAACAGGCGTTCTCCCATATGGCTAACCTAACAGTTACAGTAAGCATTTCCCTCTTACAAAGCTAGCCTCACACAAATTGCCAAGTAAGGCGGTTGGGACAGGTCTCTGAGAATCTCCAAATAATCTTGGGTTTACCATGTCATCCCTTATTTTCCACCTAATAGAGAGTTGGCTCTACCAAGTATTTCTTACTGATCTCTGGAAAGACTGAAACATGTACACGCATGGTGCCCTCCTACAACCCATACTTCTATAAGATCCTCATATAAACTGTCAGGGCTTCTCAGATGACTCAGTGGCAAAGAACTGGCCTGCCAATGCAGGAGACTCCAGAGACACTGGTTCAGGAGACTCCCTAGAGGGAAAGCACCCCATTCCAAACTTAGGGTCCATGCTTTCTTCACTACTTTGAATGCCTCTCAAATACAATGAATTCTCCTTAAAAGAATGATAATGAACTTCACATCTTTTTAAAAGTTTTACTATAAAATAGGCAGTTTTCATAACATTGTACACAAAAAAAGATTTTTATTTAAATCTATTAACTTCCTCTAAATACCCATTTACTGTCTAATTCTCTTTGATCTTTGAAATTCATGTGGGGAACTTGGACCAACTCAACTTGGACCAAAATTAAATCAAATAATCCCTCTACAAATATTCTTCCAGCACCAGGACCGGGGATGAGGAGGTGGTGCATGCAAACCCTTGAGGACACAGGCTTTTCCTTTATTCATTGGCAACTTTTGGTCAATAGCTGATACTCAATAAATGTTCCTGGGTTGACTATCAGAATAAAAGACAGGTTGACTTTCCCTTCTTGAAATGCCCAAGTGATTTGTTAAGATTATATAATTACCTCAACTACAGACTCCTAACAGTCTTTTCCTCCCTCCATGTGATCAACAGGATCGTGACCATCTCTAACAACCATTACAAAATACTTTACAGAATTTAAATGTCTCCACATTTGCTAGGAGAGTCTTCAGCAGTGATTCTGCCTTGACGAGTAGTCCACCCTTCCTGTGCCTGTACTCTTAATGCTTTGGAATCTTTGAAGGGTGCTGGGGTTACTAAATGTCAATCTGTCCCCATTCAAGTTCACTTTAAATCTCATCAAAGTTATGCAGGTATTCTCCAACAGGCGTTCTCCCATATGGCTAACCTAACAGTTACAGTAAGCATTTCCCTCTTACAAAGCTAGCCTCACACAAATTGCCAAGTAAGGCGGTTGGGACAGGTCTCTGAGAATCTCCAAATAATCTTGGGTTTACCATGTCATCCCTTATTTTCCACCTAATAGAGAGTTGGCTCTACCAAGTATTTCTTACTGATCTCTGGAAAGACTGAAACATGTACACGCATGGTGCCCTCCTACAACCCATACTTCTATAAGATCCTCATATAAACTGTCAGGGCTTCTCAGATGACTCAGTGGCAAAGAACTGGCCTGCCAATGCAGGAGACTCCAGAGACACTGGTTCAATCCCTGAGTCAGGAACATCCCTTAGAGGTGGAAATGGCACCCCATTCCAGCATTCCCGCCTGGAAAATCCCATAGACAGAGGAGCCTGGCGGGCTACAGTCCATAGGGTTGCAAAGAGTTGGACATGACTGAGCAACTAAGCACATAAACTGGTAACATTTTTTTAAAGATACAAAGAGAAGGAAAAATTGAGTATTTTAAAATATATTAAGTATCTCCACAGACATGGAGATCAGACTTGTGGTTGTCAAAGGGGGGAAGGGGAAGGAAGAGGGATGGGACTAGGAATTTGGAATTGGCAGATGCAAACTATTTTATTTAGAATGGACAAACAACAAGGTTCTCCTGTATGGTACAAGGAACTATATTCAAACTCCTAGGATAAATCATAATGGAAAAGAATATTGGGGCTTCCCTGGGGGTCCAGTGGGTAGAGTTCACCTTGCTGTGCAAGGGGCACCGGTTCAATCCCTGGCCTGGGAAGATCCCACAATTGAGCCACAATTATGGAGCTTGTGCTCTAGAGCCCTCGGAGTCACAACTATGGAGCGCATGTGCCACAACTACTGAAGCCTGTGTGCCCTGGAGCCTAAGTTCCACAACAAGGGGACTCACCACAACAAGAAGCCTGCTAACCTCAACTAGAGAGTAGCCCCCACTCCCTGCAACTAGAGAAAACACTATGGCAGCAGTGAATACCCAGAATAGCCAAAAATATATAAATAAATAAAATCTGTTTAAAAAAAATTTTTTTAATATACATTAAGAGTCTCATATTGGGCTTCCCTGGTGGTCCAGTGGGTAAGGACACCGCCTTGCAGTGCAAGGGGCGCCGGTTCCATCCCTGGCCTGGGAAGATCCCACGTGCCATGGAGCGGCTGGACCGATGTGTCCAATCACCGAGCCGGAACTCTGGAGCGCATGCGCCCAGAGCCGGTGCTCTGTGACAACAGAGGCCACTGCGAACACGCGGGCCAAAGAACAAAGACGGATGAAAACAGATAAATCAAAGACCAATAGAAGTGGCCCGGCTGCCCCCCTCTCTCCCCAATCTGCCCCCCTCACCAAAAAAATAATCTCATATTAAAACACTAAAAGTGAGGGGCTTCCCTGGTAGTCCAGTGGCTAAGGACACCACCTTGCAGTGCAAGGGACGCCAGATCGATCCCTGGCCTGGGAAGATCCCACGTGCTGTGCAGTGGCTGGACCATATGTCCAACTACCGAGCCAGAGCTCTGGAGCGCATGCGCCCAGAGCCGGTGCTCTGTGACAACAGAGGCCACTGCGAACACGCGGGCCAAAGAACAAAGACGGATGAAAACAGATAAATCAAAGACCAATAGAAGTGGCCCGGCTGCCCCCCTCTCTCCCCAATCTGCCCCCCTCACCAAAAAAATAATCTCATATTAAAACACTAAAAGTGAGGGGCTTCCCTGGTAGTCCAGTGGCTAAGGACACCACCTTGCAGTGCAAGGGACGCCAGATCGATCCCTGGCCTGGGAAGATCCCACGTGCTGTGCAGTGGCTGGACCATATGTCCAACTACCGAGCCAGAGCTCTGGAGCGCATGCGCCCAGAGCCGGTGCTCTGCAGTGAGAGAGGCCACTGCGATAGGAGGCCCACACAGGCCAAAGAAAAAGATGGATGAAAAACAGATAAATGAAAGACCAACAGAAGCGGCCAAAAAAAGAAAAAGTACAAAAAAAAGAGTTAAAAGTGAATTTTGAGTCTTGCTGCTGAGAAAAATGTGAAATTAACATGATTAGATACAACTTTTACCCACTTAATAAAGCCCTGTGTCAGGAAAAATTAAGGAGACATGGACACTCTGATAGTGCTGGGGGTGAGGGGTGGATTTAAACTCATTCAGGCTCTAGGAAAGATAACTCATCAATATCAACAAAAAAGACCCACTCGTCTTGACACAACAAATCTACTTGAATTTAACCTATGGCTATACTTGCAAAATGACCACAAAAAAGGGATTCAGTACATCATTGTTCATAACTACAAGAGACCTAAAAAATTTCCCTTTGGGACTAAGACATCCACATCCATACACCCAATCCTATACAGCTACAACAGATTTGTTTATAGATACAGTAGTGGTGTTAGTCACTTTACCACGTCTGACTCTTTGTGACCCCATGGACTGTAGCCCGCCAGGCTCTTCCGTCCGTGGGATTCTCCAGGCCAGAATACTGGAGCGGGTTGCCATGCCCTTCTCCAGAGGATCTTCCCCACCCAGGGATCAAAACTGGGTCTCCCGTATTTCAGGTCGATTCTTCATCATCTGGGCTACAGGGAAGTCGTTTATATGTATAAAACTCTCCGATGTTATGGTACCATCTGTATAAAGCAGGAGGAAGGACCCACAGACGTACTGGTCTACTGTATGGTTACCTCTGAGGAAGTGAACACAGTAGTCAGGGAACAGCATGGACTGCACTACGCCCATCTCTAGACTTTTAAAACCCTGAACCATGTAAACATCACCAACTTAAAAAATAAAGTTCCACTTATGTTATAGAAATTTCCATCTCTTTCCCCAGCCCGGTCTTTCTCTTCCCCTGGTGAGCACTGCCTTTGGTAGCCCTCTGTTTTCATTCTTGCTGCTGGTCAGTGCAAGGGACGCCAGATCGATCCCTGGCCTGGGAAGATCCCACGTGCTGTGCAGTGGCTGGACCATATGTCCAACTACCGAGCCAGAGCTCTGGAGCGCATGCGCCCAGAGCCGGTGCTCTGCAGTGAGAGAGGCCACTGCGATAGGAG
Organism: Tragulus kanchil; assembly: GCA_022376925.1. Classification (NCBI taxonomy): domain Eukaryota; kingdom Metazoa; phylum Chordata; class Mammalia; order Artiodactyla; family Tragulidae; genus Tragulus; species Tragulus kanchil. The sequence goes on along the minus strand of JAIOJX010000030.1, from coordinate 103,907,031 downwards.
GCCCACACAGGCCAAAGAAAAAGATGGATGAAAAACAGATAAATGAAAGACCAACAGAAGCGGCCAAAAAAAGAAAAAGTACAAAAAAAAGAGTTAAAAGTGAATTTTGAGTCTTGCTGCTGAGAAAAATGTGAAATTAACATGATTAGATACAACTTTTACCCACTTAATAAAGCCCTGTGTCAGGAAAAATTAAGGAGACATGGACACTCTGATAGTGCTGGGGGTGAGGGGTGGATTTAAACTCATTCAGGCTCTAGGAAAGATAACTCATCAATATCAACAAAAAAGACCCACTCGTCTTGACACAACAAATCTACTTGAATTTAACCTATGGCTATACTTGCAAAATGACCACAAAAAAGGGATTCAGTACATCATTGTTCATAACTACAAGAGACCTAAAAATTCCATTTGGGACTAAGACATCCACATCCATACACCCAATCCTATACAGCTACAACAGATTTGTTTATAGATACAGTAGTGGTGTTAGTCACTTTACCACGTCTGACTCTTTGTGACCCCATGGACTGTAGCCCGCCAGGCTCTTCCGTCCGTGGGATTCTCCAGGCCAGAATACTGGAGCGGGTTGCCATGCCCTTCTCCAGAGGATCTTCCCCACCCAGGGATCAAAACTGGGTCTCCCGTATTTCAGGTCGATTCTTCATCATCTGGGCTACAGGGAAGTCGTTTATATGTATAAAACTCTCCGATGTTATGGTACCATCTGTATAAAGCAGGAGGAAGGACCCACAGACGTACTGGTCTACTGTATGGTTACCTCTGAGGAAGTGAACACAGTAGTCAGGGAACAGCATGGACTGCACTACGCCCATCTCTAGACTTTTAAAACCCTGAACCATGTAAACATCACCAACTTAAAAAATAAAGTTCCACTTATGTTATAGAAATTTCCATCTCTTTCCCCAGCCCGGTCTTTCTCTTCATCATCCCCCCATGGGTGAGCACTGCCTTTGGTAGCCTAGCTCTGTTTTCACTCTTGCTGCTGGTTTCACTCTTTCCCTCCGGGGCTCAGGGCCAGTCAGTCTGGTCCTTCCTCTCCCACGCAGAGCATAGCCTGTCCCCGCCTGCCCTCTAGCTGCCGGTGGTATGAGTTCTGTGGTGTGCTGATACTCAGCACTACTGGGCAACCTGCATGCCATCCTTTCACGTTTGTGTTCTGAGCAGATCAGTCAAAAGCTGTATTTGTGGGAGTCTCATCTCCTCTATTTAGTGGTCAATCAGTTCACTGGATTATTCCTAAGCCTACAGAAATTATCTTTTTTCCAGGGGAGATTTTTTTCATCTGTGAAATTCTGCCTGCCTATTGCACTGGAATTTCTGTTTCCATCAAAATTACATCAGTCCCACGTCTCCACACTTCTAAATGACATTAGTAATCATTAGAAACATCAGTGAACATGTAGGGGCTTTCTTGATGGTTCATGATTAAGGATCTGCCTTGCAATGCAGGGGATGCAGGTTCAATCCCTGGTCTTGGAACTAAGATCCCACAGGCTTCAAAGCAACTAAGCCCCCTCACAGCAACAAAAGATCCTACATGACACAAGGAAGAACCCATGGACCACAACTAAATACCCAACACAGTCAAATAAATCCATAAATATTAAAAAAAAAAAAAAGAAAAGAAAAGAAACATTAGTGAGCAAGAAAACTGAACATTTAACACTGGTGTTAGTTTAACACATGATCAACTTACCAGTTTAGGGTAAAACAACACAAATGTACATATCATACCAATAATAAGGGGGGAAAGGGTCTTTAATGTAATCTGGCAATGATATCCAGGTGCAGAGAGCATTTTGCAAACAGAATATAATTCAGCTTTTACTATATCTGTTATGGTACCATCTGTATAAAGCAGGAGGAAGGACCCACAGACGTACTGGTCTACTGTATGGTTACCTCTGAGGAAGTGAACACAGTAGTCAGGGAACAGCATGGACTGCACTACGCCCATCTCTAGACTTTTAAAACCCTGAACCATGTAAACATCACCAACTTAAAAAATAAAGTTCCACTTATGTTATAGAAATTTCCATCTCTTTCCCCAGCCCGGTCTTTCTCTTCATCATCCCCCCATGGGTGAGCACTGCCTTTGGTAGCCTAGCTCTGTTTTCACTCTTGCTGCTGGTTTCACTCTTTCCCTCCGGGGCTCAGGGCCAGTCAGTCTGGTCCTTCCTCTCCCACGCAGAGCATAGCCTGTCCCCGCCTGCCCTCTAGCTGCCGGTGGTATGAGTTCTGTGGTGTGCTGATACTCAGCACTACTGGGCAACCTGCATGCCATCCTTTCACGTTTGTGTTCTGAGCAGATCAGTCAAAAGCTGTATTTGTGGGAGTCTCATCTCCTCTATTTAGTGGTCAATCAGTTCACTGGATTATTCCTAAGCCTACAGAAATTATCTTTTTTCCAGGGGAGATTTTTTTCATCTGTGAAATTCTGCCTGCCTATTGCACTGGAATTTCTGTTTCCATCAAAATTACATCAGTCCCACGTCTCCACACTTCTAAATGACATTAGTAATCATTAGAAACATCAGTGAACATGTAGGGGCTTTCTTGATGGTTCATGATTAAGGATCTGCCTTGCAATGCAGGGGATGCAGGTTCAATCCCTGGTCTTGGAACTAAGATCCCACAGGCTTCAAAGCAACTAAGCCCCCTCACAGCAACAAAAGATCCTACATGACACAAGGAAGAACCCATGGACCACAACTAAATACCCAACACAGTCAAATAAATCCATAAATATTAAAAAAAAAAAAAAGAAAAGAAAAGAAACATTAGTGAGCAAGAAAACTGAACATTTAACACTGGTGTTAGTTTAACACATGATCAACTTACCAGTTTAGGGTAAAACAACACAAATGTACATATCATACCAATAATAAGGGGGGAAAGGGTCTTTAATGTAATCTGGCAATGATATCCAGGTGCAGAGAGCATTTTGCAAACAGAATATAATTCAGCTTTTACTATATCTGTTATCAACATTGAAGATATATCAAAAAAATGTAGTAGCAAAACTTTAACCAATGTAGATTCTTATACATTTAAACTTGAATTACAAGGTCAAACTTCACAAAATAAAATTTCTCTGCTACCCACCAGCCCAAAATATAAGTACTATATTCAAACTTGTTATTACATAGAGATTATAAGCTTCGGAAACCACTTACTGTCTAGCTTGCTCCTTATTGGAATAGGTCACATTTACGACTGCCGTTTCTGAGTCAGTGTTCACTAGTGGAAGAATAAAAGGAAGAGGAAAAAAATGTTAGTTTTCCTTCTACTTTCTTCCTTTTACAAATTTGAAAGCAATTGAGAAGACATGTACCTTGCTCACAGCTTTCCACCACTCCATACTGGACTAGTAAACTATCCAGCACCTATCAGGAGGGGGAGACAAAATTACAAGTTTTCAGTTTCCCATGTTATTAAGCAAGGGCAGGAGTAGGTTTTTAAATCACAAGGTAATTGTGATAGAAATGAGCCCCCCCCCCAATTAAATGGGGTTTGGAACTAAAGAAGTGACGGCAGAGCCCCATAGAAAGCATACAGTGGGATTTTCACTCCTGTCTCTCCAGAGGTACCTGAATTTAAGCTAATTTAACCAAGATGTACAGATTCGAGTTGGATCATAAAGAAGGCTGAGCACCCAAGAATTGATGCTTTTGAACTGTGGTGTTGGAGACAGCTTGTAAGAGTCCCTTGGACTCAAGGAGATCAAATTAGTCAATCCTAAAGGAAATCAACCCTTAATACTCATTGGAAGGATTGACGCTGAAGCTGAAATTCCAATACTTTGACCATCTGATGTGAAGACCTGACTCACTGGAAAAGGACCCTGATGTTGACAAAGACTGAAGGCAGGAGGAGAAGGGGATGACAGAGGATGAGATGGCTGGATGGTATCACCAATACAATGGACATGAGTTTGAGCAAACTCTGGGAGAAAGTGACGGCCAGGGACGTCTGGCGTGCTACAGTCCATGGGGTTGCCAAGAGTCAGACACGACTGACTAAAGCCATCAGAGCAACAGACGTTCCTGAGGCTGGAGGACAGACGTATGGATTTCTCACACCACGCCACCAACATATGGTCACACTTCCTCCTTTGTAGAGCACGTCACAAGACAAGGGCCCAAGTTTAGGTTTATCTTTAAGATTTTCCTTTTCAAACAGCTGCTTTTACAGATATAATGGATGTATCAGAATGGACTACTTTCAAGGCAGGCTAGCAAAATGAAGAAAGATATTCTGCCTGGAGTCCTAGCTAAAGACTAATCTAGGTAGTTTCTCAATTCCTGGAGAGTGGAAAGTTAGAAGCAAGTCTAAGCTGTGAGTCTTCTAAGCCTACACTGGGTTGGCAAAAGTACAACTGGAAACTCTCCTGTGGCTGCATTAGTATATATGCATGTTGTTCTAATAAAAAAGCTGTTAACACAGTAACTGAAGTTTATATTATAAACTGCAGGTGCACACCTCATTGGCATAGACCAAATTCAACTATCTTTTGCTTCCAAGAAGTTTAACAAGTTTTTCTTGAAAAGTAAAACAAAATAAGCTTTATTAGTTTATAGTGAAGCACTTACTCATCAATTTTACTGCAAAATTCAAATGTTTTCTGGCCCCCAGAACACGGTAAACCATCAAGAAAAACACTAAGTCTTTTTTGGGGGGCCACTTGTATTGGTCTTTCATTTATTTATTTTCATCCATCTTTCTTCTTCTGGCCCATGTGGGCCTCCCATTGCAGTGGCCTCTCTCGCTGCAGAGCACTGGCTCTGGGTGCATGCACTCCAGAGCGCTGCCTCGGTAGTGGGACACATGGGTCCAGCTGCTCTGCGGCACGTGGGATCTTCCCAGGCCAGGGATCGAACCGGCACCCCTTGCACTGCAAGGTGGACTCTTTTTTTTTTTTTTTAAAGATTTTATTTATTTATTTACTTTGGGCGGGGGTCGGGTTGGGGAGGGAGGGGAGTGGGCAGGCCACTTCTATTGGTCTTTAATTTCTCTATTTTCATTCGTCTTCGTTCTTTGGCTCCTGTGGGCCTCCCATCGCGGTGGCGTCTGTCGTTGCAGAGCACGGGCTCTGGGCGTATGCGCTCCAGAGCTCCGGCTCGGTGATTGGACACGTCAGTCCAGCTGCTCTGCGGCACGTGGGATCTTCCCAGGCCAGGGCTCGAACCAGCGCCCCTTGCAGTGCAAGGCGGTGTCCTTACCCACTGGACCACCAGGGGAAGCCCCAAGGTGGACTCTTTACCCACTGGACCACCAGGAAAGCCCTAAGAAAAACACTAAGTCTTAATGGCAATTTCCTATTAAACCTTAAGCAATTTCTTCTAAGAACATGTTTATCTTATGTGGTATATTTCAGGCTTTTCTTCTGTCTGTTGAGTGCAGACTGAAATCTAAACCTTGTCTGGAGATGAACTTTTAACTTATTTTTCCATTTTGAATAAGGTTAACCTCTGTTTGTGAATTTAATGGTTGTTTATTTTCATAAGTAAGTTTTGACATGGTGAATTTCCTGTAGGTGAGGTCTAGAAACACAATGATCTTTGTCTCAAACTATAGCTACTATTTAAATAATAAAGCTTAATTTTTTATTTTAATTCAAAACACTTAACTACATAAAATTTCATTTGGTTCAGTCACTAGAATGCATATTCAGTATGAGTAGGAATGTTTTTTGTTCACTATACTATTACCAGCACCTAAAATGCACAGGCACAAAAACACATTCAAATAGTTCATAAATGAAGTGACTAGTTCTCATGAGGAAATATGAGTATAACTTATCAGGAATGGTACTCTGCATACTGTGCTTGCCTGTTTTAGAGTTAAGTTTGCCAAGCATGTAATGTTGATCAGACATTTTTTAGTAAGGGCCAAAAACCAGGAAACCTTTCACTTAGTCATGCAAATAGGTAATACACAACATGTAAGGTCCTAAAAAAAATTCTTTTAAAAACAGCAATCTACTTATATTTTTTAAACTAAAAAAAGTGTTATACAAATAAATGCTTTCTGTGTCAATTTTCAGAACTCTTACTCATTCCCACTTAAATCTACCATTTAAAGTTTAGCTGTTAAATGAAAGCCACTTAATAGTAGAGCTTTTAGGGCAGTTGGCTATCTTGAAGGGCAGGGGTGCTGAGGCGGCTAGAGATGGTGGAGGTCGTGTGGAGGAAGTAGGGGGTAGGTGCTACTTTAATACATTAAATACAGATCATTCTTAATTTTTCCTAAAGGCAATTGTTCACTAAATACAGTAGTCTCCACATAATACAGCTTATAGTACATTAACTTTCACTACAGAGAAATCAATATAAAAGTTAATTACCTGGGGCTTCCCCTGGTGGTCCAGTGGGTAAGGACACCGCCTTGCAGTGCAAGGGGCACTGGTTCGATCCCTGGCCTGGGAAGATCCCACGTGCCGCGGAGCGGCTGGACCGATGTGTCCAATTACCAAGCCCGAACTCTGGAGTGCATGCGCCCAGAGCCGACGCTCTGCGACAACAGACGCCACCGCGATGGGAGGCCCGCAGGAGCCAAAGAACAAACACGGATGAAAATAGAGAAATGAAAGACCAATAGAAGTGGCCCGCCTGCTCCCCTCCCTCCCCAACCCGACCCCCTCCCAAAAATAAATAAATAAATAAATCTTTTAAAAAAAAGTCAATTACCCGTGACTTATAAACAACATTGATTAAATCTTCAAGAATGCTAATGAAGCTATGTCTCCAAAAGGCCCACTGGCAAAGTGATATATGTTATATAGATAGATAGATAGACAGATATGTCTACACACAGATATTTGTTTATATGTGAATGTACATACATACACAGACATAAGTAAATAATACAAGTTTTTAACTTAAATAGAGGAAATGTCTATCAAGTTTTTCACTGCATATAAGATTTAATATGTTCAAAACAAAATTGAAGAGTTAATCATTCCATCCCTAAGTAATGATAAAATGCTGTTAGTTGTCAACTATCCCACGTGTAAAATCTCTAGGAATCAGAAACTACAGTTCTTCACATTAAAAACACTGAATTTTGTGCTCTCTTTGACAGCACATATACTAAAATTGGAACGATACAGACTAGCATGGCCCCTGCGCCAGGATGACATGCAAATTCTTGAAAAATGGTGGATTTTATTGTATGGTAAATTATACTTTAATAAACATGACTCAATTAAAAACACCTGTAACTCTTAAAAAAAAAAAATAAAGTCCAGCAATATTGGTACCTAGCTCAGGACAACTAACAACACAACACAACCTGGGTGGTTTTAACCTAGGCACCATAAATGGATGCCATCTCAAAGCTCTATGGGGGTAATCACAACTGAGAGACGGAAAAGTCTGCCTACTGTCAGTTACCTCATCAGATTCCCAAATCCCCAAAGGGTTTCCAACTTCCAAATAATGGAGCAACGGTAAACCTAGTCTACGGTAGGTGTTTGGATGTCCCGAAAAACAATATAAAAGTTAAATTAAACCTGGGGCTTCCCCTGGTGGTCCAGTGGGTAAGGACACCGCCTTGCAGTGCAAGGGGCACTGGTTCGATCCCTGGCCTGGGAAGATCCCACGTGCCGCGGAGCGGCTGGACCGATGTGTCCAATTACCAAGCCCGAACTCTGGAGTGCATGCGCCCAGAGCCGACGCTCTGCGACAACAGACGCCACCGCGATGGGAGGCCCGCAGGAGCCAAAGAACAAACACGGATGAAAATAGAGAAATGAAAGACCAATAGAAGTGGCCCGCCTGCTCCCCTCCCTCCCCAACCCGACCCCCTCCCAAAAATAAATAAATAAATAAATCTTTTAAAAAAAAGTCAATTACCCGTGACTTATAAACAACATTGATTAAATCTTCAAGAATGCTAATGAAGCTATGTCTCCAAAAGGCCCACTGGCAAAGTGATATATGTTATATAGATAGATAGATAGACAGATATGTCTACACACAGATATTTGTTTATATGTGAATGTACATACATACACAGACATAAGTAAATAATACAAGTTTTTAACTTAAATAGAGGAAATGTCTATCAAGTTTTTCACTGCATATAAGATTTAATATGTTCAAAACAAAATTGAAGAGTTAATCATTCCATCCCTAAGTAATGATAAAATGCTGTTAGTTGTCAACTATCCCACGTGTAAAATCTCTAGGAATCAGAAACTACAGTTCTTCACATTAAAAACACTGAATTTTGTGCTCTCTTTGACAGCACATATACTAAAATTGGAACGATACAGACTAGCATGGCCCCTGCGCCAGGATGACATGCAAATTCTTGAAAAATGGTGGATTTTATTGTATGGTAAATTATACTTTAATAAACATGACTCAATTAAAAACACCTGTAACTCTTAAAAAAAAAAAATAAAGTCCAGCAATATTGGTACCTAGCTCAGGACAACTAACAACACAACACAACCTGGGTGGTTTTAACCTAGGCACCATAAATGGATGCCATCTCAAAGCTCTATGGGGGTAATCACAACTGAGAGACGGGAAAAGTCTGCCTACTGTCAGTTACCTCATCAGATTCCCAAATCCCCAAAGGGTTTCCAACTTCCAAATAATGGAGCAACGCCACAGTAACCAATTTTCCTCCAAGTCTACTAGGTAGGTGTCTGGATGTGCCACAGGACAACTCAGCCCTATTAGAACACTGCAGCCCACAGAACTCTCACGTAGTAAATACAACTCTACGTACAAGTTTTAATGTTCTGATTCATTCTGCATTCACTAGGAACAAAGACCAATGGTCCTGTTATTCGTCACATAAACCAACCACTCCTAGGTTCTCGTCTTCTCTCCGCTCCTAAAACATCTTGTATTCTCCACCTCTCCCATCAGCTCAGCCACAGATGTTTCCCTTAAGCAGCCTTGTGTAGAAGTTAAAAACAAGACTTGCACTGCTCATTTTCAACATGTTCTTATCTCTTAACAAACTCAAATTCTTGTTTCTAGACAAATGTATTTTACTCAAACCCAAAAAGAAACCTCTCTCTCTATGTGGAGAGTTTAAATTCCAATCAGAGGAGAAAGAAAGTATCTAAGCAAATTAAAGCCTCAGAGGAAACGTCTTGGTGGAATTCCTCCTTTTTATACATCTAGGACTTAAAAATTCCAAATTCACAACATTTTAAAATATTCATCCCAACGTACAAATAGCAAGGAGAGACTCAAAGAATAATGCAATCATTGCTTTCCATCAGAGCACAGTAAGAATGAAGCTCATTCATAACAGCCTGCAGTCAAAAAAAAGGGCAACTTTGTTTAAGAATATTCAAAATTGAACGATACAGACTAGCATGGCCCCTGCGCCAGGATGACATGCAAATTCTTGAAAAATGGTGGATTTTATTGTATGGTAAATTATACTTTAATAAACATGACTCAATTAAAAACACCTGTAACTCTTAAAAAAAAAAAATAAAGTCCAGCAATATTGGTACCTAGCTCAGGACAACTAACAACACAACACAACCTGGGTGGTTTTAACCTAGGCACCATAAATGGATGCCATCTCAAAGCTCTATGGGGGTAATCACAACTGAGAGACGGGAAAAGTCTGCCTACTGTCAGTTACCTCATCAGATTCCCAAATCCCCAAAGGGTTTCCAACTTCCAAATAATGGAGCAACGCCACAGTAACCAATTTTCCTCCAAGTCTACTAGGTAGGTGTCTGGATGTGCCACAGGACAACTCAGCCCTATTAGAACACTGCAGCCCACAGAACTCTCACGTAGTAAATACAACTCTACGTACAAGTTTTAATGTTCTGATTCATTCTGCATTCACTAGGAACAAAGACCAATGGTCCTGTTATTCGTCACATAAACCAACCACTCCTAGGTTCTCGTCTTCTCTCCGCTCCTAAAACATCTTGTATTCTCCACCTCTCCCATCAGCTCAGCCACAGATGTTTCCCTTAAGCAGCCTTGTGTAGAAGTTAAAAACAAGACTTGCACTGCTCATTTTCAACATGTTCTTCTCTCTTAACAAACTCAAATTCTTGTTTCTAGACAAATGTATTTTACTCAAACCCAAAAAGAAACCTCTCTCTCTATGTGGAGAGTTTAAATTCCAATCAGAGGAGAAAGAAAGTATCTAAGCAAATTAAAGCCTCAGAGGAAACGTCTTGGTGGAATTCCTCCTTTTTATACATCTAGGACTTAAAAATTCCAAATTCACAACATTTTAAAATATTCATCCCAACGTACAAATAGCAAGGAGAGACTCAAAGGATAAATGCAATCATTGCTTTCCATCAGAGCACAGTAAGAATGAAGCTCATTCATAACAGCCTGCAGTGGAAGCAATGTAAGTGTGGATCAAGAGTTGAATGGGTCAACTGGTTGTGGTACAGTCACTCAATTGACTATCATTCAGCCATAAAAAGGAATGAAGAACTGACCCATCGCTACACCATGGATGAGCCCTAGAAAATTTATGTTAAGTTAAAGAAGCAAGTCACAGAAGGACACATATAACATAGGAATGCCCATTATGAATAACTCCAAGGAGACAAAAAGTAAAAGAGTGGTTGTCTAGGGCAGGTGAGAGTGGAGGATGTCAGCTGAAGGTTTCTTTTGGAGGAAATAGAAATGTTCTGAAATGAATGGTACGGACAGCAGCACATTCCTATTAACATACTCAAAAGTACTGAATTGTACACTTTCGATGGGTGCATCATATGGCATATGAATTGTATCTCAATAAAGCTGTTACAAATAACTAAGGTCAATATTACTAGATAATAGCCTCAGATTTTTCACCCTTGAAATATTACTGAAGCACAATGAACTGCACAAAATTTGATCAGCTCTGCCTCTGTGTATACGTTCATGAAGCCATCATAACAAAGTCTCTTCTTGCACCTCTTCATTCTAGTAGCCTATGGGGTCTTCATGCACAGAACACCAACATAAGAACTGAAAATCAGATTTTCCTCTGCCACAGCAGTCCTCCATCCACTCCTTAGAAAACTAGCTGTATTTCAGGTGACCCCCTATATGGTTGTTGTTTAGTCACTAAGTCGTGTCCGACTCATCTGTGACTTCGTCATGGACTGCACCCCACCAGGCTCCCCTGTCCACGGGACTTCCCAGGCAAGAGCACTGGACTAGGCAGTCAACCCTCCTCCGGGGCGGGGGGTGGTGCGCGCGGGTCCTTCCCAACCAAGGGATCAAACTTGCATCTCTTGCTCCTCCAGCACTGGCAGGTGATTCTTTACTGCTGAGCCACCAGGGAAGCCCAGTCCCCAATGGGTGGGGCGTGATCCATGCTCTGCAGATAAATCTACCACTGATGACACATTCTTTATACCCACTGCTCAGGTCCCACATCCTCTAAATCATAGGAACTGAGAGAGCTAATTCTTAGGCAGGTTGATAGGAAGGCTAGGGGGATCCCCAAGGAGGAGCAGGACAAGGAGAACAAATATTTTTCAGCCAATGTGCTTTCACTGTGGTCACCACGTCTATGACAATGATCTATTTTGCCTAAGACGTTTTTCAAGCCCAGAGCTAATGATGATAACAACTGCTCAAGAACTGTTTATCTTTTTTTTAACAGGAACCCATTCCTTCAGGCTAATCCTCATACCTATGCTACTTATCTCAAGATGTATGTTGTGGGTGTGGGTCTGGTAACATCTTTACAACCTTAAAAATATTCTTTTGATCTCTTGTTAATAGCCACTTTAAAAAGTCCATAGTGTCCCACCTCAACGAACCAAGTGCGTACTCTCCTACCCTCTTCCAGTGCCTTTTTACTTTAATACAACTCTTGCTGCATTAAGCTCTGAGTGACTGAAGCCGCGTCTTCTGATTCTTCCTTCGAGGTCATGAATCCGACACAGTTCACCATAAGCTACCGACTGTCACCCATCAGAAGCACAGGTCTAACTGAGTCCCTGCCGCCAGCCAAGCACCCCACGACCACTCTCCTGCTAGAAGTCATCACTCTCCAGTGTCTTCAAAATGCCAAACTGCTGCCTAGGGCAGGAGACAATCAATGACCAGGCACCGCCCACTTCTCCCATCATCCTCCATACACCTCCCTCACTCCTGTGCTCCTCAAGACTTCGAAAAGCATCCCCGTTTCCAAAGCTGACCTAATCCTGGACATGAAAGCATAGCCTATTCACTGATCTTTATTCTCCCACTAGATTAGTGATTACTAATCATGACAGTGAAAGTGCTAGACTCTCAGTCTGTCTGACTTTTTGTGACCCTGTGGACTGTAGCCTACCAGGCTGCTCTGGGATCAAACACAGGTTTCCTGTGCTGCAGGCAGATTCTTTACCATCTGAGCTGTGAAATGATTATTTGTCAGGAATGTCACAAGTAACCTTTCCCTAAAAGTTATTCTGGCTGCTATGTTTCAGATAATACATAACACATGCATGATCCTAGATTCCAAGTCCTCCTGATTGGACCTGCATGTCTCTGAAGATGATGGGCGTGATCCATGCTTGCAGTAACAGTTTTTGAGTCCCACATCCTCTAAATCATAGGAACTGAGAGAGCTAATTCTTAGGCAGGTTGATAGGAAGGCTAGGGGGATCCCCAAGGAGGAGCAGGACAAGGAGAACAAATATTTTTCAGCCAATGTGCTTTCACTGTGGTCACCACGTCTATGACAATGATCTATTTTGCCTAAGACGTTTTTCAAGCCCAGAGCTAATGATGATAACAACTGCTCAAGAACTGTTTATCTTTTTTTTAACAGGAACCCATTCCTTCAGGCTAATCCTCATACCTATGCTACTTATCTCAAGATGTATGTTGTGGGTGTGGGTCTGGTAACATCTTTACAACCTTAAAAATATTCTTTTGATCTCTTGTTAATAGCCACTTTAAAAAGTCCATAGTGTCCCACCTCAACGAACCAAGTGCGTACTCTCCTACCCTCTTCCAGTGCCTTTTTACTTTAATACAACTCTTGCTGCATTAAGCTCTGAGTGACTGAAGCCGCGTCTTCTGATTCTTCCTTCGGAGGTCATGAATCCGACACAGTTCACCATAAGCTACCGACTGTCACCCATCAGAAGCACAGGTCTAACTGAGTCCCTGCCGCCAGCCAAGCACCCCACGACCACTCTCCTGCTAGAAGTCATCACTCTCCAGTGTCTTCAAAATGCCAAACTGCTGCCTAGGGCAGGAGACAATCAATGACCAGGCACCGCCCACTTCTCCCATCATCCTCCATACACCTCCCTCACTCCTGTGCTCCTCAAGACTTCGAAAAGCATCCCCGTTTCCAAAGCTGACCTAATCCTGGACATGAAAGCATAGCCTATTCACTGATCTTTATTCTCCCACTAGATTAGTGATTACTAATCATGACAGTGAAAGTGCTAGACTCTCAGTCTGTCTGACTTTTTGTGACCCTGTGGACTGTAGCCTACCAGGCTGCTCTGGGATCAAACACAGGTTTCCTGTGCTGCAGGCAGATTCTTTACCATCTGAGCTGTGAAATGATTATTTGTCAGGAATGTCACAAGTAACCTTTCCCTAAAAGTTATTCTGGCTGCTATGTTTCAGATAATACATAACACATGCATGATCCTAGATTCCAAGTCCTCCTGATTGGACCTGCATGTCTCTGAAGATGATGGGCCAGTGCTGGGGTACAGTCGGGGGACTCTTCAGTGTGGCTCTCCCACACAGGGCTGCACCAGCCTCTGAACTTCCTAAGAGAGGGGATCATTTATTAGTTACCTGTGAGCCAAATACTGAGGAACAAAAAAAGTTAGGGGTTAAAAAAAAAAAAAGCCACAGAATAGTTTTTGTCCTAAGAGCAAAGAAAACAAATTCAGGTTCACTGAAAAGTCCATAGTGATATAAACAAACTGCTATCATGAATTCATATAAAAATGGCTTCCCAGGTGGCGCTAGAGGTAACGCACCCACATGCCAAAGCAAGAGACAGAGAGAGGCAGATTCGATTCCTGAGTCGGGAAGATCCCCTGGAGGAGGGCATGGCATCCCACTCCAGTGTTCCTGGCTGGAGGATCCCATGGACAGAGGAGACGGTTGGACTATGATCCATAGAATCACAAAGTCAGACACACTCAAGTAACTTAGCACACGTCCATACATATAAAAATAGATGTAGACATGTAAACTCACAAGCATTCTAAAAGCCAGTAAAATTTTTAAAAAAGCAGGATATTCAACACTTGCTTGCCCCGGCCAACCTTTTGCTCAGATTCAGGTATGTGCACGCGCGAGTACACACACACAACACACACACACACCCCTCAATAACCTCCCAAACACAAACCCAGACTCAATCTTTAAGGAGGGGTTACAAGAAAGAAGTCATTCTGCCATTTCCTCATTCCCACAGGAACAGGAGAAAAGCCATCAGGGATGAACGGAATTTTCTTCAAATACAGTTCAACACGTTTTACAGGAACAGGAACCAGTTGCTGCCAGTCATGGACTGATAAATCGTGTGAGAAACTTTGTTCTTTTACCTTTGTCTATAGAAGACCAGCTTAGAAATCAAAGAACAACTGTATACTGCATATCCCATTGCATTTATAATAAATAATGGTACAAGTTTCAAATGTAAGGTGATTTTTTAAAAAAAATATCTACCTTAAGGTAGATTTCTCTTAAATGTTGACATTATAATTACTTGGATAACATTCAAACCATTACTGTAAAATGGGCTTTCAACTTAAGGGAGTCGGTGTATAGACCAGACCATTGCCAGCTTCACAAGCCCCGTTGCGCATCAGCCTCGTCACTGATAAAACCCAGAGGAGTGCAGTTCCTGGCAGTCCAGTGGTTAGGACTCCACACTCTCACTGTCAAGGGCCAGGGTTTTATCCTCGTTAGGAATCAAGATCCCACAAGCTCGTGGCTCAGAGCAAAGAGAGAACAAATTCAGTTTTCACTGAAGAGTCCATAGTGATATAAACAAACTGCTATCATGAATTCATATAAAAATGGCTTCCCAGGTGGCGCTAGAGGTAACGCACCCACATGCCAAAGCAAGAGACAGAGAGAGGCAGATTCGATTCCTGAGTCGGGAAGATCCCCTGGAGGAGGGCATGGCATCCCACTCCAGTGTTCCTGGCTGGAGGATCCCATGGACAGAGGAGACGGTTGGACTATGATCCATAGAATCACAAAGTCAGACACACTCAAGTAACTTAGCACACGTCCATACATATAAAAATAGATGTAGACATGTAAACTCACAAGCATTCTAAAAGCCAGTAAAATTTTTAAAAAAGCAGGATATTCAACACTTGCTTGCCCCGGCCAACCTTTTGCTCAGATTCAGGTATGTGCACGCGCGAGTACACACACACAACACACACACACACACCCCTCAATAACCTCCCAAACACAAACCCAGACTCAATCTTTAAGGAGGGGTTACAAGAAAGAAGTCATTCTGCCATTTCCTCATTCCCACAGGAACAGGAGAAAAGCCATCAGGGATGAACGGAATTTTCTTCAAATACAGTTCAACACGTTTTACAGGAACAGGAACCAGTTGCTGCCAGTCATGGACTGATAAATCGTGTGAGAAACTTTGTTCTTTTACCTTTGTCTATAGAAGACCAGCTTAGAAATCAAAGAACAACTGTATACTGCATATCCCATTGCATTTATAATAAATAATGGTACAAGTTTCAAATGTAAGGTGATTTTTTAAAAAAAATATCTACCTTAAGGTAGATTTCTCTTAAATGTTGACATTATAATTACTTGGATAACATTCAAACCATTACTGTAAAATGGGCTTTCAACTTAAGGGAGTCGGTGTATAGACCAGACCATTGCCAGCTTCACAAGCCCCGTTGCGCATCAGCCTCGTCACTGATAAAACCCAGAGGAGTGCAGTTCCTGGCAGTCCAGTGGTTAGGACTCCACACTCTCACTGTCAAGGGCCAGGGTTTTATCCCTCGTTAGGGAATCAAGATCCCACAAGCTGCGTGGCTCGGCCAAACACACACAAAAAAACCAAAAACCATATCCAGAGGCTTTAGATAGGGGAAACCGTGGAAACAATCACAGACTTAGGTTCCAAAATCACCGTGGATGGTGACTGCAGCCATGAAATTGAAAGACACTTACTTGCTCCTTGGGAGAAAAGCTATGAAAAACCTAGACAGTGTATTAAAAAGTAGAGATACCAATTGCCAAGAAAGGTCCAATAGTCAAAGCTATGGTTTTTCCAGCAGTCATGTATGAATGTGAGAACTGGACCATAAAGAAGTCTGAGTGTCAAAGAATTGATGCTTTCAAACTGTGGTGCTGAAGAAGATTCTTGAGAGTCCCTCTGACAGCAGATCAAACCAGTCAATCCTAAAGGAAATCAACCCTGATTATTTTTTGGAAGGACTGATGCTGAAGCTCCAATACTCTGGCCAACACCTGATGCAAAGACCTAATTAATTGGAAAAAAACTCTAATGCTGGAAAAGATTGAAGGCAGGAGGAGAAGGGGTCAAGAGAGGATGAGATGGCTGGATGACATCATCAACTCAATGCACATGACTTTGAGCAAACTCCAGGAGACAGTTAAGGCCAGGGAATCCTGGCATGCTGTAGCCCTTGAGATTGCCGAGTTGGATGCAGTTTAGCAACTGACCTGAACAAACACCCAGAGGGAATCTTAGCCTCCAGCATAACACATCTCCCAGACCTCACAACTTTCTAGCCACGCTGAACTTTCACAAGTTACACTCTCTTACGTGGGCAAAAGACTAATTTAGGACTCCATAAAATCATGCGATCAGAACAACCAAGAGAAAGAACAGTCTAAGTCACCATCCACTCACACAAAACTCAAAGTCACAGAGAATATGAGCAACAGGAGGGACCTTCTTCAGGCAGTGCTTGAGATCTGACACCCATGCCCACGCACCCTAGTGAGTCCCTTTTACACCGTTATTACGTTTACTACATCTACAGTCATGTAGGCCAGAAACCTTGCATCCATCCTTGGTGACTGCCCTTGCATTTCCCACGAGCTCATCAGTCGAAGTCCATCTACATGTGCTACCTTCTACCTATTGCCCTGGGCCTGCCAGCTGCTTTCTCCGCTACCACACTCCCCCAGGCACCTCTCTCTGGACTACGGCAACATGCTCCTAAGTTATTTCCCATATTCACTTCTGCTTCCAGTTGTTCTCACAACAGATCTTCATCGTCCAGAGTAAGAGCCACTGGGCACATGGAGCTATATTAAGCACTTGAAATGTGCTTAAATAACGTCTGAGATGTGCTTAAGTATAAAACAAGTGGCACACCTTGAATAGTTACACAAATAATATAAATCTCAATTGTAAAAATACTACTTACATGTTAGAATTGTAATATATATGGTTAAATAAAATATCAAAAGTATCTTTCATTTATTTTCTCTTTTTCTATTTTGCTCTTTTTAACACAATTACTAGAAAATTTTAAATTATGTAAGTGGCCTCAATCAGCTTCCTATTGGACAGCATTAGGCTTGACTAATTTTTAAAAGCTGAGCTAAACAACTCAGTACTTGGGTGCAATCTCAAAAGTGACAGAATGATTATGGTATGTTTCCAAGGCAAACCATTCAACATACAGTAACTGAAGCCACTAATGCTGAAGAAGATGAAACTGAACAGTTCTATGAAGACCTATAAAGTCTTCCAAAACTACCACCAAAAAAAGAGATGTGTTTTTCATCATTGGGAACTGGAATGGAAAAATAAGAATTCAAGAGACACCTGGAGTAACAGGCAAGTCTGGCCTTGAAATACAAAATGAAGCAAGGAAAAGGCAACAATTTCAAGAGAATGTACTCAGACGTTTGGGCAAAAGGAAATTTTCTCATAAAATCATGCGATCAGAACAACCAAGAGAAAGAACAGTCTAAGTCACCATCCACTCACACAAAACTCAAAGTCACAGAGAATATGAGCAACAGGAGGGACCTTCTTCAGGCAGTGCTTGAGATCTGACACCCATGCCCACGCACCCTAGTGAGTCCCTTTTACACCGTTATTACGTTTACTACATCTACAGTCATGTAGGCCAGAAACCTTGCATCCATCCTTGGTGACTGCCCTTGCATTTCCCACGAGCTCATCAGTCGAAGTCCATCTACATGTGCTACCTTCTACCTATTGCCCTGGGCCTGCCAGCTGCTTTCTCCGCTACCACACTCCCCCAGGCACCTCTCTCTGGACTACGGCAACATGCTCCTAAGTTATTTCCCATATTCACTTCTGCTTCCAGTTGTTCTCACAACAGATCTTCATCGTCCAGAGTAAGAGCCACTGGGCACATGGAGCTATATTAAGCACTTGAAATGTGCTTAAATAACGTCTGAGATGTGCTTAAGTATAAAACAAGTGGCACACCTTGAATAGTTACACAAATAATATAAATCTCAATTGTAAAAATACTACTTACATGTTAGAATTGTAATATATATGGTTAAATAAAATATCAAAAGTATCTTTCATTTATTTTCTCTTTTTCTATTTTGCTTTTTTTAACACAATTACTAGAAAATTTTAAATTATGTAAGTGGCCTCAATCAGCTTCCTATTGGACAGCATTAGGCTTGACTAATTTTTAAAAGCTGAGCTAAACAACTCAGTACTTGGGTGCAATCTCAAAAGTGACAGAATGATTATGGTATGTTTCCAAGGCAAACCATTCAACATACAGTAACTGAAGCCACTAATGCTGAAGAAGATGAAACTGAACAGTTCTATGAAGACCTATAAAGTCTTCCAAAACTACCACCAAAAAAAGAGATGTGTTTTTCATCATTGGGAACTGGAATGGAAAAATAAGAATTCAAGAGACACCTGGAGTAACAGGCAAGTCTGGCCTTGAAATACAAAATGAAGCAAGGAAAAGGCTAACAGAATTTTGTCAAGAGAATGCACTGATTGCAACAAACGCCTTCTTCCAACAACACAAGAGATGATGCTATACATGTGAAAGCATTCCACCTCGGATTGGGACTTAAACCCAAAACTCAGTTTGGGACTTGAACCCACATAGCTGGGACTCAAATCCAGTCAAAACCCACCATACTACCTGGTTTCAGGACCTAATGGAGCTCGCATTCTTCATGTCTCTTCGCAGGAAAGAATTCAGTGAGAGACAAAGTGATAGGCAAGAAATGGATTTATTCAGATTCAGAGAAAAGCACACTCCACAGACAGAGTGTGGGCTATTGCAGAACAAATCCAGTGGCCCCCCAAAACATGGCGTTCTTAGCTTTTATAGGTTGGGTACTTCCATATGCTAATGAGTGGAAGGATTATTCCAGCTCATTTGGGGAAAGGCCGTAACTATCATGGTGCCTCTAGGTGTGTCACTTAGTTTGCCGACTGAGGCTCAAGGATCAAGGTCTAGTCTGCCATCTTGGACCTATTTGATTCTAATGGGTTTATGCTGTGTCCTTGGGCTATGTCATTCTTTCAAAAATTGTGCCCTGCCCCTTTCCTTAACCCTTACACATGAATATCACCAGAAATGGTCAGTACCGAAATCAGACTGATTATATTCTTTGCAATCAAGATGAAGAAGCTCTATACGGTCAGGAAAAACAAAATTGGGAGCTGACTGGCTCTGATCATTAACTCCTTATTGCAAAATTAACACTTAAAATGAAGAAAGTAGGGAAAACCACTAGGCCATTCAGGTTAAGACCTAAATCAAATCCCTTGTGATTATACAGTGGAAGTGACAAACAGATACAGTGGACTGGATCTGACAGAATGCCTGAAGAATTGTGGACGGAGGTTCATAACACTGTACAGGAGGCAGTGATCAAAACCATCCCCAAGAAAAATAAATGCAAAAAAGACAAAAAGGCTGTCTGAGGAGGCCTTACAAATACCTGAGAAAAGATGAGAAGCCAAAAGCAAAGGAGAAAAGAAAAGATGTACCCATCTTAATCCAGTGTTCCAGAGAAGAGCAAGCAGAGATAAAAAGGCCTTCCTAAGTGAACCATGCAAAGAAATAGAGGAAAACAATAGAATGGGAAAGACTACAGATCTCTTTAAGAAAATTAGAGATACTAAGAGAACATTTCATGCAAAGATGGGCACAATAAAGGACAGAAACGGTATGGATCTAACAGAAGCAGAAGAGATTAAAAAGAGGTGGCTGTTGAGAGCTGCTGACCTTCAATACCCTCTAATGGAGATCAGAGTGGGCTAGAGGCACTCTGCTCCAGGGAATCTGGTGGGGCAGGTTCCTTAGATAGGTGGATGCTTTTAGGAACAGACTTTATTATCTCAATCCTTGCATCTCCTCATGTTTAGAAAAGCACTAAATCTCTTCATGGTGACATCAGATCTTCGTGACTAACTAGTGTATCTGGGGTGCTGTCTCCCGGGCTGCAGTCCTAATTATGCTGAAAATAAAACTTAACCCACAAAAAAAAAAAAAAAGAAGAAGAGGTGGCAAGAATACACAGAGCAAACATACAAAAAATATCTTAATGACCTGGATAACCACAATGGTGTGATGACTCACCTACAGCCAGACAACCTGGAGTGTAAAGTCAAATGGGCCTTAGGAAGGATCACTAGGAGCAAAGCTAGTGGAGGTAATGGAATTCTGGCTGAGCTATTTCAAACACTAAAAGATGATGCTGTTAAAGTGCTGCACTCCACATGTCAGCAAACTTGGAAAACTCAGCAGTGGGCACAGGACTGGAAAATGTTCATTCCAATCCAAAGAAGAGCAGTACCAAGGAATGTTCAAACTACCACATGACTGCACTCATTTTACTTACTAGCAAGCTCATGCTCAAAATCCCCCCTAGCCATCAAGAGTATGCAGACCAAACTTCCAGGTGTACAAGCTGGATTTAGAGGAAGCAGAGGAACTAGAGATCAAATCGCCAATATCCAACGGATTATATAAAAACAAGAGAGAATTCCAGAAGAAAACAGCTACGTTTCACTGACTAAGCTAAAGCCTTTGACAATGTGGATCAAAACAACTGAAAAATAAATGCAAAAAAGACAAAAAGGCTGTCTGAGGAGGCCTTACAAATACCTGAGAAAAGATGAGAAGCCAAAAGCAAAGGAGAAAAGAAAAGATGTACCCATCTTAATCCAGTGTTCCAGAGAAGAGCAAGCAGAGATAAAAAGGCCTTCCTAAGTGAACCATGCAAAGAAATAGAGGAAAACAATAGAATGGGAAAGACTACAGATCTCTTTAAGAAAATTAGAGATACTAAGAGAACATTTCATGCAAAGATGGGCACAATAAAGGACAGAAACGGTATGGATCTAACAGAAGCAGAAGAGATTAAAAAGAGGTGGCTGTTGAGAGCTGCTGACCTTCAATACCCTCTAATGGAGATCAGAGTGGGCTAGAGGCACTCTGCTCCAGGGAATCTGGTGGGGCAGGTTCCTTAGATAGGTGGATGCTTTTAGGAACAGACTTTATTATCTCAATCCTTGCATCTCCTCATGTTTAGAAAAGCACTAAATCTCTTCATGGTGACATCAGATCTTCGTGACTAACTAGTGTATCTGGGGTGCTGTCTCCCGGGCTGCAGTCCTAATTATGCTGAAAATAAAACTTAACCCACAAAAAAAAAAAAAAAGAAGAAGAGGTGGCAAGAATACACAGAGCAAACATACAAAAAATATCTTAATGACCTGGATAACCACAATGGTGTGATGACTCACCTACAGCCAGACAACCTGGAGTGTAAAGTCAAATGGGCCTTAGGAAGGATCACTAGGAGCAAAGCTAGTGGAGGTAATGGAATTCTGGCTGAGCTATTTCAAACACTAAAAGATGATGCTGTTAAAGTGCTGCACTCCACATGTCAGCAAACTTGGAAAACTCAGCAGTGGGCACAGGACTGGAAAATGTTCATTCCAATCCAAAGAAGAGCAGTACCAAGGAATGTTCAAACTACCACATGACTGCACTCATTTTACTTACTAGCAAGCTCATGCTCAAAATCCCCCCTAGCCATCAAGAGTATGCAGACCAAACTTCCAGGTGTACAAGCTGGATTTAGAGGAAGCAGAGGAACTAGAGATCAAATCGCCAATATCCAACGGATTATATAAAAAGCAAGAGAGAATTCCAGAAGAAAAACAGCTACTTCAGTTTCACTGACTAAGCTAAAGCCTTTGACAATGTGGATCAAAACAAACTGCGGAAAATTCTTAAAGAAATGGGAATACCAAACCACCTTACCTGCCTCCTGAGAAATTTGTATGCAGGTGAAGAAGCAACAGTTAAAACAACATGAAACAACAGACTTTTTCCAAATTGGGAAAGGAGTACATCAAGGCTGTATATTGTCACCTTGCTTATTTTCCTTTTTTTTTTTCTTAATCTTTTTTTTGGAGGGGGGAGTGGGGTGGGCCAGCCATTTCTATTGATCTTTCATTTCTCTATTTTCATCCATCTTTGTTCTCTGGCACGTGTGGGCCTCCTATCACGCTGGCCTCTGTTGTCGCAGAGCACTGGCTCTGGGCGCATGCGCTCCAGAGCTCCTGCTAGGTAATTGGACACATCAGTCCAGTCACTCTGCGGCCCATGGGATCTTCCCAGGCCAGGGATCGAACCGGCGCCCCTTATACAAGCTACAAGGTGGTGTCCTTACCCACTGAACCACCACGGAAGCCTGCTTCTTTTCATACAGAGTACACCATGTCAAATTCTGGGCTGGATGAAGCACAAGCTGGAATCAAGATTGCTGGGAGAAATATCAATAACCTCAGATATGCAGATGGCACCATCCTTATGGAAAAAGTGAAGAGAAACTAAAGAGCCTCTTAATGAAGGTGAAAGAGGAGAGTGAAAAGGTTGGCCCAAAACTCAACATTCAAAAAATGAAGATCATGGCATTCTGGTCCCATCACTCCATGGCAAACAATGCAGAGAGTGACAAACGTTATTTTCTTGGGTTCCGAAACCACGGTGGACGGTGACTGCAGGCATGAAATTAAAAAATGCTTGCTCCTCGGTAGAAAAGCTATGACAAACTTAGACATTGTATTAAAAAGCAGAGACATCACTCTTTCAACAAAGGTCCATATAGTCAAAGCTACAGTTTTTCCAGTAGTCATGTATGGATGTGAGTGTTGGACCATAAAGAAGGCTGAGCACCAAAGAACTGATGCTTTTGAACTGTAGCTTTGGAGGACTCTTGGGAGTTCCTTGGATTGCAAGGAGATCCAACTTGTCAATCCTAAAGGAAATCAACCCTGAATGTTCTTCGGAAGGACCGATGCTAAAGTTGAAGCTCCAATAGTTTGGCAACCTGATATAAAGAGCAGACTCACTGGAAAAGACTCTGATGCTGGGAAAAATAGAAGGCAGAAGGAAAAGAGGACAGCAGAGGATGAGATGGCTGGCTGGCATCGCTGACTCACTGGACATGAGTCGGATCAGGCTCTGGGAGGTGGTGAAGGACAGAGAAGCCTGATGTGCTGCAGTCTATGCAGTGGCAAAGAGTTGAACACGACTGTGAGACTGAACTAAATTGAAACAACTCATACCCAACTATAAGCTCTGAGACTTCCCTTTGTATTTGGGATATGATCCAACATCCCTAAGGAGGACTTCCCTGGTGCTCCAGTCTTCCGGTGTTTCCAATGCACAGGGTGCATGTCTGATCTCTGGTTGGAGAACTAAGATCCCACATGTCCACACAGTGGCTAAAAAGAACAAACGGAACTACAATAAGAAAAACCATAGAGTCCCTAGGTAAGCTGCCCATCACCCATGGCACTCTCTCTGCAAAAGCACTGGCCCTTTATTTAGTAAAAAATTGTTGGTCAGATAAACTTCCTCATTTCCTCACACAATCAGAAGAAATTATAATGGTCCAGACTGAAAGCAATCTAACCATTACCTTGCAGCAAGCTCAAAATCACATTTCGGGAAGGCAAAGAACTTTATCAACTCCTAGGGTCAATTAACTACCCTCCAGTGTTCAAGTGCTCAGTTTACTTTTACGTATCTCAATCAGATGAAGATATTAACCAGTATTAACTTGTTCTATAGTTTACTAACAGACATAATTTACTAACAAAATGAAAAGATGCTTGCTCCTTGGAAGAAAAGTTATGACAAACCTAGACAACATATTAAAAAGCAGTGACATCACCTTGCCAACAAAGGTCCATATAGTCAAAGCTATAGTTTTTCCAGTAGTCATGTACTACTGGATGTGAGAGTTGGACCATAAGGACTGAGTACTGTAGAATAGATGCTTTCAAACTTGGGTGCTAGAGAAGACTCTGGAGAGTCCCTTGGACAGCAGGGAAATCAAACTAGTCAATCCTAAAGGATATCAACCCTGAATATTCATTGGAAGGACTGGTTGCTGAAGCTGAAGTCCAATACTCTGGACAGATGATGTAAAGAGCTGACTCACTGGAAAAGACCCTAATGCTGGGAAAGACTGAGGGCAAGAGGAGAAAAGGGCAAGAGAGGATGAGAGGGTTGGATGGCGTCACCGAGTCAATGCACATGAGTTTGAGCAAACTCAGGTACTGAAGGACAGAGAGACCTGGTGTGTTACAGTTCATGGGATCACAAAGAGTCAGATATGACTTTGAGACCGAACAACAACAAAACAAAAATACCAGTAAACACACACACTCTAAATAAATAATACAATGTTAGGGTTCCTTCTGACTAGGTACTAATCCCAAACCAGTTATTCTATCAAGTGATATAGAAACCACTATCGATTTTTGGTGAGTTTCTCCAGATGTTTTTACAAGTATGTGTGTCACATGAAAAGATGCTCAAAACCGTTAGTCATTAAGGAAATGCAAATCAGACTTAGCACTTGATACCTACTATAATAACTATAATTAAAAAATAACATTGTTATAACATTTAAGATATATTATAAGTAAAATATCAAAAGTATTTTTCATTTGTTTTTCTTTTGCTTTTTTAACATGGCTACTAAAAAGTTTCAAACTACGTAAGTGGCCTGAACTAGTTTTCTGTTGGACAGCATTGAGCTAGCTAATTTTCTAAAATATTTTCATTTATTTATTTAGCTGTGCTAGGTCTTCATTGTGGCCTAAGGGATCTAGTTCCTGACCAGGATTGAACCCAGGTCCCCTTCACTGGGAGCACAGTGTCCTACCCACTGGACCACCAGGAATGTCCCTGGGCTAGATGCTTGCTCCTGGGAAGAAAAGTTATGACAAACCTAGACAACATATTAAAAAGCAGTGACATCACCTTGCCAACAAAGGTCCATATAGTCAAAGCTATAGTTTTTCCAGTAGTCATGTACTACTGGATGTGAGAGTTGGACCATAAGGACTGAGTACTGTAGAATAGATGCTTTCAAACTTGGGTGCTAGAGAAGACTCTGGAGAGTCCCTTGGACAGCAGGGAAATCAAACTAGTCAATCCTAAAGGATATCAACCCTGAATATTCATTGGAAGGACTGGTTGCTGAAGCTGAAGTCCAATACTCTGGACAGATGATGTAAAGAGCTGACTCACTGGAAAAGACCCTAATGCTGGGAAAGACTGAGGGCAAGAGGAGAAAAGGGCAAGAGAGGATGAGAGGGTTGGATGGCGTCACCGACTCAATGCACATGAGTTTGAGCAAACTCAGGTACTGAAGGACAGAGAGACCTGGTGTGTTACAGTTCATGGGATCACAAAGAGTCAGATATGACTTTGAGACCGAACAACAACAAAACAAAAATACCAGTAAACACACACACTCTAAATAAATAATACAATGTTAGGGTTCCTTCTGACTAGGTACTAATCCCAAACCAGTTATTCTATCAAGTGATATAGAAACCACTATCGATTTTTGGTGAGTTTCTCCAGATGTTTTTACAAGTATGTGTGTCACATGAAAAGATGCTCAAAACCGTTAGTCATTAAGGAAATGCAAATCAGACTTAGCACTTGATACCTACTATAATAACTATAATTAAAAAAAATAACATTGTTATAACATTTAAGATATATTATAAGTAAAATATCAAAAGTATTTTTCATTTGTTTTTCTTTTGCTTTTTTAACATGGCTACTAAAAAGTTTCAAACTACGTAAGTGGCCTGAACTAGTTTTCTGTTGGACAGCATTGAGCTAGCTAATTTTCTAAAATATTTTCATTTATTTATTTAGCTGTGCTAGGTCTTCATTGTGGCCTAAGGGATCTAGTTCCCTGACCAGGGATTGAACCCAGGTCCCCTTCACTGGGAGCACAGTGTCCTACCCACTGGACCACCAGGAATGTCCCTGGGCTAGACTAATTTTTAAAAGCTGAGCTAATCAACTCATACCATACTATAAACTCTAGACTTCTCAATATTCCCTCACCACCCAGGTCTTTAAGATTCTGACTTGTTGTACAGAGGATCATCAAGAGAAGGCATGGAGAAGATAAAAGGTTAACATGTCAAGAATTATGAGATCTACTATTGAGCAAGACTGGAGCAACAAAAGAAGGATGACTATCTCCATGTCCTGTTCTGAAGAAGTGCCTCATTTCTTTATTTTCAGAATATGTAAAAAGCTAGTCTGTGACAAGGTGGAACACAATCTTACCGTATGACCCAGCAATTGCGCTCCCAAATAAAGCCCAAACTTAGGTCCACATAAAACACACATTATTTTTATAGCTGCTTTATTCAAAACTGCCCAAATTGGAAGCAACCAAGATGTAATTCAATAGATGGAGATAAACAAATTACGGTACAGTCCGACAGTGGAAACGTACTTAGTGATGGAAGAAACGAGCTAGTGAAAAGACACGGAGGAAATATAGCGCATATTGCAAATGAAAGAAGTCAGTCTGAAAGGCTACATACCGTATGCTTCTGTAACATTCTAGAAAACAGAACTACAACAGAGTAGAAATATCAGAGGTTGCCAGGGTTTTGTGCGGTCGGTGGGGTGGAGTAAGGGGATGAACAGTTGGCACACAGAACATTTTTAGGGCTTAAAACTATTCTGGGGGGGGGGGCCTGGGAGGGGGCCAGGGATATACATATGACCAATCTGGGATTATACATATCTGTAAACAACAAAATTTTTTAAAATTAAAAACTATATATATGAAAAAGAAAAGAAAAAATTAGAACTTTCATACATACTGAGAGGAATGTAAAATAGGGCAGCCTCTATGGTAAACAGTATGTCAGTTCCTCATAAGATAATGATATAAGAATAGAACTGCTGCATGATCCAACAGTTGCACTTCTGGCTGCCTACCCAGAAGAACTGAAAGTAGGAAGTCAGACCTATTTGTACACTTATGTTCACAGCAGCATTATTCAGAGTCGTCAAAAGGAAGAAGGAACCCAAGGGATACATAAAACGTGCCCAATCACCACTCCCAACAGCTACAAATGACTAGAGGAAAGGGGGAAATGTGGGTTCAGAAGCCTCACGATGACACCAACACAGTTCTAGGTAAAGCAACTACCCACTGGACCCGGAATGTCCCTGGCTAGACTAATTTTAAAAGCTGAGCTAATCAACTCATACCATACTATAAACTCTAGACTTCTCAATATTCCCTCACCACCCAGGTCTTTAAGATTCTGACTTGTTGTACAGAGGATCATCAAGAGAAGGCATGGAGAAGATAAAAGGTTAACATGTCAAGAATTATGAGATCTACTATTGAGCAAGACTGGAGCAACAAAAGAAGGATGACTATCTCCATGTCCTGTTCTGAAGAAGTGCCTCATTTCTTTATTTTCAGAATATGTAAAAAGCTAGTCTGTGACAAGGTGGAACACAATCTTACCGTATGACCCAGCAATTGCGCTCCCAAATAAAGCCCAAACTTAGGTCCACATAAAACACACATTATTTTTATAGCTGCTTTATTCAAAACTGCCCAAATTGGAAGCAACCAAGATGTAATTCAATAGATGGAGATAAACAAATTACGGTACAGTCCGACAGTGGAAACGTACTTAGTGATGGAAGAAACGAGCTAGTGAAAAGACACGGAGGAAATATAGCGCATATTGCAAATGAAAGAAGTCAGTCTGAAAGGCTACATACCGTATGCTTCTGTAACATTCTAGAAAACAGAACTACAACAGAGTAGAAATATCAGAGGTTGCCAGGGTTTTGTGCGGTCGGTGGGGTGGAGTAAGGGGATGAACAGTTGGCACACAGAACATTTTTAGGGCTTAAAACTATTCTGGGGGGGGGGGCCTGGGAGGGGGCCAGGGATATACATATGACCAATCTGGGATTATACATATCTGTAAACAACAAAATTTTTTAAAATTAAAAACTATATATATGAAAAAGAAAAGAAAAAATTAGAACTTTCATACATACTGAGAGGAATGTAAAATAGGGCAGCCTCTATGGTAAACAGTATGTCAGTTCCTCATAAGATAATGATATAAGAATAGAACTGCTGCATGATCCAACAGTTGCACTTCTGGCTGCCTACCCAGAAGAACTGAAAGTAGGAAGTCAGACCTATTTGTACACTTATGTTCACAGCAGCATTATTCAGAGTCGTCAAAAGGAAGAAGGAACCCAAGGGATACATAAAACGTGCCCAATCACCACTCCCAACAGCTACAAATGACTAGAGGAAAGGGGGAAATGTGGGTTCAGAAGCCTCACGATGACACCAACACAGTTCTAGGTAAAGGCACTAATTAAGAAGTGACTTATGTACCTTTTTCAACCCAAGGCAAAAAGAGCACACTAGAATAAAAAGTTACCCATAATTTGTCTTTCCTTAAATATTTGCCTTGGTTTTCATTAAGGTAAGTATCAGGAGTCCAATTCCCCAGTAATTTCCTTAAGCCTCTAAGTCTTGCTTACCTGAACTGCTTCTCAGTCCTAGGAAAGACACTAGCTATCTATCTATACTATATCTATACTATATCTATCTATACTATAGCCAGTTTTTCTTAAAATTGCAAAAAGAATATATACGGTGATTAAAATAAATACAACCCCCTGTTTCCACTCTGAATTCACCTCTGCCATTCATCCCCTAGTGAATAGGGCTGGAGTGGAACAAGCCTTTGCAAGATCCAGTTAGAGGGTGCTAGTTAGACAAACATCAAGTTAGAGATTAACAGGCTATCCTAAGATTTACAATTATACAGTCCACAGTTAACTTTAAACTGCTAGCTTCCAGAAAAGCCCCTACTACTCTGTGCCACCCTACTGGATATCTGACACAAGTGTGCAGGGCTAGAGGTTGTGGATCACGACACACATCACCTACAGCCTCCTTCCTTAGACATATGTGGTCAGTGGAGGAGAAACCAGGTTTGGGTTTTACAAAGTGAGAAACCAGCCAGTAGAAAAATTTCTTCAGGCATCAGAAATGTGAAACTATGAGCAGAGAATTAGGTTCCCATTTTGTGAGCAGAGAATTAGGTTCCCATTTTGTCTATTCAAAATCGAAGACCTCTCTTGTAGAAGTACAATAGATGGTGCATTTTACATTTTTTTTTTTAAAGTTTTTTTCTGTTTTGTGGGGATGAGTCAAGTAAACCTTTTCAGAATTCCTGTGGGAAAATTTTTTTTAAAAGTGACTTACCTAAATGAAGTGAAAAATATCCAAAACTTTAGTGGACTCCAAAAGTGGAAGCAGATCATTGCTCCGCCCCTCTTAAAGCTTACTTAAAAGTTAAAAAAAAACACCTTCTGGAGAAGAGAACGGTTGGTTCTAAAATAAATACTAATAAAGAATATTTCCCATAAGAATTAGTCCTTCACATGTGCCATAGTTATACTACTGAGCTCTATGGGGCCTTATAATGAAGAATCTGGAACTGATGAATAAGTCAACAATACATGGTATACTCATGCATGGAAGTATTATCAAGCCATAAAAAGAAATGAAGGGTTTCCCTGGTACCTCAGTGGTGAAAGAGTTCACCTGCCAATGCAGGAGACACGAGTTCAATCCCTGATCCCGGAAGGTCCCACATGCTACAGAGCAACTAAGCCCGTGAGCCACAGCTATTGAACCTGTGCTCTAGAGCCTCAGAGCTGCAACTATTGAGCCCATGTGCTGCAATTACTGAAGCCCATGTGCCCTAGAGCCCGAGTTCCACAACGAGAAATATCACCGTGTGCTTGCTTCGGCAGCACATATACTAAAACTGGAACGATACAGAGAAGATTAGCATGGCTCCTGCGCAAGGATGACACGCAAATTCGTGAAGCGTTCCATATTTTTTGTCGGTGAACAACAAAACTCTGTAAAACTTTTAAAATAAAGAATTAAAAATAATAAAAAAAATAAGTGTATACAGTAAAAGTGTACATATAAGGTATTCTATCACTTATTACATATTATGTGTTAAACATATTTAAATTAAGCATTGTGTTACAATCACAGAAGTATACCATATTATATATCATATATGATAACATATCAGGGAGTATTACTTTAATATTATATTTTACCTATATATGCATAAAAATAAATGGATGTTTCTGTTTATAAAAAAAAAAGAAAAGTCACCGCTACAAGAAGCGCCACCTCAACTAGAGAGTAGCCTCCACTCCTTCTGGGGTCATAAAGAATAGTCACATTTTACATTTTTTTAAAGTTTTTTCTGTTTTGTGGGGATGAGTCAAGTAAACCTTTTCAGAATTCCTGTGGGAAAATTTTTTAAAAGTGACTTACCTACATGAAGTGAAAAATATCCAAAACTTTAGTGGACTCCAAAAGTGGAAGCAGATCATTGCTCCGCCCCTCTTAAAGCTTACTTAAAAGTTAAAAAAAAACACCTTCTGGAGAAGAGAACGGTTGGTTCTAAAATAAATACTAATAAAGAATATTTCCCATAAGAATTAGTCCTTCACATGTGCCATAGTTATACTACTGAGCTCTATGGGGCCTTATAATGAAGAATCTGGAACTGATGAATAAGTCAACAATACATGGTATACTCATGCATGGAAGTATTATCAAGCCAAAAAAAGAAATGAAGGGTTTCCCTGGTACCTCAGTGGTGAAAGAGTTCACCTGCCAATGCAGGAGACACGAGTTCAATCCCTGATCCCGGAAGGTCCCACATGCTACAGAGCAACTAAGCCCGTGAGCCACAGCTATTGAACCTGTGCTCTAGAGCCTCAGAGCTGCAACTATTGAGCCCATGTGCTGCAATTACTGAAGCCCATGTGCCCTAGAGCCCGAGTTCCACAACGAGAAATATCACCGTGTGCTTGCTTCGGCAGCACATATACTAAAACTGGAACGATACAGAGAAGATTAGCATGGCTCCTGCGCAAGGATGACACGCAAATTCGTGAAGCGTTCCATATTTTTTGTCGGTGAACAACAAAACTCTGTAAAACTTTTAAAATAAAGAATTAAAAATAATAAAAAAAATAAGTGTATACAGTAAAAGTGTACATATAAGGTATTCTATCACTTATTACATATTATGTGTTAAACATATTTAAATTAAGCATTGTGTTACAATCACAGAAGTATACCATATTATATATCATATATGATAACATATCAGGGAGTATTACTTTAATATTATATTTTACCTATATATGCATAAAAATAAATGGATGTTTCTGTTTATAAAAAAAAAAGAAAAGTCACCGCTACAAGAAGCGCTCACCTCAACTAGAGAGTAGCCTCCACTCTCTGCAACTAGAGAAGAGCCTGTGGTAGCAGTGAAAACAAAGAATAGCCAAAAAGTAATTAATTAAAAGAAATCAAGTACATACTACAACATAGATGCACTTTGGGAATGTTATGCTAAGTGAAAGAGAACACAATTTCATTTACATGAAATATCCAGAACAGGCAAATCCACAGAAACAGAAAGATGAATGGATGCCAGCAGCTGGGAAGAGGATGGAAGGGGAAGGGCAGTGACTGTTAATGCTGTGAGTTTATTACTCTTTGGGATAATGAACACATTCCAGAATTAGATAGTGGTGATGGTTCCTAGCCTTGTGAGTACCCTAACAAAACACTGAACTGTATGCTTTACAGGGACAAATTTCATGGTATGCCTATTATGGCAATTTTCCAATAAAGAAAATGTTAAAGCATAACAGGACATGAACTCACACAAGACACAACCCAACCTCATAGAAAAGCACCTACTAGGCTGAACCGAGAGTCTAACGCTACCACGTGGCCTTCAGGAGAAAGGTTTCTCTTCAAGTAATGTTCTAAATTGACTACAATGAACATGTTATCTTGCAATCATGGCGGGGGCGGGGGGGGGGGGATAATTACATTGCATTATATCAGTCTTTACATCGTTTTCCAAAAAGGTCCTGCCAAGAAGTGAGTGTTGGGAACTCCCTGACAGTCCAGTGGTTAGGACTCCATGCTTCCACTGCAGAGGGCATGGGTCTGATCCCTGTGAGGAAACTAAAGTACTGCAGGCCTCAAGGTCACAAAAGAAAAAAAGAAAGAAAAAAACAAAGAAAATGAGTGTTGTTCTCTCCTACTCCAGGACTCTCGCTGGAGAGTACTGGAGAAACAACTGAACCAAAAATTGCTTAATTCTTTAATAACCATCTTTAACATAAACATTTTTAGTTCAATTGAACAAGCTGTACATATCAATAAAAAAAATGGCTTATTCCTTAATGATCATCATTAAATCATCTTTAAAATGGAATACATTTTTGGTTCAATCAAACAAATGACAAGGCCAAACTCATGAATTATTTGGGGACCTGGCAGAGGCAGGAGTCTACCACACCAATGCACCACGGAAGCCCTGAAGAGACTCTGCTAAGACAAGGTCAGGGGCCAGAAGAGAGTGGCCTGGGGATGAAAGTCACATGGAATTCCTTCCTGCCAAGTGTTTCCTGTGACAGACATGTATGCCACAAGGTTAGCTGCTTCCAACCAGAGGTGTAG
This sequence comes from Tragulus kanchil, assembly GCA_022376925.1. NCBI lineage: Eukaryota > Metazoa > Chordata > Mammalia > Artiodactyla > Tragulidae > Tragulus > Tragulus kanchil. The sequence goes on along the minus strand of JAIOJX010000030.1, from coordinate 103,874,110 downwards.
ACAAGCCATCGCAGTGTTGTCCACTTAGTGACAAAAGCAGCCTGTACAGGAGTCCAGGCACTTCCCCATTCTGAAATGTGCTGTGTGTCAGGTGGGTACCCCAGAGTGTCCACATATTCACCCAGGGCTCTCAGTCTCTTAGCAGTGTATGTTCAAAAGCAAGGCTTTACTTGGACCTCAGACATATATTTGCTGTACTTAAAAAACTGTTAACTAAGTCCCTGAATATGGCCTTTGGTACCAAATTTCTGCTGCACAAGCTCTTCAGCCAGATTGCACACTTCAGACTGTAGTATGATCCTGCCTCGTTCCCACTGTTTAGAAAAGATTTCAGTACCAACTTGGAAGTCAAAGTTTCAGTCTTTCAGTCATGACGCTATGGACTATAGCCTGCCAAGCTCCTCTGTCTATGGGATTCCCCAGGCAAGTAAACTGGAGTGGGTAACCATTCCCTCTCTAGGGGATCTTCCTAACCCAAGGACAGAACCCAAGTCTCCTGCAATGCAAGCAGATTCTTTACTGTCTGAGCCACCAGGGAAGTCCTGTGTACCAACCTGAATAACATCTATTACTGATGAACTGGGACTGGAAGTGAATGTGCTTAAGTAACTGTAAAGGTTTTAATAAAGAGCAAAGATCCATCAACAGTCAAAGAGAAAAACTTCGCTGCTGGCACAGTGGCTGAGACTGCGCTCCCAGTGCAGGAGCCCGGGATTGATCTCTGGTCAGGGAACTAGTGACACATATAGCAAGTAAGATCCAGTGCAGTCAAATAAATAAATATTTTTAAAAAGTCAAGGAGAAGTTATATTTAGAGACAGACAATTTAGTTGACTGACAACTTTTCAGGAAATCATGCCTATGAAATAGCACCTCTTAGAGGTTCTATTTACTCACCAACCAAGGTCCCTGGGGTTTTAAAAGATGTTGGGGGCTTTAGTGGGGGTAGGTCTCAAGTTTCTGCTCTTCAAACTACCCTTCCCTTCTTCTGTTAACTGCAGAGATTCCCAGAGTCCTGTCTACAACTCACTACTCCCAGGACATACTTGGTTTGGAAACTGTATGCTCTGCGGCTTCTACTTGGTCACTTTAAAACACACCCCCAGGGCTTCCCTGGTGGTCCAGTGGGTAGAGAGCCTCCCTTGTAGTGCAAGGAGCACCGGTTTGATCCCTGGCCTGGGAAGATCCCACGTGCTGCTGAGCAGTTGGACTGGTGTGTCCAATTAGGAGCCAGCCTCTAGAGCACATGCACCCACAGCCGGAGCTCTGCATTGAGAGGCCACTGCGATGGGAGGCCCACACAGGCCAAAGAATAAAGATGGATAAAAATAAACAAATAAAAAAATAAATAAAAGAGGCCAAATCAAAAACAAAACAAAACAAAACCTCCACAACCACCACATACTTGCTGTCCACATGGCAGCTCTATATCTCTATTACTGCTCAGTGAATCGAAGTCTTATTGGAGTATATTTTCAAAGCAAAACCATGGTCAGCTGTCTACATCCTAGTTGCAGAGACGCTAAAAATTTGAACACCAATTTTTAAGCTGCATTGGGAGATTCACAGCCTGGTAATTTTCTCAAATATAGAAAAGCTAGTTCAAAAGAAATATTCAGCAATGAATACAACAAACACAGCCACTACATGATCTGAATTTCCGATTTAAAAGCCTTGAACTTGCCTGTGGCTCTTAGGAAAGAAAAACAAAATCCATGCAATTTAATATGGTTCAGAAGATTATCACCACTTACTTTCCAATCTTATCTCTCATCCAATCCTAACTAATTTCTGAATAACCATTTTTAAAACAGAACACATTCTTTGGTTCTTATTATTGTCTAGAATTTCATCCCTCAGTCTTGGTTAACCTCCTTGTACTAGGCTGAAGTGTGACTATTCAAAATTCATGTCCACCAGTACCTGTGGGGGTTTAGTTGCTAACTCGTGTCTGACTCTTGGCGACCCCAAGGACTGAAGTCCGTCAGGCCCTTCGTGCATGGGATTTTCCAGGCAAGTATACAGGAGAGAATTGCCATTTCCTCCTCCAGGGAACCTTTCCCATTCAGGGACTGAAGCTGGGTCTCTTGCATTGCAGCAGGATTCTTTACCATCTGAGCCACCAGGGAAGCCCCACCAGTACTTGTGAAGGGCTCTAATCCAATTTCCCTTTTAAGAAAAAAACACATGGGGGAGCACCATATGACCACGGTGGTAGAGACTGGAATGACACAACTACAAGCTGAGGGAACCCACAATTGCTGGCAGCCACCAGGAGCTAGGAGAACAGGCTCGCCAGCACTTGAGTCCCGACTGCTACCCTGCAGAAATTTGAGAGATTACATTCTTAGTCCTCGCAGTTTGTGGAAGTTAGTTATGGCAGCTTTATGAAATAACCCCCTCACCCTCTACAGTAAGGACCTTGTACTTAACTCTGGGTCTTGTCTTTACTACAATAGGCCATTTATCTGTTCACATTCCAATTAAACTGTACTTCATGGCTCTATTTTGACCAGGACAATTAGCAAACAATTATAGACTTTGGAAATTCAACACAGCAACAAAGAACCCATGTTACTGGCATCTCTATGTACACACAGAAACTAACCTCCAAATACGCTTTCAATTCTTCACGTACATCAGCACATTTAAGATGTTTGACATCCAACATGAGTCATAACGAAATGAAAACCAAAACCATAATAACCAGGGTGGAGAAAAGCTAGTTCAAAAGAAATATTCAGCAATGAATACAACAAACACAGCCACTACATGATCTGAATTTCCGATTTAAAAGCCTTGAACTTGCCTGTGGCTCTTAGGAAAGAAAAACAAAATCCATGCAATTTAATATGGTTCAGAAGATTATCACCACTTACTTTCCAATCTTATCTCTCATCCAATCCTAACTAATTTCTGAATAACCATTTTTAAAACAGAACACATTCTTTGGTTCTTATTATTGTCTAGAATTTCATCCCTCAGTCTTGGTTAACCTCCTTGTACTAGGCTGAAGTGTGACTATTCAAAATTCATGTCCACCAGTACCTGTGGGGGTTTAGTTGCTAACTCGTGTCTGACTCTTGGCGACCCCAAGGACTGAAGTCCGTCAGGCCCTTCGTGCATGGGATTTTCCAGGCAAGTATACAGGAGAGAATTGCCATTTCCTCCTCCAGGGAACCTTTCCCATTCAGGGACTGAAGCTGGGTCTCTTGCATTGCAGCAGGATTCTTTACCATCTGAGCCACCAGGGAAGCCCCACCAGTACTTGTGAAGGGCTCTAATCCAATTTCCCTTTTAAGAAAAAAACACATGGGGGAGCACCATATGACCACGGTGGTAGAGACTGGAATGACACAACTACAAGCTGAGGGAACCCACAATTGCTGGCAGCCACCAGGAGCTAGGAGAACAGGCTCGCCAGCACTTGAGTCCCGACTGCTACCCTGCAGAAATTTGAGAGATTACATTCTTAGTCCTCGCAGTTTGTGGAAGTTAGTTATGGCAGCTTTATGAAATAACCCCCTCACCCTCTACAGTAAGGACCTTGTACTTAACTCTGGGTCTTGTCTTTACTACAATAGGCCATTTATCTGTTCACATTCCAATTAAACTGTACTTCATGGCTCTATTTTGACCAGGACAATTAGCAAACAATTATAGACTTTGGAAATTCAACACAGCAACAAAGAACCCATGTTACTGGCATCTCTATGTACACACAGAAACTAACCTCCAAATACGCTTTCAATTCTTCACGTACATCAGCACATTTAAGATGTTTGACATCCAACATGAGTCATAACGGAAATGAAAACTAAAACCATAATGAGGTATCACTTTACACCCACCAGGGTGGCTATCAAATAATTTCATAATAACAAGTGTTAAGAATGTGGAGGAACCAGAAGTCTCACACATTACTGGTAAGAATGTAAAAATGGTATAGCCACTCTAGGAAACTGTTTGGCTTCTTCTCAAAAACTTAAACAGAGTTACCACCAGTTTCAACAATTTTACCACTCAGTATATTCACAAGAGTACTGAAAATGTATGTTCACACAGCAAAATACGTGAACATAAATGTTCAGAGCAGTATCACTCACAACAGCCAAAACAGTGCAATCAACCCAAATATCCAGCAGCAGAGGAATGAATAAACACAACATGGTGTATCTATACGATGGAAATTTATTCAGCAATAACAAGGAATGAAGACCCAATACCTACTACAACATGAAGAAGCCTTAAAAACATTTTGCTCAGTGAAGAGAGCAGACACAAAAACTGCAATGATTACATTGTATGAAATGTCCAACACAGGCAAATCTATAGAGACAGGAAGCTGAGAGACTGCTTAGAGCTAAGAGAAATGTGGTAGGGGGAGTGATAGCCAGAGGGTATAGGATTCCTTCTTTGAAGTGATAAAAATATTCTAAAATTAACTGTGGTGATAGTCGTAGATATCTGAATATACCCAAAACACTGAACTGTAATTAGCTGGTATTAAACAATGGGGGGCCCTGTTTGTAGGAAGCTGAAAACAATCTAAACACAAAATAAGATCAACAGATTAGCCTTTACCAATTAAAAAGACCAGCCAGGATGACAGGAGCAGAGCTGTTTGGTAAGCCAGCTCTGGGTACCCACCAGAGAAGCTGCAAAAGAGCACTGCTCACCCCATCCCGTCTGTGTAAGCCACACATCTGTGGCCAAAACCTAAAGGATATTCAGAAAGTTGTCCACTAAATCCCTGAGCCAACAAAAACTGTCTTTTTGCTTGGTGCTTTATATGAGCAGTGTGTATTTTCTTTACAAAAATTAGAAGATCGTTTAGTTCTGTGTCATTTATATGTCAACTTCCTTGCTTTACTACTGAAGACAGCAGGTGTATTTTCAAAAGGACTCAGAAGCCAACTTGAAAGAGCTCTCAGTGGCTAAAAACGGGACAATTTGACCACAGTAAAGCTAACAAAACAAGGACTGAAACAGAAAGTGCTATTATAAACTCAAAGTACTTCAAGAAAAGTATCAGGCTTCCCTGGTGGTCCAGTGGGTAAGGACACCACCTTGCAGTGCAAGGGGCGCCGGTTTGATCCCTGGCCTGGGAAGATCCCACGTGCTGTGAAGCAGCTGAACCCATGTGTCCAACTACCCGAGCCAGAGCTCTGGAGCGCATGCGCCCAGAGCCGGTGCTCTGAAGTGAGAGAGGCCACTGTGATGGGAGGCCCACACGGGCCAGAGAACAAAGATGGATGAAAATAGATAAATGAAAGACCAATAGAAGTGGCCCACCCGCCCCCTCCCTCCCCAACCCGCCCCCTCCAAAAAATAAATAAATAAATCTTTAAAAAAAAAGAAGTATAATGAGATACCCCTTCACACCTCTGGGATGACTAAAATAAAAAGACAGAAAATAAACTGTAGGCAAGGATGTGGAGAAACTGTAACCCTTGAGCACTGCTGGCTAGTGGGAATGTAAAACAGCCCTGTCACTTTGGAAAATGGTCTGGCAGTTCCTCAAAATATAGTGTTGCTATACTACTCAGCAACTCCATCAAGAATTACTCTATTAGGTTTGTATCAAAATAACAGAATATATGCTCATACAAAAGCTTGTATATGAATGGTCATAGCAGCATTATTTGCAATATTCAAATAGTGGAAACCATCCAAATGTCCATCAACTAATGAGTAGATAAAATGTGGAATAGCAACGCAATGGAATATTTAGCAATTGAAAGACATGAAGTATCAGTAATATTTAGCTTAACACATAGATATATTTACAGACATTTGTATACACAGGTTAGTATATACATATGAATGTCCTTGCTCTGTCAGCTAGGAGAACATTAAAGCAATAAGCATGCCAGTAGGCAGACAGAGGAAGGAGCCTGGCAGGTTAAGTCCATAGGATGGCCAAGTCAGATACGACTGATGCAACTTAGCCCATGTATGCATAGCAATGGTCATACCAATAATCAGATGCTTGGTGCTTTATATGACAGTGTGTATTTTCTTTACAAAATTAGAAGATCGTTTAGTTCTGTGTCATTTATATGTCAACTTCCTTGCTTTACTACTGAAGACAGCAGGTGTATTTTCAAAGGACTCAGAAGCCAACTTGAAAGAGCTCTCAGTGGCTAAAAACGGGACAATTTGACCACAGTAAAGCTAACAAAACAAGGACTGAAACAGAAAGTGCTATTATAAACTCAAAGTACTTCAAGAAAAGTATCAGGCTTCCCTGGTGGTCCAGTGGGTAAGGACACCACCTTGCAGTGCAAGGGGCGCCGGTTTGATCCCTGGCCTGGGAAGATCCCACGTGCTGTGAAGCAGCTGAACCCATGTGTCCAACTACCCGAGCCAGAGCTCTGGAGCGCATGCGCCCAGAGCCGGTGCTCTGAAGTGAGAGAGGCCACTGTGATGGGAGGCCCACACGGGCCAGAGAACAAAGATGGATGAAAATAGATAAATGAAAGACCAATAGAAGTGGCCCACCCGCCCCCTCCCTCCCCAACCCGCCCTCCAAAAAATAAATAAATAAATCTTTAAAAAAAAAGAAGTATAATGAGATACCCCTTCACACCTCTGGGATGACTAAAATAAAAAGACAGAAAATAAACTGTAGGCAAGGATGTGGAGAAACTGTAACCCTTGAGCACTGCTGGCTAGTGGGAATGTAAAACAGCCCTGTCACTTTGGAAAATGGTCTGGCAGTTCCTCAAAATATAGTGTTGCTATACTACTCAGCAACTCCATCAAGAATTACTCTATTAGGTTTGTATCAAAATAACAGAATATATGCTCATACAAAAGCTTGTATATGAATGGTCATAGCAGCATTATTTGCAATATTCAAATAGTGGAAACCATCCAAATGTCCATCAACTAATGAGTAGATAAAATGTGGAATAGCAACGCAATGGAATATTTAGCAATTGAAAGACATGAAGTATCAGTAATATTTAGCTTAACACATAGATATATTTACAGACATTTGTATACACAGGTTAGTATATACATATGAATGTCCTTGCTCTGTCAGCTAGGAGAACATTAAAGCAATAAGCATGCCAGTAGGCAGACAGAGGAAGGAGCCTGGCAGGTTAAGTCCATAGGATGGCCAAGTCAGATACGACTGATGCAACTTAGCCCATGTATGCATAGCAATGGTCATACCAATACTCAGATGTTGGTTTCTAACACCATTCTCAAATAAAAGGAGCCAAAACTCCTTAGAGAAACTGCTGTAGCAAGAATTACACAGGAATATTTTCTAGTGCCAAAAAGAAAATACCTAAAAATACAAAGCAAAAAAAAAAAAAAGAAACCACCACAGGCACACAATGGAGCTTAGGGACACAGGAGCCGACTGAAAGATCTCAACAACCAAAACTAGAACAACACAACAAAGTGAACACTGGATTATCATTCCAGCTACAAAGCAAATATCCATGAGTCCAAAAGACTGAATAAATGAATGGGGGAGAATAGATAAAGGTCAGAGAAGAACTCCTAGTAAGTTATGTAAACACTCCACTCTAATGGAAGCTGAATATAACATCCTGCTGCCCTCGACGGATTTCCTTCCAATGAGCACAGTACCAAAGGGGGTCTGGGGTGGAGAGGAGCTTTACAGTAGAGCAATCTAACATATACTGATTTCATCAAGGTTAACATCAACAGTGAGGTCATGTTGATGGCATGTATTCTTTTGATACGATGTAATACGGATGGCATTTTATCTCTCTGGTCTTCCCCTCCAGAACCCATAAAACCAGTCTAATCACGAGAAAAACTTCAGACATGTCCCAACTAAGGAACATTCTACAAAACAGGTAATCAATAATCCTCAAAATTACCAGTCATCAAAAACAAGGAGAGCCATCAAAATTAAAAATGAAAGTAAGGAGAAGCTAAGAAGGCATCACAGTTAAATGTAACACGGTATCCTGGAAGGGTTCCAGAAACAGGTAAAGGACGTTGGATAAGAAGGAAGGCAATCCAAACAAAGCTTGAGCTTTAGCTTATTATCAACCAGGATCCAACACTGTTGGTTCATTAACTATGATAAATGGGGACTTCCCTGGCAGTCGAGTGGTTATTAAGGCTCTGTGCTTCTACTGTAGGAAGTATAGGCTTGATCCCTGGTGGGAGAAATAAGATACCACATGCCCCGTGGTGCAGTACAAAAAAAAGAAGATAAATGTACCATACAATGAATGAAAGTTGTTAACAACATGGGAGACTGACTGTGGGGAATACAGGGACTCAATACTATCTTTTCAATTTTTCTATAAATCTACAATTATTCCAGAACAATTTGTAAAGAAAAGGAATGAAGCACTCACTAATGCACACTGCAACACGCAAGAACCTTGTAAACATACTAAGTCAAAGAAGCTAGTCACAAAAAGCCACATAATGCAGAATTCCATTTATATGAAATGTCCAGATCTCTGAAAGATCACGTAATAGTGTGAAGGAAAGGCGGAAAGTGAATGTTAACTGGTTGCTACAAAGCAAATATCCATGAGTCCAAAAGACTGAATAAATGAATGGGGGAGAATAGATAAAGGTCAGAGAAGAACTCCTAGTAAGTTATGTAAACACTCCACTCTAATGGAAGCTGAATATAACATCCTGCTGCCCTCGACGGATTTCCTTCCAATGAGCACAGTACCAAAGGGGGTCTGGGGTGGAGAGGAGCTTTACAGTAGAGCAATCTAACATATACTGATTTCATCAAGGTTAACATCAACAGTGAGGTCATGTTGATGGCATGTATTCTTTTGATACGATGTAATACGGATGGCATTTTATCTCTCTGGTCTTCCCCTCCAGAACCCATAAAACCAGTCTAATCACGAGAAAAACTTCAGACATGTCCCAACTAAGGAACATTCTACAAAACAGGTAATCAATAATCCTCAAAATTACCAGTCATCAAAAACAAGGAGAGCCATCAAAATTAAAAATGAAAGTAAGGAGAAGCTAAGAAGGCATCACAGTTAAATGTAACACGGTATCCTGGAAGGGTTCCAGAAACAGGTAAAGGACGTTGGATAAGAAGGAAGGCAATCCAAACAAAGCTTGAGCTTTAGCTTATTATCAACCAGGATCCAACACTGTTGGTTCATTAACTATGATAAATGGGGACTTCCCTGGCAGTCGAGTGGTTATTAAGGCTCTGTGCTTCTACTGTAGGAAGTATAGGCTTGATCCCTGGTGGGAGAAATAAGATACCACATGCCCCGTGGTGCAGTACAAAAAGAAGATAAATGTACCATACAATGAATGAAAGTTGTTAACAACATGGGAGACTGACTGTGGGGAATACAGGGACTCAATACTATCTTTTCAATTTTTCTATAAATCTACAATTATTCCAGAACAATTTGTAAAGAAAAGGAATGAAGCACTCACTAATGCACACTGCAACACGCAAGAACCTTGTAAACATACTAAGTCAAAGAAGCTAGTCACAAAAAGCCACATAATGCAGAATTCCATTTATATGAAATGTCCAGATCTCTAAAGATAGAAAGTAGATCAGTGGCTGTCAGGGGATAGTGTGAAGGAAAGGCGGAAAGTGAATGTTAACTGGTTGCTTTTGGAGTGACGAAAATACTAAAATTACATAGTGATGTTTCAAAACTCAGTGAATATGCTAAAAACCACTGAACCACACACTACAGGACTGAACCTCTCAGCCCCTACTACTTTAGAAAACAATTCAGCAGTCTCTTAAAAAGTTAAACATGTACTTCCCTATGACCCAATTATTTCACCCTAGAATCCCCCAAGAGAAGTTAAAGTGTTGGGAGGAAAAAGATTTTCCTCTCTCAACTTGGGTTCAGAGGCTGGAGGCCTGTGAATTTAGCTGATGACAGATGAACAGAAGAAAATACAAAGTTTATTTATATATGTATGTTGAAGCACACAAAAAAATACGGCTCTCTAAATAAAGATGTGTAGGAATATAAAAGGTATACTAAAACTATTTTGTGCACTTCCCTGGTGGCTCAGACGGTAAAGAACTGCACTCACTGCACATGCTAGCAAAGTAATGCTCAAAATCCTCCAAGTTATGTGAATCAAGAACTTCCAGATGTACAAGCTGGATTTAGAAGAGGCAGAGGAACCAGAGATCAAATTGCCAATATCCACTGGATCATAGCAGCAATAAGAGAATTCTAGAAAAACATCTACTGCTTCAATGACTACGCTAAAGCCTTTTACTGTGTGGGTCACAACTGTGGAAAATTCTTAACTATGATAAATGGGGACTTCCCTGGCAGTCGAGTGGTTATTAAGGCTCTGTGCTTCTACTGTAGGAAGTATAGGCTTGATCCCTGGTGGGAGAAATAAGATACCACATGCCCCGTGGTGCAGTACAAAAAGAAGATAAATGTACCATACAATGAATGAAAGTTGTTAACAACATGGGAGACTGACTGTGGGGAATACAGGGACTCAATACTATCTTTTCAATTTTTCTATAAATCTACAATTATTCCAGAACAATTTGTAAAGAAAAGGAATGAAGCACTCACTAATGCACACTGCAACACGCAAGAACCTTGTAAACATACTAAGTCAAAGAAGCTAGTCACAAAAAGCCACATAATGCAGAATTCCATTTATATGAAATGTCCAGATCTCTAAAGATAGAAAGTAGATCAGTGGCTGTCAGGGGATAGTGTGAAGGAAAGGCGGAAAGTGAATGTTAACTGGTTGCTTTTGGAGTGACGAAAATACTAAAATTACATAGTGATGTTTCAAAACTCAGTGAATATGCTAAAAACCACTGAACCACACACTACAGGACTGAACCTCTCAGCCCCTACTACTTTAGAAAACAATTCAGCAGTCTCTTAAAAAGTTAAACATGTACTTCCCTATGACCCAATTATTTCACCCTAGAATCCCCCAAGAGAAGTTAAAGTGTTGGGAGGAAAAAGATTTTCCTCTCTCAACTTGGGTTCAGAGGCTGGAGGCCTGTGAATTTAGCTGATGACAGATGAACAGAAGAAAATACAAAGTTTATTTATATATGTATGTTGAAGCACACAAAAAAATACGGCTCTCTAAATAAAGATGTGTAGGAATATAAAAGGTATACTAAAACTATTTTGTGCACTTCCCTGGTGGCTCAGACGGTAAAGAACTGCACTCACTGCACATGCTAGCAAAGTAATGCTCAAAATCCTCCAAGTTATGTGAATCAAGAACTTCCAGATGTACAAGCTGGATTTAGAAGAGGCAGAGGAACCAGAGATCAAATTGCCAATATCCACTGGATCATAGCAGCAATAAGAGAATTCTAGAAAAACATCTACTGCTTCAATGACTACGCTAAAGCCTTTTACTGTGTGGGTCACAACTGTGGAAAATTCTTAAAGAGAGGGCAATACCAGACCACCTTACCCGTTCTCCTGAGAAAATGGATGCAGAACAAGAAGCAACAGTTAGAACCGGACATGGAACAACAACTGGTTCCAAACTGGGAAAGACGCACATCAAGCCTGTATATTGTCACCCTGTTTATTTAACTTAAACGCAGAATACATCATGCGAAATGCCAGGCTGGATGAAGTACACCTGGAGTCAGGATTGCCAGAAGAAATACCAATCAATAACCTCAGGTATGCAGATGACACCACCCTTATGGCAAAAATTAAGGAGGAATTAAAGAACCTCTTGACAAAGATGAAAAAAGAGAGTGAAAAGGCTCACCTAAAACTCAACATTCAAAAAACGAAGATCATGGCTTCTGGTCCCATCACTTCATGACAAATAGATGGGCAAACAATGGAAAGAGTGACAGACTTTATTTTCTTAGGCTCCAAAATCACTGTGGATAGTGACTGCAGCCATGAAGTTAAAAGACACCTGCTCCTTGGAAGAGAAGCTATGCCAAACCTAGAAAGCACACTAAAAAGCAGAGACATCACTTTGCCTAAAAGGTTCATATAGTCAAAAGCTATGGTTTTCCCAGTAGTCATGTATGGATGTGAAAGTTGAACCATAAAAAGGGCTCAACACCCAAGAATTGATGCCTTCAAACTCTGGTGTTAGACAAGACTTTCCTTTTTTTCTTTTTTTAAATTTTTACAGAGTTTTGTTGTTCACAGACACGTATGTTCCCAGATCAGTCACACGCATATCCCTGGTCCCCGATCCCCTCCCAGCCCATCCATTCTACCCCTCCAGGCTGTTGCACCGAGCCCTTGCAGGATCTTCTATTCCCGCAGCGCAATGACAATAGCTATTTTTTTCACATATGATAGTATAGGCTTCCATGTTACTCCCTCTGCGCCTCCCACCCACTGTTCATACCCCACAATGTCCATATGTCTGTTCTCTATGTCTGTTTTTCCATCGCTTCACTGTGTGTGTTATCATTACCCATTTACTAGATTCCATATATATGTGTTAGTATACTGTACTTGTCTTTCTCTTTTTGACTTACTTCACTTTTTATGACAGGTTCTAGATCCAGCCACTTCATTAGGACTGATTCTTCTGCATTTCTTTTTACAGCTGAGAAGTACTGCATTGTATATATGTACCAGAGCTTCTTTATCCATTCATTCGTCAATGGACATCTAGGTTGCTTCCATGTTTTAGCTATTGTATAGAGAGCTGCAATGAACACTGGGGTACAAGTGCTTCTTTCAGTTTTGAGTTCATCAGGGTATAAGCCTAAGAGTGGGATTGCTGGCTTGTATGGCGCTTTTATTTTAAGTTAAATTTTTAAGGAATCTCTGTACTGTCTTCCACAGCGGTATCAATTTACATTCCCACCAGCAATGCAAGAGTGTTCCCTTTTCTCCACACCCTCTCCAGCATTTATTGTCTGTAGATTTTTTGATTGGCCATTCCGACGGGTGTGAGGTGGTACCCTATTGTAGTTTTGATTTGCATGTCACTAATAATAAGCAAGGTTGAGGTTTTTCAGGCCATGAAGTGACAAGACACCTGCTCCTTGGAAGAGAAGCTATGCCAAACCTAGAAAGCACACTAAAAAGCAGAGACATCACTTTGCCTAAAAGGTTCATATAGTCAAAAGCTATGGTTTTCCCAGTAGTCATGTATGGATGTGAAAGTTGAACCATAAAAAGGGCTCAACACCCAAGAATTGATGCCTTCAAACTCTGGTGTTAGACAAGACTTTCCTTTTTTTCTTTTTTTAAATTTTTACAGAGTTTTGTTGTTCACAGACACGTATGTTCCCAGATCAGTCACACGCATATCCCTGGTCCCCGATCCCCTCCCAGCCCATCCATTCTACCCCTCCAGGCTGTTGCACCGAGCCCTTGCAGGATCTTCTATTCCCGCAGCGCAATGACAATAGCTATTTTTTTCACATATGATAGTATAGGCTTCCATGTTACTCCCTCTGCGCCTCCCACCCACTGTTCATACCCCACAATGTCCATATGTCTGTTCTCTATGTCTGTTTTTCCATCGCTTCACTGTGTGTGTTATCATTACCCATTTACTAGATTCCATATATATGTGTTAGTATACTGTACTTGTCTTTCTCTTTTTGACTTACTTCACTTTTTATGACAGGTTCTAGATCCAGCCACTTCATTAGGACTGATTCTTCTGCATTTCTTTTTACAGCTGAGAAGTACTGCATTGTATATATGTACCAGAGCTTCTTTATCCATTCATTCGTCAATGGACATCTAGGTTGCTTCCATGTTTTAGCTATTGTATAGAGAGCTGCAATGAACACTGGGGTACAAGTGCTTCTTTCAGTTTTGAGTTCATCAGGGTATAAGCCTAAGAGTGGGATTGCTGGCTTGTATGGCGCTTTTATTTTAAGTTAAATTTTTAAGGAATCTCTGTACTGTCTTCCACAGCGGTATCAATTTACATTCCCACCAGCAATGCAAGAGTGTTCCCTTTTCTCCACACCCTCTCCAGCATTTATTGTCTGTAGATTTTTTGATTGGCCATTCCGACGGGTGTGAGGTGGTACCCTATTGTAGTTTTGATTTGCATTTCACTAATAATAAGCAAGGTTGAGCATCGTTTCATGTGTTTTTTGGCCATCTGTATGTCCTCTCTGGTGAGATGTTTCTTTAGGTCTTTTTCCCATTTTTTGATTGGGTTGTTCATTTTTCCCGTGCTGAGTTAGACAAGACTTTTGAGAGTTCCTTGGACTGCAAGATCAAACCAATCTTAAAAGGAAATCAAACCAGAATGTTCATTGGAAGGAATGATGCTGAAGCTCCAATACTTTGGTCACCTGATGTGAAGAGAAAACTCATTGAAAAAGATCCTGATGCTGGGGAAAAATAGAAGGCAGGAGGAGAGGGAATGACAGAGGGTGAGATGGTTGCATGACATCACCAACTCAATGGACATGAGTTTAAGAAACTCAGGGGATGGTGAAGGACAGAGAAGCCTGGCGTGATGGAGTCCATGGAGTCACAAAGAGTCAGACACAACTAAGCAACTGAACTGAACTAGAGATGGGCATTTATACTCCTAACTTGATGGGGGAGAACAAAGAGGAGAGAAGAGGTTTCACAGGAAGGACAAATGGGAGATACAGTGAGTGATGATAAATTTACTTATAAGGAAGTGAGTGGTCTTCATCTTTTTTCATGCCAGTTAAACTTCCTAGGAAAGGGTATTTATGGCAGCCTCACTCCCAGAAGTTTCTGCCTTTGTAGTCAGATAAGCAAAGCCCTGAATAGGCTTCTTTCTGCGTCTGTTGAATTTCAAATATCGTTTACTTAAAATAAACTCCATACCAACCCTGGAGGTCCAACTAAGCCCCCACAAAATCATATATCCATATAGAGACCCACATACAAATGCTCATATCAACTTTGTTTATAGTAATCAAAACAGGAAACAAGCCAAATGTCTATCAGCAGATAGATAAACAAATTGTGGTATGTCCACACAATGGAATACTACTCAGCTACAAAGAGAGGCCGGAGCTGTTGATTCACTAACATGAGCAGAACTTAAATCATGCTGACTGAAAGAAACAGACTAAGAGAATGTAACTCCTTATATAAAACTCTAGAAAATGTGAATTCATTCATAGTGAAAGAAAGCCGAGCCGTAGTTGCTGAGGGCAGGGTAGGAGGGAATACAAAAGGTTATAAAGAAACTTCAGGGCGGTAATAACTGAACTCATCTTCTTGGAGGGATGTGTGTACTGATGGTTTCCTAGTATATATACTTATATCAAAACCTATCAAAGTGTCCACTTTAAAGGCAACACTGTAATTTACTGTATGTCATTCATACCTCAATAAAGCTGTTAGAAAAGATTTACTAATATGGCTTAAACCGTTATAAACTGAGAAAATAAGGTTCACTCCCAGTGTTTTCTTTTGTCCACACCCTATGATTTCATTTAACCTTTAACTGCCAATGTCTGACATAAGCAAAGAGTCAAAGATTCAAAGCTACTTTGCAAAGCCGTCTTACTCCATTTTCCCACAAAGGAACACACTGTTCACCATTTCATGCTTATCATTTCCCCATTCTTCTATGAAGCTTTATCACATGTGTATTTATACAGAAACAATATATTGTTATATATTCTTGAATTTTTTTGTATTCTGTGAAATTTCTTTTTCTACTCAACTTTTATGTTTTGAGTTTCACCCATATTAAAATTAGCTATTTGTAATAAGCTGTAAGACTAAGGGAACTTACTTGGGGGCTATGCAACAACCCGGGGGGGGGATGGGGGGAGAAAAAGGAGGGCTCAGACGGGAGGGGTCAGGGATATACCTATGACTGATTTGGGATTATGTACAGCTATAAACAACAAAACTCTATAAAAGATGTATAACAGTAACTTCGCTGTACACCTGAAACTAATGCAACATTGTAAATCAACTATACTTCAATTAAAAAAAAAAAAAAAGAAATACCAAATGGGACAGAGTCATGAATTGAGCAAATGGTGCCAACAGACCTGCTCAATGCACAGTTGTCACAAACCTTCAATTTGCAAAAGAAAGAAAAATTAGCTATTTGTGCCTTTACATTTTTCTTCCTCAATCTTGCCAGAGACTTATTTATCAGTTTTTCCAAAGAAATGTTTGTCTTCTGCTGATTATTGTATCTTCACTTTTCTATTTCACTATTTTTCCCTATTATTTACATTTTTATCTTTCTATTTTAATTCCTTCTATTGCTCCTCATCTAAGGTTTAAGGCAGAAAACAAAAGCAAGAAATTGTTACCTGCAAAAGGATACTGTTTTTTAAAAATTATAAGCCTGCAGAAATGGAAAAAATCAACAACGAAACTGGATGATAAATCTTTTACTCACACACTTCACACTCTTACTTCTGTTTGCCCTACAAGTGTGAGAAGTGCTATCAAGACAGAATAGAGAATAGAATTGACTACTAAAAATAGTTATTATGCATTTTAAAAATTTCATGTTTGGTCAAAGTCAGGTAAATACACCAACTGAAATAATAATTCTAGTTTTTCGCAGGCAAAGTCAGCTACAATTATTCATTATTTTAACATGAACTATGCTGGAGAGGATGGGGTGAACAGTTAGTCTCATCTGTTCATTGGGGGTATATAAAGAAGCACGAAACTTTAACCTAAGTTTTCTAACAGCAGATGGCCTAATAATTCACACTCTGCTCCGTTAATTAAGTACATGTGTATCCCTGTATAGGAATATAAAAAGTATCGTAAACTACTTTGTGCTCATCCCTGCTGGCTCAGGTGGTAAAGAATCTGCCTGCAGTGAGGGAGACCTGGGTCTGATCCCTGGAGGAGGGCACAGCAACCCACTCCAGTATTCTCGCCTGGAGAATCTCATGGTCAAAGGAGCCTGACAAATGCAGTCCATGGGGTCACAAAGAAACAGACACAACTGAGCGACTAAGCACAACTGTTTTGTACTTTACTTCACCCAATGAATCTGCCTTTCTTATAATGGGGAGAACAGAGACAGCAGCTCAAATCAAAACATCAAATGAGAAAAGAGTTCACTTGTCACTGAACTGGCCAGGATGTGAAGGATGAAGCCACAAGAATCATACGATGGGAGACCTGCTCAATGCAGTTGTCACAAACCTTCAATTTGCAAAAGAAAGAAAAATTAGCTATTTGTGCCTTTACATTTTTCTTCCTCAATCTTGCCAGAGACTTATTTATCAGTTTTTCCAAAGAAATGTTTGTCTTCTGCTGATTATTGTATCTTCACTTTTCTATTTCACTATTTTTCCCTATTATTTACATTTTTATCTTTCTATTTTAATTCCTTCTATTGCTCCTCATCTAAGGTTTAAGGCAGAAAACAAAAGCAAGAAATTGTTACCTGCAAAAGGATACTGTTTTTTAAAAATTATAAGCCTGCAGAAATGGAAAAAATCAACAACGAAACTGGATGATAAATCTTTTACTCACACACTTCACACTCTTACTTCTGTTTGCCCTACAAGTGTGAGAAGTGCTATCAAGACAGAATAGAGAATAGAATTGACTACTAAAAATAGTTATTATGCATTTTAAAAATTTCATGTTTGGTCAAAGTCAGGTAAATACACCAACTGAAATAATAATTCTAGTTTTTCGCAGGCAAAGTCAGCTACAATTATTCATTATTTTAACATGAACTATGCTGGAGAGGATGGGGTGAACAGTTAGTCTCATCTGTTCATTGGGGGTATATAAAGAAGCACGAAACTTTAACCTAAGTTTTCTAACAGCAGATGGCCTAATAATTCACACTCTGCTCCGTTAATTAAGTACATGTGTATCCCTGTATAGGAATATAAAAAGTATCGTAAACTACTTTGTGCTCATCCCTGCTGGCTCAGGTGGTAAAGAATCTGCCTGCAGTGAGGGAGACCTGGGTCTGATCCCTGGAGGAGGGCACAGCAACCCACTCCAGTATTCTCGCCTGGAGAATCTCATGGTCAAAGGAGCCTGACAAATGCAGTCCATGGGGTCACAAAGAAACAGACACAACTGAGCGACTAAGCACAACTGTTTTGTACTTTACTTCACCCAATGAATCTGCCTTTCTTATAATGGGGAGAACAGAGACAGCAGCTCAAATCAAAACATCAAATGAGAAAAGAGTTCACTTGTCACTGAACTGGCCAGGATGTGAAGGATGAAGCCACAAGAATATCATACGATGGGGCAAACCACCACATCGCTCTCAGAAGCAGCCAGCTGAAACAATTAGGGATCAGGCAACCCCTCCAGGACTGCCTCATTTCTGCACACGAATGAAATCCCTCAAATGCCAGCTAGAGCCAAATACAGAATCTGAGAGCACACAGCTGTCCGTACCTCCTCCTGTGTATGCAGGAGACTGCTGCCAAACCACAGTTTTATAGTGCACAGGACACTCATTTTTGGAAAGAAACCTAAAAACTTCACAGCTGCTCGTTACTTTGGTTTTACGTGGTGGCTCAGATGGTAGAGGATCTGCCTGCAGTACAAGAGATCCAGGTTCTACCTCTGGGTCACGAAGATCTCCTGGAGAAGGAAGTGGCAACCCACTCCAGTACTTTTGCCTGGGAAATCCCATGGCCATCTCCAGTTCATGGGATTGCAAAAAGTCAGACAGGACTTGAGCAACAACACTTTCTTATGTGGCTACCTGACAAAGCAACATCACCACAAAAGGAGCGTGAGCCTCTCCACAACACCTTCACTTTCCAGGGGCTACAAGGACAGCTCTGACTGTATGACAGGCTTTTAAAAACACACAGACATGTTCGCTTTGGCAGCAGATATACTAAAGTTGGAATGATACAGAGAAGATCAGCATGGCCTTTGAGCAAGGATGACATGAAAATTCATGAAGCATTCCACATTTTTGTGAGCCAGCTCTCTGCGGCGTGTGTGCCCAGAGCCAGTGCTCTGCCGCGAGAGGGGCCACTGCAACAGGGGACCCACACACGTCAAAGAATAAAGACTGATGAGAGATAAAAGATGATTTAGAGACAAAACACGCATACGTGACTATTCTAGATCTATTACTGGAAACCCACGCTATCCACTTCTAACTACTTCAGAACTGAACCCCCAACAAAACATAAAAACTAGGAACTGCATCATAATGATCAAGGTACAACTCTAAGCACAACTGTTTTGTACTTTACTTCACCCAATGAATCTGCCTTTCTTATAATGGGGAGAACAGAGACAGCAGCTCAAATCAAAACATCAAATGAGAAAAGAGTTCACTTGTCACTGAACTGGCCAGGATGTGAAGGATGAAGCCACAAGAATATCATACGATGGGGCAAACCACCACATCGCTCTCAGAAGCAGCCAGCTGAAACAATTAGGGATCAGGCAACCCCTCCAGGACTGCCTCATTTCTGCACACGAATGAAATCCCTCAAATGCCAGCTAGAGCCAAATACAGAATCTGAGAGCACACAGCTGTCCGTACCTCCTCCTGTGTATGCAGGAGACTGCTGCCAAACCACAGTTTTATAGTGCACAGGACACTCATTTTTGGAAAGAAACCTAAAAACTTCACAGCTGCTCGTTACTTTGGTTTTACGTGGTGGCTCAGATGGTAGAGGATCTGCCTGCAGTACAAGAGATCCAGGTTCTACCTCTGGGTCACGAAGATCTCCTGGAGAAGGAAGTGGCAACCCACTCCAGTACTTTTGCCTGGGAAATCCCATGGCCATCTCCAGTTCATGGGATTGCAAAAAGTCAGACAGGACTTAGCAACTAACACTTTCTTATGTGGCTACCGACAAAAGCAACATCACCACAAAAGGAGCGTGAGCCTCTCCACAACACCTTCACTTTCCAGGGGCTACAAGGACAGCTCTGACTGTATGACAGGCTTTTAAAAACACACAGACATGTTCGCTTTGGCAGCAGATATACTAAAGTTGGAATGATACAGAGAAGATCAGCATGGCCTTTGAGCAAGGATGACATGAAAATTCATGAAGCATTCCATATTTTTGTGAGCCAGCTCTCTGCGGCGTGTGTGCCCAGAGCCAGTGCTCTGCCGCGAGAGGGGCCACTGCAACAGGGGACCCACACACGTCAAAGAATAAAGACTGATGAGAGATAAAAGATGATTTAGAGACAAAACACGCATACGTGACTATTCTAGATCTATTACTGGAAACCCACGCTATCCACTTCTAACTACTTCAGAACTGAACCCCCAACAAAACATAAAAACTAGGAACTGCATCATAATGATCAAGGTACTACAGATGCCAAAACAGGGCAGGATAAGAAAGAAACATTTCATTCAAAAACTCCTCTGTGAGTAGAAATAAAAACAGCCAACACTGAGAGTTGACTGGAGACAAGCCCAATACATGCTGCTGCTGACTAAATCATAACCTTTAGAAAGCAGACTAAAATCAAGATGAGTAGGACAAGGCAAAGAGAAGGAATGTTACCAGTTGTATATTATCCACCACTTCCAACCCTTACTCTCAATGCATTTAAGTTCAAGAACAAGTACATTGCTAAGTAGTTGCAAATATAGCTAAAAAACACCATAAATCTCATTACTGACCATTCTAGAATATTCATGACATAAAATACAATGCATTCAGACTGAAATGCACTACACCAGTTATCATCTTCTACACTCCCTACCCAGCTTAGATGGCCCTACAAAAATACACAGAGACAGTATTCAAAGTCCAGAAATGATCTGGGAGGATAACACAAAAAAGGAAGAGAATGCTCTTCTCTAAACCCACAGTTACTGCCTGATTGTAAATGCTGGCCAATACTGCCTTCAGTGCAGCAGATGTGGCCAAGCCAAAACGCAGGCCAACCTGTGGTACCTTCGTCACTGACCTGCAAAGAATTCCCAAAGCCTAGCTAAACCTCACCTGAGAAAGGAAACACATGGAGTGAACTCATCAGAGTCCCAGAGAGCACAAAGGCTCGGCTCAAGGAAAAGCTGACTCACTCGGTGGTTCTCCTACTATCAGAAAATCATTTTGGAGGGCAAACACAAGGATAGTTAACAAGCTCACCCATTATATAGATCAACAAAAATACTCAACTAGTAATGACAGTTACCTCTGGATGACAGTATTATAGGTCCTTTTTCCTATTACAAGCACAAAATTTGGGGGGCAGGAGTGCTGTGCTGGGTCTTCACTGTAGTGTGTGGGCTTCTCTAGCTGGGGCAGGCAGGTTCTAGAGCACACAGGCTCAACTGCTGCAGCATGTGGGATCTTGGTTCCCAGCCCAGGGATTGAACCTGGCTCCCTGCATCAGGAGCACCAAGTCTTAACCACTCTATCACTACAGAAATCCTAACATAAAGTATTTTTAATTTTAAAAATTAAAATGGACAACATTCATTGCTATAAAAAGCCAATGATCAATTTCTTCTAAGTTCATAGTGAGAAAAATCCAATTCCTCAAGGGGCACTCAACAAACAAGTCTTGTCACCTTGCTTAGAGTTAACCCACTCCAGCTTCTGTGACCAAGAAAAACTAACTGTCCCTTCCTACCAGGTCCCTGGTGTGGAAAGGAGGAGGCAAGGCAACCCATGTACTCTGGATGCCCCGCCAACAACCCTCTATCACTGGATGGGATCCTTCAGAGGCCACAGAGTTACTGCTAGGAGTAAGCAAATCCATGCACACCTTCATGACTTTTTGGCAAGCTGAACAAACAATGTGTCTTACACATGTGCATATCATAATTTTCTGGAGGTATATATGGGTCATTTTATTTAAAAATACTAACTAGAAATGGAATTCTGTGACAACCTAGAGCAGTGGGATAGGGTGGCTCAGGAAGGAGGGGACATTGGTGCATCTATGGCTGATCCATGTTGCTGTATGGCAGAAACCAGCACAATATTGTAATTATCCTTCAATTAAAAATAAATAAAGGGCTTCCCCTCGTAGTCCAGTGGGTAAGGACACCACCTTGCAGTGCAAGGGGTGCTGGTTCGAGCCCTGGCCTGGGAAGATCCCACGTGCCGCGGAGCGGCTGGACTGATGTGCCCAATTACCGAGCCCGAGCTCTGGGGCGCATGCGCCCAGAGCCGGTGCTCTGCAACGACAGAGGCCACTGCGATGGGAGGCCTGCAGGAGCCAAAGAACAATGACAGATGAATAGAGAAATGAAAGACCAATAGAAGTGGCCCGCCCGTCCCCCTCCCTCCCCACCCTACTACCCCCGCCAAAAATAAAGAAAGAAAGAAAGAAAAACTAACTAGAGCTATTGAATCTCATTTTCCAAAGGTAGGGAACCCTGAATCTACTTCATACACCAAGGTCTTCTACCTATAGAAAAAAATTTTTTTCATTTCCCAAAAGGGTGAAGCAATTTCCAAAAGATGACATAACATTTTAAAAATTAATTTCCATGAGAGAAAAATAAAGCCAAGAGAAATTAATAGCTTAAAAACCAGTATGAAGTCAGTGTAAAAATTAAAACCAAAAAATATACTTTAAGGTAGGGGTGACCCTGAAGCTCAGTAACGGACAATTCCAAGCTGTCTCCAAGAGAAAGTGAGGTTCAATCATGTACTAAATACACAGCTTGGTCTCTAGAAGCAGCACAGAAGCCGAGGTCCTCTTATTAAACAACCAGTAATTAATATCAAGTCAGGGTAAAATTTCTAGCATACAGAAACAAAGCTGTATCAAAGACCTGTTCATATTTACTTAAGCAAGAAACATGATTACATTGTCTTATGGAAAAGATGTAAGATTATTTAAAATCAGAAATATCAGTTGAACTGGGCCACTTCAACTAGTGCTCAGTAACACTGGAATACTGAAAGTGCACAGACCATGCTCAGAGCTGATGAGCATCCGATTTGCTGAGAAAGGAGAATGTGGAGGTAAATGCTGGGTGTAAACTCAGGAGGACTTAGCATTAATTCTCCCTAATGAGGCCGGCATCCGGGAGCAGAGCCCGCTGGGCAACAGCCATAGGGAGCGTCACTCAATGATGTTTCTGACTGCTTTGTGACTCATCGTTTCAACATAAGATCTGTAGAAACAGACAGAAGTAGAGGTGGAAAACGGCTGGGCTCAGTAGCTCAAGGGGAGAGAAAAATGACCCTAGGTTCTCAAGAGCACAGTCCTGTGGGCTGGCCAAGGTTACGCCTGAAACAGGGCAGGCACAGTACCACCCCAGAGCGAGATGTTGGACTGCAGCTGTCTTTCCACCACCATGTGCCTCTTTCCCTGGTACAACCCTCTAGGCAAGAATGACAAGCTGTATTCTGAATTGCCATCTCACTAGGTTCTGAAGAGCTTTACCTCTATGAATTTCCCTGTGATTGGAGCCCCTCCCCTTGAGATCGTGTTCCTACCATCAATTTGCCATCTGAGTGATGACCACAGCACGGTCCTACTGTGGCAGTGTGAACAGTGGTTCCAAAGGTGTCTGCTTCCTAACCCCTGAATCACCTCATAGGGTAAAGAGACTCCACAGATGGGATTAAATTAAGGCTGTGAGCTAGGGAGCTTATCCCTGATCATCCGAGTAGGCCAGATGTGATCACAAAGATGTTTACACAACAAGGGGCACAAGAGTGATGACCATATGACAACACAAGCAGAAACCAGAGTGATACCCTCTGAAGACGGAGAAAGAGGTCACAAGCCAAGAAGCTCAGGCAGCCCCTCAATGCTGGGAAAAGCATGGAAATGGTTTCTCCTTCACACCTGGAAGGAACTAGCCCTGTTAACGCCCTCACTGTGAAACTGATTTCAGACTCCTGGCTTCTCAAACTGTAAGAAAATAAAATTCTGTTGTTCTGAAGCCACCAAATTTGTGGTAATTCTTTTAGCAACAACAGGAACCTAGCACAATTACGTTTATGCTACCACATAAAGCAAATTTTGTGTCGATCACCCCTGAATTGCTTAAAAAAAAAAAAAAGACAAAGTTAGGAGAATATTGATAATCTTTAAAGGTGGGTACATGGAGATTCATTACACTATTTTCCTTTATGTATATAATTGGAAACTTTCAAACTACAGAATTTTAAGCCATTTTAAAATTCCTAGTGAAGATGACATACAGGTGGCCAAAACACACATGCTCATCATGATTACTTATTAGAGAAATGCAAGTCCTAACTCCAATTAGGCATGCTCTCTCACCAGTTGGTCAGAACTGGCTATCATTAAAATATTTGCTAACAATAAATGCTGGAGACGATGTGGACAAAAGGACACTCTCCTACAGTGTTGGTAGGAACGCAAATGTGACTCACTATGACAAACAGTATGTAGGCTTCTTAAAAAACTAAAAATAGAAGTAGCGTATGATCCAGCAATCCCACTCTGGGGCCTATGTCTAATAAAACCATAATTCAAAAGACACAT
Source organism: Tragulus kanchil (assembly GCA_022376925.1). Taxonomy (NCBI): domain Eukaryota; kingdom Metazoa; phylum Chordata; class Mammalia; order Artiodactyla; family Tragulidae; genus Tragulus; species Tragulus kanchil. Next base: position 103,849,766 of record JAIOJX010000030.1, on the reverse strand, counting down.
GCACCCTGTTTTCAATCCAGCATTATCTGCAATAGCCAAGACACGGAAGCAATGCAAATGTCCATCATCAGAGGAATGGATAAAGACGTAGTCCAAATATAAAATGGACTATTACTCGGTCATAAAAAAGAATGAAATAATGTCATTTGCAGCAACAGAGACAGACCTAGAGATTCTAATACTAAGTGAAGCAGTCAGACAATGGACAAGTATATGATAGCACTTTTATGTGGTCTCTTAAAAAAACTGATGTAAGTGAACTTCTTTACAAAACAGAAACAGACTCGCAGACTTTGAAAACACATTTATGGGGGCTTCCCCTGGTGGTCCAGTGGGTAAAGACACCGCCTTGCAGTGCAAGGGGCGCTGGTTCGAGCCCTGGCCTGGAGAGATCCCACGTGCCGTGGAGCAGCTGGACTGATGTGTCCAATTACCGAGCCAGAGCTCTGGAGCGCATGCGTCCAGAGCCGGTGCTCTGCAACAACAGACGCCACCACGATGGGAGGCCCACAGGAGCCAAAGAACAAAGATGGCTGAACATAGAGAAACGAAAGACCAACAGAAGTGGCCCGCCTGCTCCCCTCCCTCCCCAACCCGACCCCTGCCCAAATATAAATAAATAAATAAATCTTAAAAAAAAAAAAAAAGAAAACACATTTATGGTTACCAAAGGGAAAAGGTGGCATGGGAGCAAATTAGAGGAGTTTGAGATTAACATATACACACACCTATATATGAAATAATCAACTCATCACTAGTATATATCACAGGGAACTCAACTCAACATTCTCTAATAACCTGTATGTGGAAAGCATCTGAAAATGAACAGGTGTACATAAATGGGTAAGTGAACCACTTCACTGTATACCTGAAACTAACAGTGTACCTCAGCTATACTCCAATATAAAATAAAAATTAAAGTAAAAAATTCAGCTATAAAATAAAATTTCTAAGGAAGATATCACATGTCTAAACCTTTCCCAGTATCTTAGTCATCTCGAGATACTGTAACAAACACTGCAAACTGGACGGTAACGCAACAGAAATGTATTCCTCACAGTTCTAGAAGCTGGAGTCCCAGATCACCATGCCAGCCAGGTTAAGTTCTTGGTAAGGGCCCTCCTTCTGGTCCGTGGACAGTCCCTTCTTGCTATATTCTCACGTGACAGAGAGAAAGCACCTCTTGTGTCTCTTCTCATAAGGGCACTAATCCAACTCACAGGGCTCTACTCTCCCTAAATAATAGAAGTGTCTCCCAAAGGCTGTCTCCCACTTAACATGACATTAGGGATTAAGGCTTCAACATGCAAACTCTGGGGAGACACGTTCAGTTCACGGCACTCACTGAGACAGATGAGTCAGTTTTTCCTCCAATATTGGAAAAAAACATTAATTTTTTAAACACTGTTATCAGGCACTCTCAGCTCAAGATGTCAGAGTAGAAGAACATGACACCTTTCTTAAACACAAATCACAACCAGCTGCTCGACAACCATCCGCCAAAAAAAACAAAACCACTACAACCTATCAAAAGAGATACTGTACAACCAAAGACAAAGAAGAAGCCACAGTGAGACAGAAGGAGGGGCTCAACTGAGATAAAATCAGGTCCCAATAATACCACATCAGGTTATTGGCTACTAGTTATTGGACACGAGAAAAAACTGTTGCATCTTTCAATGCGTCCTCAGTCTGCAGGAGAAGCACATGGGAGCTGAGCAGATAAAGCAGCATTCCTATTTCCTGTAGGATCCCATTTCTCGAGGATGGAGGTTCCTGGAATAAAACGCTGTACAAAAATTCTCCACCCAATTTACTATACTGTCTTTAACTGCTGATCCATAAGCTCATTCATCTAGGATGAACACAACTTGGTAAAAGTCAAAAAGCAAAACATACCTGAGCTGTATCTCAACAGGGGGTCTGGGGACTCAGAGAGCCCAACCTGACCAGCTCTGCTCATCAGGACAGACATCCTGAGAGCCGGTGCTTCCAACAGAGCTTCCCCAAAGCATACCACCCATCATCTCTGCTACCTAGCTAGTACAGGCTAAGGCGGCCATTCCAACTAGGCTGACCCAGTCTAACAAAGCAAGGCGGGCAAAAGAATTATGCCCTTCCATGAAATAGCATGTTACATGCACCAAAATAATTTTTTTATGTTCAGATGTTTTTTAGTCTATTTTTTTGGCCACAGCATATGGCTTCGAAATCTTAGTTCCCCCATCAGGGATGGAACCCACGCCCTCGGCAGTGAAAGCACAAAGTCCTAATCTATGGGCACTAATCCAATCAAGGGCTCTCCCTAAATAATAGAAGTGTCTCCCAAAGGCTGTCTCCCACTTAACATGACATTAGGGATTAAGGCTTCAACATGCAAACTCTGGGGAGACACGTTCAGTTCACGGCACTCACTGAGACAGATGAGTCAGTTTTTCCTCCAATATTGGAAAAAAACATTAATTTTTTAAACACTGTTATCAGGCACTCTCAGCTCAAGATGTCAGAGTAGAAGAACATGACACCTTTCTTAAACACAAATCACAACCAGCTGCTCGACAACCATCCGCCAAAAAAAACAAAACCACTACAACCTATCAAAAGAGATACTGTACAACCAAAGACAAAGAAGAAGCCACAGTGAGACAGAAGGAGGGGCTCAACTGAGATAAAATCAGGTCCCAATAATACCACATCAGGTTATTGGCTACTAGTTATTGGACACGAGAAAAAACTGTTGCATCTTTCAATGCGTCCTCAGTCTGCAGGAGAAGCACATGGGAGCTGAGCAGATAAAGCAGCATTCCTATTTCCTGTAGGATCCCATTTCTCGAGGATGGAGGTTCCTGGAATAAAACGCTGTACAAAAATTCTCCACCCAATTTACTATACTGTCTTTAACTGCTGATCCATAAGCTCATTCATCTAGGATGAACACAACTTGGTAAAAGTCAAAAAGCAAAACATACCTGAGCTGTATCTCAACAGGGGGTCTGGGGACTCAGAGAGCCCAACCTGACCAGCTCTGCTCATCAGGACAGACATCCTGAGAGCCGGTGCTTCCAACAGAGCTTCCCCAAAGCATACCACCCATCATCTCTGCTACCTAGCTAGTACAGGCTAAGGCGGCCATTCCAACTAGGCTGACCCAGTCTAACAAAGCAAGGCGGGCAAAAGAATTATGCCCTTCCATGAAATAGCATGTTACATGCACCAAAATAATTTTTTTATGTTCAGATGTTTTTTAGTCTATTTTTTTGGCCACAGCATATGGCTTCGAAATCTTAGTTCCCCCATCAGGGATGGAACCCACGCCCTCGGCAGTGAAAGCACAAAGTCCTAATCTATGGACTACTAGGTAATTTCCTCTGGCACCAAAAATTTGAAGAAACACCTCCAAGCCCCAGCACTTCCAGTTTAATGGAGAACAACTTCAAAAGGCACCTCGGGACTCTGTGCCTGCATTCACCCTTGGAGCACTTAAACAAACACAGGCCACATCCAGTGGTATGCATTATAGGAGAAGGAGTGTGCAGAGTCAGGTGGAGGAGGGAAGGTATTTAGGATGCTATCACAACTTCGGTTTTTCACTTATACTTGAAGGATAGTCTCTACAAAAATCAAACAATTGTTCTGATATTCCACAGGGACCCAAAAAGTAGGAAAAGGAATCTGGTCACATTTAAGAGATTCAGTCAGTGGGCCAAAAACATCCAGTCTCTTGGACAGAGCTTGCGGTCTTCCCCACTGATTCTCAGGGGAGCAGGTACAAGCCCACTGCTGAGGGCTTTATGCCATAATGTCACTAACGTCAACTGCTGGAGGCATTTTACCATCCAGGACCCTTCTTGGTTTGTTGTAAGAACTATCCTCAATCACTAAGACTTTCCACAGTATGAGAAACATTTCAAGAAGTCTTCTCGGGCTTCCCCTGGTGGTCCAACAGGTAAGGACACCACCTTGCGGTGCAAGGGACGCCGGTTCGATCCCTAGCCTGGGAAGATCCCACGTGCCGCGGAGCAGCTGGACTGATGTGTCCAATCACCGAGCCAGAGCTCTGGAGCACGTGTGCCCAGAGCCAGCGCTCTGCGACAACAGAGGCCACCATGATGGGAGGCCCACAGGAGCCGAAGAACAAAGATGGATGAAAATAGAGAAATGAAATACCAACAGAAGTGGCCCGCCATCCCCCTCCTTCCCCCGCCCCCAAAAAAGATAAATAAATAAAATGTTAAAAAAAAAAAAAAAAGAAGTCTTCTCAAATTAGGACTGGAAAAAAATTCTGGCTTCTCTATGGATTTGCATAGAGAAAATGCAGTTGATTTTAGTATATAAAGCTGATGAGGGCTTCTCTGGTGGTCCAGTGGGAAAAGAGTCCACCTTGCAGTGCAAGGGACACCGGTTTGATCTGTGGCCTGAGAAGATCCCACGTGCAGTGGAGCGGCTGAACCAGTGTGTCCAATTACGAGCCAGTGCCCTGGAGCGCATGCGCCCAGAGCTGGTGCTCTGCAACGAGAGAGGCCACTGCAATGGGAGGCCCACACAGGCCAAAGAATGAAGACGGATGAAAATAAATAAATAAAAAACCAGTAAAAGAAAGAAATAAAAAACCAATAAAAAGAGGCCAAAATTTAAAAAATATATAAAGCTCATGGGAAATCAAAACCAGTATGAGTTATGCCTGGTACAAAATACCACAAGTTTGTACCATGGCATAATAAATATCCCTGATAATGAAGGCAGTTAACTTTCAACATTAAATAAGAGTTTTTGTAGAAAGAACATTTATGGACAACAAAGGAAGTGCTGCGAATACAACATTTGAGCATTTAGCTAAGGAGAATGGAACTGTAATGTTCCAAGAGAAAGAATATTTCAGACACACTTTATTTCATGGACATATTTCATTCTTGGTGGCATCAAGGAAAGAAAGACCAAGATAAAGAGACCACATCGTGACAAGATGGGTGGGTTGGGAGTGGAGATTAAGCATAATATTTGGGGGGGGGGCGGTGTTTGGCAAGTTGGGGAGGAGGGGGGCAGGCAGGCCACTTCTCTTGGTCTTTCATTTATCTGTTTTCATCCACCTTTTGTCCTTCGCCCCGTGTGGGCCTCCCATCGCGGTGGCCTCTGTTGTCAAAGAGCACCAGCTCTGGGCGCACGTGCTCCAGAGCTCTGGCTCAGTAATTGGACACATGGGTCCAGCCACTTCATGGCACATGAGATCTTCCCAGGCCAGGGATGGAACCGGCGCCCCTTGCACTGCAAGGCAGTGTCCCTACCCACTGGACCACCAGGAAAGCCCCAAGCATAATTTTTTTTACAGCAAATTCCATGGCAGTCCAGTGGTTAGGACTTAGGACTCAGTGTTTTCACTACAAGGTCCAGGGTTAAGTCCCTGCTCAGGGAACTGAGATCCTACAAGTCTCAGCACAGCCAAAGAAAAAGAAAAAGAAAAATTTGTATGGCCAATTGCCAGGAATTTTGTGTCTGCTGAATCTAGTAATGAGTCAGGACTAGCCTTTTTGAATGACTTTTAAATTTTCATTTTCCTAATAACTTGCACATTTTATAAAAACTCAGTGATTGATTAGAAATTTTAAAAACTCATTCTTGGAACTTCCTTGATGTTTCAGTGGCTAAGACACTGCTATCCCAATGCAGGGGCACATTGGTACAATCCCCGGTCACGGAAGTAAGATCGCGCATGCTACACAACATGGCCAAAACCAAAACAAAACTAACCCAAGAAGTTCACTCTCCCATAAAGTTCTTGAAGGAATGACCTACAGTAGTAATTCTCATCACTTAAAGGGTGGTTTTAGAAATCTGCGAGCCTCGAGGGATGGGGGAAAGTCCTCACTGACACTGGACAGGCAGAGACCAGATAATCACCCATCCTCACTCATGCAGGACAGCCTCACAAGATGGGGAGAAGCTCCTGCCCTGCACAGGTCTTCACGGTCCTTGACACTCAAAAAAAGTCTGTTTTCTCTCAGCATAATAAACTCTTAAGCATTTATTGCTCACTTTTAACATGTACTTTACCTTCCAGAACTGCAACCACCATGGACATATTCATCTGTCACCCTAAAGAGACCACATCGTGACAAGATGGGTGGGTTGGGAGTGGAGATTAAGCATAATATTGGGGCGGTGTTTGGCAAGTTGGGGAGGAGGGGGGCAGGCAGGCCACTTCTCTTGGTCTTTCATTTATCTGTTTTCATCCACCTTTTGTCCTTCGCCCCGTGTGGGCCTCCCATCGCGGTGGCCTCTGTTGTCAAAGAGCACCAGCTCTGGGCGCACGTGCTCCAGAGCTCTGGCTCAGTAATTGGACACATGGGTCCAGCCACTTCATGGCACATGAGATCTTCCCAGGCCAGGGATGGAACCGGCGCCCCTTGCACTGCAAGGCAGTGTCCCTACCCACTGGACCACCAGGAAAGCCCCAAGCATAATTTTTTTTACAGCAAATTCCATGGCAGTCCAGTGGTTAGGACTTAGGACTCAGTGTTTTCACTACAAGGTCCAGGGTTAAGTCCCTGCTCAGGGAACTGAGATCCTACAAGTCTCAGCACAGCCAAAGAAAAAGAAAAATTTGTATGGCCAATTGCCAGGAATTTTGTGTCTGCTGAATCTAGTAATGAGTCAGGACTAGCCTTTTTGAATGACTTTTAAATTTTCATTTTCCTAATAACTTGCACATTTTATAAAAACTCAGTGATTGATTAGAAATTTTAAAAACTCATTCTTGGAACTTCCTTGATGTTTCAGTGGCTAAGACACTGCTATCCCAATGCAGGGGGACATGGGTACAATCCCTGGTCAGGGAAGTAAGATCGCGCATGCTACACAACATGGCCAAAACCAAAACAAAACTAACCCAAGAAGTTCACTCTCCCATAAAGTTCTTGAAGGAATGACCTACAGTAGTAATTCTCATCACTTAAAGGGTGGTTTTAGAAATCTGCGAGCCTCGAGGGATGGGGGAAAGTCCTCACTGACACTGGACGGGCAGAGACCAGATATATCACCCATCCTCACTCATGCAGGACAGCCTCACACAGATGGGGAGAAGCTCCTGCCCTGCACAGGTCTTCACGGTCCTTGACACTCACAAATAACAAAAGTCTGTTTTCTCTCAGCATAATAAACTCTTAAGCATTTATTGCTCACTTTTAACATGTACTTTACCTTCCAGAACTGCAACCACCATGTAAATTAAGACGCAATTATGTATTTTTGTTGCTGTTCTTACTGTGTCAGGTCTCAGTTGCAGCACAGAGCACGTGGCTCCACAGCATACAGGATCTTAGTTTCCTGAACAGGGATCAAACCCATGCCCTGTGCACTGCAAGGTAATTCTTAAACACTGGACCACAAAGGAAGTTCCAAGATGCAATAATTATTTTTGACTTTCTTATCACCACTAAGGCTCTTTCCAGGTGGTGCTAGTGTTAAAGTGTCTGCCTGCCAATGCAGGATTCTCAAGAGATGTGAGTATGATCCAAGGGTCAGGAAGATCTCCTAGAGTAGGAAATGGCCCCCTACTCCAGTATTCTTGTCTGGAAAATTCCAGAGGAGCAGAGGAGCTTGGCGGGCTACAGTCCATGGGAGCTGCAGAGTCAGACATCACTGAGCAGCAGCATCACATGAGGGCTACTCCCTTTCTGCTAAAGGACTTCTGCCTCTAGCAGTAGATTATAATGGCCATCTGAATTAAATTTGCCTATTTCCTGACAGATACAGTAAGGAACTAAAAGAAGCAGAAGAGATTAAGAAGTGTCAAGAATACACAGAACAACTAGACAAGAAAGGTCTTAATGACTTAGACAACCCTGATGGTGTGGTCACTCATCTAGAGTCAGACATTTCTCAAGGTGAAGTCCAGTGTGTCTTAGGAAGCATTATTAGGAACGAAGCTGGTAGAGGTGATGGAATTCCAACTGAGCTATTTAAATAAATCCTAAAAGATGATGTTCTTAAGGTGCTGCACTCAATATGCCAGCAAATTTTGAAAACTCAGCAGTGGCCACAGGACTGGAAGAGGCTAGTTTTCATTCCAATCCCAAAGAACGACAATGGTGAAGAATGTCCAAACTACTGTACAGTTGTGCTCATTTCACATGTTAATAAAGTTATCCTCAAAATTCTTCAAGCTAGGTTTCATCAGTGCATGAATCGAGAACTTCCAAATGCACAAACTGGATGTAGAAAAGGCAGAGGAAACAGAGATCAAATTGCCAACATCCACCGGATCATAGCAGAAATAAGAGAATTTCAGAAAAATATCTACTTCTGCTTCACTGACCATGCTAAAGTCTTGGACCGTGTGGGTCACAACAAACTGGAAAATTCTTAAAGAGATGGGAGTACAAGACCACCTTACATGTGTCCTGAAAAACCTGTATGTGGGTCAATAAACAACAGTTAGCAGCATACATGTAACAACAGACTAGTTCAAAATTGGGAAAGGAGTACAATGCAGTTGTATATGGTCATTCTGCTTATTTAAAGTATATATAGAGTACAATATGAGAAATGCTGGGCTGAATGAATCACAAGCTGGAATCAAGATTGCTGGAAGAAATACCAACAACCTCGGATATGCAGATAATACCACTTTAATAGCAGAAAGTGAAGAAGAACTAAAGAGCTTCTTGATGAGGGTAAAAAAGAAGAGTGAAAAAGCTGGCTTGAAATTTCACACTAAAAAACAAAGATCATGACGTCTGGTTCCATCAGTTCATAGTAAATAGAAGGGGAAAAAGTGGAAGCAGTGATACTTTATTTTCCTGGGCTCCAAAATCACTGCAAACACTAACTACAGCCATGAAATTAAAATGCTTGCTCTTTGGAAAAAAGTCACGACAAACCTAGAGACATCACGTTGCCAACAAAGGTCCATCTAGTCAAAGCTGTGGTTTTTCTAGTAGTCAGGTACAGATGTGAGAGCTGGACCACAAACAAGGCTGAGCGCCGAAGAACTGACACCTTTAAACTGTGGTGCTGGAGAAGACTCTTGAGAGACCCCTGGACTGCAAGGAGATCAAACCAGTCAGTCCTAAAGGAAATCAACCTTGACTATTCATTGCAAGGACTGATGCTGAAGCTCCAATACTTTGGCCACCTGACATGAAGAGAGGACTCAGACCCTGATGCTGGGAAAGATTAAGGGGAGGAGAGAAAGGAGCTATAGAGGATGAAATGGGGTTGATCAAATCATAGACTCAACGGACATGAGTTTGAACCAACTCTGAGAGACAGTGAAGGACAGGGAAGTCCAGCATGCTGCAGTCCATGGGGTCGCCAAGAGTCAGACATGACTGAGCAACTGAACAATTCTATAGTAATACAAGTACTATACAATTACTTGATTATTTCACTATGCCTCAAGCTCTGGTCATGCCCAACTGTTTATGTAGTAAAAAATTATTTTGTATGAACTAATTACCTTTCATTTTTCCTTTCTGATATTACAAGGACATTATATTGGTTCTTAAATTTTATATATTTTAAAATATTTAATACATAATAATTGTTATATTTTCCATGAATTTCACTTGTTTACTGGATATTTAACTAAAAAGTTAGCAGCATACATGTAACAACAGACTAGAAGGAATACAAGCATTGGGCTTGCTTATTTAAAGTATATATAGAGTACAATATGAGAAATGCTGGGCTGAATGAATCACAAGCTGGAATCAAGATTGCTGGAAGAAATACCAACAACCTCGGATATGCAGATAATACCACTTTAATAGCAGAAAGTGAAGAAGAACTAAAGAGCTTCTTGATGAGGGTAAAAAAGAAGAGTGAAAAAGCTGGCTTGAAATTTCACACTAAAAAACAAAGATCATGACGTCTGGTTCCATCAGTTCATAGTAAATAGAAGGGGAAAAAGTGGAAGCAGTGATACTTTATTTTCCTGGGCTCCAAAATCACTGCAAACACTAACTACAGCCATGAAATTAAAATGCTTGCTCTTTGGAAAAAAGTCACGACAAACCTAGAGACATCACGTTGCCAACAAAGGTCCATCTAGTCAAAGCTGTGGTTTTTCTAGTAGTCAGGTACAGATGTGAGAGCTGGACCACAAACAAGGCTGAGCGCCGAAGAACTGACACCTTTAAACTGTGGTGCTGGAGAAGACTCTTGAGAGACCCCTGGACTGCAAGGAGATCAAACCAGTCAGTCCTAAAGGAAATCAACCTTGACTATTCATTGCAAGGACTGATGCTGAAGCTCCAATACTTTGGCCACCTGACATGAAGAGAGGACTCAGACCCTGATGCTGGGAAAGATTAAGGGGAGGAGAGAAAGGAGCTATAGAGGATGAAATGGGGTTGATCAAATCATAGACTCAACGGACATGAGTTTGAACCAACTCTGAGAGACAGTGAAGGACAGGGAAGTCCAGCATGCTGCAGTCCATGGGGTCGCCAAGAGTCAGACATGACTGAGCAACTGAACAATTCTATAGTAATACAAGTACTATACAATTACTTGATTATTTCACTATGCCTCAAGCTCTGGTCATGCCCAACTGTTTATGTAGTAAAAAATTATTTTGTATGAACTAATTACCTTTCATTTTTCCTTTCTGATATTACAAGGACATTATATTGGTTCTTAAATTTTATATATTTTAAAATATTTAATACATACATAATTGTTATATTTTCCATGAATTTCACTTCAGCATTATAACTGGGACATAAGAAAATATTCGTTGCTAAAAAGAGGGTTCAGGGGACTTCCCCTGGTGGTCCACTGGCTGAGATTGTACTCTGAATGCAGAAGGTCCGGTTCAATCCTGGTCAGGGAACAGGATCCCACATGCTGCAACAAAGATTCCAAATGCTGCAACAAGACCCAGCATAGTCAAAAACTAAATACTACAAAAAAAACAACAAAAAAAGAGGGTGCAGGGACTTCTCTGACAGTCCAACGGTTGTGATACCACTGCAGAGAGCATGGGTTCAGTCCCTGATTGGGGAACTAGGATCCTGCATGCTGCACAAGCACACATAAAACAGGGTGTAGGTTTGAGGCTTGAAAATGCAAATCTATTTTGATCTCAGTATTCATTACATGACAAACATAGTAAAAAATTAAAGTATATAAAATATCTAAATAAAAATACACAGATGGGGCTTCTCTGGTGGTCCAGTGGATGGGGACACTGCCTTGCAGTGCAAGGGGCGTCGGTTTGATGCCTGGCCTGGGAAGATCCCATGTGCCGTGGAGCGGCTGGACTGACGTGTCCAATTATGAGCTGGAGCTCTGGAGCGCATGCGCCCAGAGCCAGTGCTCCGCAAGAACAGAGGCCACTGCGATGGGAGGCCCACATGAGACAAAGAACAAACATGGATGAAAACAGATACATGAAAGACCAAGAGAAGTGGCCTGCCTGCCCCCCTCCCTCCCCAACCCAACCCCCCAAAAAAGTTTAAAAACACACAGATGATACATGTATTATATCTAAATGAAAACATACAGATGAAGTTGCTATTCAAAGCAATAAACATATGTGCAGGGAAAGTAAGAGGTCATATTCTTACATTTACACAGGACATGACAGCAACTGAACAATTCTATAGTAATACAAGTACTATACAATTACTTGATTATTTCACTATGCCTCAAGCTCTGGTCATGCCCAACTGTTTATGTAGTAAAAAATTATTTTGTATGAACTAATTACCTTTCATTTTTCCTTTCTGATATTACAAGGACATTATATTGGTTCTTAAATTTTATATATTTTAAAATATTTAATACATACATAATTGTTATATTTTCCATGAATTTCACTTCAGCATTATAACTGGGACATAAGAAAATATTCGTTGCTAAAAAGAGGGTTCAGGGGACTTCCCCTGGTGGTCCACTGGCTGAGATTGTACTCTGAATGCAGAAGGTCCGGTTCAATCCTGGTCAGGGAACAGGATCCCACATGCTGCAACAAAGATTCCAAATGCTGCAACAAGACCCAGCATAGTCAAAAACTAAATACTACAAAAAAAACAACAAAAAAAGAGGGTGCAGGGACTTCTCTGACAGTCCAACGGTTGTGATACCACTGCAGAGAGCATGGGTTCAGTCCCTGATTGGGGAACTAGGATCCTGCATGCTGCACAAGCACACATAAAACAGGGTGTAGGTTTGAGGCTTGAAAATGCAAATCTATTTTGATCTCAGTATTCATTACATGACAAACATAGTAAAAAATTAAAGTATATAAAATATCTAAATAAAAATACACAGATGGGGCTTCTCTGGTGGTCCAGTGGATGGGGACACTGCCTTGCAGTGCAAGGGGCGTCGGTTTGATGCCTGGCCTGGGAAGATCCCATGTGCCGTGGAGCGGCTGGACTGACGTGTCCAATTACTGAACCGGAGCTCTGGAGCGCATGCGCCCAGAGCCAGTGCTCCGCAAGAACAGAGGCCACTGCGATGGGAGGCCCACATGAGACAAAGAACAAACATGGATGAAAACAGATACATGAAAGACCAAGAGAAGTGGCCTGCCTGCCCCCCTCCCTCCCCAACCCAACCCCCCAAAAAAGTTTAAAAACACACAGATGATACATGTATTATATCTAAATGAAAACATACAGATGAAGTTGCTATTCAAAGCAATAAACATATGTGCAGGGAAAGTAAGAGGTCATATTCTTACATTTACACAGGACATGACAGAACCACTGCAGTTTAAAAAAGGGGTTTTAGGGTCAGGCTACCCAGTCTGAATTCCACTCATCCAATGTCAGTTGCAAGACCTAGGCAAGTTTCCATTTCTCGGCTACCTCCTCTCCACCTGCTAAAGTTAAGATAGCACTATTTCTTTCCTGTATCTAGGGTTGGCTGGATGAATCAGGGAGACTGTTCAAGTTTAGCATCCCGCCCTGCCCACGGTCAGGGCTTTCCATGTGTATGCTATTAAGTTGACCTAAAACTTAAAAACAGAGTCATAAAGAGGGAAATGAGAGCTGAGAATGTGATCATAAGCCTAAAAAGGCATGAAAATGAACATAACAAATATAGGACTTTTTGAAAAATGACTGAAATGTCAGTTCATTACCATCAACTCAACTAAGCTAACTGAATAATTTTCCTTTTCATATATACTTGTACACGGGGAAGAAGTGACACAAAACAACATTAGACCAGAAAGGATCTATCAAGATGAACACCAATGTCTATTCAGATCATGGTTATGGCCTAAAATGTATCCGATTACCTTCTTAGTTCAGCTAATGCTAAGTAAAAACCTCCTTTTGTCTACAAGAGCCAATAGCTGAAGAATCCTGAAAAGATGTCAGTGCATGTATACTACACACCTAGGGAAAGCTACAGAAAATTATAGCCTTTCTCATTCCCACATGAGAAGAACTCAAAAATAGTAAGATAGCATTTTGGGTGAGACCAAGTAGGCCATTCAGCAACACAAAGGGGAAAAATTGCCCTGGCTACTGAGGCAAACCCTGCCTCTCCAGGGTGTTGATGCTAAAATTAGAAATAGGATTAAGAGTGCCCTGCCATTCCCAGTCGGTTTTTTGTTCTCAACTCCTGCCTGGGGACTTCTCCCTCCCCTATGTTAACCATGAATATTTGTTCATTAACATCAGAGGTGGGAAGCAATAGAAAAAGAGCCAAAAGTAAAGGCTTTAATAAGTTTAAATGTGAAATGATTTTTTTTAGCATTACACACCATCAGTACCAGATCATGCGGACAGTTTGAATACAAGTTTCCCTCAGTTCAACCAAGGGTTACCTATGAGGAAAAAAAAAAAAACACCTTAAAGCAAATAACTTAATAGTTATTCTGTTCTTGAGAAGTAAGGATTCAGTATCATTTCTTTATCAAGAGAGAATTTCAGGGCTTCCCTGATGGTCCAGTGGGAGAAGAGTCCACCTTGCAGTACAAGGGGCGCCAGCTGGATCCCTGGCCTGGGAAGATCCCATGTGACGCAGAGCTGCTGGACCCATGTGTCCAATTATGAGCCAGCACTCTGGAGCGCACACACCCGGAGCTGGTGCTCTGTAATGAGAGGAGCCACTGCAATGGGAGGCCCACACAGGCCAAAGAATAAAGATGGATGAAAATAAATAAATAAAAAAACAATAAAAGAGGCTGAAATTTAAAAAAAGAAAAAGAGAGAGAGAATTTCACCTCTTCAAATTAAGAACAAGAAAACTATGTAAATGGAGTGGAGATGTTATTTCTTCCATGGAGTGCTGTTAAAAATCTGAACAGATGACCCAACTGTCTGAAGACTCTGCAACGTATATGACAGCAGGTAGAGTGGGGAGTTTGAAGTACCCGAAGAGAGATGATTCACTCTGCCTTTCTTCCCTGTGGTATGCCCTCATCTTGACTAAGGACAGTTTAAAACTTGGAAACTCTCCTAGACAGAACTCTAGGAGAAGCCCTTCCTGTAGCTCTGTCTCAAGAAGCAAGACAGGGTACTAAATCTCTGATAAGGAGGAGGAGCTCTGATTTCCACAGGGTGGGTTGAATTCTATTGCTTTTTGCTCCTTTCTTCCTGCCACTTAGTCCCAGACATGAGTGCAGTCATAAGAAGTATACAACCAAGCAGGGTAACTAAGGCCAAAACTTTTCTGGCTGAAGAACCAGAAAGAGAAGCCCTTGAGAATCACAGCACTAGTCAGATAACACAAAAAGGGGACCCCAGGACCTCAGGAAAGCATCGGCATCAAGTTCTTTAGCAACTCCTGGATGTAGCTCCAGAATATGCATGCTTGTGTCAGAACCCAGCCAGTATACCCAAGACCTCTGAGAGCAGAACCATGAGAGAGATGATCACTCAGGTCCCAAACTGGCCACCACTGAGTGTTACTCACACTCAGTCCTGAGAGGACTTCAAAGACTTCAAAAATAGAAGTGAAATTGCAGACGGCTGGCTGCAACTCACAGCCTGAAGCCACGGGGTCAAACTGCATTTAAAAATGAAATTATCAATATTCTCCACAGGATTCGAGCTAAGATCCATAATACTATACTCAAAAGACCCAATACACAATGCAAAATTACTTATATAAAAAAACTAGCCAAATGTCAACTCACATGGGAAAAAGCAATCAACAAATGCAAATGCTGAGAATGACAAAGATAACCGAATTATGAAACTTCAGAGAAGCTGTGACAGAAATGTTCCACAAAGGGTGAGCACTCTTGAAAAGAACAGAAAGAAAATGTCCAAGAAGTAGGAGACATAAAAGAAATAAAAATTTAGAACCAAAGTGCAATGACCTGAAATAAAGCCATGGGATAAACGTAACCACAGACTAAAAATAATAGAAAACTGTCACTACTCACAAAGACAGAACAACAGCAAATTATTCAATCTGGACAGCTGAGACAAAAAAGAACAAAGGCTCACAGACTCGTCAGAAAATACCAAAGGTCTAATTTTTACGTTTCCGGTATCTCAGAAAGACAGGGAAAAAAGAAAAGTATTTGCTGGAAATACCTTTGAATAAATGGTACTTGAAGATTTTCCAAATTTGGCACAAGTTATAAATATATAGAGGGCTTTCCAAGTGCCACGAGTGGTAACGAACTCACTTGCCAATGCAGGAGACATAAGAGACCCAGGTTCAATCACTGAGTTGGGAAGATGCCTTGGAGGAGGACATGGCAATCCATTCCAGTATTCTTGCCTGGAGAATCCCATGGACAGAGGAGGCTGGTGGGCTATAGTCTATAGGGTTGCAAAGAGAAGGACATGACTGAAGCAATTCAGTATGCATGAACTCATGCACACATAAATGTAGACTGAAAAAGTCCAGCATATCCCTGAGAGATAATAGAACGCACATATACAGGTCTCCCAGCCTCAATCTCTTCCCTTCCTGGAACAGAGCGCTTAAAATTCTTGTAATTTCCTAAGTGATAAAAGCATTAGGTCTATCTCCTGTTTTACGGAGGAAGTTGTAGGTAGGATGATCACTCAGGTCCCAAACTGGCCACCACTGAGTGTTACTCACACTCAGTCCTGAGAGGACTTCAAAGACTTCAAAAATAGAAGTGAAATTGCAGACGGCTGGCTGCAACTCACAGCCTGAAGCCACGGGGTCAAACTGCATTTAAAAATGAAATTATCAATATTCTCCACAGGATTCGAGCTAAGATCCATAATACTATACTCAAAAGACCCAATACACAATGCAAAATTACTTATATAAAAAAACTAGCCAAATGTCAACTCACATGGGAAAAAGCAATCAACAAATGCAAATGCTGAGAATGACAAAGATAACCGAATTATGAAACTTCAGAGAAGCTGTGACAGAAATGTTCCACAAAGGGTGAGCACTCTTGAAAAGAACAGAAAGAAAATGTCCAAGAAGTAGGAGACATAAAAGAAATAAAAATTTAGAACCAAAGTGCAATGACCTGAAATAAAGCCATGGGATAAACGTAACCACAGACTAAAAATAATAGAAAACTGTCACTACTCACAAAGACAGAACAACAGCAAATTATTCAATCTGGACAGCTGAGACAAAAAAGAACAAAGGCTCACAGACTCGTCAGAAAATACCAAAGGTCTAATTTTTACGTTTCCGGTATCTCAGAAAGACAGGGAAAAAAGAAAAGTATTTGCTGGAAATACCTTTGAATAAATGGTACTTGAAGATTTTCCAAATTTGGCACAAGTTATAAATATATAGAGGGCTTTCCAAGTGCCACGAGTGGTAACGAACTCACTTGCCAATGCAGGAGACATAAGAGACCCAGGTTCAATCACTGAGTTGGGAAGATGCCTTGGAGGAGGACATGGCAATCCATTCCAGTATTCTTGCCTGGAGAATCCCATGGACAGAGGAGGCTGGTGGGCTATAGTCTATAGGGTTGCAAAGAGAAGGACATGACTGAAGCAATTCAGTATGCATGAACTCATGCACACATAAATGTAGACTGAAAAAGTCCAGCATATCCCTGAGAGATAATAGAACGCACATATACAGGTCTCCCAGCCTCAATCTCTTCCCTTCCTGGAACAGAGCGCTTAAAATTCTTGTAATTTCCTAAGTGATAAAAGCATTAGGTCTATCTCCTGTTTTACAGAGGAAGTTGTAGGTAGGTTCTTGGATGACCTGTGGTTGGGAGTAGATCACAAGACAGACCAAGCCAAAATCAGAACCTTGGAACTTTTGGTCCCATTCTCCATCCTCCAGAGGGGAGAAGCACTGGAAATAGAGATAATAATTCGTCATACCCACATGAAGTTCCAAGAATAGTGGGAGGGTGACATACCCCAACTTCACAGGAACAGAAGTTCCTGTACTAGGGATTCACCCAGAATTCACCCTATGGATCCATTCATCTGGTTAGTCATCTCTATTTTTTATTATATCCTTTAATAAACTGGTTGTTCTTCAGTTGCTAAGTCATGTGCGACTCTTAGTGATCCCATGGACTGTAGTTTGCCAGGCTCACCCATGCATGGGATCTCCCAGGCAAGAATACTGGAGTGGGTTGCCATGCCCTCCCATGCAGGGCATCTTCCCAGCCCAGGGATTAAAGCCGTATCTCCTACACTGGACAGAGAAGTCTTTACTGCTGAGCCGTCAGGGTTAGAACAAACTCATCCTAAAAGACCTGTATTCGAAACCTGGGTCAGGAAGATCCCTTAGAAAAGGGCATGGCAAGCCACTCCAGTATTCACGCCTGAAGAAGCCATCAACAGAGGAGCCAGGTAGAATCTAGCCCATAAGGTCACAAAATATTGGGATGCCACTAAAACAACTTAGCACGCACACAGGCAGGTACCTTTGAGTAAGTTCAACTGCTCTCTAATAAGCGCCATAAGAAGTGAAAACTTCAATGAGGGACTAGGACTTCTGTTTCGTTTATGTATACATGTATGCTTTCAAAACCAGGAATAAAAAAAAGAGTAGAGGGGGCTTCCCCTGGTGGTCCAGTGGGTAAGGACACCGCCTTGCAGTGCAAGGGGTGCCGGTTCGATCCCTGGCCTGGGAAGATCCCACGTGCCGCAGAGCGGATGGACCCATGTGTCCAATTACCGAGCCGGAGCTCTGGAGCGCATGCGCCCAGAGCCGGAGCTCTGCAGCGACAGATGCCACCGCGACGGGAGGCCCACAGGAGCCAAAGAACAAAGAAGGATGAAAATGGAGAAATGAAAGACCAATAGAAGCAGTCCACCCGCCCTCCCTCCCCAACCCGACCCCCGCCCAAAATAAATAAATAAATAAATAAATAAATAAATAAATCTTTAAAAAAAAAAAAAAGAAAAAAGAGTAGAGGGAGAGAAAAAAGGGAAGCGTATAGAAGGGGAAGAAGCTCCATGCCCTCCCCCATACCTTGCCCTATTCAGCATTTCCATTTGTCTGTTCATTTAAAATAAACTGATAATAGTAGTGAGGGGCTTACCTGGTGGCTCAGAGGTTAAGAATCCGAATGCACTGCAGGAGACTTGGGTTCAACCCCTGGAGGAAGGCATGGCAGCCCCCTCCAGTATTTTTGTGTGGGAAATCCCATGAACAGAAGAGCCTGGCAGCCTACAGTCCACAGGGCCACAAAGAGTCAGGCAAGACTTAGCAACTAAATAAAATTAATAAACTGGTAAATGTCAGTAAACGTTTCCCTGAATTCAATAAGCCACTAGCAAATTAATCAAACCCGGGGTGGGGGGTGGGTGGTCTTGGCAACTGCCTATCTAGCACTGGTTGGTCAGAGCACAGATGAAGAAGCACAGCTCAGGTGGTTTCACTGGCAAATGCTACCAAACATTTAAAGAAATAATGTCAACTCAGCACAATCTCTTCCAAAACACATGAACAACCACTGCACAAGACCACGTGCAACTGTATGGACCTGGTAACATTTACAATAGCCCCACAAATACTTAAATATGAATCTCACAAAACACACTTAGCACGCACACGGGCAGGTACCTTTGAGTAAGTTCAACTGCTCTCTAATAAGCGCCATAAGAAGTGAAAACTTCAATGAGGGACTAGGACTTCTGTTTCGTTTATGTATACATGTATGCTTTCAAAACCAGGAATAAAAAAAAGAGTAGAGGGGGCTTCCCCTGGTGGTCCAGTGGGTAAGGACACCGCCTTGCAGTGCAAGGGGTGCCGGTTCGATCCCTGGCCTGGGAAGATCCCACGTGCCGCAGAGCGGATGGACCCATGTGTCCAATTACCGAGCCGGAGCTCTGGAGCGCATGCGCCCAGAGCCGGAGCTCTGCAGCGACAGATGCCACCGCGACGGGAGGCCCACAGGAGCCAAAGAACAAAGAAGGATGAAAATGGAGAAATGAAAGACCAATAGAAGCAGTCCACCCGCTCCCCTCCCTCCCCAACCCGACCCCCGCCCAAAATAAATAAATAAATAAATAAATAAATAAATAAATCTTTAAAAAAAAAAAAAAGAAAAAAGAGTAGAGGGAGAGAAAAAAGGGAAGCGTATAGAAGGGGAAGAAGCTCCATGCCCTCCCCCATACCTTGCCCTATTCAGCATTTCCATTTGTCTGTTCATTTAAAATAAACTGATAATAGTAGTGAGGGGCTTACCTGGTGGCTCAGAGGTTAAGAATCCGAATGCACTGCAGGAGACTTGGGTTCAACCCCTGGAGGAAGGCATGGCAGCCCCCTCCAGTATTTTTGTGTGGGAAATCCCATGAACAGAAGAGCCTGGCAGCCTACAGTCCACAGGGCCACAAAGAGTCAGGCAAGACTTAGCAACTAAATAAAATTAATAAACTGGTAAATGTCAGTAAACGTTTCCCTGAATTCAATAAGCCACTAGCAAATTAATCAAACCCGGGGTGGGGGGTGGGTGGTCTTGGCAACTGCCTATCTAGCACTGGTTGGTCAGAGCACAGATGAAGAAGCACAGCTCAGGTGGTTTCACTGGCAAATGCTACCAAACATTTAAAGAAATAATGTCAACTCAGCACAATCTCTTCCAAAACACATGAACAACCACTGCACAAGACCACGTGCAACTGTATGGACCTGGTAACATTTACAATAGCCCCACAAATACTTAAATATGAATCTCACAAAACACACGTAGGACTTGTCTACTTCCAGCAGAATTTTTGTGCAGATATAGATTTCCTGGTTCTAAAATATACATGGAAAGCTACAGCTAGGATAGCTATAGCTATAACAATATGAAACAGAATAAGGTTAGAAGAGTAACACTATCCACTTTTAAGACTTACTATTTAAACCCACAGTAGCCACTAAAGTATAGTATTGACAAAGGGATAGACATATAAATAGACCTGCAAATGTGGCCACATGATTTGTGACAAAAATGCAAAGGCAAGTCAATGGAGAAAGGACAGTTTTTCAATACACTGTGTTAGATTAACTGGACATCTTTGTGCAAAACCTGTGTCTGCCCAAGCCTGATCACACAATATACAAAAATTAACACAGAGGCTTCCCTGGTGGTCCAGTAGGTAAGGACACCGCCTTGCAGTCCAAGGGAGCCGGTTTGACCCCTGGCCTCGGAGGATCCCATGTGCCGCGGAGCGGCTGGACTGATGTGTCCAACGAGCCGGAGCTCTGGAGTGCATGCACCCAGAGCCAGTACTCTGTGACAACAGAGGCCACTGCAATGGGAGGCCCATACAGGCCAAAGAACAAAGATGGATGATAACAGATAAATGAAAGACCAATAGAAGTGGCTAAAAAAAAAATAAATAACACAAAATCACAGATCTAAAACATGAAACTGTGAAATTTCACACCAGGTAAAAACTTTTATTATAAACTAGATTTAAAGAAAGAGTTTGTAGCACTGTGTGTCTAAAGGATCTTACATGGGGGTTATGCGATGGCCTGGAGGGATGGAATGGGGGGAATGGGATGTACATATGACTAATCTGGAATTATACATAACTGTAAACAACAAAACTCTGTAAAGGCAAAATAAAAGAAAAACAGAGTTTGCAGGCAAACATCAAAAGTACTAAATATTAAGAGTGAAGAGTCAATGTCAATCAATTGGACTTTATTAAAATTTTAAACTTTTGGGCTTCCCTGGTAGTCTAGTGGGTAAAGAGTCCGCCTTGCAGTGCAAGGGGCACTGGTTCAATCCTGGGCCCTGGAAGATCCCATGTGCTGCAGAGCGGCTGGACTGATGTGTCCAATTACAAGCCAGCACCCTAGAGCGCACGCGCCCAGAGCCAATGCTCTGCAACCAGAGAGGCCACTGCAATGGGAGGCCCACACAGGCCAAAGAATAAAGATGGGTGAAAACAAATGGTGACTTAGAGGCAAAAAAACAAATGGTGACTTAGAGGTGAAAACAAATAGTCACTTTAAACTTTTGTTCTGACAAGAAAATGGTTAAGGGGATGAGAAGTATTACTGAGCAGGAGAAAATATCTGCAAATCATATAGCTGTCTAAGGACTTGTATCCAGAATAAATAAATAACTCTCAAAACCAATAGTAAGGAAAACAACTCAATTCAGCAGCAAAGACTTAATCATACATTTCAAAGAGAAGATAATTATTATATAATAATTATATGCAGAATAGGAAAAAAAACCAAATGAGATGCCACTCCACAGGAAGCAGAGTAGCTGTAATAATAAATATCAACACCAGCATCACCAAATGCTGGTGACGGTGCTGACCATCTGGATCACTCACAGATTACTATGGGAGTGTAACAATGGTACAGCCACTTTGGAGACCAGTTTCTCAAGTTCCTATAAAGTTAAACGTTTATCATATGACACACACCAAAAAACTCTTGAGTTGATGAAGGCAGCTGGATGTGACTCCACAAGGTTATCATGAGGGTGTTTTTTTTGATGTGATAGGATTGTCCTATAGTCAGATTGCAATGGCAGAACACAAATATATACATGTTAAAACAAAAAAATGTATATCCCCCCCAAAAAAGTCCATTTTGAAACATATTTAATTCCATACTTTATTATAGTAAGTTAGTTGGCAGGAAGAACATGACAGAGTCATAAAGAAAGCCAACAAAACTAACATCTTCGTCCACCCCCTAACCCAAATCCCTATTACACAAGGTCCTATCTGAGTCCTGAAGACTCCTTATAGGAGGAACACAAGGACCCCCAGCTTATCTGAATGGCATGCCACTTATTTATACTCATTTATTTTGAGGGATGTTAAGATGTTAAGAGAGATTTCTTATCTGGTAGTTTATCTATCTGTACCTGACACAGAGTATGTAAGCTTTCCTCACCATCAATCTTAAAACTTTTTCTTGGGGCTTCCCTGGTGGTCCAGTGGGTAAGGACACCACCTTGCAGTGCAAGGGGCAGCAGTTCGATCCCTGGCCTGAGAAGATCCCATGTGCCGCAGAGCGGCTGGACCAATGTGCCCAATTACCGAGCTGGAGCCCTAGGGCACGTGCGCCCAGAGCCGGTGCTCTGCGAGAACAGAGGCCACTGTGATGGGAGGCCCACATGGGCCAAAGAACAAAAATGGATGAAAATAGATAAATGAAAGACCAATAGAAGTGGCCCGCCCACCCCCCT
The DNA here is from genome assembly GCA_022376925.1 of Tragulus kanchil. Taxonomy (NCBI): domain Eukaryota; kingdom Metazoa; phylum Chordata; class Mammalia; order Artiodactyla; family Tragulidae; genus Tragulus; species Tragulus kanchil. The sequence goes on along the minus strand of JAIOJX010000030.1, from coordinate 103,827,223 downwards.
CCCACCGCCCCCCCACCAAAAAAACTTCTTGGAATCTAGAAAAATGGTACTGATGAACCTACGTGCAGGGCAGCAATAGATACGTAGACACAGACTAACAGACTTTTGGGCACAGTGAGGGAAGGAGAGGGTGGGACAAATTGAGGGAGGAGCACTGTACCACACACATTACCATATATAAAATACACAGCCACTGGCAATTTGCTGTATGATGCACAGAGTCTCACCCAGGGCTCTGTGACAATCCACAGGGGTAGGATGGGATGGGAAGTGGGAGGGAGGTTCTAGAGGGAAGGGACATACTTATTGTTGTTTAGTCTTAAGTCTTGTCTGACTCTGCAACTCCATGGACTACAGCACACGGGCTTCCCTATGCTTCACCAGCTCCCAGAGTTTGTTTTCAGTATGCCACATCAGTTGATGAAGGCAGCTGGATGTGACTCCACAAGGTTATCATGAGGGTGTTTTTGATGTAATAGGATTTTCCTATAGTCAGATTGCAATGGCAGAACACAAATATATACATGTTAAAACAAAAAAATGTATATCCCCCCCAAAAAAGTCCATTTTGAAACATATTTAATTCCATACTTTATTATAGTAAGTTAGTTGGCAGGAAGAACATGACAGAGTCATAAAGAAAGCCAACAAAACTAACATCTTCGTCCACCCCCTAACCCAAATCGCTATTACACAAGGTCCTATCTGAGTCCTGAAGACTCCTTATAGGAGGAACACAAGGACCCCCAGCTTATCTGAATGGCATGCCACTTATTTATACTCATTTATTTTGAGGGATGTTAAGATGTTAAGAGAGATTTCTTATCTGGTAGTTTATCTATCTGTACCTGACACAGAGTATGTAAGCTTTCCTCACCATCAATCTTAAAACTTTTTCTTGGGGCTTCCCTGGTGGTCCAGTGGGTAAGGACACCACCTTGCAGTGCAAGGGCAGCAGTTCGATCCCTGGCCTGAGAAGATCCCATGTGCCGCAGAGCGGCTGGACCAATGTGCCCAATTACCGAGCTGGAGCCCTAGGGCACGTGCGCCCAGAGCCGGTGCTCTGCGAGAACAGAGGCCACTGTGATGGGAGGCCCACATGGGCCAAAGAACAAAAATGGATGAAAATAGATAAATGAAAGACCAATAGAAGTGGCCCGCCCACCCCTCCCACCGCCCCCACCAAAAACTTCTTGGAATCTAGAAAAATGGTACTGATGAACCTACGTGCAGGGCAGCAATAGATACGTAGACACAGACTAACAGACTTTTGGGCACAGTGAGGGAAGGAGAGGGTGGGACAAATTGAGGGAGGAGCACTGTACCACACACATTACCATATATAAAATACACAGCCACTGGCAATTTGCTGTATGATGCACAGAGTCTCACCCAGGGCTCTGTGACAATCCACAGGGGTAGGATGGGATGGGAAGTGGGAGGGAGGTTCTAGAGGGAAGGGACATACTTATTGTTGTTTAGTCTTAAGTCTTGTCTGACTCTGCAACTCCATGGACTACAGCACACGGGCTTCCCTATGCTTCACCAGCTCCCAGAGTTTGTTCAAACTCATTATCCGTTGAGTATGCCATCAAATCATCTCAAAGTCTATGGATGATTCATGCTGGTGTATGGTAGAAACCAACACAACCTTGTAAAGTAATTATCCTCCAGTTAAAAGAAAAAATTTAGGCTTATTTCTCTCCATTTTCTTCTTGGACTCAGTAACTTCCCCTTATTTTGGTTAAAAAAATAAGATCATATTCATCATTAAAACGCACCCAATCTGACTTTCCAATTAAAGTAAGTTACATCCCCTTAGAAGGAAAAAGGCCTCAATGATGATCAAGAAATTCTCTAAGGAAGGTAAAAAATAGAAGTTCCCTACAAGCCTATCACACCACTGTTAGTGTTTTCATTTTTGCTTTTATATGTGTGTTCTTAGATGGTTTGTATGAGTAAATTAAACATTCTTCATTTTTTCAGTATTTTGAAATAGTTCACTCATTTTCTCCTTAAATTGAACTTTTCACTACTGTTTTTATTTGTTTGCTTTTTGTTTACTTATTTACTTTTTGGCATGCTGTAAGGCTTATGAGATCTCAATTCCCTGACCAAGCATGGAATCCAGGCCACTGCAGTGAAGGTGTTAAATCCTAACCACTGGACCAACAGAGAATTCCCATTACTCTTGTTTTATTAAAAAGAAACCCTCATTCTGGCAGAAATGGGAGAGGGGGTGGGGGCAGGGAGACACAAATATTCCATTTAATTATAGGCTAACTCTCACACCTAATTTTTATATATACTTGGTTTTAATCAATTTTGTACATATCACAGACTAACAGACTTTTGGGCACAGTGAGGGAAGGAGAGGGTGGGACAAATTGAGGGAGGAGCACTGTACCACACACATTACCATATATAAAATACACAGCCACTGGCAATTTGCTGTATGATGCACAGAGTCTCACCCAGGGCTCTGTGACAATCCACAGGGGTAGGATGGGATGGGAAGTGGGAGGGAGGTTCTAGAGGGAAGGGACATACTTATTGTTGTTTAGTCTTAAGTCTTGTCTGACTCTGCAACTCCATGGACTACAGCACACGGGCTTCCCTATGCTTCACCAGCTCCCAGAGTTTGTTCAAACTCATTATCCGTTGAGTATGCCATCAAATCATCTCAAAGTCTATGGATGATTCATGCTGGTGTATGGTAGAAACCAACACAACCTTGTAAAGTAATTATCCTCCAGTTAAAAGAAAAAATTTAGGCTTATTTCTCTCCATTTTCTTCTTGGACTCAGTAACTTCCCCTTATTTTGGTTAAAAAAATAAGATCATATTCATCATTAAAACGCACCCAATCTGACTTTCCAATTAAAGTAAGTTACATCCCCTTAGAAGGAAAAAGGCCTCAATGATGATCAAGAAATTCTCTAAGGAAGGTAAAAAATAGAAGTTCCCTACAAGCCTATCACACCACTGTTAGTGTTTTCATTTTTGCTTTTATATGTGTGTTCTTAGATGGTTTGTATGAGTAAATTAAACATTCTTCATTTTTTCAGTATTTTGAAATAGTTCACTCATTTTCTCCTTAAATTGAACTTTTCACTACTGTTTTTATTTGTTTGCTTTTTGTTTACTTATTTACTTTTTGGCATGCTGTAAGGCTTATGAGATCTCAATTCCCTGACCAAGCATGGAATCCAGGCCACTGCAGTGAAGGTGTTAAATCCTAACCACTGGACCAACAGAGAATTCCCATTACTCTTGTTTTATTAAAAAGAAACCCTCATTCTGGCAGAAATGGGAGAGGGGGTGGGGGCAGGGAGACACAAATATTCCATTTAATTATAGGCTAACTCTCACACCTAATTTTTATATATACTTGGTTTTAATCAATTTTGTACATATCACAGAATTAACAGAACAAAACCCACCTTTGATTCAGTTCAACTGCTCTCTAATGAGCATCTTAAGAAGTGAAAATCTCAACATGGGACCAGGAGTTTTGTTTTATTTTGTTTAAATACAGTTCTGCAGTTTCAAAAACAGAAATTTAAAAAAAAAAAAAAGGTAGAGGAAGGAGGGAAAAAAAGGGGGAAGCATATAAAGCATACAGAAAGGGGAAGAAGCCCCATGCTTTCCCCCCATACCTTACCCTGTGTGTTCATTCCATTTAGCTGTTCCTGACTCAGATCCTTTTTAATAAACTGGTAATTGTAGCGAAAGGTAGGAGAAAGAAACGGAGGTAGAAAGGGGAGGGAGAGCCCAAAGCACTATGTGGGACACAAGGTGTGACTTTTTTTTTTTTTTTTTTTTTAAAGGTGTGACTTTTTAACTTTATTCCTAATTAAACTCCCCTCAGAGGTTTTGGGGAGTTTCTTATTTTTGTTCTGGTCTCCTTTTTCAACTCAAGCTCCTTGGTAATCTTTGTGGTTTGTGAACGGCTTCTCTGAAATTACTCCAATGCCCCTCTACATAAAATGGTTTGAACATATCATTAGAATTCAACTTGTTCTTCTACCATTACTACTTTTAAAAGTTCTGTGCCAAGGATGCCAGGCAGTGAGAATGTCAGACTCCTGTGGCAAAAGCAATACATATTTGGTCTTTATCCTCGGTTCCTAGCACAGAGCTCCTAAACCCTTTAGTTTCCCGAGTAACAGGACTACCTTTCATTCTGACCAGGCGTCTCTCAGTGGATCCCTAGACAGCTTCAGATTGAGGATCTGGTCATCAGAAAGACTAAACCACAATTGGAGGCTTGGAACTTATATCCTCACTTCTCCACTCCTAGCAAGAGAGGGGCTGGAGACTGAGTTAATCCCTAAAGGTCAAGGACTTTATCAATCCTATCTATGTAAGGAAGCCTCCATAGAAACTACAAGGACTGGGTGGGGACAGTTTATCTGGCTGGTGAATATGCAGAGATGCAGGAGAATGGGAACAAGGGAAAAGCATGGAAGCTCCACGCCCCTCTCTTTGACACCTTACTCCCTGTTCATCTCTTCCATTTCACTGTTCCTGAGTTGTACCCTTTACAGTGTATTGGTGATACTAACTAAGGCACTTTGTTGAGTTCTGTGAGCCATTCTAGTGAAATATCAAAAGGCAGTGGGGCCCTCCATCCAGATTTATAGCCAGCCAGGCACAACTGAGTGGCCTGGGCATTCTACTGCACCTGCATCTAAAATCAGGGCAACTCCGTAAGATGGGACCCTTAATGTGTGGAGTCTGATCTAAATTGAACAGCGTCACAACTGAGAGGAATTTTAAGACACGAGTTGGTGTTCGAGGATCAGAGAAGTGGTATTGGAAAAGACACCATAATTTGGTATCAGAAATGTTGTCAATAAAAATAACACAAGTCTCCTCTCTCATGGTCTCAATCAAGCTGACAAATCTCCTACTTCACAGTCAAGGTACCATTTTAGACAGAAAACTACAAGGGTTAGGTCAGTGTTTTTAGGGCTCTTGAGACTTTAAGACAAAGATCTATTGGATTCCATGCAGAGAAACGATTAAAGTTTTAACATTTTTAGAGTTTTTTAAAAGTCACTTTGGCTGTTTGGCTATGCAGCATTAAAGTTTGGGTAACTACTCCACTATTTCCCACCCACAAGTAGTTAACTTATTTTCCTCTCAGTGGTTTTTCATGGGATTGCACTTATTCCTAATGACCAATCTAAACTTGAAGCAGTATAGCAATCATGTCAATTAGAAACAGTTACCAGTTATTTTTTCTTTAATCTCCCATGACTTCAAGTGAATACTACTGAAACCAAAAACCTCTTTTTATGACCTTTCCTGTTTACAACCATAAGCAATCTGTTTGTGATTGTGAGTAACTTAATGTAATTCAGACAGAAAGGATCAATTGTTTTCATTGGAAGAGTTACAGGACTCATCTGCACATTATGAAACTGAAAGAGCAATTTCACAACTTGGCACTAAATAGGTTTGTTTGTTTGTTTGTTTTAACACAGCATCTTGAAATGTGTGCCCAGGCACCTCTAAGAATTATCTTAAAGCTTGAGAACACATGAGAGCAGCCCGCCATGGACACTCCTCCCATAGGATGGCTGCGCCTACAAGCTGTTCTCCCCCTTCACACACTGGAAAGATGCTTTCAATGGTAGACCTGTGGCTGAATCCTCCACAGAGTGGTGGCCATGGGTAAGGGAAAGAACACCAAAAGAAGCATGGGACTGGGGGCAGGCAGGGGTGTGGATTAAGGACAACTGGTGCCCTGTGGCCAGAGAGCAAAAGAGAGACAGAGAATCAAGAATAACCTCAAGGCCAAGCCCAAATGACCTAAGCTAACATCACACTTCTCAGAGAAAGCAAAGCAATGATTTGAGAGAGAAAAGATTCAGTTTTAGACATCTTAAGTTCACTGGATATTCAAGTAAATGCTTGCTTCCAAATAGAAAGCCAAAACAAAGACAGTAGGAACAAGTGGAATTTCTGACAAAGAAAAAACAAAGAGTGCATAAGAATGGAGAACTGTTTAACAACAACAAAAAGAATGAAAAAGAATGGGACTCTCCCCAGCAGTCCCAGTGGTTAATATTCTGAGCTTTCAATGCAAGGGGCACAGGTTCAATCCCTGGTCGGGGAACTAGAATCCTCCAGGCAGCTCAGCGTAGCCAAAAATAAAAATGGAGAAGCACATGTTGGCCAATAATACACAAGGGTAATAACCACAACTAAGGCCTGCAGGAAGACGAACTGAGAGCATAAATACTGCAAGAAAAATCAATGAATAAGGAAATGCCAATGGATGTGGTCCCAAGAGAAGTGTATAGCAATCATGTCAATTAGAAACAGTTACCAGTTATTTTTTCTTTAATCTCCCATGACTTCAAGTGAATACTACTGAAACCAAAAACCTCTTTTTATGACCTTTCCTGTTTACAACCATAAGCAATCTGTTTGTGATTGTGAGTAACTTAATGTAATTCAGACAGAAAGGATCAATTGTTTTCATTGGAAGAGTTACAGGACTCATCTGCACATTATGAAACTGAAAGAGCAATTTCACAACTTGGCACTAAATAGGTTTGTTTGTTTGTTTGTTTTAACACAGCATCTTGAAATGTGTGCCCAGGCACCTCTAAGAATTATCTTAAAGCTTGAGAACACATGAGAGCAGCCCGCCATGGACACTCCTCCCATAGGATGGCTGCGCCTACAAGCTGTTCTCCCCATTCACACACTGGAAAGATGCTTTCAATGGTAGACCTGTGGCTGAATCCTCCACAGAGTGGTGGCCATGGGTAAGGGAAAGAACACCAAAAGAAGCATGGGACTGGGGGCAGGCAGGGGTGTGGATTAAGGACAACTGGTGCCCTGTGGCCAGAGAGCAAAAGAGAGACAGAGAATCAAGAATAACCTCAAGGCCAAGCCCAAATGACCTAAGCTAACATCACACTTCTCAGAGAAAGCAAAGCAATGATTTGAGAGAGAAAAGATTCAGTTTTAGACATCTTAAGTTCACTGGATATTCAAGTAAATGCTTGCTTCCAAATAGAAAGCCAAAACAAAGACAGTAGGAACAAGTGGAATTTCTGACAAAGAAAAAACAAAGAGTGCATAAGAATGGAGAACTGTTTAACAACAACAAAAAGAATGAAAAAGAATGGGACTCTCCCCAGCAGTCCCAGTGGTTAATATTCTGAGCTTTCAATGCAAGGGGCACAGGTTCAATCCCTGGTCGGGGAACTAGAATCCTCCAGGCAGCTCAGCGTAGCCAAAAATAAAAATGGAGAAGCACATGTTGGCCAATAATACACAAGGGTAATAACCACAACTAAGGCCTGCAGGAAGACGAACTGAGAGCATAAATACTGCAAGAAAAATCAATGAATAAGGAAATGCCAATGGATGTGGTCCCAAGAGAAGTGTAATCCACACTGTGATCGCTAAATACCACTTCCCTAGAGAGCAGGCTTTTTGGAGAAAGGGCCAATTCCAGTCCCTGCAACAGGAAACGTACAAGACAAACCTGAAATTTCTTAAACCAACAATTGAGGAAGCGATCAACTACTAAGGAGGCATCAAGAGGACAGGCCTCTCAGAACTGGATTTGAAACCCAAGTATGTTTCAACCCCTCAGTTCATAAATATATGCACAAACTCATTGGTTCAGAAACAAAAACAACTCATTCGTGTTTCCTATAGGATGTCAAGGCACCCAATGTGTACAAGGTAGTAAATAAGTGAAAAGAATCAAGCATTTTTCCTATCTCGCCTACACCAATCACACTTACAAATAACTTATTAGCTAACATGGACAAGTTCCTCTATACAAATGCATTCTAACTAAAACATGAAGCAACTGCAGAATTAAAAGAGTATTACCATCCTACAGCCACACAATATTGAATCTAAGCAATGATCAATGGCATTTTACCACCCAAAGACATGCATTACGTGCCTCCAGATGGAAGAATACATCACCACTTAGCAGTCCTGTTCATATAAGCCAAAAGTGAACTTGCATTTAATTCAAGTCCCAAAAGGGTCAGTGGAACATGTGAAGTGACCACATATGGATGCAGCTTAGCAAAGTAAGACTGTGAAACATTCTGCAGAATGAAACCAACTTCAACAAATACATTACACCCTCCCTGAAAAAGATGAACCTATCGATTAAACATCTTTTAAAAAGATCTAATTTGGATCCTGACTCAAATAATGTTTAAAAAAAATTAATCAGGGAAATATGAATGATTCAATTTAACATGTGAGAGTTACTATTCATTTAATACATGAATTTTTTAGAGAGACTGTAATGGGTTGAATTATATCCATCCTCCTCAAAATCCATAGGATGAAGTCTTAATTCCAAGTACCACAGTTGGACTGTATTTTCAACTAGGATGTTTATAGAGGTAGTCAAGGTTATTAGAACGGTCCCGAATCCAGTATAGCTGGTGTCCTTATAGAAGGAGACATCTGGGGGCACACACAGAATACCACCATGTGAAGGCTGGATTTACAGTGTCACAAACCAAGCAACTACCCAGAACGAGGCCTCGATGATCTCACAGCCCTCATCAGGAACCCAAGGTGCTGACACTTTGATATCAGACTTCCAGCCTCCAGACCTGGGAGAAACAGCATGTTGTTTAAGCCACCCAGTGGGCGGTGTTCTGTGGCAGCAGCCATGTGTGTGCATGTGCGTGCGTGTGTGTGTGTGTGAGTGCTGGGTCGCCTCAACTGAGTCTGATTCTCTGTAACCCCATGGACTGTAGCCAACCAGGCTCCTCTATCCATGGGATTCTAGAGGCTGGAGTGGCTTGCGAAGCCCTCCTCCAGGGGATCTTCCTGACCCAAGGATCAAACGTGCATATCTTACGTCTCCTGCATTGGCAGGAGGGTTCTTTACCACTAGCACCATGTGGGAAGCCCCGTAGTAGCCCTAGCAAACTAATACAGAGACATTAACTTTTAGAGACGCATTCAGTATTTACTGAATTAAGTGATGTGATGTTCAAGATGTACTTCAATAATCTGGGAAAACATGAAGAGGTTAGTTATTTCAAAAAAAAGGAAGAACTTCCTTGGTGATTAAGACTCCTTACTCCCAGTGTAGGGGCCCTGGGTTCAGTTCCTAGTCAGGGAACTAGATCCCACATGATACAACTAAATAAATGTTTTGTTTTGTTTTGTTTTTTTTAAAAAGGGGGGGCTTCCCTGGTGGTCCAGTGGGTAAGAACACCACCTTGCAGTGCAAGGGGCGCCGGTTCGATCCCTGGCCTGGGGAGATCCCACGTGCCGCGGAGCGGCTGGACCCATGTGTCCAATTACCGAGCCGGAGCTCTGGAGCGCATGCGCCCAGAGCCAGCGCTCTGCAGCGACAGATGCCACCGCAATGGGAGGCCCACAGGAGCCAAAGAACAAAGACGGATGAAAATGGAGAAAATGAAAAACCAATGGAAGTGGCCCGCCCATCCCCCTCCCTCCCCACCCCACCCCCCAAAAGATAAAAAAAAAAAAGACGTAGACTGGGACTTCCTGGTGGTCCAGTAGTTGAGAATCCACCTTGCAATGCAGGGGGCACAGGTCTGATCTCTGTTTGGGGAACGAAGATCCACATGCCTCAGCGCAACTAAACTCTCCCCCTGCAACTACTGAGCCCATGCCACAGTCTGTGCAACATAACAAAAGATACCACACAGCATAACTGGGACCCACCATAGACAAATGAATAAAAACAAACAAATACTTTAAAAGAGACCGACTATACACTGATAATGGTTGAAGTGTCATTAATTTAGCCTTTTTTTGTTTATGTTTGATATTTTTTATAATAAAAAGTTTAGATAAAATCTGGGTATGAGGAAAAGGGGAGGACAGAAGACAAGATAGCTGGACGGCGTTACCGACTCAATGGACGTGAGTTTGAGCAAGCTCCAGGAGATGGGGAAGGATGGGGAAGCCTGGAGTGCTGCAGCCAATGGGACTGCAGAGTTGGACACAACTGAACAACAACAACAACAAAAGGCACGGAAACATCTGAGATGGCCCTCTGAGAACTATGACACACAGGACACAAGTCCAGGCATCAAGTGCATGGCATGGTAAACATAGGCAGGGAGAAGATTAGAATCAGAAATACGGGCCTTGTACACCGCTGACCTAGAAGTAACAGGCAAACACTGGTATTTCCTGAACACCTTGCACCAGCTCACTTCTAATGAAGTGCGTCTGGCTCCTCCCAGAGCAACCATGCATGAAAAACTGTACTGTCCACAGGTCTTGAAATAGTTTACCAATAACTTCCCCAAATAATCTGTCCAAGCGCATTCATTACTCATAACCACATATTTCCTCCAGACCCAGGGAGGATCCAGTTCCCACTGGGTTGACTATCAAATTTTCACGGGCATGCTGAAAGCAAATAAATGACTGTTTCAAGAAACAGAAACTTATATTTAGGGGAAGTGTTCTGTTTGAGTAAGATGATCAAGAGCAGAAACTATATCACTTTCCAGCTCTGTGACCCTGGGCAAGTTACTTCACCTCTCTGTCCTTAGTTGCTTCATCTGTGAAGTGGGATCATGGGACTGTGATGAAGATTTAAACAAGTTAATTCAGCAGATTAGGACAAGAAATACTGGCACATTTAGTGTCGGTGGTTTACTGGCCAATGCTCAGCGTCACGCCAGGTGGAAGAAAGATCACTTAGCAGTGACAGTGGTCTCGTAACTGCCTATTATAACCTTTCCAACTTATTTGATAGACCATCAACTACTTCTAACAACTGTTCATACTCAAATTCACTGAAGCCATGGTGACTTTAAAACAATCCAACAAAACCTCCTCTTTCAGGACCTCCCTGGTGGTCCAGTGGCTAAATCTCTGTGCTCCCAATGCAAGGGGCCCAAGTTCGATTCCCAGTCAGGGAACTAGATCCCACATGCTGCAGCTGAGAAACAGAGCAGCCAAATACATAAATAAAATGTTTTTTAAAAATACTTCCAGGGCTTCCCTGGTGGTCCAGTGGGTGAAGAGTCCACCTTGCACTGCTAGGGGTACCAGTTCGATCCCTTGCCTGGGAAGATCCCACGTGCCAAGGAGTCACTGGGCCAGAGTGTCCAATTATGATCCCGCGCTCTGGAGCACATATGCCCAAAACCAGTGATCTGAAATGAGAGAGGCCACTGCAATGGGAGGCCCACACATGCCAAAGATGAGTGAAAATAAATAATAATTGAAAAAATAAATGTTAAACAAAAATACTTCCACTGGTAGTCCAGCTCACTTCTAAAAAAGTGCGTCTGGCCCCTCCAAGAGCAACCATGCATGAAAAACTGTACTGTCCACAGGTCTTGAAATAGTTTACCAATAACTTCCCCAAATAATCTGTCCAAGCGCATTCATTACTCATAACCACATATTTCCTCCAGACCCAGGGAGGATCCAGTTCCCACTGGGTTGACTATCAAATTTTCACGGGCATGCTGAAAGCAAATAAATGACTGTTTCAAGAAACAGAAACTTATATTTAGGGGAAGTGTTCTGTTTGAGTAAGATGATCAAGAGCAGAAACTATATCACTTTCCAGCTCTGTGACCCTGGGCAAGTTACTTCACCTCTCTGTCCTTAGTTGCTTCATCTGTGAAGTGGGATCATGGGACTGTGATGAAGATTTAAACAAGTTAATTCAGCAGATTAGGACAAGAAATACTGGCACATTTAGTGTCGGTGGTTTACTGGCCAATGCTCAGCGTCACGCCAGGTGGAAGAAAGATCACTTAGCAGTGACAGTGGTCTCGTAACTGCCTATTATAACCTTTCCAACTTATTTGATAGACCATCAACTACTTCTAACAACTGTTCATACTCAAATTCACTGAAGCCATGGTGACTTTAAAACAATCCAACAAAACCTCCTCTTTCAGGACCTCCCTGGTGGTCCAGTGGCTAAATCTCTGTGCTCCCAATGCAAGGGGCCCAAGTTCGATTCCCAGTCAGGGAACTAGATCCCACATGCTGCAGCTGAGAAACAGAGCAGCCAAATACATAAATAAAATGTTTTTTAAAAATACTTCCAGGGCTTCCCTGGTGGTCCAGTGGGTGAAGAGTCCACCTTGCACTGCTAGGGGTACCAGTTCGATCCCTTGCCTGGGAAGATCCCACGTGCCAAGGAGTCACTGGGCCAGAGTGTCCAATTATGATCCCGCGCTCTGGAGCACATATGCCCAAAACCAGTGATCTGAAATGAGAGAGGCCACTGCAATGGGAGGCCCACACATGCCAAAGATGAGTGAAAATAAATAATAATTGAAAAAATAAATGTTAAACAAAAATACTTCCAGACTCCACTGGTAGTCCAGTGGCTAAGAATCTACTGACAATGCAGGGGACATGGGTTCAAACCCTGATCTGGGAAGATTCCACGTGACGCAAAGCAACCAAGCCCCTGCCCACAACTACTGAGCTGGTACACCTAGAGCCTGTGATCTACAACAAGAAAAGTCACCACAATAAGAAACCCATACACCACAACAAAAAGTTGCCCTCACTCACCAAAATTAGAGAAGGCCTGAGTGCAGCAATGAAGACTCAGCATAGCCAACAAATAAATAAAACACTTTCTCTTTCGGGTTGCTAAATCCAATGACAACGTGTGGAAGAGGTGCTTTCCACACCACCAATAGCAATTCTAAGACACAAGATGCTCGTCTGAGACTCCGCTCAATTCTGACACTCTCTACACCTGGAGATAAAACCTGACTCCACAGGCTAAGGGTTCAGTCCCTTAGTCTGCAGAGGCCAACTGCAGGCCCAGTCTGTCACTTGTGCTTCAGATCAAACAGCTACCAGTAGGAGCTTCCAACAACCCCTTTCTTGAGTTCAACTGGTTTTACTAGGGAAGCTCAAAGAAATCACAGGAACACTGTACTAACTAGATGACCAGCTGGTTTCAAAAGGATGAAACTCAGAAACAGCCAGATGGAAGAGATGCAAGGGGCAAGGTCTGGGGGAGGGGTGTGCAGCTTCCATGCCCTCTCCAGGTGCACCATTCCACCTGCACCTCACATTCTCCCTGCATGTTCACCAGTTCGGAAGCTCTCCAGCCCAGTCCTCTGGGGGTTTCTCATGAGGTTTAGTTACATAGCTATGATTGATTACAACACTAGTCATTGGCAACTGATTCAACTGACCACAAAACCCTCTCTCCCCTCCCTGGAGAGGGGAGACACCGCACTCATCACCTGGTCAGGAGCTGCCACCCTTCAGTGGTTTCCCTAAGTCACACCATTAACATAATGACTCTCACCACTTATGAAATTTAAGGGTTTTACTGAGCTCAGGGTCAGAAGTGGACAAAGACCAAATATATATTCCTTATGATAAAGCACAGTATCACACTGCACTCAAGGGATTCCCCAAGGGCCAAAACAAGACCCAGCAGGCAAGGTTCTGTGCCACCTTTGTTTAATGATCTATATTCTATACCACGTTTCTGCTATACCATCTCCGTTTTTTTAGAAGTCTCAAAAACACCAACCCAAAATACTTTTTCTGCTACTGCATTATAACTTCAGTATGTCTGCTGCAAAAAGCAACCTTCAAGCGGATTATTCTTTTTTTTTTTTTCGGATTATTCTTAATAGTGCACATTAATGTCTCCTATAACTTCTTGTCCATTTCATGCTTAAATGTAAACCCTATGTCATTGTAGGTATCTTTTTTCCGTTTGAGTTAAAGGATCTCATCTTGTTACACTGTCGATTATATTTAAGATCCTTTGTACAGCACTTGTTCACATACCCATCACAGACCACATTCCACCAAACCACACTGACCAGGGCACCGAACAGGAATCAGCATTTTGACAAGAGGAAGATGAATACATCTTCGTCTGTGTTTTAAGGACGTCAGTCTTAGCTAGAAACTTTACATCACAGACTCCGAGGCTCCTGCCTAAATGTCTTTGCTTGGAAGTGACCCCACCTGTGCTCAGCCTCCCAGACAGTTTAGTCCTCGGCATATAATCAACCATGGCTTCCATGAGGGAGCCCTGTGAGTTATTCTTCATTAATTATGCTATTGTTTATTTCCTCCCAGACTAGTTAACAAGGCACCACTACTTTCTTGCTTCCTTCCTCATCTCTAAATAAAGACCCCTTGTTCTCCCCTTCTTCTGCCAGCACCCAGCATGATGATACTGAACAGCAAACATCCACGTCCTAGTAGGGCAGCCTGGGAGGTCTCCTGTCATCAGTCTTTCTTAATGTACTCAGAGTCCACACAGAAAGAAGACAGCAGTCTTCACTGAGACATTACCAGCTTTAAGAAGCTGTTATTAATCATTTGGAAATTTTACTGAGCTCAGGGTCAGAAGTGGACAAAGACCAAATATATATTCCTTATGATAAAGCACAGTATCACACTGCACTCAAGGGATTCCCCAAGGGCCAAAACAAGACCCAGCAGGCAAGGTTCTGTGCCACCTTTGTTTAATGATCTATATTCTATACCACGTTTCTGCTATACCATCTCCGTTTTTTTAGAAGTCTCAAAAACACCAACCCAAAATACTTTTTCTGCTACTGCATTATAACTTCAGTATGTCTGCTGCAAAAAGCAACCTTCAAGCGGATTATTCTTTTTTTTTTTTTCGGATTATTCTTAATAGTGCACATTAATGTCTCCTATAACTTCTTGTCCATTTCATGCTTAAATGTAAACCCTATGTCATTGTAGGTATCTTTTTTCCGTTTGAGTTAAAGGATCTCATCTTGTTACACTGTCGATTATATTTAAGATCCTTTGTACAGCACTTGTTCACATACCCATCACAGACCACATTCCACCAAACCACACTGACCAGGGCACCGAACAGGAATCAGCATTTTGACAAGAGGAAGATGAATACATCTTCGTCTGTGTTTTAAGGACGTCAGTCTTAGCTAGAAACTTTACATCACAGACTCCGAGGCTCCTGCCTAAATGTCTTTGCTTGGAAGTGACCCCACCTGTGCTCAGCCTCCCAGACAGTTTAGTCCTCGGCATATAATCAACCATGGCTTCCATGAGGGAGCCCTGTGAGTTATTCTTCATTAATTATGCTATTGTTTATTTCCTCCCAGACTAGTTAACAAGGCACCACTACTTTCTTGCTTCCTTCCTCATCTCTAAATAAAGACCCCTTGTTCTCCCCTTCTTCTGCCAGCACCCAGCATGATGATACTGAACAGCAAACATCCACGTCCTAGTAGGGCAGCCTGGGAGGTCTCCTGTCATCAGTCTTTCTTAATGTACTCAGAGTCCACACAGAAAGAAGACAGCAGTCTTCACTGAGACATTACCAGCTTTAAGAAGCTGTTATTAATCATTTGGAAATTTCTGACATCTACAACCCACCCTTATTACTAAACATTTCTCCATTAGAGGTACCTGCCTTATCTCACAAGAAGATGTCACATTAGAGGGTATTTTTCAATAACAATGTGAAATGCTGGCATCTCTAAAGCTTTACCAGAGTGGCCAGGACTCACGGGTATAATTTACAGGAAGTTCTGCTGCTTCCCACTACATCTTACACTAATGCCATACTCCCTACCCTCGAAATTCAGAGGAAAAAAAAAGTCTTCTCATCAATACAGGAAGACAAGGCTTTCTAACATTCCTTAAGCCTAGAAGTCAACTTTCTTCAAACTAGGAGGTAAGTTCAAACTAACAAACCAAAGTCTTTAAACAAAGCAAGTGTTCTGTCAGTGCAATCCTAAGTCCCTACAGAAAAAGCCTTTTAAGAATTTCTACAAGATCTACTTACTTCCAAGAACTGCTTCAAGCAGAAGAACCAAAGAGACCTTTGAAAGAGAAAAAAAGAAAGCTAAGAATATTTCATATTACACTGCTCAACTTAGAGCTTTGGGCTTTTATTTTCAATGGCCTAGCTAACTGCTTTCCACTCGAAGAGCCAGAGGCCAGACTACTGGGATGTCAGAAGCCTGGACGCAAATTCAGGAAGCTTTAGCTGTGAAGGGCCCTCTTTACGTCCCTAGGTTAGCTTTAGGCCAAGAGACAGCTCCTGCTTTCTTTATTCACCCACACCAGACAACAAATGTGGCAGAAAAAATGGACTTTACTCTGTGGAAACCTCTTCAGAGTTCCTTCCTGAGATAGTCATCTTCTCACCTCAATTAAGTCCAAGAAAAATCTTATATCTGGGCCTTGAGGTAAGGCCAACATATATTCTGCATTTTCCAGCAAGTTGTAATTTTCAAGTATGCATTCCCCATTAAGTATTTGTCAGACCACCATTCAAAAATTCTGACTCAAAAAATACAGTTGCTTCAGGCATAAGCAGATCACCAACCCAACAGCTCAGTATACTTTGCCAGACAATAACCTCTGTGAAAACATCATTCTATTTTCAATACCTGACCCCAAATGAGAATCTAACTTGCCCTTTACTATATGCACTTCATTTAGGTAACTAATGGGTCTTACATTTCCCTTCAGGAGACGTATCCTCTTTTAACATTTTATAAGTACTAATAACTTTGATTGCAAAGTAGTATTAAAATAAAAAGATTAGGAATAACTTTTTTGAGAAGCCCTTTCCTAAGGCCTTGGCAATTTATTTTTTAAATGAAAAAAAGAGATATTCTTTAAACACAGAAAGTGGGAATAATTTAAGACACTGAATTAGGCCAAAAAAGAAAAAGGACTCTCAAAGGTGTTTAAAGTCAAGTGTTCTACTGGGGCTCTATCCCTTCCTCACCTCTTTGCTGTTTACCCAAGAGCCCTCAGATCCGTCTTACACATGCTTTCATCCCTTAAGACATCTGTAGATCCAGACCTGTCCACCATCAGGACCATCTATCTCCAGAGAAGCCCTTCCACTACTGGTCACATTATGAGAATCGACTCTTCTAGTACCTTAGTCAAGAAGGTGCTTTGAATTTTACATAACTCTGAATATGTGAGCTGAAAAATACTTATGGGAAATGCATACTTTAAAATTACAACTAGCTGGAAAATGCAGATGATCTTATTCAAGGGCACAGTCAGGAAGCATCCTTTGCTCACTCAGTCACTGGAGCTCTTCCTTCAAGCCTCTTCGTATCTCATAATCTTAACCTCTTCCCTTAACCCTTCTCTTCCCTGCTCCGCCTCAGGGTGTAATTGCTCTCTAGTCAGCATCTATGGATTTCATCTTTGCTCATTCAGCCCTCTAGCACTTGTGTAACCCTCCACATTAAATTTCCCCATTGATGTGGTTGATACCTAGTGCTTCTGTGCTTTGTGTTGTAGACTAGGTCTTAGTCAAGCACAAGACCTTAATGCTAGGAGGAGATGAATTTGTTGTGCATTATCACCGCAAAAAATGCAGCCTGCACTTTTATGTACCAAGCCTTTTCTAGGGACTTTAGCATGCATAATCCTTTTAATACCCACAGAAAGTCAGTCAAGTGGCTATTATCAGCCTCATGTTAGAAAGGAAGAAAATGAGGCCCTCAGAAACTAAAAAACCACTTCAGACATCACGTAATTAGTAAGCAGAGGAGCTGGAATATAATTACGAGTCTGACCCCAAGAGCCTCCTGCAAAAAACTGAGGCTTCTCAAGTTGCTCCATGCTACTCCTGAAGACTGTTTACAAGGCTCACAAATAACTTAGTGCAGGCATATGCTTGCTTTTTCTTATCATCATAAATCTCATTCCCTAACAGTCCCCTCTCATTTAATACACCATTTGATTAGTAAACAATGTAATCTGTCCTGTGCAATGTCCCATATTCTGTAATTGGAATGGCATCATTACATGTGTGTCTCTCCCTTCTATACTTCTTATAAACTCAAAGTCAGGTTGAAATTGAGTCCATTTAAACCTTTATCGTTTTTTTTTTGACAAGAGTATTTCAATTGTATTTCCTATTGTATCAAATCAGGAGGTACGTAATCTCTGGTCATTCTATGCTCAGTAATTCTAAGATTAATTAAAGTCTGATTTCTCCATTACAGAGGGAGTACAAGCCTCTAAGTGCAAAACCATCACCTCCTATAAATAAGGCTTTGGCACAAGACAACCAGCATACTCAGTGTGTACCAACCAGATATTACACAAAGCGAGACTCCTCAAAATAATGGAAAGAAAAACAAAAACAATTAGGACCTACTTAAACTCAAGAACTTTGCATAACAAGGAAACAATAAACAAAAAGACAACCCAAAGATTGGCAGACATTATTTGCAAATCATGTGAATGACAAGAACATAGTCTCCAAAGTTTACTAACAGCTCATGATGCTTAACAGACAATCCAATAAATAAAACGATCCAATGAACAAATGGGCATAAGACCTAAATAGTCATTCCTCCAAAGACAGATGACCAAGAGA
The DNA here is from genome assembly GCA_022376925.1 of Tragulus kanchil. Lineage (NCBI taxonomy): Eukaryota > Metazoa > Chordata > Mammalia > Artiodactyla > Tragulidae > Tragulus > Tragulus kanchil. The sequence continues at coordinate 103,808,847 of JAIOJX010000030.1, read as the reverse complement.
CACATGAAAAGATGTTTAATATCACTAATTATTAGAGAAGCGCATATCAACACTACAATGACTTTGCCAGAATGTCTATCACTCATTAGCTAGAATGGCTATCATTTAAAAAAATCTACCAACAATGATGGAGAGGGTGTGGAGAGAAAGGAATGCCCCAACACTGCAGGTGAGTATGTAAATTAATACAGCCACTATGGAGAACAATACAGAGGTTCCTTAAAAAACTAAAAACAGAGCTACCATATGACCCTGCAAAACCCACTCCTGGGAATATATCTGGAGAAAAACATGATCTAAAAGGATACATGCACCCCAATGTTCACTGCAGCACTATTTACAACAGCCAAGACATGGAAGCAACCTAAATGTCCATCGAAAGAGGAATGGAGGGCTTCCCCTAGTGGTCCAGTGGGTAAGGACACCGCCTTGCAGTGCAAGGGGCATTAGTTTGATCCCTGGTCTGCGAAGATCCCATGTGCCGTGGAGCGGCTGAACTGATGTGTCCAGTTGCCGAGCCGGAGCTCTGGAGCGCATGCGCCCAGAGCCAGCGCTCTGCAACGACAGATGCCACCGTGATGGGAGGCCCGCAGGAGCCAAAGAACAAAGATGGATGAAAATAGAGAAATGAAAGACCAATAGAAGTGGCCCACCTGCTCCCCTCCCTCCCCAACCCGACCCCCGCCCAAAAATAAATAAATAAATAAATCTTTAAGAAAAAAAAAAAGAGGAATGGACAAAGATGTGGTACATATATACAATGGACTATCACTCAACAATTAAAAAGAATGAAATAATGTCATTTGCAGCAATACAGATGGACCTAGAGATTGTCTTACTGTGTGAAGTAAATTAGAGAAGGAGAAATATCGTATGGCATCTTTTATATGTAGAATCTAAAAAGAAATGATATAAATGACCTTACTTATAAAACAGAAAGAAACTCGCAGAGTGGGAGTACGATCTTATGATGACTGGGAAGGAGAACTGAGGGGAAGGGAGAGTTCAAGGAGTTTGGGATGGACATGAACACACTGCTATATTTAAAATGGATAACCATAAAGGACCTACTGTAGCTATACAGTAGGATGGATCTCTGCTCAACGCTATGAGCAGCCTGGATGGGGAGAACGGATACATATACATGTATGGCTGTTTACCTGAAACTATCACAACACTGCTAATCAACTATGCCCCAAAACAGAAAGTTTAAAAACAAACAACCTCCCCCAAAAAACTGACTCCTCAAAAAAGGAAATAACAGATGGGGTTCATTCAAGCCTTCAAGGAAAGGAAGTATCCTAATAGTTCACTCTACTCCTGACAAGCCCTCAATAAACTGTTAATCAGTATTTCAAACTCTCCTTTAAATTTCAAAGGGATCAAAAGTCAAAAGTTTCAAAGTCTAGTTCCATCCTTCTTCGAATTCTGTATCTATTCTTGCTTAATTCTTCAAAACCTAAGGGCCCGTATTTGCCCATCTAGAAATGGAGATAGTGTGTATAACTCACTTTATCTCAAAGAACAGTAAAAGTTAGACATGACAAAGATTTACTCTCATAGATTAAATTTCAGCCAAAATAAGGAAGAACAGCACTGAAAGCTTGAGAAGTCACCAAAAGTAGAATCAACAATGCTTAAGAAGCCACTGTAATACACATTTGAACCAATAGGATGGATGAGGCACCCACCACTGTCTATTAATTGATACACTAGCAAAATAATAACCCACTTAAAAGTGGCAGCCACCATTGGACTCCTTCACTGAACGTTACAAAACTAACTAGCAAGGACCTACTGTTTAGCACAGGGAATTATATTTATTATCTTATAATAACCTTCAGGGCGTTCCTGAGCAGCTCTCAGTGGTGAAGAATCCACCTACCAATGAAGGAGACTGGGTTCAATCCCTGGGTCAGGAAGATGCCCTGGAGATTCACTGTAGTATTCCTGCCTGGGAAATCCACGGACAGACGAGCCTAGAGGGCTACAGTCCTTAGGATCACCGAGAGTCAGGTACAACTCAGTGACTAAATAACAACAAAAATAACCAATAATTGAAAAGAATCTGAAAAAGTATATATACGTACATATATATGTATATGTGTGTATTTATAATATTGAACCGCTTTTTTGTACACCAGAAACTAATGCAAACTGTAAATCAACTATACTTCACTTTAAAATAAATTAACAAAAATGTGGATTAAACCAGTAATGCTGATACAATACTCAATCCAGTGACCCACTCTTCAAAAGACTGAAACTCTTAAACAAACATTAAATTAAAACAAGAAAATGTATTAAGTTTAATTTAATAAGTCACTGTTTCTATCTACGAAAATATACATTTCATACATTATATAACTTAAAAAATATTCAGGACTGGGCTTCCCCTGGTGGTCCAGTGGGTAAGGACACCGCCTTGCAGTGCAAGGGGCGCCGGTTTGATCCCTGGCCTGGGAAGATCCCATGTGCCGCGGAGCGGCTGGACTGATGTGTCCCATCACCGAGCCAGAGCTCTGAAGCGCATGCGCCCAGAGCCGGTGCTCTGCAGCGACAGACGCCGCCGCGATGGGAGGCCCACAGGAGCCAAAGAACAAAGACGGATGAAAACAGAGAAATGAAAGACCAAGAGAAGTGGCCTGCCCACTCCCCTCCCTCCCCAACCCGACCCCCGCCCAAAGTAAATAAATAAATCTTTAAAAAAAAAAAAAAAATTCAGGACTCACTAAAGAATCAAGTCCTCCTGCAAAGATTAAATTCAATAATCTTGTTCTGAAAACAAATGCGCTGCAAAATATTCTGAGCGTGAGTGATCTGTTACCAACAGGGACCCTGGAGAATCAGACCACAGGCCAGCTTCCCCCAACTCGCCAGAGAAATCTTTTAACCATTCTCTGCATTTTAATGAAGGTTATGGTTTAGACACTCTTCAAATGTTATTTTAGAAAACTAATGTGAAACACACAAACCTAATTACTCTTGATTTTTATATAAAAAATACGTAAAAACTGAGCAGTTTTCCCTGCACTACCTTCTCCAAAATGGCTTTTAAGAATTTTCATGTTCCATCATCTGGAAGAGTCAACAGACATTTCCTTTTATCTTTTCAACTACTGGGTTCTCAAATTCTCAGCATTTCATCATCAACATGGTTTGGAAATTGCTGACACAACCTATTCAACTGCGCTAAAAGGTTTGTGTTTATATACAGTTACTACAGTGCCACCATCTGAGCAAAAGAAAGCATAGTAACATTTTAAAATAAAGCATAAATAGCAGCATCTTTTGCTTTTTTTTTTTTAAGACTGCCAAAGAGAGAACTTCATCTTTAAATACAATCAGCAAAACTCATCAGAAAGGTCTCAAATAAGATTCTGTGGGATGTGACTGACTGAGGAAGATTGCCCAGTTACCCCAGAACCTATTTCAATGTTTTTGAAGTTATCTCCAAGAGCAGATTGTTTTCAGAGACCTAATACTCTCTTAAAAAGAAAAGCCCAACGCAAGACAAAGACTGTAAAAGAGAAGCATTGTGTTCTAGCACATTCAAGAGGAGGAAGGAGGAGGAAAATCTTCAGAAAAACTACGAATAGGCTTAGATACTAAAATCTTAGTTTTAAATATAGAAATTCTTACCTCCCACTGTAAATGAGGCGGGATATTTCGTATCTGAAGTTTTCGAATCCTGCAGAAGAATTAAAATGTTTTTTAAAAGAAAACAAAAAAAAAGGTAAAAGCAAAAGATATTCATAGCCAACATGGATGTTTATAAACTATTGAAAATACTTTATATGAACTACATATCAACATATAATAAGAAAACACAGCTCACTAAAGAATCAAGTCCTCCTGCAAAGATTAAATTCAATAATCTTGTTCTGAAAACAAATGCGCTGCAAAATATTCTGAGCGTGAGTGATCTGTTACCAACAGGGACCCTGGAGAATCAGACCACAGGCCAGCTTCCCCCAACTCGCCAGAGAAATCTTTTAACCATTCTCTGCATTTTAATGAAGGTTATGGTTTAGACACTCTTCAAATGTTATTTTAGAAAACTAATGTGAAACACACAAACCTAATTACTCTTGATTTTTATATAAAAAATACGTAAAAACTGAGCAGTTTTCCCTGCACTACCTTCTCCAAAATGGCTTTTAAGAATTTTCATGTTCCATCATCTGGAAGAGTCAACAGACATTTCCTTTTATCTTTTCAACTACTGGGTTCTCAAATTCTCAGCATTTCATCATCAACATGGTTTGGAAATTGCTGACACAACCTATTCAACTGCGCTAAAAGGTTTGTGTTTATATACAGTTACTACAGTGCCACCATCTGAGCAAAAGAAAGCATAGTAACATTTTAAAATAAAGCATAAATAGCAGCATCTTTTGCTTTTTTTTTTTTAAGACTGCCAAAGAGAGAACTTCATCTTTAAATACAATCAGCAAAACTCATCAGAAAGGTCTCAAATAAGATTCTGTGGGATGTGACTGACTGAGGAAGATTGCCCAGTTACCCCAGAACCTATTTCAATGTTTTTGAAGTTATCTCCAAGAGCAGATTGTTTTCAGAGACCTAATACTCTCTTAAAAAGAAAAGCCCAACGCAAGACAAAGACTGTAAAAGAGAAGCATTGTGTTCTAGCACATTCAAGAGGAGGAAGGAGGAGGAAAATCTTCAGAAAAACTACGAATAGGCTTAGATACTAAAATCTTAGTTTTAAATATAGAAATTCTTACCTCCCACTGTAAATGAGGCGGGATATTTCGTATCTGAAGTTTTCGAATCCTGCAGAAGAATTAAAATGTTTTTTAAAAGAAAACAAAAAAAAAGGTAAAAGCAAAAGATATTCATAGCCAACATGGATGTTTATAAACTATTGAAAATACTTTATATGAACTACATATCAACATATAATAAGAAAACACAGCCCAAGAAAGAAAAAAGAAAGTTAACCAAGATGCACATAGAGACCATTTGGAAACCTAACATCCATTGGACTGTTACGGCTTACTCTAAAAGTCACTAAAATTGGCAGATACAATATTTGAAAACATTTCACCTGATGACTATATTCTAAGTTCAGACCCTTTAGCCTCAAAGTAAGCATCACAGAACACAAAGCCTTAGTCAAGAAGTTATTAATCTGACATCACAGCCAAGAGGTTCATGGACAGAATTCAAGGAAGATGGATAGAAGGGGTGGGGGTGGGAATCACATTTTCACTATCCCCTAAGTGAAATTTAGCTGCTTTAATAGTGAATGTTGGCATTAAACCACAATAGAATTACTTATCTTGTACTCTTGACACTAAAATAGATCAGGTATTTTCATATCACATTAAGCTGTTGCACATCTTTAAAGTCATTGTGTATACTCACTGTGGTGAATGTTAGCTGTGCTGCTAGAACTTTTCAGTGTGCTAAGAAACACAGGTTACGGGCTTCCCCAGTGGTCCAGTGGGTAAAGAGTTCGCCTTGCAATGCAAGGGGCACCAGTTCAATCACTGGCTTGGAAAGAGGAATGGCTGGGCGGGTGTGTCCAATTACGAGCCAGCACTCTGCAGTGCACGCGCCCAGAGTCAGTGCTCTGCAACGAGAGAGTCCCCTGTGATGGGACGCCCACACAGGCCAAAGAACAAAGATGGATGAAAAATAAACTTAAAAATAAAAAAAAAAAAAAAAAAAAAAACAATAAAAAGAGGCCAAAATTAAAACAAACAAAAAAGATTACTGTGAGCTTTAACATTTGCTAACTGTATTTTCAAAATGATTTCCTTTATAATTCTATGTGCTATACTTTATGCATCTAAAAACATCCTAAAAGGGTCATACACTTCAGGCCGCCAAAGGAGTCCATGGTACAAAGAAAACATTAAAACTCCCCCATCTCAAAAAAAAAAAAAAAAATCCCCCACTTCAGGGGACATATGTAATTCATGTTGACGTATGACAGAGACCAATACTTAAAGTAATTGTCAATTTTAAAAAATTCTCCACCTTAGTTTCAAGGCTTACACATATTCTTATACAATACTACAGATACAAACACACCATGTATTTTGTCAAATAAGGAGAACTATTATAATACACATCCCCTCTTCTTCTACCCCCTCATCAGTACTATCAGAGGGCCCTCCCTCTGACAGAGGAAGAGAGGGAAGGAGGAAAGGAAAGACCACGAATTATGTGAGACTGTTCTATAGATACCACACACCAATCCCCCTCTTAGAAGGGAAAGGAATTTACAGTCAACCAGCTACTTTTTTAAAAAACAGAGACTAGCAATTGGGCGTGACACAGCAAGGGAAGTAATTAACTTCTAGAACTACAGTTAATTTCCTTTTCCAAGTCAAATAGATACCACAGCAGAACCCCAGTTTAGAATACACTGATAGGGGCTTCCCCTGGTGGTCCAGTGGGTAAGGACACCACCTTGCAGTGCAAGGGGCGCCGGTTTGATCCCTGGCCTGGGAAGGTCCCACGTGCCACGGAGCGGCTGGACCCATGTGTCCAATCGCCGAGCTGGAGCTCTGGAGCGCATGCGCCCAGAGCCAGCGCTCTGCAACGACAGACGCCACCGCGATGGGAGGCCCACAGGAGCCAAAGAGCAAAGACGGATGAAAATGGAGAAATGAAAGATCAATAGAAGTGGCCCGCCCACTCCCCTCCCTCCCCAACCCGACCCCCGCCCAAAATAAATAAATTAAAAAAAAAAAAAAGAATACACTGATAGTCTAGTCCTTTTCCATTCACAAAACTTAAATAAATGCCACAGACACTGCCTATCCCTTTGCTGCGGTTGTTCAGTCGCTAAATCATGTCTTTGAGACCCCATGGACTGTATCCTGCCTTCAGGGAACTCTAAAGACCATGTAAACTAGCCAAACTCCAGTTCGCCCTGTTTGTAGCCATAAAAGAGGATAAAGGAAAAATCATTTTTACTTTATTTTTATGAAACTGTAAAACAAAACACAATCGCCAAGGGCAATCTATCAAAGAGATAGTGAGAGAATGTCAATTTACGAAAAAAATCTTCAAATACCATGTGATCTTAGATTCTACACGTCCTACTCTGGAATTTGTTTAAAAAATAACTCATGTGCTAATAATTGTTAAAGCTTCCAGCAGATAATTACTATGTCTCTTCTTTTGTATAAATTTTACATTCTTCTATAAAAAAACCTTAAAAGATATATACCCTATTAAAAGCATTTCCAAAACACAGATTTCAAATCTTCCAGGTATTGCTTTAGTAGACAGAAGAGTTACTCACACTGTGTAAATATTTACACTGGGTAACTAAGAGAGTAAGAGTTACTTACTACACATTTGCAAGCACTAATCTGTCTTAAGCATCTCACACATTAAAAATAGCACAAATGTTAAGAAACTATGTATTCATCTCTATTGAACTCTTTTTCTAGGTATATACATTACCAAAAGTCTCCCCTCCAAAGCACACACAAAAGTGCACGCAGAGGGCTTCCCTTATGGCTCAGTGGATAAGAACCCGTCTGCCAATGCGGGAGACCCAGGTTCGATCCCTGATTCGGGAAGATCCCACATACCACAGAGCAGTTAAACCCACACAACAACAAAGACCCAGCACAGCCAAAAATAAATAAATAAAAGTTTAAAAAAAAAAAAAAAAGTGCAGGCAGAGTATTACGGTCACCAAGTGACCTTAAGCAGGTAATTATTTATTATTATTACAACAACAAATATCTACTCCACAGGGCTCCCAAGAATTTCTTTATAAACAGGATACCATATTTTGTACATGAGAAATAACCTACTAGCCACGTACGTACATCTGACACCCATTTACTTATTAGAAGTTACACCAGAATCATTATTTCCTTTAACTGACTGTCCAGTTTCCATTACTGATTCTCTCAAGTTACACTTCAGACAACCACCAGGACTATCTTCACATAGTTACTATTCTGACATCTAGAATTGTACTTTCCTACTTTGTTTTCTCAGCATCCAACTCTCATCTGAGCTTTTACAATTAGATTATATTTATGTTTGACTCTAAATTCCTAAGAGTCATGAAAACACATACTGGTATTTGTTTCTACTATGTGACTACTAAATCATTAGAGTGAAATTTATCTAAAACCAAAATGAGTTGGTGTTTTACCTCCTAAAACACACCAAGTATTGTAATAACAAGGATCACACCCCATAAGGGCAGGGACTCATTAGGTTGTCTTGTTCACTGTCACATTCAGAGCCTGGAACAGCATCTGGCAGCTGAGAAGCACTCAACTGATAGTTAAATTAACACCTGTTATAACACAGAGAGGGGAAGAAAACAGAAAATTGATGGATCCAGCATACACAGAAACTACTAACATTCCCAGTGATTTTATTACAGCTGATGGGGCAGTGCCAGGACCAACAGCCGCAGAAACAGAGAATAAGAAGCTAATCACCTGTGCTATTTTGAAAGAAAACTTCCACACAATCTATAAGTTAATCACACAGAATTTAAGGCTTTTCTGCCAACAAGAAAAAAATGAGGTAAATTTTAAATTTTCTTTTTTTTTTTGGCCATGCCGTTCACTATGGGATCTTAATTTATGAGATCCTAGTTTATGGGATCCTAGTTTTTGGATCAGGGATCAAACCCACAGCCCCTGCACTGGAAGTGCTGAGCCTTAACCACTGGATCACCACAGAATTCTCTCATTTAACCTTTAAAAAATGCTTATTAAGCTTGAAACAGCTTTGATAAAATTCAACTCCTTATTTATGAAAAGCTGGTTACAGGATAAAGAGCCAACAGAACTCATGTAGACTCCCAAGTGGAATGGATTCAAATTGTTTTATAAAATTTTCAAACGGATACCCGAAAGAAATCATATCAACCTTCATATGTCTGTTATCAGTTTTATCAAGCATGATCACTTGATCTTGTTTATTTCTACTCAACTGGTACCAACAAGTCCCACTTAAACAACCTGTCATGCTACAGTACATCTGTAAAAATCTTTGTGGTTTAAAACTAACTTATCACCATTACAGTTTCTTAAAAGTGATTAACAAAAATTCCTTAAGAACAGGATGTCTTTGTTGTTCAGTCACTAAGTTGTGTCCGACTTCTCGCCACCTTTGTTGGCAAAGTGATGTCTCTGCTTTTTTAAAATGCTAAGTACAGAATACTCACTCCATTTCCAAGTGCTTAATAGAGATCTTTTTACAGTTGATCTGTTCATATCAAGATCCCAACAATATCCCCTCAAGTGTAGAATGGGTATCTCTTAATATTTGACACAAGAGAATCTTTTCACTCTGTTTTCTTGCTATTTATTTGTAGGTAGGTCTATGTCATAAATCTTGTGTCATAAAACTCATTCTGGTTTTATCCTTTTCTCGGTTTGTTTTTTCAGAGAGAGGAAAGGCTTACTGGTTGGCTGGTCAAGGGTTATCAGTGCAGTGCTGCTCCTCCCCTGCACTGTATCCTCCTTGAGTCACTTTAAATATTGTTTGCTACGTTAAATTTGATACACACAGATATGTAACATTTTTCTATTATTAATACAAAACATGAAAACTTCCACACAATCTATAAGTTAATCACACAGAATTTAAGGCTTTTCTGCCAACAAGAAAAAAATGAGGTAAATTTTAAATTTTCTTTTTTTTTTTGGCCATGCCGTTCACTATGGGATCTTAATTTATGAGATCCTAGTTTATGGGATCCTAGTTTTTGGATCAGGGATCAAACCCACAGCCCCTGCACTGGAAGTGCTGAGCCTTAACCACTGGATCACCACAGAATTCTCTCATTTAACCTTTAAAAAATGCTTATTAAGCTTGAAACAGCTTTGATAAAATTCAACTCCTTATTTATGAAAAGCTGGTTACAGGATAAAGAGCCAACAGAACTCATGTAGACTCCCAAGTGGAATGGATTCAAATTGTTTTTATAAAAATTTTCAAACGGATACCCGACGAAAGAAATCATATCAACCTTCATATGTCTGTTATCAGTTTTATCAAGCATGATCACTTGATCTTGTTTATTTCTACTCAACTGGTACCAACAAGTCCCACTTAAACAACCTGTCATGCTACAGTACATCTGTAAAAATCTTTGTGGTTTAAAACTAACTTATCACCATTACAGTTTCTTAAAAGTGATTAACAAAAATTCCTTAAGAACAGGATGTCTTTGTTGTTCAGTCACTAAGTTGTGTCCGACTTCTCGCCACCTTTGTTGGCAAAGTGATGTCTCTGCTTTTTAATATGCTAAGTACAGAATACTCACTCCATTTCCAAGTGCTTAATAGAGATCTTTTTACAGTTGATCTGTTCATATCAAGATCCCAACAATATCCCCTCAAGTGTAGAATGGGTATCTCTTAATATTTGACACAAGAGAATCTTTTCACTCTGTTTTCTTGCTATTTATTTGTAGGTAGGTCTATGTCATAAATCTTGTGTCATAAAACTCATTCTGGTTTTATCCTTTTCTCGGTTTGTTTTTTCAGAGAGAGGAAAGGCTTACTGGTTGGCTGGTCAAGGGTTATCAGTGCAGTGCTGCTCCTCCCCTGCACTGTATCCTCCTTGAGTCACTTTAAATATTGTTTGCTACGTTAAATTTGATACACACAGATATGTAACATTTTTCTATTATTAATACAAAACATGACATATATGAATCCACCCCACCAAATAGTTAGAACAAAACAACTGAAACTACTATGCTCTTCCCCAGTGCCTACCCCCCATAAATTAACCATCACCCACAATTTTTGGTCATTCCCATGCTTTTTAAAATTTTATGTACTTATTTATTTTTGGCTATTATGGGTTTTCACCACTGCTGCAGGCTCTTCTCTAGTTGCAAGGGGTGGGGCCCCTCTCTAGTTGAGGTGAGCAGGCTTCTTGACTTGGGCTCCAGTAGTCGCGGCACATGGGCTCCACAGTTGTGGCTCACTGGCTTAGTAGCTTCGCAGCACGTGGGATCTTCGCGGTCAGGGAACGAACTCGTGTCTTCTGCATTGGCAGGCGAACTCTTTACCACTGAGCTACTAGGGAAGCCCTCTCATGCCTTTTTCTGGCCACTTCTATTGGTCTTTCATTTATCTATTTTCATCCATCTTTGTTCTTTTGCCTTGATTCTAGTTTTGAGTGTTGAGGTTTTTTTTTTTTTTGGGGGGGGGATCTTTTTTGGGCCACGTCTATTGATCTTTCATTTATTTATCTTTGTTGTTTCTGGCCTGTGTGGGCCTCCCATCGCAGTGGTCTCTGTCGCCGCAGAGCACTGGCTCTGGGTGCATGCGCTCCAGAGCTCCGGTCCGGCTCGGTAGTTGGACACACCAGTCCAGTTGCTCTACGCCACGCGGGATCTTCCCAGGCCAGGGATCGAACCAGCACCCCTTGCACTGCCAGACAGTGTCCTTACCCACCGGACCACCAGGGAAGCCCCCATGCCTTTTATATTAATATATTTTTTTATATTAGTATTTTTAAGGACCCTTCAGGTAGCAAAATACCTTAAAATGTATAAAAAGTCATACTAAAAAAATTCATGTAGTCAGCTTAAATTTCCCCATTTAAAAACAAAAATGTTTGTTCTATCAGTATCAAGCAAAGAGCCATATATTGCACATGCTTTAGTGACTTTTATAACTCTAAGTACTTTTTCCCAGAAAATTAAAACAAAATTTGTTTGCTTAAACGTTAAATTTGATACACACAGATATGTAACATTTTTCTATTATTAATACAAAACATGACATATATGAATCCACCCCACCAAATAGTTAGAACAAAACAACTGAAACTACTATGCTCTTCCCCAGTGCCTACCCCCCATAAATTAACCATCACCCACAATTTTTGGTCATTCCCATGCTTTTTAAAATTTTATGTACTTATTTATTTTTGGCTATTATGGGTTTTCACCACTGCTGCAGGCTCTTCTCTAGTTGCAAGGGGTGGGGCCCCTCTCTAGTTGAGGTGAGCAGGCTTCTTGACTTGGGCTCCAGTAGTCGCGCACATGGGCTCCACAGTTGTGGCTCACTGGCTTAGTAGCTTCGCAGCACGTGGGATCTTCGCGGTCAGGGAACGAACTCGTGTCTTCTGCATTGGCAGGCGAACTCTTTACCACTGAGCTACTAGGGAAGCCCTCTCATGCCTTTTTCTGGCCACTTCTATTGGTCTTTCATTTATCTATTTTCATCCATCTTTGTTCTTTTGCCTTGATTCTAGTTTTGAGTGTTGAGGTTTTTTTTTTTTTTGGGGGGGGGATCTTTTTTGGGCCACGTCTATTGATCTTTCATTTATTTATCTTTGTTGTTTCTGGCCTGTGTGGGCCTCCCATCGCAGTGGTCTCTGTCGCCGCAGAGCACTGGCTCTGGGTGCATGCGCTCCAGAGCTCCGGTCCGGCTCGGTAGTTGGACACACCAGTCCAGTTGCTCTACGCCACGCGGGATCTTCCCAGGCCAGGGATCGAACCAGCACCCCTTGCACTGCCAGACAGTGTCCTTACCCACCGGACCACCAGGGAAGCCCCCATGCCTTTTATATTAATATATTTTTTTATATTAGTATTTTTAAGGACCCTTCAGGTAGCAAAATACCTTAAAATGTATAAAAAGTCATACTAAAAAAATTCATGTAGTCAGCTTAAATTTCCCCATTTAAAAACAAAAATGTTTGTTCTATCAGTATCAAGCAAAGAGCCATATATTGCACATGCTTTAGTGACTTTTATAACTCTAGTCTCATGAGCTACCTGTTTGCCTATCTTTGCAACTATTTGGAAAATAAAAAAACTTAAACTTGTCATTTGTCCTCTGGTTTCTCACTGTCTGGGTTTTGTTCCTTGCACTCCCATAGTGTTTAATGTTACTCTGCCTCCTATAAAAGTGGTAATTAGATCTGAAGATTTTTGTTGTTGTTTGGTTAGAGAATCAACTGTTACAGGGGAGACTGTACTTCCATGATAAGACACATTAGCTCTGGTTATCTTCCTGTGATGTTGCATTCACTAATGATGCGTGCCTAAATCTATAGTTTCATTCAAGTTTGAAAACAGATTTCCTCATTGTCTCATGACTTTGTACTTTTTTTATTTAGCTGGAGTTCTTCCATAAAGAACAACTTTCCTTTATCACATATCTGGATTCTCTGAGCCACAGTAAGTAGACAGAAAGCAACATAAACATTTGATTCTTTCCCTTCTGAAGCAGAAGTTTCTGTGCCACTTTTCACATTCCCTTGCCATCTCTGATTTCATCCACCTCTGAGGGACAGCCCCAGGCACAGAGAAGCTGTCATACCTCCTTCCACCCCTAAAAGACAGGCCTAAGGGGTGTGCTTATCTCGCCTTTTTCACCCAAGTCTCAGCAGAGTTTAAGGATAGCCCAGAGGCAGAGCAGAGAGGAAGCCCTGAAGACCATCTGCAGATTACAGAAGAGAACGTGCAGCCAGTAGGTAAATGTCTTCCATCTTGGAGGTTTATCTGCACATTTCTTGAAGATCCCATTTCCTTCTGACAACCTCAATAAAGTGCCCTTCACTGGCTTATTCTAAACGCCCACTTCACTCTGTCCAACCCCTCACTCTTGCTTCTTGAAACCACCTCCAAAATAAACCAGCTTCATGCAAATCCTCATCTCAATGTCTTCTTTCTGGAGTTCAAAGACATTGTGGTTTCAAACTTCTCAGAAGAATGAGTTGATTCCCTGCCATTGTCCAAAGACAACAAAATGCTTATTTTCCTCAGTAACCTTATGGACACAGGGACATTTTGTGTTCATCAGCCCCTTGCATTAAAAACTAAATTGTGCTTTAGTGACTTTTATAACTCTAGTCTCATGAGCTACCTGTTTGCCTATCTTTGCAACTATTTGGAAAATAAAAAAACTTAAACTTGTCATTTGTCCTCTGGTTTCTCACTGTCTGGGTTTTGTTCCTTGCACTCCCATAGTGTTTAATGTTACTCTGCCTCCTATAAAAGTGGTAATTAGATCTGAAGATTTTTGTTGTTGTTTGGTTAGAGAATCAACTGTTACAGGGGAGACTGTACTTCCATGATAAGACACATTAGCTCTGGTTATCTTCCTGTGATGTTGCATTCACTAATGATGCGTGCCTAAATCTATAGTTTCATTCAAGTTTGAAAACAGATTTCCTCATTGTCTCATGACTTTGTACTTTTTTTTAGCTGGAGTTCTTCCATAAAGAACAACTTTCCTTTATCACATATCTGGATTCTCTGAGCCACAGTAAGTAGACAGAAAGCAACATAAACATTTGATTCTTTCCCTTCTGAAGCAGAAGTTTCTGTGCCACTTTTCACATTCCCTTGCCATCTCTGATTTCATCCACCTCTGAGGGACAGCCCCAGGCACAGAGAAGCTGTCATACCTCCTTCCACCCCTAAAAGACAGGCCTAAGGGGTGTGCTTATCTCGCCTTTTTCACCCAAGTCTCAGCAGAGTTTAAGGATAGCCCAGAGGCAGAGCAGAGAGGAAGCCCTGAAGACCATCTGCAGATTACAGAAGAGAACGTGCAGCCAGTAGGTAAATGTCTTCCATCTTGGAGGTTTATCTGCACATTTCTTGAAGATCCCATTTCCTTCTGACAACCTCAATAAAGTGCCCTTCACTGGCTTATTCTAAACGCCCACTTCACTCTGTCCAACCCCTCACTCTTGCTTCTTGAAACCACCTCCAAAATAAACCAGCTTCATGCAAATCCTCATCTCAATGTCTTCTTTCTGGAGTTCAAAGACATTGTGGTTTCAAACTTCTCAGAAGAATGAGTTGATTCCCTGCCATTGTCCAAAGACAACAAAATGCTTATTTTCCTCAGTAACCTTATGGACACAGGGACATTTTGTGTTCATCAGCCCCTTGCATTAAATTCCTAATCTTGGGCTTATCTGTGGAAGCCTCTCCACACTGATCCTGCATCTTTTGAAATGATGCAGCTTTAGAGTAACATTTGCAAGCTTTTTTTTTTTTTGGCTTTGTTATGACTACTGAGGTTTAACTTGTATACTTCCTGCTCCCATCTGCAACCAGTTCTGTCTACACGAAGCACTGATTCCTTTTAGTCAGAAAGTAATTCAGTGCTCACTTCGGCAGCACAGAGACTAAGATGGAAATGATACAGAGAAGATTAACACGGCCCTTGTGTAAGAATGACAAACAAATTTGCTAAGCACTCCATATTTTTACAGCCAATTCATGCTGATGTTTGGCAGTAAACAGACTTTGTAAAGCTATTATCCTTAAGTTAAAAAAAAAATAAAATTAAAAAGATAAGAAAAGAAAAGAACACTGAAACACAGTCTGGTCACTAGGGTGCTCAGCAATCTTGGGTTAGTCATTACTCCTAGGCCAGAGCTAGACAATATGCATTTTGTTTGAAAGAGAAATAAACTGTATCCGCACTAATTACAGTCATCCTTCCATATTCACAGGGGGTTGGTTCCCGGACCCTCCAGATAACAAAATCCACACACATACAAGTCTCTTACATAAAATGGGTAGTACCCCCAATAGTTTGTCATCTCTAGATTACGCATAATACCTAATGCAAAGTAAATGCTATGTAAATAGATTTTAAACACAATATAAATGAGATGTAAACAGTTGCCCACACAAAGCAAATTCACGTTTTCCTCTTTGGAACTTTCTGAAATTTTTTCTCCATATTATTTTTCATCCATAATGGGTTGAATCCATGGGTGCAAAAGCCACAGACATAGAGGACCAACCATTAGTCTTTCTTATCTTTAAATAATATTTATTTATTTGGCTGCTCTGGGTCTTAGTTGCATCATGTAGGGTCTTTTTTTGTTTTTTTTTAATTTTTGGCCTGTTTTATTGATTTTTTATTTATTTTTCATCCGTCTTTATTCTTTGGCCTCCCATTTGCTGTGGCTTCTCTCGTCGCAGACCACAGCCTCTGAGCACATGCACTCCACAGCACTGGCTCATAACTGGACACACCAGACCAGCCACTCCACGGCACGTGGGATCTTCCTGGGCCAGGGACCCCTTTTACTGCAAGGTGAACTCTTTACCCACTGGGCCACCAGGGAAGTTCCATGCAGGATCTTTTAACTGCAGCATTCGAGAACTAGTTCTCTGACCAGAGACTGAACCTGGTCGCCTGCATTGGAAGCAAGAAGTCTTAGCTACTGGACAAACAGGGAGGTCCACTAACTGTTATCTTCAACTTAATGCTGGTTTCAAACTTTTCATTATGTACTGAATGTTTACATGTCCCACACCTCAAATTTATATGTTGCAGCCCATGTAATAGTGTTAGGAGATGGGGCCTTTGGGGATTATTTAGGCTTACGGAGGACAAGAGCCCCCATAATGGGACTAGAGTTTTTCTAAGAGACCAGGTCTCTCTTCACTGCACACTCCAAGCAAAAGTTATGTGAGCCCACAGCAAGAGGGCCCTAGTCTAACAAGCTAGCATGGGGGCCTCAGGAAGAACTCCAAAAATCCCGCCTGTACCTTGACCTTGGGACTTCCTGGCTTTCAGAACCATGAGAAATAAGCCATCTGTTAAGCCATCCAGTGTATATAGCAACCCAAACTGCGTAACAAACTGTTATTTCATCTAACCTTCACAAGTCA
Source organism: Tragulus kanchil (assembly GCA_022376925.1). Classification (NCBI taxonomy): domain Eukaryota; kingdom Metazoa; phylum Chordata; class Mammalia; order Artiodactyla; family Tragulidae; genus Tragulus; species Tragulus kanchil. The sequence continues at coordinate 103,792,211 of JAIOJX010000030.1, read as the reverse complement.
GCATTTTATAGATTCTGAGACAAAAGCACAAATTGACCTTGACCAAGGGCTTCCCCGGTGGCTCACACAGTAAACAATCCATCTGCAATGGAGGAAACCTGGCTTCGATCCCAGAGTCAGAAAGATCCCCTGGAAAAGGGAATGGCTACCCACTCCAGAATTCTTGCCTAAAGAATTCCATGGACAGAGGACCCTGCCAGGCTATCGTCCATGGGGCTGCAGAGTCTGACACAACTGAGTGATTAATACACACAACAGTTAGACCCTTACCTGGACTATCCACAGCACTGGCTCGTAATTGGATACACCTGCCCAGCTGCTCCTCGGCATGGGATTTTCCCGGGCCACGGATCAAACCAGTGTCCCCTGTACTGCAAGGTGGACTCATTACCCACTGAATCACCATAGGAAGCCCCTAAGAAGTCTCTTGATGATGGGCTTCCCCTGGTGGTCCAGTGGGTAAGGACACCGCCTTGCAGTGCAAGGGGCGCCAGTTCGATCCCTGGCCTGGGAAGATCCCACGTGCCGCGGAGCGGCTGGACCGATGTGTCCAATTACCGAGCCGGAGCTCTGGAGCACATGTGCCCAGAGCCGGAGCTCTGCAGCAACAGAGGCCACCGCGATGGGAGGCCCACAGGAGCCAAAGAATAAAGACAGATGAAAATGGAGAAATGAAAGACCAACAGAAGTGGTCTGCCCACTCCCCTCCCTCCCCAACACGACCCCCCGCCCGAAATAAATAAATAAAAAAAAAAAAGAAGAAGTCTCTTAATGAAGGTCAAAGAGGGTAGTGAAAAAGCTGACCTAAAACTCAACATTTAAAAAACTAAAATTATGGCATCCGGTCCCACCACTTCAGGCAAACAGAAGTGGAAAAAGTGGAATAGATTTTATTTTCTTAGGCTCCAAAATGACTGCAGTTGCTAACTGCAGCCACAAAATTCAAAGACACTTGTTTCTTGGAAGAAAAGCTTTGGGCTTCCCTGGTGGCTCAGTGGTGAAGAATCTCCCTGCCAACAGAGGAGACACAGGTTCAATCCACGATCTGGGGAGATCCCACCTGCTGTGGAGCAACTAAGCCCATGTGCCACAATTAATGAGCCTGTGCTCTAAAGACCAGGAGCTGCAACTACTGAGCCCTTGTTCCCTAGTCAGTGCTCCACAACAAGAGAAGCCACTGCAACAAGAAGACCATACACCTTAAAGAAGAGCAGCCCCTGCTCACCACAGCTAGAGAAAAAGTCCATGTAGCAATGAAGACCGAGGACAGCCAAAAATAAATAGATAAATACATAAAATTATAAAAATAAAAGGAAAGCTTTGACAAACCTGGACAGTTTATTAAAAAGCAGAGACAAAATGAAAAAAAAAAAAAAGCAGACCTTTGCCAACAAAGTTCTGTAGAGTCAAAGCAAGAGTTTTTCCAGTAGTCACATGCGTATTTGAGAGTTGCACCACAGAGAAGGCTGAGTGCCAAAGAACTGATGTTTTTGAATTGTGGTGCTGGAGAAGAGTCCCTTGGACAGCAAGATCAAATGAGTCAATCCTAAAGGAAATCGACCCTGAATAGTCATTGGAAGGATTCACTGATGCTGAAGCTGAACCTCCAATACACTGGCCACCTGATGCAAAGAGCTGACTCGTTGGCAAAGACCCTGATGCTGGGAAAGATTCAGGGCAGGAGGAGAAGGGGCAGACAAAGGATGAGAAAGATAGCATCACTGACTCAGTGGACATGAATTTGTGCAAACTCTGGGAGATAATGAAGGACAGGGAGGCTTGGCATGCTGCAGTCCACGGGGTCACAAAGAGTCAGACACAGCTGAGGCCTGAACACCACCACCCTGTCCACACTCACTGTTAATGAGTGGCGGGGTCAGAATACAGCTCTGGGCCTTCTGACTGCACAGTCTATCCTCCTAGCTATACCCACCTTACTGACTTCACTCATAATCCAACCAATAATGTAACCCACTATCATCAAGAAAAACTTCAAAAAGTACAGGTTGCATGTTAATTCCAAAGGTCAAAGATGTGCCAGTCTCAAGCAAAATGGCCATTCTGCCCCACAGCTGCAAACCACACAGTCAATTCATATACTAAGAGTCAATACTGACATTAAATGGACATGGTTAAATGTGAATATCAAGAAAATAAGTCAACTATGCTGGAAACTCAGCTAATTCAGCTGCCTGAAGATATATTACGAAAACTGTGTATACTGGTATCTAGGCACTTAAAGCTAGTCATTTCATGCTAAGTCCTAATACAAGACACACAAGTGCATGAAACTCACAACCTTGCATCCAAACCATCCATTAAGTCCTACTTGTTTATTTCCTTTATTGCTCCCCAAAGGCCATGTTCACTCTATCATCTCTTAAACAAATCAAGAGAATCATTACTTTCCCATTTCCTAGATGATGAGGCTGAGGCTTGGATCATGATTTCACACAGCTAACACCGGGAAGAGAGAACCAAGTCTAACTTAACCTGTGGCATGTTGCTCTTTGCCTTGATTTCTTACACAAAGAGCTGAGACACGTGGTCCATGTGTGCACCAGTCATTTTCAGATAAAAAACCATGCCCGTGGACTCAAGAGCAGTACAGCACGGCCTCTTCAACCTGTCATGTGGAGGCACTCTTTACCAAGTGCCAATTTTCATCCTTACTTGTGCCCAGCCAACACAAACTATGCTCAAAGAGGAACCGATTCAACCTGGCTAAATTCAATACAATTACTTGTACTAATTCCAATATTCAATACTGTACTATTAGATCTATCCTTTCTTATTTTATACAGACAAGAATAAGCACCTTAAAAGGTCAACATCAATTTTTTTAAAGCAGAATACTCCAAGTAGATGAATACCAGAGGATATGATGCATTTCACATTGCTGGTGGTGAGCATCAACTGGCAGAACCTTGCCCGATCACCAACTCAGCAGTCTCTTGGCACACTCTCTCAAGCATTCTCCCTTCAGTAAACCTGTAACAGGCTCAAAAACTTAGCTATAAGTTTGTAAACAAGGAAAACTGGGAAGAACCCAAATGTTCGGCAAAGGAGCTAAGTGCAAAGAAAAAAAGTACCGCCGTCCCCAAAATGTGTGTGTGTGTGTGTCCAGGAATAGAAGTGCTCCACATCTTGAAAGTGGTTGTGCTTTCACAGGTATATACAGTTATCAAAACTCACAGCTTTGCAGTTTTAAAAAGATGCACTTGGGGCTTCCCTGGTGGCCCAGTGGGTAAGGACACCGCCTTGCAGTGCAAGGGGTGCCGGTTCCATCCCTGGCCTGGGAAGATCCCACGTGCCACGGAGCAGCTGGACCCATGTGTCCAATTACCGAGTCGGAGCTCTGGAGCGCATGCGCCCAGAGCTGGTGCTCTGTGACAACAGAGGCCACCGCGATAGGAGGCCCACACGGGCCAAAGAACAAAGATGGATGAAAACAGATAAATGAAAGACTAATAGAAGTGGCCCGCCCACTCCCCTCCCTTCCCAACACGCCCCCCAAAAATAAAAAAATTTTTTAAAAAGATGCACTTGGAGGTGACAGGGAATAAATTTGGAGTTTGGGATTAACATATACACATTACTATATATAAAATAGACAACCAACAAGGACCTACTGTATATCACAGGGAACTGTACTCAATAGCTTGTAATAACCTACAATGAAAAAGAATACATCTTTTTCAGATTACTGAATCACTTTTCTATACTCTTGAAATAAACAGCATTGTAAATGAGCTATTCTTTACTTTTAAAAAGATGCACTTAGAAAATAAAATAAAAATAAGAGATGTACTAGACTGTATAAACTGTATCTCAATTATTAAACTGTTGAACAAAAAAGAGGTTAACTAAAAAAATTACAATATATAACAAAATCTCAGAGACACTACAAATTTGTAACATTTAAGTAGGACATATGTTCATGACATCGTTCTTTGAGAAACCATGCATTATAAAACACAAGATAGAATCTCATTTTAAAAAGTGTTTTACCACAATAAATGAAAAAAATGTCCCCAAACAGAAATAGAAAACATGTGCACACATGCACACAAGCAAACAGAAATACAGTATGAGAGAGGCAGAACACCCAAATACCAACTATGATGAGCTCTGGCTGGTAGAATCATGGGCAGTTTAATTTCTTTTTGCTTTTGGGTTTTATAAAATAAATGTTTCTAATTGTTAAGGGGAAAATAACGTATTATTTCCTATTCATAGTATATCATAAAATTAATCAAAAAAAAAGTTATAGATTCCTACCATTCTAACTAACTCTCTAACATCAGCTCTCTCTGTCCCCCATAGAGTTGAGTCAAGTAGAAGAAATCAGACCTCTTCAAGAAGTTTCAGGAAAACCGGGAGGGAGGGAGCAAGGCTGAGGGTGAGGAGTAAACTGGGTAGACCTCAGGTTAGGATTCTCTATCAAAGACCGAATTCCATCTGTTGTACTGACAGTTCAGGGTTCACATGTCCTGTAAGAGAAGTATATTTGCTGCAACTCTTTTTTTTTGGCCACTTCTATTGGTCTTTCATTTATTTCCATCTTTGTTCTTTGGCCCGTGTGGGCCTCCCATCGCAGTGGCCTCTCTCGTCGCAGAGCACCGGCTCTGGGCGCATGAGCTCCAGAGCTTCCGGCTCAGTAACTGGACACATGGGTCCAGCTGGGCTTCCCTGGTGGTCCAGTAGGTAAGGACACCGCCTTGCAGTGCGAGGGGCGCCAGTTCCATCCCTGGCCTGGGAAGATCCCACGTGCCGAGGAGCGGCTGGACCGATGTGTCCAATTACCTAGCCGGAGCTCTGGAGCGCATGCACCCAGAGCCGGTGCTCTGCGACTAGAGAGGCCACTGCGATGGGAGGCCCGGGCCAAAGAACAAAGATGGATGAAAATAGAGAAATGAAAGACCAATGGAAGTGGCCCGCCTGCTCTCCTCCCTCCCCACCCCACCCCCACCAAAATAAAATAAATAAATAAATCTTTAAAAAAAAAAAAGGGGGGGGGAACGCCAGAGCCTCGTGAGTTTAATTCTGGATGGAAAAAAGAAAAAGACAAAATATGCTAATCCCTTAACTGTACTAGTGAAGAGATATCATTCTGGAAACAAACCAAATGTCCACTGATAGAGGAGTAGAACAAGATGTATATAAACACAATGGAATACTACCCAGCAACTAAAAAAATGTAGTAATGTCATTTGCAGCAACATGGGTGGACCCAGAGACTATCATACTAAGTCAAAGACAAATACCAGGGACTTCCCTGGTGGTCCAGTGGTTAAGACTGCATGCTCCCAGTGAAGGGGACCTGGATTCGATCCCTGGTCAGGAACTAAACCCCACATGCCTAAGACCCTGTGCGGCCAAATAAATAAGTTTTAAAAAAAAAGACAAATACCATAAACAAACAGACTCACAGATAAAGACCTGTGGTTGCTAAGGGGATGGGGGAAGGAAGGATTGCAGGGTTGGGATTAGCCAATGCAAACTATTTTCTACAGGACAGATAAACAACAAGCTCCCATTGTATAGCACAGAAAACTATATTCAGTATTTCATTATAAAAGTTGATGAGCACTGGGGGTCTCAGTAGATTTTGGATTCACATGGTTCAGGGTTCACATGTCCTGTAAGAGAAGTATATTTGCTGCAACTCTTTTTTGGCCACTTCTATTGGTCTTTCATTTATTTCCATCTTTGTTCTTTGGCCCGTGTGGGCCTCCCATCGCAGTGGCCTCTCTCGTCGCAGAGCACCGGCTCTGGGCGCATGAGCTCCAGAGCTTCCGGCTCAGTAACTGGACACATGGGTCCAGCTGGGCTTCCCTGGTGGTCCAGTAGGTAAGGACACCGCCTTGCAGTGCAAGGGGCGCCGGTTCCATCCCTGGCCTGGGAAGATCCCACGTGCCGCGGAGCAGCTGGACCGATGTGTCCTACTACAGAGTCGGAGCTCTGGAGCGCATGCACCCAGAGCCGGTGCTCTGCGACTAGAGAGGCCACTGCGATGGGAGGCCCGGGCCAAAGAACAAAGATGGATGAAAATAGAGAAATGAAAGACCAATGGAAGTGGCCCGCCTGCTCTCCTCCCTCCCCACCCCACCCCCACCAAAATAAAATAAATAAATAAATCTTTAAAAAAAAAAAAGGGGGGGGAACGCCAGAGCCTCGTGAGTTTAATTCTGGATGGAAAAAAGAAAAAGACAAAATATGCTAATCCCTTAACTGTACTAGTGAAGAGATATCATTCTGGAAACAAACCAAATGTCCACTGATAGAGGAGTAGAACAAGATGTATATAAACACAATGGAATACTACCCAGCAACTAAAAAAATGTAGTAATGTCATTTGCAGCAACATGGGTGGACCCAGAGACTATCATACTAAGTCAAAGACAAATACCAGGGACTTCCCTGGTGGTCCAGTGGTTAAGACTGCATGCTCCCAGTGAAGGGGACCTGGATTCGATCCCTGGTCAGGGAACTAAACCCCACATGCCTAAGACCCTGTGCGGCCAAATAAATAAGTTTTAAAAAAAAAGACAAATACCATAAACAAACAGACTCACAGATAAAGACCTGTGGTTGCTAAGGGGATGGGGGAAGGAAGGATTGCAGGGTTGGGATTAGCCAATGCAAACTATTTTCTACAGGACAGATAAACAACAAGCTCCCATTGTATAGCACAGAAAACTATATTCAGTATTCTGTGATAAACCATTATAAAATAGAATTTAAGTATATATAACTGAATCACTTTTTCACAGAGCAGAAATTAATACAACGATATAAATTAACTATATTTCAGGAAAATTAAACAACAAAGCAATGCCATTCCAAGTGTGTGGTCTAAGGAGTATCCACATTAGCATCACAAGGAGGGTTTACTCAAAATGAAAACATCAGGGCCCCAACACTGATCTCCTAAATCAGAACCTCTGGGGATGGGACGAGGAAATGTGGTTTCACACACATTTAAGTCTGGTGACCACGGAGCACCCACACACCCACGAGGTCTACATAACAGGGCAAGTCCCAGAAGGCCAAGTCATTTCTATCTTATTCAGTGTTGTATAGTCGAGCACTCAACGGACTGCCTGGTGCATAATCCGGTTCATAACCTCCCATTACTCAAGAATGCCTCAACAAGGAATAAAAGAACAAGTCTCTTTTACTATTACAGTTCTAAGTAAGACGTTAAGGTGAATTTTTTGTCATTTTCCAGGTCCCAGATCTTCATGGGAGCAACATCTGCGTCTCCTTCACTGAAGCAGCGGTACTTATCTTTCAAAGGTGCACACACTCATCTTCACCTGTAAGAAACAGTCTGACAGACCTATGTGTATGGATGGAAACCTGGAACAGTCCAACAAAGGCTGGATACTCTCCTACCTGCCATTCTTACTACTAGTGTCTGCAAATATGCCCTGCCATCTTTTTTTCTTGTGGGAGACTAGATGTTCCTTCAAGGGAAGAGTGTGTTAAGTCACAATTCCTAGGATATGTGCAAGGCAAAATGACAGATCATTTTGAAAACTAATAGTTAATAGAACACAAACTGATCCTTGATTCTTGAATAACCAAAAGATTTCTCTAGTCTTCACAGTGAGAATCTGAAAATGTGCCTCTAACCAGAAAAGTCACCATGGGTATTTCAACCAACCACCAACACTCATGCAGCTGAACATCAGGGACAGTGTCTGTTTAAATAAGACTCTACCTGTATGACTCCAAAGGGTAGCTCTTCCAAAAGTGTAACATTAGCTGCCTAAGATTTCCTATTTGAACCAGGGAACTTGCATACAAGAAAGAAAATCTCTTTCACCTTAACAGAAATGTCAATACATAAACACACACACATACACACACGTGTGCACACATATAATGCTTCTCTGCAGGCTTATCTGAACAGAAAAATACTGCAAGCAACCTAGATGTGTAACAACAGAGGACTCACTAAGTCAACTGTTAGAAAAAAAAAAGAACTAGCTATATACTGATATAAAAACAAATTCAAGGTATGTTTTTAAACATATGGGGGGAGAAAAGTAAATTTAAGGGGGAAAAAACCTCTACCTTACAGTAGGAAATGAAGGACAAAAATATATGTTGTAGGGGTTGGGTCCCAGAAGGCCAAGTCATTTCTATCTTATTCAGTGTTGTATACTCGAGCACTCAACGGACTGCCTGGTGCATAATCCGGTTCATAACCTCCCATTACTCAAGAATGCCTCAACAAGGAATAAAAGAACAAGTCTCTTTTACTATTACAGTTCTAAGTAAGACGTTAAGGTGAATTTTTTGTCATTTTCCAGGTCCCAGATCTTCATGGGAGCAACATCTGCGTCTCCTTCACTGAAGCAGCGGTACTTATCTTTCAAAGGTGCACACACTCATCTTCACCTGTAAGAAACAGTCTGACAGACCTATGTGTATGGATGGAAACCTGGAACAGTCCAACAAAGGCTGGATACTCTCCTACCTGCCATTCTTACTACTAGTGTCTGCAAATATGCCCTGCCATCTTTTTTTCTTGTGGGAGACTAGATGTTCCTTCAAGGGAAGAGTGTGTTAAGTCACAATTCCTAGGATATGTGCAAGGCAAAATGACAGATCATTTTGAAAACTAATAGTTAATAGAACACAAACTGATCCTTGATTCTTGAATAACCAAAAGATTTCTCTAGTCTTCACAGTGAGAATCTGAAAATGTGCCTCTAACCAGAAAAGTCACCATGGGTATTTCAACCAACCACCAACACTCATGCAGCTGAACATCAGGGACAGTGTCTGTTTAAATAAGACTCTACCTGTATGACTCCAAAGGGTAGCTCTTCCAAAAGTGTAACATTAGCTGCCTAAGATTTCCTATTTGAACCAGGGAACTTGCATACAAGAAAGAAAATCTCTTTCACCTTAACAGAAATGTCAATACATAAACACACACACATACACACACGTGTGCACACATATAATGCTTCTCTGCAGGCTTATCTGAACAGAAAAATACTGCAAGCAACCTAGATGTGTATCAACAGAGGACTCACTAAGTCAACTGTTAGAAAAAAAAAAGAACTAGCTATATACTGATATAAAAACAAATTCAAGGTATGTTTTTAAACATATGGGGGGAGAAAAGTAAATTTAAGGGGGAAAAAACCTCTACCTTACAGTAGGAAATGAAGGACAAAAATATATGTTGGTTTTTGTTTGAATATGCATAAAGAAACTACAAACAGTGGAGACCTGGAAGAGACTGTAATAAAAACTAGGTGCTTGAGGTATAGAAATAAAAAGTACCTTCCAAAAAAAAAAGAACTTTCTCTTAATGTCTTTTAAATATTTTAAACCTAGTACTATAAATGTATTATCTATTCAAAAATGAAGTTTAAGAAAAATTTAAGTGTAATATTAACACGATATAGCAAATGACACATATATTCCTTGAAAATTAGGGTGGTCACAAGGGAATGAAGTACTAAGATACAAAACCTCTAATATGTTTGAATCACACTGAAAATTAATCATGCCCGTATTTTTCCAACGTTACATGAATTTTATAAATACTATTACTATTAAGACCCATATTTCCTAACAAATGATTTTATAAGCTGCATATCTCAAAACTACTCTGTCCAACGTAATATTCACTAGCCACACCCAGTCTAAACTTAATTTTTATATGAATGTGACACATGTAACAGGTTTTAAAGACATACAAAAATAGGAGTATAAAATTTCTCAACAATTTTTATATTGATCACATGTTAAATTTAAAGTTTTAGATTAGGTTATATAAAATAGTAATTTCACCTGCTACTTTTTAGTTCTACCCATGGCGACTAGAAAAGTTTAAATTATATATACATAGTTCACATCTTTCAACTAGACAAAGCTGATCTAAAACTTTGTTATCGTTTAGTTGCTGAGTCAGATCCAACTCTTTTGCAACCCCATGGACTGTAGCCCACCAGGCTCCTCTGTCCATGGGATCTCCCAGGCAACAATGCTGGAGTGGGTTGCCATGCCCTCCTCCGGGTCTCTTTCCAACCCAGGGATTGAACCCAGCTCTCAACTGCAGGCAGGATTCTTCACCATCTGAGCAACCAGGTTAAGGACTAAACTTTCCAAAATGCTGTATTTTAAACACAGGGTTATCTCTATATAAACATTTTATTTTATATCACTCCTAACTGGATGTGGTAACATCCTTGAATTTGTGGGTTTTTTATTTTTTCAAATGAGAAAGTTGCAGTTGGTCATTATCCAGTTATATCTTCTCATCAGCTTTAGTAATAATCCCAGTACACCTGAGAGTCTAAACAATGAAGACTAGATGCCTTCTTGTTTCGAAGGAGTTGTGGATTATACACATGGTTTATACTTTCAATTTTAATACATTTTATATAATTAAGAAAATAACAATTGTTATTGCTTGTAACAGAACCAGTATGAAAATTCTATGTAATTGAAATTTTTTTCTGATTTTAGGTTCTCTTTAATTGAAACATACTTGATTTACAATGTTGTGTTAGTTTTTGGTATATAGTAAAGTGATTCAGTTATACATATGTATTATTTTTTCATGTTCTTTTTCATTATAGGTTATTACAAGGTAGTAAATATAGTACCTGTGCTATACAGTAGGACCTTGTTGTTTATTTTATATATAGTAGTTTGTCACATAGCAAGAAAACAAGGTAGACAAGTTTAATTCAAATCTCTGATATTCCTCATTGAATACAACTCTTTTCTAGACTGTGCAGATGACCTAACCTAGATAGTCCACTCGACTTTGCACATAACATTTCATTATGACAGCATCCAAAAACACACTATGACTAACATCTCCATGCCCACGGAGGACACAACTCTTAAGGAAGAAACTTCTGGTCATCTTTATTGTTTAGATTAGGTTATATAAAATAGTAATTTCGATTTTAGAAAAGTTTAAATTATATATACATAGTTCACATCTTTCAACTAGACAAAGCTGATCTAAAACTTTGTTATCGTTTAGTTGCTGAGTCAGATCCAACTCTTTTGCAACCCCATGGACTGTAGCCCACCAGGCTCCTCTGTCCATGGGATCTCCCAGGCAACAATGCTGGAGTGGGTTGCCATGCCCTCCTCCGGGTCTCTTTCCAACCCAGGGATTGAACCCAGCTCTCAACTGCAGGCAGGATTCTTCACCATCTGAGCAACCAGGTTAAGGACTAAACTTTCCAAAATGCTGTATTTTAAACACAGGGTTATCTCTATATAAACATTTTATTTTATATCACTCCTAACTGGATGTGGTAACATCCTTGAATTTGTGGGTTTTTTATTTTTTCAAATGAGAAAGTTGCAGTTGGTCATTATCCAGTTATATCTTCTCATCAGCTTTAGTAATAATCCCAGTACACCTGAGAGTCTAAACAATGAAGACTAGATGCCTTCTTGTTTCGAAGGAGTTGTGGATTATACACATGGTTTATACTTTCAATTTTAATACATTTTATATAATTAAGAAAATAACAATTGTTATTGCTTGTAACAGAACCAGTATGAAAATTCTATGTAATTGAAATTTTTTTCTGATTTTAGGTTCTCTTTAATTGAAACATACTTGATTTACAATGTTGTGTTAGTTTTTGGTATATAGTAAAGTGATTCAGTTATACATATGTATTATTTTTTCATGTTCTTTTTCATTATAGGTTATTACAAGGTAGTAAATATAGTACCTGTGCTATACAGTAGGACCTTGTTGTTTATTTTATATATAGTAGTTTGTCACATAGCAAGAAAACAAGGTAGACAAGTTTAATTCAAATCTCTGATATTCCTCATTGAATACAACTCTTTTCTAGACTGTGCAGATGACCTAACCTAGATAGTCCACTCGACTTTGCACATAACATTTCATTATGACAGCATCCAAAAACACACTATGACTAACATCTCCATGCCCACGGAGGACACAACTCTTAAGGAAGAAACTTCTGGTCATCTTTATTATTATAGATATGATAGGCCAAAACATTTCACATAAGCCAGAATGAGAGGACACTGAACACCAAAGGTATAAAAAGGCTTCACCTTTGCAGAGGAATCATTAATTACCCTCAAGTGGACCTGGAACTCACCAACCTGCCCTCAGACTTCCTCTGTAACACAGGCACCAAGAGTTTTAAACGGCCCTTTCTCCCCCAACTCCCAAAATGTTGCAACCCTTCTGAAAGCTTTACTATTAGAAAAACCATCATAAACTAAATCTGTCATTAACAATCTATATAGGACATCAAATTTTAGTGGGCTGGAGTTTAGACTTTAACACCTTGTAAAAATGTTGAAAAGAAAAGCTTACGCATTTTCAAAACACTTAAGAACATGTTAAACAGCCAAGCACTTTAATTAATTGCCTAAAGACTGACGTGTAGAAGTATAAAATCTATGCGATCAGGACAGATTATCCACCAGGGGGCAGCACACCAGGACTCTGACACACCTCTTAGAGGAGATTCAGGTATCGTCATTTTTATTTTAACACCTGCCTCAGAAGGGGTACGGAAAGACCTAAGTCACAGTTAAAACTATTTTTCCTAAGAGGTTCTACATCATACACATACACCTACATTTAGCACATTCCAATGATGATGAAAACCAGAACATATCTTAAAGAACATCAGTTACAGGGAATTCCCTGGAAGTCCAGTGGTTGGGACTTCATGTTCTCATTGCCAAAAGCTCAGGTTCAACCCCTGGTCAGAGAATCAAGATCCCACAAGTCCGTGCAGTGAAGCCAAAAAGGAAAAGAAAAGAACTTACAAATACTGCAAATCCTAAATATCTTGCCTATAGATTTACCTGTTGGATAGCATTAAAATAGTTATTTGCTCCTATGTTTCTAAGTTTACGTATTTAGGGATTTGGAAAGGCTTTTAATTATAGTGGATAGGTACTTTTTAAAAAACCAGCTACAAAATTCTATCTTCATTCTTATACAAGCAGAAAAAGCAACAGAGAAAATACTATATATGCAACTCAGTCTATCTTTCCAAGAGCCTGTAAATTCAGAGTCCTAATGGTTATGAAGTCAAACAAACAGCATCAAAACAATCAACCTGCAAGTACAATATACTAACACATATATATGGAATCTAGTAGGACGGTAATGATAACACACACAGTGAAGCGACTGAAAAATAGACATGGACAGTAGACATATGGACATTGTGGGGAATGAACAGTGGGTGGGAGGCGTAAAGGAAGTAACATGAAAACCTATACTACCATATGTGAAAAAACAGCTATTGTCATTGTGCTGTGAGAAAAAGGGATCCTGCAGGGATGCTGTGCGATGGCCTGGAGGGGTGGGATGGGGGGATATACATATGACTAATCTGAGGTCATAAATATTTATAAACAACAAAACTCTGTAAAAGTAAAAAGCAAAATAAAAGTTTTTTTTAAAAAAGAGGACCAAAAAAAAAGAGAGGACAAATACACTAGGAGAAAAAAAAAAAACCAACCAACCTGAATTTGATCTGATTTACTGTAAACACATACACCTTAAATCCTGTAGATTACATATAAAGACTTTCAGAAATTTAACATCTCTCATGTCTGCCAGAAACTGCAAACTACCTAAGCAAACGGTCTGAAAAACTCAGTCCAACTATGCATTTAACATTACAGCCAATTACAACAATTGCTCAAAATATATGTATGATTCTTAAAATTTTGCCTTCTTAGTAAGATTACTATAAAGTGTTATTCTTCCTCTTTCAAAATCATAGATTAATGCTTTTCTGTCTCTCTAGCACTTGGGCACACTTCACAGATAAGCTGAAAGAAAACAAAACCACAAATTAGCCACGAAGTTATAAAACAAAATCTCTTGAAGATCTGTTATCAATTGGCTGTGGATTAAAGGCATCTTGGCACTTTTTCAGTTCTGCAAAGTCAGTAATAATAGAACTTCATTTTAAAATTTCATTTCTTAGCATTATTTGTGTTTTCAATGAAAAAATTAAATACACAAACTCAGACTTTTAATTTTAAAATTTTAAAGTGGATAGGTACTTTTAAAAACCAGCTACAAAATTCTATCTTCATTCTTATACAAGCAGAAAAAGCAACAGAGAAAATACTATATATGCAACTCAGTCTATCTTTCCAAGAGCCTGTAAATTCAGAGTCCTAATGGTTATGAAGTCAAACAAACAGCATCAAAACAATCAACCTGCAAGTACAATATACTAACACATATATATGGAATCTAGTAGGACGGTAATGATAACACACACAGTGAAGCGACTGAAAAATAGACATGGACAGTAGACATATGGACATTGTGGGGAATGAACAGTGGGTGGGAGGCGTAAAGGAAGTAACATGAAAACCTATACTACCATATGTGAAAAAAACAGCTATTGTCATTGTGCTGTGAGAAAAAGGGATCCTGCAGGGATGCTGTGCGATGGCCTGGAGGGGTGGGATGGGGGGATATACATATGACTAATCTGAGGTCATAAATATTTATAAACAACAAAACTCTGTAAAAGTAAAAAGCAAAATAAAAGTTTTTTTTAAAAAAGAGGACCAAAAAAAAAGAGAGGACAAATACACTAGGAGAAAAAAAAAAAACCAACCAACCTGAATTTGATCTGATTTACTGTAAACACATACACCTTAAATCCTGTAGATTACATATAAAGACTTTCAGAAATTTAACATCTCTCATGTCTGCCAGAAACTGCAAACTACCTAAGCAAACGGTCTGAAAAACTCAGTCCAACTATGCATTTAACATTACAGCCAATTACAACAATTGCTCAAAATATATGTATGATTCTTAAAATTTTGCCTTCTTAGTAAGATTACTATAAAGTGTTATTCTTCCTCTTTCAAAATCATAGATTAATGCTTTTCTGTCTCTCTAGCACTTGGGCACACTTCACAGATAAGCTGAAAGAAAACAAAACCACAAATTAGCCACGGAAGTTATAAAACAAAATCTCTTGAAGATCTGTTATCAATTGGCTGTGGATTAAAGGCATCTTGGAAATTTTTCAGTTCTGCAAAGTCAGTAATAATAGAACTTCATTTTTAAAATTTCATTTCTTAGCATTATTTGTGTTTTCTTCATTATTGAAAGAACAAGAAATATAAATACACAAACTCAGACTTGCTGAAACAAATTTCAGATTCTCAAAGGTTTTAGGGTTTCAAATTTAATCAAAAGTTAATATTCGTTGTTACATATTCTGATGTTACTAAAATATTAATCTTGTCCTTTTATAAATATAGAAATGAAATTTAAAAATTAAAATGAAACCAGCTAACTAGAATTTTATGTTTGACCAAATCGTTTAGAAGCAGTTCACTAAGATTTTAACTTTTAAATTAATTATACTATCATAAAATTTAAAACCTCTTATGAAAAAGTTAAATACTAATACTACCAATAAACAACGAAAAAAACCAAAAAATTAAAAAACAAAAACAAAAAAAATTTTTTAATAAAAATAAAAAAATAAACTACCAATACAAAAATATAACACAAGTAAAACTAAAATGTGTCAGATCTACATATTTAGACAGTATAAATAGTAATATTTTAAAACAGACTTAATTGTTTAAAATTCAATAAACTAAGCTTAGGTATATTGCATTATGTAATAATGAATTACTAGCTATAATTCTGAGATGCTTAATAACAATGATTATATTATTTAAGATCTATTAGTTTAATCTATATATTCAGAACCAGCCAGACTGATGTGTACTAAATGTCTTACACTTTCACTTGGAATTAAAACATGTCATTATTTCATCTGTTAAAAATGCATTAATGTAACTTTACTTTAAAATGTTTAAAGCTTAATATCTAAAAATAATTTCTTTGTTAAAAATCCTGAACTATTACTTTTAACTTACAAACCAGTTTCAGTATTTTCCAGAGTATTTTATAAGATTTCTCTGTAAAAAAAAAAAAAAAAAACCCTCATTTTTTTTTTCTGTATTTAATTTTTTTTTAAGCTTTTATTTTACTTTAAAAAAAGAACCCTAACTTTAAACAACAGTTTGGGAACCCAAAAAAGCAGTTTAAGAACACCATTTAAAAACAAATAAAAACAACAACAACAAAAAAATAGTTAAAATATAAAAAGTAAAAGTAAAGATTTTTAAAGAAATTTTCATAAACAAAAAATTGGGGGAAAATCAATTAAATTTAGAACTCTGAATTAGTTCCAGTTAACCTAACATTATGTAAATGCTATTTAAAAGAACTCCTTTGAGATTTTTCAGAGGTTTGGGGGTTTTCTCGTTCTTTTTTACATTTTTGGTTTAACACTGCACAACGCATTTCTTCATTCTGTAACTGATGATAGGGGTAAATCACATGCTTGAGTTTTCCGAAAATGAGAATAATTTACACACCAAGTACTAATAACGAAACCTAACATACTGCTAATATTCTATTAATAAAAAACACATTTAAACAAGCTCTAATGTATTATCAGCTCAGATCTCAGATGGTAAAGAATCCTCCTGCAAAACAGGATACCAGGGTTCGATCCCTGGGTTAGGAAGATCCCCTGAAGAAGGGAGAGGCTACCCACTCCAGTATTCTTGCCTGGAGAATTCCATGGCTTGTCTATGGGGTTGCAAAGAGCCAGACACGACTGAGCAACTTGACTGACTGACTGACAAGTAAATATACTTTACTCCTAACTGAAGATTCCCCTATTTTAATAGTATTGAATATACACCATATTATCACAATTTTACCCCCTCGCAGCTTTCAAAGCACCTTTAAAACTGCTCTTCAAAACTGCAAAACAATAAGGGGCAGAACCAAACTACTTTCATAAAAAGTAAATCATCACAGACACTTGTATACATATACAAGTCTTCTCCCCAACAACAAAACCACAAGAAACTACACAGTGGTTGCACTTGGGGAAGGAGGAAAAAAGACCATCTCTATCATTTTAGTCATTTTACGGTTTAAACTTTGCCAAATATACTGCGGTTTTTTTTTAATCTTTCAACTTTTTTAAAATTTCCACAGAAAAACGAGTTTTGCTTGATTCTGGTGGGTGTTCTGTATACAATATTATCTCCAAAAAAGTAGTTTAAGATCCATTTCCTGTTAGTGTGCCTACAGCTTACCAACAGTTGTAAGATTAAAGAGAAACGCTGGATAAATATGGCAATGCTCTTACAATTTCAAACCTACTAAAGAGTTAGCACATCACAATGCAATAAACTGGAAATAATAATGGTCATGAGCTTAAAAAAAAACAGGTTAAACTGACATGGAAAAAGTAACCTATATATGATTAACAATTATTATAAGGCACATACTAGGCGATTATCACATTTTCAGGTGCTTAGTTTAAATTATCTGAATTTACACTTCATGTGGCATCTACTGAAGCATGACCTGACTTTTGGCTATTCCTTTGAGATTTTTCAGAGGTTTGGGTTTTCTCGTTCTTTTTACTTTTTTCTTTCATTCTGTAACTGATGATAGGGGTAAATCACATGCTTGAGTTTTCCGAAAATGAGAATAATTTACACACCAAGTACTAATAACGAAACCTAACATACTGCTAATATTCTATTAATAAAAAACACATTTAAACAAGCTCTAATGTATTATCAGCTCAGATCTCAGATGGTAAAGAATCCTCCTGCAAAACAGGATACCAGGGTTCGATCCCTGGGTTAGGAAGATCCCCTGAAGAAGGGAGAGGCTACCCACTCCAGTATTCTTGCCTGGAGAATTCCATGGCTTGTCTATGGGGTTGCAAAGAGCCAGACACGACTGAGCAACTTGACTGACTGACTGACAAGTAAATATACTTTACTCCTAACTGAAGATTCCCCTATTTTAATAGTATTGAATATACACCATATTATCACAATTTTACCCCCTCGCAGCTTTCAAAGCACCTTTAAAACTGCTCTTCAAAACTGCAAAACAATAAGGGGCAGAACCAAACTACTTTCATAAAAAGTAAATCATCACAGACACTTGTATACATATACAAGTCTTCTCCCCAACAACAAAACCACAAGAAACTACACAGTGGTTGCACTTGGGGAAGGAGGAAAAAAGACCATCTCTATCATTTTAGTCATTTTTACGGTTTAAACTTTGCCAAATATACTGCGGTTTTTTTTTTTAATCTTTCAACTTTTTAAATTACCACAGAAAAAACGAGTTTTGCTTGATTCTGGTGGGTGTTCTGTATACAATATTATCTCCAAAAAAGTAGTTTAAGATCCATTTCCTGTTAGTGTGCCTACAGCTTACCAACAGTTGTAAGATTAAAGAGAAACGCTGGATAAATATGGCAATGCTCTTACAATTTCAAACCTACTAAAGAGTTAGCACATCACAATGCAATAAACTGGAAATAATAATGGTCATGAGCTTAAAAAAAAACAGGTTAAACTGACATGGAAAAAGTAACCTATATATGATTAACAATTATTATAAGGCACATACTAGGCGATTATCACATTTTCAGGTGCTTAGTTTAAATTATCTGAATTTACACTTCATGTGGCATCTACGTGAAGCATGACCTGACTTTCACTGGTTATAAGATAGCCCCAGAAGAAATTCAAATATATTAGATTTATTGCATTTAGGTGGCCCAAGTCTGTTTTTGAGTTAAGTACAAAGCTGCTAAAATGAAGTACAAGCATGCAAAGATGTCACCTACTGTTGTGGACAGTAGATTATCAAAACATTTTTTCCATCAGTGCTGAATCATGCCTTCAGCACATGCCACCACGCTTAAAGACCTTCACTGTGACAGAGCAACAAAATAGTAACATGTTATACTCTGTCAAACAATAACGAGTCTATACTAATATAAAGGAATAAAATAAATGGAGTAAGAAAAGGGTGGGATGAAAAAAAAAGAAAAGGGTGGGATGAATTGAGAGAGGAACACTGACATACATTCACTACCATGTGTACAACAGACAGGTAAGTGGGAAGCTGCCATGTAACACAGGCATTTCTGCTCGCTGCTATGTGCCAGCCTTGAAGGGGGGGAGGGAGGCTCAAGGCAGAGGGGATATATTTGTACTTACAGCTGATTCACACTGCTGTATAGCAGAAACCAACACAACACTGAAAAGCAATTATCCTCCAATCAAAAATACATGTTTACCACAAAAAAAAAAATGTTTACAAGTTAAAGTTAATAAAACAAAACAGAGAAGGTAAAACTCTTCCTTAATTCCAACTAACAAATTTAAGAAATAACAGAAGTGGAGAGTCACCATTTGGCAGCCACTACAGTTAATAATAGTTTCAGGTAAGAATCACTGTTGAATGCTGAAATCAGTGAAAATATGATAAGAAACAGGATCTTTACATTGTCTCAAAATATTCCCTCACAACATTCTTTTTTTTGTAAAAAAAACGCTGGTTTGGCAATGCTCTTACAATTTCAAACCTACTAAAGAGTTAGCACATCACAATGCAATAAACTGGAAATAATAATGGTCATGAGCTTAAAAAAACAGGTTAAACTGACATGGAAAAAGTAACCTATATATGATTAACAATTATTATAAGGCACATACTAGGCGATTATCACATTTTCAGGTGCTTAGTTTAAATTATCTGAATTTACACTTCATGTGGCATCTACATGAAGCATGACCTGACTTTCACTGGTTATAAGATAGCCCCAGAAGAAATTCAAATATATTAGATTTATTGCATTTAGGTGGCCCAAGTCTGTTTTTGAGTTAAGTACAAAGCTGCTAAAATGAAGTACAAGCATGCAAAGATGTCACCTACTGTCGTGGACAGTAGATTATCAAAACATTTTTTCCATCAGTGCTGAATCATGCCTTCAGCACATGCCACCACGCTTAAAGACCTTCACTGTGACAGAGCAACAAAATAGTAACATGTTATACTCTGTCAAACAATAACGAGTCTATACTAATATAAAGGAATAAAATAAATGGAGTAAGAAAAGGGTGGGATGAAAAAAAAAGAAAAGGGTGGGATGAATTGAGAGAGGAACACTGACATACATTCACTACCATGTGTACAACAGACAGGTAAGTGGGAAGCTGCCATGTAACACAGGCATTTCTGCTCGCTGCTATGTGCCAGCCTTGAAGGGGGGGAGGGAGGCTCAAGGCAGAGGGGATATATTTGTACTTACAGCTGATTCACACTGCTGTATAGCAGAAACCAACACAACACTGAAAAGCAATTATCCTCCAATCAAAAATACATGTTTACCACACAAAAAAAAAATGTTTACAAGTTAAAGTTAATAAAACAAAACAGAGAAGGTAAAACTCTTCCTTAATTCCAACTAACAAATTTAAGAAATAACAGAAGTGGAGAGTCACCATTTGGCAGCCACTACAGTTAATAATAGTTTCAGGTAAGAATCACTGTTGAATGCTGAAATCAGTGAAAATATGATAAGAAACAGGATCTTTACATTGTCTCAAAATATTCCCTCACAACATTCTTTTTTTTTTTTTTTAATCTTTTTGGTGGGTGGGGTGGGGAGGGAGGGGGACGGGCGGGCCACTTCTACTGGTCTTTCATTATTGTATTTGCATCCGTCTTTGTTCTTTGGCTCCTGTGGGCCTCCCACTGCAGAGCACCCGCTCTGGGCGCATGCGCCCCAGAGCTCCGGCTTGGTAATTGGACACATCGGTCCAGCCGCTCCACAGCACGTGGGACCTTCCCAGGCCAGGGATAGAACCGGAGCTCCTTGCACTGCAAGGCGGTGTCCTTACCCACTGGACCACCAGGGGAAGCCCACAATATTCTTAATACAATGGAGAAAACAGTAACTTTACACCAGAGAAGACACATTTTAACCAATTATCAAAGTTAACATCTCCAGGAGTATTGGAACAAAACCAGCATTTCAGACCTCCTGATGAGGTACACTGAGTACATCATCACTGGAAGACAACCAGATACTAACCACAAGGCGACAACAGATCAACTTACACCCAGGGACACTCTACAAAGTAACCAGCCTATACTTCTCAAAAACATAAAGTCCATTAAAGACAAACAAAAGACTAAAGAATTGCCCTACTATAAAAATTACCAAAAAAAAACCCCACATCCCACGTAAACGCAATTTACAATCTTGGATAGGACTCAGACTCCAGAAGAACATTTGTGGGACAGTACGTACAATGTGAATAACATCTGTAGATTAAATACCAATGCTAAAATTTTATTTGCCGGATTAGGGGAGGGAGGCTCAAGGCAGAGGGGATATATTTGTACTTACAGCTGATTCACACTGCTGTATAGCAGAAACCAACACAACACTGAAAAGCAATTATCCTCCAATCAAAAATACATGTTTACCACACAAAAAAAAAATGTTTACAAGTTAAAGTTAATAAAACAAAACAGAGAAGGTAAAACTCTTCCTTAATTCCAACTAACAAATTTAAGAAATAACAGAAGTGGAGAGTCACCATTTGGCAGCCACTACAGTTAATAATAGTTTCAGGTAAGAATCACTGTTGAATGCTGAAATCAGTGAAAATATGATAAGAAACAGGATCTTTACATTGTCTCAAAATATTCCCTCACAACATTCTTTTTTTTTTTTTTTAATCTTTTTGGTGGGTCGGGTTGGGGAGGGAGGGGAGCAGGTGGGCCACTTCTACTGGTCTTTCATTATTGTATTTGCATCCGTCTTTGTTCTTTGGCTCCTGTGGGCCTCCCACTGCAGAGCACCCGCTCTGGGCGCATGCGCCCCAGAGCTCCGGCTTGGTAATTGGACACATCGGTCCAGCCGCTCCACAGCACGTGGGACCTTCCCAGGCCAGGGATAGAACCGGAGCTCCTTGCACTGCAAGGCGGTGTCCTTACCCACTGGACCACCAGGGGAAGCCCACAATATTCTTAATACAATGGAGAAAACAGTAACTTTACACCAGAGAAGACACATTTTAACCAATTATCAAAGTTAACATCTCCAGGAGTATTGGAACAAAACCAGCATTTCAGACCTCCTGATGAGGTACACTGAGTACATCATCACTGGAAGACAACCAGATACTAACCACAAGGCGACAACAGATCAACTTACACCCAGGGACACTCTACAAAGTAACCAGCCTATACTTCTCAAAAACATAAAGTCCATTAAAGACAAACAAAAGACTAAAGAATTGCCCTACTATAAAAATTACCAAAAAAAAACCCCACATCCCACGTAAACGCAATTTACAATCTTGGATAGGACTCAGACTCCAGAAGAACATTTGTGGGACAGTACGTACAATGTGAATAACATCTGTAGATTAAATACCAATGCTAATTTTTTTTTATTTATTTATTTTTTAAACCTTTATTTTACTGTTAACTTTTACAGAGTTTTGTTGTTTACAGATATGTATGTTCTCAGATTAGTCATATGTATATCCCCCCCTTCCCTCCCCTCCCGACCATCACACAGCACCCCTGAAGGATCCCCTTTTCTCACAGAGCAATGACTAGAGCTATTTTCTTCACTTATGATAGTACAGGCCTTCATGCTACTTCCTTTACACCTCTCACCCACTGTTCCTTCCCCACAATGTCCATATGTCCACTGTCCATGTCTGTCTTTCTGTCGCTTCACTGCATGTGCCATCATCACCATCCTACTAGATTCCATATATATGTGTTAATATACTGTATTTGTCCTTCTCTTTCTGACTGACTTCACTTTTGATGATACGTTCTAGATCCAGAATCATTAGGGTTGATTCTTCTGCATTTCTCTTTACAGCTGTGTAGTATTCCATTGTATATATGTACCAGAGCTTTTGGATCCATTCGTTCGTCGATGGGACCAATGCTAATTTTTTTTTTAATTTTACTATGGTTATTTAATAGGATGTCCTTATTTTTAGGAAATACATATGAGTATATAGAGACAAATGGTAACTCTGCAACTTACTCTCAAATGATCCAGGAAAATTGGATTAAGTCAAAACTAACATTTGGGGAGACTGGATGGAAGACACATGTATAAAGCGTACTATTTTTACAACTTTCCTGTAAATGGAAACAAGAAACTTTTAAACTTCCTTTAAACTACAGCCCCTCCAAGCACCATTCCATTTCTCTGAGATCTTTATAGCAAACCCTGTGAAAGCTTATTCATGCTCACTGTCTTGACTTCCTCTCCATCTACTCATTCTTTCGCAAACCCACACGATTCAAGGCTTGTGACTCCACCACGACTGCACCGTCAGCATTCGAGTGGCAAGGCTTGACTCAAAGACAAACAAAAGACTAAAGAATTGCCCTACTATAAAATTACCAAAAAAAAACCCCACATCCCACGTAAACGCAATTTACAATCTTGGATAGGACTCAGACTCCAGAAGAACATTTGTGGGACAGTACGTACAATGTGAATAACATCTGTAGATTAAATACCAATGCTAATTTTTTTTTATTTATTTATTTTTTAAACCTTTATTTTACTGTTAACTTTTACAGAGTTTTGTTGTTTACAGATATGTATGTTCTCAGATTAGTCATATGTATATCCCCCCCTTCCCTCCCCTCCCGACCATCACACAGCACCCCTGAAGGATCCCCTTTTCTCACAGAGCAATGACTAGAGCTATTTTCTTCACTTATGATAGTACAGGCCTTCATGCTACTTCCTTTACACCTCTCACCCACTGTTCCTTCCCCACAATGTCCATATGTCCACTGTCCATGTCTGTCTTTCTGTCGCTTCACTGCATGTGCCATCATCACCATCCTACTAGATTCCATATATATGTGTTAATATACTGTATTTGTCCTTCTCTTTCTGACTGACTTCACTTTTGATGATACGTTCTAGATCCAGAATCATTAGGGTTGATTCTTCTGCATTTCTCTTTACAGCTGTGTAGTATTCCATTGTATATATGTACCAGAGCTTTTGGATCCATTCGTTCGTCGATGGGACCAATGCTAATTTTTTTTTTAATTTTACTATGGTTATTTAATAGGATGTCCTTATTTTTAGGAAATACATATGAGTATATAGAGACAAATGGTAACTCTGCAACTTACTCTCAAATGATCCAGGAAAATTGGATTAAGTCAAAACTAACATTTGGGGAGACTGGATGGAAGACACATGTATAAAGCGTACTATTTTTACAACTTTCCTGTAAATGGAAACAAGAAACTTTTAAACTTCCTTTAAACTACAGCCCCTCCAAGCACCATTCCATTTCTCTGAGATCTTTATAGCAAACCCTGTGAAAGCTTATTCATGCTCACTGTCTTGACTTCCTCTCCATCTACTCATTCTTTCGCAAACCCACACGATTCAAGGCTTGTGACTCCACCACGACTGCACCCGTCAGCATTCGAGTGAGGACAACGTAGCCGCCTCCATCCTCACCTACTCCACATCATCTGTCACAGCTGACAGCTTTTCTTGAACACGTTCCTGATCACCTCCAAGTGCTTCCTTCAGGATGCTCCTCCCAGCTCATGAGCTGTTCCTTGAACTCCCTGTTCCCCTTCACCTCTTCACCATCCTCTCAGACCTCCTTTCCCAGCTTCCCTACTTACTATCTATCCGCTGTTCTCTCCCCACACATCTAACAGGGCCTCAGACTTCACCTGCTCAAGCTGAACTCATCCCCCCTCCCCTCATCATGCTGCTCTCACAGTCCAGCTTATTACTACTAGTGGAAACATCACCCTTCCAATTGCTTGAGTCAGGAAATGTCAAGGTATCCTTGGTTCTTCTCTCACGTCCTACATGCAGTTCATCCATCTTCAAAACATATTATACTAACCATGCCTCACCACCACCAACTATGACCTTTTCTGTTGTATGTACTCAATTGTGTCCAACTCTTTAGGACTCCATGCACTGTAGCCCGTTTTCTCCTAACCACTCCACTCCCTCATCTCACTCCACGCGTCGTAGACTCTTCTCTGCAGAACTCCCTTTTCTGGGCCACAGCCTGTGGCGTGTGGGGTCTTAGTTCCCCGAGAAGGGATCAAACCCACACCCCCGCATTGGAAGCAGTTGTACACATTGGGACACCCTAGCAGAGTTCTCCTTTAAATGTCAGACATGACTTAGCAACTGTCCTGTCTGTAGACCCTCCCATGGGTTCCTCTAATCCCACCCATCTCCTACAGCGTTCCCCCTCCTGTGCTGATTCAGCCATGGTGCCTCCTGGGTGACTAGAGGGACAGTCTGTGCACAAGTGCTGGAGCTCCTGGGCCACTCCCTCTGCTGTGTCTCTCTTCCCTGGGGCACCTACCTGCTCCTCTCACACCCCTTACCCCTTAAAACCTTTGCTCATGCAGCACCTTATTGATGAAGCTTTCCCTGATCATTCAAATGAAAAAACTAAATCCAAACCTTGCTGACTGTCCTCATTTCTCCTTACCCTGCCTTATTTTTCCCTCTGTAGCCTTTAATATGCCTCACATTGTGTATTTATCCATCTCAACCAAGTCAATAATGTCCAAGAAAAGAAAACAAGCCACAGATGCGATCCATTAATGTTAAATTCTCCAGTGGCCACTCAAGTTAAAAGAAAACAGATAAAATTAACATAAAAGTTATCCATGAGACATTTTACATTCTCTTCTTGATTAAGTCTTCAAAATCCAGTGTGTATTTTACATGTACTCAATCTCAATTTGGACCACACTTTGAATGCTGGATAGCCACATGCGGCCAGTAGCTGCCCTCGTGGGCAGCGCAGTGCTAGACCCTAACCTTCATGAAAGTCATTCTTGTCTTCTGTTCCCATCTTGTCTTCTGAGAACCTACAGCAGTGCCTAGCAGGTAATAAACACTCAAAAATTTGCTGAATACATCACTTAAAAACTGCCAATACCAGTAACACAAAGCCATTTGAAAAAGAAAACTTGATAGCAAACTAACAAACCAATAAAAACCTAAGAAATGCAAAGACTTGTGAAATATTAATCCTGTGAAAAGGTCACTGTTGTATTTAATTCTTGAAAAGAAAAAAAAAATCATTGCCTGAGAAGAAAACCACCTCTCCAGCGACAGGAACAAAAGTAGTTATTTTCTAAATGTAACTAACTTATGTAGGGCAAGCAAAGCTGATTGAAATGTGTCAGAGGTTTCACTCTTCACTTGGTCACCCTTACAAATACAAGTCAGCAAAAAGCTGCAGCCTCAAAACACCTAAACTGCAGAAAGGAACTTTGATGGTGCTCTTTCCTGGTAACAGTTAGGTCTCTTTAACATTTTAGGAATAAACAGATTACCATACTTAATGCTGTTCATTTTCTTGGGCAAGACCAGTAGTCACCATGTAGGGCTCACTTTGGTTTGAGGACCTTAAAGCCTTAATTGTGGCTACTCAAATGTCCATGCTCACTTCATTCTGCTCATGCACAGTCAAGTGCTCCCTAACTATTTAATTATCTTTTACACACCAAGGTTTTTCTTTCATATTTAGTTTCTTATATTTTTGTCCATTTTTTTCCCCCTCTTTCTACACCTGTTTTTCACAGACTGACTTGTGTAAAACTCCCTATCGAGGCTAACATGCCATGGAGTTGCATAAAGCCCTCAATTGCTCTTGCTATCTGTTGTGTTATAATGTAAACACATATTCACAGGAATACCCAATCCAAATAATTTCAAACATCACATTCCTCTAAGAGCAGCGATTCCCAGCATATAATATGTGGACTCCTCAGGCTCCCTGAGACATTTTCCACTAAGATGTTATTTGCCTTTTCCACTGTGTTAACCTTTGCCCTGATGGTGCAGACCCAGTGGTGGGTAAAATGCTGCCACCTTAGCATGAATTAAGGCAATGGCACTAACCTATGGCAGTTTTAACTACAGGCATTTGCAGTATAACCTTTTTTTTCTTAATTTTTAGCCAAACCGAGCACCATGTAGAATCTTAGTTCCCAGACCAGGAATCAAAGCCTCAACCTCTGCATTGGAAGGCAGACTCCTAACCACTGGATAGCCAGAGAAGACACTCAAGTTTCATTTTTTAAAGCCCTTAACAAAGCAGTAAAAATTTATTTTCTTAAGTAACCCTTGCGTACATATCCTAGTAATACCTATGTGAAGAGAAGTGCTGTACACAGGAAGCACATGGGCTACCTAACATGGAAGTCTGCAGAAAAGGAACTGTTTAACAGTGAACCAGCCACTTTTTTTCATGGAGTACCATTTTTACTTGAAATAATTCTAGACTAACCATGGTTATTAAGCTTCCCTGATGGCTCAGATTAAAGAATCTGCTTCAATGCAGAAGACCCAGGTTTGATCCCTGGATCAAGAATATCCCCTAGAGAAGGAAATGGCTACCCACTCCGGCTCCCTGCCTCGAGACTTCCATGGACAGGGGAGCCTGATGGGCTACAATCCATGGGGTCCCAAACAGTTGGACACAATTGAGAGACTAACACTTTCACTTTAATAACTATGGTTATTAAAGATTAAATGTCTACTAGACATTTTCTCAAAGGAGAGCAAAACCAGCCAAGTACTTCAGGAAAAACTAACAGCAGTGGTTGCCAGTGACTGAATTGTAAGCTTTTAAGTAAAAAATCATAATTTCAGCAAACTTGTCTACCACCTTGAGCTCTGACAGTTTCCCAATACTCCAGGATCAAAGTGCAAGGCAGGCCAATGGATTTTAATGTAAGAAAGTACAAAAAAATTTACTGATATAATTTTAGGTTCCACAATGCAATTAACCTTTAAAAAAAATTCACTTGCTGAGTTTTCATAAGGGAACAAAAATACTCAGAATTACCTAAACACTATTAAAATATTCCTTTCCTTTGCTAACAGTTTTTCTCTGTGAGGATAGCTTTTCTTCATATACTTCAATCAAAACAATATAGTACGGGCTTCCCTGGTGGTCCAGTGGGTAATGACACCGCCTGGTGAAGGCCGGTTCTGCCACAGCAATTAGGCAATGCCTAACCTATGGCAGTTTTAACTCATTTAAACTTTTTTTTCTTAATTTTTAGCCAAACCGAGCACCATGTAGAATCTTAGTTCCCAGACCAGGAATCAAAGCCTCAACCTCTGCATTGGAAGGCAGACTCCTAACCACTGGATAGCCAGAGAAGACCCTCAAGTTTCATTTTTTAAAGCCCTTAACAAAGCAGTAAAAATTTATTTTCTTAAGTAACCCTTGCGTACATATCCTAGTAATACCTATGTGAAGAGAAGTGCTGTACACAGGAAGCACATGGGCTACCTAACATGGAAGTCTGCAGAAAAGGAACTGTTTAACAGTGAACCAGCCACTTTTTTTCATGGAGTACCATTTTTACTTGAAATAATTCTAGACTAACCATGGTTATTAAGCTTCCCTGATGGCTCAGATTAAAGAATCTGCTTCAATGCAGAAGACCCAGGTTTGATCCCTGGATCAAGAATATCCCCTAGAGAAGGAAATGGCTACCCACTCCGGCTCCTGCCTCGAGACTTCCATGGACAGGGGAGCCTGATGGGCTACAATCCATGGGGTCCCAAACAGTTGGACACAATTGAGAGACTAACACTTTCACTTTAATAACTATGGTTATTAAAGATTAAATGTCTACTAGACATTTTCTCAAAGGAGAGCAAAACCAGCCAAGTACTTCAGGAAAAACTAACAGCAGTGGTTGCCAGTGACTGAATTGTAAGCTTTTAAGTAAAAAATCATAATTTCAGCAAACTTGTCTACCACCTTGAGCTCTGACAGTTTCCCAATACTCCAGGATCAAAGTGCAAGGCAGGCCAATGGATTTTAATGTAAGAAAGTACAAAAAAATTTACTGATATAATTTTAGGTTCCACAATGCAATTAACCTTTAAAAAAAATTCACTTGCTGAGTTTTCATAAGGGAACAAAAATACTCAGAATTACCTAAAAACTATTAAAATATTCCTTTCCTTTGCTAACAGTTTATCTCTGTGAGGATAGCTTTTCTTCATATACTTCAATCAAAACAATATAGTACGGGCTTCCCTGGTGGTCCAGTGGGTAATGACACCGCCTTGCAGTGCAAGGGGCGCCGGTTCGATCCCTGGCCTGGGAAGATCCCACGTGCCGCGGAGCGGCTGGACCAATGTGTCCAACTACCCAGTCGGAGCTCTGGAGTGCATGCGCCCAGAGCCGGTGCTCTGAGACAACAGAGGCCACTGAGATAAGAGGCCAACACGGGCTAAAGAACAAAGATGGATGAAAATAGACAAATGAAAGACCAATAGAAGTGGCCCACCCGCCCCACTCCCTCCGCAACCCGCTCCCCGCCCCCCGAAAAAAACCAATATAGTACAACAAAATGAAAGCTGAAGTAGTTAGGAGTGTCCAACTGTCTATTAGGGCAAACATTCGAGAAATTTATAAATATTTAAAGCAATTCCACTCTTCTAATTTTAATTTTGGTTTTAGATAAGTTTGTTTTGCGACAAGTTTCTGTTAATACTTAATGAGTTTATTATAGTAACATAATATATACACACTATATTCATTTAAAAATAAAACAGTATTCAGTCGATTTCTAATACAGTGTGTGCATGCTCAGTCACATCCAACTCTTTGAGGTCCTCTGACTATGGGATAAATCAGGCAAAAATACTGGATTGGGTTATCATCCTTTCCCAGGTGGACCTTCTGGAAGACCTCTATACAGTATATTTTAAGAAATGAATAAATAAATAAAAGTTCTTTGAGGCTCCTCAGTTTTTAAGTATCAAAGAGTCAAAACCAAAAAGTTTTAAGAACCACTAGAATAAAGAATAAAGCCAGGACTTCCCTGGTAGGTCAGTGGTGAACAGTTCACCTGCCAATACAAGAGACACGGGTTTGATCCCTGACCCGGGAGGATCCCACATGCTGCAGAGCAACTGAGCCCACGAGCCATCATTACTGAGCCTGTGCTCTAGAGCCTCAGAGTCACAACTATTGAAGCCCGCGTGCCCTAGAGCCTGAGTTCCACAACAAGAGAAGTCACCACAACAAGAAGCCTGCTCATCTCAACTAGACTGTAGCCCCCATTCCCTGCAACTAGAGAAGAGGCTGTGGCAACAGTGAAAACCCAGAATAGCCCACAATAGATTATTTTAAAAAATAAATAAATAAAGCCAAAGATTAGCCTCTCTCCTCCTCAGTCACTTCCTTTTTGCAGGGATAACTACTCTTTTTGGTAGATAACCTTCAGCACTTTTCATGTGTTTTCATGCAAATGTACCTATGAAAGTTCCCTCGCCAAACATCTGTCTTTCAAGAGCTATACCGTAACATGCTTTTCAATTTGTTCTTCCTATGTCACATATTCAATTTGTATCACTCTTCATAAATCCTAAGAAACACAGCACAGTATACAGTTTGTTAGAATATGGTATATTTTCCTTGGGTGGACATATCTCCAATTTTCTATTAATCAATACTTGGGGAAAAAACATGTCTTGTAAAACAAAGACGTAACACTTACAAACCATTTATCATTACTTCAAAGTGCTTTTAAGAAAAAAAAGAAAAGGGTTTCTTGGCTCTCTTCCTCCTTTTCAAAAACCTACCTCCTGAGTAGATGGCAAAAGGACACAGGCAGTCAAATTAAGGCTAAGGATCTTCTTTGCTTAGAAAGTAGATGATGGCAGAAGTTTCAAATTATCTGATAATACCTATTAAAATGTAACGAGTAGGGGCTTCCCTGGTGATCCAGTGGGTAAAAAGTTCACCTTGGGGCTTCTCCTGGTGGTCCAATAGGTAAGGACACCGCCTTGCAGTGCAAGGGACGCCAGTTCGATCCCTGGCCTGGAAAGATCCCACGTGCCACGGAGCGGCTGGACCGATGTGTCCAATTACCGAGCCGGAGCTCTGGAGCACATGTGCCCAGAGCCGGCACTCAGCAACAACAGACGCCACTGCAATGAGAGGTCCACAGGGGCCAAAGAACAAAGACGGATGAAAATAGAGAAATGAAAGACCAGTAGAAGTGGCCCACCTGCTCCCCTCCCTCCCCAATCCGACCCCCGCATAAATAAATCTTTAAAAAAAAAAAAAAAAGAGTCCACCTTGCAGTGCAGGGAGCATCCAGTTTGATCCCTGGCCAGAAAGGATCCCACATGCCCCAGAGCGGCTGGACCAGTGTGTCCAATTACAAGCCAGCACTCTGGAATGCACGTGCCCAGAGCCAGTGCTCTGCAACGAGGCCACTGCAGTGGGAGGTCCACACAGGCCAGAGAATAAGGATGGATGAAAATAAATAAAAAAACAATAAAAGAGGCCAAATTTTTTTTTAAAAGATTCAAAAAAATGTAATGAGTAATATAATAAAACCTAAAAATCTACATGCATATATTTTGGACAACCACCCAAAGACCTTTTAACCAAGTCCTGCCTAGTGATTTGAGTTCCTTTATAACGTTGTTCACTAAAACTATGCTTACAGACCACACACCACACAACTATGAAGACTAGGTTGTATTCCATGATATCTGAAGGGTTTTCACATTGCAAGTTCTAACAGATGTTCCCAAATGACATTGGTTACCAATAAGTGTATGCCCCACATGCCCTATGAGTGCCATTCCTACACACTGTTGTCAATACCAGTTATTAATCTTGTTCATTTTCCTAACTTGATAGGGGAAAAAAAATCCCATTACAACTGAAATTTCCCAGTAAGACAGATTTTCAGGTACCCCTGTCTGAACTGCCATTTATCCTATGTACGCTTTTGTTGTATTTTGTCTATCTTTTTTTTTTTTTGAAATATTTATTTATTTATTTATTGGGAGGCGGGTTGGGAAGGGAGGGGGTGGGCGGGCCACTTCTATTGGTCTTTCATTTCTCTATTTTCATCCGTCTTTGTTCTTTAGCCCGTGTGGGCCTCCCATCGCGCTGGCCTCTGTTGTTGCAGAGCACCGGCTCATGGCGCATGCGCTCCAGAGCTCCGGCTTGGTAACTGGACACATCAGTCCAGCCACTCCGCAGCACGTGGGATCTTCCCAGGCCAGGGATCGAACTGGCACCCCTTGCACTGCAAGGTGGTGTCCTTACCCACTGGACCACCAGGGAAGCCCCGTGTTTTGTCTATCTTTTTGAAATTAACTGGAGTTTATCTGCTTGTCTTTTTAAAAAATATGATCTCTCTTAACTTCCAAACAGATTTTAGGGATTCCAAGACCAACACATCGGTATCTGAAATACAAACTCAACTTATTCCCAATGCATTACTCATACTCTACAAAAAAGTGTCAAACATTTCTATGTATCAGTAAGAGCAAACAATGGGATTACACAGAAATAGATACACTCATCTCTTATTTTCAGTCACCACTTATAAATACACAAGCTTACTAATATGAAACAATGCCACTTGTACCAGATACTCCATGAAGTCCTTTCCAAACACTATCATTTAATTCCCAACAACTTTGTACAATAAGTTTTATTGCTCCTAATTACAGAAAAACTGACAAGTCCAGAGCAGCATCACTTTGCCAGGGATCACAGAGTTGAGAAGGAATTCGGCCTGACCTTTGTGATGCCAAGCAAGATACTACTAACCCTCCCAACTGTGTGCACTACTGCCCCAAATTCTGCTGTTAATAGTGCATGTTCACTAAAGGATTTTATTTTTCTCCAAAGGTTCATTTGAGATATTGTTGTGTGCAGGCTCAGTGCCTCAGTCGTTCAACTCTTTGTGAGTCCATGGACTATAGCCCACCAGGCTCTTCTGTCCATGGCATTTTCTAGGCAAGAATACTGGAGTTGGTCGCCATTTCCTTTCTCCTGAGATGTCATAATAAAAGTCAAACTATACCAGGTGCTTTAATCGTCACCACTGATTAAAACTATGACTCTCATGTGCTAAGTCACTTCACTCATGATCAACTGGCTCAGTCAAACTTAGCACTGCGTTCCTAGTCCTCTCAGAATTTACCCAAGCCACCCTGTCAGAGTTAGGAACAGCACCATGCCACTTGAAATGTTCTGGAACACAGCTGTTTCCAGGAAGCACTTACAAAGTAAAAGCAGTTCAACATCATCTCTGATGAGCAGATCCTGAAATTAACCCCAAGCATTCAGTCTTTCATGAGATGATCCCAAATAACCATCTGCTAACTGACAGAAACTGAACTAAGTCTCCCTAAGTTAAACACGGGAGAATCAAAACTCCTGAAGCACACCGGCTGCTCCTGCTGCCCCTCTGGGCTCAGCCTCCACCACCATCCTGCCTCACACTGCTCGGGTCTCTCTAATTCCAAACAGCTTGCCATGCCCCCGCACACACCAGGGTATTTCACACCTCCATGCCTTGGCTTCAGTTTCCCTTCTGCTTTCCCATCCCCTCCGCGCACAGCTTCAGTTGCCTTCCCGTGCCTTGCGCTCTGAACCTCTTCTGGTTGGCTGCACCAGCACTCAGCTAAGGCCAATGCCCCTCCTGTGTTTCTGGGGCGTTCCATAGATAACTCCGTGTTGTATTTACAGCTTTGCTACCTGCAAAGATATTAATCCACCTCTGTGATCACTGGCACAGGGCACCACTGTTAGTGCTGACGACAAAATTATCACCCAGGAATTGAGGCAGAACAACATTCAAGTCACTTTGCCAGGGATCACAGAGTTGAGAAGGAATTCGGCCTGACCTTTGTGATGCCAAGCAAGATACTACTAACCCTCCCAACTGTGTGCACTACTGCCCCAAATTCTGCTGTTAATAGTGCATGTACACTAAAGGATTTTATTTTTCTCCAAAGGTTCATTTGAGATATTGTTGTGTGCAGGCTCAGTGCCTCAGTCGTTCAACTCTTTGTGAGTCCATGGACTATAGCCCACCAGGCTCTTCTGTCCATGGCATTTTCTAGGCAAGAATACTGGAGTTGGTCGCCATTTCCTTTCTCCTGAGATGTCATAATAAAAGTCAAATTATACCAGGTGCTTTAATCGTCACCACTGATTAAAACTATGACTCTCATGTGCTAAGTCACTTCAGTCATGATCAACTGGCTCAGTCAAACTTAGCACTGCGTTCCTAGTCCTCTCAGAATTTACCCAAGCCACCCTGTCAGAGTTAGGAACAGCACCATGCCACTTGGAATGTTCTGGAACACAGCTGTTTCCAGGAAGCACTTACAAAGTAAAAGCAGTTCAACATCATCTCTGATGAGCAGATCCTGAAATTAACCCCAAGCATCCAGTCTTTCATGAGATGATCCCAAATAACCATCTGCTAACTGACAGAAACTGAACTAAGTCCCTAAAGTTAAACACGGGAGAATCAAAACTCCTGAAGCACACCGGCTGCTCTTGCTGCCCCTCTGGGCTCAGCCTCCACCACCATCCTGCCTCACACTGCTCGGGTCTCTCTAATTCCAAACAGCTTGCCATGCCCCCGCACACACCAGGGTATTTCACACCTCCATGCCTTGGCTTCAGTTTCCCTTCTGCTTTCCCATCCCCTCCGCGCACAGCTTCAGTTGCCTTCCCGTGCCTTGCGCTCTGAACCTCTTCTGGTTGGCTGCACCAGCACTCAGCTAAGGCCAATGCCCCTCCTGTGTTTCTGGGGCGTTCCATAGATAACTCCGTGTTGTATTTACAGCTTTGCTACCTGCAAAGATATTAATCCACCTCTGTGATCACTGGCACAGGGCACCACTGTTAGTGCTGACGACAAAAATATCACCCAGGAATTGAGGCAGAACAACATTCAAGTCACTATACTTCATCTATTTTTCTTCAGAAAAAGAATTTTTTTCTTCTTTTTGACCCTGAAACCAAGAAAGGAGCTGCCTGCCAGCACAGGTGTTCTACCCATACTTGGTAGTAAACTAAGAATTCTTATCAGCCACGTAAGGAATGAATTCACTTCTGAAACTCAAAAAATTGCAGCAGTAGGTAAACTTGGATACCAAAAATAGAGAAATTAAAAATTTCAACCTCACTTACCTCTCACAAGGAAAGCAAGAGCTTCTCTATTTTTGCAAGAACAGCTGACTTTAAAAAGAAAACATTTGGGGATCACTAGAAAGAACTCAATCACTTCTCCGACAGTTTTAATATCATCATAGATAAGCTCTCCAACCCTCACCTGCCCAGCTCAAATGGCAAGATGAGTAAAACTGTTTTGAAAACTCATTTTTAATCAAATTTCTCCTCAAAACATTACTTAGTAAAGCTCCAACTGCAAGAAAATATTGTTAGTTTCTGAGGTAAAATTCAAGGCGCTAAGAGAACACAAATCAGCCCATAAAAGCTAAGAACGCCATTTTTTCGGGGCCGCTGGATTTGTTCTGCAATGACCCGCACTCTGTGTAGTGTGCTTTTCTCTCAATCTGAATAAATCTATTTCTTACCTATCAAAACCAAAAAAAAGAAGAGAGAACAAAACCCCAAGTATCCAAACTGTAAGGGCTCAGCCTCCACCACCATCCTGCCTCACACTGCTCGGGTCTCTCTAATTCCAAACAGCTTGCCATGCCCCCGCACACACCAGGGTATTTCACACCTCCATGCCTTGGCTTCTGTTTCCCTTCTGCTTTCCCATCCCCTCCGCGCACAGCTTCAGTTGCCTTCCCGTGCCTTGCGCTCTGAACCTCTTCTGGTTGGCTGCACCAGCACTCAGCTAAGGCCAATGCCCCTCCTGTGTTTCTGGGGCGTTCCATAGATAACTCCGTGTTGTATTTACAGCTTTGCTACCTGCAAAGATATTAATCCACCTCTGTGATCACTGGCACAGGGCACCACTGTTAGTGCTGACGACAAAATTATCACCCAGGAATTGAGGCAGAACAACATTCAAGTCACTATACTTCATCTATTTTTCTTCAGAAAAAGAATTTTTTTCTTCTTTTTGACCCTGAAACCAAGAAAGGAGCTGCCTGCCAGCACAGGTGTTCTACCCATACTTGGTAGTAAACTAAGAATTCTTATCAGCCACGTAAGGAATGAATTCACTTCTGAAACTCAAAAAATTGCAGCAGTAGGTAAACTTGGATACCAAAAATAGAGAAATTAAAAATTTCAACCTCACTTACCTCTCACAAGGAAAGCAAGAGCTTCTCTATTTTTGCAAGAACAGCTGACTTTAAAAAGAAAACATTTGGGGATCACTAGAAAGAACTCAATCACTTCTCCGACAGTTTTAATATCATCATAGATAAGCTCTCCAACCCTCACCTGCCCAGCTCAAATGGCAAGATGAGTAAAACTGTTTTGAAAACTCATTTTTAATCAAATTTCTCCTCAAAACATTACTTAGTAAAGCTCCAACTGCAAGAAAATATTGTTAGTTTCTGAGGTAAAATTCAAGGCGCTAAGAGAACACAAATCAGCCCATAAAAGCTAAGAACGCCATTTTTTCGGGGCCGCTGGATTTGTTCTGCAATGACCCGCACTCTGTGTAGTGTGCTTTTCTCTCAATCTGAATAAATCTATTTCTTACCTATCAAAACCAAAAAAAAGAAGAGAGAGAACAAAAACCCCAAGTATCCAAACTGTAAGTTCTCAGATTTTGGACGGGGGCGGGGGGGCCAATGTCACTCAGCAAGCAGGACCTTAGTTTCTTGATCAGGAATCAAACCTGCACCTCCTTCATCCAAAGGATGGAGTCTTAACCACTGGACCACTGGGGAAGCTCCAGTTATCAGAATTTAACTTTCATAGCTCTGAAAGTTTTTACATGCAAGGGATACAAATGAATCTTGTCAGAGTCACCACAATGTCCATGGCAGAAAGAATAAGGCTATTCCTGGAATGATAAAGTCCTCCACGCTTGAGAAGACAGCTTTAACCAAATTGTCTCACCGCACAATTCACTGAAAACAGCTCCGTGGTGGTCAAATTATGACTAACCATGTCAATCAGTAAATTTAGTGCTTTGAAATTCTTAATTAGAGGATAACTGCTTTACCATGTTGTGTTGGTTTCTGCTGTACAACCTGAATCAGTAATAAACATACATATGTCCCCTCCCTAGTGAGGCTCCCTCCCGCCCCCTCATTCCACTCAGCTAGCTCACAGAGCATCAAGCTGAGCTCCCTGCATTATACAGCAACTTCCCTCCAGCTATTTTACACATGGTAATGTTTACGTGTCAATGCTACTCTCTCCATCTGTCCCACCTTCTCTGTCCCCATGTCCACATCCACATCTCTATTCCTGCCCTGCAAACAGGTTCAACAATTCCATTTTGCTAGATTCCATATATTTGTGGTAATATATTTTTCTCTTTCTAGCTTACTTCACCCTGTATGACAAATTTAGTGTTGGGGTGTTGGGGGTAGAGCACTTTCAAATTTAAATGTGCATGTCTTTTGACAGCAATTTCCAGTCTAAGAATTTACCTTATAAAAATATTCAAGAAAAAAGAACATCCAAGAATAAGGTATACATATATTTATAGTCAGCTGAAATCACTATGAAAAGAATATTTACATTGCTGCACTCCTATGCAAAATGATGCAATTATTAGTTTAAGAAAAGCTAACTATTTGTACCTACGATTCTTCAGGATACACTACTTAGTAAAAGCACAAAAAATAAACAGCGTGACTGTATTATTAAGTTAAAAAGTGTCTGTGGATACATGCATAGGAAAATTTCTGAAAACTAATATACCAAGTTACCAGTTGTAACACCTGGAAAATGTATGGGAATAGGCAGGATTAAAGAACAAATATTTTCGCATTTTCATAATTCATTCATTTTGAATTAATTTAAGTCTACACATCTGTTAAGAATTTATCAAGATGTTTATTTAATATGTATATACTGTATTGTACTTAGGTTATACCTTATTTAAAAAAAAAAGGAATTCATGCTCAATTAAGACCAAAAAAAAGACACCAGCGAAAGACTTCTACTTTTATGAGCCCATGTCCCAGAAAAATTTTGGTTCTTATTTCTGTTATTACCAAATATAATATATATCCAGCATTCACATTTCAATCTCAAGGAGAAAAAACATAACAGCTGATCCAGGAGTGACTAATGGACAATGCTGTACAGATGCTTTATACACATCACCAAGTTCTGTGACTCATTTCCACTTGAACCTCTCAGATTTAATTTTCTCATCCTTAGACATTTAACGTCATGAATTAAAAAAGCAGAGGTGGAATTCAAACCCAGATGTAATGGGCTTCCCTGGAGGTCCACTGGTTAAGAATATGCTTTCCAACACCAGAGACACCAGTTCTATCCCTGGACCGGAAAGATCCCACATGCCGTGTGGCGACTAAGCTCATGCACCACGACTGATGAGCCCCTGCACCCTAATGCCTGTGCTCTGCTACAAGAGAAGTCACCACAATGAGAAGCCCATGCACTAGAGTAGACCCTATTTTTCACAATCAGAGAAAGCCTGGGCACAGCAATAAAGACTCAGCACAGTCAAAGATGAAAAAAATAAAAATAAACTCTTTAAAAAAAAAACAGATGTACCAATCTTCTGGCTACCTCCTTCTATTCAACAAGAGCACATGACACAGGCATCAGGGCTCCTCATCAAGAGGCTTCAGCATGACTTCTCCCTCCCACTCCCAATCCTTAACACTCCAAGTTTAAGAGACTTCTTTCTGCAAGGCAGGATCCTCCTAAACTTGGTAACAAGCTGGGACAACCAGGTGCCACGCACTCCATGCAGGACACCTCTACCTCTTTCTAAAATTCAACCTGTGAGTCGCAACCACCTGCCTGGGATCAAGCTGCAGCCGTCTACCTCCTTATGCCCTCCGCTCCACTCTCCTGTCTCCTTAGGTCCCCTCCAACTTCCCTGCCATTCATTTATATGAAGATGAAGCTGCTTTAAGGAAAAAAAAAAACCTGAAGGAAAAAGTAGCCTTATTTTCCATCTTAAAACAGGATGTCTGGATATTTTTATTTCAAAGTAAGCCCTGGATTCCAGACTACCTGTAGCTGTCCTTTTCCTGCAGCAAGACAATAAATCAACCCTTCAAAGAGGCCAAACAAGATTCCTTTTTTTTCTTCAGAGAAAGCAAGAAACAGTGTCTGCTCCAACTTGCCACTGCAAACATGATCAGGCTGCTATGTAAGCTACTTTTTGAGGATTTGACAACTTTTAAACAGGAGGAATGAAGACAGGGCAGAGTCACAGTTTAGAAATGGGTTCCACTCATCAGAACGGTGCCCTGGGCAAGTCACTTCTTCTCCCAGGGCTTATGGTTAATACCACTGAAAAAGTCCCTATTGTGCTATCTCATTTTTTATTAGTTTTCCTCTCTTGAAATAGTAGGTGTTTAACACATTGCTAGTATTCCTGAGGCACTGCTCATTTGGCAAAGATCCCACATGCCGTGTGGCGACTAAGCTCATGCACCACGACTGATGAGCCCCTGCACCCTAATGCCTGTGCTCTGCTACAAGAGAAGTCACCACAATGAGAAGCCCATGCACTAGAGTAGACCCTATTTTTCACAATCAGAGAAAGCCTGGGCACAGCAATAAAGACTCAGCACAGTCAAAGATGAAAAAAATAAAAATAAACTCTTTAAAAAAAAAACAGATGTACCAATCTTCTGGCTACCTCCTTCTATTCAACAAGAGCACATGACACAGGCATCAGGGCTCCTCATCAAGAGGCTTCAGCATGACTTCTCCCTCCCACTCCCAATCCTTAACACTCCAAGTTTAAGAGACTTCTTTCTGCAAGGCAGGATCCTCCTAAACTTGGTAACAAGCTGGGACAACCAGGTGCCACGCACTCCATGCAGGACACCTCTACCTCTTTCTAAAATTCAACCTGTGAGTCGCAACCACCTGCCTGGGATCAAGCTGCAGCCGTCTACCTCCTTATGCCCTCCGCTCCACTCTCCTGTCTCCTTAGGTCCCCTCCAACTTCCCTGACATTCATTTATATGAAGATGAAGCTGCTTTAAGGGAAAAAAAAAAACCTGAAGGAAAAAGTAGCCTTATTTTCCATCTTAAAACAGGATGTCTGGATATTTTTATTTCAAAGTAAGCCCTGGATTCCAGACTACCTGTAGCTGTCCTTTTCCTGCAGCAAGACAATAAATCAACCCTTCAAAGAGGCCAAACA
Source organism: Tragulus kanchil (assembly GCA_022376925.1). Lineage (NCBI taxonomy): Eukaryota > Metazoa > Chordata > Mammalia > Artiodactyla > Tragulidae > Tragulus > Tragulus kanchil. The sequence goes on along the minus strand of JAIOJX010000030.1, from coordinate 103,752,139 downwards.
AGATTCCTTTTTTTTCTTCAGAGAAAGCAAGAAACAGTGTCTGCTCCAACTTGCCACTGCAAACATGATCAGGCTGCTATGTAAGCTACTTTTTGAGGATTTGACAACTTTTAAACAGGAGGAATGAAGACAGGGCAGAGTCACAGTTTAGAAATGGGTTCCACTCATCAGAACGGTGCCCTGGGCAAGTCACTTCTTCTCCCAGGGCTTATGGTTAATACCACTGAAAAAGTCCCTATTGTGCTATCTCATTTTTTATTAGTTTTCCTCTCTTGAAATAGTAGGTGTTTAACACATTCTGAAACTAGTATTCTATTAATCAAAGGACTTGCATAGACAAAGATAGTCTTAAAATGAGTTATTTAGACCAACTCACCTGTCTCAAAACCAACTTTTCTAACACATCACCTTGTTTCAGTGATTCCTGTGGCCAAACACAGGAGTCATAATTTAAGGAGGAGGCGACCAAGGACCAGATTTTTCAATATGTGAAACGAAGGAATTTAGGGTACTTCAGGGGTTTCTTGTATTTCACGTAACTTAAATTTTATGAATAAAATGTATGGAATGGGGCTTCCCTGGTTGTCCAGTGGGTAAGGACGCCACCTTGCAGTGCAAGGGGTGTTGGTTCGATCCCTGGCCTGGGAGGATCCCATGTGCCGCGGAGCGGCTGGACCGATGTGTTCAACTACCGAGCCAGAGCTCTGGAGCACATGCATACAAAGTCAGTGCTCTGCAACGAGGGAGGCCACTGCGATGGGAGACCCACACAGGCCAAAGAACACAGATGGATGGAAATAAATAAATGATCAATAGAAGTGGCCAAAAAAATAAAAAAAGTAAAAAGTAAATAAATAAAATTTTTTAAATGCATGGAATGCTTTACTTATTCTGGTATACTAAAATGACAAATGGATTAAGGTATTTTAAACCTAGTCCATAATATTAATAAAATACTGTGGCTACTAGTTTCCACCTTTGTCTTCAATGAAGTATTTAGAGAAGCATATGGAACCACTGGGCTTTGCACTTTTTTGGAACCAAAAACAGACTAACAAAAAGCAGAATGAGTGGTCTCTAAGAAAGTGAACTCACAGTCACTAGGAGTGTCAAAACAGACCAAGCGGCAGGTCAACTGTCATCAACAAGTCTTGTTCGCTGAACAAGAAGAGGATCTACTAAACTTAAGAGCCTCTACCATTCTAACAACTTATAAATACAATGTGCTTCTAGGTGCTTCCAAACAGAAAAAATAAAAAAACAGCCTAATACACAAATTATGGAAGAAAGGCTATATTCCGGGTTGCTCCAAAATTCGTGAATCACTCTCCATTTATTTACAGCACAGCCAGAAGGCTGAGTTAACACCACCCCCACTCACTTATTCATCCATCCCAAAGCACACGCTCTCAGTGATATTCTACATAGTTGATTACACGTTTCCTTCTCCACAGGCTTTCTCATCTCTCAGAAACAGTTCACTGGGCTTGACTTCCACTTATCACCAGCCTCCTTCACTCTCCTCTGCTGGTCCTTCTTTCCAAAAGCACCATACTCAGTTCCTTGACACCATGTCCAATTCAATGACTTCAATACTATAAGCCAATGAAGCTTCCAATTTTCACCTCCACTTCCCATATCCACTATTAATACCTACTCGATGTCATCATTTCAATTTCTAACAAGTATGAGAAACATAGTATGTTAAAAGTACAACTCCTAACTTCTACCCAAGAACCTGTTAGTCATTTTAGTAAATGGCACCACCTTCCACCCAGCTTTTCTGTCCAAAACACCTTGTCACTCTTTACTCTTCAAACACCCCTCATCTAGTCCATCAGTAAATCCTATTAGCTGTTCTTTAGAAATAAACATAGACTGACCACATTCATCACCTCCAAGTGAGCACCATCCTCTCTTGCCAAGATATTACAACAGGACTGGCTCCCCATTCCTAGTGCTAAATACAATTTTTAGATTGTTTATGTTCTAAGCATTTTCCAGCCAGAATGCTTGTGGATCCTCTAACTTATGGAAGATCTACACTGAGGGCCACCACATCAATTCCTCCCTTCTGTACACACACGCCAGTCTAACATCAAGCTATTCCCATATCCCCCTTGAACCTGTGCTGGTCTCATGGCCTGTCTTGATCAACAGAATGCAACTAAAAGCAATCAAGTGCCAATTCTGCACCTGGCCTTTAAAAGGCCCAGCAGCTTCTGCTTTCACTTGGGGAAACCAGTCAGGGGCCATTATTGAATAATGAGATATTGTGTGGAGAAAGATGACCTGGAGAAGCACCAATATGTGAGTGGAGTCTTCCTGGACCTTTGAGCCCAGCTTACTAAATGACCCAAAATGATACCGTGTGAAACAGAACCAATCACCCAGCAGACCCCTATGATCACAGAGAAGAGTTAAGTTGCTGTTGTTTGGAGCCACTGGTTTTCAGGGTGGTTTACTGTGCTGTGACACAATAATGAAAGACCATGATCACCGTGGAATCAATCTCCTAAACAACTAAAGATACCAGCCAATGCTCTAAGAACTCAGGCTTCTTTCAGCCAGAGTTCCACTGCCTGCCTGCCCACAGGCTGTGTGCTCAGTCGTGTCTAACTCTGTGCGACCCCATGGACTGTAGCCCGCTAGACTCCTCTGTCCGTGGAAATTCCCAAGCAAGAATACTGGAGCAGGTTGCCATTTCCTTCTCCAGAGGATTTTCCTGACCCCGGGACTGAACTCACATCTCTTACACTGGCAAGTAGGTTCTTAGAGTTATACTAGCTTCCTCAAGTAACACTTTTATAATTTCAAACTATCTCCCAATCAAGTTAAATGGTCTCAACATAATTCTCTCAAACACATAATGTATGTAATAGACTCCCCTTCAGAGCAGCAAAATTCACATACTATATTGGTATAACTGTATTTACTAATACCGAACACTTAGCAAATAGCAATTTCAAACCATGATAAAATACACTCAATTTTAATGGAGCACTGAAAACTATGTTTGCAACCAGCTTCCAAGCGAGACTCCACAGTCAAAGGCCACTAGTAAACATCAGATGTATGGGGCAGAGATCCTAGCTAAAACTGCCGGTCCGGTCCCTTGGTCACTGCTCCCACACTGCCACCTCCTGTCTTATGACTCTACAAGCCTGAATCAGAGTCCACAGCCAATAAAGGAAACTCCGCTAAGAATAGCACTCTCCTTCCTCCCAGACCATACCAACTACCAGGGTTCCTGAACGGATAGTTCACACTTTTCTAAATTACTGCTAGAACAGTTGCTGTCTGAAAGCTGTTCAAGATTATTAAAACAGAGCTGCTTCAAAATACACGTCAAGGGGGCTCGACAGCTTCACTTTCATACAGAATCCCAGACCTTCAACAAAAGCACGTGAACTGCAGTGGTGTGGCTCACTAAAGCATTTCAAAGTTTGATGTGAAACAGAACCAATCACCCAGCAGACCCCTATGATCACAGAGAAGAGTTAAGTTGCTGTTGTTTGGAGCCACTGGTTTTCAGGGTGGTTTACTGTGCTGTGACACAATAATGAAAGACCATGATCACCGTGGAATCAATCTCCTAAACAACTAAAGATACCAGCCAATGCTCTAAGAACTCAGGCTTCTTTCAGCCAGAGTTCCACTGCCTGCCTGCCCACAGGCTGTGTGCTCAGTCGTGTCTAACTCTGTGCGACCCCATGGACTGTAGCCCGCTAGACTCCTCTGTCCGTGGAAATTCCCAAGCAAGAATACTGGAGCAGGTTGCCATTTCCTTCTCCAGAGGATTTTCCTGACCCCGGGACTGAACTCACATCTCTTACACTGGCAAGTAGGTTCTTAGAGTTATACTAGCTTCCTCAAGTAACACTTTTATAATTTCAAACTATCTCCCAATCAAGTTAAATGGTCTCAACATAATTCTCTCAAACACATAATGTATGTAATAGACTCCCCTTCAGAGCAGCAAAATTCACATACTATATTGGTATAACTGTATTTACTAATACCGAACACTTAGCAAATAGCAATTTCAAACCATGATAAAATACACTCAATTTTAATGGAGCACTGAAAACTATGTTTGCAACCAGCTTCCAAGCGAGACTCCACAGTCAAAGGCCACTAGTAAACATCAGATGTATGGGGCAGAGATCCTAGCTAAAACTGCCGGTCCGGTCCCTTGGTCACTGCTCCCACACTGCCACCTCCTGTCTTATGACTCTACAAGCCTGAATCAGAGTCCACAGCCAATAAAGGAAACTCCGCTAAGAATAGCACTCTCCTTCCTCCCAGACCATACCAACTACCAGGGTTCCTGAACGGATAGTTCACACTTTTCTAAATTACTGCTAGAACAGTTGCTGTCTGAAAGCTGTTCAAGATTATTAAAACAGAGCTGCTTCAAAATACACGTCAAGGGGGCTCGACAGCTTCACTTTCATACAGAATCCCAGACCTTCAACAAAAAGCACGTGAACTGCAGTGGTGTGGCTCACTAAAGCATTTCAAAGTTTGATGAAGACCATGTCCCTCTCACTCACTGCCCAAACGAGGTACAGGTGCAAAAGCAACTGAGCTTCCCCTTACCAAAAAGAAATGCAAGCTCCTTACAGAGGAAAACCCAGTTCTCTAATTTCAAAATACAGTTTTAAACCTTAGCTGATAACTCATTTTAAGCGGAATGCAAAATTCTGAACAAAATATGCCCCTTGTTAGTTTATTATAATGGCATTTGGCATGAACAGAGAATGTAAGTCATCCCACAAGTGAAAAGGAAGCCAGAAACAGAAGCCAAGACTCTCAGTTCCCACTGGCTCGAGACACATGTCATGTTTTCATAACGTCTTCCTTGTTACCATGGACAGACACACAAAAGCTACTTATCAACGTTTTTTAAAATTCGACTAAAGTGAGAAAGAAAAGCAAGAAATCTTTTCAGCTTGTTCAAACTGTACTGAGAACACAACATGAAAACAAGAAAAATCTCATTGGCTGCAACCACTTAAGCAATCATGCATTAATGATCTTAAACTGTGCACTGCAAAGATAACCTTTACCAGCCACGAAAGTGTCCTAACATTCAGAACCGCGGGTCTACGCATGTGTGAGAAATTTCCGTAATTCACAAGATTCACCTGTACCACCAAGAGCATACCTATTAAAAACACCTTGGGGCATACCCTGTTAAAATATAAATAGCATTAAAAACACCTGTCAATGCCCTGCGACACCAGCGTCTCGTGCCCTGGCTAACTGGCACATGGCTACTCCTGGTACCATCCTAGTCCATACGTCACAGCTTTTATATAAAATGCAGCACTGACTTTCAAATAGCCACTTAAAGTAAGATATATTTTAAATTCCAGTTAAATTTTATACATGCTCTATCCCATTTGTATGCTAAACACAAGATTCTAATATGGAAGATCAGTTGCCCTTTTTTTTTTTTAATTATTTAAAGGAAGCAAAAACAAAGATACACGTCAAGGGGGCTCGACAGCTTCACTTTCATACAGAATCCCAGACCTTCAACAAAAAGCACGTGAACTGCAGTGGTGTGGCTCACTAAAGCATTTCAAAGTTTGATGAAGACCATGTCCCTCTCACTCACTGCCCAAACGAGGTACAGGTGCAAAAGCAACTGAGCTTCCCCTTACCAAAAAGAAATGCAAGCTCCTTACAGAGGAAAACCCAGTTCTCTAATTTCAAAATACAGTTTTAAACCTTAGCTGATAACTCATTTTAAGCGGAATGCAAAATTCTGAACAAAATATGCCCCTTGTTAGTTTATTATAATGGCATTTGGCATGAACAGAGAATGTAAGTCATCCCACAAGTGAAAAGGAAGCCAGAAACAGAAGCCAAGACTCTCAGTTCCCACTGGCTCGAGACACATGTCATGTTTTCATAACGTCTTCCTTGTTACCATGGACAGACACACAAAAGCTACTTATCAACGTTTTTTAAAATTCGACTAAAGTGAGAAAGAAAAGCAAGAAATCTTTTCAGCTTGTTCAAACTGTACTGAGAACACAACATGAAAACAAGAAAAATCTCATTGGCTGCAACCACTTAAGCAATCATGCATTAATCATCTTAAACTGTGCACTGCAAAGATAACCTTTACCAGCCACGAAAATGTCCTAACATTCAGAACCGCGGGTCTACGCATGTGTGAGAAATTTCCGTAATTCACAAGATTCACCTGTACCACCAAGAGCATACCTATTAAAAACACCTTGGGGCATACCCTGTTAAAATATAAATAGCATTAAAAACACCTGTCAATGCCCTGCGACACCAGCGTCTCGTGCCCTGGCTAACTGGCACATGGCTACTCCTGGTACCATCCTAGTCCATACGTCACAGCTTTTATATAAAATGCAGCACTGACTTTCAAATAGCCACTTAAAGTAAGATATATTTTAAATTCCAGTTAAATTTTATACATGCTCTATCCCATTTGTATGCTAAACACAAGATTCTAATATGGAAGATCAGTTGCCCTTTTTTTTTTTTAATTATTTAAAGGAAGCAAAAAACAAAGATACTTAAGCTTAGCACTACAGTCTATTTTATTGGATCCTTCCTGGAAAAATATTAATTATAATACCCCTATTTTTTCTCTTTTATTCAAATATGTTTTTGGGTATATACAATTCTAATCAAGGTTAACAGCTAAAGCATGAGGAAGTTTAAGCTAGGAAAAAAGTGGAAAATATGAACACTTTCTAATTTAAAAAAAGTAGTGGAAAACAAATTAAACCACCATTTTCTAAGTTCCCCAGTGTCAGCAACTTTCCTGTTCCCTCTCCCATGCCCAATAGTCCACAACATAACAAAAAGGAAATCTGTGCTATTTACATAATCATATGGGGCATATACAAGGTTCCCAAAGACACCAGTGACTCTTTCACCCCAAAGTCAGCTATAGTCTTCCAAAGTCACGGCAATTTTCACAACCACCCTTTCCCCCAAGGATAGGGAGGGATATATATATATATACACACACATGTAGATATATAAGCTTATATCTCCAAGTGAAGCCAAGTCTTCCCGTGCTGTATCTAATATATCTGGAACAAAAACCACAACACTATCACAGGTACTCTATGCAGCTTTCTCTTTATTCTGGACGCAGAGGACCTCAAACTGAAGCACTGCTATAATCTCCCCCAACTGAGGGGTATCTGAATGCAGAAAAGCAGCATTCCTTCCACATTCCCTTTAAACTTCAGTAATAGGGAACTAAGTGTGGTCTGAATCAAACTCAACAAAGCCCCTTCTAAAAGGGTCCACCCCGCTCCGCTCCTTGTCAGAGTTGGGCCAGCCTACCATGCATCACATCACCCCTGGGCCCGCTCCCCTGTTTAGCTGCTGCAAGCCCATTCATCCATCTCAGAGTGCTGCCATAAGCATTCTTCAGCACCAGGCTCCCAACATGCCTTGCACAGCAGGTATAAAGGTCACTGCTGCACATGTGGGTGTGCCTGTCTCAGATGTCCACATGAGGAGGGGATGGAATGCAACGACTGCCAAGCACAAAGAACTCCACCCAGGAGTCCAGCCGGCTCGTGGGCAAGGATGGGGCTGTGGCATTCAATTCACTGTCACCAGTACCATCTGACTCTCCTCTCAGTGCTGGGCATGTGGATCACCAAGGTGCCTTCTCATCTCTCTCCCAAAGCCTAGTCAGACAGTGGGACCGTCCAGATAAGGAAAACTGCAACACAGTTCCAAGGGTCAGTTAAAACTGTAATAAGAGATTTACAGCAAATCTCCCTGGGCAGAGAAATCAAGCTCCACTACTGGTTTTAGCCACTTCAGTACAAGCAAAGGGTTTACTTCATGGCTCTCTGAAAACAGTTAAAAAGTTGTGTCTTACATACTCACTTCTATTTACATCGCTAGTTAACACTATCATTGAAAATCCTGAGCATTTTAATGACTAATGAAAATCAGCTAGAAAACTTAATCTACGTTGTTTATCAATGGAAGCTTCTCCAGTTTATTAATACTTGCTGCCACTGGTAACATTTTACTTTATGTGCTTTCCTACATAGTTACTTGTTACTTTATGACCAACAGGCGGTCCTAAAGTACATTCTTAGGTTGGGCAAAAGTCTTTAAGAATAAAACAGTTTATTACCAATGTTTTTAATTCCCTACACATGGGGAACAAATTCACACCAGGTTAGAGATGGAAAATCAGCAGAATATGGTCAACTAATTGCATTTACACACAAGTGAACACTTTAAAGTTTAAATTTAGAAACTCCTGAATATTAACGTGCCAGTCCTTCAACACAACTGTTTGTCTATTTCTTATTCAACATCTGAAGAAAATTAAGACAGTGGCTAAACAAAAACAAATTAGAATTTGTAGAATGCGCTTACATTTTTTCTGTAAGTAAATAATTGACACTAACCCTTTAAAGTTGTTTTTAAGGATAGGACTTCTCCCTCCCATCGATTTAGATATGACTTGTCCCACAATTGTTCAATTGCTATTAAATTGAGATACATTTAGATAGTTTTCAATACACATTCTATTGTTTTAGAAGCTCTTACAAGAGAATTCCATTCTGCTATATAAAATAATCTGACCCCTACCAAAAGTAGAACTCAATCTGGTCACACAAATCCTAATGAAAAGATAAGTATGGTACATGAAGAGAAACCCACAAAAGTCCAAACAAACACTTCGAACAAAAACACAACCAATGACAATGATTTACCCGGAAGAGAGCTCCATCTAGAAACAGGCACGGGATGACCTGCTGGGTAGCCACTCTTCAGGCCAAGAACCAGGGAAATGCATGGCAAACCCTTTCTGCCCTCCAGCACACTCTCTCTCCAATATCTAACCAGATGCTCCCCCTCGGGCGGCTCCAGTTTAACTTCCAGATTAGCGCTGGGTCAAGGGTTGGGGGATGGGGTGGGGAATGGGATGAGGAAAGGCAGAAAACCTAAACCCACTCTGCAAAAGCCAGCAAGGCCCAGGCCAAGCCCAGCACCCCAGGGAGGAAGCAGGGCCTTTCCAGTCGGAGTTAGCGGGGATCTGGCCTGTCCTGGAGAAAGGAGCCGTTTCTCAAATAGTCCAGGCATTAAAACACTGTCTCCTAACACTCTCAACTGACACACTGCACACAGGCTTTCCGAAAAGTGCGACAACCCCCCTTGTTGAGGCAGCACAACTCTTCCATCTTGCCCATCTCTTGGTGGTTTATCTATACGCTGAAATACTTTTTAAAGCGGAGGGCGGGAGGAAGGGACAGGCCTAAAGCGGGACCTGCGAGATTCACACCAGGTTAGAGATGGAAAATCAGCAGAATATGGTCAACTAATTGCATTTACACACAAGTGAACACTTTAAAGTTTAAATTTAGAAACTCCTGAATATTAACGTGCCAGTCCTTCAACACAACTGTTTGTCTATTTCTTATTCAACATCTGAAGAAAATTAAGACAGTGGCTAAACAAAAACAAATTAGAATTTGTAGAATGCGCTTACATTTTTTCTGTAAGTAAATAATTGACACTAACCCTTTAAAGTTGTTTTTAAGGATAGGACTTCTCCCTCCCATCGATTTAGATATGACTTGTCCCACAATTGTTCAATTGCTATTAAATTGAGATACATTTAGATAGTTTTCAATACACATTCTATTGTTTTAGAAGCTCTTACAAGAGAATTCCATTCTGCTATATAAAATAATCTGACCCCTACCAAAAGTAGAACTCAATCTGGTCACACAAATCCTAATGAAAAGATAAGTATGGTACATGAAGAGAAACCCACAAAAGTCCAAACAAACACTTCGAACAAAAACACAACCAATGACAATGATTTACCCGGAAGAGAGCTCCATCTAGAAACAGGCACGGGATGACCTGCTGGGTAGCCACTCTTCAGGCCAAGAACCAGGGAAATGCATGGCAAACCCTTTCTGCCCTCCAGCACACTCTCTCCAATATCTAACCAGATGCTCCCCCTCGGGCGGCTCCAGTTTAACTTCCAGATTAGCGCTGGGTCAAGGGTTGGGGGATGGGGTGGGGAATGGGATGAGGAAAGGCAGAAAACCTAAACCCACTCTGCAAAAGCCAGCAAGGCCCAGGCCAAGCCCAGCACCCCAGGGAGGAAGCAGGGCCTTTCCAGTCGGAGTTAGCGGGGATCTGGCCTGTCCTGGAGAAAGGAGCCGTTTCTCAAATAGTCCAGGCATTAAAACACTGTCTCCTAACACTCTAAACTGACACACTGCACACAGGCTTTCCGAAAAGTGCGACAACCCCCCTTGTTGAGGCAGCACAACTCTTCCATCTTGCCCATCTCTTGGTGGTTTATCTATACGCTGAAATACTTTTTTAAAGCGGGGGAGGGGGGCGGGGAGGAAGGGACAGGCCTGGAGACAAAGGCGGATTTGCAGAAAACTGCCTTACTCTGCAATGACTGAGAGGCGCTTCTGGTCAGGAGAAACGCAGGCGTTCCCTCACATATCCCCACCCCGGCTGGCAGCCGGGCGGGCGAGCTCCCAGGGTCAGAAGGCAGATTCCTCTCCCCTCTGATGTGCGGACGGCCTCCCAGCCTCTCCGCCGCCAACTCGGGACGGAGAAGGAAAGGCACACCACACCCGCGCGTGGCCGCAGCTGCTTTCGCCGATCCCGCGCTTCCAGGTGGGGGCGGGGGCGGTCACCCACTGCTTTCTAATCCCACAGATGCCCTGCAACTGCCTTTGAGACGCTGAGTTCCTGTTGCAGCAACCTGGTCTCCTCTGCCCGAGAGAACATTTAGCTGAAAGAGCTTCCTTCGGCGAATTTATACCACTAACAGTAAGCCGGTGGTTGGGGCCACAGACGAGCTGCCTCCTCTTCCAGAGCAGGGTACACACGTACACACACACACACCCCTGCCAGAAACGTAAACGTCGAAGACGACGAGAAACGTCAAGCCATAGAGCAAACCCAATGAGACAGGCAAAGTTGTTTCCAGCTGTGCAGCCTCCTCCTCCCCATAGCTGAGACCAGAATCAATGAGAACATGCTAAGTAAAGCTCACCTTTGCCTTTTGGGGACGGAGTGCTCAACTTCTAGAGGTTTCCCGTGCAGTTCCACTTTACCTGTGGACACACAAGAGGTGCAGGACAGTTGGCCGGCTGCAGCGGCTCTCTGGGCCCCAAGGACGCGCACCGCCTCCTCGAACCCTGAGCGGCTCAAGGCCGAGAAAACAACCAGGCCCAGGATGGTGGGACGCCGACCCCCTCGGAGTCGCGCGGGTGGGAAAAGGGGGATCCTTTGGAGGACTCCCTAGTTAGGCAACACTCTACCCACTCCCCTTTTGGGCGCCTCCGCTCACACACACACCCCGAGACTCCAGAGGCCAATTCGGGGCAAAAGGCTGCGTGGGCGTTCTTCAGGTGTGGGGCGCCCAGGCCCTTTGCCCGGGGGTTCAAGCCCAGGCCCTCCGGGGACGAGCGACGAGTGGCGGGAAAGGCTCGAGGACCGCCGGGCCGGCGCCGAAGCAGCCGAGATCCAGAGGCGCAGCTCTGCACCGGCGGAACCACGCGCGAGGAACGGCGCCCGCCACCCTGAAAGGCACGCGGCTCGGGGAGGGACCCGAGCGCAGCCTCGCCCCGCGCGCCCCACCAGCCCCGAGGCCGCGGCCCGCGCTCCCAGGCGGTCCCTGCTCGCCTGCGCCCACCTGCCTCGCGCGCGCGTCGGACCGGGGGAGGCTGAGCCTAGCACCCGGGTCGCCCTCGCCCGCCGCCCGCAGGCTCGAGGGGAAGCCGCAGGGCCGCCCGCGCGAGGCACCAGCCGGCGGCCTCGCTCGGCGACGGGGTCCGGGCCACTTTGAGTTCTCCCGCGGCCGGGTCTGGGGCGGCGAACCCCACGCCAGAAATAAGCCTCCGAGAGAGGAAGGAAGGAGCTAGAATCAGGCGCTCGTTCTCGGCCCCCAAGGCCCTGCGTGCCGGAGCCTGGAGCACGCGCCTGAGCCCGGGCGGGGCGCGGGGCGAGTCTCCCCGGCCCGGCCCCCGGCGCCGCGCAGCCCCCCGCGCCCCTCCGAGCCCGCGCCGGGGCTTTCCTGGCAGCACGTCCGCCCTCCGCCCCGCAAACCCGGGCGGGGGAGGCGAGCCGCGGGGCCGGGTGGGCGCCCAGGCTGGGGGAAGGGCCCCGACCCACGCGTGCAGGCGCCAGGGCCTCGGCCCCCTCTCCGCGCCCGCCCAGGCCGGGGCCGGGGGTGCACACGCCGGCGTCCTCGCGGGCCCGACCCCGGCGGGCCGGCGCGGGGCTGGGCAGGCGTCCCGGCGGGGCCCGGGTCGGGGCCCACCTGAAAGCGCTTCGATGGCCTTGAGGGCCCAGCTCTCGTCCGGACAGTCCACGAACGCGTAGCCCGTCTTCACCAGGAAGGGGCCCGACACGGGGATCTTGGCGTCCTTGAAGATACTTTCGAGGTCCGAGGGGACGGCATTTTCGCTGAGGTTTCCGATATACAGTTTGTTCATTGTGAAGAGTGGTTGTTTTTTAAAAATTAAGGCAAAAAGAAAACCGAAAAATTAAAACCACCCACAGCGATGGATGGATCCGGCGAGTTTCGTTCCCTTCCTCTTTCTCGCCGTTAAAATACACAAACACAGTAAGAACCAAGGACAAGAATAAGGAGCGAAAAATCAGATCCGAGGGTTCCTGCTTTTTTTTTTCCTTTTCTAGGTATTATGAAAAAAAAAAAAAATAGAGAGTGAAAGAAAAGAAAAAGCCTTACGACAACCCAAACGCATCAAAGAGTCTTCCTAACTCGGAGGAGGAGGCGGGATTAGCGAGAAAAAGGAGGGGGGGGATACTTTTTGTCTTTTCCTCCCCAACCCCTCCGGCCTCGGCCAGCGGACTGTGAAAATATCACACTACGTGAGGGCAGGCGCCGCCTCCCCATAAAAAACCCAGAAGGGTGACTGGCAGGAGGGAGGGGAGAAGGGGTGGAGGGAGGAAGGCGCAGGAGGCGGAAAAAATCCTCTCCGAGTGTCCGGCTTTTTGAATGAGCCACGTGTTCAAACTACAAATCAACGTCTCACGTGAGGAATCCCAGCGCCTCAATTAGAGTGGGTTTCGCAGGGGAAAAAAAAAAAGAGACCTAGCAAAAGGAGGAAGAGGGGGAGGGGACACGAGACTGGGCGAGGGACCCTGAGAAGGGGAGGAGGAAGAGGGGCGGGAAATGCTCCGGGAGCCGCAGCCGGGCGCGGAGGGGCGCGCGGCTGGAGGGGCCGGCGGCCGCCGCGGAGTTTAGAAAGGGTGAAGCGGACGGGGCGGATCCTGGGGGGAGGGGCGGGGAGAGGAGGGATCCCGATGTATTTTTTTTTAATGTGATTGGAGTGGGAGGGGCGCGAACTAGGCAATGCCTCCGCTCTATTTCCCGGAGTTTTCCATGTCCGATTTTTACCACTAGGTAATTAACAAAGCCAAAGAGTCCCCATTCCGAACTCGCCGTGTGGCGTGGAGGACCGGAGAAGTGTCACCTCGGCCCACCGCGAGCACCTTCCCAGGCCGGCGGGAGGGAAGCGCCGCGAGGGGGTGGGGGCGGGAGAGGCGTGCCGGCGGGCCCCACCCTGGGCACCCGGGACGGGCGCGGGCCCGGGGCAGGGGGCGGCCCCGAGCCGCCGGTGGGGGATGGGCGCCCGCGGCGTCCTGGGCGGGTGTCTGGGCGACACCTCCTCCGCCTGCGCTCGCGGTGGCTCTGGGCTTCGCGCTTGCCATTGGTTGCGCGATTCAGAAAAGGCTCCGGGATCAATGAGGCCGGGGGCGGGCTTGGCCGCCGGTGGGGGAGGGGACGCAGGGGCCGAGGTTTGTGGTGTGGGGATGGGGGGCGTCCCGGGCCTCGGAGGCTGGAGCCGAAAAGTCACAGTGGGAAAAGTCGGTATCTAAACGGAAACCATTTCTTCCTGTAGTTTCCAGAGGAGAAGGAGAAGCCTAAGGTTAGGCTGGTACTTTTATTTAAAGAATTTTAGTTGGAGAACTTGGAACTCTTAAAACAGGAAGACCGCTCAGCGTTACCCCGAGGTGGTACTTGTACTTGAAATATTTTTCGAGTCTCTTTCTGCTGCTTTTCTGTCCGCTTTTGGCCATTTGAACCATTCATGATTTCCCCTCTAGGTAACGAGTACAATGGTGGGCGTGTGGGGGAGGGTCTGGGCCTGATGGAGCCTTCCAGGGCCAACAAAATGAGGACTGGAGACGAGGAATACGGAAATAAGTTACTGGGTTTCTTTTGGAAATCGCCAAATGTCGTTTAATAATTGTGTACGCCACTCAGGCTTCATTGGCACCAGGATATTTGTGGTGTTTTATAACAGGTACTCATGAGAAAGAATGCTTTTTAAAAAAAGTGATTGCAATTACATATATTAATAGAATGGAAATATAAATAAGGATCTTTAATCACTTAGTAGTCTTCATTATTAGAAAAATGTATTGTGTGGTAGAGAAAATACTGTTTACACTGTATCATCTTCAGTAATTATGATTGGTAAAGTTCATTTTTTGGTCATTTTTTGGTATTGTGACATTTCAAGATGTATGTTTGCCAGCGGAAAGATGAGTGGCAGAACGCCGGGGGTGAGGACCGGAGAAGGTCCCCGGCCCACCGCGCACCTCCCGGCCGGCGGGAGGGCGCCCGAGGGGTGGGGGCGGGAGAGGCGTGCCGGCGGACCTGGGCAGCGGGCGCGGCCTGGGCAGGGGCGGCCTGAGCCGCCGGTGGGGATGGGCGCCCGCGGCGTCCTGGGGGTGTCTGGGCGACACCTCCTCCGCCTGCGCTCGCGGTGGCTCTGGGCTTCGCGCTTGCCATTGGTTGCGCGATTCAGAAAAGGCTCCGGGATCAATGAGGCCGGGGGCGGGCTTGGCCGCCGGTGGGGGAGGGGACGCAGGGGCCGAGGTTTGTGGTGTGGGGATGGGGGGCGTCCCGGGCCTCGGAGGCTGGAGCCGAAAAGTCACAGTGGGAAAAGTCGGTATCTAAACGGAAACCATTTCTTCCTGTAGTTTCCAGAGGAGAAGGAGAAGCCTAAGGTTAGGCTGGTACTTTTATTTAAAGAATTTTAGTTGGAGAACTTGGAACTCTTAAAACAGGAAGACCGCTCAGCGTTACCCCGAGGTGGTACTTGTACTTGAAATATTTTTCGAGTCTCTTTCTGCTGCTTTTCTGTCCGCTTTTGGCCATTTGAACCATTCATGATTTCCCCTCTAGGTAACGAGTACAATGGTGGGCGTGTGGGGGAGGGTCTGGGCCTGATGGAGCCTTCCAGGGCCAACAAAATGAGGACTGGAGACGAGGAATACGGAAATAAGTTACTGGGTTTCTTTTGGAAATCGCCAAATGTCGTTTAATAATTGTGTACGCCACTCAGGCTTCATTGGCACCAGGATATTTGTGGTGTTTTATAACAGGTACTCATGAGAAAGAATGCTTTTTAAAAAAAGTGATTGCAATTACATATATTAATAGAATGGAAATATAAATAAGGATCTTTAATCACTTAGTAGTCTTCATTATTAGAAAAATGTATTGTGTGGTAGAGAAAATACTGTTTACACTGTATCATCTTCAGTAATTATGATTGGTAAAGTTCATTTTTTGGTCATTTTTTGGTATTGTGACATTTCAAGATGTATGTTTGCCAGCGGAAAGATGAGTGGCAGATTATTTTTTCAATATGTGGGAATGATTGCATGATATAAAGAGCATTCACTTTTTTTTTAAAGGAACTTACTATTTTGTGTTAAAAAACCGGAAGGTGTCAGATCATCCATTTTAAATGCAACTGTTCTTTCTAACAGGTTTTTCTTTTCTGCCAAGCAAATCCAACTTTTAAAATGTAAACTCACTTTCACAATATTTTCTTTCACATTTAATTTAGTGAAATGTTTTTACTTTACAATATGAAGGGTGCAAACGTTCTTGTGTAATGTTCAGAACTGTATTATGAGCTGTATCTTCAAATAACATCTTGGTGAAATTTTAAGTTCATGGTTACGTTTAACTTTTAAAAAGAGCTTACTTTTTTTTTTCCTTTTCACATTTTTGAAAAGAGAACCTTCATTCTGAAAAAGAAAAAGAAGTGTATTCTTTCTGACTCTGTGATATTCAAAATGTAAATATCAAGTTAGGATTCAAAATGTAAATATCAAATTAGGCATTTACTTTTAATTTACCTGTTGCTTGTGATCAAAAGCTATTTGCAGAAATATGCTCTTCATTCACTTAGAAATATGTTTTTCTTTAAATTGTATAAACTAGTCTGTTGATCATTTAAATTTTAGTAATTTTTTCATAAGAACAATTTTATGTGTTCAGCTTTCAGAACTCAATTGAATAGTGCCTTCTAGATTGTTGACTGTATTTGCTCTTATTAAAACTGAGACCTAAGAAAATATCTACTTCTAAAGCATGGGATAAAATGTTTATTTTCCATAAATACTAGTCCATGCCTGTCTCTATCAAACAAATCTAACAGCTGGAATTTAAAACAAGTGTGTGCTGTATTGATGAAATAGGTTTCAAGGGCTCTTGTGAACTTCATCTGTGTATTATAACAAACTGGATACTTCGTCTAGGACCTTAAAAACATACACGAGTTACATAAGCTCAGTCATCAAAAAAGGGGGGTAAAAAACAGGCCACTCTACTTCCAATCTTTCAAGCATTTGAAGGATAAGTAATAGAAACAGTGGCTGAGTAAAAAGAAAAAAGAGCACAGGGAATTGTTTTCTACTGACATTTCACGTGTAAAAATATCTTCGGTGGATTTTCAAGAATGATCATAAGGTTAATCTTCCAGTCTTAATGAGTCTCTCACACAAGGAATTAACCGTGTGTATGCGCTACTCCAGGTTCTTCCTGAAGCAACTGCAGCTCCTAATAAATGTGAAGTCCAAGGACTCCCAACCTTTGTATGTGCCCTGATGCGGTTGAGGCTTTCCAACTGCAGCCTTTTTACTCTGGACAGCTGCACCTCCTCCTGATCTCCTGACCTGAAGGCAATAAAAAATGTTTCTTACGGGCCAGCGTAATATTAAAGGAAAAAAACTGTGTTACCGCTTCTGTATCCACAGGTGATGAGCGACGGCTTAGCAGGTAGAGGAGGGGGGAGGGGCATTCTTCTTGTTGCCCTTAACTCCTGGCTTCCTCTGAGACCAGCCTATAGCCAATGTCCTTAACGCGGGTGGGCACGCAAAGCCAGCAGCGTCGTCTGGGCCTCATACAGACGTTTTTTTTTTGTTGTTTTTAACATACTCTTGCTCCTTCGAACAACTCTCCTGAAGTCTGATCTGTTAAAACTAGATGCATGGTAAGCGGTAGCCTGGCTCAGCCTTCTCTTCGGAATATGTCTTCAGTAATTTTTTGTTTAAAATAAAAGATGGTGTCCAGGGAGATGTTTTTTCCCCTTGGCTCTGCCGGGAGAAACAGGGCGGGATCCCTGCAGCTCACACTGGGGTAGATCCTTCGTCTGCCGCTGCTCGCCTAAGAGGCCCTAGACCTACCCGTCCGCCCTAGCCCGGCCGCGGGACGGGCGCCTTCTGGCCCCGTCTCGCATTCGGTCCCTCCGCGTGGATGCTTCAGACGTGGGGGCCGGGGCAAGAATCTCTGTTGTCCCCCTCGCCGCTCAACCCCACCTGAGCTCGTCCTTCCCCTGTCCGCCCGGGTGGACCTGGCAGCGTGTTTAGCGCCCCTGCCACATTTCCGGCCTATTTCGAGTGTGCGAGGGGCTCCTTGGAGCTCGGGTACGTTTGGTACCCACGGTGAAAGATCGAAAGGAGCACTCGCTGAACCCTCCGCCTCTGCCCGGGGCGGGGCGGGGCGGTGAGACCGGGCGCTGGGCGCGCAAACGCGGCTCCGGGGCGGAGTTTAGCGCTCCTAGGGGCCGACTAGCCGAACCCGAGTTAGAGCAGCAGGCTTGGAGAGAGACGCCGCCCCTGGCGGCGGAGGGGGCGGGGGTCTTCTCTCCCCTGATTGGTGGACGGAGAGAGCCTATCACCGTCGGCTACCGCCGCCGGAGCCGTTTGCTGGTTTCCATTCATTGGTCCCCGGGCCGCCCTTGGATTTCCATCTTTTGTGGCGCGAAAATAACCCTTTGCTCCTTTTCGTTGGTTTTGTTCTTGTTGAGGGGTAAGGCTGAGTCCCCCTCTTATCGCTCTCATTTCTCCTGCCCTTTAACCGTGAGCCCTAGTCCTAACCCCCAAGGACAAAAGAGGAAGATAACCGAGGAAGAGTGAAAAATAGTGGTGCGTGTGAATCCGCCCCAGGGGCTGACCGCGTGGTGCCCGCAGAGCCCCTTCCCTTCCCCCAACGTCCTGCGTCCGGAGGTCGTAGGTTTGCTGCTTACTCCGCCGCTGGAGTCACATCGTTTCCCTACTCGATTCCAACGCCCTAGAATTTATACGTCTTTCCTAATTAAATCAACAAAATACGTTTCCAGGTGCCTGATTTATCCGGGGCTTCTAGAGAAATCAACGTATTCCGCCCCCTCACTACCTAACCCCCTTTGTGATCCACGGGGTTGTTCTAAGCAAGACCAAACAATCCCCTCCAAAAAAAGCAAACGAAAAATTCCGGGTGAAATCAACTCTGCCGAGACCACGTTTTCGTTAAACCTTCCCTAAGACCAAAGAACTGAGACCGACCTTGAAGGATTAGCGATTTCTGGAGCTGAAATGTACAAATTTTACTGGCGTTTGGTTGAGACGGTGAGAAAAAAACATGAATTTGTCTTGGAAAATCACAAAACAAACGAATGATCACATTTAATTTGACTAAGTGAAAAAGATACCAGCAACAGTGCTGTTCTAGGTAGTGGTGTGTTGAATGCATTTGTAATTTATACATAAATTGCTATTGGTCTCAAAAATAAATTGAAAATCAGAATTCTAATCATTACAGAAGAGGGAAGTATGAATTTGTTTGGTACATATAATTTCATAACAGACTTTTCAACTTTCTGATTATCTAAAGAAAAGGAAATGTACCAGTTAGAAATATAATAATAATTTGTTCATAGATAATTTAGTTGTTCTTAAGTCTTGACAAAAGTGCTTAATTTGGTGTAAAATCAGTGAAACGATTACAGCCTAGGAAATGTTTTAAAACTTTGAGAGAATTGGCTGAAATCAGAGAGTTTAATTTTTTTCCCTTTTTATTGTTAACCTCTAATTTAGTTCCCTCGCGAAAATGCTCCTTTTCGTTGGTTTTGTTCTTGTTGAGGGGTAAGGCTGAGTCCCCCTCTTATCGCTCTCATTTCTCCTGCCCTTTAACCGTGAGCCCTAGTCCTAACCCCCAAGGACAAAAGAGGAAGATAACCGAGGAAGAGTGAAAAATAGTGGTGCGTGTGAATCCGCCCCAGGGGCTGACCGCGTGGTGCCCGCAGAGCCCCTTCCCTTCCCCCAACGTCCTGCGTCCGGAGGTCGTAGGTTTGCTGCTTACTCCGCCGCTGGAGTCACATCGTTTCCCTACTCGATTCCAACGCCCTAGAATTTATACGTCTTTCCTAATTAAATCAACAAAATACGTTTCCAGGTGCCTGATTTATCCGGGGCTTCTAGAGAAATCAACGTATTCCGCCCCCTCACTACCTAACCCCCTTTGTGATCCACGGGGTTGTTCTAAGCAAGACCAAACAATCCCCTCCAAAAAAAGCAAACGAAAAATTCCGGGTGAAATCAACTCTGCCGAGACCACGTTTTCGTTAAACCTTCCCTAAGACCAAAGAACTGAGACCGACCTTGAAGGATTAGCGATTTCTGGAGCTGAAATGTACAAATTTTACTGGCGTTTGGTTGAGACGGTGAGAAAAAAACATGAATTTGTCTTGGAAAATCACAAAACAAACGAATGATCACATTTAATTTGACTAAGTGAAAAAGATACCAGCAACAGTGCTGTTCTAGGTAGTGGTGTGTTGAATGCATTTGTAATTTATACATAAATTGCTATTGGTCTCAAAAATAAATTGAAAATCAGAATTCTAATCATTACAGAAGAGGGAAGTATGAATTTGTTTGGTACATATAATTTCATAACAGACTTTTCAACTTTCTGATTATCTAAAGAAAAGGAAATGTACCAGTTAGAAATATAATAATAATTTGTTCATAGATAATTTAGTTGTTCTTAAGTCTTGACAAAAGTGCTTAATTTGGTGTAAAATCAGTGAAACGATTACAGCCTAGGAAATGTTTTAAAACTTTGAGAGAATTGGCTGAAATCAGAGAGTTTAATTTTTTTTCCCCTATATTGTTAACTCTTAACTGGTAGTCAAGAGTTACATCATCCTCTAAAGTTCATTTGGAAAGACTATTTAGGTCTGTATATTTTTTCTTTTTAGTTTCTTAAGAATCAGTTATTGAAGGAACATAAATTGCAATGTACCATAATTCTAAAGTTATTTGTGCAGCCCTTTAAATTTTAAAAACTGACTTAATTAGTAAAGAAAAGCTATTTTTAAATACATTTTGTTTACATTTTGTATAATTCAGCTACATTTAACTAATGTGGTTAATCGATCGTGTATTTTTGAAGTTTTCATGTAAAATTATTTCTCCGAAACCAGAATAACTTACAAATGATTTCGACTTGAACAAATTCAAGCTTAGAGACTGAATTTATAGTGTCAGTACTTAAAATTACAGAGTTAATAATTTATATAAACCTTAAACACCTATGAAATTTAAAATATGAAGATAGGATTATTTGTAAAGTGACCCTAGTTTTTTATTTATATATTGTGCAATTTTTCTATTTTGAGAATGATACAGTAAGTTTCAAGTGTTAAAACAAGTTCCAAAATAATCTGGACAAGCCAAAACTCTAAAATCTGAGCCATTTTTGAATGTTCTCTCGAATTCAAAGATCTATGTAGCCAGTATTTTATTTATGAAAACCTTTTTCTGGTTTGAGAAATTTATTTCTTTTTTTAAATTTTCAACTATTAAGTCAGGAATCAGACTTTTCATATATCTAGTAACTTAAAAAACATAATTATTAAAGTAGTAAATAAACATGGATTTTTCATGACTTTAAATTGCTATTGGTCTCAAAAATAAATTGAAAATCAGAATTCTAATCATTACAGAAGAGGGAAGTATGAATTTGTTTGGTACATATAATTTCATAACAGACTTTTCAACTTTCTGATTATCTAAAGAAAAGGAAATGTACCAGTTAGAAATATAATAATAATTTGTTCATAGATAATTTAGTTGTTCTTAAGTCTTGACAAAAGTGCTTAATTTGGTGTAAAATCAGTGAAACGATTACAGCCTAGGAAATGTTTTAAAACTTTGAGAGAATTGGCTGAAATCAGAGAGTTTAATTTTTTTTCCCCTATATTGTTAACTCTTAACTGGTAGTCAAGAGTTACATCATCCTCTAAAGTTCATTTGGAAAGACTATTTAGGTCTGTATATTTTTTCTTTTTAGTTTCTTAAGAATCAGTTATTGAAGGAACATAAATTGCAATGTACCATAATTCTAAAGTTATTTGTGCAGCCCTTTAAATTTTAAAAACTGACTTAATTAGTAAAGAAAAGCTATTTTTAAATACATTTTGTTTACATTTTGTATAATTCAGCTACATTTAACTAATGTGGTTAATCGATCGTGTATTTTTGAAGTTTTCATGTAAAATTATTTCTCCGAAACCAGAATAACTTACAAATGATTTCGACTTGAACAAATTCAAGCTTAGAGACTGAATTTATAGTGTCAGTACTTAAAATTACAGAGTTAATAATTTATATAAACCTTAAACACCTATGAAATTTAAAATATGAAGATAGGATTATTTGTAAAGTGACCCTAGTTTTTTATTTATATATTGTGCAATTTTTCTATTTTGAGAATGATACAGTAAGTTTCAAGTGTTAAAACAAGTTCCAAAATAATCTGGACAAGCCAAAACTCTAAAATCTGAGCCATTTTTGAATGTTCTCTCGAATTCAAAGATCTATGTAGCCAGTATTTTATTTATGAAAACCTTTTTCTGGTTTGAGAAATTTATTTCTTTTTTTAAATTTTCAACTATTAAGTCAGGAATCAGACTTTTCATATATCTAGTAACTTAAAAAACATAATTGTTAAAGTAGTAAATAAACATGATTCCTTTTATTGCAGTTTTTTGTTTTACTGCTTCACATGAGTGAAACTTTCAAAAATATTCATTTATTATTCCTACTCTGGGTGGTGGAGGGGATGAGACTTAGTGAAAAGACTCTCTGGCAATTGATGTGTATAGAAGCGTTTACAGACCAGCCATAGGAAACAAAGAAGATAGGCATTTGTTTGTAGGGGGAGGGGACTGGGGGAAGCTGAGAAGACTTGAATATTTAAACTTGTTTCTTGGTTGCAACTCATTTATCCTGCAGATTTTCCTGCTAAGGGTGTAGGGATGGTAGTAGAGGGAGACTGTATTGACTAATGGAGTAAAATGGGACAGTAATCCAAGCATGAAATCCCACTGGAGAGAACAATAAGAACCTCCTCTCCCCAGTAAAATAATCGGAAAGCAAAGCACATGCTGAGGTTATAACTAGTTCTCAGCATTTTCTAACACATACCCTTAAGAGACACGTCTTTGGCTGTTATTTTCACATTGAGACCCTTTGTTTTCCTGACATTTCTTTTCCAGAATCCCTTTCAAATGAAAAAAAAAAAAAAAAAGAACTAAAGTTCCCTTAATGAGACAGCAGACTTCATGACATGTATATACAAATCAGCTCCTTTAGAGATAAATTGATGAATCCCTCATGCTTTCTATAAATGAAAGGTTAATTTTTAGATTTAAAGGGGCAGAGTATATTTATAAATTCCTTACTTGCAGGAATAATGACTTATCATTATCATTTACACTCTGAGTCTTTTAAATTCATTCCTTCTGGAGTTTAGTTTACATTTTGTTTCTGAGCTTCTCTAGCATGATTCCTGCTTTAAAGATGGAAGCAGTTTCCTAGGTGAGGATTTTATTAATTTCCAAACATGTGAGCTAAACTTCATAAGAATCTAAGAACGTATGATACAGTGGAAAGAAAAATAATACCTAGCCTAAAGCTTTTATCAAAATTGAGACTATAAATATTTGTCATAAAATTCATGCCTAACACACTTCTGTTAAAACATTTAGTTCTTTTTCTTATAGTAGGTTGCTTAAAAATATAGAAGTTGGTAGTATTTTTTGTTGCTTTCTCAAATGACTTATTTACTAATCAATTATTTTTAAACTGACAGTGAGTGCTATGCCTTCTCAAGGCAAAATTTTGCTTAAACTGAGGTTTAAATTTAATGTCAATAATTGAAATAGTTTGATAATTTCCCCTTATTTAATTTTGGGTTGGGGGAGGGGTTTTGTGCCAGTCATTGAAGCAATAATTTCTATTTTTACTGTAATTTTTCTTTGTAAACTATTCCTATCTTACTTACAGTATAAAAGTGTTTTCCCTAGCACTTTCCAAGATTTGAAGAAAAATTTAAATGTAACTATATCTTATTCTCAAAATATTATTAAAGACTTAAAAATTTGTATAATTTGATACGAAGTATATTACTGTTGACTATTTTCCAATAAGATAGCATAGCTATTGTCCCTTGTTTTAATTCTGACCCATTCTAATTATAATCTAGCTATTAAAAATTTAATTCATAAAAAGGGTTTAACAAAGATCATAAAAACCAACAAAAAAATCAATTTTGTTTCATTAAAAAAGGTATGAGTTCTATTATACTGTTTACATTTTGTTCTGAGACAATTAAACATTGAATGATGTCATCATCATTTGCTTTCGTTTGTTGAAAATTGCCTTGAATTTTGCTCCTTGATTCTGTTACCATATCTCTTCTGGCAATTTATTTGCTCTTATATTTCTTTACTGCCAAGATTCAAATGCCATTTTTGGTTTTAACTTCAATCAATGGCCATCTATAAAAAGCCAAATAGAAAACAATCTAAATGTTTTAAAATTTTGGTGTAGTATACTGTAAATGCTTATCTCTGGCAATAGAGATATATTCAAATTTTATTTTAATCCATAGCTGATATTATAACTTTTAAAAACAGATTAAATTGAATTTTGTTTTAAATATTAATAAACAAGAACAAAAAAGTTGAAAAAATGTTTTAATCCAGTTAGACAATAGGGTTAAAGGTGACATTACTCTTTCCCCTCAATATCAACAAATCTTCCAGTTGAGGGCAGTTTTGTCGGGTATGGAAGGTATGGAATGCAGTCTGTGTGTGCAGTTGGACAGGAGAACATATGTACATATTCCTGCTGAGAAACTCTTTGTACAGATTTGTGGAGTAAAGCAAGATAGAACTTGTGTTCAGTTCTCAAGTTGCAGGTTAAAACAAGCAAGGTAAGCATTGTTAAGTATTGTCCTTAACCATAATACTTCAAGAATATGCTTTTAAAAGAGGCAAGAAGAGTAATAATATAGATTGAACTAGAGTTAGGATGCTATTGGTACATCAACATAATTAGAATTTAAATAATACAAATATGTTTGGAATTTTCTGTTTTTCTTTGCCTTGTTTTCTATTTTTAAGAAGTTATTACACATCAGTTAAAATTTTCCGATAACATTACTAAACCATACATTAATGAATTTTAGAAGTTATAGAATAATACCACATATTTTGAAAATGATATTCAATTTACTGAAAAAGTATGAAGTTATTATCACAAATCCTTTGTCAGATTTTCACTTTGTTTGTTCATATGATACATATAAGGAGGGTTCATATTATTCCAAATTAATAGCATTATTTGAGAAAATAACTCTAATTTTTAAAAAAAAGCCAAATTTATGGTATGCTGTTATTGTGAAAACGACAATGTGTTTTGAAACCTGAATATAGAGAGGAAATACAGATTTAAAGTGAATTTTCACTTTACTAACTGCATTTTCTCTGATGGTTGAGGAATAAGGGAACAGATTAAAATGTAATGTTTCTTCAGGACTGACCATCAACAAAGTTTTTAATGGCTATAAATAAAGTACGTTGTTTCAATCTATACTAGTCCCTTGTTATTACTATTCTCAGAAGAGTTTCTCTTTCCTTGATTATTAACTATCCCTAAATTATTTCATTACAAAGTAGGGGGAAAATCATGTTACATTAGGATAACCAAATATTTCTTTTTAACATTGGGCTTTTGATAGATGAAGAATGACCACTGCTTAAATAAACAGAACACTGTCTTTTGTTGTCATAAGCAATGCATTTATTTTCTTTCCTTATCTTTATCAATATTCTGCTAATACAGCAATAAGCTGAATTTACTCTCAGGTGTGATAGTTAATGGAAATAAATATATTACAACCAAAGTGCAGAGAAGATGTATAAGCAAGACAAGATCAAAATTAGCATATTTTGATTAAGTTAAAAATTAAAGGATCCTCCCACGACCAAATCCAGTGATCAACCTTGTAGTTTTTATTGTTTAACATCTATAACAGTTAAAATTTGAGTGTGTTGTTGGTTTGCAGTTACTACTAAATATCATGGGTAGAATGTCTTCAGTAGTTCGTAGTTTCATTTAATTTAACTTTGTATGTCGTATAAAACGAATTCCTTTGTTTTTGAAATGTTTTTTCGTATTTACTTGCAATAAATTTGAAAACATGATAGTTAAACTGAAGGTTACTAGTTATTTTATTAAAATCTATCATTTGTAGATTAAAATATGATCTTTTCCATCTATTTTTTCCCTGAAACTTTGAAATATAACCTGTTAAAAACCAAGAGATGTAATGACATTCACAAACTCATAAAACAGGTTTTGCTAACTTTTTGAGAAAAAATTTTGTTCATTTTATTAGGTTTTGCTAACTTTTTAAAAAATAATCTTACAGGTAATTTAAGGATATTAGAAAATTTGATGTATGTATGTATAACTAATTAGAGGTTGGACATTTATTAAACAGAAAGGCATTTTGGAAGCAACGCAATTTAAGCAAATCACCACTGAGTGGCATTACCAAAGTTATTATGCAATGTCAAATGAGGTTATGAAAAAAAAAAAAAAAAAAATGAGGTTATGGACTTTGGATTTTAAGCTCCACTATGGATATACCAATATGAATATGCAAATAAATTATTGTTTTCGAAAGTCCAGGCTAAATGGATATAGAGTCAAAAAAGCAGACTCTGTGGTGTAAAGGGAAGTCAGAATGTCTGAAGCAGTTTAACAGGAAGAGGCTGTGTGAACCGGAAGATATCTAGATCCACTATAGCAGATAGTAAGTTACGATTTTTCTAAAATGTAGTTTTGGTAGTTAAAATTTGGTCTTTGGAAATGTAAACTCTTAGCACATTTTTATTTAATGGAAAGAGCAAGAGATAGAGGCAATTCATATGAGAACTTAGCCCTAGAAGACTCAAAGTGGAAAAATAGCCCTTTATATAGTCCAAATTCTTGGATACTTTGTATGAAGAAGTTTGAACTTCTCATTTGTGTGTTTAATTAGGGAATTATGCAGATTATCTTGTCTCTTTTATGTCTTTCAGTTGAGCTTCTTTCATTATAAAACAACCGTAAAATTTGAGAACTGGAAAGATTTTTAGGAATCTGCTAGATTTTTCCTTTTACATTTGAGGAAACTGAGACCAGGGAAAGTCAAAGCAGGTAGATACACAGCTAGTTCGGTAATAGGACTGAGATGTGTTGATCACTGAGCAAAACCACATAACCATTCTGAGTAGAAGGTAGTAAAAATACTTTTCTCTATTCTTAGTGATAAGAAAACAGAACCAAGGTGTGGTTTGCCCAGACCCAGTATCATTACTTTCTGAAAAACAAACATCTGTATTTATGCATACCAAAATTTCTCCATTGTCATTAAAACCTAAAGACAAAAGATTGAAGGTAGGAAGAGACCTTGGGGAAAAAAAGTTAACTGATGCATCTCAGTCACTTTGCCCAGAATCTCACACAAACTATCCCAAACAAGTAAACTTGTTTAGTGTGAAAAGCTGGTAGGGAAAATCTTAGGATCTTTTTTCAAAAGCTTGACTCAAGGCCCAGCCCGGTCAGAACCTCCAGAAGCTAAGGATTCTTAGTAGAGAGCTAAGAAATTCCTTCTTCAATCAAACTTTAAAAATAGTATGTTGGGATTTAGTCCGAATAAACAATAGTTTATCATTGGGTTTGAATTTTATTTTCTTTTTCTTTAGTGAAATCTCAGAGGGTGGGAAACTGTGTATGCAAATAAATTATTGTTTTCGAAAGTCCAGGCTAAATGGATATAGAGTCAAAAAAGCAGACTCTGTGGTGTAAAGGGAAGTCAGAATGTCTGAAGCAGTTTAACAGGAAGAGGCTGTGTGAACCGGAAGATATCTAGATCCACTATAGCAGATAGTAAGTTACGATTTTTCTAAAATGTAGTTTTGGTAGTTAAAATTTGGTCTTTGGAAATGTAAACTCTTAGCACATTTTTATTTAATGGAAAGAGCAAGAGATAGAGGCAATTCATATGAGAACTTAGCCCTAGAAGACTCAAAGTGGAAAAATAGCCCTTTATATAGTCCAAATTCTTGGATACTTTGTATGAAGAAGTTTGAACTTCTCATTTGTGTGTTTAATTAGGGAATTATGCAGATTATCTTGTCTCTTTTATGTCTTTCAGTTGAGCTTCTTTCATTATAAAACAACCGTAAAATTTGAGAACTGGAAAGATTTTTAGGAATCTGCTAGATTTTTCCTTTTACATTTGAGGAAACTGAGACCAGGGAAAGTCAAAGCAGGTAGATACACAGCTAGTTCGGTAATAGGACTGAGATGTGTTGATCACTGAGCAAAACCACATAACCATTCTGAGTAGAAGGTAGTAAAAATACTTTTCTCTATTCTTAGTGATAAGAAAACAGAACCAAGGTGTGGTTTGCCCAGACCCAGTATCATTACTTTCTGAAAAACAAACATCTGTATTTATGCATACCAAAATTTCTCCATTGTCATTAAAACCTAAAGACAAAAGATTGAAGGTAGGAAGAGACCTTGGGGAAAAAAAGTTAACTGATGCATCTCAGTCACTTTGCCCAGAATCTCACACAAACTATCCCAAACAAGTAAACTTGTTTAGTGTGAAAAGCTGGTAGGGAAAATCTTAGGATCTTTTTTCAAAAGCTTGACTCAAGGCCCAGCCCGGTCAGAACCTCCAGAAGCTAAGGATTCTTAGTAGAGAGCTAAGAAATTCCTTCTTCAATCAAACTTTAAAAATAGTATGTTGGGATTTAGTCCGAATAAACAATAGTTTATCATTGGGTTTGAATTTTATTTTCTTTTTCTTTAGTGAAATCTCAGAGGGTGGGGAAACTGTGTATGTATATACACACATGGGCACATTTGCATATATACCTCTCCTGTGGTGTAGTTCAGACTCTTGCCTGCTCTCTTGTCTCCTGCAAGGTTGAAAACAACTGGCAGAAGCCCACGCTGCCACCTAGCCCTTCTCTTATTTGCTCATACCGGGACAGAGTGGTGGTCACTGACCATAATTGCTTCTGGCTAACTACCCTTCTCTAGAGACATGAGCCACAACCTCGTCTCAGAGCTCAAAGTCCAAGGCTGTAGCTTTGAATTAAAAGCTGCTCCTAAGCAACTTCATTTACCTGTAAATCTGTTGATCTTCAGAAACTGTGGATGCCACAGAGGCGCCTGTTTTCTCAGTGTGTTGCTGACCCTGCTGTGACCCTGGGTCGGTTTTTTGTTGTTGTTATTGTTGTTTTTTTCACTTCCTTGGTCTTTTTTCCACAGTTGTAAAGAGAGTTATTTATACCATCCTTTGCCTTTTTCAGAGTAACAGAGCTCTCAGTAGTCTTTCTACAAATATTTGTGGAATTTAGTTTTCAGAAAAAGGACTAAGGTTAGAAATATCAATGACATTATTGAACCACTTCAAAGAGTTCTATCAAATGCAAGCGGGGAAGGGATTATTGCTTGACACTGGAAAATAATGGAGATAGAATATTTTGTGCATACATGTAACTAGTATCAGAGAAAAGAAAGCTTATTTTAAATATCACAGCTAAATAAGAGCTAGTAGGGAAAGCAGAACAAAAATGAAAAACTATTCCCTATGAAGGAATTTCTTACTGATGCCAACTACCAACACAAGCCAATGTCTCAACCAGAGATTGTAAGAAATTTGTCTCAACTCTCCAAGTAAACCAGTTTGTTTCCATATATGGATTCCTTCTGTTAGAATCAGAACTTCATGCTTCATATGAACTTAGAAAAGAAATTGTTACCATAATACAGAGTTTATAGGTAAAAAGAAATTCCTTCTTCAATCAAACTTTAAAAATAGTATGTTGGGATTTAGTCCGAATAAACAATAGTTTATCATTGGGTTTGAATTTTATTTTCTTTTTCTTTAGTGAAATCTCAGAGGGTGGGGAAACTGTGTATGTATATACACACATGGGCACATTTGCATATATACCTCTCCTGTGGTGTAGTTCAGACTCTTGCCTGCTCTCTTGTCTCCTGCAAGGTTGAAAACAACTGGCAGAAGCCCACGCTGCCACCTAGCCCTTCTCTTATTTGCTCATACCGGGACAGAGTGGTGGTCACTGACCATAATTGCTTCTGGCTAACTACCCTTCTCTAGAGACATGAGCCACAACCTCGTCTCAGAGCTCAAAGTCCAAGGCTGTAGCTTTGAATTAAAAGCTGCTCCTAAGCAACTTCATTTACCTGTAAATCTGTTGATCTTCAGAAACTGTGGATGCCACAGAGGCGCCTGTTTTCTCAGTGTGTTGCTGACCCTGCTGTGACCCTGGGTCGGTTTTTTGTTGTTGTTGTTGTTGTTTTTTTCACTTCCTTGGTCTTTTTTCCACAGTTGTAAAGAGAGTTATTTATACCATCCTTTGCCTTTTTCAGAGTAACAGAGCTCTCAGTAGTCTTTCTACAAATATTTGTGGAATTTAGTTTTCAGAAAAAGGACTAAGGTTAGAAATATCAATGACATTATTGAACCACTTCAAAGAGTTCTATCAAATGCAAGTGGGGAAGGGATTATTGCTTGACACTGGAAAATAATGGAGATAGAATATTTTGTGCATACATGTAACTAGTATCAGAGAAAAGAAAGCTTATTTTAAATATCACAGCTAAATAAGAGCTAGTAGGGAAAGCAGAACAAAAATGAAAAACTATTCCCTATGAAGGAATTTCTTACTGATGCCAACTACCAACACAAGCCAATGTCTCAACCAGAGATTGTAAGAAATTTGTCTCAACTCTCCAAGTAAACCAGTTTGTTTCCATATATGGATTCCTTCTGTTAGAATCAGAACTTCATGCTTCATATGAACTTAGAAAAGAAATTGTTACCATAATACAGAGTTTATAGGTAAAAAGAATTAACAAGGAGAAGCAAAATGTCAAAATTTTGGAACTAATGAGTCAAATACCAAATTACTAGATGATGGATCAGTCAGCATGGATATTTACTAATAACTACATTTTGTCTTGATATTAGTTTTCTTACTACTTCCCTTAGATTACTGAAGAGTATATCAGCTAGGATATTTTAGTTAGATTAAAGATGATGAGAGCAAAAACTGGAGTCTTTTGAAACCAATTGGACAATATACTAGACCAAACTAAAAGTAAAGCAAATATCATCAGATTTAGACCATATAGCTTAGATTTAAAGAATTTAAAGTGTTCAGTTACAATATCTATGTTTACTTCTATTCCTGGT
Source organism: Tragulus kanchil (assembly GCA_022376925.1). Taxonomy (NCBI): domain Eukaryota; kingdom Metazoa; phylum Chordata; class Mammalia; order Artiodactyla; family Tragulidae; genus Tragulus; species Tragulus kanchil. The sequence goes on along the minus strand of JAIOJX010000030.1, from coordinate 103,721,388 downwards.
GATTTCTTGAAATACTCTGTGAAAATTACTTAGATAAAAGAGAGGAAAAAAATTTCATTTGTGTTGCTGTGACTATCCCTGGTTTGGTATTTTTTTCCCTCTAGACTGTGATATGTTTATTTGAACAACATTTTCAAGAGACATTTTTCCTAGAATTAAAGAAGTTCAGCATAGTTGCCCCTCATGCTAAATAGCTTTGCCGTGGTGCACTTGAAAAAATAGCAAAGACAAGTGAGATTAGAAAGGTTTTAAGAGAAAGAAGATCCTGCAAGTGAATCTTTATTTTCAGTATTGAGATAAGCATGGTTATAAGATGTAGCTTTAACACTCTTTGATTATGGATATTACCCCTTTAATTCATTCTCATAAAATGAAGGACCGAGAAGCTTGATGGGACAAACTGAGTGATTTAGGAGCCATTTCTTATTTCTCACTTATTTAAGATAACAAATTGCAAAGCAAAAAAAAAAAAAAGGCAGTTTATTGGAATTTTTTGTGTTCTTCCCCCTATGATATTTTAAATTTTTGCAAAAACTAAAATTTTTAGAATCTAGGTCAACTGGAAATATATATTGTTTACAAAAATTCTGTAATATCAAAGTAAATGAAAACTCAGTAATAACAGCAGAGAGGATTGTGTAGCTGATTTAGTTTGTATAAACTAAAGGTTAGAATAACTCCAGTGCTTATCAAAATCAAAGCTTGGGCTTCTATTGTACTTCAGTGGTAAAGAATCCACCTGCCAAAGCAGGAAGCACAGGTTCAATCCCTGATCTAGGAAGATCTCACATGCTGCAGAGCAACTAAGCCCAGGAGTCACAACTAACGAGCCCTCATGCCACAACTACTGAAGCTCAGGTGCTCTGGAGCTCCTGCTCTGCAACAAGAGAAGCCACTGCAAGGAGAAAAGCCCTTGTGCAGCAACACCCAGAACAGTCAAAAATAAATAAATAAAATTATTTAAATAACAAAAGCTTTTTAACCTGGTCCTGCAACTGTGACAGAAACACAGAAGAAATTACTTTATAAAACTCCTATTGCACTGCAAGAATTTAAATATATTTTAACAAGAAAAGTCCTTATGGTCTAAGATCAGAACAATGTTTGAAGACAAGGAAGACAGTCAAATTTGGATTTTTTCTTCTGCCTTTTGTGCTGTTGTGTTTTTCATGTTGAACATCTTTCATGCTGATGTCACATTCAAAGGTAGACAGCTGTGCGTTTTTTAAACTTACCTCATGTTTCTTTGTTCTTTTTATTCTGTAATATGAGCTTAAAGTAATTATATACCACATATTCATACCCTTAGACTATACATGTAGGCTGGTCTCAACTAAGTCATGATTTTTCATGAAGCTTTCCATGATCCTTGACACTAGAAATAACCTCTCATTCCCCTGATGCTAGAATTTTGAAGTGTGACTTTGATATAGCACCTTGTATGTTGCAAGACAGTCATCATTAAAAAAAATTTACACATCTCCTCTATTGGAGTGTAAACTGATTAGCAAGTCTGATTTATCCTTGTACATAAACTAAACTCCCAGAGTGCAGGGGTTTTTTGTTCAGTTTGGTTAGGTTTATGTTGCTTATTGCTAATTTTCCAATACCTAAAATTGTGCTTGACACATAGTATATACTTAACAAATATTTGTTCAGTAAATACATGATACTGTCTAACATCAACCTTTTATGAAGCAAGTCTTCAGTTTAAGTTGTAGAACACACAAATGATTTTGGGTACAAATGCACACTCTATCTACCCTCTAAAAGACTTGTAGTAACTCTTGTTTCAAAGAAAAAAACAACTAGTTATTTTGGAATTGAGAGATAACAACTAAGATAATACATGAATCCACCTGCCAAAGCAGGAAGCACAGGTTCAATCCCTGATCTAGGAAGATCTCACATGCTGCAGAGCAACTAAGCCCAGGAGTCACAACTAACGAGCCCTCATGCCACAACTACTGAAGCTCAGGTGCTCTGGAGCTCCTGCTCTGCAACAAGAGAAGCCACTGCAAGGAGAAAAGCCCTTGTGCAGCAACACCCAGAACAGTCAAAAATAAATAAATAAAATTATTTAAATAACAAAAGCTTTTTAACCTGGTCCTGCAACTGTGACAGAAACACAGAAGAAATTACTTTATAAAACTCCTATTGCACTGCAAGAATTTAAATATATTTTAACAAGAAAAGTCCTTATGGTCTAAGATCAGAACAATGTTTGAAGACAAGGAAGACAGTCAAATTTGGATTTTTTCTTCTGCCTTTTGTGCTGTTGTGTTTTTCATGTTGAACATCTTTCATGCTGATGTCACATTCAAAGGTAGACAGCTGTGCGTTTTTTAAACTTACCTCATGTTTCTTTGTTCTTTTTATTCTGTAATATGAGCTTAAAGTAATTATATACCACATATTCATACCCTTAGACTATACATGTAGGCTGGTCTCAACTAAGTCATGATTTTTCATGAAGCTTTCCATGATCCTTGACACTAGAAATAACCTCTCATTCCCCTGATGCTAGAATTTTGAAGTGTGAATTTGATATAGCACCTTGTATGTTGCAAGACAGTCATCATTAAAAAAAATTTACACATCTCCTCTATTGGAGTGTAAACTGATTAGCAAGTCTGATTTATCCTTGTACATAAACTAAACTCCCAGAGTGCAGGGGTTTTTTGTTCAGTTTGGTTAGGTTTATGTTGCTTATTGCTAATTTTCCAATACCTAAAATTGTGCTTGACACATAGTATATACTTAACAAATATTTGTTCAGTAAATACATGATACTGTCTAACATCAACCTTTTATGAAGCAAGTCTTCAGTTTAAGTTGTAGAACACACAAATGATTTTGGGTACAAATGCACACTCTATCTACCCTCTAAAAGACTTGTAGTAACTCTTGTTTCAAAGAAAAAAACAACTAGTTATTTTGGAATTGAGAGTATAGACTAATTCTGCAAGATAATACATAAAAACTGTACTGTTTCCAGTTTTTTGAAGGTGCTGAAGAATCTGATTAAATTTATTATCAGTACAATCATGTCAGATAGAGCATCATATACTGTCACCACTGCATACACAGAATAACTTCTAAAAAATACAAATAGAAAAAAAAAAAAAATACAAATAGAAAGCCAGCCAATGAATCTGCTTACCTGAATGTGTTTTTGCAGAAATTTTAGAAAATGCTGGCAATAAGAAAGCTATGCTACGAGCCTTAAAGACATTGAAGTCTTTAAGGTCCCTGAAAATGGCTACAAGGCATTTTAATGGTGAGAAACAGTGCTGTATTTCTTTGTGTAAAACTTCACTGTGACTGCTGCTAACAACTTGGGAGTTTGTGAATTTTAGTAAAATCACATTTGTTTTTTAGAAAAAAAAAAAAAACAAATAGTTGAATTCAAAGGAAACTCTTGAGATTTACTGTGTATGAATGATTTTGTCACATTTGGCAACTTACGTTGAGTACACAATGTTTTTATGATGTAACCCTATAATACAGTCCTATTTTAAGAGAAGAAATGATTAAAAAAATATTGTCGGAGGCACTCTATTATCTCTCCTTCCAATATCTGTGCTGGAAGCTTTCTCTATCTCTTTTTTCTTTAATAAACTCTAAAAAAAAATTGTCCAGAAAAAGAGCCAATTTGTGATCTAAAACTCATTACACAATAATTTTCAAGTTAAAAAACTAAAGTTGCTGAGCAGCTCATACAAATTATCAAAAGGAATTCTGGGAAGTTACAGTAAACTCTTTTCACCTTCTACTTTGAAATAACTATGGTCTTCAGATAGCAAAATCCATGCTTTGATTTATATGGAATCCTTCATTTTTACTTGTCTCATTTCATGATAGACAACAGAAAATATTAGCATTAGCCAAAATATAGTAGTACAGTGTCATAAGGTTTTATTATGTAGTTAGCTCTCAAAAATGGTTTTAGAATCACTAGATTCAAAAGAAAAGACAACTAAAAAAATATTAGCATTAGCCAAAAAGACTTGTAGTAACTCTTGTTTCCAACTAGTTTTTGGAATTGAGAGTATAGACTAATTCTGCAAGATAATACATAAAACTGTACTGTTTCCAGTTTTTTGAAGGTGCTGAAGAATCTGATTAAATTTATTATCAGTACAATCATGTCAGATAGAGCATCATATACTGTCACCACTGCATACACAGAATAACTTCTAAAAAATACAAATAGAAAAAAAAAAAAAATACAAATAGAAAGCCAGCCAATGAATCTGCTTACCTGAATGTGTTTTTGCAGAAATTTTAGAAAATGCTGGCAATAAGAAAGCTATGCTACGAGCCTTAAAGACATTGAAGTCTTTAAGGTCCCTGAAAATGGCTACAAGGCATTTTAATGGTGAGAAACAGTGCTGTATTTCTTTGTGTAAAACTTCACTGTGACTGCTGCTAACAACTTGGGAGTTTGTGAATTTTAGTAAAATCACATTTGTTTTTTTAGAAAAAAAAAAAAAACAAATAGTTGAATTCAAAGGAAACTCTTGAGATTTACTGTGTATGAATGATTTTGTCACATTTGGCAACTTACGTTGAGTACACAATGTTTTTATGATGTAACCCTATAATACAGTCCTATTTTAAGAGAAGAAATGATTAAAAAAATATTGTCGGAGGCACTCTATTATCTCTCCTTCCAATATCTGTGCTGGAAGCTTTCTCTATCTCTTTTTTCTTTAATAAACTCTAAAAAAAAATTGTCCAGAAAAAGAGCCAATTTGTGATCTAAAACTCATTACACAATAATTTTCAAGTTAAAAAACTAAAGTTGCTGAGCAGCTCATACAAATTATCAAAAGGAATTCTGGGAAGTTACAGTAAACTCTTTTCACCTTCTACTTTGAAATAACTATGGTCTTCAGATAGCAAAATCCATGCTTTGATTTATATGGAATCCTTCATTTTTACTTGTCTCATTTCATGATAGACAACAGAAAATATTAGCATTAGCCAAAATATAGTAGTACAGTGTCATAAGGTTTTATTATGTAGTTAGCTCTCAAAAATGGTTTATAGAATCACTAGATTCTGAAAATGATGAATATAGCAGACACATTTTTCTGTAAAGACTTTCATGTATTGGGTATATTTTGAACTGGATTTGTTCACATCTACAATTCTGTCTCTAATATATGTTGTGTTGTGTACTCAGTTGTGTCCAGCTTTTTGCAGCCCCATGGACTGTAGCCTACCAGGCTCCTCTGTCCATTGGATTTTCCCAGCAAGAATACCAGAATGGAATGCCATTTCCTACTCCAGAAAATCTTCATGAACCAGGAATCAAACCCATGACTCTTAGGTCTCCTGCACTGGTTGGCAGCTTCTTTACCACTGAGCCACCTGAAAAACCCTAATAATAGTCATCAAAATAAATTTGGCAAAGTAGTGTTTTCTTGTTTATTCAACAAATATTTTGAGTCCCCAACAGTGTATGGCACCATGAAGAGCAGAGATTGATGCATGAAATGTAGTCCTTTCTCACCCTATATGAGTACATAAATGTCAATTATACAGCCCTTAAAAATGTCAGTGACAGGGCTTCCCTGGTGGTCCAGTGGGTAAGGACACCGCCTTGCAGTGCAAGGGCCACCAGTTCAATCCCTGGCCTGGGAAGATCCCACGTGCCGCGGAGCAGCTGGACCAATGTGTCCAATTACCGAGCTGGAGCTCTGGGGCACATGCACCCAGAGCCTGTGCTCTGTGACAACAGAGGCCACTGTGATGGGAGGCCCACAAGGGCCAAAGAACAAAGATGGATGAAAAAAATAGATAAATGAAAGACCAATAGAAGTGGCCTGCCCGCCCCCCTCTCCAACCCGCCCCCACCCAAAAAAATGTCAGTGACATACCCCAAAGACCTTAACTTTCTCTAACAGCCCATTTTAAAGACTGCATTTAGGAATTCATGCAAACCCTTCTTGAATATATCTAAACTATATGAAAATATCAAAGTGCCTTCAAAAAATGACTATTAGACTATTAAATTAACTAATTTTTTTTTTTCAGAAGGTTTTGGTTCATCATGTCCTAACAGACACTGGCAGTAAGAGGCCACAAGACTTACTACCTACCCTTTTTTTAAAAATATAGTAGTACAGTGTCATAAGGTTTTATTATGTAGTTAGCTCTCAAAATGGTTTATAGAATCACTAGATTCAAAATTTAAAAATTTTTCTGTAAAGACTTTCATGTATTGGGTATATTTTGAACTGGATTTGTTCACATCTACAATTCTGTCTCTAATATATGTTGTGTTGTGTACTCAGTTGTGTCCAGCTTTTTGCAGCCCCATGGACTGTAGCCTACCAGGCTCCTCTGTCCATTGGATTTTCCCAGCAAGAATACCAGAATGGAATGCCATTTCCTACTCCAGAAAATCTTCATGAACCAGGAATCAAACCCATGACTCTTAGGTCTCCTGCACTGGTTGGCAGCTTCTTTACCACTGAGCCACCTGAAAAACCCTAATAATAGTCATCAAAATAAATTTGGCAAAGTAGTGTTTTCTTGTTTATTCAACAAATATTTTGAGTCCCCAACAGTGTATGGCACCATGAAGAGCAGAGATTGATGCATGAAATGTAGTCCTTTCTCACCCTATATGAGTACATAAATGTCAATTATACAGCCCTTAAAAATGTCAGTGACAGGGCTTCCCTGGTGGAAGGACACCGCCTTGCAGTGCAAGGGCCACCAGTTCAATCCCTGGCCTGGGAAGATCCCACGTGCCGCAGAGCAGCTGGACCAATGTGTCCAATTACCGAGCTGGAGCTCTGGGGCACATGCGCCCAGAGCCTGTGCTCTGTGACAACAGAGGCCACTGTGATGGGAGGCCCACAAGGGCCAAAGAACAAAGATGGATGAAAAAAATAGATAAATGAAAGACCAATAGAAGTGGCCTGCCCGCCCCCCTCTCCAACCCGCCCCCACCCAAAAAAATGTCAGTGACATACCCCAAAGACCTTAACTTTCTCTAACAGCCCATTTTAAAGACTGCATTTAGGAATTCATGCAAACCCTTCTTGAATATATCTAAACTATATGAAAATATCAAAGTGCCTTCAAAAAATGACTATTAGACTATTAAATTAACTAATTTTTTTTTTTTTTTCAGAAGGTTTTGGTTCATCATGTCCTAACAGACACTGGCAGTAAGAGGCCACAAGACTTACTACCTACCCTCTAAAGGACTTTATTTTTTTCCAAAGATCTCTCGAGATTAAAAGTATGCTTTCTAATTCTGAATACCAAACAAGTTCACACTCATCCCACCAATTCCTTCTAGCAATTTTTAAACCTTAATCACATAGCCTCTTATTTTAACATTCTAGTATACAATGTCCTAGTTTTCTGTCTGGTCTCTTAAGATACACATTGATGGATGCCTTTGATCATTTGTTGCCTTTTTCCAGAATTTTGTCTTCCCTTCATTGTTTTCGAGCACTAGTCAACATTCAGGCAGATGGCACTATAATTTTACGAAAGGGAAGTTCTATTTCTCATCATGCTTCAGTAATGTGTATTACCCAGCGTGGCTAGATTTCAGGCTTTTTGAACCTGCATCTCAGGCTGCTGTTTAATGCAACTATACACACTAACTCCTCAATCTCTTTCTGAGGTATTAGTTATTGCTTGGATCAGAGTTCCTCATTTTTCCTTACTCAGACTGAAGCTTGTTTGGCACTCTTTATGTTCTTGGATGAATGGATGGAGGAAAAGAATACCTGTTAACTCGTGGGTTAAAGTGGTGAGAAGAAATCATCAGTGCTGTCTTGTCCCATGAGTATAATACTCTTTGTTGTTGTTTACTTGTGTCCAACTCTTGTGACTTCCTGGACTGCAGCCCTCCAGGCTCCTTTGTCCATGGAACTTCCCGGGTTAAAATACAGGAGTGGGTTGTCACACTCTCCTTCCAGGGATTTTCCCGACTCAGGGATCAAACCTAATTATGTCCCCTGCACTGTTGGCACCACCTGGGAAGCCCTCTTTTGGTTCTTCCATATAATTATATAATTTTAATTATAAAATTAAACATGAGTTCTATCCAAACTTTAGTACCCACCTTCACCTTCTGTAGACTGAAACTATAAAGACTCAAGAAATAAAGACTAATTAAATTTATACCTTAAATATACATAGAGTATTGATACAGTTCAATCTAAAGTCAATCTATTCTTGTCTATGATATTGTGGTTTTCTAACCAGTGATTTTTTGACTTCTGTGTAGTACAGTTTGCTACTAGTTGCACTTTTCTTACACAATGAGACCATAACTTGTTTTTTAAAGGATTAATCTTCTGAAAAAGATTTTGAACCTACTTGCACTGTACTTAGCTAAGTGAAATTCCTTGTGCTAGCAAGCCCAGGAGTGGTAATTCATAACATAAGCTATGGAAGGGCTTCCCTGGTGGCTCAGATAGTAGTCTGTGTGCTGTGCAGAAGAGCCAGGTTTGATCCCTGGGTTGGGAAGGTCCCCTGGAGAAGTGAACGGCAACTCACTCCAGTATTCTTGCCCGGAGAATTCTATGGCTCCTTCATGCGGTAGCACAGTCAGACACAACTGAGCTTTCACACATAGATTTTATCATTTTCTTAATGTTTCTCTTCACTTTTTAAAATGACTAAACAGTATTGAATGGGTTGCCCTAACATGCTAGTTTTCTGCTAATGGACATTTAAGTTGTATCAATAAGGAACTTCATATGTGAATATTTGTGCCCATGCTCATGTTTCTTAATGTCTGTGGGCTCATGGAGTGGTACACCACAGCTTTTAAATGCTACGTTTCGTAGGAATGGATGGAGGAAAAGAATACCTGTTAACTCGTGGGTTAAAGTGGTGAGAAGAAATCATCAGTGCTGTCTTGTCCCATGAGTATAATACTCTTTGTTGTTGTTTACTTGTGTCCAACTCTTGTGACTTCCTGGACTGCAGCCCTCCAGGCTCCTTTGTCCATGGAACTTCCCGGGTTAAAATACAGGAGTGGGTTGTCACACTCTCCTTCCAGGGATTTTCCCGACTCAGGGATCAAACCTAATTATGTCCCCTGCACTGTTGGCACCACCTGGGAAGCCCTCTTTTGGTTCTTCCATATAATTATATAATTTTAATTATAAAATTAAACATGAGTTCTATCCAAACTTTAGTACCCACCTTCACCTTCTGTAGACTGAAACTATAAAGACTCAAGAAATAAAGACTAATTAAATTTATACCTTAAATATACATAGAGTATTGATACAGTTCAATCTAAAGTCAATCTATTCTTGTCTATGATATTGTGGTTTTCTAACCAGTGATTTTTTGACTTCTGTGTAGTACAGTTTGCTACTAGTTGCACTTTTCTTACACAATGAGACCATAACTTGTTTTTTAAAGGATTAATCTTCTGAAAAAGATTTTGAACCTACTTGCACTGTACTTAGCTAAGTGAAATTCCTTGTGCTAGCAAGCCCAGGAGTGGTAATTCATAACATAAGCTATGGAAGGGCTTCCCTGGTGGCTCAGATAGTAGTCTGTGTGCTGTGCAGAAGAGCCAGGTTTGATCCCTGGGTTGGGAAGGTCCCCTGGAGAAGTGAACGGCAACTCACTCCAGTATTCTTGCCCGGAGAATTCTATGGCTCCTTCATGCGGTAGCACAGTCAGACACAACTGAGCTTTCACACATAGATTTTATCATTTTCTTAATGTTTCTCTTCACTTTTTAAAATGACTAAACAGTATTGAATGGGTTGCCCTAACATGCTAGTTTTCTGCTAATGGACATTTAAGTTGTATCAATAAGGAACTTCATATGTGAATATTTGTGCCCATGCTCATGTAAGTGTCTGTGCTCAGTCGTTTCAGTCATGTCTGACTGTGTGGGCTCATGGAGTGTGGTACACCACATTTCTCTGTCCTTGGAATTTTCCACGCAAGAATGCTGGAGCTGTATGCCATTTCCTTCTAGGTCAGAGGATGTTCTTTTTTGGGGGGCGAGGGGTGTTCGGGAGGGAGGGGGGCAGGCGGGCCACTTCTATTGGTCTTTCATTTATCTAGTTTCATCCATCTTTGTTCTTTAGCCCGTGCGGGCCTCCCATCGCGGTGGCCTCTGTTGTCGCAGAGCTCCGGCTTGGTAATTGGACACATCGGTCCAGCTGCTCTGCAGCACGTGGGATCTTCCCAGGCCAGGGATGGAAGCGGCACCCCTTGCACTGCAAGGCAGCGTCCTTACCCACTGGACCACCAGGGAAGCCCCGTTTTGTTTTTTTTTTTTCGGTGTTAATCACATGGCATAATTTTTAAATTCAGTAGCAACTTTTCCAATCATGGTTACATAATATTCAGTCACTACTCTGTGTCGCTGCCAGTCTCTTCTTAAATCTCTCTCCTCAGCAACGGTAAGGTGAATATTCTTTCCACGAGGAAGAGAAATCCAAGGTTTGCTGCCTTTGCCACTAACGAAAAAAAAATATGGAACGCTTCACGAATTTGCGTGCCCTCCTTGCGCAGGTGCCATGCTAATCTCCTCTGTATCGTTTCAATTTTAGTATAGGTGCTGCCGAAGGGAGCAGAGAATTTTCTTGACCTAGGGATTAAACCCTCGTTTCTTGGAGTCTTCTGCATTGGCAGGTGGATTCTTCACCACTGTGCCACCTGGGAAGCCTGTGCTCACGTATTTCTAAGGTATATCAAGTGGCTATTTACATGTGTTTTTTTTGGCAGTGCTGGATAGTTTGCAGAAACTTAACTTCCCAACCAGGGATTGAACCTAGGCCCTCAGCAGTGAAAGGAGACTGCCGTAAACACTGGACACCCAGGTTTAAGTCCCACTATTTGAATTTAAAATCAAACTTTTCATATTATATAGTTTGGCAATTACTAAGTAAAATAAGTATATATCTTAGGATGTATCTTAAGATATAAACCCAACTTAAAATGTCAGTTAATTTTAAAATGTGTTTGTATCTGACTCTCCAGAAATAACTTATGTCCAATTCAGATTTGGAGTATCATATAGTATCAACGTATTTAACTCAAACTTTGGCCCATTTCTATGCAGATTCCATGTTAAAAAAAAAAAATTCATGTTTAACATTTGGTAGCTATTTATTTTTAATTTTTTAGTGGTGCCTCCTGGCATGTGGGGTTTTATTTCCCTGACCAGAGGTCAAATCCATTCCTTCTGCAGTGTAAGCGTAGTTTTTTTTCCTATTTTTTTTTTTTTGTTTGTTTCTTTAATTTTGGTCTCTTTTTTTTTATCCATTTATTTTCATACATCTTTTTTCTTTGGACTGTGTCAAAGTGTAGAGTCTTAACCATTAGATGGCCAGGTCGGGAAGTCCAAAGATGTACTAAAGTTTCAATCAGTTGTTGCAGTGATCTGGTTAACTGAATTTTCCAATCAATTGACTCAGAAAGTCTTTTATTTCAACTCTCGAAGTTTTAAGTGTGTCTGCTTCCTGCTTTTACTCCAATAAACACCTTTTATCAATCTTCACACACCTTAAAATTAATGTCTAATTGTATTTCATTGTGAAATTGTAGGACCTTTGCAGGACCACCTAAAGTAGGATAAGCCTTAGCTTAGTGAGAATTTAACTTTTACTTAAACTCCGGGCCAGGGGTCCAAGGTTTGCTGCCTTTGCCACTTTAAATCGGGTGCTGCCGAAGGAGCAGAGAATTTTCTTGACCTAGGAATTAAACCCTCGTTTCTTGGAGTCTTCTGCATTGGCAGGTGGATTCTTCACCACTGTGCCACCTGGGAAGCCTGTGCTCACGTATTTCTAAGGTATATCAAGTGGCTATTTACATGTGTTTTTGGCAGTGCTGGATAGTTTGCAGAAACTTAACTTCCCAACCAGGGATTGAACCTAGGCCCTCAGCAGTGAAAGGAGACTGCCGTAAACACTGGACACCCAGGTTTAAGTCCCACTATTTGAATTTAAAATCAAACTTTTCATATTATATAGTTTGGCAATTACTAAGTAAAATAAGTATATATCTTAGGATGTATCTTAAGATATAAACCCAACTTAAAATGTCAGTTAATTTTAAAATGTGTTTGTATCTGACTCTCCAGAAATAACTTATGTCCAATTCAGATTTGGAGTATCATATAGTATCAACGTATTTAACTCAAACTTTGGCCCATTTCTATGAAGATTCCATGTTAAAAAAAAAAAAAAAATTCATGTTTAACATTTGGTAGCTATTTATTTTTAATTTTTTAGTGGTGCCTCCTGGCATGTGGGGTTTTATTTCCCTGACCAGAGGTCAAATCCATTCCTTCTGCAGTGTAAGCGTAGTTTTTTTTCCTATTTTTTTTTGTTTGTTTGTTTCTTTAATTTTGGTCTCTTTTTTTTTATCCATTTATTTTCATACATCTTTTTTCTTTGGACTGTGTCAAAGTGTAGAGTCTTAACCATTAGATGGCCAGGTCGGGAAGTCCAAAGATGTACTAAAGTTTCAATCAGTTGTTGCAGTGATCTGGTTAACTGAATTTTCCAATCAATTGACTCAGAAAGTCTTTTATTTCAACTCTCGAAGTTTTAAGTGTGTCTGCTTCCTGCTTTTACTCCAATAAACACCTTTTATCAATCTTCACACACCTTAAAATTAATGTCTAATTGTATTTCATTGTGAAATTGTAGGACCTTTGCAGGACCACCTAAAGTAGGATAAGCCTTAGCTTAGTGAGAATTTAACTTTTACTTAAACTCAAATATAACATAAATATAACACCAATTCAGTCTGGAAAGCCAATTTACAAAATTAACTTTCTAATACAGAAGACTAAAGCACCACCAAGACTAATTAATATGAAAAAACTTCTGTGTTTTGTAACTGCTGAAATAGATTAAAATTTAATATAAACCGTGACTGTACACATTTAATCAAAAATCACATTGCACACTAAAAAGTTTAAATATAATTCATGTAAACTGTAAAATACAGCTGATTTTAAGAAGTGTGAGAGGAATGATTAATCAATGGTATGAATCCCCATGACTGAAAAATGTAAAAAATAAAACCATATAAATTTATGCTGGATTCAGGTCGATGTGTGGCAGGAAACAATAAAACCCTGTAAAAAAAAAAAAAGTCGTATTTTTAAAAGAATAAAAGACAATCCCAGATCATGGCTTGCATTTTATATTTTTTCAGTTTCCTTTATTCCTTAATCTTATTTTTCATGACAATGGCATTTTTGAAGCATATAGTTACAGAAGGTCACTCATTTGGGAGTTACCTCATTTCTCCCATGATTAGCGTCATTATGTATTTTTTATGGAATGTCACAAAAGTGGTATTGTCCTTAGTGTTTCATCAGGAAGCATGTAATGTCCCATCAGTTCCATCACTGTGATGTTAACTTTAATCACTTGGTTAAAAGGTGTATGCCAGATTTCTCCAGTATACAGTTAGTTGACCCTTGCACATGAATTTGAACTGTACAGGTCTACTCTTAAATTGTTATAGCACTACATGGTTCTGGTTGACTGAATCCGATATAGAGGAAGTACATATACAGAGGATTTAACTTATACAGACTAGCCCCTGTGTGGTTCAAGGGTCAACTGTACAAACTCTTTTTCCTTCAATAATTACCAATTATCTTCAGGGGAAAGATTTTCAGACTGTTTTTCTTGTTATTCCTCACACCTTTAAACCTAATTTTGGCATCCATCAGTCTTGCTTAATCATTACTAACATGGTTGCCAATTGGTAATATATAGTATCATTTCTCACATTTAGATATCTAATCTACATATAATTTACATTAAATGTAGTATAACTCAAGGGTCTCTATTCTTTCAAATAGTCACTTATATCAGGTCTTAATTTTTTTTTTCTACCAAAATGACATGGCATCTTTATAAATTCTCCTATGCACTTGGATCTATCTAGTCTGGATTCTATTCTTCTGTTTATTCATTCCTATGTACATTCTTCCATGTGGTCCTTGGAATAATTTCATTCACTCCTCCCAAACTGCCCATCTTATAGTTTATTATAAGCAGTTAACAAAACCCTTCCCCCTTTTGCATAATTATAAATTTTGGGTAAGGACTGGAATGTTTTTACTACTAGGTTTTCTCATTTAGTAATAGAGTCAGGATTCATGTATATAAGACAACAAATGGTTTTAGTTTTCTCGAGTTTGTACTTACTATATTTACATTAAAAGGTGCAAATCCTAAGTAATTCTGAGAAAGTAGATCATACAAACCATACTTTTAAATTGTATTAAAAGTATGTCTTCACAAAGTACTAATTTTTAATGTAACAGTACTTGAAAATAAAATTCATGTCCCGTTTTAAATTTCAAAAAACATTTTTCATTGAGACTAATCTGCACTTGATTTTGTAAACACCAAACAGAATTATCTGACACCAGGGAATCACAGTGTTTGGGTAATTGAATTTTCCAGGTGACTTAAAGACCAATACAGTTTTTCCCTTCTTTTGCGCAAGTACCATGCAGCTTGCAGGATTTTTAGTTCCCTGATCAGAGATAGAACAGAGGCCCCTACAATAAAAACACTTGAGTCCTAACCACTGCCTGCCAGGAAACTTCATAAATTGCCTCTTCTCTTCCATAGGTACCTAGGAGCTCAGCTGGTAAACCCCAATTGTTATAGCTACATGGTTCTGGTTGACTATATGAGGAAGTACATATACAGAGGATTTAACTTATACAGACTAGCCCTGTGTGGTTCAAGGGTCAACTGTACAAACTCTTTTTCCTTCAATAATTACCAATTATCTTCAGGGGAAAGATTTTCAGACTGTTTTTCTTGTTATTCCTCACACCTTTAAACCTAATTTTGGCATCCATCAGTCTTGCTTAATCATTACTAACATGGTTGCCAATTGGTAATATATAGTATCATTTCTCACATTTAGATATCTAATCTACATATAATTTACATTAAATGTAGTATAACTCAAGGGTCTCTATTCTTTCAAATAGTCACTTATATCAGGTCTTAATTTTTTTTTTCTACCAAAATGACATGGCATCTTTATAAATTCTCCTATGCACTTGGATCTATCTAGTCTGGATTCTATTCTTCTGTTTATTCATTCCTATGTACATTCTTCCATGTGGTCCTTGGAATAATTTCATTCACTCCTCCCAAACTGCCCATCTTATAGTTTATTATAAGCAGTTAACAAAACCCTTCCCCTTTTGCATAATTATAAATTTTGGGTAAGGACTGGAATGTTTTTACTACTAGGTTTTCTCATTTAGTAATAGAGTCAGGATTCATGTATATAAGACAACAAATGGTTTTAGTTTTCTCGAGTTTGTACTTACTATATTTACATTAAAAGGTGCAAATCCTAAGTAATTCTGAGAAAGTAGATCATACAAACCATACTTTTAAATTGTATTAAAAGTATGTCTTCACAAAGTACTAATTTTTAATGTAACAGTACTTGAAAATAAAATTCATGTCCCGTTTTAAATTTCAAAAAACATTTTTCATTGAGACTAATCTGCACTTGATTTTGTAAACACCAAACAGAATTATCTGACACCAGGGAATCACAGTGTTTGGGTAATTGAATTTTCCAGGTGACTTAAAGACCAATACAGTTTTTCCCCTTCTTTTGCGCAAGTACCATGCAGCTTGCAGGATTTTTAGTTCCCTGATCAGAGATAGAACAGAGGCCCCTACAATAAAAACACTTGAGTCCTAACCACTGCCTGCCAGGAAACTTCATAAATTGCCTCTTCTCTTCCATAGGTACCTAGGAGCTCAGCTGGTAAAGAATTCCCCTGCAATGCAGGAGACCCCGGTTTCCTGGATCTGTAAGTTCCCTTGGTGAAGGGATATGCTACCCACTCCAGTATTCTTTCCTGGAGAATTCCATGACTCATCCATGGGTTGTCAAGAGTCAGACATACACTGAGTGACTTCAATTTTCTTCCATTATTAAAGTTATAAAGTGCTTCTTAATCCTTTTTTAGGGTCATCATGATTACACATATTTTTTTGCCTAGACCCCCTGCTGTCATAACCCTTTTATCTTTCAACTTTTCAGTTCAACTTGATTCCCAGACACAGATCCTGTAACCATTACCTCATTGTTTACCTAATCATTTCTGCTCTTTTCCAGTTGCAGGATACACCAGGGAGAAATAAGAGAAATAATACCAAGTTAGATATGTCCATCTTTTCAAGGCTTTGCCATCGTTCCCCCCTCCCCACTTTGGCAGGGTACAGCTCAAGGGTAAAGGACCCACCTGCAATGCAGGAGACATGGGTTAGATCCTTGTGTCAGGAAGATCCCCTGGAAAAGGAAATGGTAATTCACTCCAGTATTCTTACCTGGGAAATCTTATGAACAGAGAAGCCTGGCAGACTACAGTTCACAGGATCACAAGAGTCAGATACAACTTAGTGACTAAACAACAAACTATACATAAAATTTACCTTTTGTAAGTGCAGAGTAGCATTATTTATCATTGTACAACCATAACCACCATTCATCTCCAACCTTTTCATGTTCGCCAAATGAAACTCTTTTCAAATTAAGGTTCCTATTCACCCATTTGTGCTTTTTCCTAATTAAAGTGATCAGAGCTTTAGCTATCCAGGTGTCCATGTTCACTTTTGAGGGTAGAGTGGAATTAAGCCCTCTCTTTGAAGTCTGTTTTTCCAAGTTTTGTCAACTTCATCCCCAGCTCATTAAGTATGCTGCCAGTTACATTCCCTGCATCTGGCAAGTTTCCTCTCAAACTTATAAGCAGTGTTTGTATCAGTCTGAAAATTATGGCCTGAAGATCTTTTCCTGGATTTGATCCTTTCACTTTGTATAGCTTCAATTACCTAAGGCCGACCAAATGATCCAAAAATAAAACAATTCCTAAGTTTTGAGTTCTAAGTTTTAAATCATAAAAGCCGTTGTGGGGCTTCCCTGGTGGCCCAGTGGGAAAGGACACTGCCTTGCAGTGCAAGGGGCACCGGTTCCATCCCTGGCCTGGGAAGATCCCACGTGCTGCAGAGTGGCTGGACGGATGTGTCCAATTACCGAGCTGGAGCTCTGGAGCACATGTGCCCAGAGCCGGTGCTCTGCGACAACAGACCCCACCGCGATGGGAGACCCACGTGGGCCAAAGAACAAAGATGGATAAAACTAGATAAATGAAAGACCAATAGGAGTGACCTGCCTCCCCCCGCCCCCCACAAAGCCGTTGTGAGTGATGAACTCTCACATCTCCCTGCTCTGTCCTTCTTAGAATGTCCAACCATCAGCATCATCATAAACCCATGATCCCACATCATCTGAAGCAATGATTCTCCTTGATTTATTATCAGGTTGACTGGAGTCCTCGCAATGCCTGTCATTCACCTCACTTATTCTCATTACATAGGCATTTTATCATCTCACATT
This sequence comes from Tragulus kanchil, assembly GCA_022376925.1. Lineage (NCBI taxonomy): Eukaryota > Metazoa > Chordata > Mammalia > Artiodactyla > Tragulidae > Tragulus > Tragulus kanchil. The sequence goes on along the minus strand of JAIOJX010000030.1, from coordinate 103,703,961 downwards.
ATCACAAGTATAAGTACAGTAGTGTTCTGAGAACACGTTCATGCAACTTTACTACTGGATGTGTCTATAATTTTTTTTTTCTTGGCCACACTGTGCAGTTTGTGGAAATCTTAGTTCCTCTACCAGATACTGAACTCTGGCCTTCAGCAGTTAGTGAAGTCCTAACCACTGGACTGCTAGGGTATTCTCTACATACTATGTCTTCATGCTCACTATCTCTTTATATGGCCATTAATTATCTTCCACATTGTGGCTAACATTTTCACTTTTGATGATGATATACTGTTTGAACTTTTAAAGTACTCCTTCAGTCAACAAATTAAATCTCTTTAGGGCAATGATTTCAAGTCTTTAAATAACCTGGTTTAAAGAACAAAAACCCTGTAGGGACCAACAAGGAAATCTTTAAGTCTGTTTTTCCAAGTTTTGTCAACTTCATCCCCAGCTCATTAAGTATGCTGCCAGTTACATTCCCTGCATCTGGCAAGTTTCCTCTCAAACTTATAAGCAGTGTTTGTATCAGTCTGAAAATTATGGCCTGAAGATCTTTTCCTGGATTTGATCCTTTCACTTTGTATAGCTTCAATTACCTAAGGCCGACCAAATGATCCAAAAATAAAACAATTCCTAAGTTTTGAGTTCTAAGTTTTAAATCATAAAAGCCGTTGTGGGGCTTCCCTGGTGGCCCAGTGGGAAAGGACACTGCCTTGCAGTGCAAGGGGCACCGGTTCCATCCCTGGCCTGGGAAGATCCCACGTGCTGCAGAGTGGCTGGACGGATGTGTCCAATTACCGAGCTGGAGCTCTGGAGCACATGTGCCCAGAGCCGGTGCTCTGCGACAACAGACCCCACCGCGATGGGAGACCCACGTGGGCCAAAGAACAAAGATGGATAAAACTAGATAAATGAAAGACCAATAGGAGTGACCTGCCTCCCTCCGCCCCCCCACAAAGCCGTTGTGAGTGATGAACTCTCACATCTCCCTGCTCTGTCCTTCTTAGAATGTCCAACCATCAGCATCATCATAAACCCATGATCCCACATCATCTGAAGCAATGATTCTCCTTGATTTATTATCAGGTTGACTGGAGTCCTCGCAATGCCTGTCATTCACCTCACTTATTCTCATTACATAGGCATTTTATCATCTCACATTATCACAAGTGTAAGTACAGTAGTGTTCTGAGAACACGTTCATGCAACTTTACTACTGGATGTGTCTATAATTTTTTTTTTTCTTGGCCACACTGTGCAGTTTGTGGAAATCTTAGTTCCTCTACCAGATACTGAACTCTGGCCTTCAGCAGTTAGTGAAGTCCTAACCACTGGACTGCTAGGGTATTCTCTACATACTATGTCTTCATGCTCACTATCTCTTTATATGGCCATTAATTATCTTCCACATTGTGGCTAACATTTTCACTTTTGATGATGATATACTGTTTGAACTTTTAAAGTACTCCTTCAGTCAACAAATTAAATCTCTTTAGGGCAATGATTTCAAGTCTTTAAATAACCTGGTTTAAAGAACAAAAACCCTGTAGGGACCAACAAGGGAAATCTTTATTCTCTGGATAGCCCTTAGTGGAGAATTAGCTTTTATTTTTTTTTTCTTTTTTTGCATTTTATGTAAAAATTCAAGTTTTATTTTTACTTATTCTTACATTGGTGGGAGCTGAGAATTAGCTTTTAATAAAGCTGTCCAAGGTACTTGAATTCCATAGATCCCATTGAGTTCTCATATAGATCATAATCATCTAATTTTATTCTCATTATTTGAAGGAGAAAACCAAGGAACCTCATGTTCCTATACTTTTTTTTATAAAGGTCCCCTGAAAAATCATCCACCTCTTCATTAAAACAGCCTCCCCTTACATTACATTACAGTCATTTAAGTGTTTTTCTTTTTTTTTTTTGTCTTTTTTCATTTAAGTGTTTTTCTATTAATGTGTGGGCTTCTTGAAGAAATGAACCATATTATTTATCTTTTAACACGGTACTCTCAGTGTTGCTAGCTGACAATAAATGGTTTTTCCAGATTGAAGAAGAGACATAGTTATACATTCAGGTGTATGCAAAAATATTAGGAAAAAGGGTATCCAAATTCATTCATTCTCATGTACCACAATAAAGAGAATCCCATTTTCAAAGAAATTAACTTTATTTGAATTAAGACTACTCCCCACCACTACTTCTAAGAACTCTATACAATAGCCTGCTTAAACCACTGTCCCAATACCAAAATTTCTAACAGCAAAGCATACAACTGCTCTAAATAATAAATAAGGGTGTCCTTCACTGATTAAATTTTAATAAACAACATAAAAACCACACTTTACATTTTTTTAAGCTTTAACAAATGTATTTTAAATACATGTTCTGCAGGAGTCCACAAGGTTTTCATATCTAAAAAATGATGTAATTTTTAGGGTTCAAAAATTCTGTTCTTCAAAAGAAATGACCAAGTGTTTTCTTCTATAGCTTCAAACTTTCTACACTCAACTATTTGCTCCATGCCACCCCAGACAAACCTGACCTGACTGAACTACTACTAACTTCCCCAAAAGAAAGTTAAAAAAGGAGTTCATAGTAAATGCAGATCTCTAATACAATAGCTAACACAAAAAAAGCTTTTAAAAGATCATTCCTTTCCTCACCAGACTAGCTAGGAGTTACTTTTCCGTAAAAGCAAAAAAAAAAAAAAAAAACATTTACAACGCATAACACTGGGACTTCCTTTTTTACTCAAGATGTTTAACTACTCAAAATGACAAGTTACATCTTGAAGAATATAATAAAAGGGGTGGAAAACAGCAATAAAACTGACAAAGTGTAGATGTTAAATAAACCAAAGATCTTTTAAGGGTTCTTTTTTGAGGATAGGAAGGATTAGAAGCTTGGGGAAATCCAGAATTAAAAAAGAGAAGAAAGTGTCCTCAACTGCAACCACTCTGCTTATCAATAGCGTCCTGGAAGAGAGTTAAAAAAATAAAAACAAAAATTTTTAGGTCAAATGACAATTACAGTTTGATTTGCCTAATATTTCCCCAATAATTAAGAGTAACCATTGACCCTAATTTTCTAAAATAAACCATTAATTATATATGAAGTTTTTAATGTGACAAAAGCAAAAGTATACATACTTGGGCTGTAGGAACGAGATCTTGATCGTGATCTGTATCGACTATAGTAAGGAGAAGGTGATCTTCTTCTGTAGGAAATAAAAGATTAGGCATATCATGTAATCTCTATACTGAAGCAGATAAAAACAAAGATGTCATCATTCAAAATAATACTAGACCTAAGATGAAAGCTATTAAGTTTCCCATGTGCCAGCTACACTAGGAAAGTATCGGCCAGTACAAATAATCATTATCATTAACCTCTGGTTTAATTGTGTGTGTGTGTGTGTGTGTGTGTGTGTGTGTGTCTGTGTGTCTGTGTGTGTGTCTGTGTGTATTTGGTTGCTTCAGTTCTTAGTTGTGGCACATGGGATCTTCAATCTTCATTGTAGCATCCAGCATTTTCGGTCAAGGCAGGCAAACTCTTAGTTTTGGCATATGGGCTTTTCAGTTCTTAGTTGTGGGGACATGGGATCTTCAACTAAAAATTTTGGGGGGCAAACTTTCTACACTCAACTATTTGCTCCATGCCACCCCAGACAAACCTGACCTGACTGAACTACTACTAACTTCCCCAAAAGAAAGTTAAAAAAGGAGTTCATAGTAAATGCAGATCTCTAATACAATAGCTAACACAAAAAAAGCTTTTAAAAGATCATTCCTTTCCTCACCAGACTAGCTAGGAGTTACTTTTCCGTAAAAGCAAAAAAAAAAAAAAAAAAAAACATTTACAACGCATAACACTGGGACTTCCTTTTTTACTCAAGATGTTTAACTACTCAAAATGACAAGTTACATCTTGAAGAATATAATAAAAGGGGTGGAAAACAGCAATAAAACTGACAAAGTGTAGATGTTAAATAAACCAAAGATCTTTTAAGGGTTCTTTTTTGAGGATAGGAAGGATTAGAAGCTTGGGGAAATCCAGAATTAAAAAAGAGAAGAAAGTGTCCTCAACTGCAACCACTCTGCTTATCAATAGCGTCCTGGAAGAGAGTTAAAAAATAAAACAAAAATTTTTAGGTCAAATGACAATTACAGTTTGATTTGCCTAATATTTCCCCAATAATTAAGAGTAACCATTGACCCTAATTTTCTAAAATAAACCATTAATTATATATGAAGTTTTTAATGTGACAAAAGCAAAAGTATACATACTTGGGCTGTAGGAACGAGATCTTGATCGTGATCTGTATCGACTATAGTAAGGAGAAGGTGATCTTCTTCTGTAGGAAATAAAAGATTAGGCATATCATGTAATCTCTATACTGAAGCAGATAAAAACAAAGATGTCATCATTCAAAATAATACTAGACCTAAGATGAAAGCTATTAAGTTTCCCATGTGCCAGCTACACTAGGAAAGTATCGGCCAGTACAAATAATCATTATCATTAACCTCTGGTTTAATTTTGTGTGTGTGTGTGTGTGTGTGTGTGTGTGTGTATTTGGTTGCTTCAGTTCTTAGTTGTGGCACATGGGATCTTCAATCTTCATTGTAGCATCCAGCATTTTCGGTCAAGGCAGGCAAACTCTTAGTTTTGGCATATGGGATCTAGTTTCCTGACCAGGATTGAACTGCAGGCCCCCAGCAATGGGAGCATGGAGTCTTAGCTACAGGACCACCAGGCAAGTTCCTGATTCTTGGTCTTGAGAAAATATTTCCTACTTTTAAGTATCATATAAAATCAACTAAAAAAAATTTGGTGTGGGGGGGTGATCAATGTAGGATTTTAGTAGTTCTCTGACCAGGGATCAAACGTGTGTCCCTCATTGCAACTGCAGAGTCTTAACCACTGGACTGCCAAGCAAGTTCCACATTTCTTATCAATACACTTTATACAAAACAGAAGTGCCAATACTACTATTACCTAATTTAGAACAGAAATCATAAGTTAAAACATTACCTGTATCGGTAATCATAGTCTTCATATCTGTCATACCCACGATCATATCCTCTATCATAGTAAGACTCTCGACGTCTGCCACCTCCGCCACCTCCACCACCGCCTCCACCACCACCGCCGCCACTACTGCAGGAAAAGGTGAAAATACTGCATCAACATTAATGATTACTTTCTATTATCATTTTATACAAATTGATGCTTACATAAAATGGAAGGAAGGAAAAAAAAAAGTGGAAGGAAAGAAGATAAGAATGACCCTTTCATACCAATTACTTTCTTGTCTCACTTTGCTGAGTCCATGGCATCCTGCTTTCTCTTCATATTTAAAACAATAGCCAGGAATAATTTCACTAAACTCTTCAAATTATAAAATGCTCTCTTATTAAGGCACTATCCGAATCAGCAAGACCTTTTCAGTATGGTGAAAAAAGCACTTTGCTGGCAAAAAGTACCCAAGTGCTAAGATGTATGCCCTATGACTAGTTCAAAAGCAGTTAAATAAAAACCAGGAATTTAGAAGTATCCACCCTGAACACCAAAAAACAAACAAAAAAAACAAAACTACTTCATACTTAAGTCCAGCACTTACAACAATGTTGAGGTTTGGTGTTCAAACCTCTGACAGTGAACTGCATCTGTTTCTTGCTGTTTTCCTAAATCTTAATCATACGAACATCACTTTCATTTTAGTTTTCAGTGGGCTCCCCTTGTCAAATCCTACCCTCCCCACAAGAGGCTTCACATTAAATGAAAGCCTATATTCCTTCTTTCACTTTCTGGTTGTATTATATTAGAAAACTTTTCCTTATACACAGAGGCTTCCAAGATCACGTAAGAAGGAGAAAAGTATTTAAAAAGCATACAATATTTTTCTAGCATTTAATAATTTTTCTGTTGTATAGTACAAGAAAAGAACCAGGTATGAAAAAAAAAAAAAAAGAACCAGGTATGTACTTCAAAAGTTTCAACTTGTCCCCCTTGCCAAAAACATACATACAAAAAATTAAAATGACTTGAAGAATATATATATATATATATAAAAATATTAAATCACTTTCAATTCTAATTACAGAGAAGAAAGTTTTATCTTTTGATTAACCAAAAATCTGCACACATCTCTGGTATATTTCTGGCTCTTAAAATTCAGCTCAAGAAACCTGAAATCTTACTGAGTTGGTCTGCCCATGTATATGCCTGGTGTAGGTGTATGTGCTCTCTTGGTGATAGAATAATCCACACGAATTCTTCTACCATCCAGTTCCATTCCATTCGCCCTTTCCATTGCCTATAAAAGAAACAGGAACTATCATGCACAATTTACCAAGGGGAAACGTTCAAAATTGCAAAAAATTTAATACATTTTTCCATTTGAACTTTCATAAATTAAAAACTCTCAAACATTTCTTTCTCAAGTAAGATGGGCAAGAACTTGACATTAATATTAATTAATCCCTGCTCTATGCATGTCAGTAGTATTGAGTTTTCAATGTACACACAATTAAGCAGTAAAAGTCAAAGCAGCAACCAAGCAACCTAGAGAAGCCGGCAGACTACTGAGACTTCAGAATTAGCTTCAGTTTGAGCAACTCAAAGCAGAAAGTACAATTCAATGGACAAGTCTAAACTAGTCATGTCATTTCTTAAACAACACACTGCCACCTAGTGAACTCTCTATATAAAGGAACTTCTTAATCTGTCACTGAAAGCTTTTACACCTGTGTTCATATTCCCTATCATTTTGCCCTTGATATTAATACCAATAAATGTATTAGTAAATTTAAAATTTAAGAAGTGTTTTGGAACTAAGTGGCCACTTCCAATTTTACCTTATTCAGAAAATAAACCTAAGGAGCAAGGGGTGTCAAAAGACAGGGCAGTCTAGTTTCACATTAAAAAAACTTCAATTGTGCTACTGTCTGTACTTCCACTTCAGGTGACATATCCTGTTATTTCTAAATTTATACCTTTATCCTTTAAATAAAGAACAGGAAAAAAAAGAAAACAAAATACAAACATGTAACAGTAAAAAAAAAAATCATTAGTGTGTCTATCAGAATGTCTATTATATAAATACCTTCAAATTAGACCATTATTTTGTCAGACTTATCCAGGGCTTTTCAATGATACTACTACATGTTAATTCTAATTTGTGGGTGGCTATCCTGTGCACTGTAGGATATTTCTGGCTCTTAAAATTCAGCTCAAGAAACCTGAAATCTTACTGAGTTGGTCTGCCCATGTATATGCCTGGTGTAGGTGTATGTGCTCTCTTGGTGATAGAATAATCCACACGAATTCTTCTACCATCCAGTTCCATTCCATTCGCCCTTTCCATTGCCTATAAAAGAAACAGGAACTATCATGCACAATTTACCAAGGGGAAACGTTCAAAATTGCAAAAAATTTAATACATTTTTCCATTTGAACTTTCATAAATTAAAAACTCTCAAACATTTCTTTCTCAAGTAAGATGGGCAAGAACTTGACATTAATATTAATTAATCCCTGCTCTATGCATGTCAGTAGTATTGAGTTTTCAATGTACACACAATTAAGCAGTAAAAGTCAAAGCAGCAACCAAGCAACCTAGAGAAGCCGGCAGACTACTGAGACTTCAGAATTAGCTTCAGTTTGAGCAACTCAAAGCAGAAAGTACAATTCAATGGACAAGTCTAAACTAGTCATGTCATTTCTTAAACAACACACTGCCACCTAGTGAACTCTCTATATAAAGGAACTTCTAATCTGTCACTGAAAGCTTTTACACCTGTGTTCATATTCCCTATCATTTTGCCCTTGATATTAATACCAATAAATGTATTAGTAAATTTAAAATTTAAGAAGTGTTTTGGAACTAAGTGGCCACTTCCAATTTTACCTTATTCAGAAAATAAACCTAAGGAGCAAGGGGTGTCAAAAGACAGGGCAGTCTAGTTTCACATTAAAAAAACTTCAATTGTGCTACTGTCTGTACTTCCACTTCAGGTGACATATCCTGTTATTTCTAAATTTATACCTTTATCCTTTAAATAAAGAACAGGAAAAAAAAGAAAACAAAATACAAACATGTAACAGTAAAAAAAAAAATCATTAGTGTGTCTATCAGAATGTCTATTATATAAATACCTTCAAATTAGACCATTATTTTGTCAGACTTATCCAGGGCTTTTCAATGATACTACTACTGACATTTAGGGGTAGTTAATTCTAATTTGTGGGTGGCTATCCTGTGCACTGTAGGATATTTAGTACCATCCCTGGCTCGACCACCAGATGTCAATAGCATCTATTATTTTTAAAAGATATGCTTTTATTATAACTGTTCATATGTAATCAAACAGATGCAAAGAGCAATAATGACCTATACCCAACTCTGTCATGTATAAAACGGTCAAAAAAAGATATGCAAATACCTTCTGTTTCTTTAACAAATGAGCTTCAAAAAATTTCCCTTTAAAAAGGAATTTTCTAATTCAATCACCATGAACTTTTGAAGGCAACCCTACTGCTTCCTCTATAATCCATTACCTAGTACATAAGAACAGCATTATTTCAAATCTCTGACACTGATTGGGATCATTCTGTTATGCATATTAAGAATGGCACTAAACAAAAATGAAAAAGTACCAATTCTTTAGATGTATTATTTTCCTTTATAGAACAGAATGATAAATATTAAGAACAGAAAAACAAAGCTCTATATAGACAAGGAGATAATCACACACAAAAATTAAACAGATTAAACCTCAACACAACTTAAAAAAGTCAATGTAATAATTTGCTTGGAACATGAATAAGGCTTTTTCAAAAGAGCACACTTATATACACTTCACCTTTTCCATTTACCTCAAACAAATAACTTCATTTTCCAAGGCCAGATTTCAATCCTATATAAGTATTAGCTGGAAAGTGAAACTGCCCATTCCAATTTTAACACTAAGAGGCAGAGGTTAAATCCAAAAAAACCTGCTGTTTATGGATGTCAACAGAAAGCTTTTCCCCATTTAAGGATATTAATACCAATAAATGTATTAGTAAATTTAAAATTTAAGAAGTGTTTTGGAACTAAGGGGCCACTTCCAATTTTACCTTATTCAGAAAATAAACCTAAGGAGCAAGGTGTCAAAAGACAGGGCAGTCTAGTTTCACATTAAAACTTCAATTGTGCTACTGTCTGTACTTCCACTTCAGGTGACATATCCTGTTATTTCTAAATTTATACCTTTATCCTTTAAATAAAGAACAGGAAAAAAAAGAAAACAAAATACAAACATGTAACAGTAAAAAAAAAAATCATTAGTGTGTCTATCAGAATGTCTATTATATAAATACCTTCAAATTAGACCATTATTTTGTCAGACTTATCCAGGGCTTTTCAATGATACTACTACTGACATTTAGGGGTAGTTAATTCTAATTTGTGGGTGGCTATCCTGTGCACTGTAGGATATTTAGTACCATCCCTGGCTCGACCACCAGATGTCAATAGCATCTATTATTTTTAAAAGATATGCTTTTATTATAACTGTTCATATGTAATCAAACAGATGCAAAGAGCAATAATGACCTATACCCAACTCTGTCATGTATAAAACGGTCAAAAAAAGATATGCAAATACCTTCTGTTTCTTTAACAAATGAGCTTCAAAAATTCCTTAAAATGGAATTTTCTAATTCAATCACCATGAACTTTTGAAGGCAACCCTACTGCTTCCTCTATAATCCATTACCTAGTACATAAGAACAGCATTATTTCAAATCTCTGACACTGATTGGGATCATTCTGTTATGCATATTAAGAATGGCACTAAACAAAAATGAAAAAGTACCAATTCTTTAGATGTATTATTTTCCTTTATAGAACAGAATGATAAATATTAAGAACAGAAAAACAAAGCTCTATATAGACAAGGAGATAATCACACACAAAAATTAAACAGATTAAACCTCAACACAACTTAAAAAAGTCAATGTAATAATTTGCTTGGAACATGAATAAGGCTTTTTCAAAAGAGCACACTTATATACACTTCACCTTTTCCATTTACCTCAAACAAATAACTTCATTTTCCAAGGCCAGATTTCAATCCTATATAAGTATTAGCTGGAAAGTGAAACTGCCCATTCCAATTTTAACACTAAGAGGCAGAGGTTAAATCATACCAGAGAATTAAGGAGCACATGCTGTTTATGGAACTGGGAATCTATTAATCAATTTTTTAAAAGTAATTCAATTCTAAATGATAATACTTCTAAAATAATAAAAATTACCTCTTTTGAGTCATCTATTCTCTCAAAATAAACGAAAGCAAATCCTCGTGATCGTCCAGTTCGCTGGTCATAAACCACATTGACACCACTCAACGGTCCGTATCGAGAAAATACTTCACGAAGATCTCTCTCTGTTGTGTACAAACTGAGGCCAAATACTCCTAAACAAGTGTTGGGATCTGGATTTGCCTGTTGAATTTAATGCTATTTAAGCTCCAAATTAAAAAATAATAATAATACAGAAATATTTCTGCTCAGAATACCTCACACAATACACAGTCACTTGGAAACAAAAAATTTAAAGAAAAAAATCAGATGAGCTATATTTTACAGTTCATAGTACACTCAAGTCTTCTTTAGAATATACTTCAGGTTATACAACTGAATAAAAATGTCCCTAATTCTCTAGTCCAGCAATTTTCAGAACATATCCTAAGAACTCATCTTTAATTTAATGCTGTATTTATTTCTAGTTTATTCGAATGTTTTCTTTCTCTCATAGATTTGTACTTTCTCTCATAGATTTCACTTAATGTGATATTACTGATTAGATTCCCCTCCTCTATTTTCATTCCTTAGCAAGGATATTCTTTTCAGATTTGAAAAATTAATGTACAGATTTTAAAACACCATTAAGTAACAGCAGACTCCACTACAGTTAAAATACAACCAAACCTCAATGTCACATATCCAAGACTCAATTTCCTTATAAAGTAACTTGTCTCACAGAGAGGTTAAGTGTATTCATTAATGCATCGAGGAAATTTGCACATTGCTCAACCTAAGTGTTAGCTTTTGGTGTTTCCTTGCTACCCTCTTCCCATGGTAAAATTTTAATCTCAATATTTTCAAGTTAACTTTTCATTTCAATTCTTGGAACATATGTCCCCTGCCCCCCAATTTCTTTTAATCATTCAAAAGAAAACACATTTGAATGCATATAAACAATATTCATATAGCCAAGGACGTTTCTGGAGTACCACTTTTATGTACCTTTTTTTTTTTTTGACCACTTCTATTGGTCTTTCATTTATTTATTTTCATCCATCTTTGTTCTTTGGCCTGTGTGGGCCTCCCATCGCAGTGGCCTCTCTTGCTGCAGAGCACCAGCTCCGGGCGCAGGCGCTCCAGAGCTCCGGCTCACTAGTTGGGACACGTTGGCCCAGATGCTCCACGGCATGCAGGATCCTCCCAGGCCAGGGATTGAACCAGTGCTCCCTGCACCACAAGGTGGTGTCCCCACCCACTGGACCACCAGAGAAGCACTGTAGTACCACTTTTAAACAGTACTCTAACCCTCCTAAAAGCAAGACACTATAATACTATGATTAAACACACAGAAAAGATACAATAAGCTTTCATTAACTTTTAAAAACCACATACCCTGCTGCCTGTATGTCTTCTCCGGTTAGACATTGGAGAATGACTTCGGCTCCTTCGACGTAGGTATTCTGGTGTATATGACCTACTTCGTGATCGTCTCCTGTGAGAGTGAGAATGGGATCTGGATCGAGTGTAACGTCTATGAGAATGCCTCCTTGACCTTGACCTTTGAGAGAAATAGATTCAGGTAGAAATACTGCAACAAAATGGCTAGAGCTGTTAAAAATCAAAAGCAAATGGATACCAGTTGAAGGTTCTCTGAACAAAATGATTAGTCTATTAATCCAGCTGAATCATCAAATACTTCAGAAAAATTAATGTACAGATTTTAAAACACCATTAAGTAACAGCAGACTCCACTACAGTTAAAATACAACCAAACCTCAATGTCACATATCCAAGACTCAATTTCCTTATAAAGTAACTTGTCTCACAGAGAGGTTAAGTGTATTCATTAATGCATCGAGGAAATTTGCACATTGCTCAACCTAAGTGTTAGCTTTTGGTGTTTCCTTGCTACCCTCTTCCCATGGTAAAATTTTAATCTCAATATTTTCAAGTTAACTTTTCATTTCAATTCTTGGAACATATGTCCCCTGCCCCCCAATTTCTTTTAATCATTCAAAAGAAAACACATTTGAATGCATATAAACAATATTCATATAGCCAAGGACGTTTCTGGAGTACCACTTTTATGTACCTTTTTTTTTTTTTGACCACTTCTATTGGTCTTTCATTTATTTATTTTCATCCATCTTTGTTCTTTGGCCTGTGTGGGCCTCCCATCGCAGTGGCCTCTCTTGCTGCAGAGCACCAGCTCCGGGCGCAGGCGCTCCAGAGCTCCGGCTCACTAGTTGGGACACGTTGGCCCAGATGCTCCACGGCATGCAGGATCCTCCCAGGCCAGGGATTGAACCAGTGCTCCCTGCACCACAAGGTGGTGTCCCCACCCACCGGACCACCAGAGAAGCACTGTAGTACCACTTTTAAACAGTACTCTAACCCTCCTAAAAGCAAGACACTATAATACTATGATTGAACACACAGAAAAGATACAATAAGCTTTCATTAACTTTTAAAAACCACATACCCTGCTGCCTGTATGTCTTCTCCGGTTAGACATTGGAGAATGACTTCGGCTCCTTCGACGTCGGTATTCTGGTGTATATGACCTACTTCGTGATCGTCTCCTGTGAGAGTGAGAATGGGATCTGGATCGAGTGTAACGTCTATGAGAATGCCTCCTTGACCTTGACCTTTGAGAGAAATAGATTCAGGTAGAAATACTGCAACAAAATGGCTAGAGCTGTTAAAAATCAAAAGCAAATGGATACCAGTTGAAGGTTCTCTGAACAAAAATGATTAGTCTATTAATCCAGCTGAATCATCAAATACTTGAAAACATCATCTGCCCACCATATATATAAGTTGTTTTGTACTAATAACAACATACCACCAAGCCTCGTTCCATGTTTGGTTTGAGTGCTCCCAATTTGCAAAGTGTCTTTTTGGTATGTGCACAGTAAATTTTTACTAATTACGTCAGTGATTCATTAGTTTTACTTTGAGCTTTTGACAATGCCAGGGACCTATACATATATCTCTGCTTGTTTTCTGCTTGTTTCTTCTTTCAGAGGAAAAAGTATTCTTCTTCTTGTATACTACATCTTCTCCTTGTTCCCAGTCTATCTTTTCTAAATTCACCCGTTTCATCTTACCTTACAAACACGCTAAGGCTTCAACTTCTTTAAGAAGAAAAAAATCAACTAGTAAGAAAATACTTTAATATTATACAACATGGAAAACCCTGAGGACATTATACCAATAAACCAGTTAAAAGAAGACAAATAACTGTGATTCCACCTAGATGAGGTACTTAAGAGCAGTCAAAATCACAGAGACAGAAAGATGGTGGTTGTCTGTGGTTGGGAAGAGAGGAAAATGCATCTTTGTTTAACTCACAGAGTTCCGGTTTTAGAAGACAGAATTATGGAGATGGATGGTTGCGATACGCGTACAACAATGTGAATGCATTTAATACCAATACACTTAGAATGGAGGGGAAAAAAAAAGACAAAACAAACCACCAACTACAATTACCATCACAGTAAAATTGTTGGATTCTTACTACATTTTCAATATGGCCCTATATTCCCTTCAATGTTAAGTAGCATTTCCTTTCCAGTCTTTCATTAACCTGCTGCAATCTAGCATCTGCTAAATTAACTCATCACAGTTTAAACTGCCCACCTCATCCAACAATTTTCATGTCTAATGGTCTTCATTTCTTCAAACTTTCTACAGCATCTCACCAATCTTTCTATTGCTGATTCCCTAGTTCATCTCCTATCTGATTATTTCCAACTAATCATTTTTCTTTTCATTGCAAAGAAAATGCAATTTCTTAATACTATCCATATGATCCATCCTTAAACACCCAGACTAATTAGTAATGACAGTCATTCAAAATAACTTCTAGGAGGTATTCAGTAAATATTATAAATGCTAAGGGCCAGAAAATTTAAACAATAACTACGGGAGATTTTATTAGGTAGATGGGAAAAGTGTTCCAGGAATACCAAGAACAAAGGGAACCTTCCTTGGCAAGAAGACATGGAGATGTGATTAGAGAAGTGCAAAATAGTGTGTCTGTATGTGTGTGTGTGTGTGTATATATATATATATATATACATATATATATATATATAATTCAGTAGGAATTAGCATACTTACAAATTAAGCAATAAAGATGAGGAAAAGACTAGAACAAATCTTGTATATCAAGCAGAAAGTACAGCTTTATTGAAAGGAGGCAAACAATTCTTAGTGGGAATGAAAACAATAACATGAATGGCCTACTATCTAAAAGAAATTAATCATAGGGAAAGAGTGGAACAAGAAAAAAACCTGTGTTGGTATACAAACATCAAACAGGGTATTCACTATTTTCCTTAGCTATTAATTTATAGTTTCAATTTAAAAAATAAAAAACATTACAATATCAAGTTATATTTAAATGTGTTGGTCCTACGTGTTGAGGGCTGATTTTACCATGCCATTTTATATAAAGAACTTGAGCATCTGAGGATTCGGTATTCACAGGAGAACTATCCTCCCCCAAATATCGAGGGAAGACTCAAGTCATGAAAGTGACATTTATTTAGACCCTTTTAGGAATCTACATTTTCTCTAAGACAGTGATGAAAATTATGAAAACAACAACAAAAAAAATAGAAGTGACGGAATACAGAGTCTGTTAGTATTTAATGTTCTCCAGTGATACACAAGCATAGAACTTAATCAAATGATATGAGTATATTTTGAAGGAAGAAAACTCTAGGCTGAGCGGAGCAACTTCAAAAGTCCTAAAATGAAAATATGTTCATTCCTGTTTCTACATTTGAATTCTACCCAGCACTATCCTGCACATGTGGATTAAATATGTAGAGTGGTTAGCAAATCAAGCACTAGGCTGGATCCTGGATACAACAGAGAAGACATAGCTGTGGGACCACAAGAGAAGTACAGCATTTGATTCTTACCTCATGCCCTCTTGCAAGTACACTCTATTCAGACATAAATTATGTCTTTAATCAAGAAATTACAATGAATTATCAAACTAACTGTCCCGGTTGGTTTAACTGCTCCCCCACCCCCAACCAGTACACTTGGGGTCTCTGACACACTGAACCCTGCAAGAAATCAGTGGAAGGAGTGGTGGCTGGGTCTCTGAATCACTCCAGCACCCTCTCCCAAAAGTTTTATCTGATAGGTATTCCACCCCAGAATCAGCATCTTCAGTTAAAGAATGAAGCTGTAATGTGAAACTTGAAAAACCTTCTCAAATCATTCAGATCATTCTGAGTACAAAATACATACATCAACCTTCTCTGCATTAAACTGCATGCCAAGTCTCCAATGGAGAAATTTATCTTGTTGCTGTGCAAATATTGCTGAAATAAAATTAAACACTAACCCTCAAATGCTGAGCACATTTAGATCAATCAACACTTATTTAATTTTTATTAACAGTCAATAACAAAATAAAAACATAGCTTTGTTGAAAAAAGTCCATATAGTCAAAGCTGTGTTTTTTCCAGTAATCCTGTATGGACATGAGAGATAAACCATAAAGAAGGCTGAATGTCTTTGAACTGTGCTACTGGAGAAGACACTTGAGAGTCCCTTGGACTGCAAGATCACACCAGTTAATCCTAGAGGAAACCAACCCTGAATATTAATTAGAAGAACTGATGCTGAAGCTGAAGCTCCAATACTTCGGCTTGCCCACCTGATGCAAAGAGACAACTCGTTGGAGAAGACTCTAAGGCTGTGAAAAATAGAAGGCAGGAGGAGAGAATGACAGAGGACAAGATGGTTGTCACTGAGTATTGACTCATGACATGAGTTTGAGCAAGCTCCAGGAGATGGTGAAGGACAGGGAAACCTGGTGTGCTGCAGTGCATGGGGGTCACAGAGTTGAACGTGACTGAGTAACTGAATTGAACTATATAGCTAACAGATCAATAGGGGTAACAAATGATTCCACCTTATCTAAGTCTTTTTAAAAAATATTTGTTTATTTAAATAAATTAATTAATTGACTACAAAAATTATTTATTTATTTGGCTGAGTCAAGTCTTACTTGCAGCACTTGCGATCTTTTTCGTTTCATCATATGGGATCCAGTTCCCCAACCAGGGATCAAATCTGGGCCTCCTGCATTGGAAGCCTAAGTCTTAGATGCTGGACCACCAGGGAACTCCCAATCTCAGGAAAAAACTGCTCCCCACCCCAACCAGTACACTTGGGGTCTCTGACACACTGAACCCTGCAAGAAATCAGTGGAAGGAGTGGTGGCTGGGTCTCTGAATCACTCCAGCACCCTCTCCCAAAAGTTTTATCTGATAGGTATTCCACCCCAGAATCAGCATCTTCAGTTAAAGAATGAAGCTGTAATGTGAAACTTGAAAAACCTTCTCAAATCATTCAGATCATTCTGAGTACAAAATACATACATCAACCTTCTCTGCATTAAACTGCATGCCAAGTCTCCAATGGAGAAATTTATCTTGTTGCTGTGCAAATATTGCTGAAATAAAATTAAACACTAACCCTCAAATGCTGAGCACATTTAGATCAATCAACACTTATTTAATTTTTATTAACAGTCAATAACAAAATAAAAACATAGCTTTGTTGAAAAAAGTCCATATAGTCAAAGCTGTGTTTTTTCCAGTAATCCTGTATGGACATGAGAGATAAACCATAAAGAAGGCTGAATGTCTTTGAACTGTGCTACTGGAGAAGACACTTGAGAGTCCCTTGGACTGCAAGATCACACCAGTTAATCCTAGAGGAAACCAACCCTGAATATTAATTAGAAGAACTGATGCTGAAGCTGAAGCTCCAATACTTCGGCTTGCCTACCTGATGCAAAGAGACAACTCGTTGGAGAAGACTCTAAGGCTGTGAAAAATAGAAGGCAGGAGGAGAGAATGACAGAGGACAAGATGGTTGTCACTGAGTATTGACTCATGACATGAGTTTGAGCAAGCTCCAGGAGATGGTGAAGGACAGGGAAACCTGGTGTGCTGCAGTGCATGGGGGTCACAGAGTTGAACGTGACTGAGTAACTGAATTGAACTATATAGCTAACAGATCAATAGGGGTAACAAATGATTCCACCTTATCTAAGTCTTTTTAAAAAATATTTGTTTATTTAAATAAATTAATTAATTGACTACAAAAATTATTTATTTATTTGGCTGAGTCAAGTCTTACTTGCAGCACTTGCGATCTTTTTCGTTTCATCATATGGGATCCAGTTCCCCAACCAGGGATCAAATCTGGGCCTCCTGCATTGGAAGCCTAAGTCTTAGATGCTGGACCACCAGGGAAATCCCAATCTCAGTCATTTTATCTGTAACATCTAACTCATTTCTAAACTGCATGTTTTCTTCTTTTTTTTTTTTTTAAAAGATAACTTCATGATTTTGAGTAAAATTTTCACAAAAAAGAGGGATCTGGTAAAAACCACTTTGTCCTGAAAAATCTGAAAAGAACATTTTAAACATACCTGTACATATTATTTTAAACACACTTACCTGGATTTTGATCTTGATCGAGAATGGGATTCAGAATGTTTTGAAACCCTTGATGGACTACGAGATCCTGACCTGCTCTCCGATTTTACACGAGCAGGAGTTCCCGTTGGAGATTTTGACTGAGAGCGAGACTCCTAACAAAGAAGACAGTATTACAAATGGCACTGGTCATGTAGATGCCTAACACCTAACGTTTAAAGTACCGTAATTATTTATATTGATTGCTCCTGAAAAACAAATGGTTAGGCAACACCCTCCAGAAAAAATTTCAGCTCATTAATAACCCATTGTTAATATTGCTAACTGTCCTCAATAATTCCCTACTTGAACCAGATCACCAATTCGCTATTAACTAAGTAATCATGCAAATTCATCTACAACTTGATCATACAGACACTGGAACATAAACCATACATTTACTTAACCTAGGACCCATTCATTCTTCCAGATTCTTTTAATTCTACTTCACTCTTGCTTTCTACTTCTCTTCATTCTTCATTGAGTTTTTCATTTTTCATACTTCGTGTATTCTTCCCCAAACAATTCAAAATAGCCTTAAAAAAAATATTCAAGTGCTTCTATCTGACCAATCTTCTGTTCAATTTTTTCCCCCATTCAATTATAATTTTCTGATCTTTAATACTTTTCATTAGCCTTCTTTTATCTTGATTTATCTTCCACATTCTTGGAAAAAACTCTTCAATTTCTTCACGAACATTAACCTTAATGGAAAAAGAACATTTAGTATATTTAAGCACGTGGGGATTTTATAAAACTCTGCTGGAGTTCAGAATGTTATCTACCAAATGGAAAAGCCAGCAGGTAAAGTGCAAATAACTAATTTATTATAAAACAATTTTATAATCTTTAAAATTGTTCAAAAGTCTAGTTTCTAACAAAAGAGAATTTTACTGAATTTCTCTAAATGTTTTTAACCATACTCTTCACCCTCCTCCCCTTTCATGTTTCATCCTAGTTCCTAAAATGTGAGCAGTTTTAATATAAATACTTAATTCAAGCATAACTCTAACATTAACTGTAACCCCTCCACCTATGTCTTAGCTTTCACTAATTTATAACCTGAAGATTCCCAATGATCTTAAAATAAACTTTCACTAAGCCAGGCTAAGATATCAAGATATAGTTAAAGCAAAGCATCACAGGCTGAAATATTTGTACATAGCTACCTAAACTCACACATTATAGGACACATGTTAAAGTTCAAAGCAAAAAACAATTGGTAAAATCACTGTCTCCTGATTTTCTTTGATCACTATTGTTGCTCACTCTGACTTAAGGCAGAAAGATCCAAAATAAGGATACAAAAAAAAAAAAAAAAAATCAAAGGGGAAAAGAAAGCATGATATTTAAAAAATTTCCCCTTTGGCTTGTATGTTCCTAGTAGCTGCATATTTTTGCAACAGAGCCATTTAAAAATGTCTAGCTAACAAAGTATTCTACAATGGTCTTTATTGTTTATCCTACCTTTTTCATAGTTTTTGCATATTTTATAGTTATGCATACTTAGACTCCCTTCAGTGATTATATCCTTTCTCAGAAAGCTGACTTCTGAAAAAAATAAAAACTTTTCCAAATCAAAAAATTTAAAACTTATTAAAAGCCTATTCTTTTCTTAAATTTGATAGACGTATTAAGCACTTATAACCAAAGCAGGATGGACAGTTTGATCTGTCTGTCCAATTAAGCCTCAATTATTTGTGAAAATAAAATTTCACCAATTTTCATTTAGGCCACTAAGACTATCATGCAACTTTCTTGAAACTGTCCATCAGATTTAACATCAAAAGACTTACTTATCAAAAACAGTACTATTGATGCTGCTAGGTTTACTATTTTTCAGATGGAAACAAAATTGAAATAGCTACCTTTCTGCTCAACACCAACTTTTCCCATTTATTTACCTACACTAAGTCTTTCACCACATCTCTCATACTTTCTAAACTTCTGGACAGATGTCTGCAATAGGCAAAGCAATTTAGGCCTTTTCATTCACTGAACGTGTAAAAGCAGCATATTCAGGACTATAAACAAAAGTATGGCTATTCATTTCTAACTGAAGTCTCATAGGCTAGTTCCTTACCTTTATTTCATTAGGCAAAAATATACTCCCCTGTTCCTTTTGGTTTCCCCCTTATATACAACAGACTATCTGATATAAATCTACAAACTGTTAATATACACAGAAAGCTTTGTGCTCTGATACTCTAAAATCTTTTAACTTTTAGGACAGAAATAAAAAACGTATATATTAAAGCCTTCTGTCATAAAAATAGTTGAAAATTACTTAATAGTGCTAAAATAACCACTTCTTAGGTATTAATATTAACAAGGTTACTCAACTAACAATTTAAAATTTAAATCTCATTTCTGCCATAGCAACCAACTGGAAAATGTATTACTTTTCCTTTTATTTTGTTAACAAAAGCATTAAAATATAGGACAGAATATCTTTTCAGAAGACATCAGCAAACCTGTATTTTTGCAACAGAGCCATTTAAAATGTCTAGCTAACAAAGTATTCTACAATGGTCTTTATTGTTTATCCTACCTTTTTCATAGTTTTTGCATATTTTATAGTTATGCATACTTAGACTCCCTTCAGTGATTATATCCTTTCTCAGAAAGCTGACTTCTGAAAAAAATAAAAACTTTTCCAAATCAAAAAATTTAAAACTTATTAAAAGCCTATTCTTTTCTTAAATTTGATAGACGTATTAAGCACTTATAACCAAAGCAGGATGGACAGTTTGATCTGTCTGTCCAATTAAGCCTCAATTATTTGTGAAAATAAAATTTCACCAATTTTCATTTAGGCCACTAAGACTATCATGCAACTTTCTTGAAACTGTCCATCAGATTTAACATCAAAAGACTTACTTATCAAAAACAGTACTATTGATGCTGCTAGGTTTACTATTTTTCAGATGGAAACAAAATTGAAATAGCTACCTTTCTGCTCAACACCAACTTTTCCCATTTATTTACCTACACTAAGTCTTTCACCACATCTCTCATACTTTCTAAACTTCTGGACAGATGTCTGCAATAGGCAAAGCAATTTAGGCCTTTTCATTCACTGAACGTGTAAAAGCAGCATATTCAGGACTATAAACAAAAGTATGGCTATTCATTTCTAACTGAAGTCTCATAGGCTAGTTCCTTACCTTTATTTCATTAGGCAAAAATATACTCCCCTGTTCCTTTTGGTTTCCCCCTTATATACAACAGACTATCTGATATAAATCTACAAACTGTTAATATACACAGAAAGCTTTGTGCTCTGATACTCTAAAATCTTTTAACTTTTAGGACAGAAATAAAAAACGTATATATTAAAGCCTTCTGTCATAAAAATAGTTGAAAATTACTTAATAGTGCTAAAAATAACCACTTCTTAGGTATTAATATTAACAAGGTTACTCAACTAACAATTTAAAATTTAAATCTCATTTCTGCCATAGCAACCAACTGGAAAATGTATTACTTTTCCTTTTATTTTGTTAACAAAAGCATTAAAATATAGGACAGAATATCTTTTCAGAAGACATCAGCAAATTTAAAAGAGGGCTTGCTTTTTATTAGCCAAGGTGTCAGAAATAACTATTCTCCTTTGTTACCTATCCTTCCATTTTTATATCAGGGAAACTTCAAATTGCATCTTATTTTTTTCCATGGAGTCATTCAAGAAAAAGTACTCATAACTCCCCCTGTAACTGACACTTATAAAGATGTCAATCATTTTAACTTCTAAAAACAATTTAGAGACATCTAAAAAGATAAATTAATAACTGTCAGTAAAGTGAAAATAAAAAATAAAATTACAGAGCATAAAAAAAACTTTTATATCAGACTACAACAAGCCCTTTATGGACAAATCCTAGATTATCCTTTTCTATCTTTAACTTATCTTCACTATGAAATGATAATTTCAACTTTTACCAAAGAAATTCATACACCTATTCAGAATTCGGAAAAGGAACTGAAATTGCAAACAGAAAAATAATCACTGAGAAGGGTGTTATCTGTCCAGTTTCACTAGAGTACTTAACCTACTCTTAACGCTGTTCGCAATCAGTAAATTCTGCAAATTCCTCAGTAAGCTGCATCTGAACCCAGCAACTACTAAAAATATAGTGTCTACTTGAAATGGGCAGATTACTGACTCAACCAAATCAAACCATAAATTTTTAATAAAAATATATCTTAAGTAGACTTTTAGTCTACCTTCCCTACTATAAACCATGAGCTGGACAGAAAGTTCTCACAGTACAAACTGCTTAAAGTGTTCTTTATGAACACGATGTCTCTATCATGTTGATGCTTGGTAGACACCAACACAATTCTGCAAAGCAAGTATCTTTTAATTAAAAAAAAAAAGAAAGCCTCTAGTGGTACCTGAAGTACACAGTCAAAAATAAAAAGCAGGCACTACTTAACTAAGAAAGTACTACAGTCTATCCAATATACGTAGTCTATAAGTAGTCTAAGAATTGTCTTTCTATGTATAAAAATAGTATGACCATGCAGTCTAAGAATTATCAATGTTTAACTGGAACAACTGTTATTACTTTTCCTTTTATTTTGTTAACAAAAGCATTAAAATATAGGACAGAATATCTTTTCAGAAGACATCAGCAAATTTAAAAGAGGGCTTGCTTTTTATTAGCCAAGGTGTCAGAAATAACTATTCTCCTTTGTTACCTATCCTTCCATTTTATATCAGAAACTTCAAATTGCATCTTATTTTTTTCCATGGAGTCATTCAAGAAAAAGTACTCATAACTCCCCCTGTAACTGACACTTATAAAGATGTCAATCATTTTAACTTCTAAAAACAATTTAGAGACATCTAAAAAGATAAATTAATAACTGTCAGTAAAGTGAAAATAAAAAATAAAATTACAGAGCATAAAAAAAACTTTTATATCAGACTACAACAAGCCCTTTATGGACAAATCCTAGATTATCCTTTTCTATCTTTAACTTATCTTCACTATGAAATGATAATTTCAACTTTTACCAAAGAAATTCATACACCTATTCAGAATTCGGAAAAGGAACTGAAATTGCAAACAGAAAAATAATCACTGAGAAGGGTGTTATCTGTCCAGTTTCACTAGAGTACTTAACCTACTCTTAACGCTGTTCGCAATCAGTAAATTCTGCAAATTCCTCAGTAAGCTGCATCTGAACCCAGCAACTACTAAAAATATAGTGTCTACTTGAAATGGGCAGATTACTGACTCAACCAAATCAAACCATAAATTTTTAATAAAAATATATCTTAAGTAGACTTTTAGTCTACCTTCCCTACTATAAACCATGAGCTGGACAGAAAGTTCTCACAGTACAAACTGCTTAAAGTGTTCTTTATGAACACGATGTCTCTATCATGTTGATGCTTGGTAGACACCAACACAATTCTGCAAAGCAAGTATCTTTTAATTAAAAAAAAAAAGAAAGCCTCTAGTGGTACCTGAAGTACACAGTCAAAAATAAAAAGCAGGCACTACTTAACTAAGAAAGTACTACAGTCTATCCAATATACGTAGTCTATAAGTAGTCTAAGAATTGTCTTTCTATGTATAAAAATAGTATGACCATGCAGTCTAAGAATTATCAATGTGTAAAAATATTAAACCCTGATTATTATTTTTAATCAGGGAAAAGGTTATTAAATACGCACATGTTGCAGAACATGAACAATTCTACAACAAACAATAACTGCAGCATCTTTTAATATAGCTAGTACATTATAAAGGGAAAAAATTTCAACCATATGTATGCTTAATACTTAAAGCCCATTAAAATAAACCAATACAAATGTTATGCTGTAACCCATTCTAATATTACCGTCAGGCAAATTCCAAGGCAAATGCCAAGTAATAGTGCCAAGTTTACAGAAACTCAAGTCTACATGAATATACTATAAGCTTTTAAAACAAATTCTCAAAATGTATTTCCACAGAAACATAGTAGTGCATTTAGGCAAACTGCATGGTGGTGGGGGTGGGGGGGTAGAAGGGATTTAAACTACCCAAATAACTTATATTTATTGTACTAAGAATTTCATTCTTTAGAACTTGGGAGAAACATTCTGTGTTTATTCAATTCTCGTATTTCAGCCTATTTCAGTTTATAGCAGTTCTGCCTCCTTTTTGAGTATTAAGCTGCTCCTTTTATAGATTCTTAGGCTTTTTGAAGAAATATCTTAACTTTTTAAAATTCGTAACAAGTATAAGAGCAATTTCTTAAAAATAAAATACCAATTGCTCAAAACATTAGCTATTTTTAAATAATTTCCCTTCTTTTAAAGTCATACTAGTATGCTGCATTCTAAGTGAGATTAAACTGGTCTTTGTATCTAGAAAGGCTCACAGATATTCTAACTTGTATGTCTCCACATTCTCTAAAGTTTGGAATAATCTTGGCAATGTGTTAGACAAATTATTAAAGAAGTGGCAGTTAAATTTAAACTCATGTAACACTGAAATTACCTGTAAAATTTACAACTCTTCTGTACAAATTTTATTTACTTAGGCCATGCCACGTGGCTTGTGAGATGCCTCTAGTGGTACCTGAAGTACACAGTCAAAAATAAAAGCAGGCACTACTTAACTAAGAAAGTACTACAGTCTATCCAATATACGTAGTCTATAAGTAGTCTAAGAATTGTCTTTCTATGTATAAAAATAGTATGACCATGCAGTCTAAGAATTATCAATGTGTAAAAATATTAAACCCTGATTATTATTTTTAATCAGGGAAAAGGTTATTAAATACGCACATGTTGCAGAACATGAACAATTCTACAACAAACAATAACTGCAGCATCTTTTAATATAGCTAGTACATTATAAAGGGAAAAAATTCCAACCATATGTATGCTTAATACTTAAAGCCCATTAAAATAAACCAATACAAATGTTATGCTGTAACCCATTCTAATATTACCGTCAGGCAAATTCCAAGGCAAATGCCAAGTAATAGTGCCAAGTTTACAGAAACTCAAGTCTACATGAATATACTATAAGCTTTTAAAACAAATTCTCAAAATGTATTTCCACAGAAACATAGTAGTGCATTTAGGCAAACTGCATGGTGGTGGGGGTGGGGGGGTAGAAGGGATTTAAACTACCCAAATAACTTATATTTATTGTACTAAGAATTTCATTCTTTAGAACTTGGGAGAAACATTCTGTGTTTATTCAATTCTCGTATTTCAGCCTATTTCAGTTTATAGCAGTTCTGCCTCCTTTTTGAGTATTAAGCTGCTCCTTTTATAGATTCTTAGGCTTTTTGAAGAAATATCTTAACTTTTTAAAATTGTAACAAGTATAAGAGCAATTTCTTAAAAATAAAATACCAATTGCTCAAAACATTAGCTATTTTTAAATAATTTCCCTTCTTTTAAAGTCATACTAGTATGCTGCATTCTAAGTGAGATTAAACTGGTCTTTGTATCTAGAAAGGCTCACAGATATTCTAACTTGTATGTCTCCACATTCTCTAAAGTTTGGAATAATCTTGGCAATGTGTTAGACAAATTATTAAAGAAGTGGCAGTTAAATTTAAACTCATGTAACACTGAAATTACCTG
Organism: Tragulus kanchil; assembly: GCA_022376925.1. NCBI lineage: Eukaryota > Metazoa > Chordata > Mammalia > Artiodactyla > Tragulidae > Tragulus > Tragulus kanchil. Next base: position 103,678,551 of record JAIOJX010000030.1, on the reverse strand, counting down.
TAAAATTTACAACTCTTCTGTACAAATTTTATTTACTTAGGCCATGCCACGTGGCTTGTGAGATCTTAGTTCCCTGTCCAAGGATCAAACCCTTGCCTCTATAGTGAAACATGGAGTTCTAACCACTGGACTGCCAGGAAATTTCCTTCCATACAAATTTTAAAAGTGGCTCATAGGGGCTTCCCTGGTGGTCCAGTGGGTAAGGACACCACCTTGCAGTGCAAGGGGTGCCGGTTCGATCCCTGGCCTGGGAAGATCCCACATGCCGCGGAGCGGCTGGACCCATGTGTCTAATTACCGAGCCGGGGCTCTGGAGCGCATGCACCCAGAGCCGGTGCTCTGCGATAACAGAGGCCACTGCGATGGGAGGCCCACATGGGCCAGAGAACAAAGATGGATGAAAACAGACAAATGAAAGACCAATAGAAGTGGCCTGCCCACTCCCCTCCCTCCCCAATCCGCACCCCCCCCCAAAAGTGGCTCATAAACCGATCAGCTTATATGCTATGATCAGTTGTAATGTCCAAAGAGCTAGTGTGTAAGTGGCAACTTTCAAGATACAGAAAACAAGGACTAAAGTGGTTTAGCTATATACAAACTACTAAGAACCTGTTACAGAATTCCCTACTTATATTCTCATCTTCTAATGTCTTGGAGTATTCACAAATCTTGAATAAGTAAGAGTACAGGGCCTTAGTTTCAGAGAAAAAAAGAAAAATCTTAATTTTTGTTCCACCTCACACGGATCAGGCCTAGTCACTCACACCCTGGTGAAAATCACGAGACAATAAGGATTATACAGAACTATATTATGGCAGTAACTTAAAGAAAGAAGGGGAACCACATTTTTCAATTTTTCCTTTGTACAGTTTACTGGTTCCCTATCCAATCACTACCATTTTCTCATCTTTACTTCGGTCCTACTAAATTGGTTACAGTGTGTCAACAATCAGTATTAACACACTCAGCTTGTGGATATATATCTTTTTATAAAGGTCCCAAGGTGGGGGGGGTTCAGGGTCACTTACATGATGCCTGAGCAATGTTTAAAAAAGAAGTGGCAGTTAAATTTAAACTCATGTAACACTGAAATTACCTGTAAAATTTACAACTCTTCTGTACAAATTTTATTTACTTAGGCCATGCCACGTGGCTTGTGAGATCTTAGTTCCCTGTCCAAGGATCAAACCCTTGCCTCTATAGTGAAACATGGAGTTCTAACCACTGGACTGCCAGGAAATTTCCTTCCATACAAATTTTAAAAGTGGCTCATAGGGGCTTCCCTGGTGGTCCAGTGGGTAAGGACACCACCTTGCAGTGCAAGGGGTGCCGGTTCGATCCCTGGCCTGGGAAGATCCCACATGCCGCGGAGCGGCTGGACCCATGTGTCTAATTACCGAGCCGGGGCTCTGGAGCGCATGCACCCAGAGCCGGTGCTCTGCGATAACAGAGGCCACTGCGATGGGAGGCCCACATGGGCCAGAGAACAAAGATGGATGAAAACAGACAAATGAAAGACCAATAGAAATGGCCCGCCCGCCCCCTTACCTCCCCAATCCGCACCCCCCCCCAAAAGTGGCTCATAAACCGATCAGCTTATATGCTATGATCAGTTGTAATGTCCAAAGAGCTAGTGTGTAAGTGGCAACTTTCAAGATACAGAAAACAAGGACTAAAGTGGTTTAGCTATATACAAACTACTAAGAACCTGTTACAGAATTCCCTACTTATATTCTCATCTTCTAATGTCTTGGAGTATTCACAAATCTTGAATAAGTAAGAGTACAGGGCCTTAGTTTCAGAGAAAAAAAGAAAAATTTTAAATTTTTTGTTCCACCTCACACGGATCAGGCCTAGTCACTCACACCCTGGTGAAAATCACGAGACAATAAGGATTATACAGAACTACATTATGGCAGTAACTTAAAGAAAGAAGGGGAACCACATTTTTCAATTTTTCCTTTGTACAGTTTACTGGTTCCCTATCCAATCACTACCATTTTCTCATCTTTACTTCGGTCCTACTAAATTGGTTACAGTGTGTCAACAATCAGTATTAACACACTCAGCTTGTGGATATATATCTTTTTATAAAGGTCCCAAGGTGGGGGGGGTTCAGGGTCACTTACATGATGCCTGAGCACCCACTGATGCTATCAAAGAGGTTTTCTCACTATTCATAAGCTCTAAAAAACTATTATGCTGATTACTCATGGCCATTTTTATACCTGTGATACTACACACTATGCCCTAAGTACATAACTTCAGTTCACTTACAAAATTAAGTCCATAAACAAAGTTAATCTGTATTTTTTGAAATGACTCTCATTTCTAAATATTCAAATCCCTTGATACTCTTTCAGATTCAAAGACTCCTAATGCTCACTTTAGAAATGGTACAAATCATAAGAAATAACTATGACAAAATGTAAAATTAGTTAGGCATCCTGGGTACAATTAGTTGCACTGTTCCTTTTAAAAACCCCACCTTCTGCTTTGATTGAGCAATTTAGCACCCTTCTGTGAAAGAATCCCAAATTTTAAAATCTGAATCTTAGATTTCCTCAAGTTTTACAAATTCTCTGCTTATTATGGGGAGACTAAAAAAGCATTAAAATCAGATAAATCATAGTCTTTTAGGGAAAAAAAATTAAACCCAAGATACCTAAGACTGTTCCCTAAGCTTAGCAATACTCCTACTAAAAGAATGGAAGCCTTACTCTTCTGCAACAGGTTACTGTGATACGTAAAATTAAACTGTTGAAGCTGGACTAAGTTTTTTTATTTAAATCTAAAGTGCTGGGCTTCTCCTGGTGGTCCAGTGGGTAAGGACACCGCCTTGCAGTGCAAGGGGCGCCAGTTCCATCCCTGGCCTGGGAAGATCCCACGTGCCGCGGAGCGGCTGGACCCATGTGTCCAATCACCGAGCCGGAGCTCTGGAGCGCATGCGCCCAGAGCTGGCGCTCTGCGACAACAGACGCCACCACCGCGATGGGAGGCCCGCAGGAGCCAAAGAACAAAGACGGATGAAAACAGAGAAATGAAAGACCAACAGAAGTGGCCCGCCGGCTCCCCTCCCTCCCCAACCTGACCCCCGCCCAAAAATAAATAAATAAATAAATCTTTAAAAAAAATCTAAAGTGCTAACATTCTTATCTGTAAAACTGGCATTCGATCTTATTTGTATTCACTAAAAAAAGAAGAGGTTTTTTTTTTTTTTTTTTTTAAAGAAGCCAGTCACCAGGCTTCCCTGGTGGTCCAGTGGGTAAAGAGTCTGCCTTGCAGTGCAAGGGGCACCAGTTGGATCCCCAGCCTGGGAAGATTTCACATGCCCTGGGGCAGCTGGACCGGTGTGCTGAATTACGAGCCAGCGCTCTGGAGCACATGTGCCCAGAGCTAGTGCTCTGCAATGAGAGGCCTGCACAGGCCAAAGAACAAAGATGGATGGAAATAAATAAATTAATAACCAATAAAAGAGTCCAAAATTAAAAAAAAAAAAAAAAAAGAAGAAGCCAATCACCAAGCTGGGTTTTTAATGGTACACTCATCAACCTTATTATTACTACAAACCAAGTTTCAAAGAAGAAAAAGGAAAAACTTTCCCTCATTTTTATATTCTTTAACAAGATATCATAATACACATGCATTTAAATCCCCAATTTATACAGATGAATTTGTGTTTTGCTCTTCGCTTTTACCATTCAGTTAATCATCTATTAAGAAGGAGAACACTAGGGTTTTAAAAAAAATATTTCAGCTACTCAAGCCAGAACAAGCTTGAAAAACAATGCCAGAATAAGCAGTATCCTTCCTCTGCACCTATTCTAGTAAGGATACACAATCATGGAATTATCAGATAGACTCCTACATGATAAGGAGTCCTTAACCTCTATTAAAAACACAGGGCCAGGGACTGCCCTGGTGGTCCAGTGAATAAGACTCCGTGCTCCCAATGCAGGAGGCCTGGGTTTAATCCCTTGTCAGGGAACTAGATCCCACATGCAACTGAAAGATCCCATATGCTACCACTAAGACCCAGTGCAACCAAGTAAATAAATAAATATTTAAAACAAAAACAAAACACAGGGCCATTGTTAACAAAAATTGACTCAACATTTTTCAAAGGTTCATTAAAAAAAAAATTAGGGGTGGAAGGGAATAAGCAAAATAACAAGAAAATTTTAATTTCTGTTCCCCTTAACTTCTATCAAGAACACCAAAATTTTCTGAGATCGAAATAGTAATTTCAGTTGAAGTTGCATGCAGCAAACAATTCATTTTTATGAAGATGACATGCAAAGTTAGCTCCAGTGCCAATTTTATGCCTTAACTTCAAAAGACAGTTACACTTACATGTCCCAAGAAAACTGCTTTAATGGACTTACTTATTTTAATAAACATCACTATTTTTCCAGATCCCCTGAAACTGTTTTGCACTTCCTTTACATGCCACTGCTGTCCAGTTTAAATCAGATTTTTCCTAAGTTCCTTCCTTAAATATCTCAAGTTTGTCCTGCTGCTTTTCCTATGCTATTCTCTGTTCTGTGCTAAAATTCCTTCCATTATGCTTCTTCCAGAATTAAGAATCCATTGATGGGGCTTCCCTGGTGGTCCAGTGGGTAAGGACACCGCCTTGCAGTGCAAGGGGCGCCGGTTCCATCCCTGGCCTGGGAAGATCCCACGTGCCACGGAACGGCTGGACCCATGTGTCCAATTACTGAGCCAGAGCTCTGGAGCACATGCGCCCAGAGCCTGTGCTCTGTGACAACAGACGCCACCACGATAGTAGGCCCACGCGGGCCAAGGAACAAAGATGGATGAAAATAGATAAATGAAAGACCAATAGAAGTGGTCCGCTCCTCCCCCCCCAAGAAACCATTAAAAAAAATAAATAAATAAGAATCCACTGATGGCTCCTTTCTACATACTGGATGAAGTCCGAATTCCTAAATATAGAATTAAAAACCGTCTATTGTTTGATTACAAGTGAAGCCTATCTTGTCTCATTAGTCCAGCAACCTCCTCATTGTCTCATCCTTACAATCAACATTCATATTTCCCTTAACATAATACTCAGTGTTAAGTTTTACATACTAAATAAAACTTTCCTCTTCCTCTGGGCTCACAAAACGGCTCAACTTCATTTTCTGAATTCCTTATTAATTATATCACACAGTATTTGATTATATTCTTACTTTTACCTAGATGTGAGCTGTCAGTTATCTCAAATCAGACTCCAAGCTCTCTTTCCCTCGAGAACACCTGGCCTTTATAAACAAAACCCCCAGGTACTCAAGTTTCGCTCAGACAGAAGAAAATTTGATTGGTTAACTGTTAAGACTACTTTTAACAAACATTCTGCAAATTGTTTTCTTTCCTAAAACTCTTATGTCAGTCGTTGAAAATGCAAGAGATATTAATCCATAATGAGAAATTAAGCTCCTGTAATTGTTTTTAGCAAAGTCTATTAACACCTCTAAGACACTGACCTGCAGTGTGTCCTTTTAATAAAAGAAAAAAAATTTTTAAACATCCTATTGATGGGCCCCCCTTCCCAGATTTTCCTAAGTTCCTTCCTTAAATATCTCAAGTTTGTCCTGCTGCTTTTCCTATGCTATTCTCTGTTCTGTGCTAAAATTCCTTCCATTATGCTTCTTCCAGAATTAAGAATCCATTGATGGGGCTTCCCTGGTGGTCCAGTGGGTAAGGACACCGCCTTGCAGTGCAAGGGGCGCCGGTTCCATCCCTGGCCTGGGAAGATCCCACGTGCCACGGAACGGCTGGACCCATGTGTCCAATTACTGAGCCAGAGCTCTGGAGCACATGCGCCCAGAGCCTGTGCTCTGTGACAACAGACGCCACCACGATAGTAGGCCCACGCGGGCCAAGGAACAAAGATGGATGAAAATAGATAAATGAAAGACCAATAGAAGTGGTCCGCTCCTCCCCCCCCAAGAAACCATTAAAAAAAATAAATAAATAAGAATCCACTGATGGCTCCTTTCTACATACTGGATGAAGTCCGAATTCCTAAATATAGAATTAAAAACCGTCTATTGTTTGATTACAAGTGAAGCCTATCTTGTCTCATTAGTCCAGCAATCTCCTCATTGTCTCATCCTTACAATCAACATTCATATTTCCCTTAACATAATACTCAGTGTTAAGTTTTACATACTAAATAAAACTTTCCTCTTCCTCTGGGCTCACAAAACGGCTCAACTTCATTTTCTGAATTCCTTATTAATTATATCACACAGTATTTGATTATATTCTTACTTTTACCTAGATGTGAGCTGTCAGTTATCTCAAATCAGACTCAAGCTCTCTTTCCTCGAGAACACCTGGCCTTTATAAACAAAACCCCCAGGTACTCAAGTTTCGCTCAGACAGAAGAAAATTTGATTGGTTAACTGTTAAGACTACTTTTAACAAACATTCTGCAAATTGTTTTCTTTCCTAAAACTCTTATGTCAGTCGTTGAAAATGCAAGAGATATTAATCCATAATGAGAAATTAAGCTCCTGTAATTGTTTTTAGCAAAGTCTATTAACACCTCTAAGACACTGACCTGCAGTGTGTCCTTTTAATAAAAAGTAGCCAAAATATACACACAGCATAGTTTATGTGTGTAATGAGCAATGGACTGGGACTTTGAAATCTCAGATTCCTGGCTGCATGGTCTTTTGGGTCTCAGTTTTTAATTTCTAAAATGATTGAGTTCGGGCTTCCCTGGTGGTCCAGTGGGTAAGGACACCACCTTGCAATGCAAGGGGCGCCAGTTCGATCCCTGGCCTGGGAAGATCCCACGTGCCGCGGAGTGGCTGGACCCATGTGTCCAATTACCGAGCTGGAGCTCTGGAGTGCATGCGCCCAGAGCTGGTGCTCTGCGACAACAGTGGCCACTGCGATGGGAGGCCCACACGAGCCAAAGAACAAAGATGGATGAAAACAGAGAAATGAAAGACCAATAGAAGTGGCCCACCCGCCCCCTCCCTCCGCACCAAAAAACAGTAATAATAAAAAAATAATAAAAATAAAATGGTTGAGTTCTCCAGTCGTTGTAAATTAGACAATATGTCGAAGATGGTAATGGAGAGAGGGAGAGATTGTAAAACACTATGAAAGTGGGCACTATCAGTATTAATCCTGTTTTAATATACTCTGAAGTTTCCACAAAGTTACTCTCTTAGGCATCTTTTCAGTAAGAGGGTTAACATATATTGTTTATTTCGTACATAAAGCAAATGAAATCTGAATACTGACCTATCACTGTTTTCTTTTTTTTCCCCCTTTTTAAAAAATCATTTTTTTCTGTGGCTCCACTGGGTCTTAGTTGTGGCATGTGGGATCTACTTCCCTGACCAAGGATAGAACCCAAGCCCTCTGCATTGGGAACACAGAGTCTTAACCACTGAACTACCAGGGAAGTCCCTGTTTTCTTTCGATTTTTGGCTTATAAACAAAACCCCCAGGTACTCAAGTTTCGCTCAGACAGAAGAAAATTTGATTGGTTAACTGTTAAGACTACTTTTAACAAACATTCTGCAAATTGTTTTCTTTCCTAAAACTCTTATGTCAGTCGTTGAAAATGCAAGAGATATTAATCCATAATGAGAAATTAAGCTCCTGTAATTGTTTTTAGCAAAGTCTATTAACACCTCTAAGACACTGACCTGCAGTGTGTCCTTTTAATAAAAAGTAGCCAAAATATACACACAGCATAGTTTATGTGTGTAATGAGCAATGGACTGGGACTTTGAAATCTCAGATTCCTGGCTGCATGGTCTTTTGGGTCTCAGTTTTTAATTTCTAAAATGATTGAGTTCGGGCTTCCCTGGTGGTCCAGTGGGTAAGGACACCACCTTGCAATGCAAGGGGCGCCAGTTCGATCCCTGGCCTGGGAAGATCCCACGTGCCGCGGAGTGGCTGGACCCATGTGTCCAATTACCGAGCTGGAGCTCTGGAGTGCATGCGCCCAGAGCTGGTGCTCTGCGACAACAGTGGCCACTGCGATGGGAGGCCCACACGAGCCAAAGAACAAAGATGGATGAAAACAGAGAAATGAAAGACCAATAGAAGTGGCCCACCCGCCCCCTCCCTCCGCACCAAAAAACAGTAATAATAAAAAAATAATAAAAATAAAATGGTTGAGTTCTCCAGTCGTTGTAAATTAGACAATATGTCGAAGATGGTAATGGAGAGAGGGAGAGATTGTAAAACACTATGAAAGTGGGCACTATCAGTATTAATCCTGTTTTAATACACTCTGAAGTTTCCACAAAGTTACTCTCTTAGGCATCTTTTCAGTAAGAGGGTTAACATATATTGTTTATTTCGTACATAAAGCAAATGAAATCTGAATACTGACCTATCACTGTTTTCTTTTTTTTCCCCCTTTTTAAAAAATCATTTTTTTCTGTGGCTCCACTGGGTCTTAGTTGTGGCATGTGGGATCTACTTCCCTGACCAAGGATAGAACCCAAGCCCTCTGCATTGGGAACACAGAGTCTTAACCACTGAACTACCAGGGAAGTCCCTGTTTTCTTTGTTTTAGTCAAAAAGTTTGAAGTATAACAACTACTTAAAACATTTCAGAAATATTTGAAAATACTTTTCTGAGTCTCTCCAAAATGTTATTACGTTTGCATACAAAGATAACACAGTTGTATTCTATAGAACCTTTTTAAAAGTTCATTAAAGTTTAAAAACCAAAAGCACTGTTGAATATGAAATTGCTTTAACCAAAAAAAAAAAAGTACACCAGCAGAAAAATTTCTGGCACTCTTCTAGTTCTCCTCATTTATGAATAAGGACAATTACCTCAACCTACCAAAAAAGAAAAAAAACCCACAGGTGAATGGTACTGAGCCATTCACACTAAAATACACTTGGGTATCACATGTGAAAAAATATTTTCCATGACCACAAACAGAAGAGGAAAAGGTAAAAACCTTTTCCTTCCTATTAAAATATTTTGTTAACACCTATACGGCATTTTAGCTTAAAACTGAGTTGCAATCTTACATATTACTTTCTTAGCTGGGTAAGGTAACAATTACATAAAACTCGCCAGATTCCTCAATTTGATGACACCCGCCCTCCCCAAAGAGTAAGACCTCAAAGGAAAACAAGGTCCCAACAGAAGTTTAATTCCTCACAAACCAAAAATAACATTAACCCCCACATTGTACTTAACTGACCGTAAAATTTCTTACCATTACTAGCTAACATTTTCAAAACAAGAAGCAGCTTATGACTAAGTACTACCAAATATCATTACATGATGTTAAAAAGTTTTGTTGGTGGAGAAGAAAATGGCAAACTCACTTCAGTATTCTTGCCTGGGAAATCCCATGGACAGAGGAGCCCGGTAGGGTGCAGTCCATGGGGTTACATGACTGAGCATGCATGCCTGAGGAGGGTGGAGGGAGATGGGTTGGTAGCAATAAATAGGTAGAACCAAAAATAAAAAAAAGTTTTGTTGGGACAATCAATACGCCACCCTAAAAAATGAGCAGGGTTCAATTATTCATCTACGCTTCAGATTTTATTAGAGAAAAAAACAATCTTAAAGATATTAAAGATAGTTTTTTTGGTCTCTAAACTCAAAAGAACAAAAGCCTAAATGGACCTTCTGGCTTAACAGTCTGGCTTCAGATGCTTATCTTATGAGCGTCTAAAAAAACGCACAACTCATTCCATGCAGCACACACCTAAAGTGTTTTTGATGTGTTTCCCCTAGAGACCAGAGTGCCAACACTGAAGCCGAAAAATGCTGCTTGGGGATTGTTTTCTTTACAGGGTCTTACACTAGCTCACTTTCATCAATTTTCCCTACGAGGGTAACCTCGAAAAAATAACCCAATCACTGCTAAACATTCTACTTATTTTTAAGCTGAGGATAAGGTGTCTTGGTGATGTTTATATCCATCACTCCCAAAATAATGAAAAACTTCGAGCCCTCTTTGCTGAAGGATGGGTTGAGAAGAGAACTGGGAGGGAGAGGGGTTGGAATTTTCAGGTAACCTTTCTAAGAGAATAGCACAAACTACTGTAAAAATACTGAGCCATGAAATTTGTTCAGTTATGTAAGATCAAGACAGAAGAGTCTTTTTTTTTTTACCGTAAAAACATGTAAAGCCGTGGTCAGTGTTTAAGTGAAAAGATATAGGAAGAAAAGCACTGGAAGTTGAGATAAAGAAGACAAAGGGGGGGCGGGAGCCAACATCGAGGAATTAGAAAAATAGTCGTTACAGCATTTCCACATTCACTCTGAAGTGAAAAGAAAGCAGAAGGGACATGAAAGGAAAAGGGCTCCTTGCGTAGTTTTCCCCTCACAGCTCTCGCCTTAAGAATGCTTAAGGGTCGGTGCGGTCGTTGACTAACCACTTCATTAGGCTCGTGCCACCTTCAACCTCAAGGCTTTCGCCTTTATAGACGCAACGCCGCCGGTTCCAACAGAGACGCGGCCGCTCACTGCAATAGAGAGCCAAGGAGACACAGGCCCCAGCTAGTCCCACGCCAGCTTCTCCCCGCCCGAACAGCAGCCCTGCGCACCTGCGACCCCGAGACCCTCTACGCTGCTCGGGGTCGCCAGAGTCGCCACCACAGGAAGCACCTACCACTATCCGGCCGGAAGGGAACTCCCTGCCGTCTCCTCCCGCCCCTCCGCGACCGGGACCCACACCTCGGATCAGCGGTAAGAAAGCCCCGGGGTGGGGAAGAGGCAGGACGCACCGCGGGGGGAAATCGGGCCCAGGAGTCCGGCTATCAGTCAGTCTCCAAAAAAAGGGGGGGAAAGGGGTGATCTGTGGTGAGTGGGGCAAGAGTGGGACCCAGAAGCCATCTTGGGATGTGAAGACGCGACCCCGATGGCTCCAGACGCTGCTCCCCGCGGGTCCCCGCAGGACGCCCCGCAACCCCGCCCGACCGCGCTCGTCCCCGTGAAACCCCGAGCATCGGGCCGCCGCCGAAGACGGCTCCCGCGGCTTTGTACTCACTCTGCCCTCGAAGTTGTTCTCCTCTATATCACTCATGTCGGCCAGGCGCTCCCCAGAACTAAATAAGAGACAAAACTCGGCTGGAGGGCCGATGGCCTAGTCAACCCGCTGACTGGACCGCGGGGAGGAGGAAAGAGTCGGCAACAACTGCCACTCCGCTTCCCTCCCACTCGGTCGCAGGCCCCGGCAAAATGGCGCCGGCACCGCCAAAAACCTTCGGGCCTCCCTGGTGCGTGACGTAAGGGGGCGGGGAGCCCTGACGTCAGGAGGCCCCGCCCCCAGCGTGACTTTGTGGTGGCCGAGGCCTAGCAACGGCCGCCGCGGGCGTTCTGACCCCCCCGCGCCTCGAACGGACCGCCCACCTGACGTTTGAATTTCAGACTCTTTCCAACCTTCAGTCCTTTGGAAGATTTTTGAGTCACCACATAAGCATCTATGGACCTTCGTTCCATTACATATTTTCCAAGTGGATTCTGATGGAACAGAAAAAGCTGGAATCGTCTTCATAATTAGTAGGGTTTTTATTTTGAATGTTTTCAGTCAGTGCTCTTAACTTTTCTGCAACATTTGCTTTGTGTAATACTATCGAAGTAATGTATATACAGATGGGCTTTATCATGAGCAGTCATAAGTTCCTTCATTCCTCCCTGAGACAACTGTGTCAATTTTTTTTTTTTTTAAATAACGCTTAGTTCCTAACCTTACTTTTAAAATTTTATTTTATTTCTTAATTTTTGGCTATTCCGGGCTTTCACTGCTGCCACAGGCTCTTCTCTAGTTGCAGGGAGTGGGGGCTACTCTCTAGTTGAGGTGACAGGCTTCTTGTTGTGGTGACTTCTCTTGCTGTGGAACTCGGGCTCTAGGGCTCAGGGACTTCAGTAGTTGTGGCACATGGGCTCCATAGTTGTAGATTCGAGGCTCTAGAGCACAGGCTCCATGGTTGTGGCTCACGGGGCTTAGCTGCTCCCCAGCATGTGGGAACTTCCTGGCTCAGGGATCGAACTCTCATCTCCTACATTAAGCAGGCAAACTCTTTGCCACTAAGCTACCAGGGAAGCCCTCTAACCTTTATATCTCTCTATATTTTTATTTATTTTTCGCTGCTCAGGTCTTAGTTGTGGCATGGGGGCTCTCAAGTTGAGGGGCCTCGCCTCATTAGCCCTGAGACATGTAGGATCTTATTTCCCTAACTGGTCAAACCTTGTCCCCTGAACTGGAAGGCAGGCTCTTAACCACTGGACTACTGGGAAGTTCCCCTGCTGAGCTTTTTTTTTTTTTGACTCAGATACTTCTTTTTATCTTCATAGTCAAGACTCTGAAGTCTCTCTACTTGGTTTCCAATCTTGGGGGTAATTTCTGAGGTGACTTTGAGTTTTATTTGCAATTTACATTTTTAATTTCCTCATGAAAGTCTTTCTCCCGTAATACGTTGTAATGAAAGTTGATGTAAACTTTCAACCACAGTTCTGTGTTGGGAAAGGGTAATTGAAAAACATTATTATGAGGATTGCTACCCATGGGCGAGATTTCAGAATTTGACAGTGTGTGCTATTGATAGAGCTAGACATTTATAACTTCTGCTTTTTTAAAAAAGAAAAAGGTTTTATTTATTTTAGCTGTGCTGAGTCTTCATTGCTGAGGACTGTCTCTAGTTACCAAGAGCAGGGCTTTAGGGCTTGTGGACTTCAGAAGCTGCAGCGCCGGACCTTAGTTGCTCAGGGGTATGGAATCTTTCCCGATCAGGAATTGAACCCATATCCCCTGCATTGACAGGTGTATTTTTAGCCACCGGTCCACCAAGGAAATCTTATTTGCTTTTAAATAAATAAATAAATATATATATTGAAATATAGTTGATGTACAACATTGTGTTAGTTTCAGGTGTACAGCAAAGTGATTCAGATACCTGTTAGACAATTCATTTTTTACATTGAGTATAGTTCCCTGTGCTATACAGTAGGTCCTTGTTGGTTATCTATCTTATGTATAGTAGTGTGTATATTTTAATCTCTAACTTCCTCCCCACTTTTTCCTCTGGAACTGTAAATTGCCAGACTGTATGAGTGTGAGTCTGCTTCTGTTTTATAAATAAGTTCATTTGTATTAATGTCATTTTTTTTAGATTTCACATATAAGCGATATTGTGTGCATGTGCGCTCAGTCACTTCAGTTGTGTCTGACTCTTTGCTGTCCTACAGACTGTAGGCTGTGAGGCTCCTCTGTCCATGACATTCTCCAGACAAGAATATTGGAGCAGGGGCTTCCCCTGGTGGTCCAGTGGATAAGGACACCGCCTTGCAGTGCAAGGGGTGCCAGTTCCACCCCTGGCCTGGGAAGATCCCACGTGCCGCAGAGCGGCTGGACCCATGTGTCCAATGACCGAGCCGGAGCTCTGGAGCGCATGCGCCCAGAGCAGGCACTCTGCAACAACAGACGCCACCGCGATGGGAGGCCCACAGGAGCCAAAGAACAAAGACGGATGAAAATAGAGAAATGAAAGACCAACAGAAGTGGCCCGCCCGCTCCCCTCCCTCCCCAACCCGACTCCCGCCCAAAATAAATAAATAAATAAATCTAAAAAAAAAAAAAAAAAGAATATTGGAGCGGGTTGCTGTGCCCTCCTTCAGGGGATCTTCCCAACCCTGAGATCCAACCCAGGTCTCTTACATTACAGGCAGATTCTTTATCGCTGAGACCCCAGGGAAGCCCATAAGCTTTGTAAGGTTGGTCCCTGCGGGGTGTTTTAAAATGAGAGAGGAGGATCGGAATTGGTGAGGCAGAGCAGGCTTTATTGGACGGGCGCTCTCGGGCTTCCCTCACGGGCAGAAGAGGAGAGAGAGAGTGAGGGAAAAGTGCACACAAAGACTGGGAGGGCCCCCTTTATAGGTAAGGTGATGTGGTCAGCAGAGCCCCTGGCCAAAGATGGCCAGGTTGGGGCGCCGTCAACCTGATTGGTTGAGGCCAGGTGTTGGGGCATTCGCAAATTGGGCAGTTTCATCTTTCCTTTGTCCAGTGAGAGCTTTTGGCGGGGGCAGGGTGGTCCTCCGTTGGTGTCATGGCTGTTTTTCATTGGCCTTGTTCAATCTGGCGTGAGGGGCCTTCTAGTCAAGGTCTTTCTTGTGTCAGAGAGGTAGGAAGTGGGGGAAAGGAGCCTCGGAACCAGACCTTACAAGCTTTATTATATGATATTTATCTTTCTCCATCTGGCTTGCTATACTTACCATGCTAATCTCTAAATCCATCCATGTTATTGCAGATAGCATTATTCCAGTCTTGTTTTTTTTTTTTTTTAATGACTGAGTAATAGTCTACTGTGTGTGTGTGTGTGTGTGTGTGTATACACATATACCACATCTTTGTCCATTTATCTGTCAATGGACAGTTAGATTGCTTTCATGTCTTGAAAGCAGTGCTGCAATGAACATTGGAGTCCATGTATCTTTTCAAATTATGGTTTTCTCAGGATATGTGTCCAGGAGTGGGATTGCTAGGTCATATGGTAGTTCTATTTTTAATATTTAAAGAAATCTCCATACTATCATCCATGGTGGTTGTACCAATTTACATTTCCACCAACAGTATAGGAAGGCTCCTTTTTCTCTACACTCTCACCGGCATTTATCATTTATAGACTTAAAAAATATTTATCTGCTTGGCTGTGTTAGGTCTCAAATGTGGCACATAGGCTAAATAGTTGTGACGCAGGGTCTCAACTGCTCCACAGCATGTGGAATTTTAGTCCCCTGACCAGGGATCAAACTTTCCCCTGCGAAGCAGATTCTTAACTCATTTTTTGATTGGGTTGCTTATTTATAGCATCTACTTTTTACAAATATGTTGAATTTTGTAATGAGGGAATCAGCTAGGTACCATTTGAACCTGCGTTCACCGTGTCTTGTAGCATGGGAGATCTAGTTCCCTGACCAGGGATCAAACCTGGCCAGCCTGCACTGGAAGTGTGATATCTCAGACACTGGACCAGCAGGGAAGTTCCTCAATCAGTCTTAGTATCATTAAGAGTGAGGTACTTCTTTTTTTAAAATTAATTAATTAATTAATTAATTAATTTATTAGTTAATTTATTTAGGGGATGGGGTGGGGAGGGAGGGGATGGGCGGGCCACTTCTATTGGTCTTTCATTTGTCTATTTTCATCCATCTTTGCTCTTTGGCCCCTGTGGGTCTCCCATCGCAGTGGCCTCTGTTGTCGCAGAGCACTGGCTCTGGGCGCATGCTCTCCAGAGCTCCAGCTCCGTAATTGGACACATGGGTCCAGCCGCTCCGCGGCACGTGGGATCTTCCCAGGCCAGGGATCGATCCGGCGCCCCTTGCACTGCAAGGCGGTGTCCTTATCCACTGGACCACCAGGGAAGCCCCAAGAGTGAGGTACTTCTTGATGTGATGCAGTAAGAAGTACAGAGCATTTTTTTTTGAAGTATTCACGATTCCTCCAAATTGAACTCAAATCTAATTAAGCCTTAGACCTAACCGGCAGTTTATATGAAATACAGGAAATAGAAAAATAAGTTTACCAAAAAATAAGAAGAAGATAATCAGATTTCATAGAACAAATAGCCTAATTTCCTCCCAAAATTCAATACATTTAAAAACAAGGGTGTAAGAGGAAGGTGGACTATCAAAAAGTAAGTCTTTAAAAAAAGATAGACATAATCAAATATGTGCCACTTGATTCAAACCAACTTTGGTGACTTAAGACACCAAAATTTGAATTAAGCCTGGGAATTTGATGATTTTTAGGAATTAATAATATTAGTAGATGTGATAATAGTATGGTGGATATATTTAAAGAAAAAAAACCTTTACCACAGAATGACATCTTGGACATGCTTTAAATTATTCCAGAAAAACCCAAATAAATAAATATTGTGAATATAGGGAGGATCCTAATTGTTAAAATTAGGTAATGGGTACATAAGAGGTCATGATGAAAACAAAAGGTTTATTCCCTCTACTTTTTTGTTTGAAATTTTCCATAATAGTTTTTAAAACAAATATTGCAAGAAACTCCTTTTCTTGTGTCGTATTAAACTAATACAGAAAGCACTTTCAAAAGAAAATGACAAAACTATTTTTTACAACTTAACAATAAATAATATCTCAGAAACAGTATTCTGAAGGTAATAATGATTTGAACAGACAAGTTCTGTTTTTCTCTTTTCGTTTTGAAATAATTTCAAGCTTATTTTTTAAAAAGCTTGTGAAAGTTGTACAAAAAATTCTCTTCACTCAGCTTCGTCAGGTGTTCTTGTCTTACACATCGCTCTTGTTCAGTTGCTAAGTCTGGTCTGACTCTCTGCAACCTCATGGACAGTAGCACACCAGGCTCCTCTGTCCTCCACTGTCTCCTGGAGTTTGCTCAAATTCATGTCCATTGAGTCAATGATGCTATCTAACCATCTCATCCTCTGCCGCTTCCTTCTTCTTTTGCCTTCAATCTTTTCCAGTATAAGAGTCTTTTCAGTGAGTTGCTCTTTGTATCAGATGGCTAAAATATTGGAGCTTCAACTTCAGCATCAGTCCTTCCAATGAATATTCAGGGTTGATTTCCTTTAGGATTGACTAGTTTGATCTCCTTGCTGTCTAAGTCTTCTCCAGCACCACAATTTGAAAGCATCAATTCCTTCAGTGCTCAGCCTTCTTTATGATTTTTCCCCAAAAAACAAGGGTGTAAGAGGAAGGTGGACTATCAAAAAGTAAGTCTTTAAAAAAAGATAGACATAATCAAATATGTGCCACTTGATTCAAACCAACTTTGGTGACTTAAGACACCAAAATTTGAATTAAGCCTGGGAATTTGATGATTTTTAGGAATTAATAATATTAGTAGATGTGATAATAGTATGGTGGATATATTTAAAGAAAAAAAACCTTTACCACAGAATGACATCTTGGACATGCTTTAAATTATTCCAGAAAAACCCAAATAAATAAATATTGTGAATATAGGGAGGATCCTAATTGTTAAAATTAGGTAATGGGTACATAAGAGGTCATGATGAAAACAAAAGGTTTATTCCCTCTACTTTTTTGTTTGAAATTTTCCATAATAGTTTTTAAAACAAATATTGCAAGAAACTCCTTTTCTTGTGTCGTATTAAACTAATACAGAAAGCACTTTCAAAAGAAAATGACAAAACTATTTTTTACAACTTAACAATAAATAATATCTCAGAAACAGTATTCTGAAGGTAATAATGATTTGAACAGACAAGTTCTGTTTTTCTCTTTTCGTTTTGAAATAATTTCAAGCTTATTTTTTAAAAAGCTTGTGAAAGTTGTACAAAAAATTCTCTTCACTCAGCTTCGTCAGGTGTTCTTGTCTTACACATCGCTCTTGTTCAGTTGCTAAGTCTGGTCTGACTCTCTGCAACCTCATGGACAGTAGCACACCAGGCTCCTCTGTCCTCCACTGTCTCCTGGAGTTTGCTCAAATTCATGTCCATTGAGTCAATGATGCTATCTAACCATCTCATCCTCTGCCGCTTCCTTCTTCTTTTGCCTTCAATCTTTTCCAGTATAAGAGTCTTTTCAGTGAGTTGCTCTTTGTATCAGATGGCTAAAATATTGGAGCTTCAACTTCAGCATCAGTCCTTCCAATGAATATTCAGGGTTGATTTCCTTTAGGATTGACTAGTTTGATCTCCTTGCTGTCTAAGTCTTCTCCAGCACCACAATTTGAAAGCATCAATTCCTTCAGTGCTCAGCCTTCTTTATGATCCAATTCTTATATCCATACATGAGTATTGGAAAAAACATAGCTTTACTATATGAACCTTTGTGGATATAATCATCAAAGCCTGGAAGTTGACATATTACTAACTGATCTGCAGACTTTATTCAAATTTAGTTAGTTGTCCCACTAATCAGCCTTTTCTGGGCAAGGATATAATCTGGGATTATACTTTGTATTTAATTATCATCTCCATTTAATCTGGATAACTTCTCAGTCTTTGTCTTTCACTTTCAGTCATGGAAATTTTTGAAGAATACTGGCCAGTTGTTCTGTAGACTTACGTCAAACTGGGTTTGTCTGGCATTTCCTCTGATTAAATCGATGTTATACATTTTGGCAAGAATATCAAAGAAGTGATGTTTCATTCATCTCAGTGCATCATATCTAAATGTACATGATGTCAATATGTGTTGTTACTGGTGATGTTAACCTCAGTCACTACCTATCAAGTATATTTGCTGTATTTCTCCATAGTAAAATTTTCTTTCTCTTTGTAATGAAAGAATGTCTTATGGGGAGGTTTTTTTTTTTTTTTTTGAGACTCGGTAAATATCCTACTTCTCACAATACTTTCTTGCTAGCAACAAGAATTACCGTGCCATTTCTCAAAGAATGGTTTTATATTTCCATTGTTCCTTCTACATTTATTAATTGGAATTCTATCTAAAGAAAACCTTTCTCTCTTCTTATTCATTCAATTATTCATTATCAGTATGGGACCATGAATATTTAGTTTATTCTATGTGTTGTAATTCATTGCTACCATTATTTTGGGGGAGGGGCGGATCGGGAGGGAGAGGGGCGGGAAGGCCACTTCTATTGGTCTTTCATTTGTCTATTTTCATCCATCTTTGTTCTTTGGCCCACATGGGCCTCCCATCGCGGTGGCCTCTGTTGTCGCAGAGCACCGGCTCTGGGCGCATGCGCTCCAGAGCTCCAGCTCGGTAGTTGGACACATCGGTCCAGCCGCTCCATGGCACGTGGGATCTTCCCAGGGCAGGGATCAAACCGGCACCCCTTGCACTGCAAGGCAGTGTCCTTACCCAGTGGACCACCAGGGAAGCCTGCTACCATTATTTTGTTGCTCAAATTGTCCCAGATTTGTCCATAAAGAGTCTTTTTAAGTGAACTCTCTGTTTATGAGTTAGTTTATTTAAACATACATATTTATGTCTTTCTTGTGTATTGTCCATATTTTTTTTCTATTTTTCTGTTGGATTTGTCTCTCCATTTTTACAAGTTTTTTATGTATTAGGAATATTGCTCTTTCATCTGTGATGCATATTGCAGAAATTTTCTCCTAGTATGTGAATTGTCTTTTGACTTTGTTTATGGTATTTTTTGCATACAGTTGTTTTACATAGTTAAATTTATTCTTTTATTATTGCCCTTGATTTTGAATCATAGAAAACCTTACACTGAGGTTAAAAGAGAATTCACTCATGTTTTCCTCCTACAGTTATTTGCTTCATATTTTATATTTAGTTTTTTGATCCATTTGGAGTTTATTCACGTGTATGGTGTGACATACAGCTTTTTCAAAAGAGCTATCCAGTTGTCCCAGCAACATTTATTAAAACTTTCATCTTTGCCACAGTGATGGAAGATGCTCCCTTTATTGCATGCTAAATTTCCTTATGCATTTAACTTTATTTCTGCATTTTCTATTCTGTTCCCTCAGTCTGTCTACTCATGCATCAGTACCACACTGTTTTAATTATAAACACTTTTAAGTTTTAAAGGCAGATAGGGTAAGTCACCTTCTTATACATTTTTATATATTTTTAACTTCAACTGATTACTTAATAGACACAATCTTTTTATGGGGAAAATATTACCTTTTTAAAAAGTTTTATTTAGTTAGTTACAGTTGGTTGTGCTGGGTCTTCATGCTTCTGTCTAATTGCAGTGAGGTAGGGGCTACTTCCTAGTTGCCGTGTTCGGTCTTTTCATTGCTATGGTTTCTCGTTGTAGCTCCCCCACTCTAGAGCCAAGGCTCAATAGTTGTGGTGCATGGGCTTAGTTGCTCTGTGGCATGTGGGGTCTTCCTGGCTCAGGGATAAATGATACCTTTTTATTACTGATGTCCGAACAATGGAAAAGAGCAATATTCTTAGTTCTCTCCTTATTCTAATCACCATCAGAGCATCTCTACGATCATCATGATGCCATCCACACCAGATATACCATCTATGTATTAACCATTTTATGCACATTTTCCCACTCAATAAATCATCAATACTTCTGTAGACTTTGGGAGGAGTTGAAAATCTGTAAAGTATCTTTTCCCTCCTCAAGCTCATCTTCTCATTTTTAGAATGTAAGGAGGTTTTGGTTGTTTGAATCTAACTCTCATGTTCAGTTCTGTGTTCACGGGAGTTTTTTTTTTTTTTTTTTTAAGATTTATTTATCTATTTATTTTGGACGGGGGTCGGGTTGGGGAGGGAGGGGAGCAGGCGGGCCACTTCTATTGATCCTTCATTTCTCTATTTTCATGCGTCTTTTTTCTTTGGCTCCTGCGGGCCTCCTACCGCGGTGGCTTCTGTTGATGCAGAGTGCCGGCTCTGGGCGCATGCGCTCCAGAGCTCTGGCTTGGTAATTGGACACATCGGTCCAGCCGCTCTGCAGCACGTGGGATCTTCCCAGGCCAGGGATGGAACTGGCGCCCCTTGCACTGCAAGGCGGTGTCCTTATCCACTGGGCCACCAGGGGAAGCCCTCACGGGAGTTTAGAAGAGAGTCCCTTATGGTCAGAGATAGTAGAAATGGATGGTATCTACAGTCTCCGTATTTTGAAAGCAGATGTGAAGGTGAGGGCTCAGGGAAGGGAAGTCACCTAAACCAGTAAAGAGAGATGGAAACAAGTTTAGAAGTAATCTGATTTCTTGGTTTTACAGAGGCAGAAGTTTAGTGACGTACATTTTTATATATTTTAACTTCAACTGATTACTTAATAGACACAATCTTTTTATGGGGAAAATATTACCTTTTAAAAGTTTTATTTAGTTAGTTACAGTTGGTTGTGCTGGGTCTTCATGCTTCTGTCTAATTGCAGTGAGGTAGGGGCTACTTCCTAGTTGCCGTGTTCGGTCTTTTCATTGCTATGGTTTCTCGTTGTAGCTCCCCCACTCTAGAGCCAAGGCTCAATAGTTGTGGTGCATGGGCTTAGTTGCTCTGTGGCATGTGGGGTCTTCCTGGCTCAGGGATAAATGATACCTTTTTATTACTGATGTCCGAACAATGGAAAAGAGCAATATTCTTAGTTCTCTCCTTATTCTAATCACCATCAGAGCATCTCTACGATCATCATGATGCCATCCACACCAGATATACCATCTATGTATTAACCATTTTATGCACATTTTCCCACTCAATAAATCATCAATACTTCTGTAGACTTTGGGAGGAGTTGAAAATCTGTAAAGTATCTTTTCCCTCCTCAAGCTCATCTTCTCATTTTTAGAATGTAAGGAGGTTTTGGTTGTTTGAATCTAACTCTCATGTTCAGTTCTGTGTTCACGGGAGTTTTTTTTTTTTTTTTTTTAAGATTTATTTATCTATTTATTTTGGACGGGGGTCGGGTTGGGGAGGGAGGGGAGCAGGCGGGCCACTTCTATTGATCCTTCATTTCTCTATTTTCATGCGTCTTTTTTCTTTGGCTCCTGCGGGCCTCCTACCGCGGTGGCTTCTGTTGATGCAGAGTGCCGGCTCTGGGCGCATGCGCTCCAGAGCTCTGGCTTGGTAATTGGACACATCGGTCCAGCCGCTCTGCAGCACGTGGGATCTTCCCAGGCCAGGGATGGAACTGGCGCCCCTTGCACTGCAAGGCGGTGTCCTTATCCACTGGGCCACCAGGGGAAGCCCTCACGGGAGTTTAGAAGAGAGTCCCTTATGGTCAGAGATAGTAGAAATGGATGGTATCTACAGTCTCCGTATTTTGAAAGCAGATGTGAAGGTGAGGGCTCAGGGAAGGGAAGTCACCTAAACCAGTAAAGAGAGATGGAAACAAGTTTAGAAGTAATCTGATTTCTTGGTTTTACAGAGGCAGAAGTTTAGTGACGCACCAAATGTCTTGTAGCAATAATAATACCTTTGGGTCCTCAGCATGTATCAGGCTCTGTACTAAGAAATCAACAGGCCTTCACTGGTGGTCCAGTGGGTAAGGACACCGCCTTGCAGTGCAAGGGGCACCGGTTCGATCCCTGGCCTGGGAAGATCCCATGTGCCGGAGTGGCTGGGCCCTTGTGTCCAGTTACCGAGCCAGAGCTCTGGAATGCATGCGCCCAGAGCCGGTGCTCTGGGACAACAGAGGCCACAGTGATAGTAGGCCCACACGGGCCAAAAGAACAAAGATGGATGAAAATAGACAAATGAAAGACCAATAGAAGTGGCCCGCCTGCCCCCCTTCCTCCCCACCCCACCACCCCCCCCAGAAAAAGAGAAAAAGAAATCAACATAGTTCATCTCACTTATTACTCACAGTGACCTGAAGAATAATTAATATCATTACCTCTGTCTTGTAGATAAGAAAACTGAGGGTGAATGTGGTAGAGTAACTTTACCAAGATGAGCCAGTCAGCTTGCACAAGGCAGACTTGGGATTTAAACTTGGGCAGATTAACCACTAGGGTCCAGTGCCCCTGCAAACCTATGGAGTGAGCAGACCTAAGGTTGGTGTCTGATCAAAACTTGTTTGTTTTAACCAAGAATTAATGTTGAAGTCATATAAAACTTTTTCATAAAAGTAAAGTAAAAGCAAACACACAAAGTAGTTCATATTATTTTAACAGTGCAACAGGACTGTCCAAAAAGTTCATTATCTTTCAGCACAAGTTTTTTTCCGACTTACAAAGTTTTAGTGTTTGCTTTAAACATGCACAGAAAAGAGAGACTAGTATTTAAAGTGTATTAAAGTATTTAAAGACTAGTTAGGGTGTTTTAAATTAAATTGAAATACTCTGATATTGCATAACTGTTTTAACATGCATCTCTTAAAATCATTTTCTTATATAACTGCAACATTATTTCTTATAATGCTATTATCATACTTAAAATTTAAAAATAATTGCCTAATACTACCTAATAGTCCATTCTGGAATTTCCATTATTATCTCAGTTTTATTTATACATATGTGTGTGTATATGTCTATTCTTTTTCAGATTGTTTTCCATGATAGGTTACTATATAATATTGAATATAGGTTCCGGGGCTGCCTGCAGAGGAGAAACGGCGGTGGGATTGCCCATGGCCAAGCCATGGGAAGATCGTAGAGGGGTGAGCCCGCTGCCTGCCACCCATCCCCTCCCCACTCCGGCGAACACAGGAGACAATCAGACACAGCAGGGGTTCTGTCAAAGCAGTTCTGTTTTATTAGTGCAGACTTACAGCTTTTATGGGCAAATGAAGGGGGTTTTGCAAGGGACTTCCTATATAGTTACACCGATCAACCTAAAGGTCAAGCAATTATGTATTTACATCGCAATAGGAATTTACGGTGAGCATGCATTGTCCACGAGCATGGAAGCCAGGGGGATCAATCAGAAGTTTTAACGATGGACTTTAGATTATTGCCCTTGTCTCTTCCTATAGGCACCACCTTAGCTCCAAACTGTACATATGTGCTTAAGCTTCCTTATGCTTGCAAAAGCCCTCTTTCGTTTAGGGCCCCACAGTAGGTCCTTGTGCTATACAGTAGTTCATGAAAAGATATTCAACATTATGGGTCATTAGGTAAATGTAAATGGAAACCACAAATATCACTTTACACCCATTCAGATGGTTATAATATAATTTTTTAAAACCATAACTATACTCCAATATAAAATAAAAATTAAAAGAAACCCAGACAATCACAAATGTTGGCAGGGATGCAGAGAAATTGGACTTTGGAATTCTCATACATTGCTCATAGGAATTGGTGTAGCAAATGTGGAAACAGTTTAACAGTTTCTCAAAAAATTAAACACAGGGGCTTCCCTGGTAGCTCAGTGGTGAAGAGTTCACTTGCCAATGCAGGAGACACAGGTTTGATCCCTGATCCAGGAAGATCCCACATGCTGCGGAGCAACTAAGCTCATGAGCCACGACTATGGAGCCTATGCTCTAGAGCCTTGGAGCCGTAACTACGGAGCCCATGTGCTGCAACTACTGAAGTCCATGTGCCCTAGAGCCTGAATTCCACAACAACAGACGTCACTGTAACAAGAAGCCTACTTACCTCAACGAGAGAGTAGTCCCCACTCCCTGCAACTAGAGAAGAGCCTGCAGCAGCAACGAAAACCCAGAATAGCCAAAAATAAATAAATTAATTAATTAATAAAAAACAAAGTTAAACACAGAATTCCAATATGAGCAGTAGTTCCACTTCTAGGTGTATACCCAAGAGAACTGAAAACATGTGTTTACACAAAAACTTGTATACAAATAGTTATAGAAGCATTGTGCAAAAACAGTCAAAAGGTGAAAACAGTACAAATGTTTGTCAACGTGTGATAAAAAATTTTGTCACTACAACAGAATTTATTATAGTTACACCGATCAACCTAAAGGTCAAGCAATTATGTATTTACATCGCAATAGGAATTTACGGTGAGCATGCATTGTCCACGAGCATGGAAGCCAGGGGGATCAATCAGAAGTTTTAACGATGGACTTTAGATTATTGCCCTTGTCTCTTCCTATAGGCACCACCTTAGCTCCAAACTGTACATATGTGCTTAAGCTTCCTTATGCTTGCAAAAGCCCTCTTTCGTTTAGGGCCCCACAGTAGGTCCTTGTGCTATACAGTAGTTCATGAAAAGATATTCAACATTATGGGTCATTAGGTAAATGTAAATGGAAACCACAAATATCACTTTACACCCATTCAGATGGTTATAATATAATTTTTTAAAACCATAACTATACTCCAATATAAAATAAAAATTAAAAGAAACCCAGACAATCACAAATGTTGGCAGGGATGCAGAGAAATTGGACTTTGGAATTCTCATACATTGCTCATAGGAATTGGTGTAGCAAATGTGGAAACAGTTTAACAGTTTCTCAAAAAGTTAAACACAGGGGCTTCCCTGGTAGCTCAGTGGTGAAGAGTTCACTTGCCAATGCAGGAGACACAGGTTTGATCCCTGATCCAGGAAGATCCCACATGCTGCGGAGCAACTAAGCTCATGAGCCACGACTATGGAGCCTATGCTCTAGAGCCTTGGAGCCGTAACTACGGAGCCCATGTGCTGCAACTACTGAAGTCCATGTGCCCTAGAGCCTGAATTCCACAACAACAGACGTCACTGTAACAAGAAGCCTACTTACCTCAACGAGAGAGTAGTCCCCACTCCCTGCAACTAGAGAAGAGCCTGCAGCAGCAACGAAAACCCAGAATAGCCAAAAATAAATAAATTAATTAATTAATAAAAAACAAAGTTAAACACAGAATTCCAATATGAGCAGTAGTTCCACTTCTAGGTGTATACCCAAGAGAACTGAAAACATGTGTTTACACAAAAACTTGTATACAAATAGTTATAGAAGCATTGTGCAAAAACAGTCAAAAGGTGAAAACAGTACAAATGTTTGTCAACTGATGAATGGATAAAGAAAATGTGGTATGTCACTACAACAGAATATTATTTAGTTATAAAATTAAAGTGATGTTATACACTATAATATGGATGGAACTTGCCGCTATTATGCTCATTCAGGGAAGACAGACATAAAACACATTTTATGATTAATGTGAAATGTCACTGCAGACAAATTCATGGAGACAGACGGTAGATTAGTCATTCTCAAAAGATGTGGAGAAGGGGAAATTGAGGACTAATTGCAAATGGGTAGAAGATTTGTTTTGGACAGTGGTGGAAATGTTCTGAAATTAGATAGTGGTCATGTTCGTTACTTGGCAGAGGAACCTGGTGGATCCGAGAGGTCGCAAAAAGTTGGATATGACTGATGACTGAGCAACTAACTTAAAAAAATGGTTGTTGGGGCTTACCTGGTGGTGCAGTGGGTAAAGAGTCCGCCTTGCAGTGCAAGGGGGGCTGGTTCAATCCCTGGCCTGGGAAGATCCCACATGCTGCTGAACTGCTGGACCGGTGTGTCCAGTAACAAGTCAGCACTCTGGAGTGCACGCACCCAGAGCCGGTGCTCTCCAACGAGAGAGGCCACTGAGATGGGAGGCCCACACAGGCAAAAGAACAAAGATGGATGAAAATAAATGGAAAAAAAAAATCAGTAAAAGAGGCCAAAAATGGGATTTCTCTAGTGGTCTAGTGGTTAAGACTCTGTGTTCCCAATGCAGTGGGCCCGGGTTCAATCCCTGCTCAGGCAACTGCATCCCACATGCCACGACTAAGACCCAGCGTAGCCAAATAAATAAATAATTTTTAAAAAGAAGTGTTTAAAGAGGCCAAAAAATTTTTTTAAGTAAAAAGATAGTTATACAACAGAGTGAATATACCAAAACTCACTGAATTGTATGAACTAGTGAATTTTATGTTATATGAAGTATATCTCAAATTTTTAGATTCTAAAAGTAATAAAAGGGGAAAAAAAAAGATCGACAGGGAGAAAGCTAAACTATCTGGAATATGAAGCCATTCTGTTGACCCTTAATCACTTTTAAGTGGTTCCAAAATGCTGTCAAATGATATGGCCACAGTGAAGCAACAATGAATCTGTGATGATGATTTTTTGTTTTCCTTTTTAGTTTTTTGCAGCATTAAAAATGAATCAGGGGACTTCTCTGGTGGCCCAGTGACTAAGACTCCTGGCTTCCACTGCAGGAGGCCTGTGTTCAAGCCCTGGTCAGGGAGCTAGATCCCACATACTACAACTAAGACCCAGCACAGTCAAATAAATAAATATTTAAAAAAAAAAAAAGAAACAGGAGGCTTCCCTGGTGGTCCAGTGGGTAAGGACACCGTCTTGCAGTGCAAGGGGCGCCGGTTCCATCCCTGGCCTGGGAACATCCCATGTGCCACACAGCAGCTGGACCGATGTGTCCAATTACCGAGCGGGAGCTCTGGAGCGCATGCGCCCAGAGCCGGTGCTCTGCGACAACTGAGGCCACTTCGATGGGAGGGCCACACGGGCCGAAGAACAAAGATGGATGAAAATGGATAAATGAAAGACCAATAGAAATAGCCCACCTCCCCCCCCCCTCATGAGTCAGCTGTTATAAACGAGTAATAGTAGGACCCTATATAAAAATTACAATGCTCTGTGATATATTAAATGATATGTAATCAATTAAATAAACTATTAATGCAGATATATAAAGTATGAGTTTTAAACTGTGCTTATATAACAATATGATTTGTAATTATTCAGATATACTGGTGTGGTCATGTCTAAGAACATAACATTATAAAAACTTACTCAGTATTCATAGAAGCTTAGCTTGTATACACATAGAGCATCTCTAAAAGAATATAAGAGACCTTGAAATCATTCTTTCCCTGGGCGAGAGGAACTGAAAGGCTTAGGTGAAGGGAGTCTTTTCACTATAAACCTTTCAGCACCTTCTTTTCTCTCTCTCTCTCTTTCTTTTTCCCATTTGTTTGTTTTTAGATTTGTCTTTGACTATGCTGGGTCTTGGTTGCTGCTCTGGCATTTTCTCTGGTTTCAGAGAGCAGGGGCTACTCTTGGTTGTAGTGTGCAGGCTTCTTATTGTGGTAGCTTCTCTTGCTGCAGAGCATGGGCTCTAGGGAGCACACAGGCTTAAGTAGTAGTGATTCTTGGGTCCTAGAACATAGGCTCAGTTGTTGTGGCACATGGGCTTAGTTGCTCTGAGGCATGTGGGATCTTCCTAGACCAGGAATCGAACCTGTATCTCTTCCAATGGTAGGTGGATTCTTTACCACTGAGCCACCAGAGAAACCCTCAGTACCTTCTTTCTTTCTTTTTGGCTGCACTGGATCTTCATGAGGGTTGAGGGTCTTGGTTTTTCTCTAGTTGTGGCAAGCAGGGGCTACTGCCTAGTTATGGTGCATGGGCTTCTCATTGCAGTGGCTTCTCTTGTTGTAGTGTGCAGGCTCTAGAGTGTGCAGGCTCAGTAATTGTGATGCATGGGCTTAGTTGCCCCGTGGCATGTGGGATCTTCCCTCACCAGGGATCAAACTTGCATTCCTGGCATTGACAGGCCAATTTGTAACCACTAGACCACCCAGGAAGCCCTTCAGTACCTTCTTAATTTTTTTTTTTTCAAGGCACATTTAATTTAATATCAAGAGTGCAATACAAAAGGCCCAATACAATGAAGGAGCACATTCCCCCATGAACACCAACGACAATGCTCTTTCAACATGTGCCTGCTGAATGGAATGGGGATTTAATAAATTACAATGCTCTGTGATATATTAAATGATATGTAATCAATTAAATAAACTATTAATGCAGATATATAAAGTATGAGTTTTAAACTGTGCTTATATAACAATATGATTTGTAATTATTCAGATATACTGGTGTGGTCATGTCTAAGAACATAACATTATAAAAACTTACTCAGTATTCATAGAAGCTTAGCTTGTATACACATAGAGCATCTCTAAAAGAATATAAGAGACCTTGAAATCATTCTTTCCCTGGGCGAGAGGAACTGAAAGGCTTAGGTGAAGGGAGTCTTTTCACTATAAACCTTTCAGCACCTTCTTTTCTCTCTCTCTCTCTTTTTTTTTTTCCCATTTGTTTGTTTTTTAGATTTGTCTTTGACTATGCTGGGTCTTGGTTGCTGCTCAGGCTTTTTCTCTGGTTTCAGAGAGCAGGGGCTACTCTTGGTTGTAGTGTGCAGGCTTCTTATTGTGGTAGCTTCTCTTGCTGCAGAGCATGGGCTCTAGGGAGCACACAGGCTTAAGTAGTAGTGATTCTTGGGTCCTAGAACATAGGCTCAGTTGTTGTGGCACATGGGCTTAGTTGCTCTGAGGCATGTGGGATCTTCCTAGACCAGGAATCGAACCTGTATCTCTTCCAATGGTAGGTGGATTCTTTACCACTGAGCCACCAGAGAAACCCTCAGTACCTTCTTTCTTTCTTTTTGGCTGCACTGGATCTTCATGAGGGTTGAGGGTCTTGGTTTTTCTCTAGTTGTGGCAAGCAGGGGCTACTGCCTAGTTATGGTGCATGGGCTTCTCATTGCAGTGGCTTCTCTTGTTGTAGTGTGCAGGCTCTAGAGTGTGCAGGCTCAGTAATTGTGATGCATGGGCTTAGTTGCCCCGTGGCATGTGGGATCTTCCCTCACCAGGGATCAAACTTGCATTCCTGGCATTGACAGGCCAATTTGTAACCACTAGACCACCCAGGAAGCCCTTCAGTACCTTCTTAATTTTTTTTTTTTCAAGGCACATTTAATTTAATATCAAGAGTGCAATACAAAAGGCCCAATACAATGAAGGAGCACATTCCCCCATGAACACCAACGACAATGCTCTTTCAACATGTGCCTGCTGAATGGAATGGGGATTTAATAAATTGTACTACTGAAAAAAAAAAAACGCAGTGAGTCTCATCACAGCCAAATATCCTTATACAATCTAGTTGTGAAATGAATGTTCATAACGCTTCAAACAGTTTAAAACCTGAAGTTTGATACCACACCTTCATGTTTGTACAGTCCTCAGTGAGAATATCTACAGTATCAGCAACCATTCAAACAAACCATTGAGTAAACCCACATTGACTGAAGGCTCAATCAAATAATTACAGAGCCCCAATGAAATGGTTAAATATATGAACTACTTGTACTGACGACTATTATTTGAGTCTCTCGTGACTATTAAGTTGGTTCTTAGCAAATAAACCCTTTAAAGGCAAAATTCACCTTATTTCAGTTTTGACCCAGAAGTTCAACAACAATCACGAAGTCCACAGTCTTATTGGCAAAACTGATACACAGTGTCTCTAAGTCACTATGCTCAAGGTTAAGAGCGATGCATATTCCGTCTTAACATTTACTGGAATTTTACATGTTCAATTCATGGTTTTAAATCTCTAGGTTTTCATTCCTCCAAACCGTCTGAAGACACAGTGTGCCACAGACTTAAGACTTCTGTTTCTCCCTCTATTTTCTTCCAACAGAAACATTTCTCAAGTGTCTACATGTTCTAGAAGGGGAATTTTTCGGAGGTGGCCACTTCTTCGGAATAGCGACGCTTCTTTCTTTTTGGCTGCACTGGATCTTCATGAGGGTTGAGGGTCTTGGTTTTTCTCTAGTTGTGGCAAGCAGGGGCTACTGCCTAGTTATGGTGCATGGGCTTCTCATTGCAGTGGCTTCTCTTGTTGTAGTGTGCAGGCTCTAGAGTGTGCAGGCTCAGTAATTGTGATGCATGGGCTTAGTTGCCCCGTGGCATGTGGGATCTTCCCTCACCAGGGATCAAACTTGCATTCCTGGCATTGACAGGCCAATTTGTAACCACTAGACCACCCAGGAAGCCCTTCAGTACCTTCTTAATTTTTTTTTTTTCAAGGCACATTTAATTTAATATCAAGAGTGCAATACAAAAGGCCCAATACAATGAAGGAGCACATTCCCCCATGAACACCAACGACAATGCTCTTTCAACATGTGCCTGCTGAATGGAATGGGGATTTAATAAATTGTACTACTGAAAAAAAAAAAACGCAGTGAGTCTCATCACAGCCAAATATCCTTATACAATCTAGTTGTGAAATGAATGTTCATAACGCTTCAAACAGTTTAAAACCTGAAGTTTGATACCACACCTTCATGTTTGTACAGTCCTCAGTGAGAATATCTACAGTATCAGCAACCATTCAAACAAACCATTGAGTAAACCCACATTGACTGAAGGCTCAATCAAATAATTACAGAGCCCCAATGAAATGGTTAAATATATGAACTACTTGTACTGACGACTATTATTTGAGTCTCTCGTGACTATTAAGTTGGTTCTTAGCAAATAAACCCTTTAAAGGCAAAATTCACCTTATTTCAGTTTTGACCCAGAAGTTCAACAACAATCACGAAGTCCACAGTCTTATTGGCAAAACTGATACACAGTGTCTCTAAGTCACTATGCTCAAGGTTAAGAGCGATGCATATTCCGTCTTTACATTTACTGGAATTTTACATGTTCAATTCATGGTTTTAAATCTCTAGGTTTTCATTCCTCCAAACCGTCTGAAGACACAGTGTGCCACAGACTTAAGACTTCTGTTTCTCCCTCTATTTTCTTCCAACAGAAACATTTCTCAAGTGTCTACATGTTCTAGAAGGGGAATTTTTCGGAGGTGGCCACTTCTTCGGAATAGTCCGACGCCATCAGGCCTCTGAAGCAAGGGGAGGGGGAAGAGAAAAAAGCTGAAACACAAGGTTCATCTGGTAAGTTTTACATTAACCTTTACAAGCTGGACAGTTTAAGAATGTGACTTTTTGGCTCAAAAAGTCTGAGTCTTGGTGTGGAAACAAGGACGTGGCTGTCCCCCCACAGCTTTCTCGCAGTGGGACTGTCAGGGAAGTCTTGACTGGGGAGTATGATTTGTTTACCTATCAGGCGTAAACTTCCAGGCACTCAGTTCATTTTGGGCTTGTTCCAGTTTGTCTTTAGTCTGTTCCAGTTCACTTTTCATTTTTAGGAAAAACAAGTTGATCGCTGGGTCCACCATTGTTGATCTCAGCTGGGCAACGCTAGGCTGCTGGACTTGCTTGAGGTACTGGATCTGAGTAGTACACTCTTGCATCTCTTTCTCCTTGGTTGCCAGTCGCGTTACAAGAATGTTTTCCCTGCGTGCAGATTCTTGCTGTTGTTGCTTTAGTTTTTCTTCAGACTCCCTTAAGTCAGTTACATCATTAGAGTTGAGATCTGTGTACTTGCCCTCCAAAGCTTGCACGTACGCTTCATACTGTTTCCATCTTAGAATTAATTCATCTCGGGCCATCACTTTGAAGTCTGTTTCACTCAGTCGAACCTTTTTGGGAAGAGGTTCTTCGTTGGTCATCTTGAATCCTGACTTCCTCGAAGCACTTGGGGCTCTTCCACTAGGGATTTCCTACGGACCCGAGCAACGCGGCGATCAGGGACGCCGGGCGAGGCCTTAGCAGGTCCCCGAGTCCTCGAGCGTGCTAAGGAACTTCGGGTCGGAAGGTGCGCGCTCCCTCCAACATGGAAGCCCCCGCGACCACGCAGCTGCAGCGCGGCGCCCCTGCGCGCCGCTCCCTCCGCCCGGCCGACGCAGGCGGGTGCGCGCCGCGCCGCGGGGGCGGCCTCCCGGGTCGCCGGCCCCACGGGAGCCCGCTCGCCCCCGCCCGCGGGAGGCCGGCGTGGCGAGCGGAGGTGGGGGGGTGGCCGGGCCCGGGGGGGGGGCGTGGCCGGGCCCGGGGCCCCCGAGGCCGTCTCCCTTCTTAATTTTGAACCATGTGCCCATATTGACTACTAAAATATTTTAAACCACCAACGTTATTTTTACGGGATAATCAGGTTAAACTTAATTTCAATTTGTAGCATCTTTTCCATTTTTTAGAACTTTCTATGATGACATCCTTGGTTGACTATTTCAACCTCAATGCACCATGGAATTCATCACTGGCAACTGGCTCTGCATTGACGTGGAGTGTAAGACTTTACCTCTGTGTTAATAGCAAGGCCTGTTAATTTATTGGTCCTGTCACCAGCTTTCATTAGGCAATGGTGACATCAAAGAGAGCAACTTCAGAAGCAGAGAGATACCTTTGCAGAAAACAGAAAATTCACTTCATCTTTATACACTTTGATAGGACAAAGTGTCAGGTATGTCAGCTTGATGGGTCAGCTGCTGATGGTGTGATTTGACTGGTGCACAGAAGACCTTTCAGCTTAAATTTGTCCCCACCTTTCCCACTGTGCTTTCTGGGATTCAGAGTTAATCATCTATAAAACCTTCCTATGTCTGAACTCTCTTCCTTGAATATTTCCTGTACCTTCTGATTTTAGTTCAGTGGTTTGCAATGGGGGTAATTTTACTCTGCTGCTTGGGGACATTTTGCAGTGTCAGGAAATATTTTTGGTTGTCACACTAGAGGTGTGAAACAGAAGCAAAAGGTGAGAGAAAAAAGGAAAGATATACCCAGCTAGATGAAGAATTCCATGAAATAGCAAGGAGAGATAAGACAGCCTTTTTAAATGAACAGTACAAAGACACAGAGGAAAACAATAGAATGGGAGAGACTAGAGATCTCTTCAAGAAAATTGGAGGTATTAAGGGAACATTTAATGAAAGGATGAGCATGATAAAGGACAAAAAGTGTAAGGACCTAACAGAAGCAGAAGAGATTGAGAAGAGGTGGCAAAAATACACGGAACTATACAAGAAAGCTCATAATCACCTGGATAATCATGATGGTGTGGTCACTCACTTAGATCTGGACACCCTGGAGTGTGAAGTCAGGTGGACTGTAGGAAGCATTGCTATGAACAAGGCTAGTTGGGGTGATGGAATTCTGGCTGAGATATTTCAAGTACTAAAAGATGATGCTGTTAAAGTGCTGCACTCAATATGCCAGCAAATTCAGAAAACTCAGCAGTGACCACGGACAGGAAAAGATTACTTTTCATTCCAGTCACAAAGAAGTGCAATGCCAAAGAATGTTCAAACTACTGCACGATTGCACTTATTTCACATGCTAGCAAGGTTTTTTTTTTTTAACATTTGTTTTATTTATTTATCTTTTTTTTGGAGGGTGAGGTGGGGAGGGAGGGGGACGGGTGGGCCACTTCTATTGGTCTTTCATTTCTCTAGTTTCATCTGTCTTTGTTCTTTGGCTCCTGTGGGCCTCCCATCGCGGTGGCGTCTGTCGTTGCAGAGCGCTGGCTCTGGGCGCATGCGCCCCAGAGCTCCAGCTCGGTAATTGGACACATCGGTCCAGCTGCTCCGCGGCACATGGGATCTTCCCAGGCCAGGGATTGAACCGGCACCCCTTGCACTGCAAGGCGGTGTCCTTACCCACTGGACCACCAGGGGAAGCCCACTAGCAAGGTTATGCTGAAAATCCCAACTGAGAAGTTCAAGGAAGTTCCTTGTACAAACTGAGTTTAAAAAGAGAACCAACCTTTGTTGGATAATAGAAAAAGCAGGGAAACTCAGGAAAAGCATCTATTTCTGCATCATTGACTGCACTAAAGCCTTTGGCTGTGGGGATCACAACAAACTGTGGAAAATGTTTAAAGAGATACCATACTGCTTTACCTGTCTCCTGAGAAACCTATGTGTGGGACAAGAAGCAACAGTTAGAGCCAGACATGGAACAATTGACTGGTTCAAATTGGGAAAGGAATATGACAAGGTTGTATATTGTCACTTTGCTTACTTAACTTATGTGCAAAGTACATCATACTAAATGCCAGGCTAGATGAATAACAAGCTGGAATCAAGATTGCTGGGAGAAATATCAACAACCAATTGCAAAGAATTGGCAGTGTAGGACTGGCTGAAAAATAAAATTTCAAGTAAACTGAAAAGATGTGGTCACTCACTTAGATCTGGACACCCTGGAGTGTGAAGTCAGGTGGACTGTAGGAAGCATTGCTATGAACAAGGCTAGTTGGGGTGATGGAATTCTGGCTGAGATATTTCAAGTACTAAAAGATGATGCTGTTAAAGTGCTGCACTCAATATGCCAGCAAATTCAGAAAACTCAGCAGTGACCACGGACAGGAAAAGATTACTTTTCATTCCAGTCACAAAGAAGTGCAATGCCAAAGAATGTTCAAACTACTGCACGATTGCACTTATTTCACATGCTAGCAAGGTTTTTTTTTTTTAACATTTGTTTTATTTATTTATCTTTTTTTTGGAGGGTGAGGTGGGGAGGGAGGGGGACGGGTGGGCCACTTCTATTGGTCTTTCATTTCTCTAGTTTCATCTGTCTTTGTTCTTTGGCTCCTGTGGGCCTCCCATCGCGGTGGCGTCTGTCGTTGCAGAGCGCTGGCTCTGGGCGCATGCGCCCCAGAGCTCCAGCTCGGTAATTGGACACATCGGTCCAGCTGCTCCGCGGCACATGGGATCTTCCCAGGCCAGGGATTGAACCGGCACCCCTTGCACTGCAAGGCGGTGTCCTTACCCACTGGACCACCAGGGGAAGCCCACTAGCAAGGTTATGCTGAAAATCCCAACTGAGAAGTTCAAGGAAGTTCCTTGTACAAACTGAGTTTAAAAAGAGAACCAACCTTTGTTGGATAATAGAAAAAGCAGGGAAACTCAGGAAAAGCATCTATTTCTGCATCATTGACTGCACTAAAGCCTTTGGCTGTGGGGATCACAACAAACTGTGGAAAATGTTTAAAGAGATACCATACTGCTTTACCTGTCTCCTGAGAAACCTATGTGTGGGACAAGAAGCAACAGTTAGAGCCAGACATGGAACAATTGACTGGTTCAAATTGGGAAAGGAATATGACAAGGTTGTATATTGTCACTTTGCTTACTTAACTTATGTGCAAAGTACATCATACTAAATGCCAGGCTAGATGAATAACAAGCTGGAATCAAGATTGCTGGGAGAAATATCAACAACCTCAAATGTGCAGATGATACCACTCTAACGGTAGAAAGCAAAAAGGAACAAAAGAGCCTCTTGATGAAGGTTAAAGAGGAGAGTTAAAAAAAAACTGGCTTGAAACTCAACATTCAAAAAATTAAGATCATGGCAACCAGTCCTATCACTTCACTGCAAATAGAAGGGGAGGGCTTCCCCTGGTGGTCCAGTGGGTAAGGACACCGCCTTGCAGTGCAAGGGGCGCCGGTTAGAGCCCTGGCCTGGGAAGATCCCACGTGCCACGGAGCGGCTGGACTGATGTGTCCAATCACTGCACCGGAGCTCTGGAGCTCGTGTGCCCAGAGCCGGTGCTCTGTGACAACAGAGGCCACCGTGATGGGAGGCCCGCAGGAGCCAAAGAACAAAGACGGATGAAAATAGAGAAACTAAAGACCAATAGAAGTGGCCCGCCTGCTCCTCTCCCTCCCCAACCCAACCCCTGCCCCAAATAAATAATCTTAAAAAAAAAAAAAAAAAGAAGGGGAAAAAGTGGAAGCAGTGACATATTTTATTTCTTGGACTCCAAAATCACTACAGATGGTGACTAGAGTCATGAAATTAAAAGACACTTACTCCTTGGAAAGAAAGCTATGATAAATCTAGACGGCATATTAAAAAGCAGAGGCAGGGCTTCCTTGGTGGGTAGGACACTGCCTTGCAGTGGAAGGGGCACCAGTTCAATCCCTGGCCTGGGGAGATCCCACATGCCACGGACTGGCTGGACCGATGTGTCCAACTACCGAGCTGTAGCTCTGGAGGGCATATGCCCAGAGATGGTGCTCTGCGATGAGAGAGGCCACCGCAATGGGAGGCCCACACAGGCCAAAGAACCAAAGATAAATAAATGAAAGATAAATAGAAGTGACCGCCCCACCCCCACCCCCACCCCCCAAAAAAAGGGAAAAAAAGCAGAGACATTACTGACAAAGGTCCATATAAAAAACTATGGTTTTTCCTGTAGTCATGTTTGGATGTAAGAGTTGGACCCTAAAGAACGCTGAGCGCTGAAGAATTGATGCTTTTAAACTGTAGAGCTGGAGTAGACTCTTGATAGTCCTTTGGAAAGCAAGGAGATCAAAGCAGTCAATCCTAAAGGAAATCAACTCTGAATATTCATTGGAAGGACTGATGCGGAAGCTGAAGCACCAATACTTTGGCCACCTGATGCAAAGAGCCGACTCATTAAAAAAGACCCTGATGCTGGGAAAGTTTGAGGGCAAGAAGAGAAGCAGAAGACAGAGAATGAGATTGTTGGATGCCATCACTGACTCAATGGACATAAATTTGAGCAAACTCTGGGAAACAGTGAAGGACAGGGGAGCCTGGCATGCTACAGTCCATGAGGTTTCAAAGAGTTGGACACGACTTAGCGGCTGAACAACAACAACTGGAGGTGATGCTACTAGCAACTAGTGGTTAGAAGCCAGAGATGCACTAAAGATGCTGCAATGCACAGGACAGCTCCCCACAGCAAAGAATCTTCAGGCCTCAAACATCAGTAGGATTCAAGTTGAGATCCTCTGTCCTGGAGGAACTGCTTACCCTGCAGCCTTCTCCAGTAGTGTCTGTGTTTTCTCGAAACAAAACTTGGAAGTATCTTATCATTGCTTTCAAACAGTCCCCCACCCATCCCCCTGCAAATCCTTAAGGAAAAGTTTAGCTATGAATTCTTTCCGGGCTTGACAGTCACTTCCTCTCTTTTGAAGTCATCTACCTGTTTGAGCTTCTCTTTTCACTGTCAGTCTCTTCATTGCTGCAGCTGTCTTAAATCTTGGTGATGTCTCCCTACCTATCTAACATCCTAGACTCAGCTCAGTTCCTTGTAGTCCTCTCTTGCAAGAATCTTACTTTCCACATCACCTCAGTCACTTGCTCACTTATCACTGTTTGTCATTGACTTTATTTTTTTTTTATTATTATTTTTTTAAAGGTTTATTTATTTATTTACTTTGGGCGGGGGTCGGGTGGGGAGGGAGGGGAGCGGGCGGGCCACTTCTATTGGTCTTTCATTTCTCTATTTTCATTCGTCTTCTTTGGCTCCTGTGGGCCTCCCATCGCGGTGGCCTCTGTTGTCACAGAGCGCCAGCTCTGGGCGCATGCGCTCTAGAGCTCCGGCTCGGTGATTGGACACATCAGTCCAGCCGCTCCGTGGCACGTGGGATCTTCCCAGGCCAGGGCTCAAACTGGCGCCCCTTGCACTGCAAGGCGGTGTCCTTACCCACTGGACCACCAGGGGAAGCCCTGTCATTGACTTTAATTGCAACATTTCCATCATTTCATGCAGTCCATTTTCTGACTTCTACTTCCTATCAGTTTAGTCCATTCCTTCTAGTAGTCTCATTTCCACAAGCTTTTGATCTGCTTAAGACAATCTACTGATCCTCACAACTTTTCCCTGTCCCTGATAAAATCTGATTATCCATCTGCCCAGAGCCTACACCATGCAGCTGAAAGTGGCTTGAAGAAAAGCATTCAGTTATGCTAACTGTTCCGTCTTCAGGCTTATAACCACTAACCTCAAATGGGCCCTTAATGCTACCCAACAATATATTTCCCTAATCTCTTGTAGACAACTATTTTATTTCTTTCCTCTTTCTTTTTGTATTGAGCTGCAATTGAGAAATAAAATTGTAAAATATTGCAAGTATACAACATGATGATTTGATATACACATATACAACTGAATGACTAACACACACACGCACACACACAAAATAAAAGAATTCCCATGGGCTTCCCTGGTGGTCCAGTGGGTAAGGACACTGCCTTGCAGTGCAAGGGGCACCGGTTAGATCCCTGGCCCAGGAAGATCCCATGTGCCGCGGAGTGGCTGGACCGGTGTGTCCAACTACCCAGAGCCCCGAGCTGGTGCTCTGCAGTGAGAGAGGCCACTGTGATGGGAGGCCCACATGGGCCAAAGAACAAAGATAAATAAATGAAAGATCAATGGAAGTGGCCAAAAAAAAGAATTCCCATCATCAAGTTAATTAACATAACCATTATCTCGTGGTAATGGTTTTACCTCATACTTTTTTTTCCCTTGGGTGAGAACACTGAAGTTTTACTCTCAGCAAATTTCAACTATAAATTACAATAGTTTTATCATCTTTATTGTTGTTTCATCGCTAAGTCATGTCCAACTCTTCACAAACCCATAGATTGTAGTCTGCCAGGCTCCTCTGTTCATGGGATTTCCCAAGCAAGAATGCTGGAGTGAGTTGCCATTTCCTTCTCCAGGGATCTTCTTGCCCCAGGGATCAAACTCACATCTCCTGCCTTGACAGGTGGGTTCTTTACCACTGAGCCACCAGGGAAGCCCATTATCAACTGTAGTCTCCATCTTATGCCTTAAGTCCATAGACCTTACCAATCTCATAACTGAAAGTCTGTGTCTTTTATTTTTAGCTTAAACTATTTATCTATTTGGCTGCATCGAGTCTTAGTTGTGGCATGTAGAATCTAGTGCCCTGACCAAGGATGGAACCTGGGCCCCCTGCACTGGGAGTATGTAGTCTTAGCCACTGGATCACTAAGGAAGTCCCTGAAAGTGTATACCTATTACTAGTCTCTCCCTATTTCCCCAGCACCCAGCCCCTGGCAACCACCATTTTGCTTTCTGTTTCCATGAATTTGACTTTTT
Source organism: Tragulus kanchil (assembly GCA_022376925.1). Classification (NCBI taxonomy): domain Eukaryota; kingdom Metazoa; phylum Chordata; class Mammalia; order Artiodactyla; family Tragulidae; genus Tragulus; species Tragulus kanchil. The sequence continues at coordinate 103,639,628 of JAIOJX010000030.1, read as the reverse complement.
TTTTTTTTTTTTCAGATCCCACATATAAGTGATACTGTGCTGTATTGTCTTCTCTATCTGGCTTGTTTCACATAGTGTGATAAACTCAAAGTTTATTCATCTTGTTGCACATTGCAATATTTCCTTCTTTTTAAAGGCCGAAGAACATTCTAATGTATGTATCTACCAAACTTTATGCACTCATCTGTCATTGAATGATTAGTTTGTTTTTATTCCTGGACTATTGTGACTAGTGCTACAATGAACATGGAGTATGTACCCAGGAGCAGAATTGCTAGATCATATGATGGTTCTATTTTTAATTTTTGAAGAAGCACCATGCTGTGTTCTGTAGCAGCTGTACCAATTTACCATCAACAGTGGTATAGAGGGTTCCTTTTTTCCACATCCTTGTCAACACTTGTTATCTCTTGTTTTTTGGTAATAGCCATCCTTTTACCTCTGGAGATGACAGCTCATTCCAGTTCTGATTTGCATTTCTATGGTGATTAGTAATATTTAGCATCTCTTCATGTACCTATTGTCCATTTGTGTAAGTCTTTTGCAAAATGTCTGTTCAGGTCCTTTGCCCAGTTTTTTCTTAAATTTTTAAAAATTATTTATTTATTTTGGGCTGTTCTGGGTTTTCACTGCTGCCACAGTCTCTTCTGTAGTTGCAGAGAGTCAGGGCTATTCTCTAGTTGAGGTGAGCAGGCATCTTGTTGCAGTGACTTCTTTTGTTGTAGAACTCGGGCTTTAGGGCACATAGGCTTCAGTAGTTGTGGCACATGGGCTCAGTAGTTGTAGCCCCAAGGCTCTAGAGCACAGGCTCAATAGTTGTGGCTCATGGACTTAGTTGCTTCGCAACATGTGGGATCTTCCTGGATCAGGGATTGAACTCATGTCTCCTGCATTGGCAGGTGAACTCTTTACCACTGAGCTACCAGGGAAGCCCCTTTGCCCATTTTTAAATATGCTATTTGTTTGTTTACTTATTTCTCCTTTGAATTTCTTGTATATTGTGGATATTAATCCCTTATTGAATACATAGTTTTTTTCATTCCTCGGTGCCTTTTCATTCTGTTCATGATTTTCTTTTGCTATACAGAAGCTTTGTTATGATTTTGCTGAATCAACTTTTGTTAAGTAGAGCCCCAGGGTGGCATATGGGTTAATAAACAACCACAAGAGATACAGACAGGGAATTTTATTACTCTTGGGTTCTGGAGAAAATATGTAGTATGATACCTCATAGGGCCATATGGGGAAATCAAGTCAGGGGATAGGCAGAGAGAGAGAGACAGGACCTGGGGCATATGCTGCTATTGGGGTCCAAATATGGTATGCTTTAAGGTTCCCAGGTTAAGAGTGGATTGATCAAACAAAAACGAGTAGAATTTTGATAAACTTTATAGGGGGGTCTTATCCACAGTGGAAGGCCTTGGGAGTCAGGGGCAACTGTTTAACATTGGGCTATTGGAAGAGTCATATCAGAGTTTTACGGGGTTTTTTTTCATAGCTTTTTTTTTTTTTTTTGCCTGTAAGTCATCATTTGTTTTTCATCCATCTTTATTCTTTGACATGTGTTGGCCTCCCATCGCAGTGGCCTCTCTCGTTGCAGAGAACTGGCTCTGGGTGCATGTGGTCCAGAGGACTCTCATAATTGTACATACTGGCCCAGCTGTTCCTCAGCATGTGGGATCTTCCTGGGCCAGGGATCAAACCAGTCCCCATTGCACTGCAAGGTGTACTCTTTACCCACTGGACCACCAGAGAAGCCCAAGAATTTACTTTTTTTTTTTTAATGTTTATTAATTTGGCTGTGCTGGGCCTTAGTTGTGGGACTTGGAATCTTTTTAGTTGGAGCATATGGGATCTAGTTCCATGACCAGCGATCGAACCCAGGCCCCCTGCATTGGGAGCACAGAGTCTTAGCCACTCTTGGGAAGTCCCAAGGATTTACTTTTGATGGTGACTCTATAGGTTGTTGGGGCTTCCCAGGTAGCACTAATGGTAAGGAATCAACAGACATAAGAAATGTGGATTCCATTCCTGGGTCAGGAAGATCCCTTGAGGAGGGAATGACAACCCACTCCAGTATTCTTTCCTGGAGAATCCATGGATAGAGGAGCCTGACAGATTATTGTCCATGGTGTCACAAAGAGTCAGACACGACTGGAGTCATGGAAGATCACCTAAATGAGGAGGCATTTTTTCCTCGGTGCCTTTTCATTCTGTTCATGATTTTCTTTTGCTATACAGAAGCTTTGTTATGATTTTGCTGAATCAACTTTTGTTAAGTAGAGCCCCAGGGTGGCATATGGGTTAATAAACAACCACAAGAGATACAGACAGGGAATTTTATTACTCTTGGGTTCTGGAGAAAATATGTAGTATGATACCTCATAGGGCCATATGGGGAAATCAAGTCAGGGGATAGGCAGAGAGAGAGAGACAGGACCTGGGGCATATGCTGCTATTGGGGTCCAAATATGGTATGCTTTAAGGTTCCCAGGTTAAGAGTGGATTGATCAAACAAAAACGAGTAGAATTTTGATAAACTTTATAGGGGGGTCTTATCCACAGTGGAAGGCCTTGGGAGTCAGGGGCAACTGTTTAACATTGGGCTATTGGAAGAGTCATATCAGAGTTTTACGGGGTTTTTTTTCATAGCTTTTTTTTTTTTTTGCCTGTAAGTCATCATTTGTTTTTCATCCATCTTTATTCTTTGACATGTGTTGGCCTCCCATCGCAGTGGCCTCTCTCGTTGCAGAGAACTGGCTCTGGGTGCATGTGGTCCAGAGGACTCTCATAATTGTACATACTGGCCCAGCTGTTCCTCAGCATGTGGGATCTTCCTGGGCCAGGGATCAAACCAGTCCCCATTGCACTGCAAGGTGTACTCTTTACCCACTGGACCACCAGAGAAGCCCAAGAATTTACTTTTTTTTTTTTAATGTTTATTAATTTGGCTGTGCTGGGCCTTAGTTGTGGGACTTGGAATCTTTTTAGTTGGAGCATATGGGATCTAGTTCCATGACCAGCGATCGAACCCAGGCCCCCTGCATTGGGAGCACAGAGTCTTAGCCACTCTTGGGAAGTCCCAAGGATTTACTTTTGATGGTGACTCTATAGGTTGTTGGGGCTTCCCAGGTAGCACTAATGGTAAGGAATCAACAGACATAAGAAATGTGGATTCCATTCCTGGGTCAGGAAGATCCCTTGAGGAGGGAATGACAACCCACTCCAGTATTCTTTCCTGGAGAATCCATGGATAGAGGAGCCTGACAGATTATTGTCCATGGTGTCACAAAGAGTCAGACACGACTGAGCTGAGTCACATGGGTTGTTATCCAGGTCATGCACCTAAATGAGGGGCTTGTGTCAATTTAAAGCACCCACAGGTCATTTTGCCAAACAAAATGCCAAGGCAGCAATACCATTGTTGTTCTTTAGTCACTAAGTAATGTGCAATTCTTTTGCAACCTCATGAACTGTAGTGTCCCGACCAACTGGATTCGTCGACACAGACCCGGGATTCGTCAAGGCAGACCTAAAAGCGGGGGAGTGGGAATTAAAAAGGACAAGAGACATGAGAAACGGAGACAAGACAGGAATCTGATCAAGTCTCATTTTATTGTTGAAAGGGAGCGGTATTTATGCTTTTCAGAAAGGGAAAGGAAAGAAGGAGCCAAACACAGCCAATCGTGTTAAAGGTCAACTGTGCATGCAGTTACATCATAGCAAAAGTCTATGGGGAGCATACACTGATCACGAGTGCGGAAACTTTGAGCAGCCTATCACGTAGCAATCACACATCCCAGACCGTGCCAAACCGCGCCCTCCTATCTTCCGCTAGGCGCCATCTTTATGGTGGAGTGCCTTTTGTGTTAGAGGCTGCAAGACACCCTCCTTGCTTTGAGATTGTAGCCTTCTGGCTTCTTATCACGCTCTCTGACCTTGCACAGCCTCACAGTTAATTAGACAGAAGAAGGTAGGCGGTGTTCTGCTGAAGGAGCCGTCCTTGGGAGCACATGGCAGCATTCATACGCTAGAGGCTATAAGGCATGGCCAGGGCTCTCACGGCCCCCGACACTGTCGTCCTCCAGACTCCTCTTGTCTTTGGGATTTCCCAGGCAAGAATACTAGAATGGGTTGTCATTTCCTTCTCCAGGGTATCTTCCCAACCTAGAGATCAAACCTGTGTCTTTTGCATTACAGGGGGATTCTTCACTGCTGAGCCACCAGGGAAGCCCAGTACCATGCAGTAGCTCAACTAAACTCTCAACAATCCATCCTGTGATGCCTCACCATCAGAAATACAAACTCCTGTGCAGCAGATGTGGGAAAGGACATAGGAATTGTTTTCAGAAGCCGCCAAAAAAGCACATTTAACCAGGGTAATCATGATCCAACCTATGATGAATAGCCTTGCTATTGTTTGAAATCCAGTCTAGCCATTGTGCTCAGGTGTATGGAGAGTGCCATAAATACAAATCAAGAGCCTCAAGGAGTGTGGGAATTTGTTGAAGAATTTTAAGTGTATGATGCATGATCTATAAACCTTGACATAGCTTGTAGAGGTTGGCCTGCACCTATCCTGGCTTGTTAATGTACCTGCAGTAAGAGGTGCCTTGTGAAGAACAGAACACCTTGTTCTGCCAAATACAAAGTGTAACACTAGTTGATTATCTATCATCTTTTGTGCTGGTGAGTCATGTGTTGCGGCATCAAAGTATGGTGTAGTGTCTGCCTGTGGTTGACTAGGGTGGGTGGTGATTGCTGGGTGGTTTTTAAGATTTGATCTTGTTGGACTCGGATAGAAGCACCTGTTCCTATGGCTGGTGATACGCCAGGCCCAACAGGGTAGAGAGGAGAATGGCTCTCTTGGTATACGTGAGCCAGGCATATCTCTTGCAGAGAAATGCCAAGAGGGGAAAAGGTGGCTAGACTATCAAAGGTGACAGTGTTGCAGTAATAAAGGCCATCTTCAGATTGCTTGCAGATGTATCAGAGTCGTCTGGAGACTCAGGTGGACTTGATACTAGCCTCCCGACTTAGGTCCACAATAAAATTTGCATGATACTCTATTTAACGTTAAGGGGAAGTGAATATACAGGGTGAGGTCCAGCATTTTGTGTTCCAGGAGAGTTGGTAGAAAGTATCACCATGGAGGGATAATTATCTTGATGCTTACCCACAGGATACCCTGTTTGGGGGTCTAGATTAGGGGTTTGGTTTAGCCTCAATGAAAGGCTTCTGGTGTTTTGAAGGGAGTTAGCCCAAGGGACTAATCACTTGGAAGAAGCACAATATCGATAGATAGCTCTACATGGGGTTGTAGGTGTGACCGGTGTGATGACAAGTTCAACTTCATTTTACTTACAAGGCTTGGGCCACTATCTTGGAGGTTTGTATGCATATAGTTGTGTCAGACCCAGACCACTTGTTTGTGTTGTAGGGTGGGGTTGTGGCATGTGCTGGAGAAGGGCAATGGCTACTATGTGGAAAGAAGTGGAAGTAGTAACTTTGAGTATGGAGGAGGTGCTGGTGGTCAAGGTGGGAATAACAAGAGAAATTGAAGTCTGTCCTGGATACATCGTGTGGAAAGCGAAAGCTATGATCTAGTACATTGAGTGGTGAACACAGCCACATAAGGTGCCTAACCACGGGATGTGAACAAGTCAAGCTGGGGGCATGTTACATCCAAGTGCCTTATTGTGGCCGATATGGTTTAGAATACAGAGTTTAGCTTACCACAGAGTTGAAGCAATGTCTAATGTAGTTGAGGGATTTACAGTTCTGCAAGCATTCTGACATGAGGCAAGGTTCACAAGGCCAGAAATTAGCTGTTTTGGAGAAACAGTATTCTATGGGTTCCTCAGGGCTAAAAACATTTTTGCAACTCAGCCCAGAGGTTAAGAGTCACCACAATTGGGGCTTCCCCTGGTGGTCCAGTGGGTAAGGACACCGCCTCATCCTGTTCCTATGGCTGGTGATGGGGGTAGGGGAGAATGGCTCTCTTGGTATCGTGCAGGCATATCTCTTGCAGAGAAATGCCAAGAGGGGAAAAGGTGGCTAGACTATCAAAGGTGACAGTGTTGCAGTAATAAAGGCCATCTTCAGATTGCTTGCAGATGTATCAGAGTCGTCTGGAGACTCAGGTGGACTTGATACTAGCCTCCCGACTTAGGTCCACAATAAAATTTGCATGATACTCTATTTAACGTTAAGGGGAAGTGAATATACAGGGTGAGGTCCAGCATTTTGTGTTCCAGGAGAGTTTGTAGAAAGTATCACCATGGGGGGATAATTATCTTGATGCTTACCCACAGGATACCCTGTTTGGGGGTCTAGATTAGGGGTTTGGTTTAGCCTCAATGAAAGGCTTCTGGTGTTTTGAAGGGAGTTAGCCCAAGGGACTAATCACTTGGAAGAAGCACAATATCGATAGATAGCTCTACATGGGGTTGTAGGTGTGACCGGTGTGATGACAAGTTCAACTTCATTTTACTTACAAGGCTTGGGCCACTATCTTGGAGGTTTGTATGCATATAGTTGTGTCAGACCCAGACCACTTGTTTGTGTTGTAGGGTGGGGTTGTGGCATGTGCTGGAGAAGGGCAATGGCTACTATGTGGAAAGAAGTGGAAGTAGTAACTTTGAGTATGGAGGAGGTGCTGGTGGTCAAGGTGGGAATAACAAGAGAAATTGAAGTCTGTCCTGGATACATCGTGTGGAAAGCGAAAGCTATGATCTAGTACATTGAGTGGTGAACACAGCCACATAAGGTGCCTAACCACGGGATGTGAACAAGTCAAGCTGGGGGCATGTTACATCCAAGTGCCTTATTGTGGCCGATATGGTTTAGAATACAGAGTTTAGCTTACCACAGAGTTGAAGCAATGTCTAATGTAGTTGAGGGATTTACAGTTCTGCAAGCATTCTGACATGAGGCAAGGTTCACAAGGCCAGAAATTAGCTGTTTTGGAGAAACAGTATTCTATGGGTTCCTCAGGGCTAAAAACATTTTTGCAACTCAGCCCAGAGGTTAAGAGTCACCACAATTGGGGCTTCCCCTGGTGGTCCAGTGGGTAAGGACACCGCCTTGCAGTGAAAGGGGCGCCGGTTCGAGCCCTGGCCTGGGAGGATCCCACGTGCCGCAGAGTGGCTGGACTGATGTGTCCAGTTGCCGAGCTGGAGCTCTGGAGCGCATGTGCCCAGAGCCAGCGCTCTGCAGTGACAGACGCCACCACGATGGGAGGCCCACAGGAGCCAAAGAACAAAGACGGATGAAAACAGAGAAACGAAAGACCAATAGAAGTGGCCCGCCTACTCCCCTCCCTCCCCAACCCGACCCCCGCCCAAAATAAATAAATAAATAAATCTTTAAAAAAAAGAAAAAAAGAGTCACCACAATCGTTTACCTCATGGTGTGGAGGAGATCCGGGAGGTGATAGTCCCAGAGAGTAACAGTTTTGGAATGCACCTCCTTCCTCGACTTTTGACTTTCTCTTGGATAGTGGTATCACCGTCTGAGATGCAGCCATCTCCATTGGTGAGCTCTTGGGCTGGGGCCATGCTGTCTGAGGAGTTGGTGTGCTTGAGGTTGGCGAAAGCCGACTCAAGAAAGGATTGCCTTGCCAGGTAGATATCCAGGAAGGAAGTGCAGGAGTGATTGGCTGGGGTTAAATTCTGAGTACATATGCCAGAGGCCTGCCTCACAGTGGAGGAACAGGTGTGTAAGTTGAATAGAGAGTTGACAGTGTTGTTATAATTTGCTTCTGGTATTTGCTGGCTTGTGTGGGCAGTAACAAGAGAAATTGAAGTCCTGGATACATCGTGGAAAGCGAAAGCTATGATCTAGTACATTGAGTGGTGAACACAGCCACATAAGGTGCCTAACCACGGGATGTGAACAAGTCAAGCTGGGGGCATGTTACATCCAAGTGCCTTATTGTGGCCGATATGGTTTAGAATACAGAGTTTAGCTTACCACAGAGTTGAAGCAATGTCTAATGTAGTTGAGGGATTTACAGTTCTGCAAGCATTCTGACATGAGGCAAGGTTCACAAGGCCAGAAATTAGCTGTTTTGGAGAAACAGTATTCTATGGGTTCCTCAGGGCTAAAAACATTTTTGCAACTCAGCCCAGAGGTTAAGAGTCACCACAATTGGGGCTTCCCCTGGTGGTCCAGTGGGTAAGGACACCGCCTTGCAGTGAAAGGGGCGCCGGTTCGAGCCCTGGCCTGGGAGGATCCCACGTGCCGCAGAGTGGCTGGACTGATGTGTCCAGTTGCCGAGCTGGAGCTCTGGAGCGCATGTGCCCAGAGCCAGCGCTCTGCAGTGACAGACGCCACCACGATGGGAGGCCCACAGGAGCCAAAGAACAAAGACGGATGAAAACAGAGAAACGAAAGACCAATAGAAGTGGCCCGCCTACTCCCCTCCCTCCCCAACCCGACCCCCGCCCAAAATAAATAAATAAATAAATCTTTAAAAAAAAGAAAAAAAGAGTCACCACAATCGTTTACCTCATGGTGTGGAGGAGATCCGGGAGGTGATAGTCCCAGAGAGTAACAGTTTTGGAATGCACCTCCTTCCTCGACTTTTGACTTTCTCTTGGATAGTGGTATCACCGTCTGAGATGCAGCCATCTCCATTGGTGAGCTCTTGGGCTGGGGCCATGCTGTCTGAGGAGTTGGTGTGCTTGAGGTTGGCGAAAGCCGACTCAAGAAAGGATTGCCTTGCCAGGTAGATATCCAGGAAGGAAGTGCAGGAGTGATTGGCTGGGGTTAAATTCTGAGTACATATGCCAGAGGCCTGCCTCACAGTGGAGGAACAGGTGTGTAAGTTGAATAGAGAGTTGACAGTGTTGTTATAATTTGCTTCTGGTATTTGCTGGCTTGTGTGGGCAGTAACATGAGTAACCATATTCAGCACAGTCATCCCTTTCCAGTGTGGAGGCTGTCCAGTGCTGTTCCACTGCTGTCCAGTGTGGAGGCACCTGGACAGACTTTCCCTGAATCACGGAATTATCCCTTTGCCAGGGCAGGCAGTAAGCCTGTTGGATACGCCCAGGAGGCAGTTAAAAGTGTGCGCCCTTGGGAGTCTCACTTGTGTGGTGTATTGTAGAGTCAGCACACTGCCAGGTGGACTGAGCCAAGAGAGCACTTCAGGACTAGGGAGATATCACCAGCAGGAGGAAGTTGTGAACTTTCTAGTGGGCTGGGTCGCGTATAGTGGTGGTGCTGCCGTCAGTGAAGATCACCCACTCCCCTTCCATGTCAGATAGTTCCATCCCAAGGGGCTCCCCAGAGTGTTAGAGAGGTTGGCAGTGAGGTGCCATGGGCAAGAGGCTGAGCATGGGGGCAGTGTTGCCCTCCTGTAGTTTGGAAATGCCCTCAGCATCAGGTTTAGCTCTTTCCTGAACGTACCACACCCATTTTAACAGGGAGGCTTCAGTGATCTTACTCAGCTGATTTTATGTTGAATTCCAGCCTGAGGCAGCATGTAAAGCTGTGAGATGGTTAACACCTCTGCTCTAAAAGGGCCCAGTAGACTCCCACAGTGTGGTGCTCAAGGGTTTATGTAACCGCTGCTGTTCCGGCAGATGTTTGGTCCAGAACCACATGGACGGTTAGGCGAGCTGTACTCAGTCCAGAGACTCACTTGGTGGTCTGAGCCTGGAGGGACTGATGCTAGGGCCTGCTGCGTGCCTTGCTAAACCAGCCATAATGCAGTTTGTTGAGGTTCTCCCCAGTATATATGTATATTGTATATATATATATATATATAATCTCCAATTTTCATGAAGCAGCATTAAGTCAGTAGAGTGGATAAGTGTGGAATGTGTTGTCTCCTACAGGTGAAGAGAACCTGTACCTGCTGTGCCTGCTGTAGGTAGTAGACCACTTGATCGTGAGAAGTTGATGTTCTTCAGCCAGAGGAATAGTTCAGCCCTCAGCTGACCACATATGTTAAGAAACTTAACATATGGGATCAATCCTTGGATTTTATCGGCTGTGAGAGCCCTATCCTTTCTGCTGTAAGTGTTGTGTTACTAGATATGTCTCCCAAGACGGCATCCTCAGAGGGTCCCATGGTAGGGTATCATCTGCAGTGAGTCCCAACCTTTTTGGCACGAGGGCGGTCCCCAGCTTTTTTGGACTTTGTGGAAGACAGTTTTTCCACGGACCAAGGGTGAGGGAACAGTTTTGGGATGATTCAAGCTCATTACACTTACTGTGCACTTCACTTCTAATCTAGTGCTGCCGCTGATCTGAAAGGAGGTACCAGTCTATGGCTTGGAGGTTGGGGACCCCTGATCTATGAGAGATCAGGGCAGCAGGGGGTTGGTTTGAATGAATGTAGATCTTGTCTAAACAGGTTATGTGTGGTGGCGAAGCTATTCAGATAATCCACGGGCAGCCAAGGAAAAGTCTGCTGGGTTTGTGAGAACTGGTAAACCATGTTGGCTAAATCTATGACAGCAAATCAAAGGCCTTGAACTCTTTGGCTGTCAAATATCATCTCTATAATATTGACAATGAGAGCTTGAGTGGTAGGATCTGTGCACTTAAGTTCTGATAGTCAATTGTTAATCTCCCTTCATTGGTGGCCAGTTTTAACACTGGCCAGACATAGCTGTTTATCAAAGGGTGAGATGGTGGGCCTAGTGACTCTGGTGTCAAGCATATCTCTAATGATGAGCCAAAGGCCCTCTGCACCTTGCTTTAGTATATTGTAGAATATTTACTGTTTTCTCTGGAGGAGGCAGCTAAACAGGTCCCCATTTGGCAGCTCCCAAGAGAAAGGCCAGCAGTTTGGGTTTAATCCACCAGGTGAGTCCCTGAGTGAAGGCATGCATACCTACAGTAGAAAAAGAGACCACCAAGGGGTGAGGGACCCACCACCAGCTGTTTAGAAATACAGTGCCAATAGACACACCTAAGCTAATCTGTTTTTTTAAACATTTATTTTATTTATTTATTTTTCGGGGGGTGGGGTGGGGAGGGAGGGGTAGTGTGGGGAGGGAGGGGGTGGGCGGGCCACTTCTATTGGTCTTTCATTTCTCTATTTTCATCCATCTTTGTTCTTTGGCTCTTGTGGGCCTCCCATCGCGGTGGCCTCTGTTGTCACAGAGCGCTGGCTCTGGGTGCATGCACTCCAGAGCTCCGGCTCAGTAATTGGACACATCATTCCAGCCGCTCCGCGGCACGTGGGATCCTCCCAAGCCAGGGATCGAACCGGCGCTCCTTGCACTGCAAGGCAGTATCCTTACCCACTGGACCACCAGGGAAGCCCTAATCTGTATTCTTTATACTTTTACCTGTTATGCCTTGTAGGCTGCATGAGATTCACTTGGGAAATTTAGAAGGATTACCCAGAGTTACCATGATTTAGATTGCTCTGTTAGAGCCAGGAATGTTTATAGCAGGCCATTAGATCTTGTGGTACCACTCACTGCAGGTGACCCTGCGATAGCCCAGAGGGTCAGAGGATGAAGCATGCCAGCATTGAGGTGTTCAGGGACGAGGGACCTTGACTCCAGCTGCACTTTCCTTTCCAAGGGGCCCTGACTTGCCCAGCAAGGGTGCCCCTATTGTCCTGGTCAATGCTAAAGGTCCTGCATCCATCCACAAATGGGGGCGGGGGGATCAGTGGAAGCAAGTCTCCTTCTCTTCCTGCTAAAGTCACTGCCCTGCACCTTGAGGAACTCACAGTTGACCAGGAGTTGCCATTAATACAATGTGACCTTGTGAAAATTTTAACCGATTCTCCTGGTAGTAACCGGGTCTGCACATAGTCAGGAAATATATGCCAAATCTAGCACCTGCTGGGCAAATTTACCAACTGTGGGGCATTAACAGGAGGAGAACACATCTAGTGCACTTCAAACCAGCTCCAGTTAGTAATGCTTTGAAGTTTGGGAAGACTTCGGTTGCTTCTTTCAGAGTTTGCACTCTGAGACAGGAAGTGGTGGTACACTCCGCCTAGGTGTGTAGGAGTGAAGGAGCAGAAAACATATGGCCTCCCAAGGACCTGTGAGTAATAGACTTCTCCACCTCATTTTTCTTTTGTTGAACCAAGCTCACAAGGGCTCTTCTTAACAGATGCTTATTTAATGAAGTCATAACAATTGGCATCACAGATAGAATGGTAGAGCTGTGCTTGCCATTGGCCACAAGGAATATTTTCCGCTGCAGTGCACACTGACTGGCCCTCCTAGGTGATGCTTATCTCTGGGAGGGGTGCACGTCTGTTGGTCTCTGTTTTCTGCTACTTTGCAGAAACAAATTTGTGGTTTAAGTTCAGTGTTTCCTTTTTGGTTTTCTGTCTAAATGATCCGTCCACTGTTGAAAGTGGAGTGCTAAAGTCTCCTACTATTATAATGTTGATGTCTATTTCTCCCTTCAGATCTGTTCATGTTTGCTTTATATATTCAGCAAATGATGGGTTCATAAATATTTTCAATTGTTTCCTTTTGAAGGATCAGCCCCTATTATTGTACAATCATCTTATTTAGCTCTTTTTTTTTTTTAATTTGGCTGTACTGGGTCTTAATTGCAGCATGTGGCATCTAGTTCCCTGACCAGGAGTAGAACCCAGGCCTCCTGCATTGGGAGCTCAGAGTCTTAGCCACAGAACGACCAGGGAAGTCCTCTTGTCATTTTTGATTTAAAGTCTGTTTCAAGTTTTAGCTACCCGTTTGCTGTTGATTTCTATTTGCACGAATATACCTTTTTCCATCCCTTTACTCTCATTCTATGTGCGTCCAACCAGTCAGGCCTGAGCTCCTGGTTTCTTCTCAAACCTCTGTGATTGTCCAAGCTGCCATTTTTGTTCTTAGTGGTTCCCAGTGGTTGAGGGTGTGTCGAGACCTGACAGTGTCCCAAAAGGGAAGAATTGCAGGTAGCACCTAGACGTAGGCTTATTAGAAGCTGGACCCTTAGGCAGCAGCTGTGAAAGGATAGAGTTAAACTCCTTCCAGAAAGAAGCTGGACAACAGGCATTTTTGCCTGTTCTGTCTGCACTGATCCCAGGTGTACAGCTGCAAGGTGGTTGGGATGGGGAGAAGTCTCCTGAATTTATCTGAAAACTACTTCTGTAGTCACATGGCGCTTGTGAATGCAAGTTCCTCTGACTACTAGAGCTAAGTGATTTGTGGCCTATTCCCCTTGTAGAAGCCTTCAAAATTGGCAAACTAGATGTGTGATCCAAACCCTTTGCTCCTCAGGCAGAGACAATCTCAATGAAGTGGAACTGGGGATTCCCTCCCAATAGTGTGGTGCCGTGCCAGGGCCAGGGTTTATGATAAGAGGGAGTCTCAGCCTTTCCTATGCATTATTATTATTATTTTTTTTGCCACTTCTGTTGGTCTTTCATTTATTTCCATTTTTGTTTTTAGGCCTGTGTGGGCCTCCCATCGCAGTGGCCTCTCTTGCTGCAGAGCACCGGCTCTGGGCGCATGCACTCGAGAGCTCTGGCTTGGTAGTTGGACACATCAGTCCAGCCGCTCCGCGGCACTTGGGATCTTCCCAGGCCAGGGATCTAACCGGCGCCCCTTGCACTGCAAGGCAGTGTCCTTACCCACTGGACCACCAGGGAAGCCCTTTCCTATGCATTATGATGTGGGTATTTTCTCATTTGTCTGATGTGTAGGTGTCACTCAGCTACTTTCTGGATTTCTCCCAGAGAGAATTGCTCTGTGTGGAGCTGTGTGTCTGGTGCATCCATGGGAGGAGGGACATTGAGGAACCTCTTAGATCATTATCTTGGCCCCTCCTTCCTCTTTTCTTTTGAATTTCAAAGCTTTTCCTTCTTACACTCACTTTCCCCCTGTGTCCTAGGAAAACGAGAATTTCTCATAAGCTCCCGTTACCCCTCCTATTCACTCATCACACCAGCTATGATTCTTCCCTCCTGTTGCTAGTAAGGAAGCATCTGTGCTTTAGACAGGCCAACTCAGCCAGCAGTGGGGTGCCGGAGGCTGCTCACATAGGCCCACAAGAGCTGGTTGGTAACATTTCTGGAATCCTGTGAGCTGGTTATATTATGGGAATCAGCACATACCACAGATTGGTGCTCTTCTTCTTCCTCTTCTCAGGTGTGGAAACATGAAGTGTTTGCCTAGTTATGCACTAAACAATATGAATAATGTTTTGCACATTTAGAATTTTTGTAACATTGGTCTATTATAGTATTTGTTGTTGTTTGGTCGCTATGTCATCTTCAACTCTTTGAGACCCCATGGACTGCAGCATACCAAGCCTCACTGTCTTTCACTATCTCCCAGAATTTGCTCAAATTTATGTCCATTGAGTCAGTGATGCTGTCTAACCAGCTCATCCTCTGCCGCCCCCTTATCCTTTTGCCTTCAATCTATGTTTTCTGATAAAATGTTTTCCTCACAACATTATGTTTATGAAATGCATTCAGGTTGATGTGTGCAGTTTTAGTTCATTAATTTTTATGCTTCTGCCCACTCTACAAGAATATGAACTCCACAAAGGCACAGACCTTTGTTGGTTTTATTCTCTGCTGTCTTCTCAGAGCTTGGAACAGCGGCTGGTACAAAGCAGGGTTGTTACATATTTATTTGATGGAATGAGTGGGGTGTGCCTGAAATTATATCTCTGCTGTTCTCTGAATTAACAGTTATTTGAGAATTTGGCAGATCTTGATATACTGACTCGGATTTTCAAATCTTATCAAAGAATTCATTGTGCCTATCTTTCACCACCAGAAGAGGGCAGGCTTGGAAAAAGAATAGGTAACAGAAGTCAGTTCATCGTGAACGTGGAACCCTAGCTGATTTGGAGGTTCAGAGCCACCAGATGGCAGTATGAGCATATTGGAAAACCAAGGTCAGGGCTCTGGGTTCTGGGATCTATGAATGCGATAGGTGTGCCAAACACACACATTTCTCTATTTGTTTTCTTTTGGTCAGCTCATTTTTTATTAACATTGGCCTTCTTCAGCTTTATATAAGTTGTTGCTTTATGTTTTCTATTATATTTGACTGTAGTAATTTTAAAACATTGGCACAGAACAAAGCAGATTAACATTTTTTCATTGAGATAAAATTCATGTAACGTAAAAATCATCATTTAAAACATTTTAAAGTGCACAGTTTCAGTGAGTTTAAGTACACTTAAAAAGTTATGCAATTATCATTACTATCTAATTCCAGAATATTTGTATCATCCCCTAAAGAAACTACCCTGTACCTATTAAGTAGTCACTTCCCATTCTCCCTTCCCTTCATTTTCTAACAAGTTTATCTACTTTCTGTCTCTGTGGATTTGTCTGTCCTGGGCAGTTCATGTAAACAGAATTGTGAAGTATACAGCACAAATTTTTAATGGCAAGATTTATCTCTAATGTCAAAATATGGCTATGATTCCATAAAAAAATGAATGAAGTAATGCCATTCAAAGCAACATGGATGGACCTAGAGATTGTCATATACTGAGTGAAGTAAGTCAGAAAGAGAAAGACAAATATCACATATCATTTATGTGTAGAATCTTAAAAAATGGTACAAATAAGCTTATTTATAAAACAGAAACAGAGTCACAGATGTAGTAAACAAACATATAAATTACAAAGAGGGGAAGGGGGGAGGGATAAATTGGGAGATTGTGACTGACATATACACACTACTATGTATAAAATAGATAACTAATACGCACAGAGAACCCTTCTCAATATTCTGTAATGGGCCTATACAAAATAATCTAAAAAAGAGTGGATATATATGTATGTATAACTGATTCACTTTGCTGTACACTTGAAACTAACATAGCATTGTAAATCCACTATACTCCAATAAAAATAAGTCTGTGTTCCATCTAAAATATCCAAGTTATATCCAAGATGACAAAAACGTACAGTTTTGGAACAGTTAGTAACTTGAACTTGCCTTTACTCAGATTGGATTTACGTGCCCTCTTGGGGATGAACACATCTCAGTTCAAGTGAACTGACATGAAACAGAGACTGAAGGATGGAAGTAGCAAAGACCAATTAGTGGGGTTAATGTCCCCCTAATTCCTTAGCAAAGAAAAAATCAAACCGATATCTAGACATTACCATCAAGTA
Source organism: Tragulus kanchil (assembly GCA_022376925.1). Lineage (NCBI taxonomy): Eukaryota > Metazoa > Chordata > Mammalia > Artiodactyla > Tragulidae > Tragulus > Tragulus kanchil. Next base: position 103,623,544 of record JAIOJX010000030.1, on the reverse strand, counting down.
TTTAGATTTCTTCTGAAGGCAGAATTCTTTCCTTGTCTTCATGACGCTCGGCCTGGAACCAGCTGTAAGTGGTCTTTGATGGGTTTTGCCCTCAGCCCCCAGTACGGCCTTGGCATCTATGGGAGCTGCTGAGCCATTAACAGCAAACGTTGAAGGAAGCAGGGATCGAAGTTTATCCTCCTTGTATAGCTTTCCCAAGGGTAGAATTTTAAGTCCATGGCAACATTAAATAACTTACTTCATCTTTTTTGGCATACACAGAAAATAGATTCTCTCAATATAATGGTATCAAGAATGGAAGCAAATAGAATTTCTAACTCAAGGGGATGTATAGGCAAGGATTTTAAATGTGCTTCAGATTCTCTCCCAATACAGAATAGCAGTTCCTCAATTTAGAAAGGGCACAGATTGTCACTGACTGTTAGTCACCCTGCTGTCTATGAAAAAAAAAAAATCATTACAGGGAATTCCTATTGGTCCAGGGGTTAGGACTCCCAACTTTCACTGCCGAGGGCCCAGGTTTGATTGCTGGTCTAAACTAAAATTCCACAATTCGTATGGCGCAGTCAAAAAAAAAGAAAAAAGAAAATAAGTACATGTAGGTGTGATGAGTGTCAGGCCCAATAGGGTTTTTCTGAGCAGCTCCCGTAGTTCTGAGTTAACTTCTTGACTAATTACAAACTCAAAAATAAGCAAATGCTTTAAAAATAGAGATCAACTGAAGTAAAAGGGACATTAATATAGAGAATAAGCTGTAAAATTTTATAAAATAGGATTATCTAGCTGTATCTTAAAAACTATAAAAATTTTAGATTATTAAAAAGTTCCAAAAAAAAAAAAAAAGATGGCTTCCCTTGTGACTCAGTGGATAAGAACCTGTCTGCCAATGCAGGAGACACAGGTTCGATCCCTGATCTGGGAAGATCCCACATACCGCAGAGCAGCTAAACCCACACATCAACAAAGACCCAGCACAGCCAAAAATAAATAAATAAAAGTTAAAAAAAAAAAAAGTTCCTGAAAGATAAGCAAAACTCTATAGAATGAGATTTTCATTCATTAATTATCATTCATTAAGCATTTATTTGGCTTGTGTTGTGCTAGTTGTACCATGATCAAGAGAATTGAGTTGCCCTCAGATATTCAATTCTGATTACATAATTTTAGATCATCCTAATGAAGAGGAAAAGAGACTTCCTCAGTGGGCGCTAGTGGTGAAGAATCTATGCCTGGGTCAGGAGGATCCCCTGAGGGAGGAAGCAGCCACCTGCTCCAATATTCTAGCTGGAAAATTCCATTGACAGAGGAGCCTGGCAGGCTACAGTCCATGTAGTCTCAAGAGTTGGACACGGCTGAAACTACTACGGACAGTATGGGCAAGAACAATGAGGAGGAAAAGAGGAAGGGGCTTAAAGAAGCCAATTTGGTAGCCTGAGGTATTGTCTGTTTAGTTCAGATTTTAATTGCAAATGTACAAATGATGTAAATAAGGACATATGATTAAGGCTGAATAGAGAGAATATCCTAAATCTGTAAAAAATAGCATCAGGAAGACTGAAGCCCAGTGTGAGGTGAGAATTACGAATCTGCTAATAAAAGAGCTTTATAAATCATTATTTAGAGCAAAATGGTTAAAGAATTAGGTTTGGTGCTTGTGGGCCAGCTGTGTAATATGAACCAGCGACAGAGTAAACAAACTTCTAAGTCTGTTTTCTGTGTCATGGAGGGTGCTCTTCAAACTGAAGAAGGTTCCCTACATTGGCAGACGTATTCTTAACCACTGGAGCACCGGAGAAATCCTGTCCTATATCCTTTAAAAAGGTGGCACTGAGGATATTCTCTGGCAGTCCAGTGGTTAGGACCCTGCTTTTTCACTGCTGAAGGTCCAGATTCAATCCCTGATCAAGAAAATAAGATCCCACAAGCCATGAGGCCAGGCCAAAAATAAATGAAATAAAATAAAAATAAAACATGGCACTGGGTTAGACTTTTGTGATAATCTGTAACGTGTATGGGCTTCCCCAGTGGCTCAGGGGTAAAGAATCCGCCTGCAATGCAGGAGACACAGGAAACACCGGTTTGATTCCTGGGCTGGAAAGATCCCCTGAAGGAGGAAGTGGTAACCCACTCCAGTATTCTTGACTAGAAAATCCCATGGACAGAGGAGCCTGGCAGGCTACAGTTCATGGGGTTGCAAAGAGTCAGACTGAGCAACTGAGCAGGCATGTGAGAAAATAAATTAATTACTCAACAAATCCTTTCTTTCAAATGCTACATTGTAATAGATTCTTGCATAAAGCAGTGTCCTTTCCCAGCAGCACCGAGTTTCCCTTTCTTTGCTTCTCTCTTGGTATTCCAACTTGTAGTTCCTTATAAATAAGTACTGTGTTTGCAGCAGATCAATATAGCAGCTGAAGAATATTTTCAATAGTGAGCAGTTCATATTACTAAATATGTGGTTTAGACATAATGTGTACCATGGAAAACTGAATCTTTTTAAAATATTTTTTTATTGAAGAATAATTGCTTTATAGAATTTTTTTGCATTCTTCCAAACACCAACATGAATCAAATGATGTAAATAAGGACATATGATTAAGGCTGAATAGAGAGAATATCCTAAATCTGTAAAAAATAGCATCAGGAAGACTGAAGCCCAGTGTGAGGTGAGAATTACGAATCTGCTAATAAAAGAGCTTTATAAATCATTATTTAGAGCAAAATGGTTAAAGAATTAGGTTTGGTGCTTGTGGGCCAGCTGTGTAATATGAACCAGCGACAGAGTAAACAAACTTCTAAGTCTGTTTTCTGTGTCATGGAGGGTGCTCTTCAAACTGAAGAAGGTTCCCTACATTGGCAGACGTATTCTTAACCACTGGAGCACCGGAGAAATCCTGTCCTATATCCTTTAAAAAGGTGGCACTGAGGATATTCTCTGGCAGTCCAGTGGTTAGGACCCTGCTTTTTCACTGCTGAAGGTCCAGATTCAATCCCTGATCAAGAAAATAAGATCCCACAAGCCATGAGGCCAGGCCAAAAATAAATGAAATAAAATAAAAATAAAACATGGCACTGGGTTAGACTTTTGTGATAATCTGTAACGTGTATGGGCTTCCCCAGTGGCTCAGGGGTAAAGAATCCGCCTGCAATGCAGGAGACACAGGAAACACCGGTTTGATTCCTGGGCTGGAAAGATCCCCTGAAGGAGGAAGTGGTAACCCACTCCAGTATTCTTGACTAGAAAATCCCATGGACAGAGGAGCCTGGCAGGCTACAGTTCATGGGGTTGCAAAGAGTCAGACTGAGCAACTGAGCAGGCATGTGAGAAAATAAATTAATTACTCAACAAATCCTTTCTTTCAAATGCTACATTGTAATAGATTCTTGCATAAAGCAGTGTCCTTTCCCAGCAGCACCGAGTTTCCCTTTCTTTGCTTCTCTCTTGGTATTCCAACTTGTAGTTCCTTATAAATAAGTACTGTGTTTGCAGCAGATCAATATAGCAGCTGAAGAATATTTTCAATAGTGAGCAGTTCATATTACTAAATATGTGGTTTAGACATAATGTGTACCATGGAAAACTGAATCTTTTTAAAATATTTTTTTATTGAAGAATAATTGCTTTATAGAATTTTTTTGCATTCTTCCAAACACCAACATGAATCATCCATAGGTATGCATATGTTCCCTCCATCTTGAACCTCCGTCTCATCTCCTTCCTCATCTCACCCCTCTAGGATGTTGCAGAGCCCCTGTTTGGGTTCCTTGAGTCATACAGAAAATTCTCATTGGCTGTCTATTTTATATATGATAATATATGCTTCCATGTGACTTTCTCCATACATCTCATCCTCTCCCCAACACCCTGCAATGTCCATAAGTCTGTTCTCTATGTCTGTGTCCCCACTGCTGCCTGCAAGTAATTTCATCAATACCATCTTTCTAGATTCCATATATATGCATTAGTATACAATATTTATCTGTCTCTCTCAGTCTTACTTTACTCTGTATAATAGACTCAAGATTCATGTAAAACTGATTCTTTACATTAGCAACTAAATGGTCACTGAATGCTAGAATTATGAAGAGTTTTATTTTTATAAAAATATGTTGAAAGGTATAAAGTTTTAGAAAACTAAATTTAAAATTCAGATTTAAACACTTTTGACAATACTCTGACATCTATTCATTGTAATTTATATATGTTGCCTTCTAATGTAATAAATAATGTTGAATATTTTAGAAGAAAAAGATTTTGAAAAACATACAGGAAATTTCATTTTAATTTTTACTTTTACATGTGTTAGTTTACTTTTTTCTTGATTTTTCTTTTTCTTTTTTTTTTTTTTTTTTTGCTGTGCCATGCTGCAAAGGCATGACGTTTTTTTTTTTATTTTATTTTTATTTTACTTTTTACTTTTACAGAGTTTTGTTGTTTCATATGTATGATCCCAGTCCTGGCTGTCACACAGCACCCCTGCAGGATCCCCTTTTCTCACAGAGCAATGACTAGAGCTATTTTTTTCACATATGGTAGTATAGGTTTTCATGCTACTTCCTTTATGCCTCCTACCCATTGTTCATTCCCCACAATGTCCTTATGTCTATTGTCCATGTCTGTTTTTCCATCACTTCACTGAGTGTGTTATCATGACCGTCCTACTAGATTCCATATATATGTGTGTTAATATATTGTATTTGTCCTTCTCTTTCTGACTGACTTCACTTTTTATGATACGTTCTAGATCCAGCCACCTCATTAGGGCTGATTCTTCTGCATTTCTTTTTACAGCTGTGTAGTATTCCATTGTATGTATGTACCAGAGCTTTTGTATCCATTCATTCATCGATTGACATCTAGGTTGCTTCCATGTTCTGGCTATTGTATAGAGAGCTGCAATGAACATTGGGGTACAGGTGCTTCTTTCAGTTTTGAGTTCATCAGGGTACGATTACTGGGTTGTATGGTGCTTCTGTTTTTAGTTTTTTAAGGAATCTCCATACTGTCTTCCATAGTGGCTGTATCAATTTACATTCCCACCAGCAATGCAAGAGGGTTCCCTTTTCTCTGCACCCTTTCCAGCATTTCTTGCCTGTTGATTTGTTGATGATGGCCATTTTGACGGGTATGAGGTGATATCTCATTGTAGTTTTGATTTGCAATTGTCTAATAATAAGCGAGGTTGAGCATTGTTTCATGTGTTTTGAGGCCATCTGTATGTCCTCTTTGGAAAGGTGTCAGTTTAGGTCCCTTTCCCATTTTTTGATTGAGTTGTTCATTTTTCCAATGTTGAGTTATCTGAGTTGTTTGTAAACTTTGGAGATTAATTCTTTGTTGTTTCATTTGCTATGATTTTCTCCCATGCTGTGGTTTGTCTGTCCAGCTTTTTTGTAGTTTCTTTTGCTGTACAAAAGCTTTTAAGTTTCATTAGGTCCCACATGTTAATTTTTGTTTTTGGTTCTACTATTCTAGTAGGTGGGTCAGAGAAGATCTTGCTTTGATTTATGTCCTTGAGTGTTTTGCCTACATTCTCCTCTAAGAGTTTTAGGGTTTCTGGTCTTACATTTAGGTCTTTAATCCATTTTGAGTTGATCTTTGTGTACGGTGCCAGGGAATGTTCCAACTTCATTTTTTTGCATGTAGCTGTGCAGTTTTCTCAGCACCATTTGTTGAAGAGTCTGTCTTTGCCCCATTTCATATTTTTGCCTCCTTTGTCACAAATAAGGTACCCATAGGTGACTGGGTTTATCTCTGGGTTCTCTATCTTGTTCCATTGGTCTATATTTCTGTTTTTGTGCCAGTACCATACTTGATGACTGTTGCTTTGTAGTAGAGTCTGAAGTTAGGGAGACTGATCCCTCCAGCTCCATTCTTCTTCCTCAAGATTGCTTTGGCTATTCAAGGTCTTTTGTGTTTCCATATGAACTGTGTTATTCTTTGGTCTAGTTCTGTGAAGAATGTCATTGGTAGTTTGATAGGGATCACATTGAAACTATAGGTGACATTTAGTAGTATGGTCATTTTCACAATATTGATTCTTCCTACCCAGGAACATGGACTATCTCTCCATCTGTTTAAGTCTTCTTTAATTTCTCTTGTGAGTGTCTTGTAATTTTCTGTGTACAGTTCTTTTGTTTCTTTGGGTAGGTTTGTTCCTAGATGTTTTATTCTTTTGCTAAATATGAAGTTTTAAATCACTGGATCATTAGGGAATTCCTAGTTTATTATTATTTTTTAATTTATTAGTTAATTTTTGGCTGCACGGGGTCTTCTTTACATAAGTTTTCTCTGGTTGTGAGTGAGGGTTACTCTTGAATTGTGGTGCATGGGCTTCTCTTTGTGGTGGCTTCTCTTGTTGCTAAATACTGACTCTAAGTATGCAGGATCAACGGTTGTGGTGCACCAGCCTAGTTGGTTGGTAGCATGTGGGATCCTGCAAGGATCAAACTTGAGTTCCCTGCACTGGCAGGCGGATTCCTAGCCACTGGACTACCAGGGAAGCCCTCCTAGTTTGCTTTTAAAATGAAAATATATTTTGTGTTGTATAAAGTCAATATATTACAGATTATTTCAGAATCTAGATCATTGAGAATATAAGTCCAGATCATTATAAATGTAGAGGTGGAGTTCAAAAAGAAACAAAAAAGCTGGAAAGAAAAAGAAAATCTTTGAAAGAGGCAGTTTGCTAAAATTTTTAAAAATTGAAAACAGTGAAAGCAAACAGACTTATGTTGAGAATGACCCACATGAAATTCTTGAATAGGAGATAACAATTTTTTATTTAATGGAGATTTGATAACTGATTCATGAAGTGAAGCTAGAAAGAAAATTATTCTTTAGATTTACAACTTAAAAAAGTCAGATGAAAGATGTGTAACTTCACATTTTTTATTAGTGAGGATTTAGTAACTGACTAAAGCAATTCAAATAAATAGAGAATTATACATGAAATCAGCAGGTTGGATGAGCAAAAAAAATTCTGAGGCTTTTCACTGTTAAATTGAGCAATAATCCTGGATCATGATTCTAGATTATCACATTCTTCTGTTTCAAATGAATGGTTATAATTTTTCATTTCTGTTTTCACTTAAAAGAAAATTTAGTAATTCAGTTTACATTAGAATGCTTTCAACTAAAGTTTAAAAGCTGTAGAAAGTGTATTTTACATTTTAAATTTAAAGGCTATGTCTTATGTTAATAATGTAAAGCATCTCGCAACCAGTTTTCAAGGTCAGCTTTGGCTAATGAAGATATTTGTGACTGGAAATATTTAGGTTCTTGATTAAAATAACATAAATGTCACTGATACATATGAAACACACATACTATTACTGGAACTGGGTCGGGGGGGAAGGCATAATAAACAGCAAACAATGGTAGCTTCACCACCATAAGTAAACACTGATGTAGGACATTATTGTAATACTCTTAAAGTAATACTAGCAACACAATATTTACAAAAAACTGTGGAACATTTCTAGGTTTAAAATGAATGCTTTTGAAAGTTAAACATTTAGGACAGATAATGATCATCATCTGTGATAGAAAATTAAATAAAATATAAAAAGATGATTAATTTGATAGCTCAGATATGCAGATGACACTGACCTAATGGCAGAAATTGAAGAGGAACTAAAGATCCTCCTGATGAACGTGAAAGAGGAGAGTGAGAAAGCTGGCTTAAAACCCAGCATTCAAAAAACTAAGAATATAGCATCCAGTCCCATCACTTCATGGCAAATAGATGGTGAAAAAAAATGGCAACAGTGACAGACTATTTTTTGGCCTCCAAAAATCACTGTGGACAGTGACTACAGGAATGAAATCAAAAGACGCTTGCTCCTTGGAAGGAAACCTATACAGTGTATAAAACCTATACCGTGTATTAAAAAGCTGGGCTTCCCCTGGTGGTCCAGTGGGTAAGGACACTGCCTTGCAGTGCAAGGGGCGCCGGTTCCATCCCTGGCCTGGGAAGATCCCATGTGCCGCGGAGCGGCTGGACCGATGTGTCCATTTACCGAGCTGGAGCTCTGGGGTGCATGCGCCCAGAGCCTGCGCTCTGCGACATCAGAGGCCACCGCGATGGGAGGCCCACTGGAGCCAGAGAACAAAGACGGATGAAACTAGAGAAATGAAAGACCAATAGAAGTGGCCCGCCCGTCCGCCTCCCTTCCCACCCCACTCCCCAAAAAGATAAATAAACAAAAAAAAATTTAAAAAAAGCAGAGACATCACTTTGTTGACAAAGGTTTGTATAGTCAGAGGTATGGTTTTTTCAGTAGTTATGTACAGATGTGAGAGTTGGACCGTGAAAAAGGCTGAATACCAAAGAACTGATGCTTTTGAACTGTGGTGTTGGAGAAGACTCTTGAGAGTCCCTTGGGGACTGCAAGGAGATCAAACCAGTCATTCCTAAAGGAAATCAACCATGAATATTCATTGGAAGCACTGATGCTGAAGTTGAAGCTTCAATACTTTGGCCACCTGATGTGAAAAGCCGTCTCACTGGAAAAAGACTGTGATGCTGGAAAAGACTGAAGAAGGGAAGAAGGGACAGAATGAAATGATTGGATGGCATCACTGACTCGATGGATATGAATTTGAGCCAACTCTGGGAGATAGTGAAGGACAGGGAAGGCTGGCGTGCTGCAGTTTGTGGGGTCACAGAATCATACACAATTGACCAACTAAACAACAATAACAAAATGAGAGAAGAAACTATACATAGAAATGCCCCAATCTTTGTATTTATCATCTTCAACTAAGTGGAACAAAGTCATGTTGAGTAATTTTATACACATGCACATTTGAAGCACCAGAAAAAAAAGCGAAAAATTAAGAAATGTTCTATTAGTATCACCCCTGGTGTAAAAAGGTACAAGCTTTTGACTTAAGTAAAAAACTGAAAAAACACTTGTCAGTTTTAAGCATTGATTCAAAAGATTGCCGAAGGCAGGTCTGCTAAGAAACAAATCTGAATTGTCCTGGAGACACGTTTCTTTCTCTCATTTGATAGGTTAGCAGAGGGCTGACTCCGAGGGACTGAGCCTGTCTGCAGAGGGACAGTTAGACTGCTGCTGATGCCAGTGTACTGCTACTACAGGTAGAGCTTCACCAAGGTTATTTCCAAGGCCTTCGGTATAAGACCTCAGCCTTGCGTGTACACACTCCTTAGCACTCTTCGTTGGCTCAAGATCCCTTGTTATATTTTCGGGTCTTAGAGAAACTGGATCTTTCCTACACTCTTTTTGTTTGGTTGATGAATGTGTAACACAGGGAGGGAGAAGAGTCCTCTCTCCTTGAATTCTGTTTGTGAAGTTTGTGCTAATTCCTTGCCTCAGAAAGGTCCCAGAGACTTTGATCAAGGTGCATTGGGAACACCTAGGCCATGCCTGTGCTGTGAGGCAGTGAGAGCTCAGGACACTGTGTATGCTCTATCAGTAAATCCTATGCTCACAGATGTACCACGGGGCACTGGAAATCTCTGACTGAGCCCTTCATGCATGATAAAGCCGATGATAAATGTCCTGATAAAATAAAGTGTGTGTGCCTTAATGTAGTCCCAAATTTGGAAACTTTTATGAAACTACTCCTGAACTTTGTTCAAATCTCTTAGACTTAATCATGACAATAGCAGTCACATTCTTTGGGACAAACCAAAGGTTGCATATAATATTCTGAATTTGCCCGAATGTTGAACAGCTTGATGAAGCATATACAATATCACTCCTGACCACATGAAGACAATGCTTCCTAAATTTTGTCAAAGTAATTGCACTTACAAGGTACATTAGAAAAGTTAGACAAAATAATCGATTTTGAGAAAAGATTGGGGGAGTGTTGGAAAAAAAAAAGAAAAAAATTAAGAGAGAAAAGAGTGATTTGTGGCCTTCACAAGAAAATGAAATTTATTTTGAAGTTCAACTGGCCACAGTGATTTGGTATAAACTGTTCATTGTTATTACTAATGTTAGACAAAGCTTTATAAAAATCCCTTACTTAGCTAAGTTTCACTTTTGAAAATAATAAATTTAGTTTCACAGAAAACAGCTTTTCTAAATCAAAAGATATTTAACAAAGACATCATTCAATAAAATATAAAGACATTAGAGCAAAGAAACAAACGTTTTACAGAAACTTCATAAATAAGAAGATTCGTATATAAATAATCATCAAACTAAATTCCACAGAGCCTGCTTTCTGACCATGATAGATTAAGCTATACTTCAATCCGAACAGACTGATTAGCATACTTCCAGTTTGGGTTTTCTTTGTAATATTCGAGCATTGACAATTTGGAAGAAAAATTTAAGGAATATCCTAGGGACCTATATTTCTCTAGAAATGTAGATAGTGAAAATGATAATTTATATGGTAAGTGAAAAATTTGTTGAATTTTTTGTTATAATAATGTATCATATACATCACAATTTTTAACATGATAGTGTCATAGAATTATAATGGTATATGAGGACAGAGATAAGAATAGTGGTTACTCATAAAGGAGAAGAATATGAAAAAGAATATACATATATAACTGAATATATATTTATCACTGGATCTCTCTGCCATACAACAGAAACCAACACAACAGTGTAAATTACTGTATTGGTTTCTATTCTAAATCTGCCAGGCTTTATTCTTGAGGCCACCTAACATTTCTGTGAGTTACCTGGCTTAAGAAATTTAGGACTGTTTGTCCACTGGGATGCCATATAGATTTTTAAAAGTTTAAGGAGAATACAAGAATATTAAATGATTTTATGACTCATATGTTTAAATTTTACCATCATTATATTTCAAGCAAAACTTAAGAACACAGACTCTAGAAATAAAAGGTCTGGATTCGAATGCTTATGTACTACTTTTTAGCTGTAGGACACTGGGAAAGTTACTTGACTGATTAGGACTCAAAGGAGTTTTCTCATCTGTAAAATGGGAATAATAAAAATCTTTATGTCTTACAGTTACTTTGAAGATTAGTTAGTTTAATGCATGCAAAGTACTTTTTGAACATTGCCTGGCAGAAAGTAATTGGTCATTTATTCTTTGCTTAATGATGCAGAAATCTAGGACTTTGAGCCAAATCTTTTTTTAAACCTTTTGAGCAAATCCAAAGCTACTTTTTTAAAAGACCCCATCTGGAGTTAAATACAAGCCAGTATTTTTAATTTGAATATTGGAATATAAATCTTGCTTCTTAAGTGCTCATGCCAGAGGCCCTCAGATTCAATAAATAAAGACATTAGAGCAAAGAAACAAACGTTTTACAGAAACTTCATAAATAAGAAGATTCGTATATAAATAATCATCAAACTAAATTCCACAGAGCCTGCTTTCTGACCATGATAGATTAAGCTATACTTCAATCCGAACAGACTGATTAGCATACTTCCAGTTTGGGTTTTCTTTGTAATATTCGAGCATTGACAATTTGGAAGAAAAATTTAAGGAATATCCTAGGGACCTATATTTCTCTAGAAATGTAGATAGTGAAAATGATAATTTATATGGTAAGTGAAAAATTTGTTGAATTTTTTGTTATAATAATGTATCATATACATCACAATTTTTAACATGATAGTGTCATAGAATTATAATGGTATATGAGGACAGAGATAAGAATAGTGGTTACTCATAAAGGAGAAGAATATGAAAAAGAATATACATATATAACTGAATATATATTTATCACTGGATCTCTCTGCCATACAACAGAAACCAACACAACAGTGTAAATTACTGTATTGGTTTCTATTCTAAATCTGCCAGGCTTTATTCTTGAGGCCACCTAACATTTCTGTGAGTTACCTGGCTTAAGAAATTTAGGACTGTTTGTCCACTGGGATGCCATATAGATTTTTAAAAGTTTAAGGAGAATACAAGAATATTAAATGATTTTATGACTCATATGTTTAAATTTTACCATCATTATATTTCAAGCAAAACTTAAGAACACAGACTCTAGAAATAAAAGGTCTGGATTCGAATGCTTATGTACTACTTTTTAGCTGTAGGACACTGGGAAAGTTACTTGACTGATTAGGACTCAAAGGAGTTTTCTCATCTGTAAAATGGGAATAATAAAAATCTTTATGTCTTACAGTTACTTTGAAGATTAGTTAGTTTAATGCATGCAAAGTACTTTTTGAACATTGCCTGGCAGAAAGTAATTGGTCATTTATTCTTTGCTTAATGATGCAGAAATCTAGGACTTTGAGCCAAATCTTTTTTTAAACCTTTTGAGCAAATCCAAAGCTACTTTTTTAAAAGACCCCATCTGGAGTTAAATACAAGCCAGTATTTTTAATTTGAATATTGGAATATAAATCTTGCTTCTTAAGTGCTCATGCCAGAGGCCCTCAAGCATCCTTTCAGTCTCACCATGACTCCTGCTCCTGAGTTTTCCCTCATGTTGTGAGCCTTGTTAAAATAACAGCAACAACAATAGAACAGTCCTTTCTCATATGCAGAAGTAGTACCTCTGCATTGAGACACTTTGGAAAATACAAATTAGCAGAAAGAAAAGTAAAATTTGCCCACTATCTCAGCTACCAGATGTGCTGATTTTAATTTTGCTGTTTATGTTCTCTTAATCTTAATCTTGCTCCTTTTCTTTTTTTTTTTTTTTACTGCACTGGGTCTTCATTGAGGTGTATGGACTTCCCCTAGTTGTGACACAAGCACAATTTTGTCACTGTTAGGTGACAGTAACAACTGCACGATATAGTTATAAAAAATAAAGTGAGGCAATATATGTAAGACTCATTACAGTTAGTGCTTGATAAAGAATTATTAAGATGCAGAGTAAGAGTAAATCCTTAAATGACTTAATCAGCATCTGAAAAATTACTTGCCAGAACAATAAGCCAAATCTACCAAGGTAAAGTTTATAAGAATAAATTAGAAACTGATTTTTGAATCCTCACTGTCTTTTTCATTATCTGTGGCCTAGGCCAAGTCACTTAAACTTTTAAAGTCTTAGTTTCCTCAAAAAGTGGCATTTTATTGTATTTTTAAATTTTATTTATTTATTTGACTGTGTCAGGTTTTAGTTATGGCACGTGGGCTGAAAAAAAGCATTCGAATGTTAGTCTACTTTTTAGCTGTAGGACACTGGGAAAGTTACTTGACTGATTAGGACTCAAAGGAGTTTTCTCATCTGTAAAATGGGAATAATAAAAATCTTTATGTCTTACAGTTACTTTGAAGATTAGTTAGTTTAATGCATGCAAAGTACTTTTTGAACATTGCCTGGCAGAAAGTAATTGGTCATTTATTCTTTGCTTAATGATGCAGAAATCTAGGACTTTGAGCCAAATCTTTTTTTAAACCTTTTGAGCAAATCCAAAGCTACTTTTTTAAAAGACCCCATCTGGAGTTAAATACAAGCCAGTATTTTTAATTTGAATATTGGAATATAAATCTTGCTTCTTAAGTGCTCATGCCAGAGGCCCTCAAGCATCCTTTCAGTCTCACCATGACTCCTGCTCCTGAGTTTTCCCTCATGTTGTGAGCCTTGTTAAAATAACAGCAACAACAATAGAACAGTCCTTTCTCATATGCAGAAGTAGTACCTCTGCATTGAGACACTTTGGAAAATACAAATTAGCAGAAAGAAAAGTAAAATTTGCCCACTATCTCAGCTACCAGATGTGCTGATTTTAATTTTGCTGTTTATGTTCTCTTAATCTTAATCTTGCTCCTTTTCTTTTTTTTTTTTTTTACTGCACTGGGTCTTCATTGAGGTGTATGGACTTCCCCTAGTTGTGACACAAGCACAATTTTGTCACTGTTAGGTGACAGTAACAACTGCGATATAGTTATAAAAAATAAAGTGAGGCAATATATGTAAGACTCATTACAGTTAGTGCTTGATAAAGAATTATTAAGATGCAGAGTAAGAGTAAATCCTTAAATGACTTAATCAGCATCTGAAAAATTACTTGCCAGAACAATAAGCCAAATCTACCAAGGTAAAGTTTATAAGAATAAATTAGAAACTGATTTTTGAATCCTCACTGTCTTTTTCATTATCTGTGGCCTAGGCCAAGTCACTTAAACTTTTAAAGTCTTAGTTTCCTCAAAAAGTGGCATTTTATTGTATTTTTAAATTTTATTTATTTATTTGACTGTGTCAGGTTTTAGTTATGGCACGTGGGATCTTTCACTGGGGCACATGGACTGTCTAGCTGTGGCACACAGGCTCAGTGACATGTAGGATCCTAGCTTCTTGACCAGGAATCAAACCCACGTACCCTGTATTGGAAGGCAGATTCTCAACCACTGAACCACCACAGAAGTTCCTCATATAGTGGTATTTTAAAACAGAGCTTCTTGAAACCATTATAAATGAGGTTCCCCAAAATGTTACCAACTATCCCAAATTTCAAAGTGACGGATAAGATCACCAAATCAGGAGCTGAAGAGGAAGAGGTTAAGCAGATTCCCCAACTTTTGCCAACTATACCCTATCCGAAGGGGAAGGCTGGAAATTAGAATAAAATTTTTGAAGAGAATGTCAGTGCCCTGTGAGGTCTTACCCCTAAAGTGAGTCCTTCTCATGTATTGCATTTAGTTTCATGTATGTTTGTGTGTGTGCACAGCCTCTTAGTCATGGTCAAGTCTTTGTGACCCCCTGGATTGTAGCCCTCCCAGCTCCTCTGTCCGTGGGATTCTCTAGGCAAGAATAATGGAGTGGGTTGCCATTTCCTCCTCCAGAGGACCTTCCCCACTGAGGGATCAAACCCATGACTCTTCTATTTCCTGCACTGGCAGACTTCTTCTTTTTACCACTGAAATATCTGGGAATCCCCCATACATGTTTATTCTCCTTTAATCCTACCAATTCTTCAGCAGTTTTTGTCTTTCTTAACCATGCCCCATTTTTAAAAAAAATTGTATTTTACTTTTTACTCTTACAGAATTTTGTTGTTTACAGATATGTATCCACCCTCATTCCACCCCTGTAAGCCATTGACACAGCATTTTTACTATTTAAGTATGCTTGATAAAGAATTATTAAGATGCAGAGTAAAGTCCTTAAATGACTTAATCAGCATCTGAAAAATTACTTGCCAGAACAATAAGCCAAATCTACCAAGGTAAAGTTTATAAGAATAAATTAGAAACTGATTTTTGAATCCTCACTGTCTTTTTCATTATCTGTGGCCTAGGCCAAGTCACTTAAACTTTTAAAGTCTTAGTTTCCTCAAAAAGTGGCATTTTATTGTATTTTTAAATTTTATTTATTTATTTGACTGTGTCAGGTTTTAGTTATGGCACGTGGGATCTTTCACTGGGGCACATGGACTGTCTAGCTGTGGCACACAGGCTCAGTGACATGTAGGATCCTAGCTTCTTGACCAGGAATCAAACCCACGTACCCTGTATTGGAAGGCAGATTCTCAACCACTGAACCACCACAGAAGTTCCTCATATAGTGGTATTTTAAAACAGAGCTTCTTGAAACCATTATAAATGAGGTTCCCCAAAATGTTACCAACTATCCCAAATTTCAAAGTGACGGATAAGATCACCAAATCAGGAGCTGAAGAGGAAGAGGTTAAGCAGATTCCCCAACTTTTGCCAACTATACCCTATCCGAAGGGGAAGGCTGGAAATTAGAATAAAATTTTTGAAGAGAATGTCAGTGCCCTGTGAGGTCTTACCCCTAAAGTGAGTCCTTCTCATGTATTGCATTTAGTTTCATGTATGTTTGTGTGTGTGCACAGCCTCTTAGTCATGGTCAAGTCTTTGTGACCCCCTGGATTGTAGCCCTCCCAGCTCCTCTGTCCGTGGGATTCTCTAGGCAAGAATAATGGAGTGGGTTGCCATTTCCTCCTCCAGAGGACCTTCCCCACTGAGGGATCAAACCCATGACTCTTCTATTTCCTGCACTGGCAGACTTCTTTTTTTTTTTTACCACTGAAATATCTGGGAATCCCCCATACATGTTTATTCTCCTTTAATCCTACCAATTCTTCAGCAGTTTTTGTCTTTCTTAACCATGCCACATTTTTAAAAAAAATTTTATTTTACTTTTTACTTTTACAGAATTTTGTTGTTTACAGATATGTATCCACCCTCATTCCACCCCTGTAAGCCATTGCACAGCACCCCTGCACTATCCCTTTTCTCACAGTGCAATGACAATAGCTATTTTTTTCACATATGATAGTATAGGTTTTCATGCTACTTCCTTTACGCCTCCCGCCCACTGTTCATTCCCCGCAATGTCCATATGTCTATTCTCCATGTCTGTTTTTTCATCGCTTCACTGCATGTGTTATCATGACCATCCTACTAGATTCCATATATATGTGTTAGTATATTGTACTTGTCCTTCTCTCTCTTTTTTTAAGCTTTTATTTTACTTTTAACTTTTACAGACTTTTGTTGTTTACAGGTATGTATGTTCCCAGATTAGTCATATGTATATCCCCCCCCCCATCCCACCTCTCTAGACCGTCACTCATCACCCCTGAAGGATCCCCTTTTCTCACAGTGCAATGACAATAGCTATTTTTTTCACATATGATAGTATAGGTTTTCATGCTACTTCCTTTACGCCTCCCGCCCACTGTTCATTCCCCGCAATGTCCATATGTCTATTCTCCATGTCTGTTTTTTCATCGCTTCACTGCATGTGTTATCATGACCATCCTACTAGATTCCATATATATGTGTTAGTATATTGTACTTGTCCTTCTCTCTCTTTTTTTAAGCTTTTATTTTACTTTTAACTTTTACAGACTTTTGTTGTTTACAGGTATGTATGTTCCCAGATTAGTCATATGTATATCCCCCCCCCCATCCCACCTCTCTAGACCGTCACTCATCACCCCTGAAGGATCCCCTTTTCTCACAGAGCAATGACTAGAGCTATTTCTTCACATACGATAGTACAGACCTTCATGCTACTTCCTTTACGCCTTCCACCCACTGTTCATTCCCCACAGTGTCCATATGTCCACTGTCCATGTCTGTCTCTCCATCGCTTCACTGCATGTGCCATCATCACCGTCCTACTAGATTCCATATATATATGTGTTAGTATATTGTACTTGTCCTTCTCTTTCTGACTGACTTCACTTTTTATGATAGGTTCCAGAGCCAGCCACCTCATTAGGGCTGATTCTTCTGCATTTGTTTTTACCACTGTGTAGTATTCCATTGTATGTATGTACCAGAGCTTTTGTATCCATTCATTCATTGATGGACATCTAGGTTGCTTCCGTGTTCTAGCTATTGTATAGAGAGCCGCAATGAACATTGGGGTACAGGTGCTTCTTTCAGTTTTTTTTTTTAAATTTTGGCCTCTTTTATTGGTTATTTATTTATTTATTTTCATCCATCTTTATTCTTTGGCCTGTGTAGGCCTCCCTTTGCAGTGGCCTCCCTTGTTGTAGAGCACCGGCTCTGGGCACATGTATTCCAGAGCGCTGGCTTGCAATTGGACACACCAGTCCAGCTGCTCCGTGGCATGTGGGATCTTCCTGGGCCAGGGATCGAACCAGTGACCCTTGCATTGCAAGGCAGACAGACTCTTTACCCACTGGACCACCAGGGAAGCCCTTCTTTCAGTTTTGAGTTCATCAGGGTGTAAACCTAAAAGTGGGATTGCTGGGTCGTATGCTGCTTCTATTTTTAGTTTTTTAAGGAATCTCTATACTGTCTTCCATAGTGACTGTATCAATTTACATTCCCACCAACAATGCAGAAGTGTTCCCTTTTCTGCACACCCTCCCCAGCATTTATTGTCTGTCGATTTCTTGATGATGGCCATTCTGATGGGTGTGAGGTATTATCTCATTCTAGTTTTGATTTGCATTTCTCTAGTTATAAGTGAGGTTGAGCATTGTTTCATGTGTTTTTTGGCCATCTGTATGTCCTCTTTGGAGAGGTGTCAGTTTAGGTTCCGTTCCCATTTTTTGATTGGGTTGTTCATTTTTCCAATGTTGAGTTGTCTTGAGTTACTTGTAGATTTTGGAGATTAATTATTTGTATGTTATTTCATTTGCTATGATTTTCTCCCATTCTGTGGGTTGTCTGTTCAGCTTTTTTGTAGTTTCTTTTGCTGTATAAAAGTTTTTAAGTTTCACTGTCCATGTCTGTCTCTCCATCGCTTCACTGCATGTGCCATCATCACCGTCCTACTAGATTCCATATATATATGTGTTAGTATATTGTACTTGTCCTTCTCTTTCTGACTGACTTCACTTTTTATGATAGGTTCCAGAGCCAGCCACCTCATTAGGGCTGATTCTTCTGCATTTGTTTTTACCACTGTGTAGTATTCCATTGTATGTATGTACCAGAGCTTTTGTATCCATTCATTCATTGATGGACATCTAGGTTGCTTCCGTGTTCTAGCTATTGTATAGAGAGCCGCAATGAACATTGGGGTACAGGTGCTTCTTTCAGTTTTTTTTTTTAAATTTTGGCCTCTTTTATTGGTTATTTATTTATTTATTTTCATCCATCTTTATTCTTTGGCCTGTGTAGGCCTCCCTTTGCAGTGGCCTCCCTTGTTGTAGAGCACCGGCTCTGGGCACATGTATTCCAGAGCGCTGGCTTGCAATTGGACACACCAGTCCAGCTGCTCCGTGGCATGTGGGATCTTCCTGGGCCAGGGATCGAACCAGTGACCCTTGCATTGCAAGGCAGACAGACTCTTTACCCACTGGACCACCAGGGAAGCCCTTCTTTCAGTTTTGAGTTCATCAGGGTGTAAACCTAAAAGTGGGATTGCTGGGTCGTATGCTGCTTCTATTTTTAGTTTTTTAAGGAATCTCTATACTGTCTTCCATAGTGACTGTATCAATTTACATTCCCACCAACAATGCAGAAGTGTTCCCTTTTCTGCACACCCTCCCCAGCATTTATTGTCTGTCGATTTCTTGATGATGGCCATTCTGATGGGTGTGAGGTATTATCTCATTCTAGTTTTGATTTGCATTTCTCTAGTTATAAGTGAGGTTGAGCATTGTTTCATGTGTTTTTTGGCCATCTGTATGTCCTCTTTGGAGAGGTGTCAGTTTAGGTTCCGTTCCCATTTTTTGATTGGGTTGTTCATTTTTCCAATGTTGAGTTGTCTTGAGTTACTTGTAGATTTTGGAGATTAATTATTTGTATGTTATTTCATTTGCTATGATTTTCTCCCATTCTGTGGGTTGTCTGTTCAGCTTTTTTGTAGTTTCTTTTGCTGTATAAAAGTTTTTAAGTTTCACTAGGTCCCACATGTTCATTTTTGTTTTTAGTTCTGCTGCTCTAGTAGGTGGCAACCATGCCACTTTTAAGGTTATAGATCATTTATTTTGCATAGCATTCCTCAATTTGAGTTTGTTAGATGTCTCCTCATGATTAAGTTGAAAATGTGCATTCTTAGCAGAAATATTTTATAAACTGATGCTGTGCGCTTCTTAGTACATCACATCAAAAGACACCTGATATCAGTTTGTCCCATTATTGTTCATGTTAACTTCGATCGCTTGAATAAGATAGTGTCTGCCAGATCTCTCCACCATAAAGTGACAGTTTTCCCATTTGTAATGAATAATGATGTTGAAGGGAGATATTTTGAGACACTATAAATCTTCTCCTCATCAAATTTTCATCAACTATATTTAGCATTCACTGATGAGTCTTGTCTGAATCAATTAGTGTTATACTGATTACAAAGTGAGAAGTTGGAAATCAACCTATTATGTAGGACTGGGCATTTTAATTATTGAACTGAGACTGTTCCAGAAGGCTGAATAACAGACTTTTTATTTTTTAAGAGTGACCACAAAAGTCATAGGACTTGCCTTAGATTTCATCTCTACAGAGCTGGTTTGAATGGAAAGTGGAGAAACAACAGTAGCTTTTCTGATGATAACTTATAAGTCCCACCTTATCCCGTGTATCAAAACCAAAGTTTTTGGCCATCTGTATGTCCTCTTTGAGGCCACCTCCAGCATTTATTGTCTGTCGATTTCTTGATGATGGCCATTCTGATGGGTGTGAGGTATTATCTCATTCTAGTTTTGATTTGCATTTCTCTAGTTATAAGTGAGGTTGAGCATTGTTTCATGTGTTTTTTGGCCATCTGTATGTCCTCTTTGGAGAGGTGTCAGTTTAGGTTCCGTTCCCATTTTTTGATTGGGTTGTTCATTTTTCCAATGTTGAGTTGTCTTGAGTTACTTGTAGATTTTGGAGATTAATTATTTGTATGTTATTTCATTTGCTATGATTTTCTCCCATTCTGTGGGTTGTCTGTTCAGCTTTTTTGTAGTTTCTTTTGCTGTATAAAAGTTTTTAAGTTTCACTAGGTCCCACATGTTCATTTTTGTTTTTAGTTCTGCTGCTCTAGTAGGTGGCAACCATGCCACTTTTAAGGTTATAGATCATTTATTTTGCATAGCATTCCTCAATTTGAGTTTGTTAGATGTCTCCTCATGATTAAGTTGAAAATGTGCATTCTTAGCAGAAATATTTTATAAACTGATGCTGTGCGCTTCTTAGTACATCACATCAAAAGACACCTGATATCAGTTTGTCCCATTATTGTTCATGTTAACTTCGATCGCTTGAATAAGATAGTGTCTGCCAGATCTCTCCACCATAAAGTGACAGTTTTCCCATTTGTAATGAATAATGATGTTGAAGGGAGATATTTTGAGACACTATAAATCTTCTCCTCATCAAATTTTCATCAACTATATTTAGCATTCACTGATGAGTCTTGTCTGAATCAATTAGTGTTATACTGATTACAAAGTGAGAAGTTGGAAATCAACCTATTATGTAGGACTGGGCATTTTAATTATTGAACTGAGACTGTTCCAGAAGGCTGAATAACAGACTTTTTATTTTTTAAGAGTGACCACAAAAGTCATAGGACTTGCCTTAGATTTCATCTCTACAGAGCTGGTTTGAATGGAAAGTGGAGAAACAACAGTAGCTTTTCTGATGATAACTTATAAGTCCCACCTTATCAGTGTATCAACCATGCTTGTATCTAACATGGTATAATAGTGCCTACTCCATAGGTTGGGTTTCCCTGGTGGCTCAGTGGTAAAGAATCTGCTTGCAGTGCAGGCAATGCAGGAGACACAGGTTGGATCCCTGGGTTGGGAAGATCCTCTGAGGTGGGAAATAGCAACCCACTCCAGTACTCTTGCCTGAAAAGTCCCATGGAGAGAGGAGTTGAGCAAGCTACAGTCCATAGGGTCGTGAAAAATTAGATACAACTGAGCACGTGTTTATATTGCTTCATAGGTTGTTGAGGAAAGTAAGTGAGAGTAAGTGATAAGCACATGCTAGTATGCACACTTCTTTGCAACAGAACGTTGCTGCTCCTCCTGACAAGAAGTGAAGTCTGTTTTATCTACCTCCTTTAGTCTGGGCTGGCCTGTTTTTTGTTTAGGCCAAGAGATTATGGGAGAACTGTCACTGTGGAAATTCTGAGCCTGGGTTTTAAGAGGGCTTGCAGTTTCTGGTCTCACGTTCTTGCTGTCCTGACACTATTGGTAAAGTCGTCCAGACCCCTTGGGGTCAAGAGACCATATAGAGAGACCTGGGGCTGATGGCCAGGACAACCACTAGACACATGAGTGAGGCCATCATAGACCAACTGCCAGATGGTTACAGCTGCATGATTCCATGTAGGCCCAGAAGAAGACCCATATAGCTGAGCTCAGCTCTTATTGTTGAGAACTGATGGACCTTGGAAAAGGGAATATGTGGCCAAAAGGGTGGGAGAGGGGAGGTGAAGGGTTGTTGAGACTTTGGATGGGACCTTGGTAAAATGACATTCTACAATTTTCATCAACTATATTTAGCATTCACTGATGAGTCTTGTCTGAATCAATTAGTGTTATACTGATTACAAAGTGAGAAGTTGGAAATCAACCTATTATGTAGGACTGGGCATTTTAATTATTGAACTGAGACTGTTCCAGAAGGCTGAATAACAGACTTTTTATTTTTTAAGAGTGACCACAAAAGTCATAGGACTTGCCTTAGATTTCATCTCTACAGAGCTGGTTTGAATGGAAAGTGGAGAAACAACAGTAGCTTTTCTGATGATAACTTATAAGTCCCACCTTATCAGTGTATCAACCATGCTTGTATCTAACATGGTATAATAGTGCCTACTCCATAGGTTGGGTTTCCCTGGTGGCTCAGTGGTAAAGAATCTGCTTGCAGTGCAGGCAATGCAGGAGACACAGGTTGGATCCCTGGGTTGGGAAGATCCTCTGAGGTGGGAAATAGCAACCCACTCCAGTACTCTTGCCTGAAAAGTCCCATGGAGAGAGGAGTTGAGCAAGCTACAGTCCATAGGGTCGTGAAAAATTAGATACAACTGAGCACGTGTTTATATTGCTTCATAGGTTGTTGAGGAAAGTAAGTGAGAGTAAGTGATAAGCACATGCTAGTATGCACACTTCTTTGCAACAGAACGTTGCTGCTCCTCCTGACAAGAAGTGAAGTCTGTTTTATCTACCTCCTTTAGTCTGGGCTGGCCTGTTTTTTGTTTAGGCCAAGAGATTATGGGAGAACTGTCACTGTGGAAATTCTGAGCCTGGGTTTTAAGAGGGCTTGCAGTTTCTGGTCTCACGTTCTTGCTGTCCTGACACTATTGGTAAAGTCGTCCAGACCCCTTGGGGTCAAGAGACCATATAGAGAGACCTGGGGCTGATGGCCAGGACAACCACTAGACACATGAGTGAGGCCATCATAGACCAACTGCCAGATGGTTACAGCTGCATGATTCCATGTAGGCCCAGAAGAAGACCCATATAGCTGAGCTCAGCTCTTATTGTTGAGAACTGATGGACCTTGGAAAAGGGAATATGTGGCCAAAAGGGTGGGAGAGGGGAGGTGAAGGGTGTTGAGGGGAATGGTTGCAGTGGAATGAAGAGTGCTTATGTTTGAGGGCATAGTCCTAAAGGACAGGATTGAGGCCAAGAGGTAGGTGGTATGGAAGTAAGATTTTTTCCCCCATTATATGGAAGAACTTTGAACAGAATTTCCCTAAAATGAGACTAATTTCCTTTGAAAATTGTTTTTTTGTTTTTGTTGTTGTTACCTGATCAGGGACCAAACTTGTGTCCCTTGCCTTGGGAGCGCAGAATCTTAACCACTAGACAGACAGGGAAGTCCTCAAACATCCTTTAAAAGTTTTGAATTTACTCTCACTGGAGAAGTTTTCTAAAAAGACTGGATGACCTTTATTTTATTTTTGGCTACACCACGCGGCTTGTGGGATCTTAGTTCCCCAGCTGGAGATAGAACCTGGGCCCCTGCAGTAGAAGTGCAGAGTCCTAACCACTAGACCAGCAGGGAATTCCCTGGGTGATTTTCAGACATCAGGGTGACGTGGAAGGAATAGAGTGAAGTCTCACATGATTTCCTTCCACCTTTGCAGTTCTTAGATTCTGAAAAAACTTCTCTGCACACAAGTTTGGCCTGGCAGTTCTGAAAATACTTTCCTTTTAGTGTTCACTATAGTAACAGTTTTAACAGTTTTCTACAAGTTTACAGCAACAAAGATGATTCATTGCAAACATCTGTCAAAGCCATTGCTTTTTTGTCCTTTTAGTTTATAAAACCGCAGAGTATGAGCTCCAGAACAAACTCCTGGCTGCTTCTATGTCTCTTAGAATTTTATAAATCATACTACTTTAAAAAATTCTAAGACTCCCTTTTTTTTTTTTTACACATTAACATCTCTGAAATCAGGATGTATCTGGATGTGCCGTCAGTCATGTAGCACTTAGGACATAGATGTAATTATTGGTACTTATGGTCACAGATGTTCAAAAAGGCATTATTGGCAATGCATATGCTGAATGTAACTCATGTTCAGAGAGATTTATGGAAGGGATACTACTAGTGTGGGTAGAAAATTCTGGATACTGTTGGGAGTACTGTTTTTTATTTTTATTTATTATTATTATTTTTTGGTGGGGGGGATGGGTTGGGGAGGGAGGGGGCAGACGGGCCACTTTTATTGGTCTTTCATTTATCTGTTTTCTTCCATCTTTGTTCTTCGGCCCGTGTGGGCCTCCCATCGCGGTGGCCTCTGTTGTCGCAGAGCGCCGGCTCTGGGCACATGCGCTCCAGAGCTCCGGCTCGGTGATTGGACACATCGGTCCAGCCGCTCCGCGGCACGTGGGATCTTCCCAGGCCAGGGATCGAACCGGCGCCCCTTGCACTGTAAGGCGGTGTCCTTACCCACTGGACCACCAGGGAAGCCCTGTTTTTTTTTTTTTTTTTAATTGCTGCACTTCATGAGGCTTGCAGAATCTCAGCTCCCTGACCAGAAATTAAATCTGCATCTCCTGCATTGGCATAGACAGTAGCCTGGTGAGTTAATCCAGAGGGTCACAAAGGGTCAGAAACAACTGAAGCAACGTAGCCTGCATGCATGTTCCTGCATCGGAAGCACAGGGTCTTTAACCCCTGGATGACCAGGGAAGTCCTTGGGAGCACACTTTTAAGCAATGGCTGCAGCACCGACATTCTTAGTGCATGGAGGATGAGATTGTATAGGAAACTCCTAAGTTATAGAAAAGCATAGTATCAGAGTTTAATTGGAAGTGATTTTCTTTCATTGTAATTTATAAAATAATGACTCATTTTACAGTCAATGGTGTCAGTTGACACTGATGACATACAATAGCTATTAACAAATTAATAGCTATTAATTTAGCTAACCTGTATTGCTCTTTACTGTGTGTTAACCAGGCATAGTATGAAGGGTTTTATGGGGATTATCTCAGTTTAATCCTCTGGAACTCTATAAGGTAGGTATGTTTATTATCCACATTCAGACAAAAGATTTATTAAATTATTTATTTTATTTTTTTTGGCTGTGGTGGGTCTTCGTTGCTGCATGTGGGCTTTCCTAGTTGTGGTGAGTGGGGCTACTCTCTAGTTGTGGTGTAAAGGCTTCTCACTGTGGTAGCTTCTCTTGTGGAGATGGGTTCTAGGCGCCTGGGCTTCAATAGTTGCGACTCCTGGGCATGAGAGCTCTTTCTGGACCAGGGATCAAACCCAGGTCTCCTGCATTGGCAGGAGATTCTTTACCATTGAGTCACCAGGGAAGCCCTATTATCCACATTTTTACAAATGAGGAAATTGAGGCCCAGAAAAACTAACATTCACAAAGTTTTGCCCTTAGTAAGGAATGGAGGCAGGACTCACACTCAGGTGGTCTAGTTCTAGAGCAAGGGCTTTAAAGTACTACATCGAACTGTTTCTCATTAGCAATAACACTTTTTTGGCCAACGGGATATGGTATCTTATTTTGAAATTTGTTTTTTTAAATATGTATTGTCTCCTTGTCTAGACCTTAAGGATTGTTAAGTCAGGAATCTTTTTCCTTCCCCCTGCACCTCTGGGTCTTTAGCATCCTGTCACTGTGCCTAGTTAATGCTTATTAAATGTCCTAGGACAGAATAGAATCTCACACCTTGTATTCGGACTTGGTCTTAGGTGACAGCCTTCCTCTGTGGGTTATGTTAGGACTACTTTAGTTGTAAGAAATAGAAGCAATAGCAGTATTGTGTCCTTTTTCTGATTAGTAGAGTATACAAGGCCTTCTCCCTGAGGGCTCTCTCATGAGATGGCAGCTTTTGGGGAGTCCATGCTTTTCTTGGTTGACCCCAAAGTGTAGGTCCTCTCCTACACTTTGCAGCTGGCATACTGGCAAGTGGGTTTTTTTTTTTTTTTTTTTCATCAAAGGTTTTTATTTCAGCTGCTTCAGGACCTTGACTTTATGCTTTCCGGTTCTGAACAAGACCTAACTTTTTGGAGCACTGGGAAGGGACTATCCAGATTCCTTTATTTCCAACTCTCTGCGACCCCATGGACTGTAGCCCGCCAGGCTCCTCTGTCCATGGGATTTCCCTGGCAAGAATACTGGAGTGGGTTGCCATTTCCTTCTCCATGGCAAGTGGTTTTGAGCTTGACCTTGCAGCTTCTCTCACCTGGTGCTTTCTCCTTTCTTTTTTGGTCATGCCACAGGACTTGTGGGATCTTATTTTCCAGACCAGAGATTGAACCCAGTGATTCCTCTAGCAGTGGAAGCAAGAGTCCTAACTACTGTTGCGACTCCTGGGCATGAGAGCTCTTTCTGGACCAGGGATCAAACCCAGGTCTCCTGCATTGGCAGGAGATTCTTTACCATTGAGTCACCAGGGAAGCCCTATTATCCACATTTTTACAAATGAGGAAATTGAGGCCCAGAAAAACTAACATTCACAAAGTTTTGCCCTTAGTAAGGAATGGAGGCAGGACTCACACTCAGGTGGTCTAGTTCTAGAGCAAGGGCTTTAAAGTACTACATCGAACTGTTTCTCATTAGCAATAACACTTTTTTGGCCAACGGGATATGGTATCTTATTTTGAAATTTGTTTTTTTAAATATGTATTGTCTCCTTGTCTAGACCTTAAGGATTGTTAAGTCAGGAATCTTTTTCCTTCCCCCTGCACCTCTGGGTCTTTAGCATCCTGTCACTGTGCCTAGTTAATGCTTATTAAATGTCCTAGGACAGAATAGAATCTCACACCTTGTATTCGGACTTGGTCTTAGGTGACAGCCTTCCTCTGTGGGTTATGTTAGGACTACTTTAGTTGTAAGAAATAGAAGCAATAGCAGTATTGTGTCCTTTTTCTGATTAGTAGAGTATACAAGGCCTTCTCCCTGAGGGCTCTCTCATGAGATGGCAGCTTTTGGGGAGTCCATGCTTTTCTTGGTTGACCCCAAAGTGTAGGTCCTCTCCTACACTTTGCAGCTGGCATACTGGCAAGTGGGTTTTTTTTTTTTTTTTTTCATCAAAGGTTTTTATTTCAGCTGCTTCAGGACCTTGACTTTATGCTTTCCGGTTCTGAACAAGACCTAACTTTTTGGAGCACTGGGAAGGGACTATCCAGATTCCTTTATTTCCAACTCTCTGCGACCCCATGGACTGTAGCCCGCCAGGCTCCTCTGTCCATGGGATTTCCCTGGCAAGAATACTGGAGTGGGTTGCCATTTCCTTCTCCATGGCAAGTGGTTTTGAGCTTGACCTTGCAGCTTCTCTCACCTGGTGCTTTCTCCTTTTTCTTTTTTTTGGTCATGCCACAGGACTTGTGGGATCTTATTTTCCAGACCAGAGATTGAACCCAGTGATTCCTCTAGCAGTGGAAGCAAGAGTCCTAACCACTGGACCTCCAGTGGATTCCTACCTGGTGCTTTAAGTCTGGAACGAACAGTGCAAAGATCATTAAAATTCATTCATTAAATGTACCTGCAAGAGGCTAGAAGTGTCACACAGCAGTGGTAGAGGTGTTCTGACCAGCCTATCTTTGTTAAAAGACAGTTGGCCACTGGCCACTGCAGTGATGCATCAGTCCCTATGTATCTTCTCAGATTTATCACAGAGGTACAGATGTATCTCCTGAAATTCACTTCAGATAGGCCTTTCCTGACCACCCTGTATGAAACAGTTCCCATCCCTCTTGCCCATCTCCATCCTCTCATCTTGCCTTTCTTTTATTCATAGAATTTATCATCTCCGGATATCTCCGACTTTGATGGCTCATTGCTATTTCCCTCACACCTGGCACATTTCCAAATGAATACTTAAATAAATCAGTTCAAAGGCAGAAAGAGAACCAAGGCTCAGAAGGGCCTGGAATTGAAAACTGGAAAACCACTGGGACCTGAGGAAGTTTCTCTCCCAGGGGTCAGTCTCTAGGGCCACATGTTTATTCATCTATTCCTTTTTCTTCTTGTCTGCCTTTTGGCTTCTCTCTATAGACTACGGTCGAGGGAGGGAAGAATATAGAGAAACAAGATGTTTTAAACCAGAGGTTTCTAAACCCACTGGCTCATTAGAATCATTACAGGATCTTTTTCTGCCTTCTATTTTTCCCAACATCAGGGTCTTTTCCAATGAATTGTCTCTTCCTATCAGGTGGTCACAATATTGGAGCTTTTGCCTTCAGCATCAGTCCTTCCAATGAATATTCAGGGTTGATTTCCTTTAGGATTGACTGGTTTGATCTCCTTGTTGTCCAAGGGACTCTCAAGAGTCTTTTCCAACACCACAGTTCAAAGGCATCAATTTTTCAGTGCTCAGTCTTCTTTTTTTTTCGGTCTTCTTTTTTGTCCAACTCTCACATCCATACATGAATACTGGAAAAAACCATGGTTTTGACTATATGAACCTTTGTCTGCAAAGTAGTGACTCTGCTTTTTAATATACCACCTAGGTTTGCCATAGCTTTTCTAACTCAAGACCTACTGTATTAAACTTCCCATGAATGGGACTCTGAGATATATAATTTTTAAATTTATATTTAGGGACTTCCCTGGTGTCCAGTGGTTAAGAATCCACCTTGCAATGCAGCATGGGACTATGGTTTCATCCTTTCTCAGGAAACTTAGATCCCACATGCCTTAGGGCAACTACTGAACCCATGAGCCACTAAGACCCAATGCAGCCAAAAATAAATAAATGTTTTTTAAAACGTAAAACACATATTTAGCCAGCTCAGCACTAAACTGTAGATGCATCTCTGAGAACCTCTGCTTTAAACAAAATAAGCATTCCCCCAAATGATGTTATGTTTACTGAAAACACCTAACAGGAGCCAGGCATTGGAGTAGGTGCTAAGAGACTATGCAAAAGAAAACTAAAGATCATTCTGTTTCACAAGTACCTAGAAAACAAACTGATACTATTATTTAAGGATAGAGTCATAGTTGAGATATCAAAAGACCTAATTTCTAATCTTTCCTCTGCCACCTACAGTGTGTCTTCTTGGGCATTTCATATCCCTACTATAACTAAACCTTACTTTCCTCAACAGAAAACCAAGATAGTATGTGTCTTCTCTGTGTGCCCTTCAGAGAGTTCTAACAGAAGAAATAATGCAAAAGTACTTTGAAAATTCACAAAATATCAGCCACTGTTTTTTTTTTTTCCCCACAGATCTTATAGTTTCTGTACATTTTTAAAGGTCATACATTTTTATTTTTAAGATAATGTATTTTTATAAGTGCAGAGTTCAAACTGAGAAAGATATATGCAAAGCTGTCAGCTGTGAATCCCCACAAAAATTGGAATAGCCAGCAGGGAGAAGAGGAGTATAGCTCAAAAAAAAAGGACTTTTTCTATACATTGTTTAGAACATTCTGGTTATGCGTTTCTGACAGTTGACAGTAACGTAAGAATATGGTTCTGGGTAGGTAGCTCAGTGGTAAAGAGTTTGCCTACCAATGTAGGAGACAAGAGTTTGATCCCTGATTTGGGAAGATCTCACGTGCTATGGAGCAACTAAGCCCTTGAGTCACAACTATGGAACCTGTATTCTAGAGCCTCAGAGCTGCAACTACTGAAGCCCATGGGCCCTAGAGCCCGAGTTCTACAATAAGAAAAGTCACCACAACAAGAAGCCTGCTCACCTCAACGAGAGAGTAGCCCCAACTCCCTGCAACTAAAGAAGAGCCTGTGGTAGCAGTGGAAACCCAGAATAGCCAAAAATAAATAAATAAGTAAAATTTTTTAAAAGTCAAAGCTATTTTTTTTTTTTTTTAAAAAGAATAGGGTTCCAATGTTAACAATGCCCTTTTATGATTAAACTTTACTTATCCACCACCTGGTTGAGTTAAGCACATTATGAACATTGTGTGTGTGTGTGTGTGTGTGCAAGCTGCTTTCAGTTATATCTGATTCTTTGCGATCCTATGGACTGCAGCCTACCAAGCTCCTCTGTCCATAGGATTCTCCAGGCAAGAATACTGGAGTGGGTTCTCATACCTTCTCCAGGGGATCTTCCTGACCCAGGAATCAGAACCTACATCTCTTACATCTCTTTCATTGGTCCTTTACCACTAATGTCACCTGGGAAGCCCTATAAACATTATATCACCCTAAATTTCTATCACACTTGTTACTTATATCATATCATTTAGTAATATCTATATTGCTTTTTCATGACTTTCCTTTTTCACTTGTTTTTCCAAACTTCTCAAATTTTAAGGGGTCAAGAAGAAATCTTTGAAAATTCACAAAATATCAGCCACTTTTTTTCCCCACAGATCTTATAGTTTCTGTACATTTTTAAAGGTCATACATTTTTATTTTTAAGATAATGTATTTTTATAAGTGCAGAGTTCAAACTGAGAAAGATATATGCAAAGCTGTCAGCTGTGAATCCCCACAAAAATTGGAATAGCCAGCAGGGAGAAGAGGAGTATAGCTCAAAAAAAAAGGACTTTTTCTATACATTGTTTAGAACATTCTGGTTATGCGTTTCTGACAGTTGACAGTAACGTAAGAATATGGTTCTGGGTAGGTAGCTCAGTGGTAAAGAGTTTGCCTACCAATGTAGGAGACAAGAGTTTGATCCCTGATTTGGGAAGATCTCACGTGCTATGGAGCAACTAAGCCCTTGAGTCACAACTATGGAACCTGTATTCTAGAGCCTCAGAGCTGCAACTACTGAAGCCCATGGGCCCTAGAGCCCGAGTTCTACAATAAGAAAAGTCACCACAACAAGAAGCCTGCTCACCTCAACGAGAGAGTAGCCCCAACTCCCTGCAACTAAAGAAGAGCCTGTGGTAGCAGTGGAAACCCAGAATAGCCAAAAATAAATAAATAAGTAAAATTTTTTAAAAGTCAAAGCTATTTTTTTTTTAAAAGAATAGGGTTCCAATGTTAACAATGCCCTTTTATGATTAAACTTTACTTATCCACCACCTGGTTGAGTTAAGCACATTATGAACATTGTGTGTGTGTGTGTGTGTGCAAGCTGCTTTCAGTTATATCTGATTCTTTGCGATCCTATGGACTGCAGCCTACCAAGCTCCTCTGTCCATAGGATTCTCCAGGCAAGAATACTGGAGTGGGTTCTCATACCTTCTCCAGGGGATCTTCCTGACCCAGGAATCAGAACCTACATCTCTTACATCTCTTTCATTGGTCCTTTACCACTAATGTCACCTGGGAAGCCCTATAAACATTATATCACCCTAAATTTCTATCACACTTGTTACTTATATCATATCATTTAGTAATATCTATATTGCTTTTTCATGACTTTCCTTTTTCACTTGTTTTTCCAAACTTCTCATAAAGTTATTAATCACAGGCCTGTTTTGTGCTTGCCATGTGTTCTCCAAGGCACTGGGTAGAAAGGTGGGCAGTTAGTGCTTCATAAATAACTGTTGATGGAATGATTGAATGACTAAGGTGATTTTTATGATAATAGAGTGCGTGCTCTGTTTGTTATCATCAACCAGAGGATCGGAGAGGCAGGAAATGAGAAGAGACTGTAGTTAATACCTGTATTAAAATATCTTTTTCTTCTTCATTCCCTCCCTCTCACTTTTTATGGAATCTGAGAGAGATGGCTGACAGGGTGTGGGTGGGAATAGATGGATCTGACAGGGACTAGCACTTGAAGACTGCGTCTCTCTGTTCTGCTAATGGATTGATCTGAGTAGAGTACAGTGGGGAATGTACTGGAATGTGAATTTTATATAACATGTTAAAATGGGATTTATGACAGACAAAGCTCCTGGGATTGTAAGAATTAAAATACAATAAAGTTGGATAATGCTTAGACCAAAATATTAATACAATTCTGCACCATGCCACATTTTTTCTCTAAATTTGCAGTGTCATACATCTTGATTGACAAGACCTCAAAATCTACTTGAGGAAAGAATAAGTAGAGAGATACCTAAACATTTTTTAACAAATGGATAAACTAAGACATGGCCCAAGAAAAGTGGCTTAATTTGGGGGATTTATCAAACACAGTTATTGAATCCATTTTATCTGATTTAGAGTATTTGGATGCTTCAATGTCCAAATCCAACTCCTTATGTGGAAAAATGTAAAGAATATTTGGATTGACTCTTGTCGATCATGAGCGCTACCAAGCTCCTCTGTCAAACCAAATATTTCTCATTCTCCAGGGATCTTCCTGACCCAGGAATCAGAACCTACATCTCTTACATCTCTTTCATTGGTCCTTTACCACTAATGTCACCTGGGAAGCCCTATAAACATTATATCACCCTAAATTTCTATCACACTTGTTACTTATATCATATCATTTAGTAATATCTATATTGCTTTTTCATGACTTTCCTTTTTCACTTGTTTTTCCAAACTTCTCATAAAGTTATTAATCACAGGCCTGTTTTGTGCTTGCCATGTGTTCTCCAAGGCACTGGGTAGAAAGGTGGGCAGTTAGTGCTTCATAAATAACTGTTGATGGAATGATTGAATGACTAAGGTGATTTTTATGATAATAGAGTGCGTGCTCTGTTTGTTATCATCAACCAGAGGATCGGAGAGGCAGGAAATGAGAAGAGACTGTAGTTAATACCTGTATTAAAATATCTTTTTCTTCTTCATTCCCTCCCTCTCACTTTTTATGGAATCTGAGAGAGATGGCTGACAGGGTGTGGGTGGGAATAGATGGATCTGACAGGGACTAGCACTTGAAGACTGCGTCTCTCTGTTCTGCTAATGGATTGATCTGAGTAGAGTACAGTGGGGAATGTACTGGAATGTGAATTTTATATAACATGTTAAAATGGGATTTATGACAGACAAAGCTCCTGGGATTGTAAGAATTAAAATACAATAAAGTTGGATAATGCTTAGACCAAAATATTAATACAATTCTGCACCATGCCACATTTTTTCTCTAAATTTGCAGTGTCATACATCTTGATTGACAAGACCTCAAAATCTACTTGAGGAAAGAATAAGTAGAGAGATACCTAAACATTTTTTAACAAATGGATAAACTAAGACATGGCCCAAGAAAAGTGGCTTAATTTGGGGGATTTATCAAACACAGTTATTGAATCCATTTTATCTGATTTAGAGTATTTGGATGCTTCAATGTCCAAATCCAACTCCTTATGTGGAAAAATGTAAAGTAATGAGCTTTGAGGTTGCACCCAAGTACTGCATTTCAGACTCTTGTCGATCATGAGGGCTACTCCATTTCTTCTACGGGATTCTTGCCCACAGTAATAGATATAACAGTCACCTGAATTAAATTCACTTGTTCCCGTCCACTTAGTTCACTGACTCCTAAGGTGTCAGTGTTTATTCTTACTGTCTCCTGAATGACAACTTCCAATTTGCCCTGACCTAACATTCAAGGACCTGACATTCCAGGTTCCTATACACTACTGTTCTTTGCAGCATCGGCTTTTACTTTCATCACTAGATACATCCGCAACTGAGCATCGATTCTGCTTTGGCCCAGCTACTTCATTTTTTCTGGGGCTATT
Organism: Tragulus kanchil; assembly: GCA_022376925.1. NCBI lineage: Eukaryota > Metazoa > Chordata > Mammalia > Artiodactyla > Tragulidae > Tragulus > Tragulus kanchil. The sequence continues at coordinate 103,590,239 of JAIOJX010000030.1, read as the reverse complement.
AGTAGTTCTTTTCTCTTTCCCACTAGCATACTGGACACATTCTGACCTGGGGGACTCATCTTTCAATTTTCTCCTTTTATACAGTTCATGAGGCTCTCATGGCAGGTATATTGGGATGGCTTGCCATTCCCTCTTCTAGTGGATCATGTTTTGCCAAAAAATGGAAAGGGAGATCTCTTCAGGAAAATTGGAAATATCAAGGGAATATATCACCCAAGGATGGGCACAATAAAGGACAGAAATGGTAGAGAACTAGTAGATGCTGAAGAGATCAAGAAGAGATGGAAAGAACACACAGAAGAACCATACAAAAAAGAAGATCTTAATGAATCGTATTACTATGATGGTGTGGTAGGTCACCTGGAGCCAGACATTCTGGAGTGTGAAGTCAGGTGGGCCTCAGGAAGCATGCTGTTATAAAAAGCTAGTGGATGCAATGGAATTCCAGTAGAACTGTTCAAAACCTTGAAGGATGACACCATCAAGGTGTTGCATTCAACATGTCAGCAAATCTGGAAGACCCAGCAGTGGCCACAGGACTGGAAAAGGCCAACCCTCATCCCAATTCCCAAGAAGGGTAGCACTAAAGAATATTTCAGCCATCAGAAAATTACACTTATCTCCCATGCTAGTAAAGTCATGCTTAAAATCTTGCATGCTACACTTCAGCACTATGTGAACCGAGAACTTCCAGATGTCCAATCTGGGTGTAGAAAAGGCAGAGGAACCAGAGATCAAATTGCCAACATTTGTTGGATCATAGAGAAAGCAAGGGAATATCAGAAAAACATCTACCTCTGTTTCATCAACTATGCTAAAGCCTTTGCATGGATCATAACAAACTGTGGATAGCTCTTAAAGTAATGAGAATACCAGACCATCTTACCTGTCTCCTGAGAAACCTGTGTGTGGGACAAAATGCACAACTAGAAGGTTGTATGGAACAACTGACTGGCTCAGGATTAAGAAAGGAGTGCAACAGAGCTATCTGCTGTCACCTTGTTTAACCTGTACACTGAACATATCATGAGAAATCCCAGGCTGGTTGAGTTACAAGCTGGAATCATGATAGGTGGGAGAAACATCAAAACCTCAGGTAAGCAGATGATATCTCTCTAATGGTAGAATGTGAGGGTGAAGGAGGAGAGTGAAGGAACTGGCTTAAAACTAAATATTAAAAATTAAATGTTAAAAAAAACACAGGGCTTCCCCTGGTGGTCCAGTGGGTAAGAACACTGCCTTGCAGTGCAAGGGGCGCCGGTTCGATCCCTGGCCTGGGAAGATCCCACGTGCCGCGGAGTGACTGAACCGATGTATCCAACTACTGAGCTGGAGCTCTGGAGCACATGCACCCAGAGCCGGTGCTCTGCAGTGACAGAGGCCACTGCGATGGGAGGCCCACACAGGCCAAAGAACAAGGATGGATGAAAATAGATAAATGAAAGACCAATAGAAGTGGCCAAAAAAAAAAAAAAATCATGGCATCCAGCCCCATTACTTCATGGTAAATAGAAGGGGAAAAGGTGGAATTAGTGACAGATTTCCTCTTCTTGGGCTCCAAAATAACTGCAGATGGCATCTGTAGCCACAAAATCAGAAGATTATTGCCTCTTGGCAGGAAAGCTATGACACATTTAGACAGTGTGTTGAAAAGCAGAGACATCACTCTGCCAACAGGTCTGTATAGTCGAGGCTATTGTCTTCCCAGTGGTCATGTATGGTTGTGAGAGCTGGAGCTTAAAGAAGGCAGAATGCCAAAGAACTGATGCCTTAAACTGTGGTGCTGGAGAAGACTCCTAAGGATCCCTTGGACAGCAAGGAGATCAAACCAGTCAATCTTAAGGGAAATCAACCTCGAATATTCATTGGAAGGACTGATTCTGAAGCTAAAGGTCCAGTATTTTGGTCATCTGATGCAAACAGATGACTCATTGGAGAAGTCCCTGATGCTGGGAAAGATTGTGGGCAGAAGGAGAAGAGGGTGTCAGAGGATGAGATGGCTGGATGGCATCACCGATGCAATGGTTATGAACTTGGACAAACTCTGGGAGATGATGAGGTCCAGGGAGGCCTGGCATGCTGCAGTCCATGAGGTTGCAAAGAGCTGGACACAGCTGGGCAACTGAACAACAACAACAACAATGAACTCTGAATGCAATAGCATTCATCAGTTTATTTACTTTAATGGGGTCATTATTCTGAAATTTTTAACAACAAAATATGGGTTATTTTGTTGTTAGGCAAGTTAGCCAAAAGAAAAAATAAAAAAAATAGAAAACACATTTGTAATTTTTGGTGCAAAAGGTTAAAATTCACCTTCCTGAGTGTGATAAGCACCTGCTAGGAGATATAATGGTCATTATTATCTTGATGCTTCGAATGTTCATCTTACCTTTTTGCAGTTCACATATGAGAATTTAAATAAATAAGATTTGCTTTCTATAAAGAAAGGCCTAAATTTGAATTAGGCAAGATATGATGAATTCTTAGCTTAGGGGTGGACCATTGATACCTGTCTTGAATGCTCACACTGAGGACCTACTGTATAGTACAGGGAACTCTGTTCAGTACTCTGTAATAATATAAATGGGAAAAGAATTTGAAAAAGAATAGACACATTTATATGTATAACTCAATCACTATTCTGTACACCTGAAATTAACACAACATTGTTGCATCAACTATACTCCCAATATAAAATTTAAAAAGCCAGAACATGGTTTTTATTTTGGTATATGTTTTTTTAACACAATGTTAAATGATATATACATATACAAGGACACATTCTTAAATAAAAACATATCATATTGTATATATTTTTTTAAAAAGCTTTCTTGGCCAAAACTCTTTATTACATTTTTGATCAGCTCTTCTGTGATTAGCAGGCTTATCTCACTTTCCAAACCCAATGAAGAGGGGCAGCTTAGGCCCTCCCTTCCTTAGCCTGTCAGACTGCCCCAGACCAAACCTTTTGGACCTCTGTGTGGAAAAATACAGTTGTCTGTGAAAGGTCAGGTACACACAGAAACATTTTCCACCAGGGAAGTCCCTAACCTCCTTTTTTTTTTTTAAATTTTTTTTCCTAATCATATTTATGGTAACTATCTCCTTGTTATTCTTTACTGTTTCAGCACCTAAGTATGCATTCCTTCATTAAAAAAATTTTAGGCAGTCTTTATTTTAAAACTTTTATAGTTTTGTTTATTTTTGGCTGCACTTTAGTTTTGCTGTTTTGCTCAGGCTTTCTTTAGTTGCAGTGATCGGTGGCTACACTTGGTTGCAGTGTGCCGCCTTCTCACTGTGGTGGCTTCTGTTGTTGCAGAGCACAGGGCTCTGGGGTATATCAGCTTCAGTAGTTGTGGCTCATGGGCTCTAGATTGAGGGCTCAGCAGTTGTGGCACACAGGCTTAGTTGCTCTGTGGCATGTGTAATCTACCTGGGCCAGGGATTGAACCTGAGTCCCCTGCACTGGCAGGCGGATTCTTATTCATTGCGCACCAGGGAAGTCCCTATGCATTCTTTATTAATGTTTTTGAACTTTATAAAAATGAAATGATGCAGTATATATTATGAGTGGTTTCTTAACATATTTTTAAAATTCATCTATATGATTGCATGTAGTTAATTTCTCTGTTCTATTATTATATGGCAATTTGTCCATTTTGACAGTTTTTAGCTGTAGCAGCAGTAATGCACATTCTTGCACATGAATCTTGGTGCACATGACCCTTTCTTAGGATATGTATCATGAAGTGACATGCTTAGTCATGTGTGGGCCTGTGTTCAATTTTAATTGATAAGGTCAAACAACTTTTCCAAACTGCTCTATTAATTTACTCTCCCTGTAGTAAACTGAAAAATTCCTGTTGCTCCACTCCTAGTCAACCTGTAATTGTCAGTCTCTTTCATTTTAGCCATTCTGGTGGGTAATAATAATAATAATTCTGTAGAGTTATTTTGTTATAGTTCCTATTTCCTTGTTCCCTTATGAGACTAATACTTTTCACATGTTTATTGGCAATTTGAATGTCTTCCATAGTAATGTGTGTGTTCAAATATTTTTCTTATGATTGTAGTTCTTTATATGTCCTGGATATAAGAATTCTCTTGGTTCTACATGTTGCAATTTTTTTCAGCTTGATAGAGAGATAATTGTGGAGATGTACAATGTAATACTGTAATTTCTTTTTCGGGAGGGAAGGGGGTGGGCCGGCCACTTCTATTGCTCTTTCATTTCTCTATTTTCATCCATCTTTGTTCTTTGGCCCGTGTGGGCCTCCCATTGCTGTGGCCTCTGTTGTCACAGAGCACTGGCTCTGGGCGCATGCGCTCCAGAGCTCCGGCTCGGTAATTGGACACATCGGTCCAGCCGATCGGTCCAGCCGGTCTGTGGCACATGGGATCTTCCCAGGCCAGGGATTGAACCGGCGCCCCTTGCACTGCAAGGCGGTGTCCTTACCCACTGGACCATCAGGGAAGCCGAATACTGTAATTTCTTCTTTAAAAAAAAAAAAATAATATATATATATATATATATATTTTAATTTTATTTATCTTTTTTTGGGGAGGGTGGGGAGGGAGGGGGATGGGCGGGCCACTTCTATTGGTCTTTCATTTCTTTATTTTCATCCGTTTTTGTTCTTTGGCTCCTGTGGGCCTCCCATCGTGGTGGTCTCTGTCTTTGCAGAGCACTGGCTCTGGGCACACGTGCGCCAGAGCTCCGACTCCGTAGTTGGACACACGGGTCCAGCCACTCCCCGGCACGTGGGCTCTTCCCAGGCCAGGGATGGAACGCGCGCCCCTTGCACTGCGGGGCGGTGTCCTTACCCACTGGACCATCAGGGAAGCCGAATACTGTAATTTCTTCTTTAAAAAAAAAAAATAATATATATATATATATATATTTTAATTTTATTTATCTTTTTGTGGGGAGGGTGGGGAGGGGGGGGGGTGGGCGGGCCACTTCTATTGGTCTTTCATTTCTTTATTTTCATCCGTTTTTGTTCTTTGGCTCCTGTGGGCCTCCCATCGTGGTGGTCTCTGTCTTTGCAGAGCACTGGCTCTGGGCACACGTGCGCCAGAGCTCCGACTCCGTAGTTGGACACACGGGTCCAGCCACTCCGCGGCACGTGGGATCTTCCCAGGCCAGGGATGGAACCGGCGCCCCTTGCACTGCAAGGCGGTGTCCTTACCCACTAGACCACCAGGGGAAGCCCCTAATACTGTAATTTCTTATTTGACTCTGAGGTTTGCTTTTTTCGCTATAGTTTTTTTAGCTTATTGAAATATAATTGACAGATGACTGTATAAATTTAAGGTATACAGCGTAATTCTTTATTTCTTTCTGAGGCTTGCTTTTTAGCTCTTTTAATGGTGTCATTGATGAAACCAAGTCTTACATATTAATACAGTTAATTTATTAGTTTTTCAATGATACTTAGTGCATTTGGATTAATTTTAAAAGTCTGACCCCTACACTTGTGGTCATGAATATATGTTCCTGTTTTATCTTCTAAAAGCTTTATTGTTTTGCCTTTCAAATTTATGTCTAATATCCACCTGGAACTCATTTTTGTGTGTAAAGAGGCCATTTTCATCTTCTTCCTTCCAAATGGAAATCTATTTGTCCAAGGACCAATCACTGAAAACCATTCTTTAGGCATTGCTCTACCTCACCTTATGACAACATAAATCAAATTCTTATTTACAGCTGAGACTTTCTACACTTAAAAAAAAAATTTATTTATTTATTTTTGGCTATTCTGGGTTTTCACTGCTGCCACAGGCTCTTCTCTAGTTGCAGGGAGTGGGAGCTGCTCTCTAATTGAGGTGAGCAGGCTTCTTGCTGTGGTGACTTCTCTTGGTGTGGAACTCGGGCTCTAGGGTATACAGGCTTCAATAGTTGCGGTGCATGGGCTCAATAGTTTCGGCTCGGAGGTGATAGAGCACAGGCTCCATAGTTATGGCTCACGGGCTTAGTTGCTCCTCAGCATGTGGGGTCTTCCTGGATCAGGGATCAAACCGGTGTCTCCAGCATTGGCAGGTAATCTCTTTACCACTCAGTTGCCAGGGAAGCCCCACCTTTTTTTTTTTTTTTTTAAATAGCAGGGTCTAACCAACCAAAACTTTTTCCTAGTGGAGGTGCTGGCACAATGAGTCCGTGGGCTCTTTATTCTGATTTATTGGTGTATTGGTACATTCTTGTCTTTGCTCTTCCATAAAATTTTAAATTAGCTCTTTAAGTTTCCTCTCTCTCTCATACACACCTACCTGCTGGATTTATCTGAAATTGCACCGGACCTTTAGGTAAATTTGGGGAGACTTGACATCTTTCAATACTGAATCTCTCAACCTGTGAACATATCATCTCTTATTTGTTTGGTGTTCAGTGTTTTTAAAATGTTTTCTTCATATAGGTCTTATATTTCTTTGATTTATTCCTAGATATTTAATATTTGAGAGTACTGTATGCTTCAAATTCTCTAACTTAAAAAAATTTTCTGACTTTTCCCTATACCATAGAAATAAGTATTATTTTTAAAAAATACTATTTTCACTTCTATTAACTTCGTTAAAATCTTATCCATTGTAACAATTTATATGCAGATTCTTTTGGATTTGCCATGTATCTATGAAAAATAACGATTTTGTTTCTTTCTGATCTATCTTTAGTCTTTTTTTTTAGCTCCCCCTCCCCCCCCTTACTCCATTGGCTAAGGCCATTCAGGAGCAATAACGGATATTTTTTATCAATAGTACACTTTTAATTACTACTAAGCCCTTCTGCTTCAAGCCAACAGCACGCAATTGTTGGTTCCCAACTGGAGAGTGTGAGACGCCCACGTTCTCCTTTCAGAGCTCGAATTAAGCCAGAGTCGGTCTCCCTCAAGCTCCTCTTCCTATTCGGAGGAAGGGCTGGAGACTTTCTACACTTAAAAAAAAAATTTATTTATTCATTTTTGGCTATTCTGGGTTTTCACTGCTGCCACAGGCTCTTCTCTAGTTGCAGGGAGTGGGAGCTGCTCTCTAATTGAGGTGAGCAGGCTTCTTGCTGTGGTGACTTCTCTTGGTGTGGAACTCGGGCTCTAGGGTATACAGGCTTCAATAGTTGCGGTGCATGGGCTCAATAGTTTCGGCTCGGAGGTGATAGAGCACAGGCTCCATAGTTATGGCTCACGGGCTTAGTTGCTCCTCAGCATGTGGGGTCTTCCTGGATCAGGGATCAAACCGGTGTCTCCAGCATTGGCAGGTAATCTCTTTACCACTCAGTTGCCAGGGAAGCCCCACCTTTTTTTTTTTTTTTTTAAATAGCAGGGTCTAACCAACCAAAACTTTTTCCTAGTGGAGGTGCTGGCACAATGAGTCCGTGGGCTCTTTATTCTGATTTATTGGTGTATTGGTACATTCTTGTCTTTGCTCTTCCATAAAATTTTAAATTAGCTCTTTAAGTTTCCTCTCTCTCTCATACACACCTACCTGCTGGATTTATCTGAAATTGCACCGGACCTTTAGGTAAATTTGGGGAGACTTGACATCTTTCAATACTGAATCTCTCAACCTGTGAACATATCATCTCTTATTTGTTTGGTGTTCAGTGTTTTTAAAATGTTTTCTTCATATAGGTCTTATATTTCTTTGATTTATTCCTAGATATTTAATATTTGAGAGTACTGTATGCTTCAAATTCTCTAACTTAAAAAAATTTTCTGACTTTTCCCTATACCATAGAAATAAGTATTATTTTTAAAAAATACTATTTTCACTTCTATTAACTTCGTTAAAATCTTATCCATTGTAACAATTTATATGCAGATTCTTTTGGATTTGCCATGTATCTATGAAAAATAACGATTTTGTTTCTTTCTGATCTATCTTTAGTCTTTTTTTTTAGCTCCCCCTCCCCCCCCTTACTCCATTGGCTAAGGCCATTCAGGAGCAATAACGGATATTTTTTATCAATAGTACACTTTTAATTACTACTAAGCCCTTCTGCTTCAAGCCAACAGCACGCAATTGTTGGTTCCCAACTGGAGAGTGTGAGACGCCCACGTTCTCCTTTCAGAGCTCGAATTAAGCCAGAGTCGGTCTCCCTCAAGCTCCTCTTCCTATTCGGAGGAAGGAGCTGGCAGTCCCCTCTGGTTGCCACGCAACGGCGTCTCCTGACCGGGTAGGTGCGAGCTGGTGTAAAGCACGTGCCGCATCTTCCGCATTCGGGGACTACATCCCCCACAAGGCGGCGCGCCGCGGGCCGCTGGTCTCCCAAGTCGGGGAAGGGCCAGGCCAGGAGGCGGAGCGGAAGCGGTGTGTGAGGTACAGGGAGTAAAATCCCCGCAAGCCGGGAACCAACCTTGCCACAGATTCCCAGTCCCGGCCTTTCTTCATCCCGACCTGGAGGCTGCTTCGCGAGCGCGGGACGCAACTGACGCCCGCTAATCGGCTTTCTCTGCGCCGTCCGAGCTCGGAAGCCCGCTGGCGTCGGCGACGGCGACGAGAAGCCCACGGGCAAGGTAATGAGGAGAGGGTGAGAGGGAAGCCGCGGCTGGAGGCGGCTTCGCTCGCCCGGGCCGCCTCTCTCGGAGCCCCTCGGGCCAGTGGCCGCCCTTCCTCCGCCGCGCCCCGCCTCACCGGGGCTGCTGCTGCTGCGGGGCGTCCGCGGAGACCCGGTCGGGCCGGGGAGGCTCTTTGTCCCTGCCGCCCCGGGTCTGACAGCCGCGGCCCCTGGGCCCCGGGCGGGGAGGCGAGCGCGGCGCGGGCTGCGTGATCCGAGGGGGCGGGCTGGGTCCCGTGGCCGCAGGCGGGGGCAGCGGCGGACTGGAGCTGCGGGAACCGAGCGCCCGCGCGGCAGCCGCACTCGCGTCTTATTTCTGTTTCTGACACCTCAGTTCTGTTCTACTTTGAAAAGGAAAGTCAGATGCCCTTTTTTAAAATTCCCTCTTCAAAATTGAGCCCCTGGGTGACTAGAAGGATGAACTTAAACAGCTAGGTGGACTGTGGTTTATACTCCTGCAAGCCTTATTAAAACAGCCTGGCTTCCAATTCCAGTCGACTCGCTGCCTGGCTTTAGTGACCTTGGTTAATTAAAGGCTCTCAGGCTGCATTTTCTCACCAATCAAATGGCCGTAACAGTACACGTCTTTAAGATGCTAGAAATAACATGCTTACCACGCCATGAAATTCTTCACGTGAAACAATTCTTTGAGTATGATATTTACATTAGCAATACTGAAGTGGCCCCTAGGTTGGTGAGTTTTGTGTTTTTCCTTGTTTAATCGTTGGCACTCTAGGTTGTGTATTCTTCACTTTATATATCTCATTCACCTTAAACGTAAGCCAGGAATTCTTTAACATGTGCTGTCTTTTCAGTTTCCGCTGATTTAAAATGGCTGAGAATATCCTTAGGAAATTGATGACTCTGCTTTTCTATGGATCAGCTTTAGAAACCAGGGCATATTCACCCCACCCCCATCCTCAGCTGTGTCCGGTTGGGGATTCTTAGAGGAGCTTAAGTGTTTTGGCAGAATGAACGTCTCAATGTTCTGCAATTCTCACCTGGGCCTTCACCGTCTTTACCTTATGTCAACTTTTTTCTTCCTCTCTCTACACTTTCCCACTGTTTAGTAATTTCTCCTTTTGGGATTTGTGTTTCCAAGTTGTAGTGTGTGTTTTCAGGATAAATAGAATGATTGCAATACATTTTATAGGGGATGACTTGAAACATTTCTCTAGAATCCTTTAGTTATGATTGTTCTTGCACTGTCTTTTTTCCTGAATTTTACTGACGTAGGTGTTGTTTTTCCTCACGTAAATCTTTATGGTGCTTTAGTTGAAATCGTTTTCATTTAAAATGCCTGTACAACGTTTAGTTCAAGTATTGTGCAATCCGAAGTAATAAGTTCTCTTCGTAAAGCTGTTTTTGAATGTCTGGTTATGGTGAGGGGAAAGCCAGTGGAGTATGGTGAGTTTTGTGTAATGTCTTTTTTTTTTTTAACTTTTATTTTACTTTTAACTTTTACAGAGTTTTGTTGTTTACAGATATGTATGTTCCCAGATTAGTCATATGTATATCCCCCCCATCCCTTGTGTAATGTCTTGAGTGAAACATGCATAAGAAAAATTACATAAGAAAAGGAGAAATCTAATGAATGTATTTCATCAGGATATCAGATAACCAGAGAGTAAAGAAGTGAAAAACTTATTTAAACTTTGAGCCATGGCATAGTGCACATGAAGATTTCTGATTTCATTTTAAAATGTGTGGCAAAAATACTCGTTTTGTGGAAAAACTGTTTCTCTGTTGATGATGACATTTAGTGGCGATAGGACAGAGAGAGGTGACTATGGAAATAGGAGACCTTGGTTCTTGTCCTGGTTCTGTCACTCTGTATGACCTTAGTTTCCTTTGTGGTTCTCAACTTCCTCATCACTCAAATAGAGAATTGGTCTGATTCCAAGGACTTTCATAAGTCAGACTTTTCATTGATAAGTTTTTTTTTAATGTGAGGGAAAAAATGATATAAACCCGTTTTTTTAAAAAAAAAAGATTTATTTATTTATTTAGGTGGGGGAGGGGTGGGGAGAGAGGAGAGCAGGCAGGCCACTTCTATTGGTCTTTCATTTGTCCATTTTCATCCATCTTTGTTCCTTGGCCCGCGTGGGCCTCCCATCGCGGTGGCCTCTGTTGTCGCGGAGCACCGGCTCTGGGCGCATGCGCTCCAGAGCACTGGCTCGGTAGTTGGACACATCCGTCCAGCTGCTCTGCGGCACGTGGGATCTTCCCAGGCCAGGGATCGAACCGGCGCCCCTTGCACTGCAAGGCGGTGTCCTTACCCACTGGACCACCAGGGAAGTCCTGATAGAAACCCTTTTAATAATTTATTTGTGTCTTAGGGTATTCCCCCCTCCGCCTTGAGGAAGGGGATACACGTGAAAGAACTAGAAAGCTGCCATTGATGCAGAAATCTTTCCTGACCATTTCATCCCTCTTTCACCAGCTGCACATGTTTTCTTTGCATTTTTGACATGGTTAGTTCTCTTCTTCTCTGTGTATCTCATTTTTTTGCTCACAGTCTCTTTTATCTGTTATGCCTGCTTTTATGTAACTTGGGATTCCATGGACAGAGTAGGTTGGCAGGCTACAGTCCATGGGGGCGGAAAAGAGTCAGACAGGACTTGGTGACTAAACAAAAGTGTAACTTAGATTTGTCCATCCCTTAATTCAACTTCATTGTTTCTTTTTGTGACTTTTATTTTTTTGCTTCTGCTCCCAGCAGCTTCTTTTTCTTTTTTTAACTTTATTTTTATTTTTGACAGTGCTTTTATCTTGTTTTTGGGTCTTCACTGCTGTACAGTCTTTGCTCTAGTTGTGGAGAGCAGGGACTACTCTCTAGTTGAGGTGTGCAGACTTCTCATGTGGTCGCCTCTCTTGTTGCAAAGCAGGGGCCTCCAGGGCACTCAGGCTTCTGTAGTTGAAACTCCCGGGATCTAGAGTATATGCTCAGTAGTTGTGGTACACGAGCTCAGTCACTCTGGCGAACCCAGGTCTCTTGCATTGGCAGGTAGATTCACTACCACTGAGCCACCAGGGCAACCCCAACTTAGTTTTTTTAGGGGTTTTTCTTGTTGGAAACCTTGGGCAAAGGTGCCCAGTTTTGGTCTAGTCAGTTCTAGAAGAGGAGATGGGGCATGTGGGACAGAACATGATTGGCTGAGGCAGTGGGCAGGGCACACCCTGTGACTGAAGTACCTAGTTGTGTGTGATACATTTTGGATTCCACTCTTACTGTGCATAGTGATTCAGTGGTTTCCCTTTTGCTCTTATGAACATTCTCTTCATAACCCTGACTTATTTACCTGTTGTCTCTTATCTGTCTTTGTACTCCAGTGCTTTTGTTGTCCTTTGCCTTTCCCCAGTGTGACATCTAAAAATGATCTGAGCTCTTGAGATGTCATATTTATGTGTCTTAGCTGGAATTACAGTGTAGCTTCTCCCCAGGCAGTTCACATTTTAAATCTTAGGCCTAATTAGGAGTGGGTGGCTATGTCCTATGTTAAAATTTTTCCTCTAAATGTTAGCCTTAGGCAATAGTGTGTAGAAAACAGAAAATATTTTAGGAATGAGCCTTTCCCCTGAAATTACATTCAAAGGCAAGTCTGTGGCGTACTTATTTCTTTTTTTGGAGAGAACTATCTGAACCTCTGAGCTCTAGTGAGAACACACTGTGCCTTTTTGTGGACAGAGTAGGTTGGCAGGCTACAGTCCATGGGGGCGGAAAAGAGTCAGACAGGACTTGGTGACTAAACAAAAGTGTAACTTAGATTTGTCCATCCCTTAATTCAACTTCATTGTTTCTTTTTGTGACTTTTATTTTTTTGCTTCTGCTCCCAGCAGCTTCTTTTTCTTTTTTTAACTTTATTTTTATTTTTGACAGTGCTTTTATCTTGTTTTTGGGTCTTCACTGCTGTACAGTCTTTGCTCTAGTTGTGGAGAGCAGGGACTACTCTCTAGTTGAGGTGTGCAGACTTCTCATGTGGTCGCCTCTCTTGTTGCAAAGCAGGGGCCTCCAGGGCACTCAGGCTTCTGTAGTTGAAACTCCCGGGATCTAGAGTATATGCTCAGTAGTTGTGGTACACGAGCTCAGTCACTCTGGCGAACCCAGGTCTCTTGCATTGGCAGGTAGATTCACTACCACTGAGCCACCAGGGCAACCCCAACTTAGTTTTTTTAGGGGTTTTTCTTGTTGGAAACCTTGGGCAAAGGTGCCCAGTTTTGGTCTAGTCAGTTCTAGAAGAGGAGATGGGGCATGTGGGACAGAACATGATTGGCTGAGGCAGTGGGCAGGGCACACCCTGTGACTGAAGTACCTAGTTGTGTGTGATACATTTTGGATTCCACTCTTACTGTGCATAGTGATTCAGTGGTTTCCCTTTTGCTCTTATGAACATTCTCTTCATAACCCTGACTTATTTACCTGTTGTCTCTTATCTGTCTTTGTACTCCAGTGCTTTTGTTGTCCTTTGCCTTTCCCCAGTGTGACATCTAAAAATGATCTGAGCTCTTGAGATGTCATATTTATGTGTCTTAGCTGGAATTACAGTGTAGCTTCTCCCCAGGCAGTTCACATTTTAAATCTTAGGCCTAATTAGGAGTGGGTGGCTATGTCCTATGTTAAAATTTTTCCTCTAAATGTTAGCCTTAGGCAATAGTGTGTAGAGAAAACAGAAAATATTTTAGGAATGAGCCTTTCCCCTGAAATTACATTCAAAGGCAAGTCTGTGGCGTACTTATTTCTTTTTTTGGAGAGAACTATCTGAACCTCTGAGCTCTAGTGAGAACACACTGTGCCTTTTTGTAATAAAGATCTGCTTTTCCAGCTGTAAATTCCTTAGGAGACCAATAGGCAGTGATTCTTGAAGCACCTTTGGTTGAATGAGAGCTTCTGTGCTTGCTAGTTACTGTTGCTGTCAATAGTTACTTCAGCTATACAGTCATAACGGCACAAAAGTAAAGGCCTGAAGAATATAAAACTGAAGATAAAGAATATAAAACTGGGGCTTCCCTGGTGGTCCAGTGGGTAAGGACACCGTCTTGCAGTGCAACGGGTGCCAGTTCGATCCCTGGCCTGGGAAGATCCTATGTGCCTCGGAGCAGCTGGACCCATGTGTCCAGTTACCGAGCTGGAGCTCTGGAGCGCATGTCCCCGGAGCTGGTGCTCTGCGACAACAGCGGCCACCGCGATGGGAGGCCCACTCATGCCAAAGAACAAAGATGAATGAAAACAGATAAATGAAAGAACAATAGAAGAGCCCCCCTCCCGCCCCCCCCCCACAAAAAAATTAAAAAACAAAACAAAACAAAACTGAAGAAAGTTTTATAAAACAAAATCAGTATTGTGTACAGTCTACTGTGATGATTTCTATTTCATTTATTTATTTTTGGCTGTGCTAGATCTCTGTTGCTGTTTGCAGGCTTTCTCTAGTTGTGTGTGGGGGCTGCTCTCTCGTTGCAGTGTGCGGGCTTCTCTTGTGGATCACAGGTTCTAGGGGGTGTGGGCTTAAGTAGCTGTGGCTCTTGGCCTCTAGAGCATGGGCTTGGTAGTTGTGGGCCATGGTATTAGTTGTTTCTTGGCATGTGGGATCTTACTAGACCAGAAATCAAACCCATGTTCCCTGCATTGACAGGGAGATCCTTAACCACTTGTTCACCAGGGAAGTATCCTCTATTTGATCTTGTTTAAAAAGGTCTACTTGAAAAGTAGATTCTTATTACTTGCTTTTGAGAAAACATTGCAGTCCTGGGCTGAGAGTTTGAATGCTTTATTTCCCCACTTGTTTAATATTGGGCAGTCATTAATCCTCCTGGCACTTCACTTTGCTTATCTTAATTTATTTTTAAAAATATTTATTTCTTTATTGACTGACTGCCTTGGGTTTTAGTTGCAGCATGTAGGCTCTTAGTTGCAGCATGTGGGATCTAGTTCCCTGACCAGGGATCGAATCTGGGCCCCCTGCATTGGGAGCACACAGTATTAGCCACTGGACCACCAGGGAAGTGCCTCTTTATCTTTAAAATGAGAGTCTTTTAGTCTAAGTATTCATTGATCCTCTGTCTTTACTTTTCCCTAGTAATAATGCTGGACTAATACATTTGTCTTTAGGTCTTTGGTTAGGAAGAAACTACTGACAAATAGATATGTAGTTACTTGCATGTTTGCTGTTTGGCAAGTGGCATAATAGAGCTTTGAACAAATCTTTGCTTGCATGTAAATCTTGTAAATTGGAGTAGATACATTAAGCCTGTAAAACAGTAAATATATAAATTAAGAAAAACTTCCTTGTGTCTTTATTTTTCTACTTTTGTGTTTGGTAACAAGGAATATTTTGTAGTTTGAAAAATTGTATTTAAGTGTTTAATTAAAACAATTGTAATTAACATTCCACTGGTTTGCTAGCTAGACTTTATTTCGTCCCCCATCTTGGTACTGCCCTCTGCATATTAGAAGAAGTCAAAATGAATGTTTTCTTGTATGAAGACCACCAGGTCAGGCCATGACTGCTTTTATGTTAGCAAACAGCACAACTGCCATTCTCATAAGAAAAGGGAATACAGAGCTTTCTCTGCTTTTGGGTTTCGTTTTGTTCATTTTTGACAATTTCTCCAAACCAGGCCATTCCACATGGGGGTTGGGATCCCTCTCATTCTCTTATGTTTGTACTGAGGAGACTAGGAATGAGGAATTTACTGCCTCCTCCCAAGATTTTGGTTAGATTTCTAAAGGTTTTGCTTAGAAGGAAATTGGAACCAGGCTTTGTACTTTTTTCTTTCTCAGGTTAGACCACCTTAGAGGGCCTTCTTTGACCTCGTAGCTCATGTAGACTTCTCACACATTCTTACATCGCCCTGTTTATTTTCTCCATAGCAGTTTATTATAAGCTGTAATTGACTTGTTTCTGTGTTTGCTTATTATCATCCCACACGTGTTAAAGACTAGTCTCCAGAAGAGCAGGAATCCTCTCTCTTTTCATCTTTCACATCTCTGCTTTCTGGTACATAGTAGGTGCTTTGATAAATGTTGTGAATGAATAAGTGAGCAAACGAATGAATAAATTAGGTTCTTTCATGATTTAAATGAAACTGCATGTAGTAAAGGTTGTGCTTGAGGATGGTTCTTTCTGCATCTCCCCTCCCGCCCTTCTTTTTTCTGGAAATGTGTGTTTTGTTTTTTAATCTTGGCCTCTTTCATTGGTTATTTATTTATTTATTTGCATCCATCTTTATTCTTTGACCTGTGTGGGCCTCCCATTGCAGTGGCCTCTCTTGTCGCAGAGTACCGGCTCTGAGCACAAGTGCTCTGGAGCACCTGCTTGTAATTGGACACACCAGTTCAGGTGCTCCAACGGAGGAATGTGGGATCCTCCCGGTCCAGGGATCAAACTGGTGCCCCTTGCACTGCAAGGCGGACTCTTTACCCACTGGACCACCAGAAAAGCCCTTAGAATTTATCATTGTATTTGCTGATCATTGTGAAGATACCTACATCCAGAAGATCTTGTATATATCTTTGTTTTACCTCGTATTTTTTCTTTTGTGGTTTTTTTGATTATGTTAAAAAAAAAATCTAAGATTTCTTAAATTCTTCCTGTAGCAACTTTTAATACTCTGATTTATGTGAATCAACATACTTCAAACTTCACTATGCCAAGCTGATAGTTTAAAGAATAGTCCAGATTGTATCTCTTCAGAATTTTAATATCATTGTCCTAAACTGCCATTATTGTTTCCTTGTTACATTCCTTTAAAACAAAAAAGAACAAGGTTCATTTAGTATTATAATTCATTCAGTACTTACAAATGGTGTTTTCTATGGGAGATATATGTGGAAGGTAGTGTGGTAGAGAGACCTGTGTTCAGGACCAATATGGTTTCTGCCAGTAGCTGATTGCCTCAATTTTAAGCAAGACAGTTAACTTCTCTGAGCTTTAGTTCGTTCATCTCAAATGTGGGGAAGATTTTGAATCAAGGATTCTTTTATTATAAGCTGTAATTGACTTGTTTCTGTGTTTGCTTATTATCATCCCACACGTGTTAAAGACTAGTCTCCAGAAGAGCAGGAATCCTCTCTCTTTTCATCTTTCACATCTCTGCTTTCTGGTACATAGTAGGTGCTTTGATAAATGTTGTGAATGAATAAGTGAGCAAACGAATGAATAAATTAGGTTCTTTCATGATTTAAATGAAACTGCATGTAGTAAAGGTTGTGCTTGAGGATGGTTCTTTCTGCATCTCCCCTCCCGCCCTTCTTTTTTCTGGAAATGTGTGTTTTGTTTTTTAATTTTGGCCTCTTTCATTGGTTATTTATTTATTTATTTGCATCCATCTTTATTCTTTGACCTGTGTGGGCCTCCCATTGCAGTGGCCTCTCTTGTCGCAGAGTACCGGCTCTGAGCACAAGTGCTCTGGAGCACCTGCTTGTAATTGGACACACCAGTTCAGGTGCTCCAACGGAGGAATGTGGGATCCTCCCGGTCCAGGGATCAAACTGGTGCCCCTTGCACTGCAAGGCGGACTCTTTACCCACTGGACCACCAGAAAAGCCCTTAGAATTTATCATTGTATTTGCTGATCATTGTGAAGATACCTACATCCAGAAGATCTTGTATATATCTTTGTTTTACCTCGTATTTTTTCTTTTGTGGTTTTTTTGATTATGTTAAAAAAAAAATCTAAGATTTCTTAAATTCTTCCTGTAGCAACTTTTAATACTCTGATTTATGTGAATCAACATACTTCAAACTTCACTATGCCAAGCTGATAGTTTAAAGAATAGTCCAGATTGTATCTCTTCAGAATTTTAATATCATTGTCCTAAACTGCCATTATTGTTTCCTTGTTACATTCCTTTAAAACAAAAAAGAACAAGGTTCATTTAGTATTATAATTCATTCAGTACTTACAAATGGTGTTTTCTATGGGAGATATATGTGGAAGGTAGTGTGGTAGAGAGACCTGTGTTCAGGACCAATATGGTTTCTGCCAGTAGCTGATTGCCTCAATTTTAAGCAAGACAGTTAACTTCTCTGAGCTTTAGTTCGTTCATCTCAAATGTGAGAAGATTGAATCAGATTTCTTCTCAGGTTCTTCCAGACTAGAAACAGATAGTGGAAAATACAGTTGTCCCTTGATATCTGCAGGGCATTAGTTCCAGGTCCACCTCCACCTTTACCGCCCCATGGCCATGGAGCGAAAAAACTATGGGATGCTTACATCCCTTCTATGTTAATTAAATGTCACATTATTTGCAAATAACCTACATACATCCTCTTATATACTTAAAGCATCTCTAAGTTGTTTATAATACCTAATACAGTATAAATGCCATGTAAATTGTTACCAGCATATGGCAAATTCAAGTTTTACTTTTTGGAGCTTCCTGGAATTTCTTTTTCTTAAATATTTTCTGTTTGCAGTCAGTCGAATCTCTGGATATGGAACTCACTATAATATCTAATATGATCTCTGTCCCCCAGAAATACTGCAGGGAGGTCACATTGGTGCACGGGGGAGATGGTGGGGTTAGGCTGAGGTGTACTTAGAGTAAATGGAAAATGTCTCTGCCCATTGTTCTCCAGGCTGTGGGGATTGTGGCTGCCCTGTAGGGCATGTTACTCATGGCTTAAGGGACTTGGGACTTAGACAAGGCTCACACACATAATTGGGTGATATGATGTGTAAAATCAGCTGGTGTAAAGTAATGTGCTGTTAGAGAAGAAGGTGAGAAGTGGGCTAAAGTAAGGTGGTGAGGTTTTAAGACCTTTATGACTCAGGTAGTATTGAAGCTGATACTCTTCACATTTTAGGCTATATGGAAGAGGAACTGTTCTCATTAATAACATGCTGTTATGTTATCTTAGTCGTTGTTACGTTATGTCCCACTCTTTTGCAACCCCATGGACTATAACCCTCCAGGCTCCTTTGTCCTTGGGATTTCTAGACAAGAATACTGGAGTGGGTTGCCATTTCCTGCTCCAGGGGATTTTCCTAACCTATAGATCGAACTGACGTCTCTTGCATTTACCATTGAGTTACCAGGAAACCCTGCCATCTTTTAGGAGTTACCGATTGAGTTTATTCCAAGACTAGTAAACTAGAATAGTGGAAATACAGTTGTCCCTCTGCATATCTGCTTTAGTTCGTTCATCTCAAATGTGAGAAGATTGAATCAGATTTCTTCTCAGGTTCTTCCAGACTAGAAACAGATAGTGGAAAATACAGTTGTCCCTTGATATCTGCAGGGCATTAGTTCCAGGTCCACCTCCACCTTTACCGCCCCATGGCCATGGAGCGAAAAAACTATGGGATGCTTACATCCCTTCTATGTTAATTAAATGTCACATTATTTGCAAATAACCTACATACATCCTCTTATATACTTAAAGCATCTCTAAGTTGTTTATAATACCTAATACAGTATAAATGCCATGTAAATTGTTACCAGCATATGGCAAATTCAAGTTTTATTTTTTGGAGCGTCCTGGAATTTCTTTTTCTTAAATATTTTCTGTTTGCAGTCAGTCGAATCTCTGGATATGGAACTCACTATAATATCTAATATGATCTCTGTCCCCCAGAAATACTGCAGGGAGGTCACATTGGTGCACGGGGGAGATGGTGGGGTTAGGCTGAGGTGTACTTAGAGTAAATGGAAAATGTCTCTGCCCATTGTTCTCCAGGCTGTGGGGATTGTGGCTGCCCTGTAGGGCATGTTACTCATGGCTTAAGGGACTTGGGACTTAGACAAGGCTCACACACATAATTGGGTGATATGATGTGTAAAATCAGCTGGTGTAAAGTAATGTGCTGTTAGAGAAGAAGGTGAGAAGTGGGCTAAAGTAAGGTGGTGAGGTTTTAAGACCTTTATGACTCAGGTAGTATTGAAGCTGATACTCTTCACATTTTAGGCTATATGGAAGAGGAACTGTTCTCATTAATAACATGCTGTTATGTTATCTTAGTCGTTGTTACGTTATGTCCCACTCTTTTGCAACCCCATGGACTATAACCCTCCAGGCTCCTTTGTCCTTGGGATTTCTAGACAAGAATACTGGAGTGGGTTGCCATTTCCTGCTCCAGGGGATTTTCCTAACCTATAGATCGAACTGACGTCTCTTGCATTTACCATTGAGTTACCAGGGAAACCCTGCCATCTTTTAGGAGTAGGTAATTCTTCAGTGATTACTAGCAATGCAATATTTCATATTGTCCATAAATTTTAGGAGGAAACTTTTTTCCAGACTGCAGCCTATTATCAGTTGATTGAGATGATGTAAGGAAGCATGTTGGGTAATTCAAAATATCATATAAATGTTAGACTAGGGGGTCCTTTGAGGAAAAGAATGAGATATGGCTTTCTTGACCTAAGAGAAGCCATTTTTAGCTCAAGCAAATTTTTTTAATAATTATTTTTATTTTACTTTTTGGTTTGACAAGAGTTTTGTTGTTTACAGATATGTATAATCCCTGATTAGTTATATGTATATCCCTGACCCCTCTCTCCTCTGCCTGGCCTAAGCAATTTTCTGATCTAAGCTTGGCCATAATACGTGCCCTAGAATAGGTCTGAGTGATCTTAAGGGAACAGAAGAGTACAGAAACATTCAAGCAAAGATAATGTATCAGTTGTAGAAACTCCAAGTTCTGTTTCAGTGAGATTAGCCTGAAGTTCTCAGCTACCAGATCAGCTGGAGCCTAAGGGATGATGATGATTTTTTTCTGACCCTTCTGACTTCAATCAAATAAAACTTCAGCTTCCCAGGCCACATCATAAATATGCATGTGCCCTTAGCCTAAAACTTCCCTGATTTTGGGCTTCCCTGGTGGCTCAGTGGTAAAGAATTCACTTGCCAGTGCAGGAGACATGGGTTCCATCCTTGGTCTGAGAGGATCCCATATGTGGGGGGAGCAACTAAGCCCATGTGTCACAGCTACTGGGCCTGTGCCGTAAAGCCTGAGCATGATGTGTAAAATCAGCTGGTGTAAAGTAATGTGCTGTTAGAGAAGAAGGTGAGAAGTGGGCTTAAGGTGGTGAGGTTTTAAGACCTTTATGACTCAGGTAGTATTGAAGCTGATACTCTTCACATTTTAGGCTATATGGAAGAGGAACTGTTCTCATTAATAACATGCTGTTATGTTATCTTAGTCGTTGTTACGTTATGTCCCACTCTTTTGCAACCCCATGGACTATAACCCTCCAGGCTCCTTTGTCCTTGGGATTTCTAGACAAGAATACTGGAGTGGGTTGCCATTTCCTGCTCCAGGGGATTTTCCTAACCTATAGATCGAACTGACGTCTCTTGCATTTACCATTGAGTTACCAGGGAAACCCTGCCATCTTTTAGGAGTAGGTAATTCTTCAGTGATTACTAGCAATGCAATATTTCATATTGTCCATAAATTTTAGGAGGAAACTTTTTTCCAGACTGCAGCCTATTATCAGTTGATTGAGATGATGTAAGGAAGCATGTTGGGTAATTCAAAATATCATATAAATGTTAGACTAGGGGGTCCTTTGAGGAAAAGAATGAGATATGGCTTTCTTGACCTAAGAGAAGCCATTTTTAGCTCAAGCAAATTTTTTTAATAATTATTTTTATTTTACTTTTTGGTTTGACAAGAGTTTTGTTGTTTACAGATATGTATAATCCCTGATTAGTTATATGTATATCCCTGACCCCTCTCTCCTCTGCCTGGCCTAAGCAATTTTCTGATCTAAGCTTGGCCATAAACGTGCCCTAGAATAGGTCTGAGTGATCTTAAGGGAACAGAAGAGTACAGAAACATTCAAGCAAAGATAATGTATCAGTTGTAGAAACTCCAAGTTCTGTTTCAGTGAGATTAGCCTGAAGTTCTCAGCTACCAGATCAGCTGGAGCCTAAGGGATGATGATGATTTTTTTCTGACCCTTCTGACTTCAATCAAATAAAACTTCAGCTTCCCAGGCCACATCATAAATATGCATGTGCCCTTAGCCTAAAACTTCCCTGATTTTGGGCTTCCCTGGTGGCTCAGTGGTAAAGAATTCACTTGCCAGTGCAGGAGACATGGGTTCCATCCTTGGTCTGAGAGGATCCCATATGTGGGGGGAGCAACTAAGCCCATGTGTCACAGCTACTGGGCCTGTGCCGTAAAGCCTGGGAGCTGCAACTACTGTAGCCCACATGCCCTAGAGCCTGTGCTCTGCAATAAGAAGCCATTGCAATGAGAAGCCTGCACACTACAGTGAAGAGTAGCTCCTGCTCTCTGCAACTAGAGAAAAGCCCATGCAGCAGTGAAGACTCAGCACAGCCATAAACAAGGAGACAAAAACAAAACAAAAAGTTTCTTAATTCTGCTGTTCTGGGAGACACTGCTTTGGGAAGGATACCCTCCATACTTGCTGCAAAGAGGAAATCTTTTGGTTTATGACTTGGTTGTCTCTTTTGGCTCCACAGTCAGAAAGAGGTTAACTTGGTTTTCAGGTCACATTATTATTGTTATTGAATGAGATAGTGAGAAAGATTGGCTTGATTGAGGGAGATATTTCTGTGACTAATGCGAAATAACTTTTGGCTTTGGGGACTGAATTATGGAAGGGAAGTGAGAGCTAATCAGGACTTTTATTTGGGTCTAATAAGGCATCCCCCGATGAAGTACCTCAAGTTACTCAGATTGCTAAGAGTTACTTACAGTGGTGCATTAAGTACCAGATACTACTAATAAATGTTAATATTTATTGACATTAATAGTATGAGGTGTCAATTTATCCTCACCAGTGTTAGGTAGGTACTGTTGTTTCCACGATGTAAGTGAGGACGTTAGGGCTTAGGGGGATAAAATAACTTGGTTAAGGTTTTTTTAATTTTGATTAGATGATACCTAAGCAACTGATCTAAGCTTGGCCCCCTAGAATAGGTCTGAGTGATCTTAAGGGAACAGAAGAGTACAGAAACATTCAAGCAAAGATAATGTATCAGTTGTAGAAACTCCAAGTTCTGTTTCAGTGAGATTAGCCTGAAGTTCTCAGCTACCAGATCAGCTGGAGCCTAAGGGATGATGATGATTTTTCTGACCCTTCTGACTTCAATCAAATAAAACTTCAGCTTCCCAGGCCACATCATAAATATGCATGTGCCCTTAGCCTAAAACTTCCCTGATTTTGGGCTTCCCTGGTGGCTCAGTGGTAAAGAATTCACTTGCCAGTGCAGGAGACATGGGTTCCATCCTTGGTCTGAGAGGATCCCATATGTGGGGGGAGCAACTAAGCCCATGTGTCACAGCTACTGGGCCTGTGCCGTAAAGCCTGGGAGCTGCAACTACTGTAGCCCACATGCCCTAGAGCCTGTGCTCTGCAATAAGAAGCCATTGCAATGAGAAGCCTGCACACTACAGTGAAGAGTAGCTCCTGCTCTCTGCAACTAGAGAAAAGCCCATGCAGCAGTGAAGACTCAGCACAGCCATAAACAAGGAGACAAAAACAAAACAAAAAGTTTCTTAATTCTGCTGTTCTGGGAGACACTGCTTTGGGAAGGATACCCTCCATACTTGCTGCAAAGAGGAAATCTTTTGGTTTATGACTTGGTTGTCTCTTTTGGCTCCACAGTCAGAAAGAGGTTAACTTGGTTTTCAGGTCACATTATTATTGTTATTGAATGAGATAGTGAGAAAGATTGGCTTGATTGAGGGAGATATTTCTGTGACTAATGCGAAATAACTTTTGGCTTTGGGGACTGAATTATGGAAGGGAAGTGAGAGCTAATCAGGACTTTTATTTGGGTCTAATAAGGCATCCCCCGATGAAGTACCTCAAGTTACTCAGATTGCTAAGAGTTACTTACAGTGGTGCATTAAGTACCAGATACTACTAATAAATGTTAATATTTATTGACATTAATAGTATGAGGTGTCAATTTATCCTCACCAGTGTTAGGTAGGTACTGTTGTTTCCACGATGTAAGTGAGGACGTTAGGGCTTAGGGAGATAAAATAACTTGGTTAAGGTTTTTTTTTTTTTAATTTTGTTTATCTTTTGGGGAGTGGGGTGGGGAGTGAGGGGGATGGGCGGGCCACTTCTCTTGGTCTTTCATTTCTCTGTTTTCATCCATCTTTGTTCCTTGGCTCCTGTGGGCCCCCCATTGCTGTGGCCTCTGTTGTCGCAGAGCACCGGCTCTGGGCGCACACACGCCAGAGCTCCGGCTCGATAATTGGACACATCAGTCCAGCCGCTCCGCAGCACGTGGGAGCCTCCCAGGCCAGGGATCGAACCGGCACCCCTTGCACTGCAGGGCGGTGTCCCCACCCACTGGACCACCAGGGGAAGCCCCTTGGTTAAGGTTTTAAAGAGAGAATATAGTCAGTCCTTGTATCTGTGGGTTCTGTATCTGTGGATTCAACTGTGGATGGAAAATACTGGAAAAAAAATCTAGAAAGTTCCAAAAAAACCCACGTTGAATACTAAGAATCTGCTATGTAAGAGATGTGAGTTTCATCCCCGGGTTGGGAACATCCCCTGGTGAAGGAAATGGCAACCCACTCCAGTATTCTTGCCTGGAGAATTCCATGGACAGAGGAACCTGGTGGGCTACTGTCCACCACAGGGTCCCAAAGAGTTGGAAATGACTAAGCGACTAGCACAGCATTTACATTGTATTTATAACTATTTACATAGCATTTAATTTGTATTAGGTATTATTATTATTATTATTTTTTAACATTTTGTATTAGGTATTATTAACCCCCAAACGATTTTAAGTATACAGGAGCATGTGCAGAGATTATATGCAAGCAGTATGCCTCTTTATATGAGTGGCTTGAACATCTATGGATTTCGGCATCCGCTGGGGGCCCTGGAACCAATCTCCTGCAGATACTGAGGGAGGATCATACTGTATGTTAATTCTATATGGAGGTTAATAGAGAGTACCTTGCGGCTGGAGGTGGGGTAGGAGTGGGAATACTTCTTTTTGAAGAGGTGACATTTGAGCTAAATACTAAAGAATGAAAAGGAATAAGCCATGGGGAAAGGATTTCAAGCAGAGGAATAACAGTTGTATTGACCCTGAGTTTAGAAAGAATTCGGTGTGTTTTGCCTAGCTTAGTTGTAGTACAATGAACAAGGGGGAAGTGGTGTGAGGTTAGGACAGACAGAAAAGGGTGGAGTCACCCATGCAGAACTCTCTGGACTGTGGTCACATTGCCAAACACAAGTTTGTGTGCCTCATGCACAGTGAGGTGAAACAAACCAAAATGGGAGTTTGGAGCAAGGAAAGGTTTATCACAACAAGCATGAAAGGAAAATGGCCAGCTTCTGGTCAGAAACTCTGAACTCCAGGAATCTTGTGCTCATCACTGTTGTATCTTGATGTCTCCTCTTTTGTTTCTGCATTCTTTCCCTTCTGTGATTAGTATGTGTTTGAATCTGCCCTTTGGAACTCAAGGAGACCTAAAAGGGTGTACCCTTCTCTCTACAAATAGGGACATGCAAAGGCATTTGTACCTAGGGAGGGCCTCACTGGTTTCAGTAAATAGATTTTTTTTTCTTTTTTGATAATCACAAGTGTGTTTCCTACATCTTTGACTCTATTTCTGTGTTGTAAATAAGTTCATTTGTACCATTTTTAAGCATTGCACACATACAAGTGATGTCACATGATATTTATGTTTCTCTGTCTGACTTAATTCATCAGCATGACAATCCCTGGGTCCATCCGTGTTGCTGTAAATGGCATTATTTCATTGTTTTTTTTCTTTTTTTTGGTGACTGAGCTCTATTCCATTCTGTATATGTACCACGTCTTCTTTATCCATTTATCCATCAGTGGACATGTGGGTTGCTTCCATGTCCTGAGTGTTGTAATTAGTACTGCAGTGAACATTGAAGTGAATGTTACATTTTTCAATTATGGTTTTCTCTGGATATATGTCCCAGAGTAGGATTGCAGGATCATGTGTTAGGTCAATTTTTTTTTTTTTTTCGTATGTTAACTCTATTTTTAAAGTAATCTTTACCAAACTGTTCTCTGTAGTGGGTTGAAGAATTTTTAAGCAGGGGAATGATGTGATATGCTTTGTGTGTGTATGGTTTTTTTAAAAAATGTATTGTTTTAACTGTTTTAAAGTGTACAGTTCAGAAGTATTAAGTAAATTTACTTTCTTCTGCAACCATTGATGTTGGCAGATAAGAGGACCTCAATCTTTGTCCTCTTTAAAGAAAGAATTCCATAAAGAGACATGTACAGCAGACACTGAGTTTATTGGAGGCACACTACATGCACAGAGAACAAAGAAGCAGTTTATTTAGAGTGGAAGCAAAGTAGAAATGTATACCCAGAGAGGAGTATGGGCGTGCTCTCTAAGGAGGAGTGTACCAGAAAGGTGATTTAAATTGCTTACTGGGATCTTTTGTTTTCCTCTGGCTAATTATCTCACCTCTTTTCCCACTGTGTACAAACAAACCAAAATGGGAGTTTGGAGCAAGGAAAGGTTTATCACAACAAGCATGAAAGGAAAATGGCCAGCTTCTGGTCAGAAACTCTGAACTCCAGGAATCTTGTGCTCATCACTGTTGTATCTTGATGTCTCCTCTTTTGTTTCTGCATTCTTTCCCTTCTGTGATTAGTATGTGTTTGAATCTGCCCTTTGGAACTCAAGGAGACCTAAAAGGGTGTACCCTTCTCTCTACAAATAGGGACATGCAAAGGCATTTGTACCTAGGGAGGGCCTCACTGGTTTCAGTAAATAGATTTTTTTTTCTTTTTTGATAATCACAAGTGTGTTTCCTACATCTTTGACTCTATTTCTGTGTTGTAAATAAGTTCATTTGTACCATTTTTAAGCATTGCACACATACAAGTGATGTCACATGATATTTATGTTTCTCTGTCTGACTTAATTCATCAGCATGACAATCCCTGGGTCCATCCGTGTTGCTGTAAATGGCATTATTTCATTGTTTTTTTTCTTTTTTTTTGGTGACTGAGCTCTATTCCATTCTGTATATGTACCACGTCTTCTTTATCCATTTATCCATCAGTGGACATGTGGGTTGCTTCCATGTCCTGAGTGTTGTAATTAGTACTGCAGTGAACATTGAAGTGAATGTTACATTTTTCAATTATGGTTTTCTCTGGATATATGTCCCAGAGTAGGATTGCAGGATCATGTGTTAGGTCAATTTTTTTTTTTTTTTCGTATGTTAACTCTATTTTTAAAGTAATCTTTACCAAACTGTTCTCTGTAGTGGGTTGAAGAATTTTTAGAGGAATTTTTAGGGGAATGATGTGATATGCTTTGTGTGTGTATGGTTTTTTTAAAAAATGTATTGTTTTAACTGTTTTAAAGTGTACAGTTCAGAAGTATTAAGTAAATTTACTTTCTTCTGCAACCATTGATGTTGGCAGATAAGAGGACCTCAATCTTTGTCCTCTTTAAAGAAAGAATTCCATAAAGAGACATGTACAGCAGACACTGAGTTTATTGGAGGCACACTACATGCACAGAGAACAAAGAAGCAGTTTATTTAGAGTGGAAGCAAAGTAGAAATGTATACCCAGAGAGGAGTATGGGCGTGCTCTCTAAGGAGGAGTGTACCAGAAAGGTGATTTAAATTGCTTACTGGGATCTTTTCTTTTCCTCTGGCTAATTATCTCACCTCTTTTCCCACATCTGATCTGTTCTAAGGCCCTGCCCTACATATGTGTGCATCTTTTAGCTAAGGTGGATTCCAGCATAGAGGCATCTGAGAAATTGACCACGTGTAAGGGGGGAGTGCCCCTCCCTTTTTGACCCTTGAGGGGCTTTCCTGCACATATGCATTTGAGGAGGTATCCTTGACCCCAGCAATGATAGTTAGGTCATTTTATCTCTTTACTCGAGCAGAGATCAGCTCCTGCCATTAATTTTTCCCTTGAAGTGTCGAGGGAAAGCAAACTCCCAATTTACTTCATTTAACAAACTCCTAGTTGCTCAGCCCAGGAGCCCATCTACCTCCTACCTCGCCATCACTGCTATACATCGCCAGATGTTTTTTTTCATCCTAAAGTATTGATGAAAGTACGTACTCTAAAACTTTAAACCATAAATCTCCATTTCCTTAATTATCATTCTACATTCCATCTCTAAATCTTCTAGGTACATATATAAGTGACATCATATAGTATTTGTCTTTTTGTGTCTAGCTTTTTAACTTAGCATAATGCCTGTAAGTTTCATCTATGTTGTAGCTTGTATCAGAATCTTAAATAATATTTCATTTTATATATATATATATACCAGTTCTTGTTTATCTGCTCACCTGTTGTTTCCACCTTACAGTGCTGCAGTGAACATGCAGTACAAGACCCTCTTTAAGTCCCTGCTTTTGAAACTGAGCAGGATCCTGCAGGGCGCATCTGGGTACAGAAGCCTTTCCATCTCCCCCATTTCTTAATTGCAGGGTAAAGGCTTCTGCCTCCTAGAATGCCCTGAATTTCAAAGGCAGATTCAAACATTTGCTAATCAGAAAAGTAAGGGTGTGCAGA
This sequence comes from Tragulus kanchil, assembly GCA_022376925.1. Lineage (NCBI taxonomy): Eukaryota > Metazoa > Chordata > Mammalia > Artiodactyla > Tragulidae > Tragulus > Tragulus kanchil. Next base: position 103,562,192 of record JAIOJX010000030.1, on the reverse strand, counting down.
AACAATGAAGAAACTGTACTGCAACAATTAAAGTAGTATTCTGATTCCTCCTCAAGATATATATATGTATATATATATACACACACACACACAAAAACACACACACAATATCTTTGAGTTTTTTTTCAGGAGCTAAGGTTCCCACCCAGGTGAGGATGGTTAACTTCAGGCTGAGCACAATATTCCTCCTGGAATACTGCCCTGTTAACCTCATCAGCAACCAATCACAGGAAAGTCACACGGCATATAGCCCTCACTCCAGATTTCATCTATAAAAATATCTCTTTGAAAACCATCAGGAACTTCAAAGTTTTTGAGCATGAGCTACTTGTTCTCCTTGCTTGGCCTGTAATAAACTTTTCTCTGCCCCAAAGTTCCATGTTTTAGTTTGGCCTCATTCTGCACTGGGCACGTGAACTTGTGTTCCTTAACACTTTCAGTTCTTTTGTAATTATACCCAGAAGTGGAATAGCCAGGTCAAATGGTAATTCTGTGTTTAATTTTTTTAGAAACTGCCAGTACTGCTTTCCACAGCACCTGTACCATTTTGTATTGAGTTTTAGTTTCTCTGCTGTACCAACGGTTGTTTTTGGTTTTAATAATTACATCGCCAGATGCATCTAAAGTAAACGTACTCAAAATTAACCATAAATCTCCATTTCCTTAATTATCATTCTACATTCCATCTCTAAATCTTCTAGGTACATATATAAGTGACATCATATAGTATTTGTCTTTTTGTGTCTAGCTTTTTAACTTAGCATAATGCCTGTAAGTTTCATCTATGTTGTAGCTTGTATCAGAATCTTAAATAATATTTCATTTTATATATATATATATATACCAGTTCTTGTTTATCTGCTCACCTGTTGTTTCCACCTTACAGTGCTGCAGTGAACATGCAGTACAAGACCCTCTTTAAGTCCCTGCTTTTGAAACTGAGCAGGATCCTGCAGGGCGCATCTGGGTACAGAAGCCTTTCCATCTCCCCCATTTCTTAATTGCAGGGTAAAGGCTTCTGCCTCCTAGAATGCCCTGAATTTCAAAGGCAGATTCAAACATTTGCTAATCAGAAAAGTAAGGGTGTGCAGAAACAATGAAGAAACTGTACTGCAACAATTAAAGTAGTATTCTGATTCCTCCTCAAGATATATATATGTATATATATATACACACACACACACAAAAACACACACACAATATCTTTGAGTTTTTTTTCAGGAGCTAAGGTTCCCACCCAGGTGAGGATGGTTAACTTCAGGCTGAGCACAATATTCCTCCTGGAATACTGCCCTGTTAACCTCATCAGCAACCAATCACAGGAAAGTCACACGGCATATAGCCCTCACTCCAGATTTCATCTATAAAAATATCTCTTTGAAAACCATCAGGAACTTCAAAGTTTTTGAGCATGAGCTACTTGTTCTCCTTGCTTGGCCTGTAATAAACTTTTCTCTGCCCCAAAGTTCCATGTTTTAGTTTGGCCTCATTCTGCACTGGGCACGTGAACTTGTGTTCCTTAACACTTTCAGTTCTTTTGTAATTATACCCAGAAGTGGAATAGCCAGGTCAAATGGTAATTCTGTGTTTAATTTTTTTAGAAACTGCCAGTACTGCTTTCCACAGCACCTGTACCATTTTGTATTGAGTTTTAGTTTCTCTGCAACTGTACCAACGGTTGTTTTTGGTTTTTAATAATTACTGTAGGGGAAGAAAAAACCTTTTCATCTACCTTCTTAGATTCGATGCCTGGAATTCTGCAAACTAAACTGAGAAAAGATCAATTAACAGGAGAGAGAGGTTGTTTCATATACAGATGGTGGGCATCACAGAAATGAAGTGAAAAGTCTGAAGGAGCAGTTAGTGCTGAGAGCTTATATACCATTTAAACAAAGAGCCATTAATTGTGGACATAAGATAAGGAAAAGGAGTTTGAGCTTCTGGAGCCACTAAATCATGGGAAGGTGAATAAATGGGGAAAACTAATGAAAGATAAGATTTGTTTTAGTAAGGTGTATTTGTACAGATTTGTCTCGGCATCAGTGCCCTGTCTCCTGTGATAAGAATGTTCTCACCTTTCTCATAAGTAATTCATGTCTTGCTTTTAGGTAGAAAAGAGGAGAACAGGGAGGCCTTACCACATCTGCTATTTCTCAGTTATCTTCAGTTCAAAATAATCCTTATGCTGAAGTGATATTTTGGGGTGGAATGCTCTGATGCCCTTCATAGCCATCCTGAAGGGTGTCAAGTGGTATTTCATTGTGGTTTAAATTTGCTTTTCCCTAAGGATTAATGGTTTGAACATCTTTTCATGTGCTTATTGACAATATGCATTATTTCCTTTGGAAAAATTAAAGTTGTGACTTTTCAAAGTGTGACTTTTTTGCTCTGAGGACAGTTACTTGAAGAAAGGTTGGAGAGGAATCTGAGAAACCACTTGAGAAGCAGCGGCAGGAATTCAGTTGGAGATGATGGTACTTGGAGCACACTGTTGCCCTTCTTCAGGTCTAGTACTTGACAAATACTTCATTTTAAGTATGTCTCCTCTCCTTAATTCTTCTACTTTGGGGCCACATGGTATGTAGTTCCTTTTGTAATTTTTGCAGTTGGGTGAGAAATTTCCCCTGGGAATCTTAAAAATATTCAGACGTCTCTATTAGGTTAAAATAATAAAGATGATGAAGCCAATATATTCCTGAACCGAAACTTGGGTCCCCTCACTTGCAGTAAAGTCAAGCCAATCTGCTGACACTGGGCTGTTGGGAAGGAAAGTCCAGTGTTGACTATAAGGCGTCATGCAAGTTGTGACGCTGAAAGCTCAGCTTCGCTGTACACCAGGGCTGAATCGAATCTTGGAGACAAAGTTTTGGGTGAAATAGAAAAGGATAAGCTTTATTGCTTTTCCAGGCAAAGGTGGGGAGTTGTTTCATATACAGATGGTGGGCATCACAGAAATGAAGTGAAAAGTCTGAAGGAGCAGTTAGTGCTGAGAGCTTATATACCATTTAAACAAAGAGCCATTAATTGTGGACATAAGATAAGGAAAAGGAGTTTGAGCTTCTGGAGCCACTAAATCATGGGAAGGTGAATAAATGGGGAAAACTAATGAAAGATAAGATTTGTTTTAGTAAGGTGTATTTGTACAGATTTGTCTCGGCATCAGTGCCCTGTCTCCTGTGATAAGAATGTTCTCACCTTTCTCATAAGTAATTCATGTCTTGCTTTTAGGTAGAAAAGAGGAGAACAGGGAGGCCTTACCACATCTGCTATTTCTCAGTTATCTTCAGTTCAAAATAATCCTTATGCTGAAGTGATATTTTGGGGTGGAATGCTCTGATGCCCTTCATAGCCATCCTGAAGGGTGTCAAGTGGTATTTCATTGTGGTTTAAATTTGCTTTTCCCTAAGGATTAATGGTTTGAACATCTTTTCATGTGCTTATTGACAATATGCATTATTTCCTTTGGAAAAATTAAAGTTGTGACTTTTCAAAGTGTGACTTTTTTGCTCTGAGGACAGTTACTTGAAGAAAGGTTGAGAGGAATCTGAGAAACCACTTGAGAAGCAGCGGCAGGAATTCAGTTGGAGATGATGGTACTTGGAGCACACTGTTGCCCTTCTTCAGGTCTAGTACTTGACAAATACTTCATTTTAAGTATGTCTCCTCTCCTTAATTCTTCTACTTTGGGGCCACATGGTATGTAGTTCCTTTTGTAATTTTTGCAGTTGGGTGAGAAATTTCCCCTGGGAATCTTAAAAATATTCAGACGTCTCTATTAGGTTAAAATAATAAAGATGATGAAGCCAATATATTCCTGAACCGAAACTTGGGTCCCCTCACTTGCAGTAAAGTCAAGCCAATCTGCTGACACTGGGCTGTTGGGAAGGAAAGTCCAGTGTTGACTATAAGGCGTCATGCAAGTTGTGACGCTGAAAGCTCAGCTTCGCTGTACACCAGGGCTGAATCGAATCTTGGAGACAAAGTTTTGGGTGAAATAGAAAAGGATAAGCTTTATTGCTTTTCCAGGCAAAGGTGGGGACACAGTGGGCTCCTGCCCTCAAAGCCATGTGTCTCCACTTGGGGAAGATATAAGAAGTTTTATAGTAAATGTTCAAAGAGGGCGTGATGTCAGTCTGCGGGTATCCTTCTGAGGGGTTGGTGGTGAGGTAAGTGGGAGTCAGCACCATCAAACTTCAGGTCCAAGTGGTCTGGGGTCTACAGACTGGTGGGCAGCATACCATAGCTGAAAGGTTTTGTTGTGTGTATCCTTCCATAGGGAAGCAAGAGCTTGTCCTGAGGCTGCTCTTGACTGTTTCTCCCCGCTCTCACATGCTCTCCCTTCTCTAATTAACAACTGCTTGAACTCCAGGAAGATCAAAGAAATGGGAACCACAAAGACCTTGTGCACAAGAACCCCACAGGGTCCTGCACAGTATCAGTTGTCCAGGACAGCTAATGCTCAAACAATGCATTTTCTGGAGGAAATTTTCATAGGCAGAATTTGGAAGCTGTATGGTAAGTCAGTTTATTCTGCCTGGTTGGTGGTGAGGTAACAGCATAGTCTTCCAGGAATCTTACGCTCAGCCCGAAGTTATCGTCTCCCACCTGTGTGCGGACTTTTCCTGCTGAAGAGCTCAGAGGTGTGTTATGTATGTTCCTTGGGGAGGAACCAGGACCATTGCCTATCACGGCCCTATTTTTTTTTTTTTCAGCCACATATGTGGCATGTGGGACCTTAGTTCCCCGACCAGGGATTAAGCCTGTGCCCCCTGCAGTGGAAGCAGGGGTTCTTAACCACTTGGACTAGGAAAGTTTTCATCAGTGCATTGTTGTTTCTTGATTGCTTCTCCTTTGTTTCTGTATTCCCTTACTTTGCTGATTAGCAGCTGTTTGAATCTATCCTTTGGAACTCAGGAAAGATCTAGGACTCTGAATGAAGTTTGTTTACTAAAAACAAGAAATAGGACACAGGATTTGTACCCAGGAGGTCCCCACAGGGTCCTGCTTGATTTCAATAATGATTTTATTTTTGCCTTTAAAAACTGCATTTGTTACTTGTGACATATTTAAAATTTTACTTTTTAAAGTAATTAAAAGGAAATTAATATAGTGGCCTAGAAAAGTCTTTATGTTTTAGACTAATTTGGTGGAGGAAGACCTCTAATGCTAAGCTAGGTGGTAGCCATAAGTCCTCAGAGACAGTGTAGGCCTTTTAGGTTTCTAGTTATTGTCTCCATCCTAATCTTGGTCGCCTTTCAGGAGCTAGACCAGTACTTGAAACACAAAGAAAAATTGGGGAATTCAGGTTCTTGGCCAAGTTTGAATATTGCACAGAAATGAGTCAGGAAATAGATGGGCTCCAGGTTAGATATTTACAACTGGCCTTCTGTTTGCATTTCATGGGGGACGAAGAAGTGGGCTTCGGGCCTTATACTTACAACTGTTTGCATTTCCTGAGACAAGAGATAGGTGGGCTCCAGTTAAGAAATTTACAATCAGCCTCTTGTTTGCCCTCAAACTGAAAGTAAAAGCAGAAAGACTAGCCAGTCTTTGTCTCTTGTAAACACCTTAAGGTAACAGTCATGGCAGTAGTCAAGGCATGGCAAGGACAGAGAGGGGCAATGCCCTATGTGAGTGAAGGGTTAAGAGGTCTCCGCTCCCCCCACTCTTTTGGGACAAGGGAGCCACTACACACACGTGCAGAAAGACTCCTTGTGGGTCAAAAGTCAAGAGATAATGCCAGGCCATCATGAGTCTTGCTCCTCCCCAGAGTCTTCACTTTGAGATCATCTTGGCTAGGGGTGCATGGGAGTGTCAGATGTGGAAAAAGAAGACAGATACATGGCCTGAGCGAAGATGAAGGCCTGGAAGAGCTGACGCATCTAAATGACTTAACTGCCTCTTTACTGCGCTCCTCCTCGCTAAGAAGGATGCCCACACCCTTTCCAGGTGTGTACCTCTGCCCTGCTTCTGTCTTAACCAAACAGACGGCTTTTCTGTGAGCTCTCTCACTGGTGGTTGTGCTGGGTCTCTCGGAAAACACTTTGTACCTGCATGTACAGTTTCTCCCTCTGTGATAAATTCATTTTTTACTGGAGGTAAAGATCCAGGGAGAAATAGCTTCTAGCCTCTAGCCCTTGCTGGTCTGGTGGCTAAGATTTCTGGTTTTCATCCAGCTATGCAGGTTCAATTCCTGGGCAGGGAATTAAGATCTCCGTTCACATCACCACTCACTGTTGCCTCAAGTAATTAAAAGGAAATTAATATAGTGGCCTAGAAAAGTTTTAGGCTAATTTGGTGGAGGAAGACCTCTAATGCTAAGCTAGGTGGTAGCCATAAGTCCTCAGAGACAGTGTAGGCCTTTTAGGTTTCTAGTTATTGTCTCCATCCTAATCTTGGTCGCCTTTCAGGAGCTAGACCAGTACTTGAAACACAAAGAAAAATTGGGGAATTCAGGTTCTTGGCCAAGTTTGAATATTGCACAGAAATGAGTCAGGAAATAGATGGGCTCCAGGTTAGATATTTACAACTGGCCTTCTGTTTGCATTTCATGGGGGACGAAGAAGTGGGCTTCGGGCCTTATACTTACAACTGTTTGCATTTCCTGAGACAAGAGATAGGTGGGCTCCAGTTAAGAAATTTACAATCAGCCTCTTGTTTGCCCTCAAACTGAAAGTAAAAGCAGAAAGACTAGCCAGTCTTTGTCTCTTGTAAACACCTTAAGGTAACAGTCATGGCAGTAGTCAAGGCATGGCAAGGACAGAGAGGGGCAATGCCCTATGTGAGTGAAGGGTTAAGAGGTCTCCACTCCCCCCACTCTTTTGGGACAAGGGAGCCACTACACACACGTGCAGAAAGACTCCTTGTGGGTCAAAAGTCAAGAGATAATGCCAGGCCATCATGAGTCTTGCTCCTCCCCAGAGTCTTCACTTTGAGATCATCTTGGCTAGGGGTGCATGGGAGTGTCAGATGTGGAAAAAGAAGACAGATACATGGCCTGAGCGAAGATGAAGGCCTGGAAGAGCTGACGCATCTAAATGACTTAACTGCCTCTTTACTGCGCTCCTCCTCGCTAAGAAGGATGCCCACACCCTTTCCAGGTGTGTACCTCTGCCCTGCTTCTGTCTTAACCAAACAGACGGCTTTTCTGTGAGCTCTCTCACTGGTGGTTGTGCTGGGTCTCTCGGAAAACACTTTGTACCTGCATGTACAGTTTCTCCCTCTGTGATAAATTCATTTTTTACTGGAGGTAAAGATCCAGGGAGAAATAGCTTCTAGCCTCTAGCCCTTGCTGGTCTGGTGGCTAAGATTTCTGGTTTTCATCCAGCTATGCAGGTTCAATTCCTGGGCAGGGAATTAAGATCTCCGTTCACATCACCACTCACTGTTGCCTCAAAGAGATCAGAAAGAGATGTTGAACTCTCTTTTCTTCCCTCTTCTTTAACGTTGAGTCTAAGAATTATTTCTCTTTAAAAAGATAAACTTTCTTTTTATCATGGTAATTTGTGAAAATAAAGTAGATCCTTCTAAAGAAGTCTTTTTTTGTGTTATCTTTACGTGAAATTTGGGAAACTTATTTGACAAATACTTGCATATTCTATTTACTGCTACTTCTCTGCTGCAACTTAGAAATTCATTGTGAGTATCTTATATTGCTTTAGAACATAAATTTAATAGTGTTAGTTTAATAAAATGAATGTGTCAAATACATAGATCTGAGGCAATGCCCTTTTGTTAGGCAAAGCAAGAAGTGCCTATATTTATAGCAAAAATGAAATTCAGAGGTATCGACATGACTTTCTCTGGTAAATTAATGCTAAGATCTGAAATTGAGAATTTGTGTATTTCATTTGATTCAGTGGACTTTACTCCTTCCCATGTTGCTATGGAGATTGTATTAAAAGCTTTGACTTTAGTTTCTAACATGGTGTTTTAAAGTACTTACTTTTGTAACTGAAAACTGAATAATTGAATCTCAATGCTTCTTGCTAAAAATAAAATCAATGTTTTTAATGTCAAAAAATACTGAAGGGCTTCCCTGGTGGTCCAGTGGGTAAGGACACCGCCTTGCAGTGCAAGGGGCGCCGGTTCGATCCCTGGCCTGGGAAGATCCCACGTGCCGCAGAGCGGCTGGACTGATGTGGCCAATTACCGAGCCGAAGCTCTGGACTGCATGCGCCCAGAGCCGGTGCTCTGCGACAACAGACACCACCACGATGGGAGGCCCACACGGGCCAAAGAACAAAGATGTATGAAACTAGACAAACGAAAGACCAGCGGAAGTGGCCCGCCCACCTGCCTCCCTCCCCACCCCTGCCAAAATAAATAAATAAATAAATGTTTCAAAAAAAAAAAAACACTGAAGTACATTACCTTTAGTTGCTAAAGAATTAAAAAAACTTCCTATCTCCTTTTTATGATATATGAAACCCCAGAAAATGCTCAGAGAATAGAGCATATTCATGTGTTGATCCTAGGGACTACCATGGTACCTGTGGAAATCGCTTTCTATTGCTTCTACCTCAACCCCTGCCTCCTACATGCAGGGCCTGAACCACTCCGGCAGGAAGGATTTGCCCTGGTGGCTCAGACGGTAAAGAATCTGCTTGCAGTGTGGGAGACCGTGGGTCAGGAAGATCCTCTGGAGGAGGAAATGGCAACTTACTCCAGTATTCTTGCCTGGAGAATCCCATGGACAGAGGAATCTGATGGGCTACAGTCCATGGGGTCACAGAGTCAGACACGACTGAGCGATAACATACACACACCCCTCTTCAGGGTGGGTGCAGATAGGAATGCTCTCTCATACCTAATGGGCTTACTGGTAACCTTGGAATGATTGGTTCTTCCTTTATCTATCATTCCTGTCTCATGATGCATTTTGAGATTTGGACAGTGGTTCCCAAACTTTACTGCACACTGGAATGAAATAGAGTTCTTCAAAAATTACTGATGGCTCCCAGCTCCAGACATTCTAATTTTTATATAGGTGTGTGGCCCGGCATTGGGATTACAAAAAAAAAAAAAAATCTCCAGGTGATTTTAACATGAATTATTCCCTGAGGAGAGAACAACATAGAAGTGTTTCCTTTCTGGAATTTTAGTCACCTTTGCTGGGCTTGCTCGGAGTGGCTTATGGAAATGAACCCTCAGATAAAACAGTTTTCAAGTGATCCTGGATAGCTCTGGTGAATTCTAATGGGCCGTTGAACTGCTCAGCTCTTCATCAGGCAGAAGCTGGCTCTGGGCCATCTTTCCAGCTTAGAGAAGGCTCCAGGGTGCCTTCCACACTCCCTTTATTCCTTGGTGTCCTTTTGTAGTTCTCTCATGTTGCGTGTGATTAATTGCTCTCAACTTCTCACCTCTTTGCTATTCCCAGAGACAAACAGTTTTCATAGTAAATGCGTTACTTACCTCTACATATATATAGATATAAAAACAAACATGTAAGAAACATAGGCAAATAACACAGCATATAAATTTTGCGCTGTAGAGTCCCTATGAAAGTTTCTGACTTCCTTCTGCTACGGCCTGCTTTAATTTTGTTGCGTGCAGTGGTGAGCAGACATTCTGAGTCAAGACTATGGAGACCTTTCATGAAAGCCTCTTTTTTGAATCTGATGGTACAGTTGGTAATATACAGTCTGTATAGACCCAAATGGACTCTTTATTTAACGTTTGCAGCTTCAATCTTTGGGTCCCTCACAGAGAAATGCTCAGTTTTAACTGGGCCTCTGTGTTCCCTGGGATTTTTCACTCTAGGGGCATACCCTCCTCAGCTGTGCTTCTGCCTTGTCCCCTCCCAGGGTTTTCTCTCTGTCTAGTGTTGGCACTCCCATTCACCCTTTAAGCAGTTTGTGTTCATGATGGTGAGCAGCCTGTCATCTTTTTTTTTTTTTTTTTAAATTAACCTATTTGGCCACACTGTACAGCTCATGAGATCTGAGTTCCCTGACTAGGTATTGAACCTAGACCATGGCAGTGAAAGCCAGGATCCTAACCACTCGGCAATCAGAGAACTCTCCAGCCTCTCATTCTTTTTCTTTTTTTTTTCAGCCTCTCATTCTTTTTTTTTTTTTTTTAAGATTTATTTATTTATTTTGGGCAGGGGTCGGGTTGGGGAGGGAGGGGAGCTGGCGGGCCACTTCTATTGGTCTTCCATTTCTCTGTTTTCATCCGTCTTTGTGCTCCTGCGGGCCTCCCATCGTGGTGGTGGCGTCTGTTGTCGCAGAGCACCGGCTCTGGGCGCATGTGCTCCAGAGCTCTGGCTCGGTGATTGGACACATCAGTCCAGCCGCTCCGCGGCACGTGGGATCTTCCCAGGCCAGGGATCGAACCTGCACCCCTTGTACTGCAAGGCGGTGTCCTTATCCACTGGACCACCAGGGGAAGCCCCCAGCCTCTCATTCTTAAGCTTGTACATATTGGAGGGATAGGCTCTCTGTGCTTAACTGTTCTCCACTAGCCACCCCAGCTTCCTTACACATGGATCTTCTGTTCTATGCCTAATACCATTTAAGTTTGGAAATTCGTCACTTCTTTGGAGTTTTAATAGGGCAGGGAGTTCTTCTAGGAGTTCCAATAGGGCAGGGTTTAACCACTCGTTTAAAGGAAAGGACAGACCCTGAATGGAGATAAAGATTTTGAATTTGGGGACTTGTGGCCCTCACCAAAGTTCAGGCAAGTGAAGTCAGTACCTGGGCAAAAATCTTCGGCAGGCTAACCTTACAAAGCCTTACTTTAGTAATCTTTGAAGTGGGAATAGCAACAACATTTTTTTTTTTTTTTTGAGTTTATCCAAATATTAAATGAAATGACCCTTGTGAAGTGTTTGTTTCAGTTTGGGCTTGTGATAAGGACTCAACACTTGTTCGCCACAGCAGTTTCTGCTGCTGCTGTGTTATTGCCATTGCTGTAAAACAGGGCGTTGGTGAAGAGCCTGAGCTTTGAATCCTCTCTCACTATCTAGTTGTTTGACTTTGGGCAGCTTACTTCTTTTTATTTATTTATTTATTTATTTATTTATTTTTATTTTATTTTTTTTAATCTTTTTATTTTTAACGGAGGCTGTATCTCTCTCTTTTAAATTTATTTATTTTTAAGTGAAGGATGATTGTTTTACGATATTGTCTTGGTTTCTGCCATATATCTACATGTATCAGCCTTAGGTATGCCTGTGTTCCCTCCCTCTTGAACTGGGCAACTTATTTAATGTCTCTTTGCTTCAGTTTTTCCCCCTGATTTAGAATATTACTAGTATGTGGTATTGTGAAGATTCCCTGGAGAAGAAAATGTGGCCACCCACTTCAGTATTCTTGTTTGGGAAATCCCACGAACAGCGGAGCCTGGGGGGCTATGGTCCATGGGGTTGCAAAGAGTTGGACACAACTTAGTGACTAAACAGAAACAACATTGTGGAGATTAAATAAGCTAATTTATGTAAGGAGCTTAGAGCAGAATCTGATATGAAGTGAGAGGGTATTTATTTAGTTGAAGTACCCTCTTGATTCTGTTTTCGAGTTTCTTCCTTTGTGACCTTGGACAGGCATAGTAACCAAGAGCTTTCTAGGTTCTTATTTTAACCTTCATCTGCCAAAAATACCTTCAGGTCTGTGATCTCAGGGTTTCATTTCTTTGGAGTTTGAATTGTACCCAAAACTTGATTTCTGTGCTGTGAAATAATCAGCCTCAGGTCAAATGGGAGTTCTTCTAGGAGTTCCAATAGGGCAGGGTTTAACCACTCTTTTAAAGGAAAGGACAGACCCTGAATGGAGATAAAGATTTTGAATTTGGGGACTTGTGGCCCTCACCAAAGTTCAGGCAAGTGAAGTCAGTACCTGGGCAAAAATCTTCGGCAGGCTAACCTTACAAAGCCTTACTTTAGTAATCTTTGAAGTGGGAATAGCAACAACATTTTTTTTTTTTTTTTTTGAGTTTGTCCAAATATTAAATGAAATGACCCTTGTGAAGTGTTTGTTTCAGTTTGGGCTTGTGATAAGGACTCAACACTTGTTCGCCACAGCAGTTTCTGCTGCTGCTGTGTTATTGCCATTGCTGTAAAACAGGGCGTTGGTGAAGAGCCTGAGCTTTGAATCCTCTCTCACTATCTAGTTGTTTGACTTTGGGCAGCTTACTTCTTTTTATTTATTTATTTATTTATTTTTATTATTTTTTTTTTTAATCTTTTTATTTTTAACGGAGGCTGTATCTCTCTCTTTTAAATTTATTTATTTTTAAGTGAAGGATGATTGTTTTACGATATTGTCTTGGTTTCTGCCATATATCTACATGTATCAGCCTTAGGTATGCCTGTGTTCCCTCCCTCTTGAACTGGGCAACTTATTTAATGTCTCTTTGCTTCAGTTTTTCCCCCTGATTTAGAATATTACTAGTATGTGGTATTGTGAAGATTCCCTGGAGAAGAAAATGTGGCCACCCACTTCAGTATTCTTGTTTGGGAAATCCCACGAACAGCGGAGCCTGGGGGACTATGGTCCATGGGGTTGCAAAGAGTTGGACACAACTTAGTGACTAAACAGAAACAACATTGTGGAGATTAAATAAGCTAATTTATGTAAGGAGCTTAGAGCAGAATCTGATATGAAGTGAGAGGGTATTTATTTAGTTGAAGTACCCTCTTGATTCTGTTTTCGAGTTTCTTCCTTTGTGACCTTGGACAGGCATAGTAACCAAGAGCTTTCTAGGTTCTTATTTTAACCTTCATCTGCCAAAAATACCTTCAGGTCTGTGATCTCAGTTCTCTGGTGATGTCACTTTTCTGGCTTTATGGGCATGTCACCTTTAGAACCCTGTTGTGACTGCTTCAGGAGAGATTTCCAGTTGACTTTTCCACTGGATGCTGGGTGAAATAATCTAGCACTCAGGTCAAACTCGAAAAGATAGAGGAGTCTTTAAAAGTTTATGAAGGAAGGGCTTCCTTGGTGGCCCAGTGGGTAAGGACACCGCCTTGCAGTGCAAGGGGCGCCGGGTCGGTCCCTGGCCTGGGAAGGTCCCAGGGGGGCGGGCGGGCCACTTCTATTGGTCTTTCATTTATCCATTTTCATCCATCTTTTGTTCTTTTGACCCGTGTGGGCCTCCCATTGCAGTGGCCTCTCTCGCTGCAGAGCACCGGCTCTGGGCACATGCACCCCAGGGCTCCAGCTCGGTAGTTGGATGCATCGGTCCAGCTGCTCCGCAGCACGTGGGATTTTCCCAGGCCAGGGATTGAACCAGTGCCCCTTGCCGTGCAAGGCAGTCTCTTTACCCACTGGACCACCGGGGAAGCCCTGTAGAAAAAATATTATGTGATGTTACCTTACTTTGCTAAATAAAATTTTATAATCCAATAGATAGCCAATGGGAATGTGTCGTATGACTCAGGAAACTCAGACCAGGGCTCTGTAACAACCTAGAGGGGTGGGATAGGGAGAGAAGAGTGAGGGAGGTTCAAGAGGGAGGGACATAGGTCTATCTATGGCTGATTCAGGTTGATGTTTGGCAGCAACCAACACAATATTGTAAAGCAATTATCCTTTAATTATAAATAAATAAATTTAATTTAAAATTTTAGTAATCTCATATTGATATTAATGATATTGTTTCAATGAAATCTGAAAGGGTTTATTGTGTGCATGGTAACTTTTTAAACAGAAGAAGAAGCAATTAATCCTTTTTAATTATAGAATAAATAAAGTTAATTTAAAATTTTAGAGCAGAATCTGATATGAAGTGAGAGGGTATTTATTTAGTTGAAGTACCCTCTTGATTCTGTTTTCGAGTTTCTTCCTTTGTGACCTTGGACAGGCATAGTAACCAAGAGCTTTCTAGGTTCTTATTTTAACCTTCATCTGCCAAAAATACCTTCAGGTCTGTGATCTCAGTTCTCTGGTGATGTCACTTTTCTGGCTTTATGGGCATGTCACCTTTAGAACCCTGTTGTGACTGCTTCAGGAGAGATTTCCAGTTGACTTTTCCACTGGATGCTGGGTGAAATAATCTAGCACTCAGGTCAAACTCGAAAAGATAGAGGAGTCTTTAAAAGTTTATGAAGGAAGGGCTTCCTTGGTGGCCCAGTGGGTAAGGACACCGCCTTGCAGTGCAAGGGTCGCCGGGTCGGTCCCTGGCCTGGGAAGGTCCCAGGGGGGCGGGCGGGCCACTTCTATTGGTCTTTCATTTATCCATTTTCATCCATCTTTTGTTCTTTTGACCCGTGTGGGCCTCCCATTGCAGTGGCCTCTCTCGCTGCAGAGCACCGGCTCTGGGCACATGCACCCCAGGGCTCCAGCTCGGTAGTTGGATGCATCGGTCCAGCTGCTCCGCAGCACGTGGGATTTTCCCAGGCCAGGGATTGAACCAGTGCCCCTTGCCGTGCAAGGCAGTCTCTTTACCCACTGGACCACCGGGGAAGCCCTGTAGAAAAAATATTATGTGATGTTACCTTACTTTGCTAAATAAAATTTTATAATCCAATAGATAGCCAATGGGAATGTGTCGTATGACTCAGGAAACTCAGACCAGGGCTCTGTAACAACCTAGAGGGGTGGGATAGGGAGAGAAGAGTGAGGGAGGTTCAAGAGGGAGGGACATAGGTCTATCTATGGCTGATTCAGGTTGATGTTTGGCAGCAACCAACACAATATTGTAAAGCAATTATCCTTTAATTATAAATAAATAAATTTAATTTAAAATTTTAGTAATCTCATATTGATATTAATGATATTGTTTCAATGAAATCTGAAAGGGTTTATTGTGTGCATGGTAACTTTTTAAACAGAAGTAGAAGAAAATCAGAAAATGAGTTAATTCCTAATTTTTAATGCAGTTATTACTTTACCATAGTAATTAACATACCAAATTTTTGGTGTAGTCATGGTTGTAGTGAAATTTGACAGGATGAGTACACTTCAGTAAAAGTAGATTGGTGTTCTTCAAACGTTGGAGCTGCAGGATTTATTAGATGTGTGTCAAGGACTCGGTGGCAGGGTAGGTGAAAGTAAGAGGGAATTTTCTGAACCTGAACTGTCAGGGCAGGAGATCCCTCGCCTACACATGCCTTAACACACATGTATCTGCTAGAGAAACTTTGACTATATGTTGTATTGTACCTTGATATTTTGCATAAGATCTTTGAATAAATACCTTTGTAATTTATTTTTAAAAGGTTTGAAAGCACCTGTGCTAGAAAGCAAATTTCTTGGGCAAAATGTGGTTTTTCTACTGCCTAGCGTATATTCGGGCTCATAAATACGTGTTGAAAGTGGTTTAATGCTTTACATTGATTCAAACTATATTTTATTAATTCAGTTATGTGATTATACCCTACAACTGGGTTAGAATTTGTGTGTTTTGTTAACCCATACTACTATAGAAAGTTTAAAAGTTCTTAGGGATTATTTTCATTAAGCTGTGAAATGCGTTTTTTGGACTCTAGATATATTTCTTCCTGAAGAATTTTACTCTCCGTTAGATGTAATTGAAGAGTTTTCTTTTTTTCCTTGGTGATTTGGGCACATTATTTCTGTTCAGGTGTTTGAAGTGTCCTTGATTGTTACTACTTTCTCTTTTTAAAAACTGACGATAGCTTTCAGTTCTTCTTAAAATACATACTTGCATCATTTAAAATTTAGAATGATAAATTTAATTTGGGAAAAATGAGGGAGGTTCAAGAGGGAGGGACATAGGTCTATCTATGGCTGATTCAGGTTGATGTTTGGCAGCAACCAACACAATATTGTAAAGCAATTATCCTTTAATTATAAATAAATAAATTTAATTTAAAATTTTAGTAATCTCATATTGATATTAATGATATTGTTTCAATGAAATCTGAAAGGGTTTATTGTGTGCATGGTAACTTTTTAAACAGAAGTAGAAGAAAATCAGAAAATGAGTTAATTCCTAATTTTTAATGCAGTTATTACTTTACCATAGTAATTAACATACCAAATTTTTGGTGTAGTCATGGTTGTAGTGAAATTTGACAGGATGAGTACACTTCAGTAAAAGTAGATTGGTGTTCTTCAAACGTTGGAGCTGCAGGATTTATTAGATGTGTGTCAAGGACTCGGTGGCAGGGTAGGTGAAAGTAAGAGGGAATTTTCTGAACCTGAACTGTCAGGGCAGGAGATCCCTCGCCTACACATGCCTTAACACACATGTATCTGCTAGAGAAACTTTGACTATATGTTGTATTGTACCTTGATATTTTGCATAAGATCTTTGAATAAATACCTTTGTAATTTATTTTTAAAAGGTTTGAAAGCACCTGTGCTAGAAAGCAAAGTTCTTGGGCAAAATGGGGTTTTTTCTACTGCCTAGCGTATATTCGGGCTCATAAATACGTGTTGAAAGTGGTTTAATGCTTTACATTGATTCAAACTATATTTTATTAATTCAGTTATGTGATTATACCCTACAACTGGGTTAGAATTTGTGTGTTTTGTTAACCCATACTACTATAGAAAGTTTAAAAGTTCTTAGGGATTATTTTCATTAAGCTGTGAAATGCGTTTTTTGGACTCTAGATATATTTCTTCCTGAAGAATTTTACTCTCCGTTAGATGTAATTGAAGAGTTTTCTTTTTTTCCTTGGTGATTTGGGCACATTATTTCTGTTCAGGTGTTTGAAGTGTCCTTGATTGTTACTACTTTCTCTTTTTTAAAAAAACTGACGTATAGCTTTCCAGTTCTTCTTAAAAATACATACTTGCATCATTTAAAATTTAGAATGGTAAATTTGGAAATGTAAAAACAAACAAGCAAACAAAAAACTACCTGTTTGTCATATATCGTATAAACTTAAAAGTGCAAACCTAGAAATTATAACTTATTTATGGTCTCAGATTGGATCCATTTTAAGATTATCCTGTGTCAGGCTTCCCTGGTGGTCTAGTGGGTGGGGACACCGCCTTGCAGTGCAAGGGGCGCCAGTTCCATCCCTAGCCTGGGAAGATCCCACGTGCCGTGGAGTGGCTGGACCAATGTGTCCAACTACCGAGCTGGAGCCCTGGGGTGCGTGCACCCAGAGCCAGTGCTCTGCAGCAGGAGAGGCCACTGCGATGGGAGGCCCACACAGGCCAAAGAACAAAGATGGAAATAAATGAAAGACCAATAGAAGTGGCAAAAAAAAAAAAAAAAAAAAGATTATCCTGTGTCATTAATAGTATTATCTAGTGACATATTGGCACACTTGTTTATATTGTGGGTTTTGTTTTGTTTTTTATCAACCATTTTGATCTTCCAGGCCGTTTCACCTTTCCTGTATCTGACTTTAATTTTGAAATTAACTCCTGCCCCCTTTTTTGTAAATGAAGAGGAGGAATTGCTTTCACATATTTAGGTTGGTGACCTGTATTTGAATACAGTGAGAACACCTGTAAATCTTATATAACCATATTTTTAGTTACAAGTGGTGAGAAGTCATTTAAAGAGTTTTGTGACAATGGTGGCATTTTATTCATGTAATTCTAATGAAGCGACATTCATTTCTAGTTTAAAGTTTTGAAGAGCTGATAAAAGACCTGGAAACTTATTTAGTAGTAGAGAAAATTATCAAAGAAAGACGATACAGTTCTAAATGAAAACTATTTATAAAATCTCTTAAATGTGTCATTGTCTCTTTTATTACTGATATTGTTAAGACTGATTGCCTTTTTTCTTTTCAATTTTACAGAGCTAATTGAGAGTTGGAGGCAACCTTGCTGAAGATGAAGAATATACATTAGAAGAGGAGATTTTTCTTCTTTTTTTCTTTCAAGATTTGATTGTCTGGTGGCTTGCCTCTAGTTAAAAGTTTTCAGTTGAGTAATTAGCTTCCTTAGAAATGGTTTTTACAATCTCAAGAAAAACTATGTCCCAGAAACTGAGTTTACTCTTGCTTGTATTTGGACTCCTTTGGGGATTGATGTTACTGCACTATACTTTTCAGCAACCAAGACATCAAAGCAGTGTCAAGTTACGTGAACAGATTCTAGATTTAAGCAAAAGATATGTTAAAGCTCTTGCAGAGGAAAATAAGAATGCGATGGATGGTGAGAATGGCGCTTCTATGGCAGGATATGGTAAGACAGCCATAGGATAGTTCTGGTTTTCTCTTCTTCTTCCTGTTCCCATTTAATAATGGTCATGGAAATCCAGTTTACTACTTCATGCACAGGTGTTCACAAAGTAATTTTATCTTGATTTTTTATTAATGTTATGAAATATTTCAAATGTACTGAAAAATAGAAACATGATAAACACCCATATAATTCATTACTTAGATTTTAATAATTTTAGCATTTTATAATATTTGTCCAATTTTTGGAGAATATTTGAATTATAAAAATTGTGACATTTTACTGCTAGATATTTTCATTTTTGTTGTTCTGTTGCTCAGTTGCGTCTGAATCTTTGAGACTACATGGATTGCAGCACACAATGCTTCCCTGTCCTTCACCATCTCTCGGAGTTTGTTCAGTCTCATGTCCATTGATGACATGTCATCAGTGATGATATGCAACCATCTCATCTTCTGTTGCCCCTTTTTCTGTCTTTTATTTTTCCCAACATTAGTGTTTTTTGCAGTGAGTCGTCTCTTCGCATCAGGTGGCCATAGTATTGGAGTTTCAGCATCAGTTCTTCCAATAAATATTCTGGGTTGTTTTCCTTTAGGATTGACTGGTTTGATTCCTTGCAGTCCAAGGGGCTCTCAGGAGTCTTCTCTAACACAGTTCTTTGACTCTCAGACTTCTTTTTCATCCCACTCTCAGATGCATACATGGCTACTGGAAAAACCAGAGCTTTGACTATATGAACCTTTGTCAGCAAAGTCATGTCTCTGCTGTTTAATATGCTGTCTAAGTTTGTCATAGATTTCTTTCCAAGGTGCAAGTGTCCTATAACTTCATGGATGCAGTCACCGTCTGCAGTGATTTTGGAGCCCAGCAAAATAAAGTCTGTCACTGTTTCCATTTTTGTTCCCATCTATTTGCCATGAAGTGATGGATGCCATGGTCTTTGTTTTTTGAATGTTGAGGTTTTTTTTTTTTTTTAATTTTGGCTTTTTTTTTTTAATTGGTTGGTTGGTTATTTACTTTCATCCATCTCTATTCTTTGGCATGTGTGGGCATGTGTGGGCCTCCTGTTGCAGTGGCCTCTCTGGTTGCAGAGCACTGGCTCTGGGTGCATGTGCTCCAGAGTGCTGGCTTGTAATTGGACATACCAGTCCAGCTGCTCTACGACATGTGGGATCTTCCCAGGCCAGGGATTGAACTGGTGCCCCTTGCAATGCAAGGTGGACTCTACCCACAGGACCACCAGGGAAACTCGAGTGTTGAGTTTTAAGCCAACTTTTTCACTCTCCTCTTTCACCTTCATCAAGAGGCTCTTGCTTTCTGCCATAAGTGTGGTGTCATCTGCATATTTGAGGTTATTGATATTTCTCCTGGCAATCTTGATTCCAGCTTGTGCTTTGTCCAGCCTGGCATTTCACATGATGTTCTCTGTATAAAAGTTAAATAAGCAGGGAACCAATATATAGCCTTGATGTACTCCTTTATCAGTTTGGAACTAGTCTGTTGTTCCATGTCTGGTTCTGATTGTTGCTTCTTGATCTGCTTACAGTTTTCTCAAGAGTCAGGTAATGTGGTCTGGTATTCCCATCTCTTAAAGAATTTTCTACAGTTTGTTATGAGCCACACAGTCAAAGGCTATAGCATAGGCAATGAAGCACATTGCTTTTTCTGTGATCCAGTGGATATTGGCAATTTGATATCTGATTCCTCTGCCTTTTCTAAATCCAGCTGGTACATTTGGAAGTTCTTGGTTCATATACACTTGAAGGATTTTGAGCATTACCTTGCTAGCATGTGAAATGAGTGCAATTGTGTAGTAGTTTGAATATTCTTTGGCATTGCCCTTCTTTGGGATTGGAATGAAAACTTTTCCAGTCCTGTGGCTACTGCTGAGTTTTCTAAATTTCCTGGGCTATGGAATGTAGCACGTTTCATAGTATCATCTTTTAGGATTTGAAACAGCTCAGTTGGAATTCCATCATCTCCAGTAGCTTTGTTTGTAGTGATACTTCTTATGGCCCACTTGACTTCACACTCTAGGGTGTCTGGCTGTAGGTTAGTGATCACTCCATCTTGGTTATCCAGGTCATTAAGATCTTTTTTGTGTAGTTCTTCTGTGTATTCTTTCCACCTCTTCTTAGTATCTTCTGCTGCTAGGTCTTTGCCGATTCTGTCCGTTATTGTGCCATCTTTACATTAAATGTTCCCTAGGTATCTCTCCCACTCTATTGTTTTCCTCTATTTCTTTGCATTATTCACTTAAGAAGACTTTTTTCTCTCTCCTTGCTGTTCTCTGAAACTCTGCATTCAGCTGGGTATATCTTTTTCTCCTTTGCCTTTTGCTCCTCTTCTTTTCTCAGCTATTTGTAAGGCCTCCTCAGACAACTATTTTGCCTTTCTTTTTCTTGGGCACAGCTTTTTTTTTTTTTTGACCACTTCTATTGGTCTTTCATTTATTTATTTTCATCCATCTTTGCTCTTTGGCCTGTGTGGGCCTCCCATCTCAGTGGCCTCTCTCGCTGCAGAGCACCCGCTCTGGGTGCATGTGCTCCAGAGCTCTGGCTTGGTAGTTGAACACATCGGTCCAGCCACTCCACGGCACATGGGATCTTCCCAGGCCAGGGATTGAACCGGCGTTCCTTGCACTGTAAGTCGGTGTCCCCACCCACTGGACCACCAGGGCAGCCCTTGGGAACGGTTTTGATCATAACCGCCTGTACAGTGTTATGAACCTCTGTTCACAGTGCTTCAGGCATTCTGTCAGATCTAATCCCTTGAATCTATTTGTCACTTCCACTGTGTAATTTGGAAGTTCTTGGTTCATGTACACTTGAAGGATTTTGAGCATTACCTTGCTAGCATGTGAAATGAGTGCAATTGTGTAGTAGTTTGAATATTCTTTGGCATTGCCCTTCTTTGGGATTGGAATGAAAACTTTTCCAGTCCTGTGGCTACTGCTGAGTTTTCTAAATTTCCTGGGCTATGGAATGTAGCACGTTTCATAGTATCATCTTTTAGGATTTGAAACAGCTCAGTTGGAATTCCATCATCTCCAGTAGCTTTGTTTGTAGTGATACTTCTTATGGCCCACTTGACTTCACACTCTAGGGTGTCTGGCTGTAGGTTAGTGATCACTCCATCTTGGTTATCCAGGTCATTAAGATCTTTTTTGTGTAGTTCTTCTGTGTATTCTTTCCACCTCTTCTTAGTATCTTCTGCTGCTAGGTCTTTGCCGATTCTGTCCGTTATTGTGCCATCTTTACATTAAATGTTCCCTAGGTATCTCTCCCACTCTATTGTTTTCCTCTATTTCTTTGCATTATTCACTTAAGAAGACTTTTTTCTCTCTCCTTGCTGTTCTCTGAAACTCTGCATTCAGCTGGGTATATCTTTTTCTCCTTTGCCTTTTGCTCCTCTTCTTTTCTCAGCTATTTGTAAGGCCTCCTCAGACAACTATTTTGCCTTTCTTTTTCTTGGGCACAGCTTTTTTTTTTTTTTTTGACCACTTCTATTGGTCTTTCATTTATTTATTTTCATCCATCTTTGCTCTTTGGCCTGTGTGGGCCTCCCATCTCAGTGGCCTCTCTCGCTGCAGAGCACCCGCTCTGGGTGCATGTGCTCCAGAGCTCTGGCTTGGTAGTTGAACACATCGGTCCAGCCACTCCACGGCACATGGGATCTTCCCAGGCCAGGGATTGAACCGGCGTTCCTTGCACTGTAAGTCGGTGTCCCCACCCACTGGACCACCAGGGCAGCCCTTGGGAACGGTTTTGATCATAACCGCCTGTACAGTGTTATGAACCTCTGTTCACAGTGCTTCAGGCATTCTGTCAGATCTAATCCCTTGAATCTATTTGTCACTTCCACTGTGTAATTTGTAAGGGATTTTATTTATATCATGTCTGAATGGCCTAGTGGTTTTTGCTGCTCTCTTCAATTTAAGGCAGAATTTTGCAATATGGAGTTCACGATCTGAGCCAAAGTCAGCTCCAGGTCTTGTTTTTGCTAAGTGTATCACTAAGATAATGACCTTTTCCTGCATAATCAGTAGTGTTATCATCCCTAGTTCATATTTACACTTTGCTATTGTCACATTACTATAGATAATCAATTGCATAATGTCTGAATTCCTAAGAAGCAGTGTTTTCCTGTCTCTCCAGTGTTGCTTGTTGCCATTTTTTTTTTCACATCCCAGTTCCTGCTGTATTTTATTTATTCCTTATGTGTCATGTTCTCTCTTGCCTTAAAGGCTCTTTAAAGAGCGCTGGAACACATGTGTATGTGAGTGTGTGGATAATTTCTCTATTTCAATATTAAAGTTAAACATGTATGTATTTAAAGAATCAAAATGTTACGTTTCTTGTAATAAAAAAGCGTAGTTCTTACTACCTTCAGCACTCTTCAAATTTCCTTTTCCTTAAGAGTCAGCCATTTCAAAGTATTTAATATCATGGGTTTGATGATTACCTCTGTGTCTCTAAATAGCATGTTCTATGAGCTCCTCCTTGACTTTTCACTTGTAGGAATTATCTGTCAATATCTCACTACACGGGCTTCCCTGGTGGTCCAGTGGTTAAGGACACTGCCTTGCAGTGCAAGGGGCGCCGGTTCCATCCCTGGCCTGGGAAGATCCCACGTGCCACGGAGCGGCTGAACTGATGTGTCCAATTACCGAGCCGGAGCTCTGGAGCTCATGTGCCCAGAGCTGGTGCTCTGTGACAACAGAGGCCACCGTGATGGGAGGCCCACAGGAGCCAAAGAACAAAGACGGATGAAAATAGAGAAATGAAAGACCAATAGAAGTGGCCAGCCTGCTCCCCTCTCTCCCCACCCCACCCCCTCCAAAATAAATAAATAAATAAATTTAAAAAAAAAAAATCTCACTACAAGGTGAGAGTTCAGCTTTCTTTCTTAACTTTAAATCGTATCCCACTCCCACTAGACAGATTTCACATACACACACACGTGCTTCCTGGCCCATCATAATTTTGGTTGGAACAGTATTCAGTGTTGGTACTATTATGATTGTGTTGGTATTTATTAATATTACTGAGCCATATAATACACTTTTCTGTACAACTGTATTCTCCTCTCTAGAATTTTTAAGAATCAGTTCTTATTTCTTTGCCTAGTTTTCTACCCCCACATCTGTTTAAATCTCTTTTCAGTATATTCAGACACGTTAGGTATTTCACTACTTTCTTCTTAAATAATTCATTCTTAGAACCTTTGAATCTGCTCTGGTCTGAACTGTTTGCTCTCTAGGCTTTAATAGTGAATTGTTCTAGGATCTCACTCCACCATTATGCTGTGGGTGCCCTTTCCTTCTGTTGTGTAGGATTTCCTAGAATCCTGTAGGTTTCTCTTTATTGGTGAAGTCCTTATCTGGGGGGAACAGATCCTTTGGGAGTTTCCTCAGAAAGGTAGAAAGGAGGTCAAAGTCCTTGCATATCTGAAACATTCTTTTTTGTTGTTTTTGTTTTTACTACCCTCTGTCTTCATGCTTCACTGAAAGTTTTGGTACTAGTTTAGAAATAGTTTTCCTTTGATTTTAAAGGCTATGTTCTTTTTTTCCCTACTTAGCTTCCATTGTCCTTTCGGGAATCTAATGCTCTTCTGGTTCTTCATCCTTTATATGTGACTTATTTTTTTGGACACTTGTAAGATTTTTGTCCTATACTATTCTGAAATTTCTTTTTTTCTTTTTTAAATTAATTTTATTGAAGTATAGTTGATTTACATTGTTAGGATATTTTCTGCTGTAAAGTGATTATTGTACATATCTATACTTTCTTTTTCATATTCTTTTCCATTATGGTTTATCACAGGATATTGAATATAGTGCCCTGTGCTGTACAGTAGGATATTGCTCTTTTGAGATTTCTTGATGATGTGCTTGGGTGTGGATATATTTCACACATGTGCTGGAAGCTTATTCGGGTACTTTAAATCCTGAAACTTATGTCCTTTAATTTTGGGATATTTTCCAAAATTATTTATTTGATTTTTTCCTCCCGATTGTTTTCATTCTTTATTTCTGAAGTTGTTGTTCAACATTTGGACCCTCTGAGCTGGTTCTCTAGTTTCTCTTTATTGACTTTCCTAATTTCCATCTCTCTGTCTTTTTGGTTTATTTGTTTAAGTACTTTCTCAGCTTTGTTTTCAATTCTATATGGAATTTTTCATTTGGTTTCTCATTTTTAACTTCTGAGAGCTCTTTTTTGGTTATTTCCGTAAGATTATCTATAATACCTTTTCTGAAGTGTTCTTAAAGAGTGACACACCTTGATAGGAAATGCTCAGTTGCTGTGATCACTCAGATGATCTGCCTGGGTCATTACTTTGGGAATATCCTTAATATTTGCAGTGACTCCTGATACTAGCTACCTGGAGTTAGGCCAAATTTCACAGGTTAAGGGCATAATCTTCCACAATACTGTCCTTACCTCAGACACCAGCCATAAGTTTGGTGTCCCCAGGTCTTCTCCACTTTTTTCCAACTTGCTCAAGGGTTCCTACTATCCCCTTGGGTGTATAATGCTTGAGATTGGCTCACAGTACTCAATGAAAGATCTATACTTAGTATTACAGTTTTATTGCAGCAAAACTAAAATCAGAACAAGCCAAAGAGGGAGGCACACAAAGCAGGGTCTGAGAAGGTTCCAGGTGTGAAGTTTCTGTTGTCTTCTCTCTATGGAATTGCCCTTATGGCACATAGTGTGTGACAGTATTACGAATATTGCCAGTGAGGTGAGCCTACTCAAACTTTGGTGTCCAGAGTTTTTATTGATGTTTCATTGTGAAGATGGGATCAGTCAAATCATTAGCCACATGATTGAGCTCAGTTTCTCTGTCTCCCTCTACCCTCCCCAACTGGAGAGCCCTAACTCTCTAATCACAGAGTGGGTCTTTCTGCATGGCTAGACTCCCTTCTGAGTCATCTAAGCACAGACTATCTAGGAGCCCTCCAAGAGTCCTATTTTAATACATTATTGACTAGGGGATTTTTGTAGAAACTAATGCCACTGGTGTTAATACGACTCTAGTCAATAATGTGTTAATATCAGATAGTATCCCTCCAGCCCACCATGAATAACAAAGAGAATTAGCCAGGAATTTCTTGGCATTTAGCGTTTGCCTCCCAGAAACCTGGGATAAAGGCCAGCCAAATTCTTTTTGGCCTTTTTTTCTTTATTTGCCTTTTGTAGAAAATAATTAGTGAATTAATTTTTGGTTGTGCTGGGTCTTTGTTGCTGCGTGGGCTTCAGTAGTTACATTACATGGGCTCAGTAGTTGTGGTGTACAGGCTTAGCTGCCTCAATGCATGTGGAATCTTCCCAGACCAGGGATTGAACCTGTGTGTCCTTTGTAGTGGCAGGTGGGTTCCTAACCACTGGAACACCAGGAAAGTCCTCACATTTTTTATTACATAGTATCAGTGTCTATTTCTTTTGTATATCCTCAGTATTTTTAGGTCTTTACTTAGTATCTTTACTTAATCTTTATTTTTAGTATGTTTAGGTCTTTACTTTTGAACTGGTTCGAGAAGGGCTAGAGAAGGGCTTCCAGTCTCTTGCAGGACATCTGTGCTTCCAAGTGTTCTGGGAGTGAACACTGCTGTTGTTCTCCGAACCAGAGGAAAAGGGTAGGGAAGGAGGGGTATACTCAGCAGTGAACTCTCACTTCCTCTTCCAGTTTTCAGTGTGGTACCCAGGCCTTCAGCTGTTTTACTGGCTTCCAAAAATACCTCTCAGATTTTCTGCAGTGGTGGAGGGGCTTTTGCCATGTTAGGAATGGTAGAGAAAATTTAGCCATCAGGTTGCTTTATAGATCAGTTTTTACCCAGTCCTTCTGTTTTTGGTCCCTTTTTTACACCTATTTTCATTGCTACCTGGTACAGCAGTTTCTGGGCCTTTTGGGGTGAGTTTCTGTGGAGAAAAATGCTTTCTTTTTTCTTATTTTTTAAGTTGTTTTTTGGTTTCTATTCTAAGACCCAGCTTTTTCAGGTATGCTAAGTCAATTGATACTCATCCAGTACCCATGCCTTTTTCAGGCTTTTAATACATTATTGACTAGGGGATTTTTGTAGAAACTAATGCCACTGGTGTTAATACGACTCTAGTCAATAATGTGTTAATATCAGATAGTATCCCTCCAGCCCACCATGAATAACAAAGAGAATTAGCCAGGAATTTCTTGGCATTTAGCGTTTGCCTCCCAGAAACCTGGGATAAAGGCCAGCCAAATTCTTTTTGGCCTTTTTTTCTTTATTTGCCTTTTGTAGAAAATAATTAGTGAATTAATTTTTGGTTGTGCTGGGTCTTTGTTGCTGCGTGGGCTTCAGTAGTTACATTACATGGGCTCAGTAGTTGTGGTGTACAGGCTTAGCTGCCTCAATGCATGTGGAATCTTCCCAGACCAGGGATTGAACCTGTGTGTCCTTTGTAGTGGCAGGTGGGTTCCTAACCACTGGAACACCAGGAAAGTCCTCACCTTTTTTATTACATAGTATCAGTGTCTATTTCTTTTGTATATCCTCAGTATTTTTAGGTCTTTACTTAGTATCTTTACTTAATCTTTATTTTTAGTATGTTTAGGTCTTTACTTTTGAACTGGTTCGAGAAGGGCTAGAGAAGGGCTTCCAGTCTCTTGCAGGACATCTGTGCTTCCAAGTGTTCTGGGAGTGAACACTGCTGTTGTTCTCCGAACCAGAGGAAAAGGGTAGGGAAGGAGGGTATACTCAGCAGTGAACTCTCACTTCCTCTTCCAGTTTTCAGTGTGGTACCCAGGCCTTCAGCTGTTTTACTGGCTTCCAAAAATACCTCTCAGATTTTCTGCAGTGGTGGAGGGGCTTTTGCCATGTTAGGAATGGTAGAGAAAATTTAGCCATCAGGTTGCTTTATAGATCAGTTTTTACCCAGTCCTTCTGTTTTTGGTCCCTTTTTTACACCTATTTTCATTGCTACCTGGTACAGCAGTTTCTGGGCCTTTTGGGGTGAGTTTCTGTGGAGAAAAATGCTTTCTTTTTTCTTATTTTTTAAGTTGTTTTTTGGTTTCTATTCTAAGACCCAGCTTTTTCAGGTATGCTAAGTCAATTGATACTCATCCATCTGCTTTGTAGCTTCTGGAGTTTTATTGCTATAGTCTCCTTGTTGTTTGGCCTTATTGATGTATGCTTTTTAAAAAATTTTTGGCCTCTTTTTATTGATTTTTTATTTATTTATTTTTCATCCATCTTTATTCTTCCACCTGTGTGGGCCTCCCATCACGTTGGCCTCTGTCGCTGCAGAGCACCACCTCTGGGTGCATGTGCTCCAGAGCACTGGCTCCTAATTGTACACACCAGTCCAGCTGCTCTGGGGCATGTGGGATCTTCCCGGGTCGGGGATTGAACCGGTGCCCCTTGCACTGCAAGACAGGCTTCATACTTACTGGACCACCGGGGAAGCCCTGATATATGCTTCTATTTAAAAAAAAAAAAGAAAAAGCAAAGTCACCTGTACTGTCTTGATAGTGTATCTCGAGTCAGTAGAGGTTAACTGCCTTTGTTGAGTATTACCATTTTTATCTGGGAATGCCCTGGGTACCGTCCGGTTTTTCTTCTCTTTAAAATGGTTTTGATTACGTGATAAGAGTTAGTCTGCATTGGCTCTTGAGGATCAAATACTGGTGACCAGAGATGGAATTGGTATAAACTGAGATGGAGGATGGCCGATACAGATTAAATGTACTATTGTTTTGCATTCTGTTTAGTCCAGGGACACTGATAGAAACGTGAAGAAGCAGTTTTTTTGGAACAAGAGAAATAACTTGAAAAAAAAATTCCTTCCACTTGAGCAACATAACTGATGTTTTTAAAGCTGATGTTTTAATGCTGCCTAACTGTGTTTAACAACTCAGTTTTTAAAGCAAAATGAGATTTTTATGCACATGGTATCTTATCAACTATATTTTAAGATTTAATATGTGGTGGAGCTAGTTCAATGCCAGTGAATATATGCCTGCATAAATTAATGGCCACATGATAGTTAACCCATTTTCTGAAAATTTTTTTTTGCTTATTTCTGACTTTGAAAAATTATAAGCATTCAAATATTACAGAAATAGTCAACATAGATAAGTAAAAGAGAAGAGAGAGAGAATGTCAATTTGGCAAAGGGAAAAAGTTTTTTAGGTAGTACGAAGGGTCAAGTTTTTGCAAATCTTATTGCCTGTGTGGGCCTCCCATCTGGAGTTTTATTGCTATAGTCTCCTTGTTGTTTGGCCTTATTGATGTATGCTTTTTAAAAAATTTTTGGCCTCTTTTTATTGATTTTTTATTTATTTATTTTTCATCCATCTTTATTCTTCCACCTGTGTGGGCCTCCCATCACGTTGGCCTCTGTCGCTGCAGAGCACCACCTCTGGGTGCATGTGCTCCAGAGCACTGGCTCCTAATTGTACACACCAGTCCAGCTGCTCTGGGGCATGTGGGATCTTCCCGGGTCGGGGATTGAACCGGTGCCCCTTGCACTGCAAGACAGGCTTCATACTTACTGGACCACCGGGGAAGCCCTGATATATGCTTCTATTTAAAAAAAAAAAAGAAAAAGCAAAGTCACCTGTACTGTCTTGATAGTGTATCTCGAGTCAGTAGAGGTTAACTGCCTTTGTTGAGTATTACCATTTTTATCTGGGAATGCCCTGGGTACCGTCCGGTTTTTCTTCTCTTTAAAATGGTTTTGATTACGTGATAAGAGTTAGTCTGCATTGGCTCTTGAGGATCAAATACTGGTGACCAGAGATGGAATTGGTATAAACTGAGATGGAGGATGGCCGATACAGATTAAATGTACTATTGTTTTGCATTCTGTTTAGTCCAGGGACACTGATAGAAACGTGAAGAAGCAGTTTTTTTGGAACAAGAGAAATAACTTGAAAAAAAAATTCCTTCCACTTGAGCAACATAACTGATGTTTTTAAAGCTGATGTTTTAATGCTGCCTAACTGTGTTTAACAACTCAGTTTTTAAAGCAAAATGAGATTTTTATGCACATGGTATCTTATCAACTATATTTTAAGATTTAATATGTGGTGGAGCTAGTTCAATGCCAGTGAATATATGCCTGCATAAATTAATGGCCACATGATAGTTAACCCATTTTCTGAAAATTTTTTTTTGCTTATTTCTGACTTTGAAAAATTATAAGCATTCAAATATTACAGAAATAGTCAACATAGATAAGTAAAAGAGAAGAGAGAGAGAATGTCAATTTGGCATATATTGGGAATAATAGACTTTTTCTTATAGGGCTAGATACTAAGTATTTTCAGCTCTGTGGGTCATATGGTCTTCTTTTCAGCAAATGACATGGCTGTATTTCAGTATAACTCATACAAAGACAGGTAGTCAGTCAGCTCAAGTTTGCAGATATACCACCCAGCACACTGTTTTGTTTTGAACAAAAGTGGGATTAAACAGCAAAGATTAGTTTGCATTTTATTTGTTCTCACTTTATTTTAGATATCTTTCCATATTATTACAGAGAAGTCTGTCACATCCTTTTTTAATAACTTAATATTAGTTCATTTTATAAATATTCCTTTCTGCCCTGCTTATTCTGTAGTAATGGATAATTTGTGGCTAACCCTGTGTGTCAGATTTAGTGCTGTGATTTGTGTGTCTATATGAAATATATGTGTGAATAATACATGTGTGGGTGTTTTATCTTTGTGTAAATGTTTCAGCAGGACAGATTTCCTCGAAGTGGAATTTTTTGGCTAAAGGTATGCATGTTAAATTTAACAGACACGTGTCAGGTTGCCCTCTGGGCGGTTCTGACCGGGTGCATTCCTGTTTCCACTCTCCCACCAGTGTGGGTGTGCCAGTTTCTCCACACTACGCCAGTTCTGTTTAATTTAATTTAATTTTATTATTTTTTTGGGGGTAGGGGTGGGTTGGGGAGGGAGAGGGGTGGGTGGGCCACTTCTGTTGGTCTTTCATTTATCGTTTTTCATCCATCTTTGTTCTTTGGCCCGTGTGGGCCTCCCATCGCAGTGGCCTCTGTTGTCGCAGAGCACCGGCTCTGGGCGCATGCGCTCCAGAGCTCTGACTCGGTAATTGGACACATTGGTCCAGCTGCTCCGCAGCCCGTGGGATCTTCCCAGGCCAGGGATCGAACCAGCGCCCCTTGCACTGCAAGGTGGTGTCCTTACCCACTGGACCACCAGAGAAGCCACTGTTTAATTTTAAATAGCATCTAATTGTTGGCTTTTGCATTTCTGTGTTTACAGGAGATGTTGAAACATTTTTTAGTTTGGTTGTTTATATTTCTTGTATGTACTAGAGTGAAATGTTTTTTGAGAAATAGTCAACATAGATAAGTAAAAGAGAAGAGAGAGAGAATGTCAATTTGGCATATATTGGGAATAATAGACTTTTTCTTATAGGGCTAGATACTAAGTATTTTCAACTCTATGGGTCATATGGTCTTCTTTTCAGCAAATGACATGGCTGTATTTCAGTATAACTCATACAAAGACAGGTAGTCAGTCAGCTCAAGTTTGCAGATATACCACCCAGCACACTGTTTTGTTTTGAACAAAAGTGGGATTAAACAGCAAAGATTAGTTTGCATTTTATTTGTTCTCACTTTATTTTAGATATCTTTCCATATTATTACAGAGAAGTCTGTCACATCCTTTTTTAATAACTTAATATTAGTTCATTTTATAAATATTCCTTTCTGCCCTGCTTATTCTGTAGTAATGGATAATTTGTGGCTAACCCTGTGTGTCAGATTTAGTGCTGTGATTTGTGTGTCTATATGAAATATATGTGTGAATAATACATGTGTGGGTGTTTTATCTTTGTGTAAATGTTTC
This sequence comes from Tragulus kanchil, assembly GCA_022376925.1. Classification (NCBI taxonomy): domain Eukaryota; kingdom Metazoa; phylum Chordata; class Mammalia; order Artiodactyla; family Tragulidae; genus Tragulus; species Tragulus kanchil. Next base: position 103,531,275 of record JAIOJX010000030.1, on the reverse strand, counting down.
AGCAGGACAGATTTCCTCGAAGTGGAATTTTTTGGCTAAAGGTATGCATGTTAAATTTAACAGACACGTGTCAGGTTGCCCTCTGGGCGGTTCTGACCGGGTGCATTCCTGTTTCCACTCTCCCACCAGTGTGGGTGTGCCAGTTTCTCCACACTACGCCAGTTCTGTTTAATTTAATTTAATTTTATTATTTTTTTTTGGGGGGTAGGGGTGGGTTGGGGAGGGAGAGGGGTGGGTGGGCCACTTCTGTTGGTCTTTCATTTATCGTTTTTCATCCATCTTTGTTCTTTGGCCCGTGTGGGCCTCCCATCGCAGTGGCCTCTGTTGTCGCAGAGCACCGGCTCTGGGCGCATGCGCTCCAGAGCTCCGACTCGGTAATTGGACACATTGGTCCAGCTGCTCCGCAGCCCGTGGGATCTTCCCAGGCCAGGGATCGAACCAGCGCCCCTTGCACTGCAAGGTGGTGTCCTTACCCACTGGACCACCAGAGAAGCCACTGTTTAATTTTAAATAGCATCTAATTGTTGGCTTTTGCATTTCTGTGTTTACAGGAGATGTTGAAACATTTTTTAGTTTGGTTGTTTATATTTCTTGTATGTACTAGAGTGAATATTTCATATCAGTTTTTCTGAAGGGAAATTTCTTAATTGATCTTTTTATAAAGCTATTCATGCTGTCAGTATATGTAGCATAGGTTTTTGCTATAATCTGTCTGTTGTCTAATAACTTGGTATACTGTTTTTAAAAATTTGTGTAGTAAAACATACCCATCATTTTTATGGTGTAATTATATGGTTAAACTATGTTCCCTAGGGCTTCCCTGGTGGTCCAGTGGGTAAAGAGTTCACCTTGTAGTGCCTGGGGCGCCAGTTGAATCCCTGGCCTGGGAAGATCGTATATGCCGAGGAACGACTGAGCCGTTGTGTCCGATTACGAGCCAGCACTCTGGAGCACATGCACCCAGAGCCAGTGCTCTGCAACAAGAGAGGCCACTGTGATGGGCAGCCCACACAGGCCAAAGGATAAAGATGGATGAGAAACGACGACTTAGAGGCAAAAAAAGAGGGGGGGGGGGATATGTTCCCTAAAACTTATATCGTAATATATTACAGATTTTTAAAAAACATATATGTCTGTAATATGGGCTTCCCAGGTGGTGGTAGTGGTAAAGAATCTGCCTGCCAATTTGAGAAACACAGGAGACTCCAATTCAGTCTCTGGGTCAGGAAGGTCCCCTGGAGGAGGAAGTGGCAACCCACTCCAGTATTCTTGCCTGGAAAACTCATGGACAGAGGAGCCTGGTAGGCTATAGTCCATGAGTTCGCAAGGATATCTTTCTTTGCATGCACACATATCTGTAATATAGTTCAGATTTCTAGTGCAAGCAATAAGAGATGGAGGATTTTTTTTTCCAACCTAGGTAGCCAGTTATTTTGGTTTCATTATTTGAATTATATCCTTTGCCCCACTAATTTGACATGCCAATATAAATTATAATAAGATGGAAATTTCATGAGTGCTGGTGAACTTGAACTTTCAGCCATCTGTAGAAACTCTTTAGCTTGTACATGCTTCTATATAAAAAGGCTAGTCAATCAAAAAATATTTACTGAGTAGTCCTCCCTTGAGCTACTTAATGTGATTTTCCCAGTTGGTAAATTAAACATAAGCAAATAGATTTTTTAAAATGCTGGTCTTTCATGAATTGTAACTACTGCACAGGCCATGGACAAATCAATTGAACTCTATAATGTTTGAGGAATAACATGTACTTTCTTTTTAAGATATCATCATTTCTAATTGTCATATATCTTATTCTCTGCATTCTTAGTTTTCTCTTGTTTTAAAATTTGTGTAGTAAAACATACCCATCATTTTTATGGTGTAATTATATGGTTAAACTATGTTCCCTAGGGCTTCCCTGGTGGTCCAGTGGGTAAAGAGTTCACCTTGTAGTGCCTGGGGCGCCAGTTGAATCCCTGGCCTGGGAAGATCGTATATGCCGAGGAACGACTGAGCCGTTGTGTCCGATTACGAGCCAGCACTCTGGAGCACATGCACCCAGAGCCAGTGCTCTGCAACAAGAGAGGCCACTGTGATGGGCAGCCCACACAGGCCAAAGGATAAAGATGGATGAGAAACGACGACTTAGAGGCAAAAAAAGAGGGGGGGGGGATATGTTCCCTAAAACTTATATCGTAATATATTACAGATTTTTAAAAAACATATATGTCTGTAATATGGGCTTCCCAGGTGGTGGTAGTGGTAAAGAATCTGCCTGCCAATTTGAGAAACACAGGAGACTCCAATTCAGTCTCTGGGTCAGGAAGGTCCCCTGGAGGAGGAAGTGGCAACCCACTCCAGTATTCTTGCCTGGAAAACTCATGGACAGAGGAGCCTGGTAGGCTATAGTCCATGAGTTCGCAAGGATATCTTTCTTTGCATGCACACATATCTGTAATATAGTTGAGATTTCTAGTGCAAGCAATAAGAGATGGAGGATTTTTTTTTCCAACCTAGGTAGCCAGTTATTTTGGTTTCATTATTTGAATTATATCCTTTGCCCCACTAATTTGACATGCCAATATAAATTATAATAAGATGGAAATTTCATGAGTGCTGGTGAACTTGAACTTTCAGCCATCTGTAGAAACTCTTTAGCTTGTACATGCTTCTATATAAAAAGGCTAGTCAATCAAAAAATATTTACTGAGTAGTCCTCCCTTGAGCTACTTAATGTGATTTTCCCAGTTGGTAAATTAAACATAAGCAAATAGATTTTTTAAAATGCTGGTCTTTCATGAATTGTAACTACTGCACAGGCCATGGACAAATCAATTGAACTCTATAATGTTTGAGGAATAACATGTACTTTCTTTTTAAGATATCATCATTTCTAATTGTCATATATCTTATTCTCTGCATTCTTAGTTTTCTCTAAGAAAAGACTTGTTTCTTCCCCATTCTTTTGGATCCTGAGGTTTGTCCAGAACAGTGAATTTGAGGTTCTTGTTCTGATGCCTTGTGACTATTAGAACACATTTGAAGTTGACCCATGGTTTCCTACACCTGAAAATATAGCATCACCAGCCTTTTATCACCTCAGGCTTTTCCACCCAAAGTCTGATTCTGCTTTTAAAAATTTTTGGTTTTATTATCTGTCGTTGTTGCTGAAAAACAAACTCCACAAATATTTTTAGAGAATTGGAGAACAGTTTAATATTTAAAATTTTTTATTATTTTTGGCCACTTCTATTGGTCTTTCATTTATTTCCATCTTTGTTCTTTGGCCTGTGTGGGCCTCCCATCGCAGTGGCCTCTCTCGTTGGAGAGCACCGGCTCTGGGCACATGCACTGCAGAGCTCTAGCTCAGTAGTTGAACACATCGGTCCAGCCACTCCGCGGCACATGGGATCTTCCCAGGCCAGCCAGGGATCGAATGGGCACCCCTTGCACTGCAAGACGGTGTCCTTACCCACTGGACCACCAGGGAAGCCCAACAGTTTAGTATTAATACTTAAATGCACTTCTGAAAATTAAGAACTGTTACCAGGCACAAAGACAAAACAAGGAAAACACAAATAGAAACCTGTTCTGTGTAACCAAAGAAGGGCAGCCTAGCAAGATAAAAAACTTTTAGACAGTAAACCTTAATTCTCCTCTAGCCAGACACCTCAGCATAAAGTTACGACTACATTACCACCGATTTATCAAAGGCACAGTGCGGAGTATAGACTCCCACCATTGTAAGGCTGTAATGAAGCATCCAGACTCCCCCTACATTACATGGTACCAATGGAGACCACATGGGGAGCGAGGATTTCCGCCCTTGCTCGGCAGTAATGAGGTGCTCAGCTCTCTCCCTGTGGGGTGATGTCAGAGGAATCCTAGTGGAGAGGCAGGACTTCTGCCACTGTCAGGTGGTAAGGAGCGGTCTCCACCACAATGTCAGTGACGAGTACCTGGGGACCTGGAGGTCCTGCCTCCATCCAGCAGTGATGCAGAGCTCACCAACTTCAGGAGGTAGTGGAAGCTAAGTGCCTCCATCCAGCAGTGATGCAGAGCTCACCAACTTCAGGAGGTAGTGGAAGCTAAGTGGGAACCTAGACTTTTGCATCCACCGGCAGTAACAAGGTTATACCCCTCTGCCCTGCCATAGTGGTATCAGAGAAAAACCACCTAAAAATAGAAGGTTTAAAAAAGATCCAGACTTTTATAACAAAATATGTAAATATCCTGGCTACAAATGTAAATCACTTGTTATACCAAGAACCAGGAAAATCTCAAACGGAATAACTGATCTTACAATTATTTTAAAAAGATTTTAAAGCAGTCAGGATTATTAATGCTTCAATGAGGATTTAATAAATACAAAGCAAATGAAAACAGAAAGCCTCAACAGGGAAATATAAAGTTTTAGGAGATAAATAGAGCATATAAAGAAAAACCAAATGGAAATTTTTAAACTGAAAAAATATGATTGAAATAAAAAGTATGAGTCAGCAGATTGACTCAAAAGCAGAAAGGAAAGGACAAAGAATAGAATCAGTGAACTGGAATGCAGAACGATGTAATTACCCAACCTGAACAACAGAGAGAAAATAGACTTAAAAAAATCCCAGCTCTTTAGGGACCTGTAGCATTATAACAAAAGATGTAGCAGTGTGTCATCAGAATTTTGAAAGGAAAAGAGAATGAGGGCAGAGCTGAAAAAGTAGTCAAAAAAAATAATGAACCAAAACTTGCCAAATTTTGGAAGAGACATAGACCTCAGATTCAAGAAACTGAGTAAGGACATCCCTGTGGTCCAGTGGCTAAGACTCGGCACTCCCAGTGCAGGGGCCCGCCTGCTCAGGGAACTAGATCCCACATGCCACAACTCAAGATCCCATGTGCTGCAACTAAAACCTGACACAGCCAAATATAAATAAATAATCAAAAAAATAAAAAGAAGCTGAGTGAACCCCAAGTAGGATAAGTAAAAAAAAAGCTCATGTCAAGATACATCATAAGCAAGCTTCTGAAAACTTAAAAGAGCAACTAGAAAAAAGAAAATATTTGGACTTTCCTGGTGACCTTAGGATTCTGGGCTTTCACTATGGTGGCCTGAGTTCAGTTCCTGGTCAGGAAAGATCCCAGAAGCTGTGTGGTACATGCACACAAAAAATGCACAGACACTTTCAACAGAAAAGAAGTGATAAAAAGGAGGAACCTTAGGGCAATCAGGAAGGAAAGAACACAGTACATAAAAATAAGGTAGGTCAGTAGGTTCTTTTTCTTCTTAATTTTTCTAAACTATGATGGCTGAAGCAAAAATTACAACACTGATGTGATTCTCATCTAGAGGAAATACCTAAGGCAGTATCTTATAAATTAAGTAGTTAGTAAAGGAACAGTGTATTAGGGTTTTTGATAGAAAAAGAGCAGAGAGAGGGAGAGATGAACTTTTAAGAAATTTGCTTATGTAGTTGTGGAGCCTGGAAAGTCCAAACCTTGCAAGGCAGGCTGAAAATTCTGATATTGCTGTCCTAAGTCTGAAGGCAGAGTCCTCTGAGTTTGGGGACAGAATTCTTCCTGTTCCATAAACAGTCTTTTCTTAAGGTCTTCAGCTTAATAGATGAACTCTCCCCGTGTTATGGTGAGTAATCTACTTTACTGAAAGTCCACTGGTTTAAATGCTCTGTTAAGTTGCTTCAGTTATTTCTGACTTTTCGTGACCGCATGGACTGTAGCCCACCAGGCTCCTCTGTCCATGGGATTCTCCAGGCTAGAATACTTGAGTGGATTCTTCCAAGGGATCTTCCCAACCCAGAAGTCCTGTGGCTTCTGCACTGCAGGCAGAGTCTTTACCCCTGAGCCATGGTAATCGCATCTAAAAACTACTTTCACAGCAATATCTAAACTGGTAGATTTGTCTGTGTATTGTAGCCTAGCCAGGTTGACACAAAATGAACCATCACAGATGGTAAAGATAGGTAAGCTTCAGTATTTCACTCAGATTGGTAATGTGACTGTGGTACATTATATATATGATGCAGTATGTAGAACAACAAATAAGACTATATAGAGAAACACATTTAAAAACCCTTCAGAAAAAAGAATTCTAAAAAATATTCAAGTAACCCATAGGAAGGCAGAAAAGAAAAAGAGATGAAAAAACAGGGCTTCCCTAGTGGTCCAGTGGCTAAGACTCTGAGCTCCCAAGCCAGGGGACCGTAGGTTTGATACCTAGTCAGGGAACTAGATCCCACATGTCGAAACTAAGACCTGGTGCATCTGAATAAATAAATAAATATTTAAATATTAAAAAAAAAAAGTGAAAAAACAGAACCAACAGAAGATGAAATGTCAGACTTATGTCCTAATATACCACAGTTAAATTAATAATATATGTTCTAAGTACCCTACTTAGAGGACATTGGCAGATTGGATTAAAAACTATGACCTCCCCCCACTCCCAAAAAATATGACCAAGTATGTGCTGTTCTACAAGGAACTCATTTCGAATTTAATGATATTGGGTGGCTGAAAGTAACAGGATGGGAAAAGATACATCATGTAAACATTTATCAAAGGAAAGCAGAAGTATCTACATTAATAACAGATCAAGTAGACTTCAGAGCAAACTGCCAGCATTAGAGGAGAACATTATATAATCATAAAAGGGTCAACCCACCTGAAGAAATGGCAATCCTAAATGTATATATGAAAATGATAGGACTGAAAGTAAAAATAGGTAAATTCACAATTATAGTGGAGAATATAAAAACTTCTCACTCAGGAACTGATTGAACAAGACAGAAAATCTGTATAGATAAGAATTTTATTTATCACTGAAGAAAAAACAACAGCAGTAAGTTCTGTGTTGGCTTCAATAAGACCAAGCAGTTAGCTGCTACACTTCAAAATTGAAGTCAACACAGAGGATAAACATAGTTTTAAGTGGATTCTTCCAAGGGATCTTCCCAACCCAGAAGTCCTGTGGCTTCTGCACTGCAGGCAGAGTCTTTACCCCTGAGCCATGGTAATCGCATCTAAAAACTACTTTCACAGCAATATCTAAACTGGTAGATTTGTCTGTGTATTGTAGCCTAGCCAGGTTGACACAAAATGAACCATCACAGATGGTAAAGATAGGTAAGCTTCAGTATTTCACTCAGATTGGTAATGTGACTGTGGTACATTATATATATGATGCAGTATGTAGAACAACAAATAAGACTATATAGAGAAACACATTTAAAAACCCTTCAGAAAAAAAGAATTCTAAAAAAATATTCAAGTAACCCATAGGAAGGCAGAAAAAGAAAAAAGAGATGAAAAAACAGGGCTTCCCTAGTGGTCCAGTGGCTAAGACTCTGAGCTCCCAAGCCAGGGGACCGTAGGTTTGATACCTAGTCAGGGAACTAGATCCCACATGTCGAAACTAAGACCTGGTGCATCTAAATAAATAAATAAATATTTAAATATTAAAAAAAAAAAGTGAAAAAACAGAACCAACAGAAGATGAAATGTCAGACTTATGTCCTAATATACCACAGTTAAATTAATAATATATGTTCTAAGTACCCTACTTAGAGGACATTGGCAGATTGGATTAAAAACTATGACCTCCCCCCACTCCCAAAAAATATGACCAAGTATGTGCTGTTCTACAAGGAACTCATTTCGAATTTAATGATATTGGGTGGCTGAAAGTAACAGGATGGGAAAAGATACATCATGTAAACATTTATCAAAGGAAAGCAGAAGTATCTACATTAATAACAGATCAAGTAGACTTCAGAGCAAACTGCCAGCATTAGAGGAGAACATTATATAATCATAAAAGGGTCAACCCACCTGAAGAAATGGCAATCCTAAATGTATATATGAAAATGATAGGACTGAAAGTAAAAATAGGTAAATTCACAATTATAGTGGAGAATATAAAAACTTCTCACTCAGGAACTGATTGAACAAGACAGAAAATCTGTATAGATAAGAATTTTATTTATCACTGAAGAAAAAACAACAGCAGTAAGTTCTGTGTTGGCTTCAATAAGACCAAGCAGTTAGCTGCTACACTTCAAAATTGAAGTCAACACAGAGGATAAACATAGTTTTAACTGTCCATGGAACATTTACCAAAATAGATATCCTAGACCGTAAAATAAATCTCAACAAATTTAAAATAATTGAAATCTTAAAGAGTGTGTTCTGTGACTGCAGTGGACTCAAACTAGAAGTAACGAAGTGATAATAAGACAGTTTTCAAACAGGAGCTAAATAACACACTTTAATAATCTCTAGTAGGTCAGAGAAGAAGTCTCAAAGGAAATTTTTAAAAAAACACACTGATCTAAATGAAAGTGCAATATAAAAAATTGTGGGACACAACTAGAATATGCTAAGAGGAAAGTTTAACTTCAGAAAACTACATACTTTAGAAAAGAGTCTAAGAAAAAAGCAGAAGAAGCCTTGAGCAAAGCAGAAAGAAGGAAATGATAAAAGGTAAGAGCTGGAGTAAATGAAATTGAAAGAAAATCAGTAGAGAAAATGAAATGAAGAGCTTTTCCTTTGAAAGGGTATGGAGAAAACTGGTAAACTTCTAATAAGACCGACAAAGAAAAATTGCCAACATCAGTATGAAGACCTTAACATGCAGACCCCAAAAGCATGATAACAGACTACTATGAATAGCTCTACACAGAAACATAATAACTTAATATGAATGGTGTTATTAGTACCTCTAAAACTGCAAGCTGGCACTCTCACCCAGTATGAAATAGGTAATTTGAATAGCCCTATCCAGGAGTGAAAATTGCTTCTTGGCAGGGAAACTATGACAAATCTAGATAGTGTGTAGAAAAGCAGACATCACTCTGCTGACAAAGGTCCATATAGGCAAGGCAATGGTCCTCCCATTAGTCATGTACAGTTGTGAGAGCTGGACCATAAAGAAGGCAGAATGCCAAAAAATTGAAGGCCTTTGAACTGTGATGCTGGGGAAGACTCCTGAAGGTCCCCTGGACAACAAAGAGGTCAGGCCAATCAGTCCTAAGAAATCAACCCTGAATTGATTAAAAAACTGAAAGTAAAAATAGGTAAATTCACAATTATAGTGGAGAATATAAAAACTTCTCACTCAGGAACTGATTGAACAAGACAGAAAATCTGTATAGATAAGAATTTTATTTATCACTGAAGAAAAAACAACAGCAGTAAGTTCTGTGTTGGCTTCAATAAGACCAAGCAGTTAGCTGCTACACTTCAAAATTGAAGTCAACACAGAGGATAAACATAGTTTTAACTGTCCATGGAACATTTACCAAAATAGATATCCTAGACCGTAAAATAAATCTCAACAAATTTAAAATAATTGAAATCTTAAAGAGTGTGTTCTGTGACTGCAGTGGACTCAAACTAGAAGTAACGAAGTGATAATAAGACAGTTTTCAAACAGGAGCTAAATAACACACTTTAATAATCTCTAGTAGGTCAGAGAAGAAGTCTCAAAGGAAATTTTTAAAAAAATACACTGATCTAAATGAAAGTGCAATATAAAAAATTGTGGGACACAACTAGAATATGCTAAGAGGAAAGTTTAACTTCAGAAAACTACATACTTTAGAAAAGAGTCTAAGAAAAAAGCAGAAGAAGCCTTGAGCAAAGCAGAAAGAAGGAAATGATAAAAGGTAAGAGCTGGAGTAAATGAAATTGAAAGAAAATCAGTAGAGAAAATGAAATGAAGAGCTTTTCCTTTGAAAGGGTATGGAGAAAACTGGTAAACTTCTAATAAGACCGACAAAGAAAAATTGCCAACATCAGTATGAAGACCTTAACATGCAGACCCCAAAAGCATGATAACAGACTACTATGAATAGCTCTACACAGAAACATAATAACTTAATATGAATGGTGTTATTAGTACCTCTAAAACTGCAAGCTGGCACTCTCACCCAGTATGAAATAGGTAATTTGAATAGCCCTATCCAGGAGTGAAAATTGCTTCTTGGCAGGGAAACTATGACAAATCTAGATAGTGTGTAGAAAAGCAGACATCACTCTGCTGACAAAGGTCCATATAGGCAAGGCAATGGTCCTCCCATTAGTCATGTACAGTTGTGAGAGCTGGACCATAAAGAAGGCAGAATGCCAAAAAATTGAAGGCCTTTGAACTGTGATGCTGGGGAAGACTCCTGAAGGTCCCCTGGACAACAAAGAGGTCAGGCCAATCAGTCCTAAGGGAAATCAACCCTGAATACTCGTTGGAAGGACTGATGCTGAAGCTGAAGTTCCAGTACTTTGGTCATCTGGTACAAACAGCTGACTCATTGGAAAAGTGCCTGATTCTGGGAAAAAATGAGGGTAGAAGGAGGAAAGGGGGTCAAGAGGATGAGATGGCTGGATGGCATCACCAGTGCAGTGGACACAAATTTGGGCAAACTTGGGGAGATGATGAGAGACAAGGAGGCCTGCAGTCCGTGAGGTTGCAAAGAGCTGGGCACGATTGGGCAACTGAACATATACATACACACATACAGGTGTAGCTTAGAGATACTTGGTTCTAGGCTACTGCGATAAAGCAAGTCACTCAATTTTTTTGGTTTCCCAGTGCATGTAAAAGTTATGTTTACACTAAAGTTTATTAAGTGTGAAATATTATAGCATTGTCTAAAAAGCCAGATGTACCTTAATTAAAATATTTATTGCTAAAAAATGCTAACAGTCATGTGAACCGTCAAGTCTTAACTTTTTTATTGGTGAAGAGTCTTGTCTGTGATTGATGTCAGTGGCTGATGACTGATCTGGGTGATATACTGCTGAAGGTTGGTGTGGCTGTGGCAATTTCTTAAAATAAGACAGCAGTGAAATTTGCCACATCAGTTGACTCATTCACCAATATATTTCTCTGTAGCACCATGCTATTTGATAGTGTTTTACCCACAGTAGAACTTTTTTCAAAATTGAAATAAGTCCTCAAGCCCTGCTGCTGCTTTGTCAACTAAGTT